>CM074726.1:139666965-140979465 GCA_037306005.1 Rhinophrynus dorsalis | reverse complement strand
AGTCTCTACTGGGCATGACTGCATTCGGGCAGTCTCTAATGTGCATGACTGTGTTCAGGCAGTCTCTACTGCACATGACTGCGTGTGGGCAGTCTCTACTGCACATGACTGTGTTTGGGAAGTCTCTACTGCGTATGACTGCGTTTGGGCAGTCTCTACTGTGTATGACTGCGTTTGGGCAGTCTCTACTGCACTTCACTACGTTTGGGCAGTGTCTACTGCACGACTGAGTTTTGGGAGTTTGGGCAGTCTCTACTGCGCATGACTGTGATAGGCATTTGGGCAGTCTCTACTGCCCATGACTGCGTTTGGGCAGTCTCTACTGCCCATGACTGCGTTTGGGCAGTCTCTACTGCACTTGTCTGTGTTCGGGCGTTTGGCCAGTCTCTACTGCACATGACTGCATCGGACAAACGTACATCTGGCCTTTTATTATTAGTGATGATGATGATATATATAACCTGCATGTGCTGATGACTTCATCAAGGTTATAAATGTGAACATAAGAGTGATATATTGGACTGTATTCAATAAGCTAAAGATGGGCAATTCTGGGGCAAACCAGATAAATAAACCCCTTGAGTGCTAGAGAGGACTCCAATGCATTGCTTCACAATGCATTGGAGACCTCTCTAGCATCAAAGGATTACAAATCAATGGGAATTCTGGGAATGTTTATTAATTCCTAAAGCTGTAATTGCTTATTCCAATAATACACCTCTTCAGTGTATTTATACCTTCCAAGTTGGGAGGGACAGTCCCTCTTTCAGACCCAAATCCCTCTGTCCCTCTTTTAGAGAGAGCATAACATGCAATGTCAGCTTGCTTATGCTTTTTATTATTCTTTTTTTCATCTTCACCTATTTTTTTTATTTATACTTTCCAGGATATTTTTTATAGTTTAAATGCTTTATTAAATGATATGCAAAGTTTACATAACAGAAAGCTGCATTGGCATACAGAGACAGAAAAAATGTGCAGCATACAAACCAGTCAAGGGTACATAATGAGTGATACTTGAAATTAGGCTGATGAACAAAGCAACTCATTCCCATCCAAGTTAAAAACATAGCATGGAAATATGATTAGCAAAAATTATCTAATAAGCTATCGTCATGCAGTTCTAGACTGAAAAACATGAGCTGGTATTACCAGTGAGCTAAACCTGATAAATACAAAAGAACGACAGATTAAACATTGCTACACTAAATAGGAGCAGAAAATAAACCATTGGTTAGAAGAAAAATATTCATGTTGATAATAACTGTTAGTTAACCTGATAAATACAGGAGGGTAATAAGTCAACATATTCCAATATGTATTATGAGCTTCAGGTGAAATAAATAAACGTGGACAGGGCAGAAGGGCTATTCACCCAACACACTGCCTGAATATCACGCAAGGGACCTTCAAGAGGTCTGGGGGGGCATTGGGGAAACACAGGAGAAATATTATGAATGCTCTAAAGATGCCTCCAAGGCAGAAATTATAGTTTTCATGTGATGGGAATATATTTTATACTGAGGAACGTTGCAAATATATTTTCCGTATTGTGTAGAAGAGAGTAATTTTGGAGTTGGTTTCTATGGCACCAGGTGACATCAACAAAGAAATTGATTCTAGTCACTTTTTAATTATATTTAACTTGTATTTTTATATTTTATATTTAGTTATTATTGTTATTATTATTTCCATACTCATTATTATTTTATATAAAGTTTTTACAAATTTTTTTTTAAATATTCAAGTTTTTAAGAAGATTAAAGCAGAACTATCACCTCAAATAAAGTCCCCCCCCAATAATTAGTCATATAGCGATAAGCTTAGAAATAGTAGTATTATCCAGCATAAGTACAGCGTTATTAAAGGGATAGTAATGTTTCATAAAAAAAGCGGCTCTAATTAATCATCATAGTATTTGGACTTTGGAGAGTATTATTTCAATTCTGTCAGAGTTGTAGTTCAAGAGTAATTCAATGACAAAGTATCCCCCTCCCGCCCCTTTTACTGATGTAACACTGCTCAGCCAGATCAGAAGGAAGGTGCCCAGATAGACTGCAGAGAGGGACAATCTTCAATTAAGATAAGGGAAAAACCTGAAAAACGTGTCAAGGGGGGCAGGGTTTTCATTGTTCTCATAGGAAGAAAATTGTCCCCTGCTGTTATCTGTCTGGTCTTACAACTATATTCCACATCTGAGAAGAGATGGCTTACACTAGGTAAAAGGGGCGGGAGGGGAAACTTTGCTTGTGAATATCTCTCAAACCATAAAGGTTTGAGAGATAAGACTTATATCATTCTTCATGTTTTTTTAATGCCTACAAAATAAAATAAAGATAAAATGAAGTATTACTATCCCCTTAAGAAATCCTTCTTCATCTTAGACTGATAGGCTTCTTGCTTTAGAGGCATCTGCGCGCCTATGTTGTCAGTCCATTCCTGTTACCTTAAGGTACAATGCAACGCCCCCTAGAGGAGACCGGGAGGGACAGCGCAGGTGCACAGATGTCTCTAAAGCAAGATGTCTGTGCTGATGCTGCGTATTCATCTCAATCAAGTAGGATTTCTTAATAACGCTGTACTTATGCTGGATAATATTAGTATTTCTATGCTTATCGCTATTTGAATAATAATTGGGGTGGGACTTTATTTGGGGTTATAGTTCCATTTTAACTCTTTTTATTATTATTGTTTAAATGTTACACTTTTTATGGAGTCTCTTGTATGGTTGTTCCCTAGAATGTATTAGTCTGTATATATTTATTTGTATTAAGTGACTGAAGGAGTTAAGTCCCCTCCATGATCATAATTATAATTCCTATGTTATTTAATGTCAATATTATATATATTTAAAAATGTATGATCATTTTGTTTTAATGATATTTTACGTACAGATATTTTTGGAGGATATTTGGATGCTCCATTTGCTCAACGTACCACTTATTTTATTGCCTTTAGGTTTCGCTTTCCAGTGGTGGAAAGCAAGCTAATCTGTGTATAATTCTCAGTGGAATGTCCAGTCACTGGAAAGCAGGAGGTATGCAGGACTAGAGCATGGACAATGAGGCGATGGAGAAGCTAATTCCTGTTATCTATGAAAAGGTATGTAACTCAATGGGTAATAAGGTTCCCTAAGAGAATGGTCTCGAGGTTCAGAAACGCCTCATGTCTGGGAAGCATATAAGTAAGCTGAACCGGGGGTGTGGGGCTTTTAGCTTCCTATAGTTCTACAGGTCAACTCTTAGAGGGGACTGTAACCTTCTTCTCTTTTTTGTCTTTTGCAAGTATGTGATCAGACATGGGAGCTTCAGGTGAGAGAGGCAGGTTGTGTTTGTAAGCTTCAGTTGAGAGGGCTGGGTGCTTGATGGGAGGCGAGAGGAGCTTTAATGGGAGCTGAGGATGAGGGGGATGTGTGTGTGTCATGCATGGGTGGATTGTCCTATCGGGGGATCGGGCATCCCCCGGTGGGCTGCTAGATCATGGGACGGTGGGGGAGATCAGAGGATCTCACCTCACCGTCCCACGATATTTTGAAAGAGAGGTCTGTCTTGCCACAGGCACATACACTCTCTGTGACAGCCTTCGATGCCGCACAGGGACCACAAGGGGGCGTCGATAGGGACGTTGGTACAGCTAGTGGGCTGCTTTAACCCTTTGAGTGCCAGAGGGGTACGGAATGCATTGCAAAGTTAAAAAAAATGCCGGGGCTGTTATTCCCCTACAATCCGCCCCTGGTGTCATGGCAGATTTGTGTGACTGGACATGCAAGGAAGCAGGCAGGATGTGTAGGGGAGTAGTAGCACAAGATCAAGGGCCCTGGAGAGAAGTGCCCAATACACAGAGTAAGGCTGTTCCTACAGTGATTTGGGAAAAGGGTGGAACCCTTCCTGCCCAAATCCCCACGCCCAATCATCTTTGTACTGAGACATGGCTGGGAAGGAGACTAGATCCTGCAGGCAGCAGTAGGAAATAATTTACATAATTCCTTTCTACTGCCTCCCCTGGGTGTGTCTGGCAGTGACTCTGGATCACTTAGTCCTTTATATAAAAAATAAGATTGAGCTAAAATAACTTCTGAGTAAAACAATCTCCCAGGAGTGGGAGTACACTTGTTAAACACACACACACACACACAAATGTCCTGATGTTGCCTGGGGAGTGTAACACTAAGTAGCACAATGCTATTATATACACACCCTACTTTGTCAGCCTCAGTGTATATATTATTCTGTCAGTATCTCTCTCACCATCTTTCTTACTACTCCTCTCTGTTTTTCCACGCTCTCTCTCATGATCTCTTGAACTCTCTCCCTGTGTCTGTCTTTCTTGCGCCCTCTTAGGGACGCCCTCTCTTTTGCATTCTTATACTCACTTTTGTGATCTCTCTCACGTACTTTGTGTGCAGGTCTCTCTCTCTGTGTCTGTCTGTAATTTTGATGATGATGGAACTTAAAGTCCAGCAACCACTGGTACCCAGTCCTTCATTAACCCATTCAGTGCCAGGGGGTGTTCAATGCATTGCGAAGCGATGCACCTTACATCCCTCTGGCACTGAAAGGGTTCATTTGCCTTCATTACAAAAAAATATTACAGATATTCTGGTTTGTAGTTTTCTATGCTAAAGAGCTGACATAAAATGGAGAACTGGTTATAAAGATGAACTACAAATCCCAAAATTCATTAACTCTTCCATACTGCCACCAGTATTCCCTCTATGAGCACAAGTGAGCAGCCCAGCCCTGTAAGAGTTACTGCAGGGCTTCTTTACAATAACAGATGCACCTTGCAGCTGAACCCCGTCTTAATTGTTTTTTAAAGGGATAGTAATGTTTCACAATAAAATCAGCTCCAATTAATCTTCATAGTATTTAGGCCATGGAGAGTGTTATTTCAATACTGTCAGAGTTGTAGTTCAAGAGTAATTGAATGATAAATTATCCCCCTCCAGCCCCTTTTACCTAGTGTAACACTGATCACCTCATAGCAGCAAGACTGTCTGGATGGATCACAGAGAAGGACAATCTTCAGTGATCATAAGGACAAACCTGTCAAGGGGGACAATGTTTTCCTTATGTTCATAGTAAGAAGACTGTGCCTTGTTGCTACCTGTCCGGTCAAGAGACCAGATTCCACATCTGTGGGGAGGCAGCTTACACTAGGTAAAAGGGGCGGGAGGGGGATACTTTATCAATCAATTACTCTTGAACTACAACTCTGACAGTTTTGAAATAACACACTATATGGCCCAAATACTATGAAGATTAATTGGAGCTGCTTTTTTTTTGTGAAACATTACTATCCCTTTAACTCTTTCAGTGCTGGTTGCTGTTTCACTGATGCCTGCTCACCTCAGAGGGAACACTGGGCTCTTTTTACCTCAGTCTCCCTGTGTAAATGCTCTTGACTGCAGCTCTGTGCTCTGAGTACACCAGGAAATCAAATCTAAACATTTGGTCTTTTTTAAGAAGAATGTTTTTTAGTAAACTGCCAGAGAAAGTAAGACGCAAGGGAAAGAATAAGAATCCTGCTTCTGTGCTTCAAATGGATTTTTTATTCCATTTCCCATCATATCTGTGACATAAATCATAAACACATCAGACAAATTGTTTTATTTTTATTTTTTTCCATGAATTACTGTGATCTCTTCTATTTAAATTGAAATAAAATCTGGACAACCAAACCACATTTTTTCCCCTCAAGGGAAATTTTACTTTTATATATATATACTAGTTGAAGAGCGCGTTACACGGGCCACAGTGCCACTACCAGCCAGTCACTGGGCAGTCATGCACAGTAGAGACTGCCCGCGCCGCGGCTGATACAGAGCTGGACGCTCCTTCGGAGCGCCCTGCTGTGTATCAGCCTCCTCACTGGCAGTCTCTACTGCACATGACTGCGTCATTACACACGTTTTAGTGAATTATTATATAGGATATATATATAAATAGGAAATACTTTTCTCTCTTGCAACTAGGTAGCAATTGATAATTGAATGAAGTATCCCCCTCCCACCCCTTTTACCTAGTGTAAGCCACCTCCCCTCAGATGTGGAATCTGGTCTTAAGACCAGACAGCTCACAGCAAGGGACAATCTTCTTACTGTGAACATAAGGAAAACCCTGCCCCTTGACGGGTTTTTCAGGTTTTCCTTTTGCTCACTGAAGATTGTCCCTCTCTGTGATCCATCAGGGCAGTCTTGCTGCTCTGAGGTGAGCAGTGTTACATCAGTAAAAGGGGCGGGAGAGGGATACTTTATCATTCAATTACTCTTGATCTACAACTCTGACAGTATTGAAATAACACTCTCCATGCCCCAAATACTATGAAGATTACTCGGAGCTGCTTTTATTGTGAAACATTACTATCCCTTTAAAAGCCCATTTAAATCAATAGGAATGTTTATTTCTCCCTTATGGAGCAGTTAGCTTGCTCCAGAATTGATTCACCGCTGAAGACATGGCCTACTGAAATTGAAGCATATGCAACCCCTTTGGGTAAAGTCCAACAATCATGAATATTGTTTTTTTTCATCAGCACATCCTATTGAAAGAAACAATATATTTTACAAGACCAAAGTGAACATCCATAAAAATCGTTTATAGAACAACAGAACCTATAAATGTCTTCTTAAGCTGTTACAGATCAAACATTGTAACTTCCTGTATTTAAATACAGTATGTTCGCATTCTCATTGTAGAAGAGAGTTGGCTAGCTTGGTATATTAAAACATATCTTGGCATGTTCAAAATGACAAAAAACATTTATCTATCGTCATCCATCACATTACATCTGGCTAGCTTTAAATAAGGAAATATATTTGGCTGGCGTATAAACTCTGCAGATTATGGGTAGAGAAATTTCAGATCATGAGCTATATGTACAAGAAAGTGGAACAAAGCAATTGTGTCATCGTGCTAAAAATTCCATTGATTTAAATGGGGCTTTTAAAATGCTAGTGAAGTCTCCAATGTAGGGTTAATTTCTCAAAAACAATTTACATTATAATTTTTAGTACAACATGGAGCCAGGTTTTAGAAAAATAACTATAAAAAAGAATGACTTTGCATTTGATAGGGAACAAAATTAACCACTGGAAATGTGTTCCTCTCAGCAAAAGGAGCATCTTGCCTCTTAGTAAATCCAATTCTATGTATTACGGGATGTGATATACTCATACCTGGGAACTCATCTTGAGCCCTCCAAGAGGGCCTGTGTGCTGCTGATGAGAGGATATCAATGACGCAATTTGCGTCATAAAGGGGGTGGGACTTAATTGACTGGACAGGGCTTAATCATATGTGCATCATAAAGTGGGCAGGAAGTGGTCAGAAGAGGGTGGGAAGGAGGACAAGTGGGTGGAAAGTGGAAGGAACCGGGTGGGAAGGAGAAGAAACTTACCAGTCCCTGGAGATCTGGTAATTCAGTCTTAAAACCGGGTCTCCGAGGCATATCTGGTGAGTTCCCAGGTGTGGCTGTACTAACAGAAAATGAAAATATCAGTTAATTGTTTTTTTCATTGTTTAACTCCTAGGGTGCTAGAGGAATCTCAAACAACCAGGGGCTTAAAAATGAGGCACTTTCCAAACCTACAAAGAATTTGCTAACAGTGAGCTTCCATGGAAATGCTAGAAATCTCTTAGAAGCACTGATCTGTCCTCGAGCCCTGCAGATCGCAGGGATCTTCAGGAGAGAAGCAATGAGTATCACTGATATTTGAAGAACACCTCTCCCCATTACATATTTTCTACTCAGTGGAAGCCTCCATTTTGAAAGGATTTGCTTGATTATTTCTCCTTTCAATTTATTCCAGGCCTCTGGTTCTTGCTGCCTAAGAAGGTAGAAAGAAGGGATTTTCTGAACATGTGAGTACTGACATATACTGTTTTATCTAAAAGGTCAGAGAACAAACCTCTCTGCTGAGATTAGATTATACAGCAACTAAAGAGACAAGGGATGAAAGAAATGACTGAGATTCATTTTATGCATCTGTCTGGAGAATCTGGAAAAATCCTAGATCCACCTGAATCCATCTGGAAAGAATCACAAAGGGACTGAGGGAAAGGGGTTCACGTACAGTCAGGGAAGCACTGGAAAAAGCAGTATGGGAAAGCCAGGGCTGTAGCAAAAAGGGACCCAGAGTGAGAATACAGCAAAGGGGCAGTTCAAGAGCAGCTAAGGGAAGTGGGCAATGGATATAGAAAGAAGGGGAGTGGGAAAGAGATAAGAGAGGAGTGCGCAAAAGAAATGAAAGGGAGTGAAGAGGGGTGGAATGAAGAGATGGAAGGAGTGTGAGGATGAAGAAATGGTCAGGAAACAAGCAAACAAGATTTAAGGAAGGGGAGTGGTCCAAAGAGATGGAATATAGTAAAGTGGATAATGGGATGAAACAGAGGGGAGCAGGGAGAAGAAATGTTAGAGAGGAAAGCAGAAGTGATAGAAGGGAGGACAGCACATTGAACAGATATAAAGAAGAGGAGTAGGGTCAGAAGATGGAAGGGAGTGGAGTGGGCCAAGAAGAAGGAAGTGAGTTTAACAGAGCGGTGGTAGAGGAGCATGGAAGAAAGATGGAAGATGTGGAAGCAGTCTCAAGAGATGAAAGGGAGGGGAGTGGCCCTAAGAGTTGGAAGGGAGAGGAGCAGGTTGAAGAGATGGAGAAGAGCAGGACAAAGATTTGGTAGAGAAGAGATCTAAAGAGATGGAAGTGAGGGGAGAAGGTCAAAGGAATGGAAGTGATGAGAGCAAGCCAAGAAGAAGGAAGGGGAGGAGGCCTGGGGTGATGAGGGAGACACGTCCAGTGGGGCAAGGAAAAGAGAGAGGGGGAGACAACTGCCCTGTAGAGAATCATGCTAATTAGAGGGGATTTTCGAATATGTGGTCCTCCTTAGAAGGAATTAATGAGCATGTGACCCTCCTCAGAAGGAATTAATGAGCCTGCGACCCTACTTAGAGGGAATTAATGAGTATGAGTCCCTCCTTAGAAGGAATTAATGAGTATGAGTGCTTCCTTTGACTGTATTTGTGTTTGTCATCCCTGTTGCAGAGAAAGACGATGACACTAAACAAGAAAAGTAGCAATAATTTTTTCATCTGCATTTGTTATTAGGGAAGTGGTTTGAGGTTCTAGGTGGCAATAAATATCCATTTAATGCCATGCACATGCGTTAGTCTAACAGCCAAACCTGCAAAGTTGCTTTCATAAAACCTGCAAAAGAAAACAATTCTGATTTTAGTTTTTCATTCTTTTTTTTTAGTCTGGTAGTGAAACTACAATTCAGTTCTAGAGTGGACAAGCTAACTCCCCCCCATCTTCATGGCTCATCAAAGCGCATAATGTGATGCAGCCAGCTTAGGCTGTCACAACTAATTATAGAGCCAAAGGCAAAAAGTCCAAATCTGAGCAGTGCTTTCTTGTGGCTGGGCCTCTGCAGTTCTTCTCATTGTGAGAGCCCTAAGGCCTTTCATGACCCCCTAAGGAGCTCCTGGACATTCTGCTCTCTATCTGAGGCCACTTTCTGAAGAGGCTTGTCTGTATGATCCTCCATGGATGCAATACTCATGTGACAACCTTGTGTTTCTTCTCAATTGCTCCCTTCTAAGTCCTTAAAGGGGCAGTGTTTCCTAAAAAGGCATTATATCCATTTAACCCCTTGGCTGCCAGAGACATTTCTCATTGAGATGTCTTTAGTAGCCAAAGAGTTAGATATCATGTACCCCTACTTTTGAAAATATTCCTTCATTGATAGGAAAACTAAAAAGAACCTTAAATAAATGTATAGGGTGGCTAGAGGTTATCCCAAACCAATTAAATGTTTAGGATGACTGGAGACTACATTTTTTTGCAAAGCTTGTCATAAAAAAATACTAAAATCTAAACAGATAATTGGTCTGACATTAAAACCCTTCCATTTTTGGTTCACAGTGTGGGGAAGGGGGATGCATATACACAAGTACAACTAATTTCCTGGACGTATACGTTAGCTTAAAGGAATAGTAATGTTTCATAATAAAAGCAGCTCTAATTAATCATCATAGTATTTGGACTTTGGAGGGTGTTATTTCAGTTCTGTCAGAGTTGTAGTTCAAGAGTAATTCAATGACAAAGTGTCCCCCTCCTGCCCCTTTTACTGATGTAACACTGTTCAGCCAGAGCAGAAGGGAGCTGCCCAGGTAGACTGCAGAGAGGGACAATCTTCAATTAAGATAAGGGAAAAACCTGAAAAGCTTGTCAAGGAGAGCAGGGCTTTCATTGTTCTCATATAAAGAAGATTGTCCCCTTCTGTTATCTGTCTGGTCTATGGACTGCATTCCACATCTGAGAAGAGGTGGCTTACACTAGGTAAAAGGGACGGGAGGGGAAACTTTGCTTGTGAATATCTCTTAAACCATAAAGGTTTGAGAGATAAGACTTATATAGTTCTTCATGTTTTTTTAATGCCTACAAAATAAAATAAAGATAAAACAAAGTATTACTATCCCTTTAAACTTTTATGGACCAGAAGGGTATATAACACTTTGATTTGTAATTCGTTTCACACCCTGTCTGAGCTTTAACCCCTTAACGCCTGCGTGCCGTGCTATGACCGTCACGCGGTTTTTGTGCTAAGGACTGGTGACGGTCATAGCACGTCATGTACATGTTACTTACAGCGCTCCTCCAGGAGCACTGTAAGTAAAAACGGGGAGTGAAATTGACCGTTCCAAGACAGGAGTGGTCTCTCTCAGTCCCCAGAGCAGCGCGCCGGTACGCGTCACAGGTCGTGTGTACCTGCACGTCAGAAACATCAAAGTGGTCCTTAAGGGAAGGTTACCTCCCATGACCATGGACATTAAGGGGTTAAAGGATTAAAAATCTTGCTTCTGCACATTGAGGTACGTATGACTGCTTTAAATAAAACATAAAAAAAGAACAAAAAAGAGGGGTGCCAATAGTGCCTTATCACTCAAAATACAAAAGTGCAGAAAGAAATAATAATATCACTCACATTTATTAATTACTATTTAGTAAACCTACATGTACACACAGCTAAATAGGCATACAGATAATTTCCTACCGTCTCTGCTTGGTGTTGCATGGATTCAGTCATTCTCCTTCTTTAACGCACGGAAAAAAATCTCCAGCAATGACAAGCTGAAGTTTCACTCCAAAACTTCTTTATTAAAAACAGTTAAAAAAAATTGCACCACTCAATATTCTGCAACGCGTTTCGCAGCTGTGCCATACTTCAGTGCATTTATGCACTTGATACCACCCATTTAGCGTGAGCATAGTAGCAGAAGAATTGTGAGAAACTAGACACCCTTATATATCCATACACGCTCACACTGCCCATTCTTTGGTACATGCATTGAATGCATTGAATACCTCTCTAGCATTCAATGGCTTAAAAAGGAATTTGGGAAATTGTATAGGTCCCATATAATGCAGTTAGTTTGCTTCAGAATTATACCATATTCCTTACATTACATTAGCTTCATGGACAATAGCTGTCTATAGATTGCTGTAACATTTCAGGCCATGGAAGCACTGCTTACAAACATTGTAAGTTTCAGTTGTAATAACTTATGATTAAAGCATCTTTCATCAGAGGGAGTGGCCTTCTTTACTCAACAGGATAGTCCTGCAATTTTCTATTTCCGTATTGTGGTATACATTCCTCTTAAGGAGTATCCACCTAAAAAATTATTTTGACGAATGCTGGCAAAACTAGGTGCTGCAGACTACACCAGCAAGCCAGGAGCTTAACCCTTTGAGTGCCAGAAGGTTACGCAACGCATTGCAGAGTAAAGCGTTGCGTACCCTTCTGGTACTCAACGGGTCAAGTGTGCCATAAAGACACGCAACACATTTCTTTGCATTGAGTTGCACACTCCTCTGACACTCAAATGATTAAAGTCACGTTTAAATCAATGTAAATTACTCCACTTTTGCTTTGCGCATACATATGTAAATACAAATTGATTTGTAGTAATGTTAGCAAAGATCAAAGTAAATGTGTGAAATTACACAGTAACACTTCTGAATTTTATGAGAAAACTAACACATAACATTTAAAGTTTACTAGTTCCATTAAGTTAACCATATAGCCATAAATATTACAACTTGTACTTTTATTATATTCATAAAATAAACAATTTTACTGTGAAGGAGCATTGCATTTAATGCTTGTTGCTGCTGTAAAGTCCATGAATAATGAATACATTTGTTACTCAAACTGGAAGACCCTATATTTTTCTTCTGATGTAAATTATTATAAAATAATCCAAGAAAAATAGTCTGTCCTTCGCTGGGTAATTAATAGGTGTGTTATCCTGTTCCTTAATCTTTTATTGTTGTTTCAAGTGGAAAAATATTTTGACCCTTGACAAGAACATATGGTAGACTCCTCCAGATCTTTCTGACATGAGATTTCTGCACAGGAACGAGTCTTCCATGTAACACCCAATGCTTATCTACTATCTTTTGTGAAATGTTTTTTCTTATGTTTCAAGATAACTATTCCCATGCCTTTAATTTGCCAAATATTGTATTTTTAAACATGCTTCAGTAATTCTAGATAGGGAGAAATAGTCACAGCTGTTGTGACATCATATATGGATATGACTCCAGTGAGACTGTGGATCTTTGTTCTACATGATGCTGACTTACCTAGAATTTCATTCCAAAATTTGTTTTCTTGTAGATTAAGTAAAGGAATTGTAATGCTTTGTTATAGAAATGTGTGTGTGTGTACATATATATATATATATATATATATATATATATATATATATATATATATATCCTATACAATAATTCACTAAATTGTGTGTAACGATGCAGTCATGCACAGTAGAGACTGCTGCGCGTGCTGCAGTCATGCGCAGAGCTCTGTATTGGCTGCGGCTCGGGCAGTTTCTACTGCGCATGACTGACCCACAACTGGCTGCCAGTGGCACTGTGGCCCGTGTAACGGGCTCTTCAACTAGTATATATATAGAACGTTAAGTTAAAGCAGCACTCACAGGACTTTATAATAAAAGAGTTACTTTATTTGTCAATGTTTCGGCCACCTGACGTGGCCTTTCTCAAGACATATATATATGTGTGTGTGTATGTGTGTCATCTCCAGACATTGTCGATCCACTGCAGGACGAAGGCCTCCTCAGAAAGCCTCCAGCAGGTACGGTTGTGTGTATATATATATATATATATATATATATATATATATATATATTTATTTATTCTAAAGTTTACTAGCTCAAGATGTTGAGGCTGATGTATTCAGAATTGGAGTAATTCTGGACAGGGCCAGATCTACATCCCAAGTGCCCCTGGGCAAGTCATTCTAAGTGCTAGTAGCTCCACCCATGGCTACACCCCTGCTCCTCACACAGCCCCACCCCCAGTCCAGGGGAGGGCTGGCCTGGGGGGCAAGGGGGCAATTGCCCCCTGGGCTGGTCATATGACTTGGCTGGTGGACCACAACCTCACTCAATCTCCAGATTGCTGCTGTAAATGGAGCTACACAAGTGATTCCACAGAGCTGCAATCCAAACGGAGCTACGCCAGTAGAATAACCCATTTCCTTTGTAAGCTCTGTGTTATCACTAGTGTAGCCTTACTTAAACTGTAAACTCTGTGGTATCACTAGTGTAGCCCCATTTAATTAGTACACAACGTGGTACCACTTGCTTCACAACATTAATACTGATTTTAAAATGAACACAAAGGGAGTAGGCTAGGACAGTGGGCTGGAACAATAACATAAATTGGCCACTTTATTGTATTTTCCCCCCAGGCCACAAGTTGCCAGCCCTCCCCTGCCCCAGTCTCATCTATTATATCCTGGCACAGAAAATACCCTTGACCTGTAACATGCAAGGACAAATTACAGCTTTAACCCCTTGGTGGCTAGAGAGATCTCTAACACCATGGGGGTTATGCAGTAAAGCGTGACAAAGAGGAGATTACTTCTCCAGTGATATCACTTCTCCAGTTCCTATCTTATTCTATAAAGCCATTGCACTAAGATTTCCAAATATTTGATTTGGCACATTGTGTAACATTGTGTATTTTGATTCTGTGGTCATGCACTTCTTTATTGTTATCAGTACTACTTATCCATGGCTCTTAATTAATTATTTTCTATAGGCTGATAGATTTTTGCATGTCTCTTTGGTCGTTTCCTGTTTAGTATACTTTGACATCCCTCTTGTGTTCTCAGACACTGATGATGCCAGTAAGTTTGCTGGCATGGATCGGTGGGTTAAGACACTATGGGAGTCTTTTGGTTTTATGACAGAGGCTTCGACCTAGGCATGTTTATTATTATTATTATTCTTTAGTTATATAGCTCCAACTAATTCCGCAGCACTGTACAATTGGGAATAGACATACAGAGGTATTAAATAGTACAATCAGATGTGGAGAACAGAAGGATCAGAGGCCCTGCTTGTGAGATCTTACAGTCTAATGATATCTGATATTTTTTATTTTTATTAAGTATATTGTTATTTTTTCATTTGAGTCACTTTTTGAGTCTCACGTCCTGTATGCCTGTGATGTGAGATTGATTGAAATAGATGAGAGTTGGTACCATGTTAGCCGTGGAAATACAGGAGGCAAATATAGTTTTTGATACCTTTTATTGGCTAACTAAGCAGATTTAGAATCCAAGCTTTCAGGACCTTAGGCCTGAGGAAGAGACCTTAGGTCTTGAAAGCTTGCATTCTAAATCTGCTTAGTTAGCCAATAAAAGGTATCAAAAACTATATTTGCCTCCTGTATTGATTGAAATAGAGAGATATTTTTGAAAATTTTAAAAAATGCAAATAGTTATTCGGTATTTTTCATTTTAGCACAACTGTTTAACATTTATCGTGACTTTATTATTTAATGTGGAGATTGAATTTGAGATTGTTATATGGAATTGTGGTTAAAATTTATTTAAATCTGTACACAAATGATAGTAATACAGGGATTTAAAGAAATTTAATTTGGTAGATATTAAAAAGCTGAATTAATTGCGCTCTTTCCGATCACCCAAACCTTTATGGTTTGAGAGGTATCAGTTTGCAAAGTTCCCCCTACAACGTGTATTTGCAAACCAGGCACACATTGTAGACCATTCAAATGAAGTATTTCTGTGTAACTAGCATGATTCCAGCTCTGCTGAAGAGCTGCAGGATGGTCTGTGGGCCAGGATCTCCGTCTGTAACGTAGGAAGCTGACATCAGAGCAAGGGGAGGGAAGGGAGAACTTTACAAACTGATATCTCTCAAACCATAAAGTTTTGGGAGATCGGAAACAGTGCAATTAATTCAGTTATTTAATATCTACCAAATTACATTTCTTTAAATCCATGTATTACTATCACTTTAATAACAAATTGATTTATTTTTTATGCACATTTGGCTTTAATTAAGCTGGTCATTTTATATTTAGGATGACATTTTTATTTATTTTTGGTCACTTTGGTTATTTTTTGGAGTATTTATATTCAATACTAATAATATTATAAAATGAATCTAAGCAGCTATGCTCTCTCTTTGGCAGCTAGACAGTTAACTCTTTGACCTCCAAATTAAATGTTATTGCGGACGTGGGTTCTCTTTCTGGTCCGCTTCTGAGCAAATGTTGGATTAATAGGAGAACGCGGGTTTTTTCTTGGGTCCGTCTCTCTAGAGGTGTTGAATTCACAGGAAGGTATGGGCTTCCACTCAGGTCTGCTTTTATAGTGAGCTCATAGCACAATTGGCATTGGTTGCTGGGGGTTTTAAAAAGCAGGGTGGTTGCATTGACCCAGAGATGTAACAAGAAGCCACCGGCCCCGGTGCAAAAATTGCCATGGCCCCCCCACGACATTGCCCCCTTATTGGCCATCTCCACATTGCCCCCAATCTCCACATTGCCTGCACATTGCCCTCAATCTCCACATTGCCTCCACATTGACCCCAATCTCCACATTGCCGTCACATTGCTCCCAGTCTCCACAATGCCTGCACATTGCCCTCAATTCCCACATTGCCTCCATTTTGCCCTCAATCTCCACATTGACCCCAATCTCCACATTGCCATCACATTGCCCCCAATCACCACATTATTGTCACATTGCCCCCCAGTCTCCACAATGCCTCCACATTGCCTCCATATTGCCCTCAGTCTCCAAATTGCATCCATATTGCCCCCAATCGCCACATAGCCTCCACATTGCCCCTATTGACACCCCAGTGTCCATCTCCTACCTCCCTGGTGGTCCGGCAGCGTGGCAGGAGAGGTCTGTGCCTCCTACGGCACAGAGCTCTATACGGATGGAGATCCGTGCGGTCCTCTTTTCAGTAATGCAGAGCACTGGGAGATGATGTCATCTCCCAGACCTCTGCACTACTAGAGTGCCGGAAAGTGAGCTCAGCTGCTAGAGGTCTGTTCTGAAGAAGGCACAGACCTCAGCTGCTTGTTGCGGGTGATGGGGTTGCAGAGGGTGGCTGGGCCCCTTCAGTGACTGGCCCGGTTGCAGGTGTGACCCTTTTTTTAAACCAGGGCATTGATCGATGTTTGAAATCATGAGTAAGCATGTTAAACATGAAATGCATTGTTATGTTATCTGTTATCTATCTATCTGTTATGGCATTGTACCACATCGTGTTGTCTGAATTTAATCATATGTGAGTCTCTCCATTTAAACACACTTGTCCAGAATGTTTTTTGGAGGTACTTTCTTACTAATATGAATAAAGTGTTTCATATTTTTACATATGGACTTATTTGGATTTATCTGTGGTAGTGCGTATTCAGACAAATGAAACTCCTCATTGATTTAATGGGAATTGTAACCCTTTGAATGCTAGAGAGGTCTCCAATGCATAACTTTGAGACTAAGTAAAAGTCTGCAAATTCCCATTTATTTAAATGTGGCTTTTAACCTATTTATTGCTAGAGAGGTCTCCAAAACTTTGGAAAGCTTTTAATGGGTTAAAACAACCAGTTAAATCAGTGGGAATTTAAAGGGTTAAAGACACATTTAAATCAGTGGGAATTTAATTAATGTTTATTTGTCCAACATTGTGCAGTTGGTTTGCTTCAGAATTATACTTCTTAACCCTCTGAGTGCCAGATGGGTAGCCAACACATTGCAAAGCAAGGTGTTAGACACTTTTCTGGAACTCAAAGGGTTAAGCTTTCAGAATTACAACTGAAGTTTTCAAGAGGCTGTGATGAATGACTGAGTAAACTGCTAACCATTGGCTTTAATAGAAGAAGTCTTTTATATTTGTATTTAGCTATATAAGCATCAGAACCGAGGGGGATATGACTAAGCAGATGATTGGCTGAGTGGACATGATTTATCCATCGTGGTTCTAGAATATCCAACTGGCAGAGCATTTTGATTGGGTGAATGAACATGATTCACACATCCTGGTTCTAGGATATCGCACTTTCAGAGCATTTTTTCTTGCATACTCATGGACCAAGTATAAAGTTCCTTAGAAAGTGCCCAAAATGTTTCAGTTATATAGGAAAGTTACTCTGCTCCTCTGTGCCATTAATAGTCATTTTAATATATAGCCATTCTAGTGTGAGAATGATGTACTAAGAAGAATAGGAACACACACCTCCCAACATTTCAAATTGCCAAAGAGGTGGTATTGCTGTTGGTGTAACTGGTGGGTCAGGCATTACCAAGATTTTTTTTAGGTTATTTCATGATATATTAACACCTTTTTGTCTACCTGAAGAAATAATTTGGAAAAAGACCGAACTATTTTATTTACACAGTTTAATGTATAAACACATATATATTGAAGTTAAAACAAATACTAATGAGTTTTACTGCGGTGGAGCAATGTGATACACTTATATACATACCACACAGTCTAATCTAAACAGAGGGACACCAGGGTGATACACTTATATACACACCACACAGTCTGATCTCCTAAACACAGGGACACCAGGGTGATACACTTATATACACACCACACAGTCTGATCTCCTAAACACAGGGACACCAGGGTGATACACTTCTATACACACCACACAGTCTGATCTCCTAAACACAGGGACACCGGGGTGATACACTTCTATACACACCACACAGTCTGATCTCCTAAACACAGGGACACCGGGGTGATACACTTCTATACACACCACACAGTCTGATCTCCTAAACACAGGGACACCGGGGTGATACACTTCTATACACACCACACAGTCTGATCTCCTAAACACAGGGACACCAGGGTGATACACTTCTATACACACCACACAGTCTGATCTCCTAAACACAGGGACACCAGGGTGATACACTTCTATACACACCACACAGTCTGATCTCCTAAACACAGGGACACCAGGGTGATACACTTCTATACACACCACACAGTCTGATCTCCTAAACACAGGGACACCAGGGTGATACACTTCTATACACACCACACAGTCTGATCTCCTAAACACAGGGACACCAGGGTGATACACTTCTATACACACCACACAGTCTGATCTCCTAAACACAGGGACACCAGGGTGATACACTTCTATACACACCACACAGTCTGATCTCCTAAACACAGGGACACCAGGGTGATACACTTCTATACACACCACACAGTCTGATCTCCTAAACACAGGGACACCAGGGTGATACAATTATATACACACCACACAGTCTGATCTCCTAAACACAGGGACACCAGGGTGATACACTTATATACACACCACACAGTCTGATCTCCTAAACACAGGGACACCAGGGTGATACACTTATATACACACCACACAGTCTGATCTCCTAAACACAGGGACACCAGGGTGATACACTTCTATACACACCACACAGTCTGATCTCCTAAACACAGGGACACCAGGGTGATACACTTCTATACACACCACACAGTCTGATCTCCTAATCACAGGGACACCGGGGTGATACACTTCTATACACACCACACAGTCTGATCTCCTAAACACAGGGACACCAGGGTGATACACTTCTATACACACCACACAGTCTGATCTCCTAAACACAGGGACACCGGGGTGATACACTTATATACACACCACACAGTCTGATCTCCTAAACACAGGGACACCGGGGTGATACACTTCTATACACACCACACAGTCTGACTTCCTAAACACAGGGACACCGGGGTGATACACTTCTATACACACCACACAGTCTGATCTCCTAAACACAGGGACACCGGGGTGATACACTTCTATACACACCACACAGTCTGATCTCCTAAACACAGGGACACCGGGGTGATACACTTCTATACACACCACACAGTCTGATCTCCTAAACACAGGGACACCGGGGTGATACACTTCTATACACACCACACAGTCTGATCTCCTAAACACAGGGACACCAGGGTGATACACTTCTATACACACCACACAGTCTGATCTCCTAAACACAGGGACACCAGGGTGATACACTTCTATACACACCACACAGTCTGATCTCCTAAACACAGGGACACCAGGGTGATACACTTCTATACACACCACACAGTCTGATCTCCTAAACACAGGGACACCAGGGTGATACACTTCTATACACACCACACAGTCTGATCTCCTAAACACAGGGACACCAGGGTGATACACTTCTATACACACCACACAGTCTGATCTCCTAAACACAGGGACACCAGGGTGATACACTTCTATACACACCACACAGTCTGATCTCCTAAACACAGGGACACCAGGGTGATACACTTCTATACACACCACACAGTCTGATCTCCTAAACACAGGGACACCAGGGTGATACACTTCTATACACACCACACAGTCTGATCTCCTAAACACAGGGACACCAGGGTGATACACTTCTATACACACCACACAGTCTGATCTCCTAAACACAGGGACACCAGGGTGATACACTTCTATACACACCACACAGTCTGATCTCCTAAACACAGGGACACCAGGGTGATACACTTCTATACACACCACACAGTCTGATCTCCTAAACACAGGGACACCAGGGTGATACACTTCTATACACACCACACAGTCTGATCTCCTAAACACAGGGACACCAGGGTGATACACTTCTATACACACCACACAGTCTGATCTCCTAAACACAGGGACACCAGGGTGATACACTTCTATACACACCACACAGTCTGATCTCCTAAACACAGGGACACCAGGGTGATACACTTCTATACACACCACACAGTCTGATCTCCTAAACACAGGGACACCAGGGTGATACACTTCTATACACACCACACAGTCTGATCTCCTAAACACAGGGACACCAGGGTGATACAATTATATACACACCACACAGTCTGATCTCCTAAACACAGGGACACCAGGGTGATACACTTATATACACACCACACAGTCTGATCTCCTAAACACAGGGACACCAGGGTGATACACTTATATACACACCACACAGTCTGATCTCCTAAACACAGGGACACCAGGGTGATACACTTCTATACATACCACACAGTCTGATCTCCTAAACACAGGGACACCAGGGTGATACACTTCTATACACACCACACAGTCTGATCTCCTAATCACAGGGACACCAGTGTGATACACTTCTATACACACCACACAGTCTGATCTACTAAACACAGGGACACCAGGGTGATACACTTATATACACACACCACACAGTCTGATCTCCTAAACACAGGGACACCAGGGTGATACACTTATATATACACACCATACAGTCTGATCTCCTAAACAGAGGGACACCAGGCTGGGAAAGAGGAACAGAGGGATTTGGGTCTCAAAGATAGACTATCCTGACTAAAGAGGGACACTTGGGAGGTATGGGAGCAATTCTGGGTATTCCAATACCAGGTGCAGACTATTCTCTAGTGTAAAGAAATAAACAAAAAACAGGGCTTCTGCTTCCCACAGGAAACACTCTTCTGATGTCTTCTTCTGTACTACATATCTCCCAGGTGTTCCTCTTTAGAAAGGACAGTACCTTTTTGAGACCAAAACCCCTGTCCCTCTTCCCCACCCTGTTGTCCCTCTGTTTAGGAGATCAGACAGTGTGGTGTGTGTGTATACGTGGATCACATTACGCCACAGCAATAAAACTTAAGTGTACGTGTTTATAAATTAGTCTGTGTATATAAAAGAATTTGTTATTGCTCTAAATCATTAATTCAGTTACACAAATAGGTGACAATAGATGAAATATCCTATAAATTATCAGTAATAACGGCGACCCCCAGTAACACCTCCTAAAACAAAAGTGCCACTCTTTGGCCATTTGAAATGTTGGGAGGTATGTTGTATATCTATATGATCTCCTCTCGTATTTAGGTGTGGACAATGTATATTCCACTGTAGAAGTGCTGCTTTAAGACCATTATACATGATTTTCTGTTAATGTCTTCTACACAGTACCACGGACCTCTAGTGGCACCATGAAACGAGACTGTCCAGAGGAAACAAGTCCCTGGAAATAATTTTGAAATGTTGGCAAGTATGGTACTACAGTGTGGTTCAAGTGAATGTGCGATTGCCCAAGTGTGGAGATATGCATGTTGATGTATGTGTATTTTGTGTATGCATCCTGATGTCATTGCGAGAACCTTATAACAATGCACAAGAATGTCGGTAATGCAGAAGACCATACAAGAACACCTTCAGGAGGTAAACTTAGCAGTTACTATATAAAGTCCTGCTTGGAAAAAAAAACATATTTTGTTCATGTCTCCACTAGTGAGTCAAATCAATTGCACCATACAGGACAAAAAACATTCCCACTGATATAAATGGGCATAGCTGGGAACTTGCTGGGTTTCACCCGGAGACTCCGGATTTAGAACACTGTCTCCTGGTCTCCAGATGAAACCATAAATTCTCCGTGTAAGGCACATTTGAGGCTCCTGCACAGCTAAAATTATTGTAAAAACAATAAACATCCCATAATGCCTCCTTTACTGGCGTACACGATGCCCCTGGCCCTGCACAAGTGGGAGGCTGATATGTCGCATCCCGGGCCAGCAATATATGTGAGCCAAAGTAGCAGACAAAGGGAAGAAGACAAATGACAATGACAGCGTGATGATGTTGCTGCATGCAAGGAGTCGCAGGTCACAAGGAGCAGGAGAAGCACTGGAGACAGAGTGTAGAAAATACATAACTGAGAAATAAGGGTTGTTTTCTAAAGTGTTACACAGTTATCATATATTTCTAAAGTTTCATCATAACATATACAGATTGAAAGGGAAACTATCACCTAAATCAAGGGAAAGCAACTCAGCTCCTCAAGTGTCACTTACAGTGAATGTATTCAGGATATCTTTGCTTGTTTACAAGTGGATCAATCAATGATTCGGTAACTTTAATTGATACACCTATAATCAAGCAGGAATATCCTAAACAAGATGCACTGTTAGCAGCACCTGTGGACTGACATTGCCTACCCTTTATGTAAAAGCAGGTACTTCGGAAACATTTTAAATGTCCTAAGCTGTCATGAGACATTAATGCAGCATGCTATGATAAAAGCTCAGATAAGAACAAAGTAGATGGACTGTCATGGTTCTCCTTCCTTGCATCACTGATGCATCTTTGTATGAGCACTGAAAATCTGTGACTCTTTTTCAGCACAAGTGTAAAAACAAAAGAAAAAACCAAGAGGCGCTCCTAGTGTATTAACGTAATGGTAAAAAAACACCAACCACCACCAATGAAATTGCACTTACAAAATAGGTGGCTGACACTAACACATATGTGTTGTTCAGCTATATGAGCTTTTTGGGGGTATAATTGGAACTGCTCCCCTCCAGCAGTAAACTCAGGCTGCTCCACTCCTCTACAATCATCCACAAAGTAGAAGTAAAATATGCAAAGAAAGAAAAAACAGGAGAGGCGCCTAAAGTGTATTACCAGAGTAGGTAAGATGGCAGAGTGTATATACACAAATCAGATTGGAGTTCCAGTTCCTGCAATTTGGAGATTGGTTCCGGTGGAGGACGTGAACAGTGGACATCATATACCTTTACAGGGACGGGTAAAGTACCCTGCAGGCTTTTTAAGTTGGTGACAGGTATAAGCCTGATTACTAACATTTATTAAATGTGAGTTGATCTATTGTGTATATATACTCTGCCATCTTACCAACGCTGGTAATACACTATAGGCGCTTCTCCTGTTTTTTGTCTTTCTTTGCTTTTTCAGCACAAGCTCCCTTCCTGCTTTGGCTACATCATGCATTAAATAAAAATGTGTTTATCCAGCCTGCCATCAGCTGTCCTGCTCTTATCTGTATCATTCAGGAGCAGGACAGCTGATCAGAGGGCTGGATAAACACACTATGCTCTGTGTCAGGCAGCCAAATAAGGACATGGGCTGGGTTTATATAAAGTGCCCAGAGTTATTCTGATGGTAAGTGCTCATGAACAGATCTATTCATGAGCAAGGACTTCTCCTCTTATTTTATTCCTGCGGTAGGGTGCTCAGTCCTTGCCCTGGCTGTCTAGGAGAGACACTTGGTCATACGGACTAAGATATGGAGCAATTCTCAAGTAAACCAACTGTAATCATAGAGGACAAATTTAAAAAAAACACTATTGATTTAACTCTTCGAGTGCCAGAGGCGTTGGGTACTCAAAGGGTTAAAGTACGCTTTTAACTCATCGAATGCTAAAGAGGTCTCCAATGCATTGCAAAGTTTGGGCAGACTGTCCCCAGAGCTGCTCTGCAATGCATTGGTTACCTCTCTGCCACTTAAAAGGTTAAAACACTTGTTGTCAATTTATACTTTATCTTTAACAATATCACCAGACTTTGAGTACATGCAGATCGGTCAAAATGACTGACCCACTGATTTATGGTTCACTTTTTAAAAGTCGCCTAACAAATTTGTGAGTCTAGATGCTGCATAAACCATGTCTCCCTGTTTAAAATGGCGACATGAGAATCTTGCTCTGCATAAAAGCACAAGGTTGTCATGTCGCCTCTTTAATCGTCACTATGTACTGCCACAGCTTCATGTTTGACATTCCTGTATTAAATATGTATGTACAACTACACAATCAATCAGAGAGGGCTCCTATTATCAGTGCAGGATTGCATGTTTGACTCCATCTGAAATGAAAAGCAGAATGAGCAGCATACAGCATACCACAACTCCCATCATCCTTACCTTGCCTGTTGCAGAGCGCTACCTGGCTCTCTCCCCGCTTCGCCTGGTTAAAAATCATAAAGTGCTGGATAAGGTAAGGATGCTGGGAGTTGTGGTAAGCTGTATGCTGCTCGTTATGTAGTCCTGCGCTGATAACAGGAGGCCTCTCTGACCGATAGCGTAGATTAAAGTCCAAATGAAAATTGAATTTGTATATATGAACACAGAGAGAGAGGCAGGAACAGTATCCGACAGGACAGTGGCCAAGGACAGGTAGAGGAGAGTGGGACTCAAGAGTGGGGAAGATTCAGCAATGTAAACAGTATAGCACTGCTCTGGGCTCTCTCTGACATCTGCGGGCACAATGTCAGGGCTGTAAGACACTAGATAGCAACTTTTCATTGTGTGGCCTGAGAATCTCGTGCTTTCATGCACTGCGAGATTCTTAGGTTGCCATTTTTATGATGGCGACATGGTGAATGCGATAAAAGGTTGCAGGCTGTTTTGCGTACGACCTTTTAAAAGGATACCCTGATTTATCCACTTCAAACCTTTGAGTGCCGGAGGGGATATCCAATGCACTGCAAAGCAATGCATTGAATACCCCTCTGGAACACAAAGGGTATTTTGAAATCTTGTCCTTTAATAGGGCCATTGTTGCTTTCCCCTGTTCTAATCTAGCCAACGGCTTGTTGGCTTTGATTAAGCGACTTGTGCACCATGGAAAATGTAAGCATTGGGCCTTCATGCAGTTTTTAACCCCTTAAGGATGGGCTGCACATGCACGCAGCGGTCATTTAAGGACCACAAAGCATTTTTTTGTTTTTTTTAATTGAATCCGATTCCAGACTCCCGGAACAGCGTGCAGCCGTGTGGCGAGCCCGGAATTCCATGATGGTCCTGTTACGTCATCTGTCCTTAAAGCAAATCCAGCCATGACGTACCAGGACCATCAAGGGTACATAAGGGGTTAATTTAATTTTTAATAAACAAGTGTTTTTTACTGAATGCCTCCACCTGTATCCAAGTGGGTCTTTTACACAGAGTCTGCTATCCGAACAGAGACAGGGGGGAGATTCACTAAGAAGTGATACAGTAGAGATGACTTCTCCAGTTCCTATGTTATTGTATAGAGCCCATGCACTAAGATCGCCAAAGCTATAGAAATCTTAGAGCATAGGCTCCGTAGAATAACATAGGAATTGGAGAAGTCATCTCCATTTTATCACCTCTTTATAACCTCTTAGTGAATCTCCCCAGGATTGTGATCTCCTTTGGCTTGTTAGTCGGACTTTCTGATAACAGTGGTCTGACCACCTTTTTGTCATTTTATAGCAACATTGCTACGTTGTTACACTATTCTGTTTTGTTTATTTTTCCTTTGTTCTGGAAGTCTACACTACTTGTGAGAGAGAGTGCATAAAGTGAGCAACCATCTATTTCCCTGTATCAATGCATCAATACTGTTAGTGGGACAGTCATTATCCCAGATATGTGTTTGTGTTGGAATTAGCGTATGCTATTCTTCAACTGATATTTTTGTAAGTATATACCTTAAGAATATTGGTGGTGGTACAGCATCAAGAGATGTTGATTTGCACAGGGGCACCCCCTGTTCTTCTCCCTTCTCTTCTCTACAATAGAAAACTGCAATTTAAATGTAAAAAGTTTGAGTTGTGATAACTTTTCAGTGATGCACCAGCCAGAAACGGCAGTGTCCTTGTTATACATACAAACAATGTATTTTTTCATTATGAAACTTTAAATCAGTGATTCTCAACCAGGGTGCTGTGGCACTTTGGTGCGCCACGGACATTAGCTTAGGGTGCCCCATGCTCTCTATGAAGACATTGAAAAAATGTAAATATTTACTATTAATTGTAGATTTAGCTCTAATTCTTTAACCCTTTTAGTGCAAGAGGGGACAATGCAATGTTCTGAAATGCATTTTGAACCCCTCTGGCACTCAAAGGGTTAACAGATTAATTTAACTAGGTAAGTATCCATGCTATAGCAATCAGGTATATAATTTGCTATAATTTTTGTAGTATACCGGATGTTTCATCTGTAATGGTAACCTTGTGTGGCAGCAACATCTTGTAACAAAGTTGCTGCAACAAAACTATCCATTTGAACTAGGCCTAAACCTAATCTACATGGGCATGTTTGTTGTAACAATTTTGTTGCAAGATGTTGCAGCAATACAAGGTTTCCAATAACAATGACTGGAGCTGTAAAAATCAACAAGGTTTATTACCCCTAGAAAACAATGACATCTTTTCTGTAAAACTCTGTGTTGCAAAAAAAGTTGCCCAGATAATCTAGTTCAGTAGCACACTAAGGCCTAGTTGACACAGTTGACTGTTTGTTGCCACAACATTTTGCAGTATTGATATCATTGTTTTCTATGTGGTAATTCACATGGGTGACTTTTACAGATACAATCATTTTTCAAAGCCAAATCTGTGTTTCTGCAACATTCTGCAACAATGTTGCCCGTGTGAACTCGGCCTACAAAACCATGGGAGATTGTAGAGAGGAAGAACTACTTTTCAAACTAATACTAAACAACCTCCATATAAATCGCAGCCTATTTAGATTTGGGAGATGGAATCCCACTCAGACCAAACCACATGCTGCTGACTTACACAAGACGTTTTTTTCTGTCTCCATTCATATAAACATTTTGAAAATGTTGACCTGATGGGGTGGTCTGTTGTCTCCATGACCTGGGATCTCGGAGCTGTTCAGTTTCACATTCTGTCTAGCTTGCCTGTCCTAATGAGTACAGTGTTATAAGATGAGCAAGCTGTCCTATCTCGGCTCTTCGTGTCATACCGTAAACAGAAATGTTCCATAGGGATGTCAGTCAAACACAGACAAGCTGCAACACTGGAAAAGCATTTGATTGATGAAACATCTTTAAAGTATCAAGTGGACATTAACTGAATGTGTGCGCAGAGAGAGGCTGGAGCACTAAGAAAGTGGAGCAATTCTGGAGCAAACCAGGATCATAGGGGACAGACATTCTAAATATTCTCATGTATTTAAGCACTTAAGGACCAGTGGTCGAGGGAAGTTACCTTCCCTTAACCCCTTGAGTGCCAAAGGCGCACGCAATGCATACCCCTCTGGCACTCAAAGGGTTAAGGACCACTTTGATCCTTTCCAACGAGCAGGTACACGTTGTTACACACACCGGTGTGCCGAGTTGGGGTCTGAAAGAGACCTCTCCAGTCTTGGAAGGTCAATCTCAGACCCCGTTTTTACTTATAGTGCTCCCGGTGGAGGGCTGTAAATAGAAAGTACGCTGCATGCTATAACCGTCACCGGTCCTTAAGGGTATAACTTTCGTGATGGTCACGTCATGAGGTCCTTAAGGGGTTAAATGGGGCTTGGTAACCCCACAAATGCTAGAGTGGTCTCCCCACATTGCTTCGTCGTGTGTTGAATACCTCTATTGCATTCAAGGGGGTTTAAAGCGCCATTTGAAACAATGGCAATTTGTATTTATCCCATGTGGTGCAGTTGGTTTGCTCTAGAATTGCTCCTTATCTATTTTGTGCATACAACCCAGTGATCTTTTACAAGGAACCAGAAGGAAATGTGTAACATATTAATATATAGCGATATATACACAAAGGAAAGTGGAGCATTTCTAGAGAAATTCTTGTCCTATGCTTGTCAATTTACTAATCTACTCTGCTAAAAACTGTTCCCTTAACACCACATGTGCTAAGGCCAGGGCAATGTGTGTATATGTATGTATGTATGTGTGATTGTGTGTGTGTGTGTGTGTATGCGTGTTTGTGTGTATGTTTGTTTGTGTGTGGGGGGGCATTTTAGTTTTAGAATATTCCTTTACTGTACTTATTTACAAGCCGCAGAGGAAACTGGCATAACTTTACTCAATTTTCCTGTGCATGTGATGGGGATGATGTAAGACACTGCTGTGTTAGTCTTAGGGACAGTGGAATCATACAGGGGAACCTTCAAGCCCAAGCTTCCCTCAAGTATCAATAAAGAATGGCTCTGGGAGTGTCCATATCATAACACATATGTCATAATGTGGGTGGGGCTTAATCAAGGTGAGTGGGATTGGGAGGTGGAAAACCAGTTTGCCCCAACATGGGCAGGGAAGTTGGGAGGATTGGGCTGGACCAGGATCGAAGTGGGTGGGGTTATCAGGGAATTCTGAACACCCTCTGTAGCCGCAGACCAGGGAGGAGATGCATTAAGGTGTGATAAAGTATGATAAACTCTCCGGCTCCTATATTATTCTGTGAAACAAATGTACTGAGATCCTAAGGTCTGAGTGATGTCAGTGTATTGGCTCCAAAGAATAACATAGGATTTGGAGAAGTAATATCACTGGAGAAGTTATCTCTACTTTATCACCTATTTATCACACCTTAGCACATCTCTCCCCTGGTATAAAAAGGATAGTAATGTTTCTCAATAAAAGCAGCTCCAATTAATCTTCATAGTATTTGGGCCCTTGAGAGTGTTATTTCAATTCTGTCAGAGTTGTAGTTAAAGAGTAATTGAATGATAAAGTATCCCTTTCCCTCCCCTTTTACTGATGTAACACTGTCTTACAGCTTACTTTGGTTTCAGCGTCATCTGCAGGTGCAAGGCTTCAAGCATGCAGCAGGCCTCTGTTTTATGTGTTTGCTTCTTGTAGTCTCCTCCTACCTACTTCCTCCCTCTGAGCTGCTCCTCCTACCTGCTTCCTGAGGAGGGGTTTAAAGGGCTGACTGAGTCCTGACTCAATTTCCCTTGCATTGTTGTACAATACAGTTCTGTTTCCCTTGGGCTCTGTGTGTGACCTGGCTTGTCTGACCATCCATTCTGGTGATGACCTGTGTCTCTGTCTGACTACTCTTTTGCCTGCTCCCATTGTGTAGTGGACACCCAATCTGGTGTGGACCTGTGGCTCTGACTGACTACCTGAACTGTGTATGACCTGGACTGTCTGTCCATCCATTCTGGTGTTGACCTGTGGCTCTGTCTGACCATTCTCCTTGTGCGTTACGATTTGGCTTAGACATCCTTTCTGGTGCAGTCCTGTGGCTCTGGCTGACTACCCGCTCTGTGTATGACCTGGCTTGTCTGACTACCCACTCTGGTGTTGACCTGGGGCTCTGTCCACTGTGCATCCAGCATACCGATGCTTCAGTGTATATCCTATCTGGTGCAAACCTGTGGCTCTGGCTGACTACCCGCTCCATGAATGACCCGGCTTGTCTGATTATTCTTTCTGGTGCTGACTAGGGGGCTCTGTCTGTTTCCTCCGTGTGTTGGTCCCCACTCCACAGACACCCATCCTAGTGCAGACCTGGGGCTCTATCAGACTCCTAGACTGACTGCAGGTTGAGTCAGTGCTAGTCCTTTGGGCGTTCCAAATTCCCTTGAGGCTCCAGTGGGCTGAGGCCTAGTCTCGGACAGTGTGGTGGATCTATTGGCAGACTGCTATTTCTGATACAGTGCTTTCCTCTTTGATCACCCTCTGTGTGTTATCTGTTTACGTACATTACTGTGATTATTCTAATAAAAGATTGTTTTACTTTACTGTACTGACTCCTGGTTTATTCCTGGGAACCGTGACACACTGCTCACCTCAGTGCAGCATATCATGTAGATATGGGTTAGCTGACTGTCTCAATTAATATTTTTGTTCAGTTTTTTTACAGATGAAAATGAAGGGATGTTAGAAGGGAAGATGTTAGAAAAAAGAAATGGCAAGACATGGGAAACATGCATGTTTACAGAGGAAGAAGTTCTACTTCAACTTTCTAATGTAAAAAACAGATAAATCAATGGGACCAGATGGGATACACCCAAAGTTATTAAAAGAACGTAAGTGTGTTCTGGTAAAACCTTTAACAGAATTATTCAATCAGTCACTATCTAGAGGAGTAGTTCCAGAAGATTGGAAGACAGCAAATGTAGTACCACTTCACAAAGAATGTAGCAGAGAAGAGTCCGGTAACTACAGACTATTAAGTCTTACATCAGTAGTGGGAAAATTAATGGAGACTATTAGACTTGTGCACGGGCAAAATTTTCGGTAAAATTCGAATTCGGACGAATTTTTTTTTTCTAATTCAGATGATCCTAAGTTCGGACCGGGCCTATTCGATTCGGACGAAATTCTGATCCATTCCGAATTATTCGGACGAATTTAACATGGGTTAAATTATAGCAGTGCGCCTCCGTGCACGCTGCTATCATTATTTGCAGACAGGGTGTGCATTTAGAAAAAGATCCATCCCAAAAACGGACATTGTCATACATTGAAAGTCTGTGCATGCCTCTACTCTAGCATGGGATGCCAGTCACAATGCAAACGTCGAACATCGAAACCCCATGCCTGTCATTCAATTTATCATGTTCGAACATCGAAACCCCATGCCTGTCCTTCAATCTAGCATATGTTCGAACATCGAAACCTCATGCCTGTCATTCAATTTAGCATATGCTCGACATCGAAAACCCATGCCTGTCACATCCTACTCAACATAAGTGGTCGACTCGAATATGGACAAACTACATGTCACATTCTATGTTAGTACATGGGTAAAGATTAAGGTTTCATTTTCTGGTACCAGCCTCCAACCCTACTGTCCCTCTTTAGTACCCAAATTCCTCTCTCTCGTTTTCCTATCCTGATTTCCCCTCATATCAGATAACTCTATGTGTATATACATTGTAGAGTTTCATACTACATCAAGAATAAACATCAATGATTGTAATGTGATAGATGTAATGTGTTAACCCTTTGAGTGCCAGAGTGGTACGCAATGCATTGCAAAGCAATACGTTGCATACCACTCTGGCATTCAAAGGGTTAAAAAGAAAAATTGAGACATTCTGTTGTGAACAAACTGCAACACAGGAGAGAAATAAAAAAATGCTTGACATCTATACTGAAGAGGGGTCCACAGCATTGTCTTAGTATAGCAATATCACCGTTTTCCGTGAGTGTGCAATACAGGGCTCTATGGTAATTGCTGGGCATTTCCCAATGTCATAATCAGGGGATGATGGGAGTTGTATTGTAACTACTGTTAGGAAACACATAAGTGATGCACATTCATCTCCCACCTAGAAATTATTTACACACGAGGCAACTCCCCCAAGTAATACCTAGCCCCTTTCCAAGTGAAAGGACTTCCAGAAAGGCTTCAGATCTCTTAGTGACTCACCTGTTATTGCCAGTCAGCGGGACCCGGAGAGTAGGAGGGGGTGATGCTATGGCTGCACGGCACGGTGCTCTTAGTTGGTCACTTGTCGCAATGTTGAAGCTCAGCCCGGCCAGCACCTTCTGGGTGGAGACACCTCACAGCAATCCTGTTCAGGACACATCATGCACTGTTGTGCACTCATACTAGGGATCCCAAATGTTTAGACTCATTTTGTACAGGGGGCACCCTCCTGTATTTGTAAAACCTCTCTAGCAAATCTGGGATGGTAGACCTATTTACTCAAGTCTTGACTTTAGGTGGGCGATAAACAATACAAAATAGGCATAATGTTTCACTATCACATAATTCACGTCACTGAAGCAGCCAGCAGGCATCACCACTGAGTGAGCATAGGGCTGCCCGGCTGATGACAGTCACACTGATGGGACACCCTGCAACACAGAAATGGCGGAAGAGCACAAAATAAACATGCTATGGGACGGCAAATTGCCGCCCCTGTCAAAGTGCCGCCTGGGTCCATGGACCCACTGGGACCCATGTAAGGGCCGGCCCTGTATTTGAACAAATACCTAATATTTTTTTATATTTTGCACAGGAACAAATATTACTTGTTCTTGCAGTGGCAATAACTGGAACTAATGCTGGCTGCCTACCTATGCCTAGCCTAATGCTACCTGCCTGCCTACACAACAACTGTACACTCTCTAATCTCTTCTCTCTCTGAGCTCCAACAACCCAATGAGGAAATGCAGGCAGTCTGTCTGTGTGACTGTGTCATTAGTCCAACCCCCATCATGAAACGAAGAAGGCTATTCGAATACAGACAAAAGAGGGAAGTAGTGCATGAAACGGAGAATGGAATTGGACTAGAGACATGGAGGGAAAATTATGGAGGGAAAGTAATTGAGCACGCATAGGAAGTACAAAATGTCCTGGTCAAAAGTAGTCAAAACTTTTGGAAATGTGACGATTGCCGAAACTTCCGAAAGTTTCGACGAATTTCGGACCTGGGCTGTTCGGAGTCGGATCATTTTTTCCGAATGACCCTTGAGTTTCGGATTGGCCGAATGTCTCCGAATGACCCCATTTTTGACGAAATCCGAATGTCTCAGAATGAATTCGCACATGTCTAGAGACTATGCTAAAGGAAAGAATTGTTGAAAATCTGAATTTGAATGGCTTGAAATATACCAAACAGCATGGGTTTACACAGGGAGATCGTGTCAAACTAACCTCATAGATTTTTTTGACTGGTTAACTAAAATAATAGACCAAGGGGAAGCAGTAGACATAGCTTATCTAGATTTCAGTAAAGCATTTGACACTGTCCCTCATAGAAGACTCATTCATAAATTGCAGTGTTTGGGTCTGGATGCAAAAATAGTTAAATGGATAAGGCAATGGCTGAGTGACAGGAGACAGAGGGTGGTAGTCAATGGAGAATATTCGGACAAAAGCAGTGTTACTAGTGGGGTACCTCAGGTATCTGTACTGGGGCCCATTAATTTTAATATTTTTATTAGTGATATAGCAAAAGGTCTTCAAGGTAAGTTATGCCTTTTTGCAGAATACAAAGATCTGCAATAGGGTAGACATTCCAGAGGTAATAAGCCAAATTACAAATTATTTAGGCAAATTAGAAGAATGGACAAGAGTGTGGCAGCTGCAGTTTAATGTTAATAAATGTAAAATAATGTAATTGGGACATAAGAATCCAAATAAAAAATATACTGGTAAGGGTACTCTGCTGTCAGAGACAACAGAGGAAAGGGATTTGGGAGTAATTATTTCTAATGACTTAAAGGGATAGTAATACATGCCACTCTACAGATCTCTAGTTAAATCTCACCTAGAGTATTTATGTACAGTACTGGAGACCCCATCTCCAGAAGGATATAGATACTCTAGAGAAAATTCAGAAAAGGGCAACTAAAATGGTGATTAGTTTACAGGAAAAGAAATATCAGGATAGACTAAAGGATCTGAACATGTATAGCTTGGAGGAGAGAAGAGAGAGAGGGGATATGATAGAAACATTCAACAAAGTGCAGGATGGAAGTACATTTTAAAGAAGTAAAAATGTTAGGACAAGAGGCCATAGTCTAACAAGTTTAGATGTAATGTAAGAAAGTTTTACTTCACTGAGAGGGTAGTAGATAAGTGGAATAGCCCACCAGCAGAAGTGGTAGAAGTTAATACAGTGACAGAATTTAAGCATGTATGGGATATGCATAAGACTGTCCTTAACATAAGAAAAGACCAAGGACCAAATAAAGTTTGAGGTTTTTACAGTAGGAAAATGGTCAGACTAGAGGGGCCGAATGGATCTTATCTGCTGTCAGATTCTATGTTTCTAAGATGGTCTGGATGGATCGTAGAGAGGGACAATCTTCAGTGAGCAGGGAAAGTCCTGAAAAATCTGTCAAGGGGGGCAGGGTTTTCCTTATGCTCACAGTAAGCAGATTGTCCCTCACTGCAAGCTATCTGGTTCCACATCTGAGCTAAGCAGTGTTACATCAGTAAAAGGGGTGGCAGGGGGATACTTTATAATTCAATTACTCTTGAACTATAACTCTGACAGTACTGAAATAACACTCTCCATGGCCCAAATACTATGAAGATTAATCGGAACTGCTGTTTTTGTGAAACATTACTATCCCTTTAAGGTTGAAAAACTAGCGCATCTGAGGCAGATCTGGAGATTTCAGAGGTATGAGCAGAGTGTGTGTACCATTATGAACTAAAGTCACAGATTCATGATGATGGTAGGACTATAAAGTAACAAAAACCAAATACCCAATAAAGGGAAATATTTTAATCCTTTAATTGACAGAGCAATGCATTATACACCAGTCTGGCAATCAAAAGGTTAGGCATGTCAGATTTGTTCAGATGGACTTCGGTGCCATTTTTCCCTATTCATTTCAGACCTAAAATTAGCGATCGCTGCTGGAAAACCATACATTTTTGATTTTCAATTCGTCAAGCTCTTTTGGCTCTTAATGGCTGAAAATTACAATGTAGAAAACCTTACTTCAAAATTATCATTTTTAGCATTTGACTGATGAGTGGAAACTAACCCAGGAATATTTTGTACCACACCAATGACTCATTTGGGGCAAACCAAATGCAAATAGCACCCCTCCCCCCAAAAAACAAACAAATATAGATTTAAATGGAAATATTAACCCCTTGAATTTGCAAATTTGGGCCATGGAGAGTGTTATTTTAATACTGTCAGAGATGTAGTTCAAGAGTAATTGAATGATAAAGTATCCCCCTCCCGCCCCTTTTACTGATGTAACACTGCTCACCTCAGTTGTGGAATCTGGTCTCTTGACTGGACAGGTAGCAGAAAGGGACAATCTTCTTACTGTGAGCATAAGGAAAACCCTGCCACCTTGACAGGTTTTTCAGTTTTTTTCCTTATACTTACTGAAGATTGTCCCTCTCTGTGATCCATCTGGACAGTTTTGCTGCTCTGAGGTGAATAGTGTTACATCAGTAAAAGGGGCTGGAGAGGAATACTTTCTTATTCAATTACTCTTGAACTACATCTGTAACAGTACTGAAATAACACTCTCCATGGCCCAAATACTATGAAGATTAATTGGAGCTGCTTTTATTGTGAAACATTACTATCTCTTTAATCCCCTCTGACTGCACTGTATATCAAGGGAATCTATAAGTACCTGTCTATATGAGTATGAAAGGTTTACCATTGTCTGTTGGAATTCGGACGAATAAGGTGTATTCGGCATCATTCGGACCTTCCGAAAGCCAAGGTCCGCCCACAAAAAAAAATCAGAATCCGAAACGGACCTAGTCCGAAATTTTGGTGTAAATTTCGGAAATTCGGACGGTGCTTTCCCTCCTGAAACTAAAAATAGAGGGCACAGCGCTTTCCGCCTGAAACTATTACAAAGTTGCTACAAACTGCAAAAAATAGATCTGGTAAAACAGGCGCTTAACAGTTCATGCAAAGTACAGATATTAACCACATAAGGACACAAGCAGTTTTGGCATTTTTGCTGTGTGTGTGTTCAGCCATAATTCCTATCTTTCTCATTTACTGCACAAACACATATTGTATACCATTTTTTAAAGGGCAGAAAGGGCTTTAATTTGATGTGACATATATATATCAGGCCTTAAAAGTAAAAGTACTTTGCTACTAGCCAGACCTGAAAAGTTACTCGCCACTGCAAGCCATAAAATACCCACCAGGGCTGAATTTCTACTCGCCAGGGCTAAAGTTTCACTCGCCATTGGCTAGTGACAAGTGGAAATTTTGAGCCCTGTATATATATATATATATATATATATATATATATATATATATATATATATATATATATATATATATATAAGTGTGTAGGGGTTTATAAAATACCCCTTCCTGTCTCATCAGAGATTTAATATTATTATTAATTTAGTTTAATGTAGTTTTTTATTTTTATTTGTTTAATTTTAATTTTTTTATTGAATATTTTAATTTTTTTTTTTAATTTGGCTGAATAATTCGGACTATTGGCTAATTTCACCCGAATCGAACAGGTCCGGTCCGAAATTCGGATCCTCCAAATGGGAAAAAAAATTTTTTGTCTGAAATCGAATTTTACCGAAAATTTTTGCCATGCACAAGTGTAGTTGGTATGGGTATAAGCAAAATTTTCTGTGTTTTTCCGAGAATCATTTGTGTACCCCTTGGCACCCAAAGGGTTAAGCGAGAAGGAGCAGCTGCTGAAATAAAGATTTCTTATATAGAGTACCCGGAGTGAAAAGAATTCCCCACCAACAAGGCGGTGACATTGTTTTAAACCTTGGGCCATACACATTGTGTGTTGGATTATTCCTTGTTTTGATCCCCTGCAAAGCGCACCTTCTAGATTCTTCTTTTCTCTGTTGGTTTATCAGATTTATTCTCTTGTATTCATGGTGTTAAAACCCCCAATTTCAATAATCAGGGATCTTTAGTTATTCCCTACGGTTCATTCAATTTGTCTCTGAATTGCTCCAGTTTACTTTATAAGTATGCCCCAATAATTCAAAAAACTGAGATCCTAGGATTCAGCACTTCTGTCTGTCACCTTGCAGGGAGGTTCCTGCCGAACTGAAGGAATGTGTATTGTATTGTGGGAGACTGCAGAGAAATGTGCATTACAAGTTACCTGTCGAAAAAGGTGTCAAAACAGACAACTGGCCCTGTGGTAATCACCTTTTGAAGTATTTCTTGTAAAACTCAGACTGCTTAAAAGATTAAGTGGTCCATGCTGTGGAGCATAACTTTTCATGTAATTAAATAATTAAACATCAGCCTTCTGAAATATGAGCTTCGGATCGATGGGTGGAGTATTCCCATAGCAACGAAGATCAACAGAGAACGCAGATTCTAAATTCCTTTCTGCATTTCCACCCATCAAAACCCCTTTTTGACAAAAATATAATTTCAAATGGACAGGAATGGCATTACAGATGAGCTCTGAGCAAGGGAGTTGTTAGATTCCCAAAAGACCTAGGAAATTATACACTAAGGCATGATAAAGAGGTGATAAAGCGGAGATGTCTTCTCCAGTTCTTATGTTCTTTTATGGAGCTTATACACTAAAATCTCGAAATCTTAGTGCATTGGCTCCACAGAATAACATAGAATTTAGAGAAGTGATATCACAGGAGAAGACATCTCCACTTTATCACTTCTTTATCATGCCTTAATGGAAGACCCCCACCCGGTGTAAGATTTACTAAATTAGTGCTTCTCCATCTTTATGCTCCAGACAACAGTCAGTCTGGAATTCTGAAGGCACTCACTAAACCCTTTATGTAATGCCTGGGTGCTAGTCCATGAATTAACATACAAATTGAAAAAATAACCACACTCACAGCTCCTTTTCTAGGTGCAATGAGGAGATAATTTATTGGAATCAACATTTCGGCCCTTCTGTGGGTCTTTCTCAAGGCCCAAGGGAGGACTGAAATGTTGATTCCAATATATCATGTCCTGATTGCACCTAGAAGTGGAACTTGTGATTATGGTTATTTTTCTTGATTTGTATGTATATAAATGTGTATATATTTATATCACAAAACAAGCTTATTGTGCATAAAAGTTTCCATAACTTTAAATTTGAAACAAATCATTCATTGTTTTTGTTAAGTTAATCACACAAAAAAGGTGACACCTTAACATGGTGCTCACAGCACATGGCACATTCGATGAGAATCACGTAATTAAACTGAGACATAAGTGTGATAAACTCTATGCACTAACACAGGGATTTTCAGCTCCAGGCCTTGGGACACACCATCAGTTCAGGTTATAAGGATACCCCTAATTAAGCACAGATAGCGCAATAATAATGACTTAGTCACTGAATTCTTAAAGGGATAGTAATGTTTCATAATAAAAGCAGCTCTAATTAATCATCATAGTATTTGGACTTTGCAGAGTGTTATTTCAATTCTGTCAGAGTTGTAGTTCAAGAGTAATTCAATGACAAAATATCCACCTCCCGCCCCTTTTACTGATGTAACACTGTTCAGCCAGATCAGAAGGGAGGTACCCAGGTAGACTGCAGAGAGGGACAATCTTCATTTAAGATAAGGGAAAAACCTGAGAAACCTGTCAAGGGGGCTGGGCCTTCATTGTTCTCATAGGAAGAAGATTGTCCCCTGCTGTTATCTGACTGGTCTATGGACTGCATTCCACATCGGAGAAGAGATGGCTTGCACTAGGTACAAGGGGCGGGAGGGGAAACTTTGCTTGTGAATATCTCTCAAACCATAAAGGTTTGAGAGATAAGACTTATATTGTTCTTCATGTTTTTTAATGCCTACAAAATAAAATAAAGATAAAACAAAGTATTACTATCCCTTTTACTGTGAACTAGCAGGGATATCAGGAAAATGTGACCTGTTGGTATGTTTTGTGGACTAACACTGAGAATCACTTTACTAAGATCTCTTCAGTAGGCACCATAGAATAACATAGGAATTTGAGAGTTTATTTCATTGAAGAGTTTATTTCCCCTTTATCTTGCATTAGTGCATAACTTCCATAGGGCTTGGGGCACCTTAAAGGGATAGTAATACTTCGTTTTACCTTTATTTTATTTTGTAGGCATTAAAAAAAACACGAAGAACGATATAAGTCTTATCTCTTAAACCTTTATGGTTTGAGAGATATTCACAAGCAAAGTTTCCCCTCCCGCCCCTTTTACCTAGTGTAAGCCATCTCTTCTCAAATGTGGAATCTGGTTGTAAGAACAGACAGATAACAGCAGGGAACAATCTTCTTTCTATGAAAACAATGAAAACCCTGCCCCTCTTGACAAGTTTTTCAGGTTTTTCCCTTATCTTAATTGAAGATTGTCCCTCTCTGCATTCTACCTGGGCACCTCCCTTCTGATCTGGCTGAGCAGTGTTACATCAGTAAAATGGGTGGGAAGGGGAGACTTTGTAATTGAATTACTCTTGAACTACAACTCTGACAGAATTGAAATAACACTCTCCAAGGTCCAAATACTATGATGATTAATTAGAGCTGCTTTTATTATGAAACATTACTATCCCTTTAATGCAGCCCAACTGTACCATTACTAATAGGGAGATTATCACCATTACATGCCTCAAGCTGGAATCAAGTCCAGGCTCTGTTGCTAACTATATAGAATGGGTTCCTAGACTTACCCATTTACCTTAGGAAATTATGAAAAATGTAGTGTATACTATAGTGCAACACTGCGGTATACATTTTTCCATAAGTGTCACCAGTTAAAGGGGAACTATCACCCCTATACGAGTTTGGCTTAAAAGTAAGTTTATAGAGCGAATAGCTGGAATACTATTGTCTTTTTTTTTTTTTTTTTTTTTTTTTTTTTAAATTCATCGTTTGGCCAAAATTAAGTGTTTAAGGCTGATCCTGTGCCTTCCTTCGGGACAGACTGCGGTTACCAGCTCTGTACCACAGTCTATCACTCTTCCACTGCTCTCCTCCCTCTATCCAGTCTTCTCCAATGACAAAGGCTTTCTGTATGCAAGCTGGAGCACTCCCTGGCCAATGAGACTGCTCCAGCTTACATGCAGAAATACTCTGTCATCGGAGGAAGCTGGATCGAGGGAGGGGAGCAGAGGAAGAGTAACAGACTGTGGTACAGAGCTGTAACTGCAGTCTGTCCGGAAAGAAGGCACAGGATCATTGTTAAACATTTAATTTCGGCCAAAAAAAAGACAATAGTATTCCAGCTAGTCGCTCTATAAACTTGCTTTTAAGTCAAATTTGTATAGGGTGATAGTTACCTTTTAAAGGGGAGAGAGAGCATTGCATTTGGCTATCTGTCTGGCACTCAGAGGTAGGGTTGCCACCCAGCTGGTATTTTACCGGCAGGCCTGTAAAAAATTGGCTTCTGTCCAATGAAGTCTATGGAGGGAATGCCATGGCCGGTATTTTTTTGAAGAAAAGGTGGCAACCCTACTCAGAGGGTTAAAGGAGAGACCCTTGAATGTTAGAGATGTCTCTTTGAAATGTGTTTGATATGTCCCTAGAATCAATGGTAACATTGAGACACTTTTCATTGTATCCAATGACCTTGAATACCCTTGGAGTACAGGACCTATAGATTTACAGCTTCTTGAATTGTCAGTTTTACAGACATAATCTTCTGTATGGATCTGATTTTTTATCGAATACAAAACAATTTGACCCCTTTCCTTAAAATTATGCTATTAAAAAAAAAAAAAAAAAAAAAAAAAGGCTTTGCAATGCATTGTGTACGCCTCTGGCACTCAAAGGGTTATAGTGTCCAGAGAAGGAAGGCCCTCTGACCACCATAAGGAAACAATATCCTGTCCCACGCACCTCCCCCTAGCTCTGCAATCTGAGCTCCAGCATTCACCCACCAGCTTGTACACAAACTATGATGTCTTACTTATTGCCGGCTTGCACACGCATGTGGATGTATGTATGTAAAGATCTCTATAAGAAACACATGTCAGGCCTCCTTTTCTCTGATAATAAGAATAACAGGATCAAGAACAAGAAGTAACAATTTGGTGGAACAGCTCTGACCTCAGAATGATTCCGTTGGAATGTATGAGGCTCTACAGAGGGATTTTCCCAAACCAAATCTTGGTCTCAAGATTGAACCACACAATTGCTTGCGCATTGTACAAGAGCGTGAGCCATCTAAACAGAGTTATATATTTATGGATATTTGTTATTGTATAGCTGATTTATTCTTCAGAAGATTGTTAAAGCACACTGAAGAGGATGTACAAAAAAAATTACACAATCCTGGGGTGAATCAGCTCTACCATAGGGGGGCAAATATATATTCCCATTGATTTAAAGTGTTAGTAATGTCCACAAATAAATATATATCATCTTGTAGTGCTAAATAGGTTGAGCTAAATGCAACAAACCCTATCTCTCAAACCTCTATGGTTTGAGAGAGATTCACTGTGCAAGTTTGAAGTTTCCTGTTGTAAACTGTACAGCTGACAGCAGGAGATCCGTGTTGGCGGACATGATGAGGCTCTTCAGCAGAGCCGCAAATTGCGTTATTTAAATCAAATTACTTAATTGGAATGGTCTACAAAGTGTGCTTGCAAACCAGGCACACTCTGTAGACCTTTCCAATGAAGTTAAAGGGATAGTAATACTTAAAAACAACTTTAGTTCATATTGTAGCCCTTAAAAATACAAATTAAATGAGCCCAGTGGCATCTCTCAAACCTGTATGGTTTGAGAGATCCTGGGACCAGTGGCGGCTCTCCAGCAGAGCTGAGATTGCATTATAGAAACAGATATCCTTAACTGAAACAGTCTTCTACGTGTGCTTGCAAGCTAAGCACATGTAGAAGACCATTTCAGTGAAGGATTTCTGTTTCTATAATGCGATCACGGCTCTGCTGCAGAGCCGCCGCTTGTTCAGGGGCAGGATTCCCCTGCAGTCAGCTAGAACACTGATGTCAGGGGAGAGGGAACTTTGAAAGTTGATATCTCTCAAACCATACAGGTTTTAGAGATGCCGCTGGGCTTATTTAATTTGTATTTTTAAGGGCTACAATATGAACAAAAAGTTGTTTTTAAGTATTACTATCCCTTTAGTTGTTTTAAATAATGTGATTGCGGCTCTGCTGCACAGCTACCAGTTGATCCCCAGACAGGATTCCCCTGCTGTCAACACAGCGCTGACGTCAGGGAAAGGGGAGGGAGGGGGGAGCTTTGAATAGGAATATCTCTTAAACCATAGCGGTTTGAGTGATAGGGTTTTTTGCATTTAGCTCAACCTATTTAGCACTACAAGATGATAAATATTTATTTGGTGACATTTCTAACACTTTAAACCTTTGTGTGCCAGAGAGGTATCCAACGCGATACCTCTCTAGCACTCAAAGGGTTTGTTGTACAACCCAATGAATACTAGAGAGGTCTAGAAGCACTGAGAATGCATTCACCCACAGACCAAACCAAAACAATCTATGGGGCTGTGAGACTGAGTGATTCCGGACTGATCTGGACAGCTAACATGCAGGCCAATAAAAAGGCAATTTGATTGTTGTACAACCCAGTGAATACTAGAGTGGTCTAGAAGCACTGAGAATGCATTCATCTATGGTACCCTTAACCCTCTGATGACCAGAGGGGTGTGACACACACAGCTACACAATTTGTTGCACACTTCTCTCATCTTCAAGGTATTTTTTAGTAAGCTGGAGAAATGTCCAGTGCTGTATAAAAGAGGATCCATTGGAATAACACATTGCATATCCCCATGAAGACATCTATCCCAAAGGGATAGTAATGTTTCACAAAAAAGCAGCTCTGATTAATCTTCATAGTATTTGGGCCATGGAGAGTGTTATTTCAATACTGTCAGAGTTGTAGTTCAAGAGTAATTGAATGATAAAATACCCCCCTCCCGCCCCTTTTACCTAGTGTAAGCCACCTCCCCTCAGATGTAGAATCTGGTCTTGGTACCAAACAGGCCACCGCAAGGGACAATCTTCTTCTTATGAGCATAAGGAAAACTCTGCCCTCTTGATAGGTTTTTCAGGTTTTTTCCTTATGCTCACTGAAGATTATCCCTCTCTGTGATCCATCCAGACAGTCTTGCTGCTCTGAGGTGAGCAGTGTTCCATCAGTAAAAGGGGTGGGAGGGGGATACTTTATCATTCAGTTACTCTTGAACTACAACTCTGACAGTAGTGAAATAACACTCTCCATGGCCCAAATACTATAAAGATTAATTGGAGCTGCTTTTTTTGTGAAACGTTACTATCCCTTAAATCACTGGTCTCTCAAGAGGCAGCACTCATTCTTGTAAAAGGAGCCATGCACAGGCTGGTTAGGTAATTGAAAACAGCCCAATCAGGTTGGAATTGATCAGATTTGGCCGATTATCAGCTATCTAGTATATGGACCCTCCCAAACAGATTGGGCCTTAATTGGTTGAGCCAATCAGGAAAGTAATACAATTCAGATTTCTGGCTTCCACAGACCAAACCAAAACAATCTATGGGGCTGTAAGACTCAGTGATTCCGGACTGATCTGGACAGCTAACATGCAGGCCAATAAAAAGGCAATCTGATTGTTGCGCAATCAGATTGCCTACATTTCAGTGTGTGTATGTAAGCAGGAATGTTTTACTGACACATTTATTTACATTTCATGTTATACCACCCCAATTTCTCTGATATCATTTACTTATTCCAAATTTAATAAAAATGGCATTGAAAGTCTACAGAAATCAATTTGCATGATCACAAACACATTGCATCCCACTCATTTATAGTAAAGAACCAAATAAAATGACAAATGATTCAAAATGTATTCACTTCTTTGTTCTCAGAATTTTTAGTAACACTTCCACTTTTAGCAAATTTTTAACTGTCTGTAAGTAAATTTACTGTCAGTTTTCAACCCTATGTCCCATGAAAGCATCAGCCATTTTTTAATCACTGATGCCCAATTACTGAGAATTGCAACGAGAATTACAATCTCCAGTGCTGCCCATGTCAACACCCTGCACAGAGGACCCGTGCTGCAACTTCCTTGTGCATAATGCCAGGGAATGTGCAGCATTCTGCAACAAGGCTGATATTACCAGTGTAAACAGCATGATAGGGCAACATTTACTGTAGTTCCGGGGCATTAATGCAGAGATAACATCACTGCACTAATGTCACCCACGAGCCCTAAATCTCTCCATCTGACAGTATTATTAGAGTTGAACTTTCTTTTGCTTTTGAAGTTTGCTTTCTAGCCCTAATAAGAGTCTTTCATAAACTCAAAGCAGCAACCAACTTCCTACACTCTACTTCAAACAAGGCCCATTAAAAACAAATTACGTAAACGAGGGGATGGCAATTAGTTTGAAGTACAATGAAGTGGAAACTGAAAAGAGTGAGACTGATGAGTGCATTATCTGATTCTGAGCTACTGGTGAAGACATCTTTTCCTTTCTGTTACCAATCACAAAAATGTGGAGTATTTGTGAGGAAATACAAAGGAAAAATAAAATGTTTCATATTCTAAATGATTTAAATTGGGGCTTTTAGCCTCTCGGATATTCAGGGGATTTAAAAGGCCAATTTAAATTAGTGGTAATGTTTATTTGCACCCTATATTGGATGGCTTGTTCAGGATTATTCCACTTTTCCTGCATATAACTCACCATCTCTGACTGTGTGGATATGTTGGGCCAGATGCATGCTCGGGATAAGAACTCTCCGGATCTGCCCTAGAGACTACGGTTTTTGAAGTTAATTACCTGATCTCCAACGACAGAGCTTGATTCTCCATTAGTAGTGAGTTTCTTGTAAAACTCTGCCCACTTCTCCTCCTTCCCACCCTGTTCTTCCCACACCCCACCCAATTCTCCTCCTTCCCACCCTGTTCTTCCCACACCCCACCCAATTCTCCTCTTCCCACCCTGTTCCTCCCACCCAATTCTCCTCCTTCCCACCCTGTTTCTCCCACTTTCCACCCACTTCTCCTCCTTCCAACCCTGTTCCTCCCACTTCCTGCCCACTTCTCCACCTTCCAACCTTGTTCTGCCCACTTCCTGTGATTAAGCCCGCCCCTTTGCAACACACATATCGCATCATGTATACCCCTCAGTCGCACAACATTAGCCCTCTCCAGGGGCTCAAGAAGACAAAGTTTCCAGGTATGGTCATACATGTTAGCAAAAATGAATCTGTTTTGTGGCAAACCAACTGTATTAAATGGGAACAAATAATCATACCCAATATTCCCTCTGATGTAAGTGGGTTTTTAACTTTTGAGTTCCAGAGGGGTTCACAAAGCATTGGAAAGTAATGTGATGCATACCCCTCTGGCATTCAAAGGGTTAAGTATCATTACCCTCTAATAATAACCCCACACAACTTATTATGACCAAAAAATCCTAATGGGCCCTAAGAAATTTGCTCTTGTGCTTTTGTTCAAGAGATAACATCTTCAATCAGACCTGGATGTCATGTCCATGGAGGCAGCCATGATAGCTGCTGGCAGAATCACAGGGCACAAACTCCACCCACTGCACATGGTAATATTAACCATTTAAGGACCAGATGGGTTAATAGCTTAAGTAAGCTTGTTCTCTGCCTGCTTCTGTTTGAAAAACCATCCTGCAACTGTCATGTCCGCCTCCATGGACCTGGCATCCAGGACTGATTGAAGATGTTATTCCTTGAACAAAGGGCAAAACTCACAAGGGCCATTAGGATTTTCTGGCCAGAATAATGTAAATATGGTTAAATATAAGGAAATGTTACATCTGCATCTGCATCTGCATTTCTAGCATTGCAGCTGTTAAAAGCTCCATTTAACCCCTTCAATGCTACAGAGGTCCCCGATGCATTGAGAATCAATGTACTAGAGACCTCTCTAAAACTGAAGGGGTTAAATCAATAGGAATGTTGTTTTGCCCCTATGGTGCAGTTGGTTTGCCTCAGAATTGCTCCACTTTTGACTTTGTGCATACAGTCCACCTTATTTATCCTAGGCAGGTTTAACCCTTTGAGTGTCAGTGAGGTATCCGATGGGATACCTCTCTGGCACCCAAAGGGTCAAGCTATTTGGACACGTCTTCCCATATGTATAAAGTAAAAAGTTGAGCAATTTGGGGTCAAGCCAACTGCTCAATAGGAATAAAATAAAAAACCCTAGTAATTTAACCCCTTGAATGCTAGAGAGGTCCCTATCAGACTTGTGCGATTCAGTTCATCCGAATTCGGGATTCGTCCAAATTTGGGTCATTCAATCGTCATTCGGGACTGCTGAAAGGCAAGGTGCATTAGATTTTTTGGGTTTTTTTTTTAATAGTTTTCAGAGTGACACAGCCAGTCTCACATTTATTTTGGCAGTCCTATTGCCACTGCAAGGGAGAGTCATCTTTGTTCATGGGCAGGAATTTTGTTTGAATACTGGTGTGACACAGCCAGTCTCACATTTATTTTGGCAGTCCTATACCTATTGGCACTGCAAGGGAGAGTCATTTTTTTAAATATGTTAAATTCGGCCAAATAATTCAGAATGTTGCCGAATTTTGTCCTAGTCGAACAGGTCCGGTCCAAAATTCGGATCCACCAAATTAAAAAAAAATAAAAATTTGTTTGAAATTGAATTTTACCGAAAATTGTTGCTGTGCACAAGTCTAGTCCCTATTTGAGAAGCAGCGCATTGGGAAAAACCCTCTTGCTTTCAAGGGGTCAAATGCCCCATTTGACATTAATGGGAATTTTTATTTGATTCCCATGATGCAGTTTAATTGCTCCATTTTGTCTTTGTAACATGGCCCGATGTGTTCTCGGATTTCAATCCTGAAAATCCCCAACTAAATGCTATACAAATAACCTTTTCCTACATCTGCAAGTCAACCCCCCACTACCAGCCTATTGTTGGCAACCCAGGGAGAGCCACCTTCTCCTCCCACCAGTACACAGGCCGCAGCCTGTTATCTGCAAGCCTTAACATGAATAATGCTTTTTAAGTATTAAAACTGAAAGAAAGATTAAAGGGATTCCAGCCCTTTATTTGGATTTACATATTCTGCAACTACATAAGATGTAAAGTCAAATTGTCTATGTGTTTTATGATTGTTTGTTTTCATCTTCACATTTTTTTTCACACTTTGTTATCTCTTACAGTAAGCTCACTGAATTTTTGTTTCCAGATAGTTTCCTGGTCAGTAACCATAAAGCAGGACAAGGAAACAATGTAACTGAACTGAGTGCTGTGTATGATGTATGCTATCTTTTTTTATATTGTATCTTTTGTATATTGTATCACTGTTACTTGCTTTCACTGTCCCTGACAGAAACAGATCTAAAGAGTTCAATCATAAAGATGTAAAAAAATAAAATAATATTAACATAGCTGATGAAGCTGAAAAAAGACATGCATCCATCAAGCTAAACCTATTATTATTATTCTTTATTTATATAGCGCCAACTAATTCTCCATCGCTGTACAATTGGGAACCTATGCCATATCACCCCTGTCGATCCATTGGAAGACAAAAAAAGGCATTTCCAATTAAGTCCCAAGTCTTCCTGACTCAAAATGGCAGTCCAAATCCCTTGATCAACATCTCAGATGTATAGCAAACTGTAATAATTCTCAGTATTGTTGTATGCTAGATATTTATCCATTACTTTTTTAAGCAGTTACAATATCTGCAAGCACAGCATCCCAAGGCAAAGAATTCCACAACTTTACTTCCCTTACTGTAAAAACTCCTTACCTTTGTTTTAGTCGAAATGCATTTCCACTAGTCTTTTCTTTGCTCAGCTCTATGAGTAAATAGTTTATTGGATAGCTGGAGAGTTCTTTGTATGGATCTTCTTTCTAAATGGTAATCGTATCACCACTTAGATGTCTAATCTCTAATGTTAACAAGCCCAGTTTGGTTAGTCTCTCTTTATAATAATAATAATTATAATTATAATAATTATAGTAATAGAGAGTACAGGCAATTTGACTCTGCATATTATGCATTTACATAATATTTCATCTCAAAATAAAATGTTATTATCCCTCTAAGGTGACTGCAGTTAGTGCCATCTTAAACCATGCTCTGTTGTTGCTTGTCTAATAAGGCAATTGCATTTATCATACTGATGAAGAAAGACATACATTTCCAAACCATTTACACTAAATGTCATTGCCTACAGCTCAGAGACTGAAGTTGAAAGAATGTACACAAGTCATTACAATGGAAAAAGGATATAATTAATTGTAGCCCACCCAAATATGGCTCCTTACAGGAAAGTTTTTTTGTTGTTTAAATCCAAATGTAGTGAGATGAAGCATGGAAGAAAAAGGGAACAGGTCAGGGATGAACACCCTTTGTACATCAACATTGGTGAGAAAGAGTAGGTGTCAGAGGACCTTGGGGGTTATGCACTAAGCGGTGATAAAGTGGAGATCATTTCTCCACTGTTATCTCTTCTCCAGTTCCTATGTTATTCTATGCACTGAGATCTCCAAAGTTGATGATATCTTAGTGTATTGGCGCCATAGAATAACACAGGAACTGGAGACGTGATATCACTGGAGAAGTCATCTCTACTTTATCACCTCTTAATCACACCTTATTGCGTCTCCCTTTATGTTTTACCCTTTGAGCACCAGGAAGATGTAAAACGCTGCTTCACAAAGAGGTGATAAAGAGGATATGACTTCTCCAGTGATATCACTTCTCCGATTCCTATATTATTCTATACAGCCTATGCACCAAGATCTCTCAAGCAGAAGAAATCTTAGTGTATTGGCTCCATAAAATAACGTAGGAATCGGAGGAGTGATTTAACTGGAGAAGTCATCTCCACTTTATCACCTCTTTATCTCCCTCTGGCACACAAAAATGGTTAACCCTTCGCAATGCATTCCGTAACCCCCCCCCCCCGGCACGCCAGGGGTTAAAGGTAAAAGTGGCAGAATTCTGGGGCAAATTAACTTTACCTTACAGAACAAATACAAAGTCCCGTTGATCTAAATGGGGCTTTTAACCCTTTGAATGTTAGAGTGGTCTCCAATAGATTGCAAATCTCTGACATTGAAGTAGTTAAAAGCCCCATTCAATGGGAAGTTTGCAGTTTCTACATACGGATCTGTGGGGGTGATTTATAAAAATGGCATTGTGTGGAGTAAAAGTGGCATAAAAATGAAGGTTGGCATTAAAAAGAAGCTTACGCCAGTTTTGAAAGCCTTAATGCAACATAGTTGTGTTTTGGGAAAAGTGACGGTAGGGCTGGTGAAAATTCTGGCTCTGCAAATTTATACAGAAATGTCGCTGTGAGAATTTATGACAGAATTTTCGCCAGAATCTTAATGTCAGGTATAATCTGTTTTAAAAGGGACAGTAATGTCCCACAAAAATGTTTATGGATTTGTAGAGGGTAAAAAAAGAAAATCAGTGCCACAAACCCCATCTCTCAAACCGCTATGGTTTAAGAGATATTCACAATCAAATGTCCCCCGTCCCTCCCCTTCTCCTGACGTTAGCATCTAGCTGACAGCAGGAGATCCCGATCTGTGAACCAACTGGCGGCTCTGCAGCAGAGCCGAAATCCTGTTATTAGAAAATAATTACTTAATTGGAAAGGTCTACAATGTGTGCCTGGTTTGCAAGCACACTTTGTAGACCATTCCCATGAAGTAGTTCTTTTCCAGTGACGTGATTTCAGGTCTGTTGAAGAGCCTCCTCTTGTCGGCAGACAAGTATCTCTTTCCGTCAGCCTTACAGCTAACATCAGGAGAAGGGGAGGGAAGGGGGAACTTTGATTGCGGATAGCTATCAAACCATAGCGGTTTGAGAGATGGGGTTTATGGCATTTTCTTTTTTTACCCTCTACAAATCTATAAACATTTTATATGGGACATTACTGTCCTTTACCGCATCCCAGGCAATGTGTTGCGTACCCCTCTGGCACTCAAAGGGTTAACATCAGATGACTAACAGCATTTATTGCCAGTTGCCATGACTTTAATGACAGTTTTTAACCCCTTAATGACCTATGACGTGCCAGGATTGTCATGGATAAAGTTCCCATAAGGACTCATGACAGTCCTGGCACATCATGGGTTAAATGATAGCAGTGCGCCTCAGTGCACACTGTTATCATGCTTTACAGCCTGAAACTGAGTGCTCTGGGACCGGAGCGATCAGTCTCAGTGGTTCTTTCTTATTCTGGTACACGTGATCACTCCAGGATCAATCACATGTACCTCCATTTTCATTCACAAAGGCAATGTGTTTACATTGTAAGGAAAAGAGAGGCAGAGAATAGACAAGCAAAGGATGAATGAGGCTAGAGATGGGGGTATTAACCCCTTCAGCACTGAAGCTGTGAGCAGCATGAAAGCAGGTCCTTTTATGACCTGCTAACAGCAACTTGTTGGATTTTTCAATTAAATGTGAGCAAGATAAACTTTTTCTTTTACACCCACTAATTAAAACACATCTACTGAAATAATGCTAGTTTTACAGTTGTGGAGCAATGTAATACACTTATATACACTACACAATAATATCTCCAAAATTCTGAAAAATAGTGAGTGAAAAAGCGACATGAGGATTTTCACCCCAGAGGCAGAGTGCCCACTTAAAACGGCCCATTTTGTAGGTAAGAATGACCGGTCATATCTTTCATGCAGTCTCCATAAACATGTAACCCATTGTGCCCAAATGATCACAAGAGAAAAAATAAGAATTGTGTATTTTTACATTTTTTTTTTACAGTTTTCTTTCATTTTAATAAAATAAATGGTGGTTTATCCATATAAGTGTGGTATCAAAAGAAAGCCCTAATTGTGTGTTAAAAAATGGTATATAATTTGTGTGGCTGATATAAAAGACTTAGGGGTAGATTTAAAGGCAGGAGTTAAGTTAAAAACGCCAATGGGTGTTTTAACGTGTAGTAATCCATTCAAAGGGCCATGTAATGAACTGCTAATGGCAGTTCATCTAGTATTACGGTCACTACACTAACATGTGTTTTGGCTCTTTGAAAACAAAAAAAAAACTCAATGAAGATAGTCCATTTGGGTTTATTCTCTTTGGGAAAGAGGTGTCCATGAGGAGGCTATGAGATCTAAACCTTGGAGTCACACATGTTTAAAATACTGCAATTTCTTTAGAAAATAGATATAGTCACAAAAATGTAGTCATAAAGCTGTCTAATCCACAAACCCTAAATACTTACAAACCTAGAATTTGAATGCAGATTAGACCCATTTCACTCATCTAGTCTGCCCATTTTTCCTACTGTAATAACCTCATACCTTATTTGGTCTTGGTCTTGTCTTATACTCAGGAAACCCTTATGCCTTTCCAATGCATGCTTACATTCTGTCACTGTATTAACCTGTACCACTTCTGCTGGTAGCCTATGCCACTTATCTACCATGCACTAACTGAAGTAACACTTTCTTACATTTCACCCAAGCCTCTATCCTTCTAGATTTAGACTTTGACCTTTTGTCCTAACATTTCTACTCCTGTGAAATGTCCTTTGTAGAATGTTTCTTCACTGCTAAAGGAACATTAAAGGGATAGTAATGTTTGCAAAAAACATAGACCTCCGTGTCTTCTCTATTGAAAACCAACCACATTGTGCTATGTTTAATAATTTACTTTTATGTAGTTCAAAAGATATTAAATGTAAAAAGATCCCCCTCCCGCCCCTTCTAGCCACGTCGCGCTTCCTATAACTGTGGTCCGGATGGAGAGTGGAGAGGGACAATCTTCAGTAAGCAAAGGAAAATCCTGCCCTCCTTTATCAAGGGTGTCAGGGTTTTCCTTATACTTACTGACTTAAGTTTGTCCCGTGCTGCATCCATCCGGTCCCAGGATCGCATTGCAGTTCTAAGAGGAGGCAGCCAAAAGGGGTGGAAGGGAGATCTTTTTACCAGTGGCGTAACAACAGGGGTTGCAGGTGGGCCCGTCACTCCCGTCACTCCAGGGGCTCGACCGCCCCCTGCGACCCCATCACCATGCGCCTTCAGCAACTCAGCTGATCTTCCGGCAGTCTAGTAATGCAGAGCGCTGGGAGCTGACATCATCTCCCAGCGCTCTGCATTTCTGAGAACTGCACTGGAGGGGGAAGGTGATGGAGGTAGGAGATGAACACAGGGCAATGTGATGGTTTTGGGGGGCAATGTGGAGACAGTGTGGTCGGAGTTTGCTATAATGCTACATCACAGAAATCCAGCTTCGAAGAGGAGCGTGAACGTGCTCCCTGGGGCAGCTGGGAAGTCCTGAGACATCATGGAGTCCCGTAGAATGCGGAAGTGCCCGATTGTGCAGGGCAAATATCTCCACTACCAGGCGACTTGAAGAACACACACACACACACAGCACTAATATCGGGTTAAACAATATAACGCATGGTAAAACCTTAGTTTTAGGTGATAGTTCCGCTTTGAATGCATTGCATTGAGCGGGATACCTCTTGGGCACTCAAAGAGTTAAATATGGCTTTAAACCACTGGAATGCTAGAGAGGTCTTAATTTCATTGGAAAGCAGTTTACTATAGAAATATCGCCCTGTAATTGGTATCAATCAAAACGGCGAGATCAGAATGTTGTGTGCATGAAAAGGCCGACACGCTGATCTCGCCCAAGAAAATAGCGTGATGGTATTATGTTGAACAACAACATAGAGTGTCTCTGCAGCCCTTCCTGCCTTAACCTCCCTTCTGTCACCCCTCCCCTGCCTCCCATCGCTTTTCCCAGCATCCTTTCCTTCCTGATGAAATGGTCGGTTCAGATCATGAAACGCATTGGGTGTTGACTTTTTAACATATATTTGTAAATATAAGTACACCATTCATTATTTGCTATTTTTCCCGATTAAATAGTTTTTCATCATTTTTTAACCAGTTGGTCTGCCTATCAATATTGATTTATACATATAAGTTTGTGCCATCCGTTTGGAAATCCGCGTGGAGAGAACTAGCACTGTTTGTCCCCACAAGCGTTAAGACCGGTTGAGGATCTGGTATCACCATGCTTTATCCTTTGGAAGGGTGTGTGTACATGTATTACTAATTTACATTGTTAGAACTTGTACATCTTCCAGCACAGTATATAGCGCTCTCCTGTGTTGTTGTTTTTTGTGATATTTCAAAATGATATCTCACAGAGCAATGTGGTGGAGACCTCTCTAGCATTCATGGGGTTAAAAACAGTATTTAAAACAGCAGCGTTCAACATGCGATCCGTTGGCTACATGCGGCCAACCTGAACTCAGGGTGCAGCCCACCTGATAATTTTAACAATAAAAACATTTTACCTATAAGCTAGCACACATGAACTAGTAGGCCAGTCGGCTACAGAACTGTTTGAGAATAGTTGTCTGTTCTACAAATATATATCTGTATTCTCATTGACTTGACCAATGACCAGCCCCAGGCCTGTAACTGCACCTTTATAGGAATAAAGCTGGTTAACCCTTTGAGCGCCAGAAAGGTACCCAATGCATTGGATACCGCTCTTGCACTCAAAGGGTTAATTTTTTTCTTTCTTTTTTTTGTACTGCTTTTGTATCACTGCCAAAAATACATTTATGAATAGCTGACAGGCTGTAAAGCACCATTATTACCAACAAACAAATTAATACGGTCAACGTTTGATCATGTGGCCCACAATAAGAAAATATGGACCCCCAATTTCACCTAATTTAGACTGTAAGCTTCTTGGGACAGGGCCCTCTCTCCTATTGTTTCTATGAATGTGGCACTTATTTTATTCCCTCTTATTTATTGTAACATACTTCTACTGTAAGGTGCTGCGTACACTGTGTGGAGCCATATAAATATATACATACATACATTAAATCTATGGGAACGTTAATTTGGCTCACTAAGCTGCAGTTGGTTTGTCCCAGATTTGATAGGGTTCTTCTTAGAGCCTCAACCTCACTGGCACTTTTTCCTATCCTAGTGTCTTCCACCTAGTGTCTTCCTGTCAGTATCTCCCAACCTGAAAGAATACTTTACATCCCAGCGGATCTGCCTCTTTCCTCCTCCTGCTCTTGATGGAAGGGAGATGAGAGATTAGTGAGGAATGTGGAACAGATGCTGCAACTAGCAGGGAAAGGGGGTGAGATCTAGAGGGGTGGCAAAGGGAGGAAGGACTGGGTCAGGGATTTGTCAGTAGACAATAAAGGTCAGATCTGTCAATAGAAATGACATGGTCCTCATCATCCCGTTCCTTTAAAGGTAAACCCTCATGAAAAACAAAGTGTTTTTGTTTGTGCTTTTAAAGAAGTGTAGGGTTGTAAAAATAAAAAGTGCTGTACTCCTTTTTTCCAGTTGCCCCTTGGATGCTAGAATGGACTGTAAAGCACTGCAAAGGACCCAAGGGGATAAACACCTTTTTTCTATTGGTTGGATTACTTTATTGTAAATTGTTTTGTGATGGGTGTCTCCATCCTCATTTCCAAATCACTGCAGTCTGGCGATGCGTATGGCAGAACTGTTCTGCTATTAAATTGTGGGTGGACAACTATTTTAGACCACTGGCCACATGTCTGTTAAACATTTTTTCAGACAGCCATAGATTGATTTCACCTCCAAACAAAACGTATTTATACATAATACAATGTTTCAGTCTTCCAGAGCAAAGACCCTGTACTGATATCTCCAATATCCAACAGTGCTGCTAGCCGGCCATTAGATGAGAGCTATGATCCTTTGTGTTCCCCAAGAGATTCTGTTGCACCAGGGTAGGTAGGTGATGGGAGTGTAACAGAACCAGATTTTGTCTGCTAATGCCCAAGTGAGTCGTCCAGTCATTCAAAATTATGAAAGGGCATTGCAACATCCAATGCAACGCTCGTGAATGTTCACCAGAAATTCCCATACACCACCCTGCAAATAAGACATGCTGTAGCTTGGATGCATTCAAGCTGCAGGAGCCAAAAGTTGCAGCATGCTGCAACAGCTTGCAATGTGCTTCATGAGTGTTGTGCTAGTGGCGTGTATGAACAGGCCCATAGACAACAATGTACTTAATTGTATTATGAGAAACACAGCATTAGACACGGTGAGTCATTTTCCTATTCCTGAGGGCATGTTTTATGGTAATGTGACTCTTTATGCACTAAGGGCTGATAGGTGGAGATAGTGTTAGAGTTTGCTGAAACTATCCTCACTGAGCCTGAGAAAATCCTAAATTTGTCATAGCTTTCAATGTAAACCTCAGCTTACACTTATTCAGATCCACAGCCTCACATGTGACTTTAACATATCGGTGAAACTGGTGTAATTATAATAGGCATAATTCAAAGTTCTCCAAAGAGATGTGTTTAAAAGTTCTCCACTGAAGTGCATTTTAAAGTTCTCCATAGAAATACATATTAACACTCTGAGTGCCAGAGGGGTACGCAACGCATTGCAAAGCAATGTGTTGTGTACTCCTCTGGCAGTCAAAGGGTTAAACTTTTCCATATAGAAGTGCATTTCAAACTTCTCTATAGCTGCCTAAGGTGAAACCTCACATAAGACTGAAGAAGTGAAGTGAAGTCTAACATTAGACTGCTGTGGAGGAGCGGTTTGACATAAACGGTTGTGGAGAAATATGGTGCACTTTGAAACACTCTGAAATACACTGCTAATGTGTAGTTTCACATTAACCTGGGTTTAACCTTACTGCAGACTATATCTGTGAATGTTACAAGTTTATCTTCCATACCAACAACTTAAAGGGATAGTAATGTTTCAAAATAAAAGCAGCTCCAATTAATCTTCATAGTATTTGAGTCATAGAAAGTGTTATTACCGTCAGAGTTGTAGCTCAAGAATAATTGAATGATAAAGTTTTCCTCTCCGCCCCTGTCACCTAGTGTAAGACACCTCCCCACAGATGTGGAATCTGATCCTGGGACCGGACAGCTCACAACAAAGGGACAATATTCTTACTGTGAGAACAATGAAAACCCTGCCCCCCTTGACAGGTTTTTCCCTTATGCTAATTGAAGATTGTCCCCCTCTGCAAGCCATCTGGACACCACCTTTCTGTTCTGAGGTGAGCAGTGTTCCATCAGTAAAAGGGGCGGGAGGGAGATACTTTATCATTCAATTACTCTTGACCTACAACTCTGATAGGCACACACAGCTTCTCTTGTAAGCTCTGTGCAGCTGAAGCCTGCCGAAGAAGTTGTTTTTCTTCAGTAAAGTAGACTTATTCAGTTTAATGACAGCATGGCTTTGCATATCCCTATGTTAGTAATGGATTGGGGAGCAATGTTGTTATGATGGTAGTTCCACTTAAAATAACCCTCTCCATGGCCCAAATACTATGAAGATTAATTGGAGCTGCTTTTATTTTTAAACATTACTATCCCTTTAAATTTAGGAATTACTATTCATTTAAGCTCTTGAGTACCAGGGGGTGTATTATGCATTGTGAGGCAATGCGTTGGACACCCCCCTCTCTCTTAAAGGGTTTACTGTGTGGTTGGACAACATGTGACTTTTCTGCTTTTGTTAGACTTCAACTCCCATCTATGGCTAAGGAATAGAGTAGTTGTAGTCCAACAAGAGATAGACAGCCATGATTTGCACAAAACAGCATTTAAAAAATACTAATCCTAACTTTCCCTTATATGAATGAGCATGTTGTATAACACATTGACATTTTATGATAAATTACCCATACCTACACAGACATATAGATGAAGAAATGCACACGATCTGTCACATCAACCCGGTGAAGCAATATTCCTCTGCAGGCCTCACTTCTAGCTGGTTTTACCTGGTAAAGGCAAACAGTGCAAATGAAAATGATTTCCCCTATTCTTCTAAAACCCAATACATGCAATAAAACTAAATGCTGTCAAGGTGTGGGACCTTTTGTAAATGTACCTAAGTATGCTTCAATGTACTTTTAATATAAAAGCAAAATTATTTTAGCATTAATGTTCTTTTAAAACCCTTTGAGTGAAGGAGAGGTATCCAACTCATTGCAACAGCACTCAAAGGGTTACATTCAGCCGTAGGTGCAGGTAATAGAAAGTAGAACAGACAGCAACAGCACGGTTTTTGAGGGGTATGTAATGTTATAATGTACTGTACTAGCATCCTTTTTCCAAAAATAAAAAAGCATTATCCTATAGGGTATTTTATCTAACGCCAACCCCAAACAAATAAAATATAAAATGTGATTAACAGTATGCTAGCAGTGATAAAGAGGTGATAAAGTGGAGATAACTTCTCCATTTTATCACTTCTCCAGTTCCTAAGTTGGAGAAATTTTAGTGAATAGGCTCCATAGAATAACATAGGAACTGGAGAAGTGATATCACTGGAGAAGTCATCTCCGCTTTATCACCTCTTTATCACCATTTAGTGAATATCCCCCTGGAGTCATTCTGGAGTAAACTAAACACACCATAGGTGACAAGTAACTTCCCAAAAGTCAAAATGACTGAAGCAAGGCATTTAAAGGGATAGTAATACTTCATTTTAACTTTACTTTATTTTGTAGGCATTAAAAAAACATGAATAATGAGATAAGTCTTATCTCTCAAACCTTTATGGTTTAAGAGATATTCACAAACAAAGTATCCCCCCCCTGTTCAACCAGATCAGAAGGGAGATGCCCAGGTAGACTGCAGAGAGGGACAATCTTCAATTAAGATAATGGAAAAAGCTGAAAAACTTGTCAAGGGGGGAAGGGCTTTCATTGTTTTCATACAAAGAAAATTGTCCCCTTCTGTTATCTGTACTGTCATACAACCTGACTCACATCTGAGAAGAGATGGCTTACACTAGGTAAAAGGGGTGGGGAGGGGAACTTTGCTTGTGAATATCTCATAAACCATAAAGGTTTGAGAGATAAGACTTATATAATTCTTCATGTTTTTTTAATGCCTACAAAATAAAATAAAGTTAAAACGAAGTATTACTATCCCTTTAATCTCTCTACCATTCAAGGGGTTAAAAGCCCCATTTAATTCAATATAATGTTTTTTTTCTCCCATATGGTACAGATGGTTTAATCCAGAATTACTTAATTTCTTACACATACATCAACCCCAACGTCTCTCTGAATAATTTGTGATCGATTCAATTTTAATCAACAAAAAGCTTTTATTAATTTCTAAATTTTACTCTCTTTTTTGTTTTTGAGGGGGGTATTGTGATTATTCTGTGGTAGAAATATTAGAAACAGTTACTGCTACATGACCCCACCAATAATACTAAAAGACTTTCATGTCAAATGTGTTTTCACTGCTGTCTGCTTTTTAGGGTTAATTAATACTTTGTAAGCTGCTAAAAGTGTGCACTGAATGTGGCATGGTGGGACAGAGCAATTGACAGAGCTGGCTTTGTAAATTATAAGTCCACACCTTGGGTAGTTTCCAAGATTTTTCAAGGGAAAATTAGCTTCAGGGCATGAACAAGCTGCATCGTGCTCATAACCAAGGCACACTTCATTCTGCAATTTGTTATCCCTTTCACTCTAATATAGACCATGGCACAGTACAACCAGGGGGCAGATCTGGCCCCATGACTGATTTGATGTGTCCCCCTGGTTTGTCTGGCTGTTCATATAATACTGAGTGCACACTACACTTACTGATGTGTTGATGCACAGAGACTAACCGATTGTGGCTTCTTTTTCAGGGAAAGATTGATACACTGTATCAGTATTTGGTACAAATAACAAATACAGTGGATCATTCTTCTTGTGTGGAGATAGCCAGAAGTGACTAGTAGGGTGACCACATTTCCATTCTGCCAATCTGGGATATGTGGTCACCCTAGTCCAGCGGCTGAGGCTCCCTCCGGCGCTGACCATCTTTCTGAGGCTGACACAGAGTAAGAGTTACCAGAACTCTTACTCTGTGTCAGCCTCAGAAAGATGGTCAGCGCTGGCGGGAGCCTCAGCCGCGGGTCTCACTTGCAGCACCAGCATACCTGATCCACCCCAGCTGTCTTGCACGTACCAGTCCTGCCAGCCATTGAAATGTATTTGCTATATGGTCTTCATTGGCTGGCTCAGCCAGCCAATGAGGACCATATAGACAATACAGTTCATTGGCTGGCTGGACTGGAGTGTGTTGCTCAATTCTAAGACTCTTTTTTGTCCCGGTGGGGGGTGACCCGGGACGAGGGACACAGACCCCCAGTAAGGGCCAGTCCCAGGCATTCCAGGATGTCTGGTCACCCTACTAGTGGCTTTAACTCTCATTCTTACAAAACTCTCTAAATCTATATTTTATCATATGGTAAAGGGTGAAACACTGTGACCCTTAGTCTTTTGTTGGAATGTAACTCTCATCATCCTCAGCTAGCTACAACAGCTGGTTAGAAGTCTTGCCCAACCCTGGAATAGGTGGCATTGACTTAAGTATTTACAAAAAAACAGAAAAGAACCCAAGCACCCATAGCATAGGTGGCATTTACTTACACATTACAGTAACTTAGAAAGAATGCCTAGCACCCTTGGCATCGGTGGCATTGACTTACACATTAAAAGATCATTCATGGTAAAATACAAGTTGCTCTTAAAGAAAAGTGTACATTGTAAAACATAAATGTTTTAAAACTTCCATAGCTTGATTAAATGTAAGCTGTACAACACTGCATGTTGTGTATGTTGTTGTTTTTTCCAGAATGGGGAAACAATTTTCCTTTGCTCTTCTCTCTTGTGGCTCTGGAGGAAGTGCTAGGTTGTGTAGTATACAGGAGGAAGTAAAGAGTGCAGTGAAAATTAGCTTCCCCCAGCCTAACTTCCAACTGAGAATATTTATATTATAAACCTATAGATCTCCATGTACCGGTCTGGCCCACAATTCTTGCTCCACCTCTTGCAAGAGATGAAGCTAACAGTGGCAGCCTCCTTCCTGTTGGCCATGCAGGTGGACATGGTATCACAGCAGCCAACAGGAATCACCGGTTGCCACTCTGCAGCTTACTGCATCAGCTCTGGGGAAATGAAGTCCAGGGGGAGCATGTATAATGAGGGTTATACATGTACAGTAGTACTACTCTCTTATATGAGAATATCTGTGGTTAACTAGCAGAAGAGAGATATTTAACACACACACATACATATGTATTACATTTTATTTTATAATATGCATTACCCTTTAAGATAAATCATACCCCTCTTCAACTAACTACCGTACATATAAGAAAGGCTGATAATCACATACAGCATAAGGCCCCTTTCACATGGGAAACAACCAGACACTGATGGTTATATTACCTGTATCTAATGGTAAACTGCTGGCCTATGGTACCTTTCTCATGGGTGATTATCAGTTCATGTGACTGCACAATGGTCCAGTATGCTGCAAATTTACTGTGTTCACACAGTACTACAGTAAAGATGCAAGAAGGAATGTCTTCATAGCAGCCTACACAGAGTTGCCAGATTACTACTTTTCACTTGAACAATGATGGAGATTGAGATGCTCAGCCCAACCTTCACTGAATGGCCAACCTATGTGGACACCAGACAATAACATACCTCCCAAGTGTCCCTTTTTAGGAGGGACAGTCCCTCTTTCAGACCCAAATCCCTCTGTCCCTCTTTCCCACCCTGATGTCCCTCTTTTAGGAAATCAGACTGTGTGGTGTGTATATAAGTGTATCACATTGCTCCACAGCAATAAAACTCACATTCAAGTTTGTACAGACATCAGTATATGTGTTTATAAATTAGTCTCTGTAAATAAAATAGTTTTGTCTTCCTCCAAATCAGTTATTATGTTATACAAAGAGGTGTCAATAGGTTATGAACTAACCTAAAAATTCCCAATAATGCTCTGCGCACCAGCCACTCCCCCAGCAACACCCCCTAAAACAAAAATGTCCCTATTTGGCCATTTGAAATGTTGGGAGGTGATTGGCAGGAGTAAAGCAGGAGAATGGTGCATTTCCAACACTGGACACCGAATGCTTGGATGGCACTACAGTTCTGTCACCCAAGTGAAAGAACCCTAATGTTTTCTATGGATAGGATATAGATATGAAAAAAGCAGTGTGATAAATGGTTCTTATCTGCGATAAAACTGAAGATCATTGTTCCCAACATAACCGTTTGATATTACCACCTACTTTTTACACAATGCGGCAAATTGGCATATGCAATATTTTCTTTTCTTTTTGTTACAAAGCAGAAAGTACTCAATTATTTTGTTCCATAAGAAAAAATGTCATCTACTTGGCTAGCAATTAATGGGACAAATTGTCAGTGATTTTTGAAACAGATGATACTCAGGCTTAAAAGAAAAAAGTGCGCACATCTGTTAACAAAATAAATAAATAAAGTCATTCTACTTAGCACGTCTGTTCCATTGTTCTCTTTCACTGGAAGTTTTGAATGAAACAAACACTGGTTCAGCGATTCAAGTAGTGCAGAACCACAATAGTTTGAGCGTTGTGTTATCTGGGGATAATAGAATGAACTTATCTAGACAATACTGCCTTTTCAGTACCATGATTACCCAGCAGCGACTCTCTTCCAAACAGCTGGTAAAACAACCAGATCATTTAGGGAAGTACAGGCCTCATGTAGGAAGCAAAACGGGAGCTATTCTCAAGCAAATTAAATTAAAACTCTCATTAATGTAAATGGGGGTTTTAACTCCATGAATGCTAGAGAGGTCTCCAGTACATTGTGGTCTGCATATTGGGTGCCACACTATAGATTGCAAGCTCTTCGGGTCAGTGAGGCTGATATACTAAGAAGCACTGGAGCAATTCCGGAGCAAAACAACTGCACCAAAGGTAACAAATAAAACTTCACAAAATGTGTGTTTATTTCAATAAATCTTTTAAACCCTTGAACCAAAAGCAATTGGTGACTTCTCTATTACTCAAGTTAGAAATTTGTAATTCTCGCCTATGGTACAACTGGTATGCCCCAGAATTGCACTAATGTTTCTTAGGACATGAGCCTTACTGAACCAGAGAGCTTGCAATCTATTATATAATCTAATACGCAATGCATTGTATTTTAACCCTTTGAGTGCCAGAGATGTATCCAACACAGTTAGTTGCAGTGGTGTAACAATAGGGGTTGTCCCCCCCCCCCGCCCACAACTAACAAGTTGAGGTCTGTGCCTCTTTGGCACAGACCTCTAGTAGCTGAGTTGGCCTCTTCCTCACTCTAGTAATGCATTACTGAAGAGACGACTGCGTGGGAACTCCAGCTGTATAGAGGTCTGTGCCGAAGGAGGCACAGACCTCTCCTGCCATGCCACTTGAAAACCGGGGAGGTAGGAGATGGACATTGGGGGTCAATAGGGGCAATGTGGAGCTTGGGAACAATGTGGAGATTAGGGGCAATGTGGAGGCAATGTGGAGATTGGGGGCAATGGGGGAGCAATGTGGAGATTGGGGGCAATGGGAGATAAATGTGGAGACTGGGGGCAATGTGGTCGGGGGGGACCCATGGCAATTTCTGCACCAGGGCCCAGTGGCTTCTAGTTACGCCCCTGGTTAGTTGCAATACATTGGATACCTCACTGGCACTCAAAGGGTTTTAATTCTGCCCTGTGTGGCGCCAGCTACCTACCACACATCTCCTTCCCCTCCACGATTCCTTTTGGCTGAAATAAGCATACATTAAGAACCCAGAGGAGAAGGAATGTTATTTACTGGCTGCCCAGAGGAGTAAGGAAATGCTTCACATGATTCACAAATGCAAAGTCTCTCTCACTCTCTGAAACAAACAGGCTACGTATGAACGATCACAGACTAACTCTTATACAAACTGTCCTATCTCAGTAGGGGATCTTAGTCTGGGGAAAATCCTAAATCACACGTTATAAATTAGACAGAAAGAAAAGTACTGCTGTTGAAAAGAAAGACAATAAAAGTGACTTGAAGATGATGCCTACATACATCCATCTAGATACATTTACCTACACCTAGCAATGGAAATGTGTATACAGTGAGCAGGGATGGATTTCCCTATAGGTACAGTAGGCAAATGCCCAGAGCTCTAAATTTTGAGGGGTGCCTCAACTGTGCTGGCCACACCTACATTCTGAATTGTAGGTGTGGCCAGAGCACTATCAATGTCCCTGTAGACGTTAATATGCCCTTTACATTGCAGAGCAATGTGGAGATCTCTCTACCAACCAAAAAGTTCAAGCCTTTTTATTTCTTGCTTGTTATAGGCCAAGGGCATTCTTCGCAGGCATTCCTGTGCCAGGAAACAGTGGATGGGACTGGGGGTGGGGTCATGTGAGGAGTGAGGGTGTGGCCATGGGCAGAGCTAAGGGTTCATTGAATAGGGGAGCCTGGGATGTAAATCCCTAACAGTGAGGCATAAGACCTGGAGTCAGTTTGGATAAAGCCAAATACATCATATGGGAAAACAGAATTTTCCCAAATCTGTGTTGATTTAAATTGGGCTTTTAACCCTCTGAACGCTTTGTAGTGAGTTAGAAATCTCTCTAACGTTCAAGGGGTTAAAACCCCAATTTAAATTAATGGAAATGTTTGTTCCCCATGGTGCAGTTGGTTTGCCGCAGAATGAATCCAGTTCTCCTTACCTACATACATTAAAGAGACCACTAAAATTTCATTTAGATTTATTATTCGACATTTGAAGAGCAATTATCATGTTAAAATGAAAAATGATATGTTATAGTGTATGGTTTGTGGATTCTGGCAATGTTATGCTATTTTTTCTTTGCTGTAGTTCTGAAGATTTTGCTAGTGTTTCCCACATCCCCTGTACTTCCTGGCTGACTTTACAGCAATGTGCTGCTGCTTGACTGCTCCCTGGGGTTAGACTGAACCAAGTGTCCAGTTAGACCTAGCAGTGTCCTACATGTGCAGACCTGGATACACCTCAAACCATTCAGGAGTGATTATAGTAACTGACTGGCTGGAGATGGCATGTGTACTACTTGTGTGTTGGGAATAGAAAGGTGAGATAAACATACCTGTGAATTTTTAGAGTAAGCTGACCCTGAGATCTTGTAAATATTGAACCTTAAAGTTAGCATTATATATATACTAGTTGAAGAGCCCGTGTACTCAGGCCACAGTGCCACCCAGCAACGGCCGAAGTGCAGCCATGCACAGTAGAGACTGCCCACGCCGTGGCTGATACGGAGCGGGGTGCTCCGAATTCAGACCGTAGTCCTCTCTGCGCACCACTACGGAGCCCTGCTCTGTTATCAGCCATGGAGCGGGCACTGTGTAGTGCGCATGACTGCAGCGCGTACAGCCGTCTCTACTGCGCATGATGGCTTCTGACAAACACACATTTAGAGAATTATTATATAGTATATAAACAAGTCCCAATATCCGTGCACTCTCCTGCATTGAAAGTAAAAATAACCTGGGTGCCAGGTCCATAAACATATATACAATTTGAGAAGCTGAAGAACTGCACTCACAGGATTTCCAAATGCTAAATAAAATGCAATGTTTATTGTATTGACGTTTTGGCCCTGCTTTGGGCCTTTGTTCAAATAAACCTACCATTAAAATTATAGACTGATCATGATCATTTCTTTGTCAAGGGCAAACGTACAAAATCAGCACAGGATCAAATAATTTCTTCCCTCACTGTATTTTTATATATATATATATATATCACTAACTTTACTTGCAGCAGATTCCATTTCTACTTCAGGGTTCTAAGGTAGAAAAATAGCACAACCTTTTCAAATACTGCTTAGTGCTTGCTCTGCTCTGTTCTGCACTTCTTTCTCCCAGCAAGTCAAACGCCATTCTGCCTACAATCTCTGCAGCCTGGGATTTACAGGTTGCTGAACCTGCTAACTGGCAACAGGTGGAGGGGTAGAGGTTATGGAGAATTCTGGGTCCTAAATACCTTCCCTCTTCTTTATATATATATATATATATATATATATATATTTATACACACACACACACACATATATACACTCAAACACTCATTCACATGCGTATGCATTCACACGAACACCCATTCTGTGTGTACATTCACATGCGCACACAGATTTGCTTGCACATGCATTGTCTTTGACATTTGCACATTTTGCATGCACACATTCACACACTTGGTACATTTGCTTGCTCATGCTCATTCACACGTGTTCACATTCACATAGCACATATTTTACATGTATACACATCTAAGCATATGCACATTTGTACGCATACATTCATACACACTTATGTGCACATTCAAACACATTTAGAGACTTATCCACACACATCTGTCCATTACAGACTGTAAATATAAACATAGAAATGTAGCAAGGCTGGAGGGGTGACCTCATAGCATAGATGTCACAAATGCTAAACAAGAAAAGTCATAAAGTGATAGACTTCACAAACATCTTCAGGTAAAAGGTGATTCCATGTTAGCCATGGACAAAGCTGATGATTAGTACTTTAAAAGTGGTACTTTTTTGCCTAATGTATGTCTGTATGTATATATATATATATATATATATATATATATATATATATATATATCTTTATTTATATGGTGTAACACTGTGTACTCTGCACCTTACAACAGTAGTATGAATAACTGAATAGATTTAGAGTGCAAGCTTTCAAAAACACATCTCTTTGTCAGGCTTGTTATAAAATGGGAGCTGAATATCTAAACATAACATAGATGGTACATAAGATAATCATCACACATTCACGGGAGGTGGATTTTATTGCAGACTATAAAGGATGCCTCTACTGAAGTCTGAAAAGTAATTTAGAGAGAGAGAGACTGGTGATAAGATTCTCACTTTCCATGGAATCCAAAGTAATAAAGAACTTTTATTTCCCACTGTCATGAATGTGTGATGTATATATATTTATGCATATGAGGTATTCAGCTCTCATTCCATAACATATCTGATGATCAGACATAAGTGGTCTGGAAAACTTGCTCTCTAAAGCTACTCAGTTGGCAAATACGTATCAGTTTTGACTGGGATAGAATATTTTCAGGAAAAAACACAGAAGGTAAGTGGAATGCCTTCAAAATAACATTGCAAAAATATACAAATAAATTTATCCCCGTTGGAAACAAATACAAAAGAAGCAAATTAAAACCAGTGTGGCTAACCAGTAAAGTAATTCGTGAAATAAATAACAAGAAAGCGGCATTTAAACATTATAAAGCTAAGGGATCATTAGAGGCATTTGCAGAATACAAAAATGCCAACAAAACCTGTAAAAAGGCAATTAAATTAGCTAGGCTAGAGAATGAAAAAAATATTGCTAAGGTGAGCAAGAGCAACCCAAAAAAATTCTTTAAATACATTAATGGCAAAAAATTAAAGTCTGATAATGTTGGGTCCTTGTTATCTGAAACGGGTGAAATGGTCAGTGGAGACAGAGAGAAAGCAGATATTTTAAATAATTTCTTTTCTTCAGTTTTTACCAAGGAAGACCCAATGGACAAGAATCTCAAACCACTTTTACGGAACAGTCACAGCAAGCATGGGATTGGCTAACACAAGAAAAAGTGTTAAAACAATTGAATGGTGTTAAGGTAGACAAAGCCCCAGGGCCGGATGGTATACATCCACGGGTACTTAAAGAGCTAAGCCAGGCCCTGGCCAGACCATTATTTTTGATTTTCAGGGATTATTTTATTTCAGGTATGGTGCCGACGGATTGGCATAAAGCAGATGTGGTGCCCATATTTAAAAAGTGATCAAAATCACAGCCAGGAAATTACAGACCTGTAAGCTTGACATCTGTGGTAGGGAAGCTGTTTAAAGGGTTGCTAAGGGAATATATTCAAGAATTCAGCTTGAACAGGAATATCATTAGCAGGAGCCAACATGGCTTTGCGAAAGACAGGTCTTGTCAAAATAACTTGATTGCATTTTATGAAAAAGTGAGTAAAAATATAGATGTGGGAGCGGCGGTTGATGTGATCTATTTAGACTTTGCCAAGGCATTTGATACGGTTCCACACAAGAGGCTATTGTACAAACTGAATGAAATAGGCTTGGGGAAAATGTTTGTGCGTAGATTGGAAATTGGCTGAAAGATAGAATGCAAAGAGTGGTAGTAAATGGCAAGTTCTCCAATTGGATAAACGTGATAAGTGGAGTACCTCAGGGATCTGTCTTGGGTCCTCTTCTTTTGAATTTGTTTATTAATGACCTCCCAGATGGAATAGGGAGCCATGTATCAGTGTTTGCTGATGACACAAAATTAAGTAAGGTAATAAAGTCTGAACTGGATGTTGTAAAGGAAGCTAGAAGGGACCGCGTTGCCTTCCGCCGTCGTTCCTGGGTCTCTCCCCCTCGACGCCGGACTGGCACCGTTGGATGTACTGGTTGACAAATGGACGGTCTGGTTGTTGACTCGCAGAGACGTTGAACCCAGATGTAGTCAACTCAGTGTCGAAGGATGTGGGTCAAGGAGGGGTCGACAGGGCTCCCGAGCAGTCAAGAGTCGCAGGCTGGAACTCCAGGCAGCAGAGAGTGAGGCCTCTACTCCCGGTCGAACGGCAAACAGGGAAAGTGTCACAGGAACCAGGTAGCTGTTGTCGAGCAGATTCGAGCACGCTGCAAGCTCGAATCGGATGATCTCAGGAACTCAAAAAAGGGGAAGACGGAGTCCACATCGCCACCTGACAGCATACGAAGTCAGGTTGCAGGAAGCTGGCAGCAAGGGGTTGACGATACAGGATACTCGGTTCAAATGGGCGTCATAGTGGCCGCTTTATACCACAGAACATAAGACACCAGGACTCCGTTGTTCACTCAGAAGACTAACTCTTTATTGGTGCAAAACCACACATATTTATACACAAATCTTACATTGAAATACATGGGCCAACCAGATACAATAGGGATATAATCCAATCACAACACAGGAGACAAAAGACCAACAGCAGATGGTCTAACCAATACAATGACTGAGACATGATGACGTTTCAAATACAAAAAGGTTGATTAACTCTAGACAAAAGACACAAGGACTTGAGGGGCGGGATTACACATTTGAGGGACAATGGCCAGGGGTTGAAGCATGTACACAACTAGTTTGAATATTCTGCTTCAACCCTGGCCAATCAAGGCGTACAGTGAGCCTGCTGGTCGACCAATCCCCAAGCTGCCTACTTTTCCCCATGTTAGGTCTATGGGAGACCGTTAAACCTCCTGCTCAGGGATTCGACCAATCCTGTGTCGACTCAATGTCCTCGACTCCTCGTGCTCGACTCTATGTCGACAACCAAGCCGGGAACCCCCGGCTCATAGTCGGTGAATGTGTAAACCCTCGAATACACCACATACATGAAACCTAGACTGTCCGACATTACACACAGTCCATGAACCCAGGTCTTTAGCCAGTCTCTTATGCAAGCGTTCGACTCGCCTAGCACAGGGCAGCTCTGTGCACAAAGTTCTGTCCGGCTCTACTGCCTGTTCACATAAAGTAGAGTGGGAGTCTTTTTATCTAGTTTACCGGCTGTCTTGGTCGTATGACCGGGCCCCATAAGGGTGAAATGTCCATAGTCTTGTGTGTCTAGGGCTGAACAGTCTTATGTCCAGACAAGGGCTCCAGTAACGGACTAAGTTCCGTTACATTTGTGTCTTCATTACAAGAGGATTTGGACAAATTGAGTAAATGGGCATGCAAATGGCAAATGAGATTCAATATAGACAAGTGTAACGTTATGCATTTTGGGTATAATAATAATAAAGATGCAACATATAGTTTAAATGGTGTTTCTCTGGGGAAATCTACTAATGAAAAGGATTTGGAAGTAATGGTAGACAATAGACTTAGCAGTAGCGTGCAGTGCCAGCTGGCAGCTGCAAAGGCCAATAAGATATTGGCATGTATTAAAAGGGGTATTGACTCAAGGGAGGAAGATATTATTATGCCTCTTACACAGGTCCATGGTAAGACCCCACCTAGAACATGCTGTTCAATTCTGGGCGCCCTTTCTGAAAAAGGACATTATGGAACTAGAGAAAGTGCAGAGGAGGGCTACAAAACTAGTAAGGGGAATGGAAAGTTTTAGTTATGAAGAAAGGCTAGAAAAGTTAAACTTGTACTCACTAGAGAAACAGAGTTTTAGAGGGGATATGATAACACTATACAAATATGTTCAGGGCCCATACAAAGGGTTTTCCAAAGACCTGTTCATTAACAGAACAGTACAAAGGACAAGGGGCCACCCGCTTAGACTTGAGGAAAGGAGATTTCATCTACAACAGTGGAAGGGTTTCTTTATGGTAAGGACAATAAAGGTATGGAATTCACTGCCTGCGGAGGCAGTGCTATCGAATACATTAGATGCCTTTAAAAAGAGCCTGGATACTTATTTAAAAGAGCAGAACATAGAGGGCTATGTACCTTAGCATTGGGATTAATATTTAGTTAGTGCTTGGTGATCCAATGAGAAATCTGATTGCCATTTGGAATCAAGAAGGAATTTTTTCCCCCCATTCAAGGTAGAAGTTGAAATTGCTGTATTGAGGGGGGGGGGGGTTGCCTTCTTTTGGATCAACAATGGTAAACAGGAATAGGAAAAGGGTTGAACTATATGGACGCAAGTCTTTTTTCATCCTAAATTACTATGTTACTATGTATGTTAGTTTTATTCTACTAGTCTTGTTAATACATTTTTTGTTCATTCAAACATTCAGTTTGCATTGTGAGTTTATCAGCTAGATATAATGTGAAAATTAAACTGAAAAATGCAAGTTTTAAACCAAGATATGTTATGAATTGATTAAGCAGGTACTGAAAATGTTAATTATGAAAAGCAAAATCGTTATAGTACCCCTTTAAAGGGATAGTAATGTTTCATAATAAAAACAGCTCTAATTAATCATCATAGTATTTGGACTTTGGAGAGTGTTATTTCAATTCTGTCAGAGTTATAGTTCAAGAGTAATTCAATGACAAAGTGTTACCCTCCTGCCCCTTTTACTGATGTAACACTGCTCAGCCAGAGCAGAAGGGAGGTGCCCAGGTAGACTGCAGAGAGGGACAATCTTCAGTTAAGATAAGGGAAAAAGCTGAAAAGCTTGTCAAGGGGGGCAGGGCTTTCATTGTTCTGATAGGAAGAATATTGTCCCCTGCTGTTATCTGTCTGGTCTATGGACTGCATTACACATCTGAGAAGAGATGGCTTACACTAGGTAAAAGGGGCGGGAGGGGAAACTTTGCTTGTGAATATCTCTCAAACCATAAAGGTTTGAGAGATAAGACTTATATCGTTCTTCATATTTTTTTAATGCCTACTAAATAAAATAAGGATAAAACTAAGTATTACTATCCCTTTAAGCATGTGTCAGATCTCAGTCACACTCTAAAAAAAACTTTTCTGTTTATGTTTTATTATACTCCTTCCCTTCTTCTCTGAAGGTGTTGACACTGTTGGCTGGCATCTAGAGCTGGGGTTGTCATGACAATCATGCAAGGGAGCTATTTCCCTGTGTATATGTGATTTGAACAAGTCCTGGGTAGTAACTACAACACAGGTAGTGTGCAGGACTTATTAAAGTATTATGACACAAGGAAGCGTGGATCTTGCATTATTGTTGGTTAGGATTGCCATAGCATCCCCAACTCCAGAGATAGTCTTCTGTGTCAGCCCCTTCAATGAATAGTAAATGACATTAGGGAAAGGGGAAGGAGCGGGTATAAAAAATTAACTCTCTCTCTCTATAGACAGTGAGTCTAATGCAGCTAACTAAAGCAGATCCATTCTGGAGCAAAGCAACTGCACTATGTGGGACAAAATGAAAAATCCCTAATTTCCCGCAGATTTAAATGGGGGTTTTAACCCTCTGAATACTTCAGCAGGTTAATAGCTTGATTTCAATCAAAGTTAATTTCCATTTATCCTCTATGGTTCCGCTGATTTTCCCCAGAATTGTTCCACTTTATTTTGCCTAATCAGTTGTTTAATGTCAAATAATAGATCAGATGTCATATAAGGTCAAATAATAAATCAACTACTGTTTAATGTCAAATAATAGATTTAAATGAAGTTTGATGTTACCATTAATTTCTTTAATAAGAAAATACAACTTGTGATAATATAACACAGCATGTTGTAGTGTTTACATATACAAATGCAGCCCTTTCATTATCTTGATACAGGGGAGGTATTACAGGGGGGTGCTGTTGTTACGGGGTTTGGCATTCAGTAGTGCCTATTGGCTCTGTACTATCCTGCATCTCTTTACAATCAAACCAGTTTCCTGTCTTAAATGGCAACCACTGATATTATCTTGACTGCTGCCAGCTAATAACTCATTGAGCACCATTGTGATGCAAGGCTAGATTTCACAATAGGCAGGGTAGGCAACTGCCTAGAGCACCTGATTTTGAGTGGCGCCTCAGCTGTGTGGTCACACCTACATTCTGAATTGTGTGTGTGGCTAGATAAATCTCAGTGTCCCTACAGCACTTTATATACCTCTTTACAAGCTACTGTTTAACCCATTAGCTGCTGGCGAGATCTCCAACACTCTACAGAGCAATGTGTTGGAGCTCTCTAGCAACCAAAGAGTTAAAGCAATTTTTTTTTTTTGCTCGTTATAGGCCTAGGGTATATTTTGAGCCAGGAAACAGTGGCTGGGACTGGGTATGGGGTCAAGGGGTGTATGGCCATGACTGGAGCTAGAGGTGCCTAGAATGCCCTGACTAGGGGTGCCTGGGGTATATTCAGCCCTGAGGAGATACGGTATCTAATTCATGGGAAAGGTCTGTGTTGGTGCATGTTATTTAAACTTGCTCCTGGACATTTGTGGGTACAGCCTCAGATTGTAGCCCAGACATTTGTAGGTCCTGTTACCCTCCTGCACTGATAAAACTTACAATAACTTACGTTCTCTTTTCAGTAGGCTGGGGAAGCTATTATCCTCACTCCGCACTTCCTGTTGTGTGTCCTGCTCAGCAGAGTATAGCGTCCAGACCAGGAATTGAGGAGTACAAGTGAAAATTGCTTCCTCCAGCCTGCTGAAAAATAGTACATTTAATTAAATAGACAGAGTGGCTCTTATTTTGTTTAAAGGAATACTAACACACACACAAAAAAGAAATTGTCTAATATAATTTTAAATATCATATACTTCCAGCTAGCATGTAGTTATTTTATGTTAGATCCCTAAAATCTAATCCTAGACTTACTTGTTTAATGCATGTTTGCAACGTCCTCTATAGACACAGTTTGGTGAAGTGTTTGTGCACAGGTAATGCGGTTAATATACTGAGATTAGAACACACTACTCTACTTTTCACAAAGACTGATTTCATAACTCAGTCTGATTAACAGACAATAAAACACTACCACATCTGAGACACCTATCAAGATTGCTATGATACAGGGAACCCTGAGAAAGGAAGGAATAGAATGCCCCAGAGAGTGTACGTAAGACTAGATTTTAGGCCTCAGAAAACAAATAGAGAATTTTTACAGAGGTTAGCACAAGGTATTAAATCCCTTAAGGGTTAGTGGTCCGGGGAGTGGATTTCATATAAAGACAGTCTTGAAGATGTTTGGCATGCCGGCACACGTGACTGATCACGTGTGCCTGTGCACGGAACTGGGGTCTCATAGTGACCGCTCCAGTATTGGAGTGGTCAATTTCAGACCCTGCTAGCGCTCACAGCGCTCCCGCAGGAGCACTGAGAGAACTAAATATGTGAAGTGCCAGGACCGTCATCGTTCTTTTAAGCAAGGACACCGATGACGGTCCTGACACATCAATGGATGTTAAGGGGTTAAGTGTGTTTAACCCCATATATTTTAAAGTATTAGTGTTGGTTTCACTGAGTAGGTGTGCTTCACAACACAGTCAGTTATATCTATATAGTTTATGGCCATATGTAATGTATGCGCTGTCATCTTTTCAGATAATGATGGCACTTAATAAACATTATAACAGTATTTCAATGAGTACCACTATACTTACAATTAACTGGGGGTCACTTATATCTAAGTGATAATTCTGTTTTAATATTATTATGTCCTATGGAACCATTCACACTTCTGAAAAACACAGAGCATGTCACAATACCGTGTCATGCTGTAAACCAAAACTATCTTGACATAAACTACAGCGGATTAAATACATAGATATAGGGCCAGATGTTCAAAAGAAAAGTGGACGAGTTCCACGGCAAACAATTTGAACTATAGAGGAGAACTAAAAATTCCCAAAATTCCCATTGATTAAAATGGGGGTTTTAACCCCTTGAATGCTAGAGTGGTCATTAAAGCATTGTAAAGACCTTTGTAGCATTCAAGGGGATTAAAATATCCATTTAAATCAATGGGGATTTTGAGTTCTCTCCTACAGTGCAAATGTTTTACCCCAGAATGCCTCCACTTTTCTATTTAAAGGGGATCTCTCACCCCTATAAAAGTTAGGCTTAATAGATACAGTATATAGCTATTATGATGAAAACGTTAATTTGTTTTTAAAAGAATGCACTATGTGGGCTAAAACTATTGATTACATAGTGCCCTGATCCCTACTTCCGCATGCACTGGTCTTGCCACAGATTGCCGCACTGCCTCTTTTCCCAGCCTCCTCCGATGATGGAGGCTGGGTAGTGGGAAGGGAGAAGAGGCAGAGCGGCAAGACCAGTGTGTATGGAAGTAAGGCGCAGGGCACTATGTAATCAATAGCTTTAGCCCACATAGCGTATTTTATTAAAAACGAATTAACGTTTTCAACATTATAGCTATATACTGTATCTATTAAGCCTAACTTTTATAGGGGTGAGAGATCCCCTTTAAATAGAAAAGTGGAGGCATTCTGGGGTAAAACATTTGCACTGTAGGAGAGAACTCAAAATCCCCATTGATTTAAATGGATAATTTAATCCCCTTGAATGCTACAAAGGTCTTTACAATGCTTTAGTGACCAGTCTAGCATTCAAGGGGTTAAAATCCCCATTTTAATCAATGGGAATTTGGGAAATTTTTAGTTCTCCCCTATAGTTCAAATGGTTTGCCGTGGAACTCGAACAATTTTCTTTTGAACATCTGGCCCTATATCTATGTATTTAATCTGCTGTAGTTTACGTCAAGATAGTTTTGGTTTACAGCATGACACGGTATTGTGACATGCTCTGTGTTTTTCAGCAATGTGAATGGTTCCATAGGACACAATAATATTAAAGCAGAATTATCACTTAGATATAAGTGACCCCCAGTTAATTGTAAGTATAGTGGTACTCATTGAAATACTGTTATAATGTTTACTAAGTGCCCGCATTATCTGAAAAGATGACAGCGCAGACATCTTGCCAAAGAGGGATCTAAGCACCTGTGCTGTCTGTCACTGTCTGTATCATGCGGTACAATGCAACTCCCCCTCTGGACAGTGAAGGTGCACAGATCCCTCTTCAGAAAGATACCTGAGCAGTGGTCTTGAAGTGAGCCTCATAAGAACTTATGATTCCAAATAATGTTGGCACTTAATAAACATTATAGCGGTATTTCAATGATTACCGTTATACTAACAATTAATTGAGGGGCACTTATATCTACGTGATAGTTCCGCTTTAATCCAATGCTTTTTTTAATGCTTTCAAATCGTTGTGATTCAGTCGCCAGTGTGACCAAGGCATTAGTAAATAAGCCTAAGGCTGCTTTCTGCATCTCCGTAAAGGCTCCTATCAGCTGTTTGGGTGTCAGAAAGGTGACCAGTTTGGGTGGAGCACAAATCTGCTGTATGTGTGTCTCAACCACAAACTTCTGAGTTGCAAGCACAGAAGTAGTTGTAGTTGTTGTAGCAGCAGCAATAATATTGTTATAAATTAATAACACCAATTATATTATTACTAGTGTAAAAGCCTGTGTACATGGGCCAAACTGCTTAAACGGCGGCGGGGGGAGCACGGGACCTCCATGAAAGCACAGCCCGGGAGGATTTCCCCGCCCATCGGTCACATGGCTCTGTGGTAGACACAAAATGATCAAGCTGTCACTCTGGGCGCGGGTGCTGGACTAGTACAAACTGTTACCCGTTTAGTGGTAGGTGCAGCGCTGGCAACGACCGGCGTGGGGAGCCTGAGCGCAAGTCAGTCTCTACTGCACATGACTGCATTGGATAAACATACATTTTGTACATATATTAATAAGCTGGAACTGTAAAAAATAAAATGCAATAACTGTATTATTATCCTATATAATAATTCGCTAAATTGTGTATAATGCCGCGACATGCACAGTAGACATTGCTGCGCTTGCTGCAGTCATGCGCAGTAGAGACTGCCTGCGCCGCGGCTGATACAGAGCTGGGCTTAGCGTCCAGCTCTGTATCAGCCGTGGCGCGGACAGTCTCTACTGCGCATGACTGCCCCGTGACCGGGTGGCAGTGGCACTGTGGCCCGTGTAACGGGCTGTTCAATTAGTTATACATAAATAGATAAACTGGGACTTTATATATATATATATATATATATATATATATATATATATATAAAATGAATAACAACAATTATAGTATTATTATCATTAGTAGAAAAAGTAGTAGCAGCACTGTAATAATAATAATAATAGTAGTAGTATTCTGTCTGCATGAATAAGCTGAGAATTTATAAGTAAAATACAATACTTATATTATTATTATTATGTGCATGAATAAGCTGAGACTCTATAAGTAAAATACAATATTTTTATTATTAAGTGCATGAATAAGCTGAGACTTTATAAATAAAGTGAATCAAACCAGTTATATTAGTAGTAGTAGTAGTAGTAATGGTGGTGGTAGTAGTAGAACTATTGTATTTGCATGAAAAAGTTTATACTTTATAAATAACATAACACCAGTGATATTATTTTATCATTCTTCTTACGCTTCTTCTTATTATTAAACTATTATTACTACACATATTTGAATAAGGTTGTGTTTTGTAAGTAAAAAAAAAAAATAAAAAAAAAATTATATATATATATATATATATATATATATATATATATATAAATTAGAATAAAGTATTTCAATAAACTGTTGCAAAATATATATTAATAAGTATATACTGTGAAAAAATTAATGTACATAAAATTGTGAATTTATTAACAATTCTGAATAATAATAATAATAATACTAGTAAAAATAATAATATGTAGTAACCTATTATGGACCAAAGAGGTTTGCAACTCATTTTTTTCACAATGTTTTAAACACCCCTCTGCTGTTTAAATAATTAACATGGTGGTGTTTATAAATAAATGATAATAATAGTAATGGCATTAAATGTAGCTTTGTACTACTAGTAAAATAAGGGGGGATATTCACTAAGCGGTGATAAGGTGGAGATAACTTCTCCAGTGATATCACTTCTCCAGTTCCTATGTTATTCTATGGAGCCTATACACTAAGATTTCTTCAACTTTGGAGATCTTAGTGCATTGGCTCCATAGAATAACATAGGAAGTGGAGAAGTGATATCACTGGAGAAGTCATCTCTAGTTTGTCACCTCTTTGTTACCACTTAGTGGATCTCCCCCACCGTGTGTGTGTGTGTGTGTGTGTGTGTGTATATATATATATATATATATATATATATATATATATATATATATATATATATATATATATATACTGGTGATTTATACAACTACTAGCACTATTAATGAAAATGGTATATTGTATAATAATGTATGCTCACAAACTGGTTCTCTATATTAATTCTACTACTAATACTAACTACTGTATACATATTTGTAGGTACATAAATATGTGCTTTATATTACTACTACAACAGCAATAACAACTACTACTACTGCAACGGGTACTACTACCACTGCTACTATTACTTGTAATTATGTATAGTCTATAATAGGTTATGCACACCAGCTGGAGCTTTATACTGCTACTAATACTACTGCTCCTGCTGCTGCACTGCTACTACTACTACTACAACTACTACCTGGATAAGATGTTGATTCTGGAGATATCTGACTGCCTTTTGGAGTCAGGAGGTAAGTTTTGTACTCACTTTGGGCTGAACTGGAAATGGCTTCAATAGAAACATGTCTTTCTTTCAACCATATCAACTGTGTTACTAGATGGTACTATTATTATTGCCACTAATAATATTTTGAATTATGTTATGCTAACATTTATTGTACAGCAATATATATATATACTTAAACTGCTGTTTTCTAAATAAAAATAATAAAGACTAGTAATATTATTCAGCATGAATAAAGTAACACTCATTTTTATAGAAACAATAATGTTATTAATAATAATAATCATCATAATAATTATAATAAATGCATTACTACTACCACTACTAAGAATATTAATAACTAACAACATTCCAAGTGATAAACTCACAAATTTTGGGATGAGCACATTCCTCTGTGAAACAGTGGCGATGACTTTCACACTGTATCGCTGTGATAATAGAAGGCAGTCATGAAGGGGTTAACTGCACATTTCATCCACTATTCCTACTTATTATGTATAGTCTATACATAATACTGAGAAAGTGGTGCATAGGGAGAGAATGCAAAAATCCCAATCATCTAAATGGGGATATTAACCCCTTGAACGCTAGAGAGGACTCTCTTCACAATGCGTTGGCGACCTCCATACCTCCCAAGTGTCCCTCATTAGGAGGGACAGTCCTTCTTTGAGACCCAAATCCCCCTGTCCCTCTTTCCCACCCTGATGTCCCTCTTTTTAGGGGATCAGACTGTGTGGTATGTATATAAGTGTATCACATTGCTCCACAGCAATAAAACTCACATTCAAGTTTGTACAGAAATCAGTATATGTGTTTATAAATTAGTCTCTGTAAATAAAATAGTTTTGTCTTCCTCCAAATGAGTTATTATGTTACACAAAGAGGTGTCAATAGGTTATGAACTAACCTAAAAATTCCCGCTAATGCTCTGCCCACCAGCCACGCCCCCAGCAACACCCCCTAAAACAAAAATGTCCCTCTTTGGCCATTTGAAATTTTGGGAGGTATGGACCTCACTAGAACTGAATGTGTTAAAAAGACCATTTACATCAATGGAGAATCTGAAAATGATTATATGTACTGTATGTTCAAGTTGATAGATTCCGGAATAGTAACACTTGCTTAGTACACGATCCTCAGTAGTAAATCACTGCAGGGGTTAACAGCTGAGTGGCCAGAGTCCCTCCCTTTCACATTCCATGCCTGCTCTCAGCTCCGCCCGCACATGCGCTCTTGGTTCGTGGCTTTGCCGTGCGCTTTGCGCCCTATGCCAGATCCTCACAGTGCGCCCCGGACACAGGCTGGAGAAGAAGTAGAAGGAGGAGGGTGAGAAGTTAGCAGAGCGCAGTTCTCCGGCCAATCAATCAGGAGGCGGCAGCAGCAGGGGCAGAGCCACGGGCTCCACAGCAGCACTCTGCAAACTTCTCCTGGCAAGGCACACAGTCACCCGTGGGATCCCCAGCGGCACAAGGAAGCGGTGTATGCATATTGTACCCTGCACCTCTGCTCTGTCTCATCGCTCCTGCCTGAAGTCCACAGGACCCTCTGTTGTCTCAGTCTTTGTCCCACTGCCTCTCCCACACCATGGTCTGGATGGCTCTTCCTTCCCTGCTTGTTTGCACTTTAGCCATATGCAGCCTCCCTGCCTGGGCTGATCTCAAGACCAAAAGTTGCTCGGAGGTCCGGAAACTTTATATTTCGAAGGGTTTCAACCAGAAAGATGCCCCATTTCATGAAATCAATGGTGAGTAATGCATACCTGGGGTGGTGGGGTGGGCATCACTCATGATTATCGAGGGCACTCATTCACTGCTTTGTGTGCTGGCCTTTTTTTGTATCCATTATCTAGTGGTAACAAAATTGTTAACCCCATTCTATGCTCACAGGCAACATGATTATTGCGTATTAACCCTTCGGATGCCAGACTGCTTCCCGAAGCATTGCATAAAAATTACTGGCAACGAGAGCTAACCAAACTTATTTATTATGGAGTAAACCAACTGCACCACAGGGGACAAATACAAGTTCCTAAAGTCTCATGTACTTGAATAAAGCTTTTTAACCATTTGAATGCCAGAGTGGTACGCAACGCATTGCTTTGCAATGCGTTGCGTACAACTCTGGCACTCAGAGGGTGAACCCTTTGATTGCTAGGTCTCTACTGCATTGGGAAGCACTACATTGGAGACCTCTTTAGCCTTCAAGGGGTTAAAAGCCCAACTTACTATGAATATTAAATTGTCCTCTATGGTGCAGTTGGTTTACTCCAGAATAACTCCAGTTTGCTCCTATAAATATAAGCCTTTGTGCCCTAGAACCTAGTCAACTCTTCCATTGGTTCTTAACCCTTAAGGGACCTGAAGGGCGTGAAACCCAGTACACGTGATCTTTATATGATTAATCCCTTGAAGGCTAAACAGATTGCACACTGACAACAGCACAAGGGTTAACTAACACAATATATATACCCTACTGTTGCTCAACCCTTAGCGTTGCTTCCCGCTCTAGCATTCAAGACGTTAATGTAGTTCTAATGTTAAAAAACGATTTGCACTTCTTTAACCCTCTGACTGCCAGTGTGGGATCCAACGCGTTAAAACTGATGTAACCATCGCAGATATGTGTACAAATTCCCATGCCTATCTATCGATATGTCATTGTATGTGTTGCCTTTCTGCAGGCTGGGGGGGATTATCTTTGCACGCTTGCTTAACCATTTGATTGCCAGAGAGAGGTATCCAACTCAAATGGTTAAGACGCAGGTATGCTAAAGAAACAGCAGGAAGTGAGCAGTGCAGAGGGAAAAGGCTCCCCCCAGTTCGCCTAAAAACTGCACAAGCAACTTCAAATAATCCGGAGCTCTCTTGAGTTATGGAAATCTCTACATATAAAGCTTTGATGAATTCCAGAGTATACTTTTTCATGTGAGCGAAAGTTTGTGTTTAATGGTTGGTGTTCCTTTAATAAGACTGAGTTGGAAGAAGGAGGAGGGTGTGATAGGAGAGCCGCCCCCCTAGTTGTGAGGCCAGGTAAGAAGGGAAACATAGAGAGGAGCAGATTGTGTGTTGAGCCCTGAGGGCAGCTTTTGACTGATTCATAGAATAGACACAGGAAACAGAGGGTCTATTGGACTAAAGTTCCTATAGGTCAGGGAGAAGCAATAGTTTTCAAACGGCAGTGATCCCATACATACACTAGGGAAAAGGTTAGTGAATTGTTGGACCTCAAGCTGTTGAGGACTACAACTCCTTTAATCTTCAACCAGTCAGTGGTTGGTCGGGGACAATAGAATTTCTAGTGGACAACCGCTTGAGGTCCAACAATTGACTGATTATACTCTTCAGTAGAATGTAGCCAGACAGACGTATAGTGCATCTGGTTAAAGCGATTGCACCATACTTGGAAGAAGGAAAAATCTTACTGATCCCCCATGGCAAATTTTCTTTTAACCTCTTGGATGCTAAACCTCTCAACTTTGCTGGAGAAGTCTCTTGCGTACAAGGGATTAATAACTTTCCTCCCACTTTTTTCTGTCCATATTTGTTAAACTTTTTACATATGACATGTCATACACCTCTCAAAGGGTTAATTGTTGCAACTTGCTCAACTTCTTATTTTTTTATAGAAATATTTATCCACTATGCCAGAGTATAGGTGTGTATTGTTGTGTTTAAACTCCTATTTGTTTAGACACATTCTTCCTGCCCACATGCTGATTAGATTGTTAGCTCAGCAGGACAGGAAGTCATTCAGCAACTATCAGTTCTTTGCTCTGTGTTGTGCTTCCTGTGTATTTTTTTGAGCTTGTAAAGCAATGTTTCATGTACTGGCGCAAAATCCGTGGAATGTGCATACATACCTTAAAACATTTTAAATGGTGTTAAGACCTCATAAATCTGGATGAATCCTACATTAGTCCATTTTTTTTATTACTACTGTTTCAAAGCAAATATTAAAGTCAATGGGGCTGTGTACCTATGGTATATAAAATTACATTGACAAAGAATGAGTTACCATCCTCTATGCTGCAAGTCCTTTGGCAGCGAAGTGGTTAAGCCCTTTGAGTGCCAGAGGGGTGAACAACGCATTGCTTTGGGGGTTAGCCAAAGGGCTTGCAACATTGCTATAAATGTGACCTTTAACTCCTTGAGAGGTATCCAATATATTTCTTTGCAATGTGTTGGAGATCTAGTATTCAACGGGTTAAAAATCCTCATTTAACTGAATGTGGGATTTGGCGATTTTTTAATTTGTTGATGTGGTGCATTTGGTTTGTGCCAGAATTGCTCCCCTTTACCTTTAAAACATAACACTAATCTAACTAAAAGGTTGGCCTTGGGTACCTGACTACCATTAACTTGCTCTGGTAGTCAGGGGTAATGCCCAGTCACATGTAAAAGGTGGAGTATGGAGAAGCAGCCTCCTACTTTCAGTGCTGATCGGTAACTGGCATTTTGGGGGCTGGGGCTGATGCCTCAAATCCAATAGAAACAGTGTGCTTGTGCAGGGCCGAAATCCCACAGGACAGTGTTTGCGGATAGTGACCCTTGTAAAGGGTTAACATCTGTAAGGTGTTTAAAATTTTTAACCCTTTGAGTGCCAGGTGGCCAACGCAATGCATTGGATATGTCTCACAATGGGTTATAGAAATTGGGAAATTAATTTGCTGTGCATATTGCCAAGATAACGCATTCACTGCCAGGAATCAATGCTATTTCACAACTGACCATGGTATTTTTCTTTTTTCATATACCAGATGTGGGCAGCCTAAGACTTCCCAGCTGTTGTTCAGCTCCCATCATCCTCAACCTGTTGATGGGAAGCTGAGGATGATGGGAATTGTAATTCAACAACTACCACCTGTGACATATTATCTAGATATGAAATAAAAAAAACTGGACTGTTACTTTGACTGGGGTGTGATTCAGAAGATACAATTGTATCTATTAATACAGAAATATGCACTAAATATAACATTCTCCAGTGAGAATTCTACTATTCCTTTGTTACTCTTAGGAACCTTATCAAGTTAGTTTTCAGACACTTCGATCATGATGCTTCATAACAACATAACACAATCATCGTGAGCTTCTTTTGCTTCCAGTTGCTGTTAAATAAAAGAACACATTTGGGTTATGCACTAAGGCATGATATTCTATGGAGCCAATGCACTAAGTTTTATCCAACTTTGGAGACCTTAGTGCATTGACATAGGAATTTATGAAGTGATATCACTGGAGAAGTTATCTCCACTTTATCGCACCTTGGTGCAGTGATTCTCAACCAGGGTGCCGTGGCGCTTTGGTGCGCCACGGACATCAACTTAGGGTGCCCTGTGTTTTCTATAAAGACTAACACAAATGGACTTTTAAAAAAAGATTAATAGAAATTGTTATGCACAATATGTTAAGTTTTGTTAATATGATTAAGACCTAATGATAACTGTTTATTTATGTATTGTACCCTTCAGTATGCCCTTTATAAAGTACATTAAATATGTTAGGGGTGCCCTGAATGTTCTAGATTACGTGTTAGGGGTGCCCCGAACAAAAAAAAGATTGAGAACCATTGCCTTAGTACATCTCCCCCACTGTGTCATTCAAGTATGTGTGAGTAATACATTTTAGAGCTCAATGTGTTCCCATTAGCAGTCTGGTTGAAGCACTTTCTTGCACACTCCTCCCCTCTGGCTGTGTTTTCCGTAGGACAGTACATCCGCTTGATTAGTAAATGAAGAGTGCAAAGGAAATAGCTTCCCCCTCCCCCTTGGTCAGCTGCTCAACAGCACATGCAATATCTTATATCTTGAAGGGACCCCATCACCTACAAACAACGTCCTCAATCACTGTTAACCATTTTGCAGGTACATGGTGACCTAGTCCTACTTTACCTCCTCCACTCACTGACATTTAAATTGAACCTTTCACTTTAAAAAAAAAAGTTTTGCCTATAAATTAGTTCATATTGGTTTTTCTCTTTTTTTTTTTTTTTTTAATGCCTATATTATGTCTTTCTCAACACTTAAAACCTGTCATCCTAAGAGTTATGTTCATCTTCATAACTTCTATGAGTCAAAAAAAGTATAGGAGAAACATCTGTCATGAGAGGAGATGTATCATTTATTATTTATTTTTGTATACAGACAGTTATCTATTCATATGCCTGTATACATGTAAAATTGTCATCATTTTATTCCATTGAATGCTAGGGGAGCATGCAGCACATTGCATCACACATCACTCTAGAGCTGATGGTGTTAATGGTCTAATACTGGAGACCTCTCCATTACATTGTGACACAATGCATTGGATACATCTCTTGCATCCAAGGGGTACGCAATTAACCTTTTGAAGACCGGTCTCCTGTGTGCGCAGGAGTGTACAAATATCACAGAATCATAAAGGGAAAACTTTCCCACTTCACTCTAATCAGGGTTCGTGCCTTATTATCACTTCCTACTGTTAACCCTCTGAGTGCAAAGCAATGCGTTGAGTACCTCTCTGGCTCTCGAAGGGTTAAATAAATGGCACTGGCATTGACTGTGTTTTTCCTTTACATTTCCCAATAACGATTCCAACACAAACACACTATTGTACTTTTTTAATATTCTTTTTCTGCAGATACCACATCCAGCAAGTCAATTTCTCTGACAGTTTCAGCAGTACATAGCCAACTTTAAAGAGCCACAGTAGTGTCAGCCTGATTCTAATATATTGATATAGTTAAGCTGACATATTGTATCTGATTTTCTTTGCAAAGTGTCTATTGTTTTAGATTTCAACCTTTTGACATTAAGAAGATGAGATATAGATATTTTCATAGTTTATTTATGAAATGCCAACATATTTTGCTGAGCTAGACAGTATAGTCTCCTTTCTCTTTCCTTATTTTTGTGATATGTGTATTTTATTTGTAACAAGTTCAAGAACATTGAATAGCAGCCCTCTCCGTCTCTTCAATGGCTCCAACTAATTGAATCCCCTCAGTTACTAATTTCCCCAGGTCTGGATTTTCATTATGGAGGAGATTCACTAAGCGGTGATAGAGTGGAGATGACTTCTCCAGTTCCTATGTTATTCTATACAGTCTGTGCACTAAGATTTCCAAAGTTGAAGATATCTTAACCCTTTTAGTGCCGAAGGGTACGCAACGCATTGCAATGCATTGCTTACACCTCTGGCACTCAAAGGGTTAATGCATAGGCTCCATAGAATATCGTAGGAATTGGAGAAGTGATATCACTAGAGAAGTCACCTCCACTTTATCACTGCTTAGTGAATCTCCCTCATTATTTTACTAGTAGTACAAAGCCACCCTTGTGTCTTTTGCTCGCCTATGACCACACCCCTCAATTTGACAGCTCTATCCACGGGCACAGAAAATACCTTTCCTCTATAAGGGGTAGGCAACCTTTTGGCACTCCAGTTGTTGGGGGCTACAACTTCCATAACTTGGCTGGTGGGAGTTGTAGCCCATAACAGCTGGGTTGCCTACTCTTGGTCTAATGGAACACCCAGCCTGCTGATCCCACATTTGTTGGTATCCATTTTTTCCCAGCTACAGTGCAGCCATTTTGTAAATGAAAAGGACACAATCTCCGTCTCACAATAAACGTGTCAGTCTTTCACCCTTTTTAGTGCCTGCGGCATGAGCAGTGCATTGCTTGTCATTTTGCAGCTATCACGTTATCTTTGAAGATGTGCATGTGCTTTTTGGTTAACCCTTTTAGGTCTAGAGGGGTGCACAAAGGATAGTGGAGTAATCTCACTCTGTTAAAATGATTCAGGTAAATCAAGGAAGGTTACAGTAAAATAGTGCTAAAGTGACTATTGTAGTCCATATTAACTCCTTGGATGCTAGAAACACACTGATTTGTTATGAGTTGGGAATGTCTCTAGAGCCTAACTGATTAAAGAGAATGTTGGAACGTTGACAGATAAATCTATCGACGTTCCCATAGTTTCTTAGCCCTAAGATGATCTTGTATGTGCTGTTTTTAGAAGATAGGAGAAAGATATTTTCCATGCACTTCTCCCTTTGTGCAGCAGTTGGCAGACCAGGAAGTGAGGAGTAAAATTGTTTTCCTCATGCCTGCATATGGCACTGTAATATCCTAGATCAGGGGAAAGTCAGTTGTTGGAGCGCCAGCTGTTGGGGACTGCCACTCGCGCCAAGAGCTGTGACCCTATACATTTTTATCAGTGACTCTGCATGTGTTTTTTATATATATATATATATATATATATATATATATATATATATATATATATATATATATATATATAAAATAATTTTTTTTTTCTTTCCTTTTCTTGTACTTTGTCCACCAAGAATAAGGTACCAAGTACCATTATTTTTTTGGGAGACCACTCCGGTTGGGAATGATGGGAATTGCACACCCTTTTCTCTCTAGTTCCTAAATAGTTACGTTCGATCATCTTATGTATGGCTTTTATAAGTACATCTTTGAATGCCACCACATGACAGTTTGTATAAATGAGGTATGCAAAAATACGACAGACTTGCTAGTTACATGGAGGTTTTAGAGTCAAGTAGACTTTTTTTCAGAGCCAGTGTATGTATATAAAATATTCTCAAAATTTAGGAGCCAGAAATATAATTTTACAGGCTTGGGCTCCAAAGCCCTTTTCAAGTGATAGTAAAGATTAATATTAAAATAAATTATATATGAATATGAGTAAAACAAGGGGACTTTTGCTGTTGAGAGGGTTTTTATTCAAAAGTTATCGCAGTATCTGTGGCCTGAAATTTTTGAAGTGGTGCTGTTGCTGCACAATCCTAGGCAGATTTATGATCAACTGACCAAAGCTGTCTATAGACATGTGTAGCAACCGCTCCACTGTGAACGTTCAGGCCATTGAGATATTGCACCTAAAACATTCAAGTTTCAGCTGCAATAACATTTGAATAGAATACCTTTCAGCAGTGGGAGTACCCTTGTTTTACCTGGGAGGATAGCCCCTACAAGGTGTATTTTATCCCTATAACCCTTTGAGTGCCAGAGTGGTACCGAATGCATTGCAAAGCAATGCATTCGGTACCACTCTGGCACTCAAAGCGTTAAGCATTCCTTAAACCTATTGGGGTGTATTCTTAGAAACAATAGTGGAGAGATTCTAGGGCAAACGAGCTGTCCAATAGGGAACAACTAAAATGTACTTAATTTACATTAACTAAAATAGGTCTTTTAACTTCTTGAATGTTCGATTGGTCTCCAGCAATGTGTTGGAATTAAAGGGGTTAAAAACACCCAATTAAATTATTAGGAATGTTAACCCTTTAAAAAACAGAGGGGTATGCAACACAATGCGTTGCACACTCTGCTGTTTCTTAAAGGGTTAAATAAGTTCTGTACTGTGAAGTTGATTTTCTCTAGTTTTTCTCTGCTTTTTTTCATGCATATGGCCCTATCGTCCGTCCTTTTTTGTATTCATGTTCAAATTTCCAGCAAAAGTTGGGACACAAAGCCAGTCATGTTTAGCGGGACAGCCTGATCTCAATAGAACCTTATGTAGTCGCTCAGCCTCACTGCTTGCTCGGCAACAGGGCCTAAAATATGTTCCAGCCACATTTAGCAGTCTGTTTTACAGCAGAGAGCTGCTGGGAGCTTGTGATCTTTAACCCCTTGGGTGCCATCTATGCTAAATGACTCTTTGTGTAACAGCGAGTGCTTTCTGGCCTTGCAGCTAGGTGCCCCCTAAAGGTTTCACCCCCCCACCCTCCCTCCCAGCCCTCCTCCTTTTCTCTGCCTTTGTCTGTCCAAGTGGAGGAGGTTGGTAAATCCGAATTTTCTGCAAGAGAAATTTGATCTGAGCCACACAGAATATTTGTAACTTCAGAATGAGAAAAATTTGCTCAGAGAAAGCAGAAAAAGGGTAAAAAAATAAAAATAATGTTGAGGTGAAGAATCTGTCTGGAAATATTGTTCTAATTATGATTCCATTTGTAGTCGGAACATGCATGGGTTTTTGTTTTTCTTTCCTACTAATGTCCCCATAAGAATGGAATTTAGGGTATTATTCGTAAAGCTAAAGAGAAAACCATCTTCACAATAGGCTTGAGATGAAAATTCCACAAATTCCGATTGATTTAACCCTTTTGAGAGCCGGAGATGTATCCTACGCACATGTTGTTGACCTCTTCTAGTGTTTATGGCAGGGGCCCTGGTCCAAAAGTGGTCTAGGCCCCCTGCCCAATTTACTTCATTGGCCCCTCCCCATGACATCATTGGCCATCCAGTACCCTCCACCCCACAAGCCATCCAGTACCCTACCAGGCCATCCATTGCTGCAACAAGCTACCCAGTACCCCCACAGGCCATCCAGTTCCCCCCCCCCAAGCCATTTCCACCCTGGCCGTCCAGTACCCCCACAAGCCGTCCAGTACCCCTCCAGGCCATCCAGTACCCCCCTACCTGTGCTGTCTGCGGTGTGTGTGGTGGTGGGTCTTCTGCTGACGTCTGTCACTCACTTCTGCACTCCCCAGTCTGACTCCTGCTGCATGTATTGCTTGGTGGTCATCATCGGGTCCCCCGTGGCGGGCTGGCTCTGAGTCCCACTCCCCACCCCCCCACATCATCACGTGCCCCTGCGGGCCGTGATGAAATGCGTGCACAGGCATGCGCAGAGAAGAGGAGGAGGCACAGGAAGAGAAGTGCTTGCTGTCAGCCACTGCCAGACAGTAACTAGCAGTGTGAGTCTGGACTCTGGCAGCAAGCAGCGGACTGTGGATGACTCAATTTTGCCTGGATAGGAATGGGAAGGGATCTGATCATGGGCACCGGGCATGGGCATGGGAACCGGGCAGTAATAGTATTGTGAGGCCTCATGGAGCACAGTGCTGTGGCCAGTGTCTGCTTTAAAAAGGCGCGGGCGGGCCCAAACAACATGCAAGTGGGTGGACACACTGGGACATTATTATAATATTAACATTGCTGGTAGAGGCAACGGGCCCTCCTCGGTCCGTGACCGAATGCCCGAATGGTCAGTCCGCCCCTGGTTTATGGGGTTAAAAAACTTATTACAGGGATTGTAATGTTGTAAAAAAACTTGATCGCCGAGTCTTCTTTATTCTATAAGAAACAAATTGCGCTGTTTGAAACCACTGACATTTTTGTAGTTAATAACATACTAACTGTGAAGGATTCCCCACCCGCCTCTTCCAGCCTCCTCCAACTGAATCTCTAATCGTGTTATGCGAACGGACAGATATAAGTGTGAGGAGGAAAGGATTTTCCTTTGCATACTGAAGTTTGTCCCTTGCTACGTCCATCTGGACCTGCATGAGCCTCAGCAGTGACCTGGCCAGAAGGGGCGGGGGATCCTTCTACAGTTAATTCTATATAATAATTCGCTAGAATGTTTGTCACTATGCAGTCATGAGCAGTAGAGACTGTCTCTGCTGAGCATGATTGCATCGTGTGAGTGAGGCGACGCAAGACTGCATCCCGTGGAGCAGTGAGATAGCGGCCTCTTAACCCTTTGAGTGCCAGAGGGGTACGCAACGCTTTGCGTACCCCTCTGGCACTGAAAGGGTTAGCATTACCTGGACCTTGGCCCATGTACATGGGCTATTACACTAGTATGTTATGAACTAAAAAAAAGTCAGAGGTTTGAAATAGCACAATGTGTTTCTTATATAATAAAGAAGACTCTGTGATCTATTTTTTTCTTACAACATTACAATCCCTTTAAAACACCAGTTTTCCTTTTCTCTCTACAATACAGTCTGCTCCATGCAAGCTTGATGACTTGGGGCCTTCCTTATGCTGAAAGCAAAAGACAAGCAATTTTGGAGCCTACCAATTGCACTGTAGGGTTGAAATAAAAATCCCACAAATTCCCATTGATTTAAATGTGGCTTTTAACCCCTTGAATGCTAGAGAGGTATTCAAGTTATTGTGGTGCATTCAAGGGGTTAAAAGCCCAGTTTAAATGAATGGGATTTTTTTCCTCTGTGTGGTTCAGTTGGTTTGCTCCACAACTGCTCATCTTTTTCCTCTCTGTATAAGGTGTAACACTAAATAGGAACAACTCTGGAGCAAACCAACTGCTCTATGGGGTAGATTAAGATTCTCATTCATTTAGATGGGTTTTTAACTCCTTAAATGCTAGAAAGGACTAAGTGCATTGCAGAGTATTGCCTTGCAGATCTGTTTCACCTTCAAGGGGTTAAAATTCTCTTTTAGGGAACTTTATTTATGTCAGTCCTACAGTGAAGTTGGCTTGCCCCAGAATTTCACCTCTCTTGCTTGATGACGAGACTTTGCTTAGCTTCAGGGTAAATTTCGGATGCAATTACAGTCTTCTGAAAAGAATAATTACAGGAAATCTTAATCTCCTTTGTTTAGGGATGGTCATGCAAATGAAGAAGGGCTAATCTGTGTGTGTGTGTGTGTGTGTGTGTGTGTGTGTGTGTGTGTGTGTGTGTGTGGGGGGGGGGGGGGGTGGATAAGAGAAGCCATCACCTCCCCCCCCCCCCCCAGTAAGGTGGCTGTGTTTTTGTTTATCAAACCAGAGTAGTTTGCCAAATTCTTTCTTTTGTGAGTTTTGTTTTTTTTTCTACACTCTCTGACTTTTTTTCATTCACAGTACTTGTTAGTAAAAAGATGGATTTGAACCTTTTTTCTTGAACCATAAAGAAAAGACACAAGGCGTTCACAGTAAGGTTTGGAAAACAGTTGATGATAACTAAACCATTTGGGTGCTGGCCATATGGCTCTGACATCCTTGGTGGCCCATAGCACTTATTAACCCTTTGATTATCAGAGGGCAGAACAGTGAGTTGATATGCTTAGCCCTCCTAAAACTCCGTGTTAAAGGGAATGTTAGGACTTACTCCTCATCAAGATTCTGTGGTGCATTTCTGGTACGAATGCACTGCATCATGGAGGTCAGGGTGGATAAGAGAATGCCTACTGATTTTATGTTGGGCTTTTAACCCTTTGAGTGCCAGAGTGCTACGCAATGCTTTGCGTACCGCTCTGGCACTCAGAGGGTTAACAACTTAAATTCTAGAGGTGTCTCCAGCTCAATGATTCACAAAAAGTTGGTGACCTCTCCAGAATTCATAGTATTAAAGTGAGAATTTGCTGAGTTTTAATTTCAAACCCATGGTACATTTGGTCTGCCCTACAATCACACCTCTTTAGCTTGATAAATAAGGCCTGTTTAATCCTAAAGGAGAAGTAAATTCAGCTGTTCTGTGAAACTTCATTTCACGTTCACATATAGAGACATAAACATTTTCCATGCATTTCTTAAACCTAAATATGATCTATTGCATGTTCAGGTTTTAGTAGGTAGGGGGAAGATATTTTCCTATGAACACGTCACTTCCTGTTGTGCCTTACACAGTATGGTACAATACAGCCTTGTGAACAGGAAGTGAGTGCAAAGGAAAATGGTCCCCTCCCAAGGCTGCTGAACTGTATCATTGTATTTATAAAGTGCCACAAAATTCCACAGCTTTGTATTATCTATCTCAAATTCTATAGTTGTATAGAAAACATTTACGTAAATATCTGAATGCTTACACACTTTTTCTTTTTAATTAAACTCTTTAAAGACTAGAGGGTTGTACAAAACACTTCCTCTCAATGAGTTGCTAAGGGTTATATAAAATGTCATGTATGAAAAACAATGTAGTTTTCAGGGGCTGTTATAGGAGCCTAATAGGCTGCCAGGAGGACATTTGAGGACTTTTTCATCACATTAAAAGTTGCTATGAAGTTACAATTCTGCCAGTCCCCATTGAGTGATCTAAATGGTGCTTTTAATCTCAATGAATAGAATGAATGAAAACACACCTAACCATTTGAGTGCCAGAGGGGTACACACCGCATTGCTTTGTAATGCGGTGTGTACCCCTCTGGCAATCAAAGGGTTAACCCTTTGAGTGCCAGAGAGGTATGCAACTCATGAAGCAATGTGTTGCATACCTCTTTGGCACTCAAAGGCTTAAGGACTGTGCAAATACCAGCAAAAGCTGGAACTTTATTTACAACAAAACAAACAAACAAAAACTTCAAACTTTTTGGAAGCTCAATGCCTCTCTTCATAAGAGAAGCAGTGAGCCCCCCAATACATTGATTTTTGTTTTGCTGTAAATAAACTCACAGCTGTTGCTGGTATTTGAACAGTGTGTTCTCCACCATTCTATTCATTGTATCTCAGCCCAGCAGGAGCCTGTAGGAGAATCTGCACCGGATAGGAAATAATGTGCATACTTACATTGTACTAATGAGAGTGCATCCCACCAGATTAGTTTTTAATCCCAAAACTTTGCTTTGCACCCAAAATAGTAGGGATTTGTAACCAGCGGTTCTCCAATTGTTTGCTGCATAAGGATTATGGGAATTCTAGTCCAATAACAGCTGGAATGCAACTGTTTTCATAGCGCTCAGAGTAAGTGTAGGCAGGAGGAGGCCATCCAGCTGTTTTAGTCCAACTATTCCCATCATCATGTGCCAGCCAATGGGAGATGCATTTCAAAAGCCGGTGTCCTCCTTTTGCTCACCCCTGGTGTAGAATAACACAGGAATTGCAGAGCTTTCTCTCACCTTAGTGCACCCCCCCCCATGGTGCAGATGTCATGACCTCATGATGTCACCACAGGAAGTGCCCTATTCCCCTGCACAGCTGCCACAAAACACGGCAGCCCTGTTATGACTGCAGGGGGTCAGCTTGGGAGGTAAAACAGTAATCAATATGGTGTTTTGCAAAGCCTGAGAGATGATGGATAATGTGCTGAATGGGCACTCTCTCTCTGTGACGTTATAATGAAAACTAACCCCATGGATGCTAAAGGGGTTGCACAATCCAAGGAATTAAATACACTTTGCCTAGTGCTACATTTGCTGTTGATGTTTGTGGATCAGCAACATATTCCACAAATTTATAATATGTAAAGCCAAATTGCCTATACTTATTTCATCTTGAGATTATATATATAAATATACACACACTGTTTTTCTTTAAATGTTCATGTCTCGTATAAGGATCCATCTGAATTTGTTTTCAGAGAGCTTTCTGTCTGGGCCAGTGAAAGCAGATGGAGTGCAACAATGCATAAAAACAGTGAAATAATGTAGAAAAGCCTGCCTTTTGAGCATTGTTCAGTAACTGAGGCCCTCTAGCTGTTCAGAACTACAATCATGAGGCATGCTGTGGTCATTTTACCCATAATGTGCCCGGATCTTCATAGTGCTTGGGCCATGGAGAGTGTTATTTCAGTACTGTCAGAGTTGTAGTTCAAGAGTAATTGAATGATAAAGTATCCCCCTCCCTCCACTTTAACTTGGTGTAAGCCACCTACCCTCAGATGTGGAATCTGGTCTTAAGACCAAACAGCTCACAGCAAGGGACAATCCTTTTACTGTGAGAACAATGAAAACCCTGCCCCCCTAGACAGGTTTTTCCCTTATGCTAATTGAAGATTGTTCCTCTCTGCTAGCAATCTGGACACCACCTTTCTGCTCTGAGGTGAGCAGTGTTACATCCGTAAAAGGAGCGTGAGGGGATACTTATCTTTCAATTACTCTTGAACTACAACTGACCGTATTGAAAGAACACTCTCCATGGCCCAAATACTATGAAGATTCATTGGAGCTGCTTTTATTTTGAAACATTACTATCCCTTTAACTACTTGATTGCTATGGGCAATGCATTGGAGATCTCTATAGTGTCCAAGGGGTTAATTTAAAAACCTATAAAGGGCTGTAGAAATTTCTGCAGGGACATTGAAATTGCGGTGGCCACAACTAAAAATGTGTGTGTCAGCCTCTCTGAGAAGCTTCTCAAAATTTGGAGCAGTAGACAGTTGTCTGTTGGGAAATCTGTCCCTGTGTGCGCCTGTCGAGGAAATTAAATCATTAGCCATTCTAGAGCCACTTTTGTTTTCATCCTTTTGTCAATTGGAACAGAAAAGGTCTGCGAGTTGTCCTTGTGTAACCTCTTAAGTTAGCCGTTTTTAATGTGTAGTGTTAACGTATCTGACAGCCCTGTGACGCTTCACACACACCTGGGAAATGACCAGAGATGTTTGCTGGGTCTATCGCTCGGACCTGTTTGTGCCAACTCCTTTTTTTTCCCCCCTCTGCTCAGGAAATCCTAAGCTAAGAGAACAGTTGACATTTTCGGTAATGTGTTGGAGCTTTGGATGTCTCCCTTCATACATAGCAGGGATGCGTAAGCAGTGGAAAGTCTGGTGCCGTCTTTCCCTGTACATAATGCATCAATTGATGCTACTTGGGCCTTTTCTGTTATTTGCTTGTCTGGATTTGTGGCCTCGTTCCTGCATACGATGTTTATTAATGTTGGATCTTGGCACATAAAAATTAAAAATGACATTTAAGGAAAGAAAATAAGCTTACAGTCCTGTGCTTTTTAGAACGTTTACTTTAACCTCTTAGATGCCAAAGATTACATCTCTGGCCTTATTCTGAGTTTTTTGTTCCAACAAACACCTGGATTTGACTGCAAAAGATATTATCACTGACTTTATGTATGTTGTATAAAACCAGTGATGGAGAAATTGGTGAATTATGGCCTCTATTACACTAATCTATACTAAAATGTGCCAATAGTTTTCAACTGGATCACAAAAAAGATTGAATTATCAGGAGATTTGCCAAAGGTGGCCTGCTCTTGCTTTAGCTTGTGGTCTTCAATTACTGCACTGCTGTTTCCATAGGCAGCAAGTGTTTGGCATCCAAGTCTCACACTTGGTGGCTATGGGGACTGTACGTGCAATGCAGCCTCTCATACTTGAACTTGAACTTTTCGGGTTTTCAAAGTATCTCCGTTTAGGTCCATCTCAAGATCAGACAAATAGCAGCACAGGTCAAGTTTCTTCAAATTTTCTGAGTATATTAAGGGTAGGCAACCTTTGGCTTTCCAGCTGTTGGATACTACAACATCCCTTATCACGAAACTGCTGTTGGCTAGTTGAGGTTGTTGGGAATTGAATTCCCCAACAGCTACAGTCTGCTGTAGCCTTCCCTGGTTTTGCTGATCAGCCATGTGGACATTGTAGCTCTGGCTACTACTGCTGGATGATGGTAGTTCCCCTTTAACCCATTAAGGACCGGCTGTGCGCACTTGAGGCTGGCACTTTCTTTCTTTTAATTCCGGTTCCGGGCTCCCCAAGTGGCTTGCAGCCACGCGGGGACCCCGGAATTCCATGATGGTCCTGGCATGTCATGGGTCATTAACGCAAAACAACCCATGAAGTGCCATGACCGTCAAGGGTCGTTAACCCCTTAGTGACCTACCACGTGCAGACACGGCCGGCACTTAAAGGCTCCCCCCCCCCCCCCCCCCCCCCCTATTGTAGTGAATGACTTCCTGGACTTACCAGGTACGTCATCTGTCACTAACTGACATTTTTTTATGACGTACCTGATAAGTCCATCGTCGCGATGGGGTTAAGATATATGTATTTGCATGTGTTGTCTTTGAACTGGAGGAATCCATTTCCTCTACACTTTCTTGTGAGGATGCTGTATTTTACAGTGAAGGCATAGCAGGAATGAGGAGTACAATAGGAAATTAATTCTCAGAGGCAGCTGAGATAACAGCACAAGCAATCCAGTGGATCAAGACTGGGCAACCTGTGGCCCTCAGCATGGCCGGATGGCGTCTAGTTGCCCATTAGTGTCTTGGATTCTAGCTAAGCCTTGAACAAGACCTCTGTAGCATTTAAATGGTTAAATATGTATAATAGGGCAACAAAGAAATAAACAACATGTTTTTTTGTCAGTGTTGCCGATAATACTTGGGTGTTAATTTTTCTCTATTAATAATGACCCCCCCCTCCCCAGTTATCTTGCTATGATCAGAAAACACTAATTGCCATTATGAAGCTTGTCTTGTGAGTTTTGTTCAGTCGATAATGTCGCCAGTCAATCCTTGGTGTCTTGTCCATGGAGGTGGACATGACCGTTGCTGGCAGGACCACAGGATACAAACTCTGCCCACTGCACATTCCTTATACTTTGTAATAACGCTCTGTACCGTCGACAATGTTCTGATCGGTGTAGCTTTTGTGTAATTATATCTTAAATTTTCCCCCTCCTTCCCCATTTGCAGACATCACTATTCTTCCCTCAACTCTGTAATCTGGTCGATTGACCGGACAAATTGCAATGAGGGACAATATTGGGTCTATCTGTATAAAGAAAACCCATGAAGGAGGGCAGGTGTTTCCTTATGCTGATACAAGATTGTCCCTTGTTGAGACCTGTCCGGACCGACTTCATGACCTGATAGTGACGTCTGTAAAAGGGACAGGAAGGGGAAACTTTATAATATAATTACACAGAAACTAGATGGATCACAACATTGCCGATGGTACAGAGCATTATTACAAGGTACAAGAAATAATCAAATGTTCATTTATACTGAGATATTGTCTCTTTTTAACCCTTTAAGGACCAGATCAGTGATCAACAAATTGCTTCACAGTATGTTGTGCAGTCATCTGATCCTTAAGTGCCAGGGAGGAACCCAATGCATTGGATACCTCAATGGAAATCAAACGGTTAAAGGTTTAACTAGGCTCATGCACTCTGCCTGCTTCAGTTTGGGGAAAAAACTGGCCACATTTATGTCTGTCTCGAGGTATTTGACACCCAGCACTGACTGTAAATGTTATCTCTTGAATAAAGGCACAAGAGCAAATGTATTAGGATTTTCAGGTCATAGAAAGGTAAGGTAAGTGGGATTGTTATTTGTTATTGTTGCTTCTCATTTAAGACTTTGTGTGGCTCTTAAAGAGAGAGTAATGTTTCATAATAAAAGCAGCTCTAATTAATCTTCATAGTATTTGGGCCTTGGAGAGTGATATTTCAATTCTGTCAGAGTTGTAGTTCAAGAGTAATTGATAAACTACCCCCCTCCCGCCCCTTCTACTGATGTAACACTGCTCAGTTTAGAGCAGCAGGGAGTGTCCAGGTAGATTGCAGAGAGGGACAATATTCAATTAAGATAATGGAAAAAGCTGAAAAACCTGTCAAGGGGGGGCAGGGCTTTCATTGTTCTCACAGTAAGAATATTGACCCTTGATGTGAGCTGTCTGGTCTATGGACTGGATTCCACATATGAGGGGAGGCAGCTTACACTAGGTAAAAGGGGTGGGAGGGGGAAACTTTATCATTCAATTACTCTTGAACTACAACGCTCACAGTATTGAAATAACACTCTCTATGGTTCAAATACTATGAAGATTCATTGGAGCTGCTTTTATTATGAAACACTACTATCCCTTTAAGTCTTCACCATCTCAAATTATGTTGGAGACTTTTCTGGGATGTGAGGAATTCATTGCAAAGAAATGGTATTCTTGGCTAGGACAGTGGTTGTCAATCTTTATTTTGCTCAATACATCCTTATCATGCAGTCAGGAATTTTCAGAGCACCTGTAACATCCTTTATATATATATATACTATATGAGGTGTTGAAGGGTACAAATACATAAATATGTAACTATTTTGAGATCTCGCAATCAGAGTAACAAAAACAACCTATTGTGCAAAACAAAATCCATAAATATTTACAACTGAAACCTGAATATTTACATTTATATCAGTCTGTATAGAAAAATGTGTACCCTGAGTGGTGTGTGTCTTGCCAAAGTTCCACGGAACACTGGTTGGGAACCATTGCTTTAGGAACTTGTGGCCAATGTGTCCTACCCCCCCCCCCCCCGAAAAAAACAAAACAAAAAAAACACACTTTCTTTTTCATCCTTCCTTTCCAAGGCTGCTGTTGGTGCTTTTATTGGCCCTTTTCAATGACCTAGTGGACTGCATTCTCCTTTGGAACAAAAGAGATGCCTTTTTAGCCCGAATCCTTTGGAGACCACCAAGGACTTGAGCTCACACAGGGCAGTTTCGCACCACATTCAACAATAACAAAAATGCATGACTGAATGGCTCAAAAATGCTGAGTGGTGGAGGCTTTCAGTTAAGTCTAGCACACTGTCACAACACAGACAGACCCATGCAAATACCTTTTAGGCAGCTAAAATAGAAGCAGGAGTCATCTTTAGCAATACTTGGCCCGTCAGACAGGCTTATATTAGTTCTATTAGTATTGTAAAATGAACTGCTTCCATTGGACTTACATACACACACACGGAAATACAATTTAAATTAAAAAAAAATACTATATATAATATAAGTCCGATAAAAGGGATCACAGTGAGGGACAATAATGTGTCAGCAGAAGGAAAACCTGATTCCTTTTGTCAAGGGGGCAGGGTTTTTCTTTACAGACAGACACCATATTGTCCCTCATTGCGATCTGTCCCTGTCAGGCGACTGAATTTCAGATATAAGGAGACTCTGCATGACATAGGGAAAAGGAGTGGAAGTGGGGGGGGACTCTAAAATAAAATTACAAGAAGACTGCTCCGATATGGATAATTACAAAGATACAGAGCATTCTAACAAAGTGTAATGATTAATGATATAAGACTAATTGTGACATTACTATCTCAGTAAATAATATTTGATAGATGATCAATGTCAGTGTATTACTTTGTTCATATTAGGAACAGAGAGTGGTAATACAACTGCCATGTTTGAATTGCTCACATCCCTATTTTATAGTGTACCGCACTCCCCTTTGTGAGCCAGTCACAGGAGGAGGCGTGCACTCAGTGGGATGTACAGCCTATGTGGACATCAGCCATATAGGTTGACATGGTAAGTGGGGTTAGCCTGTATGTCATTTGTCAAGGGCAATGTGTGTGGGACACAAAGTAATAATACTTTATTCTTTGGTGTCTCAGTCAGAATAACAAGAACAAACCTATTGTTCATAAAAATGTCCATAAATATACACTTGAAACTCAACATTCACATTTTATCAAATCCTTCCTATATAAGAATTTGCTAAAACGTGTGTAATGACGCAGTCATGTGCAGTAGAGACTGCTGAGCTTGCTGCAGTCATGCGCAGTAGAGACTGCCCCAGCCGTGGCTGTATCAGCCACGACGCGGGCAGTCTCTACTGCACATGACTGCCCCTCGACCGGCTGGCAGTGGCACTGTGGCCAACTAGTTCTTTATAGAAAACAAGGGTCATCTGACTTAAGTAAATGTCTGTGGCACATCAAAGTCTCACGGCACCCTGGTTGAAAATCATTGGTCTGGACAGTCTGCAAGGTGGTCACGTAGCCCCCCCCCCCCCCTTACCTTCATTGCTGCAACTTCACAAAGACAGCAGTTAGCTTCGGGGGATTTGGCTCTCTTGATTGCCAATTTAAATGGCAATATGTGCACAGTGACTAATGCAGAAAGCAAACGATGGGCAGCAATTCTGGAACATGGCAAGTGCACAACGGAGGGGGGACAAACACAAAAAACAAACAAAAAAAAAAAACCTGGGTTTAACTCTTTGAGTGCCAGAGTGATAAACAACATATTGCTGTGCTAATTTGTTGCTTACCCCTTTGTCATCAAAGGGTTAAATCTGTTTTTTAACCCTTTGAGTGCCAGATGGGTATGCAATGCATTGTGTTGAAATGCATTGCATACCCCTCTGGCACTCAAAAGTTTAAGCCCTTGGATGCTAAAGAGGTCTCCAACACACTTCCACGTAGTCATAAAGTTTCCCTTTAAATCGGTGAGAATTCTTATTTGTTCCATATAGTGCACTCTGTCTACTCCAGAATCCACCCTTCGCTTTGTGCATATGACTCTCAATGACCTTGTCTTCACAACAGGCAGGCTTTTCATTTTTCTTTTTTTTTTTTTTTTTCCTTTAATTTATTTCTTCCTCCAATAATTATCCTGTGAAACAACCTATAGTAATATGGTGTTCTAGAAGATTTAAAATGCATTTACCAGACTTAAATTTTGCTTTTGAAAGCAGGGAATCAGAGGTCAAACTGTTAATGTCAGACTAACGGTGGGCACACATGGCTGCCTTTTTCTGTGTTCTTTTATCTTCCTTCTGTTCTGTTTGCGGTATGTAGTCCCTCTGTGTCCCGAGGCACAGGGCTGTGGCAATACTAGAGAATGGCACCATCACAATACAGTATATTGCCTCAGGCTAGATTTAATTTGGTGCCAATTTCATTTACAGGAGTACCAACACTAAAATTCAGTCTTATCTTGTATGAATAAGCTAGTTGTTACAGTCAGAGTAAAAGTTGTATTTTTACATATAATGTGTGATATGTGTATACTTTTTTTCTGCACTTATTCATGCTTCACTGTCTTCTAAAAGTATCTAGTTGGCTTCCAAGATTTAAATTATTCATTGATCTATTTAGAACGTTTCACCACTATTTAAAAATGTAGGAAAGTTTTATTTTCAACAGGCGGGGGAAGCAGTTTTCTTTTGCACACCACACTTCCTGGTTGTGGCTGTGTTCTGCTCTTTGGAGAACACAGCAGGAGGTCAGCATGCAAAACAATTGCTCACCCCAGGAAGAAAGAGGGAAGTGCACCTCTCGCAAATAACTTTTTAAATATATAATTGTATAAAATTGGCAATTATTAGGTAATGCACTCGGAAACATGGAGGCAAACGACCTCACCTTGTGGTTGGAACACTGATTGTAGGTGTTTCCAAAAATCCTTCCTGTGTTCTGAATTTGGTGCCTGTATCTTGCACTCTGAGATCCGGTTGGTTTACTGTTAGAAAAGTATTAGCAATCTGGCAGTATTAAATGTCTTCTACTTGCAGAACCTGTATGTCTAAATACACTGTTACTATTCCTTTAAGTGAACAGTTTCTGTGTTGACACTGTACTTGTATTCCATCATTTCAGTTTTTTATTTGCCTTTGATGCATTTATATGTTGGTGGTAGTCCCTGTCATTTTAAGGCAGACACTGACTAGTGAATGTTCCTGGTGTTCCATAGTGACACTGCAGAGAACCTCTATATCCCAGTTATACAATTTGTATTGTTTGGGTAGCAAGTCAGGACTGTCCTATCTCTACAGGTAATTGCATCCATCAGCTAGCTGTAATATAGCTCTAACTCTAGAATGAAACATGCTTTATAGGTGTATGTGAGTGTTACAACATGAGATTTTAAAAGTGCTACTTGATTATTGTTGTTGGTATTCCTTTATCTGTTCAAGAGAACTAACTTTTATAATACTAATCCCTCCTATTAATCTTACAATGGTCAGAAAAGTATAATTGACCCTATGATTTTTGCCCTTCTGCCTTTTGTTTTAATTGTCATGTCTACGGAGGCCGACATGACAGTTGCTGGAATTTTTTTCTTTTTAATCAAGCTGAAGCAAGCAGCATGCATAAGCCTACTTAAATGTAACCCTTTGAGTGCCAGAGGTGCAATTTGAACCTCTGCTCACTGCATTCAAATCTTAACCCCTTTAAGACCAGAGGGACATACAACACATTGCATTACACACCAAACTGGTCCATATAATTTAAGTAGACTCATGCACCCTGACTGATTCAGTTTCATTAACACTTTGAGTACCAGAGGGGTATGCAACGCATTGCTCTGCAAATCGTTGCGTACCACTCTTGCACTCAAAGAGTTAAAAGGCTGACCGCAACAGTCATGTCTGCCTCTATGGACATGACCTCCAATCCTGTTTGAATATTCATAGGGGCCATTATGGTTTTCAGGCCATAAACTCCCCTTTAACCCTTTGAGTGCCAGGGGGGTACACAAGGCATTTCATTTATTATATTTTGAGTGAGTAATTGTTCCAGTTCTTCAAGTTGAATTCACCACAAGAAATAAAAAATGTTGTGAAATAGACTTCTAGGGGAACGACTGTACAAATTTGTTTTATAAATTCCCATCATCCTCGGCCAGCTGTGGTGCAACCTAAGACTCCAGCTGTTATTGAATTACAACTCCCATCATACTCTGCTAATTTTATCTGGCTGAGTACACTGGGATTTGTAGTTAAGCAACAGCAGGAGAACCGCAGGCTGTCCAGGATTACTATATAGTGATGCCATGTAGTATTAGTTGGGTCTAGTTCATATTGGCAGCTTCTTTGCAGTAACCTTTTTTGAAACGAGAATAGCTAACCTTGTTTTGTATGGGCGATTTACATGGGTGACGGTTTAGAATTCTGAATGGCAAGTTTGTTGTAGCACCGACTTTTAACAAAGTTGACCACCTGGAATATCTGACTGTCGCAGGTACCTTGTCGCAATAAGAAGCGTCACAGAGTTGAAATTAGTGACTGTCTATGAGCTAGTCCATTCACATGGTGACATTTAGCTCTACGGTCATTTCCTATAGTAACCTTGTGCTCAAAATCCTGGAACAAAGATTTCCATATGGACTAGGCTTTATGGATATCTACTTACTTCTGCTAGAACTATGCATTCCTATTAGACTGGGTTCACCTGGGCAACTTAAGCACAGCACTAAGCACCCAAAGATAGAACAGCTTGCTGCATATGGGACTGTTTACGCGGGCTGACTCACCTCTGTGTCAGAGCCCAGTGTAGCTTGCTGCATCTTTGTGTTCCCTGCAGGATGCAGTGAAGATGTAGCAGAGCAGATCTGCATGGTGGCGCCGTGCAGATTGTTCATATGGGAGGTTGTATCGTTGTGCTTACAGCAATAATCCAATCAATAGCATATCATGTAAGAGTCAGCCAATCATGTTGGTCTGATGCCAACATGTTTCACCCATCAGAAACACCTCCGCAGTGTCCCCACTAGCAACTGGATCTTCAAGAGAAAGCATGTACATCTGAAGCGAGTTAGCACAGGTGGTTTTAATGGCGTCACAATGTAGCACTGTCAAGTTGCTGTGTGAACCCAGATTTATTGTTAAAATGATCAGTCCTTCCCTTTTCTATGTTTAAGTTTATACATATGAAAAAACTGCACTTTTCAGTGTGTTTTTACCTCTGACAGAACATATTTTTGTTTAGAGATTCCTTTTTTAAGCCTAGAATTGAGCTGTGTACGTTTGACATTTATTCCTCTCTATTCTCTATCACATGACTTGCTCATTCTTGTGAGGCTGTCATTGCAAGTATCCATATGACAAAATGGACAGGACAATGAGGCTGATGTACAAAGAGCTGCGGCAAATGGCAGCACAGGAGTCAATTAAGACTTCATGTTCAAGAGAATTAGAATCTCTGTTTAAATTGGTGAGAATACTTTGAATGTATCTTTGTCTCCTATGATGTAGTGCGTTTGCTTCAGGTCTAAGTACATCCACCTCGCTTCCATTGTAATCCATCTCACTTCATTCCAAGTTACAAGATCCAGTCCAGCCCAGTGATAATTGACAGCTACACGTGTCTGTCGCTACCCGAGGCCTAGCTATGCTTTTCATGTATGCTATCTGGCCAGACATTACGTAAGCCTAGCAGCTTGTCTCCTAAGGTGTGATAAGAGAGTACATCCCTGCTTATCCTTCCCACATCTGTCATTTATTTTATATATTTTGTTTGTTTGTTTTTTGCTTTATCTTGTAATTACCTTGATTTTTTGTTTTTATGATCAAAACTATCTTTCTAATTTTAAAGCGAAATGTTCAGTCATATATATATAATTGTTTATGGCCGTCAGATGGGCAGCATAGGGTCAAAACAAGTTAGAGGGCCTGTCACCTTACCAAGTCCTCTCAGTGGTTGCTTCCAACTTGAAAAGATTTTACATGACCATTCATCCCTATAAATTTATTCCACCTCTCTGGCGCAAAATTATTTCTTAGGTTTTAGCAGTCTGAGATGGCCTTGTTCACGATGCTGACTGAATTGAATGAAAAAATGCATAACATTGTTTCTATTGTCTTACTGGAATGTTCACACTGCTGAAAAACCCAGCACGTGTCACAGACAGCAAGTCTTACTGCAATATTTGGTAGAACAGTGCATTACTGCAATTACATGCAATTGTTTTGTTGAATTCAGTGCGATTGCACCACCTGTAACAGTGATTTACCATACAGTGTTGAAGTTGAACAAAACCATTATAGATGGAAAAGTAGAAAATTATGCAATTTACCACACATTGAAAAACACATGATAATTGCATATAAACAGCATCCATGTTTTCATGCGGTTTTATATGGCATGCAGAGGGTTAACCCCTTGATTGCTATAGAGGATTGTATACGTAGCTCCTTTTGGGGAGACGGCGTCAGTTAAAACAGGAGTGTTGGGTTGTTTCAGATGAAAGTTTAATTATTTTATGTTTATGTGCTCATGCCAAAATATACCAGACAAGTTTGGCTCTAAGCGACGGTGCCAAATTCCAGGGATCTTTTAAGTGCTGGTGCCGTTTGATTTGTTCTCATCGTTGGCAGGACACAGCTGACTTTATATTAAAGCTTTTGTAAATATTCATTTTAAATTGCTAAGCTTAGTCTTGCAATAAGCAAACACATTTCAAAGGAGTTCTATTGGACTCCTACTGCCTCTTTACTTCTGTAAGTAGGACAAATGTAATACACTTTGGGGCATATTTATCCATTCATTTCTGGTTTTTAACCCATTAAGGACAATATTTGGCTACAGATAGTGTTGCGAAGGATTAACCCTTTGAGCGCCAGAGGGCCACTTGCATTTTTGTTAAAGCAGAACTTTCAGTTACTAATTCGTTGCCCTTCAATTATTAAACATAAGGCGACTAGCATCCTAATACATGTATTACCTCTTTAAAGGGATAGTAATACTTTGTTTTAACTTTATTTTATTTTGTAGGCATTAAAAAAACATGAAGAATGATATAAGTCTTATTTCTCAAACCTTTATGGTTTAAGAGATATTCACAAGCAAAGTGTCCCCCTCCCGCCCCTTTTACCGATGTAACACTTTTCAGCCAGGGCAGAAGGGAGCTGCCCAGGTAGACTGCAGAGAGGGACAATCTTCAATTAAGATAAGGGAAAAACCTGAAAAGCTTGTCAAGGGGGGCAGGGCTTTCATTGTTTTCATAGGAATAAGAGTGTCCCCTTCTGTTATCTGTCCAGTCTATGGACTGCATTCCACATCTGAGAAGAGATTGTTTACAGTAGGTAAAAGGGGCGGGAGGGGGAAACTTTGCTTGTGAATATCTCATAAACCATAAAGGTTTGAGAGATAAGACTTATATAATTCTTCATGTTTTTATAATGCCTACAAAATAAAATAAAGTTAAAACGAAGTATTACTATCCCTTTAAAGTGCCACATTCTAAAGGAATATTTCATCTTAGGAGACTGGAAGCCAGGCATCAGTGTAGACATCTTGTGTGCACGCCCGCACCATCAGTCCCAGGCTCCTGTAAAGCATTGCAGTGTGCCACAAGGTAACCAGAAGGACTGACGGCACAGGCGCGCAGATTGCACTAACTTGCCCGTCAGTCTCCTAAGATGAAAAATTTCTTTAGAAAGTGGCTCTTTACAGAGATAATACATGTATTAGGATGCTAGTCGCCATATGTTTAATAATTAAAGGACGACTTATAAGTAACTGAAAATTCCGCTTTAAATCTATGGGAGATGCTGACTTCTCCAATGTACTTTAAAAATGCATGCAAATTTCAATCCACTGAGCAAAAATGTTACGTAAATCTCACAAATGGATAAACAAGCACGCGCCTACACACAGTGTAGTAAGGTAAAAGCTTTAGCTTCATTTAGAAGTGGAATTTGTTATAAGCAAATCAACATTAGAGCAGCCATAAACCTTTTATGTGAACTAACATGGCTAAAATGATAATTAAAACAAATAAAAAACAAAGCACTATGCTCATTTCACATAGGTGATAAGGCTATTGCAGCTGCATGTGACAGTCCTGTTCTCCTTGTAACTTAACTTGCCTTCCTTCTGCTGCCAATCAAAAAGCAGGAAAGACAGCTGCTGGCCAGCCCATGAGACTGCTAGCCAGTGTACTGGATGGTGCCCACATAGGTCAGCCATTCATTGGAGGTTGCAGTAAGCATTACATTGGCCAGTGCTGCAGCTGTGGAAGGTCAACAGGCCTTCCTTATTGCAAATTGACTGCATTCTTTGCGGAAAGCAGTAAAGTTGCAGCAGGCAGTCTTTTCATTGATGGTTGTCACCATTTCAACAGCACTATAGTCCAGCATGTTATGTTACACCTTGGTCTATCGATGAAACAATACATTGCTTTGTTAGCGTCGCTTGTATGAAAGGAGCCTAAAGGTAAATAGGATAATAAAGTACTAGTTCTAGTTAACTTTGCACTGATTTAAGAAACCATTTTCAATCACAGGGTTAAACAATAGGGTAGAGTGTAGATTTTATATGCTTTATATATCTAGTGCATTGTATGTACCTACTGTATGTATATATGTATGTGTGTGTGTATATCTATATAATATTATTTTATTTTATTATTTTTTTTTTTTATATGTATCCGTTATGTATTAAACATATTTCACTTTAAGAGTTTGGCATTTTTCAGATAGCATCATATCTGTTATTAATATTCTCCAGTGAGTTCTTAGTCCCCTATTAAGTATATTGGCAACAGCACAGTCTAACTACTATAGAGTATTACTTAGACCCATTTGAGGTTGGAAATATTCTCCTGAGGGTTCCAGAAGAGAAGAGCATTCTGGGTAAGGTGTGAAGCTGAAAGTCCAATTCTGAGGAGAGAAGGCCGATGAAGGGGATAGATTGATACAGATATCTGTACTGGGGGTTATCCAATGAATGCTGTCCTACTATAATGCTGGTTGATGCCTCAGGAACATGTGAGTAAGATCATTGAGCACTAAAGAAGATGATACTCATCAGTAGTGGCCATCCTATTCCATTTAACCCCTGCATGCTAGAAATGTTTCCAGCTCATTGCTTTGCAATTCATTGAGGACATCTCTACCACCCAATGTGTTAACTTGCATACTACAAACCACTTTGGCACTCAACGGGTTAAACGAACACTGGCACTTCCTTCTTAATCGTGCCTGAAAGATAAATATTAAAGCACTGTTTCTTAGTGTCTGTTCTCGGTTACACTAACATTTCGGCTTTTCAAGATATCCCTGCTTAAAGTGGAACTTTCATTCAAATTAAAGTGCCCCCCAAATCATTATTCACGTAGCAATAAGCATATCAATACTAGTATTATCCTGAATAAGTCTGGCATTATTGAGGAATCCAACTTGTTCGGAGACTCACAGGCAGACATCAGCACAGACATCTTGCAGAAGAGACATCTGTGAGTCCTCTACAGCAAGATGCCTGCCTGTGCGTTTCCGAACAAGTTGGATTTCTCAATAATGTTGGACTTATTCAGGGTAAATATGCTTATCACTATGAATAATGATTTGGGGGGCACCATAATTTGAATGAAAGTTGTGCTTTAATCACAGGTGCATAATTGGTGGCTCAGTCATTGTGATTGAACTTCCTATTCTCAATTAGGGATATACTGAAAACCTGTCCTTTTATTTTGCCTCAAGCACTGGAGTTGAGGATCACTGTCCTAAAGTGAAAAGCCTCACCAAGGGTTCTTCAAAGGTATCCGATTATAATCTAACATAAGATATAGAGTACAACAGGGTTTCAATGAGGAAAAAAACCCTCTAATTTGGGCAGATCCTTCTGTTAACACATGAAGAGCTGCTTATTTGTCTAGGTAAGTTCCTCTTTTAACACAAGTGACTCTGCCATTTTGGATGACCAGTCTGTGCTGTAGTGGTGATGTCTATAAACTGTGGACTGCTGGGAGCTCTTGAGGAGCTGTGTGGAGATCACTGATTGATTGATATAATTAAAAGGGCTGTTTTCAAAACATGGAAGACTGGTGGCAGACGTACCTGGTACTAATGAGCCTCTCTAGTCTAAAGGTAATCACTCGCCTATATTGGTGCCTGTCAGCTCTGTACAAGATAGTGTATGGGAGAGACAGCTGCGATATTTAACCCTTTGGCTGATAAAGAGGCCTTCAATGACCACTGTAGCCCCTTAGGGGGCAAGATGGTGTGCCTCACATTAGTATTTGTATATGTTCTTTTAAAACTTTTATTTGCACTCTGGAGCAAACCATCTGCATCACAGGGGGCAAATAATAATGCCCCAGAATTTCATTGATTTAGCCATTTGATTGCCAGAGGATACCCAGCTCATTGAGTACCCCTCTGGCACCCAAATGGTTAAATGTTTTTTAACCCGTTGAACGCTACAGAAGTCGGCAGAGAGTGGAGAATTCTGTAGCATTCAAAAAGTTAATAGCACTAATTAATACACTGGGATTTTTTGCAATGTGTTGAGGCATCCCTAGCGTGTAAGGGGTTAATGACGTGACCTGAATTATCCAGAAAGGTCAGGGATATAGTTTGATCTGTTATCTCTCCTGACTTTATTTTTTTTCCACTTCAAGCTTTTGAATTACTAGATAAGATCAGTGGGGAATAAACACTTGATGTGATGATGAGAAATGACCCTCAGCCAGTCTGATTCCAGCACATTGCCATAACCTGGCAACGTAATCCTCTTGCCTCTCTATGGCTGCCCTGGAAAAAGGACAATTGCACCGGATGGAACACATGCAAATTCCCATCGACTTCAATGGAACTTTCAACCCTTTCAGTGCCGGAGGGGTACACAGCGTTTTACAATGCGCTGTGTAGCCCTCTGGCACTTAAAAGGTTAAACAATGGGCTGTGTTCCATAAGCTAACGAGGTGCCATTCTGATGTAAACCAACTGCTCTACATGGAATATGTCCCACAAGTTCAGTTGATATTAATGAGGCTTTTAACCCCTTGAATCCTACAGAGGTCTTTAAAACATTCACAGCTCAAACATATCTGACTTTTGTCCAAAAAACATGTTTTATTTATTTTTATTATAAGGCACTCTGTGGGAGAACTTGTACAGTTCTACATAGTAATTGACAGGAACAGCACCACCTGCTGGCAACACACAACATTGCCAACTGATTAACTGGCCAGTATCACAAGTTAGTTGAATAACCATTGTAGTTTACCCAAGATTACAGTTTACTGTGTAGGTTAAGTATATGTTTTGGGGGGCAACTGCCCCATTTCATAAGGTAAATAAGAGTCTGAGCTGTAAAAACTTTTGAATGAAAAATCTCCCAGCAGGAAAAGAATTACATATGTAATGATGAATTAAAAATAAATAACAATACATCTGTGTAGATGTTTATAAACATTGTTTATTAATTATAAGACAGATAGAAAGCACTCACACTATAGGATCACAAAGTTGCCAGGGTGGTGCTGTTGTATGTATCAGACATTACAGAATGCACAATCGGTACTTGTACTAATGTTGAAAAGCCTTACTTTATTTCCAGCACTTTGGTCAGTTACATAGACCTTCCTGAAGAAGATATACAGCTAACAGAAACGTTGAGAGTCAAGTCAGAATTTTCAGTATTATTAGAAGTCCTGTGGATGTTTTTTTGTTTGTCTGAAAAAACTTTATTGTTCATTTTCAAATGAATGGGGATTTGGGGCATTTCTATTGCCTTTGATGCATCTGGTTATTCTTGATATTGCTGCGCTCTTCTCTTCCCTCCGTGTTGATCGACTTTTTAACCTTTGCATATCCACTGAGCCTTCCTATTTACATTGGAATCTCTATTCATTGCCTGCTTTCCCTTACATGGGAGTTTGGGCTTTGTGTTCGTTACAGACTTGCCACTTGTAACCCTGTCTGCTCCTCCGATGTCTCTCTGCATTGTTGCCTCACAAAGCAATTTGTTCTTCCCCCCCCCCCTGTTCTAGGAGCACAAATCAAGTACTTAAATTGTTAGGCAAAAGGAGCCTTTAAAATCCAATCTTGAAGATTCTCATCTTCACACTCTGCCTTTTAATTCCTGATTTATAAATAACTGGTTTCACTCTGTCATATTCCCAGCCAGCAATTTCTTTGATTACAGATGATTGCTGAATTCCTTGCAATGTGCAGTGCTAAAAGTGTGGGCTACAGTAAAATCTTTCAGATGTCTAACTTGAGTAGGAGTCGGGTTTTCATTGGCAGACACTTCAGAGAAAGCGCAGATATTTGTGCCAGAATAAGCAGTTGTTCTGTTACATCCAGCATATTGTCAAATTATTGCCCTTTGTCTGAAACTACTCTGATAACAGTTGATGGCTACTTATCCACACCTGAAAACAGACTTATCTCCATGGATGATCGAGGTGTCTCCAGTGAATTTCTTCTAGATGCACTGGTGACGGTCTAACATTCAAGCAGTGGTAATGATTTGTTTACGTTTTTTATAAATCTTTACGTTTCTACTTCTTTAATTTGTACAGTGCTACGGAATATGCTAGTACTTGTTTTGTTATATAAAGGCTGAAGATCATCATAATGAGAGTTATAGTATTTCTGTTTGCTTTCCTTGAATTGGCTATCTGGTTTCTTCACTTGCTTCACCTTCCCGCACCCTCTGGCTGCAGTCTGTAAATACAATCTGTGACACAAATCCATGTGCAGTAGATCATAATACAAAGCTTTCCATTCCCTTCCTGTTTAGCTGAACAGTGCACAGACAAAAATCTTATGATTCTTTTGCACATACAGTTGTCACAAGCTGTTCTTACTGGCTGCAGGAAGAGGGCGCTCACATAAATGGAAGGAAAAGAAGTACTAATACAGTAACATGTTATTAACATGAAGACAGTAGGTAAAAACATAACTACTCATTCTTCACAATGTTTTGCACACCCCACTGGCCCTCACAAAACCCAAGATAATCTGCAAGTAGGAAGCATGAATTACTGTTGGATCCACTAGGGGGCATTTCCAGTTTCACAGATACAAAAATGCTTAGCTTGGTGCAAATGAGTCTGTGGGGAGGGGGTACTTAAGATAATGTTTTCATATTTTTACAAAAAGATTTATCCAATAATTCCTTAACCCTCTGAGTGCCAGAGGGGTACTGCAATGTGTTTGATACCTCTATCTCACTCATAGAGTTAAATAATAGGCAATAAAGTGTTACAATGTATGATTATATACTTGTCACCATTTATTGGCATTTTAACCACTTGAGTACCAAAGGGATGTACAAAGCATTGTAAGACAAGTTAAGAAACCTCTACTCAAACCTCCTCTGAAAATGGAGACCAAGTTATCCATATAAATACCCCCATGTAGTTTTTTTTACCTACTACCTTCTAAGATGCATATGGAAAATTAGATCCAATTGGCTGCAGCAAGCTCAGATTTATTTATTTATTTGTGGATCATGTCCACACAATTAAAGATTTATTTTGGGGGAACCAATACATGAAGAACTGTCTCATAGTGGCCATGAGGATTTTATACACAGATTAACCACTTAAACACCACGGGGGGGGAGGTGTGCAACGCATTGCTTTGCAATGCATTATGCATCCCTATGGTCCTTGTGGGTTAAGGTAAGTGGGTGGGGGGGGGTGGATTATTATTAGTGTTTGTGTTCAGCGAGACTGAATGGACTAACTAGACTTGGAGCAATCATCGGGCAAACCTTTAACTGTTTGAGTGCCAGAGAGGTAGCCAACACAATGTGTCTGCTACCTCTCTGGCAGTCAAAGGGTTAATCATGGCTTGGGGACCTCTCTAGCGTTCAAGAGGTTAAAATCCCCATTTAAATCAGTGGGAATATGGAGATTTTTTTATTTGCCTATCGTGTAATTGGTTTGCTCCAGAATTGCTCGACCTCGTCCTTGATACATCCGCATCCTCCTCTCAGATCCCAGTGCTTAGAGTGACTGATAACCAGCTACTTCCTGTCTAGCTGACTAGCACCTTGTTTAAGTGGCGGAATCTTGGTATATCTTATCTCCTACCCCCTGCCTGGCACTCTTCTGTGCACGTCCCGCTACTGAGACACTCCCAGACGTCTGTTTTTAGAACATGGCTTTGCTATAGATGTTAACCCTTTTGAGTGCCAATGCATTGGGTGCCCTTCTGGTTTTCAACGGGTTACAGCAACTTTATTACAAGCATACTATTATTTTCTGGCCCGTCATAAATTGTGGGTGGATAAGGGCTACTTTTTTATGTTGCCTACAATCACTGCTGTGTTACCACCACTGCATTCCTTTCCAAACACCAGAAGAACTTATTTAATTGCTTTTCCCTGTTCCTTGTTTTTGAGACATAAATTAGCATTGTATCCTGCTGTGTGTAGAGAAGAAAAAAAAAATTTTGAAGAATGATTAACCCGTTAAGAATTGGAGGCGTGCAACTTCTGCTTAAAGGGTTAATGGAAACCTATCCCCCTAACTACAGCTTAGGACTTTCAAAATTGCCTATTTGTTGTATTAACCATTTTCTTACTACGAAAACTAGTTTTCGAGTTATTTAGATGTATAGATTATAGTAATTAAGGCATGCCGTGCAGACACTTCCTGTCTTAGCCCTATGTTACCTCCCCACATTCAATGGCACTTAATGCTTCCAGTGCTAGGTGGGTGGGTGGTGCATTGCTGAGGTGCTGTAGGGTGTAAGGCAGGAAGTGTCTATATGTTATACCTTAACCCTTTGTGTACCCCTCTTGGACTGAAAGGGTTAACCCTTTATGGACCTGAGGCTTAGCAACACAGAGCAAAGTAATTCATTCCACATCCCTCGGTCCTTAATGGGTTAATAAGCACACTGTAAACATAAATAACTATAATAAAAAAAATTAGTTTTGTAAATAAAAACCTGACACTCCCCTTTCTATTTGTTGCCATGCAAAAAAATGGCTTCCGTTGGTAACTGCTGGTACTTCATAGCAACATAATAGTAATTAGGGTGGTGACAATAGATGCTGGGACAATAACTTTTACAAGATCTTAATTGGTACCTCAAATAGACATTTCTGATAATGAAGCCTTATTCCATATGTGAGAAGTTTGTGTAGTGTACTTCACAGCCTTAACTTCATACCATGGGCACCCCCCCCCCCAAAGATGTCTGCGCTGTCCCTCTGATGTACGTTTCATATGACATCATGATTCCAAATCATGCCGGTACTTAACTTTATTATGCTGTTTCCATTATTAACAAGCTACTAATTAATTGGGCATAATTTATGCAAGAATGATGGTTTCGCTTTAAAAAGCAAGTTTAGGATTATATTTTCGGAATGAAACGCAAATAATTTTTACATGTATTTGATATTTAAAGCTATAGCAATTGACTTAATTTGTTTGTGTTAATCTTCCTTTAAGTAAACATTTACTACAAACAAGTTTGTTTTAAGGATGAGGTAGCTGGCTTATGCTTCCTTGCAGTTTTAACTCTTTGCATTCTTGACATTCATAGGGTTAAAGCAAAGTTTATTTTCTTTTCTTGCCAAGATTCAAATGCATGTCTTGGAGAAGTGAAAACGTTCTCTGTGCTTTCGGTTAATTTCCATTACTTAAAGTAACAGCCATGCACTGTTTTGGCCAAAGACACTTCAGCAGCTCTGGGGATAACAAGATGGCAGACAACTTGGAATGTAGCTTTATCAGGAGCAAAACCTGGCAGAGTTCCCGGTCTTTATTTTACTTCTAAACAGGCCCTTCACAGTACAGCTGTACACCATTTTATAGATTGTACCTCTTTGTAGTGCACAATTTGCTGCATTTTTACAGCCAGGAGCATGCTGTGAAATTTAATAGTATTTAACTGGTACAAGAACATATTTTTTAAAGGGCAACAAATGCTAAAATTTTTTATTCAGATTCATTGTTTTACTAGTTAACAGTGTCTATTCCTACCTTTGACAGTAGCAGCATTAAAACTTCCCCTCTTTAGTTTACAGTTTCCCACTAAGGTTCTCCCCAGAACTGGCGATGGGTGCTCTGTTTGATTCCGGTTGGTTGCCGAGATATCACACCCAGCTGCATAGCGCATAGAAAGGTTCCTGTCACTGGAAGCTTCTGCTGTTGCAGGGGGTGGGACAAGAAGCTTGTGGTGGACCTCAAAAGTCTATAACACTGTCACTCCCAGAGGTGGGGTTAGTAGCAATTATGATTGAGATATGTGTTTGTTTTATATTAGTTATTACCTCTATACTACTGAATTCTTAAAAATCTCTTCCTCCCTCACTCACTCTCCCTTCCTCTGTCCGTCCGGTCTCCCTTCCTCTGTCCGTCCGGTCTCCCTTCCTCTGTCCGTCCGGTCTCCCTTCCTCTGTCCGTCCGGTCTCCCTTCCTCTGTCCGTCCGGTCTCCCTTCCTCTGTCCGTCCGGTCTCCCTTCCTCTGTCCGTCCGGTCTCCCTTCCTCTGTCCGTCCGGTCTCCCTCCCTCCCTCTCTCTCTCTCTCTCTTGTCCCTCCCTCTCTCTCTCTCTCTCTTGTCCCTCCCTCTCTCTCTCTCTCTCTCTCTCTCTCTCTTGTCCCTCCCTCTCTCTCTCTCTTGTCCCTCCCCCTCCCTCCCTCCCTCTCTCTCTCTTGTCCGTCCCTCCCTCCCTCCCTCTCTCTCTCTTGTCCGTCCCTCCCTCCCTCCCTCCCTCCCTCTCTCTCTCTTGTCCGTCCCTCCCTCCCTCTCTCTCTCTTGTCCGTCCCTCTCTCTTTCTCTCTCGTCCCTCCCTCTCTACCCCTCTGCTTCCCCCATATTTAAATGTAGCATCACACATTAAATGCTATGAAGATATGAAAAGGTTTATTCATTTATTTTTGCCTAAGGCACCCTAACATGCAGTTTGTTAAGGTCTTCATAGAAAAGCAGGGGCTCCCTAAGCTTGTGTGTGTGAGATATATATATTATAAATTGTGTATGTATTACTATCCCGTTAATGTGAAATTGTATCCTGTAATGCAGGGATTCAGTAATATTTCTTGGAATGCATTACACCTTTGGCTGCTGCCCTGATGTTTTCTTGTTAGGTCAAGCTGTGACTATGCTTCACTGATCATCTGAAAGAGAAACCTCCACCCATTCACTTTGAAGCAAAAGACTTTTTTTTGTATTTTATTTATCGACAAGCAATTTGTGAGCTGGTTTCTTTGTTCTTGTAGTGTTTATTTATAAGTTGCCACCGTGTTGAGCAGGATGGCACTGCAGGTAGAAAGACCCCCCCCCCAAAGGATTCTTAAAGGGATAGTAATACTTAAGATGTAAAAAATATATATTGTAGTGTCTATGCCCCTAAGTAATAGCACTGCTGAAAGGTGTCTTATTGGTGCTGTTACTCCGTTTTTCATGAATGAGTATTGGGGGATGTTCTTGTAAGACCTATCGGTCAGAGGGGGTAAATGTGTGCATACAGCTTAAAGGGATAGTATTACTTCAAAATTACTATCCCTCATATTGTAGCCCTTAATAAACTGAGTTAAATGACACCAGCGGCATCTCTCAGACCTTTATGGTTTAAGAGATAGCCGCTTTCAAAGTTTCCTCTCCCCTGCTGTCAGCGTTCTGCTGTCAGCAGGAGAATCCGGTCTCTGAATCAAGTGGAGGCTCTTCAGCAGAGCCGATATCTCGTTATGGAAGGAAAAATGATTCATTGAAACAGTCTTCTACGTGTGCTTGGTTACAGCCTTCGCCTGTCCCGGGACCGGATTCCCCTGCTGGCAGCAGAATGCTGCCAGCAGGGGAGAGGAAACTTTGAAAGCGGCTATCTCTTAAACCATAAAGGTTTGAGAGATGCAGCTGGTGTCACAATATGGTGTTACAATATGAGGGATAGTAATTTTTGAAGTAATACTATCCCTTTAAAGGGTATATGTATTTAACCCCTCTGAGTGCCAGTGAGCTATCATACCTCTCTGGCATCTAAGAGGGTTAAAGACAAACAATACCCTAGTTATAAGCAGTTCTTTGTTACCTTTTGCACATTGTGATATGTTGCAATGTTTATGATATAAACAGGACTTATGATTTTAACCCCTTAAGGACCATAGACGTGGCAGGACCGTCACGCTGGTCCAGCACTTAAGGACCTGTGACAGTCCTGGCACGTCACATACTTTTACTCACCGCGCTCCTGTAGTAATACCGGGCACTGAAGTTGATCACTCCAAGACTGGAGCGATCTCTTCCAGTGCCCCGTTTGGCGTGCTGCCCCACGTGATCAGTCACGTGGGACGGCACGTCAAAGTTTCCTATGTGGTCCTTAAGGAACAGCACACCCCGGAACCGCTGGTCCTTAAGGGGTTAAGTCCTTTGGTACTAGCCAGACCTGAAATTTACTCGGCACTGCAAGCCAACACATACCCACTAGGGCTGAATTTCTACTCGCCAGGGCTAAATTTTCACTCGCCATTGGCGAGTGGAAATTTTGAGCCCTCATAGAAATCTTTCCCCCTTTGAGCACTCATAGAGATCTTTCCCAGTGTGAGTGGTTGTACGTTTAGTCACTTCACCCAAGTGTAAGCAAGCTGGGCCACATCTTGATACCATATGCAAAGCGTAGACCAATCCTTTCCTAGGTACATGGGGGGTGGAGAAGACTCAACACCTGTTATAGTAAATTTGCTTTAAAAGGCAAATATGTATAAATTAAAAGTTTCTCTGTGTTGCAAATCTAGAAAGTGCTAATACAGTGCTTCTAAATCTGTGTTCACTGGAACAATAGAGTTCCCAGAAGGAATGCACAGGGTTCTAAAGAACGCATTTCAGTAATAACGGACTGTGGAATAAGATTAGAGTGGCCATTGGTGTATAGGTGGTTCCCTGACTAGATGATATTAATATTTCAAAGTTTACCATCTAGTAATAATCCTTGCATTCCAGCCCCACATAAAAAAAAAAATATCCATTATAGTCACCTAAGCAAAGCAATGCGTTGCATAACACCCCCGACACGCAAAGGGTTAATCACTTCATTATTATAAACCGGGTTGTGCAAAATTTGGGCCAACAGCTGCTTTGGACTAAAACTTGCCATGTGGCTGGCCAGGAATGATGGGAATTATGATGGGCCTTAGTTTGCCCTTCCCTGCGCTACAGCATACACTTGGCAAAAACTGATATTCCAGAATGTTGCCTTGCATTGTGTTTTCATGGAGACTTGTTACGACAGGCTTCGTTGCCCTCCCACCTCCACTTAATACCGTCTGCACGGGTGTGATGTGGATTTGCGACATTATCAAGCTTGGCAGTTGAAGTATTCTCTGTGTATTCAGCACAGTACAATAACCAAATCCGCTCAGATCAACATCACTGAAACATTTAACATCCCTTTTGTGTAGGCGCTGCCTGCTCTGTCCTGACAAGTCAGGTTCTGAGTAAACAAACTATTACATCTCATTTGTCACTTCATGAAACAGAGCTCTGTATAAGGTAGATAATGTACGTCATGATCAATTAAAACCTATTGCTCAGATGGGTACCGTTTCCTAGTCATTACCGGAAATTTTCCGTAATGTCATGTGTTTTCAGTGAATTTAAAGGGGAGCCATACCCATAGGAATACACTCCAGAGGACAATGCGATTGCTACTGCAATAAATCTGATTACACTCACACTTCACTTATGGGATTGGCCGACCCAGCTCTGCTCCCATCAATCATAGGAAGTGATTTCCACAGACGAGGACAACTAGAGGGGAGCGCTCACGGTACCACTGCAGCAAAGTGTAACCACTTCAGATTATTGTATAAAACTTTAGGTTTTTATTTTACATGTTTAAAATCATCAAACATGAAGCGGCATCCCACATGGGAGGAAATGCATACTAAGAAAAACGTCCACCTAACTCGTTCCATGCATAACAAACACACTTAATCATAGGGTAAAGCGCTCCCCTCCAGTTGTCCTCTATACCTATAGGATTAACCCTTTAATGCCAGAGGGGTGTGTTTACTCATTTTAAAACGTTGCATGTAAAATATTGTGCGGCTACATGCTGCATTCAGCATGTCACAGTGATGAAAAGGACGACATGAGAATCTCTCCCTGCATAATAATGAGAGAGTCTCATGTCGTCTCCTTAAAGGGCACAGCATCCAATTTATATAGCTTTCTGATCGTCTATTCTGGCGATGAGAACTGTACTTCAACAGCAGCAGCTATTTCAATGGGTGAGGGAGGTATTTCTAGGGGTGTATGAAATATTGATGACCGATAATATGACTAAGACTGTTCTATTCATTTGGCAATATCTCCATAGGGCCTTTCTAACCATCCCTACATGAAAAAGGGCCAGATATGCGAGTTCTCCCATCTTTTGTCTTATAGAGGCAATCAGAAAGCTTTATAAATTGGATGCTGTGCCGTTTAAGGAGGCAGCATGAGAATCTCGCGTTATTATTCAGGGCAAGATTCTCATGTAGCCCTCTTCATCATGGCAATATGCTTAATGCGGCGGGTAGCTACACAGTATTTTACACACACCGTTTTAAAAGTGAATCAAAACGTCAAACAGTAATTTGTCCTTGTTCAGCTATAGACTATGGCAGAGTTCAAATGTAAAACATGACATTACCAAATTAAGAGCCTCTCATTTCAAGGTTATAGTTCATAAATAAAATATGTTCTTTATGTTGTGTTGGCTTTCTTTGGTCTTCATTTGCTGTCAGAAACACTTGTACGCACATAGAGTGCTGACATTATTTCTGCATCCTGTATCATTCATAATCTTGTACATACTTGTTTGGTCTAAGTGAGAGAACAACCAGAGTCAACATGAGCTTGTATATAAAAGTACACTATTTACGTTTGTGCTCAAATGTAAATAGGTTAATAAAAGTGTTTAAAGTGGAACTTTCACCTTAATTCAAGTTTATATTTAAAAACTGCCTGTGTCATGTTAGCCAAAAGACCAGCAAACACACAGTTAAGGAGCTATTCATACTTGTTACCATATGCTAATGTATTCTAATTGTGATATCTGTTGCGTTTCACATGCCAACTATAAGAAGTGTTCAATGACTTTTCATATACTGTTGAAGCATTTTCAGTGACCTGCCATATGCTAATGAAGTTTTCTGTGATGTTTCATATGCTAATGAAGCCATGTGCTTTACCAGGACACTTTCACTTTCCCTGGAAATTAAACTGTGAATATCTCCTAAATTATACATCTGCTGGAATTTTGGTTAACATGGCACACAGGCAGTTTTGAAATATTTAAAGAAAATCCAAGGGGATAGGTCCACTTTAAGATGAATTACTTTTACTCCTTAAGGATGCGTGATGTGCCAGGGTTTACTTTTAAAAGGTTGCACGCAAAAGAGCGTGCGACCACATCACACAGTAACCATTTCACATTGATAAAAAAAGGCGCCATGAGAATCTCACACTGCATGACAGTGGCAGATTGTAATGTCGTCTACTGAAATGTAGCAGATATGAAGGTCTGCAAAACGGCAGATAGCACTGTCAACTGATTGTAGTCATGCAGTGCGAGATTCTCATGTCGTCATTTTTATCATTGCGACATGGTTAATGTGTGATGTGGTTGCACACTCTTCTGTGTGTGACCTTTTAAAAGGATACCATGTGTAGGACCTTCACGCCTCTCGTGTGACGTTCCTGGCATGTCACGGAAATTTGTGATTGCAGTGTGGCTTCATGTCTCGGTGTGATCACAGATCATGCATATGTACTTAAAAAAATAAATAAATTAAAATGAAATAAAATAAAAAAGTGCTGTGGTCCTCCAGAGAACCCCACCCCCAGACCACACAGTGGCACTGTGGTCTGTGTACATGGACTTTTCAGTGTGTGTGTGTGTGTGTGTGTGTGTATGTATGTATAATATGATAAAGATATATATATCTACAATTTTTTTTTAATTATTATTATAGAAATTAACTTTTGTTGTTTACACTTATATGTTGCTTTCTGTCCTGGGATAACAGTTGGAGTTCCAGAGGGCTATGCAACACATTGCAATGCATTGTGTACCCCTCCAGCACTCAAAAGGTTAATACTGCCGGTCACTGTGCTATAAATTAACCTAGGCAGAGCCCATACACTGGGGACATGTTTAATTGTACAGCGAATGGTAAGTTTGGCCTCAAATACAACTTAATTGGCAGGGGAAATTCGCATACAGTGCCACACTGCACCATCAGAACTGTTCTCAAACTGTTTGTTTCACAGAAAAAAAAAGTTTAGTACACATATAGGCAGATTTTAATTGTGTAAAACAAACTAAACCTGTCTTGTGTTGACAGATCCATCTTAATGTTCTGCTAATATCCTTTAACCCTTTCAGTGCCAGAAGGGCACTGAAGGGATTAAACTAAATGCAGACTTTGAAAGATTAGAATGGACAAGTTTTTTGCAAATAATTAACATTTTTGTAAAGTTTTCCTTGAAGATTGCTTACACTTGCTTTTGTTTTTAACTCTTTGAATGCTAAAAGGGTCTCTAAAGTATTGCTTATCAGTGCATTGGAGACCTTGTTTGCATCCAAGAGGTAATGGAAACTGGTACAAAATTATGAATTATCCATGTCTTTAAGACCTTAATGTCTGGTGACGATCCGGGACCATCACGCCAGTATGGACACGTCATGGAGTTCTGGGATGGCAGCCCATCTGCACACCTTTCTGCCATCCCAGAATTCTTTGCAAAAAAAACCAAAACAAAACAACAAAGTGTCTTGGTTGTTAACGGCTACTCACCCTTGAATCTGGTGGTCGTTAAGGGGTTAAAGTGAGAGTCACCTCAAAAAAAAAAAAAAAAAAAAAAGTTTATTTTAAATCTACATTAAAAGAGGCCAGTAACTTATTCTGGCCTAAGTTTTGGTAAAGACTTTATTTTAAAGATATTTATGCCAAGTAGAAAAGAGAAGCAATTCTGGAGCAAATCAACTGCATTATAGGGGCAAATAAATGCCCAAATTCACATTCATTTAAAGGAGGCTTTTAAAACCCTTGAATGCTAGAGAGGTTTCCAGTGCATTGCTTTGAAATGTGTTGATGACCTTTCTAGAGTTCAAGGGGTTTTAAATCCATGGAAAGTATTTTGTCCCCTATGTGCAATTGGTCTGTTCCAAGATGACACTGCTTTTCCTTGTGAATAAGGCCCACAATGTTTTTATATTAAGTACCCACATTCTGCTGTGATGTTGCTTTCTCTTTCTGCTTGGCGCCATATGTAAATAAGCTACTTTGCATACAGTGCCAGGTTGAAGGGAACAGTGACATCATAAAAGTGTTGGGTGATAAACTTAATGACTGTTTATTTATATAGCTCCACAAGTATACCGCACTTTACAATTTAAAGGAGCAGTAAACTTTTTTTTATAAAATTCTGTATATTATATAGCTTTTGCTGCTGAGGAAAACAACATTTATAACCATTCAAATAATCAGGAAGGGAATTTACTGTGCCTTTACTTCCTGATGGTTCTGACAGGAAGTGACTGCAGTTTCTATAGCATTCTGTGAAGAGCTGTATGTCACTGACTTTCCTCTATTAAAATGTAACAGAAAATCTAATTGGAATTTGGTATTTAGCTTTCTGGATTAGAACATGCGCAAAATCTATCTGCGCACAAAAATGCCTTTATCCAATGCAAACATTTCTTGCATTGTGCCATTAGAGGTTAAGCACATTGCTTTGTGATGCTTTGCATACTCCTCTGGCGCTCAAAGGGTTAAATAGATTTTTTTTTTTTTTTTTTGCGTGTGATTAGTTCTGTTGAATTGTCTGAGCATTGCCCAGCTGTTCCTTACAGGTGGAATTTTATGCTAAGTTAATTCTGTTGAAATTCTTTTCTGTACATATGTTGGTTAAATCCCACCAAGGATGCAGCTGACCTTTATGGAAGGACTAATGAAGAGTTGTTGAGACATTTTAGACAGCAGGATTAAGGATGTAGAAAATATGTCTGAATTTACAAAACAGATAGATGAACAGCATTACATTGCAAATGCTTTCTCTCAACAGAGCTTTGGCATGTGATGATTTAGGTAGTCAAATTGTGGAGTCTATTTAAACAGCTTACTTTTCCTTATGGGTATATATGTATGTATATGTTTGGAAATATATGGTATAATGTGTTTTAAAGGGACTTGACATATTTTGCACTTGCAGAATATGTAAAGCCAAATTGTCTATACTTTTGAATAATTTTTTTTAACCCTTTCATGTCTCTGACATTGAGGTGCCCTGGTCTGTTTCCAGACCATTTTCTGTTCGGTACTGTGAAAAGACTGTATAGTGATACAATATAGAAAAGCATACAGAGCACTCTGCTGTTGCAAGGGTAGTGTTACATTGTATAAATGTTCTTCTTTGATAGTCCACTGGCCAGAAAGCATTCTAGAACTAGAGCCATGGTGCTTACTGCTGCAAAAGTTAAATAAAAAGTATATGTAATAGGACTACATATTATGCAACAGTGTTGCACATTTGGTCCTTAAAGGGTTAACACCAGGCAGGGAATAATCATAGGAGCCTGGGTTCCTGAAATGATCTTGCTGGCTCCTGCTTTTAGGGTATGTTTTATATCATTATGAATAGTCACACCTTTATTGGCTCCTAAAACTCATAGCAGACTCCTAAAAATAATCTGTTTTTACTCGAAAGGTTTATATAATTTGGTCTATTCCTGCTTAAAGGGATAGTAATGTTTCATAATAAAAGCAGCTCCAATTAATCTTCATAGCATTTGGGCCATGGAGAGTGTTATTTCAATACTATCATGTTGTAGTTCAAGAGTAATGGAATGATAAAGTATCCCCCTCCCACCCCTTTTACTGATGTAACACTGCTCACTTCAGAGCAACAGGGTGGTGTCCAAGTGGATTGCAGAGAGGGACAATCTTCAATTAACATAAGGAAGAAATCTGTCAAGGGGGGGCAGGGCTTTCATTGTTCTCACAGAAAGAAGATTGTCCCTTGCTGTGAGCTGTTTGGTCCCAGGACCAGATTCCACATCTGAGGGGAGACTGCTCACACTAGGTAAAAGGGGCGTGAGGGGGATACTTTATCATTCAGTTACTCTTGAACTACAACTCTGACAGTAATGAATTAACACATTCTATGGCTCATATTCTATGAAGATTAATTGGAGCTGCTGTTTGTGCGAAACATTACTATCCCTTTAACATTAACGACTGAGGAATGTGTTGCCTACTTTACATATGGCAGTGGGTCTATAAGCACAAGAGGGTGTTGCCTTGCACTGTACTGAAGTTCATCAACTCCTTCAGTAGACATAAGGATATCCCGGGGATAATATTGGTTCAGGTATTTAACCCTTTGATTGCCAGAGGGGTATGTAACACATTGCTAAGCAATGTGATGCATATCTCTCTGGCAATCTGAGGGTTAAGAAACAATGTGTTGGAGACCTTTCCAGCACTGGAGGGGTAAAATGCCCCATTCATATCGGCAGGAATTTGGAGAATTTTTATTTGTCCTCTGTTGCACAGTTGGTTTGTTCCAGAATTGCCCCTCTTCCATTAGTCTGCTCTGCTATGAGCAGGCTTACATTTTACAGATTGTTTTCCTTGAAGCATATGTCGGAGGTCTCCCAGTGAACTGCAGACTGGTCAGGCTAGGAACCATTACCCTGGAGTTTACTGTCAGCTGTCTCTCAACACATACACCACTGACGTTTGCTTGTTTATTTGTGGATGCTCTGCAATATTTATCACACCCCTCTGGCACTCATAAGGTTAAAGGAGCACCTATTTTCAAAAATGAACTGGGCTTATATACACTTAAATAACCTGTACTTCATGCTGACAAATGTAAAAATTATTTGTTTTCTGAGGCCTAGAATCTCTAGTCTTACATATGTCCTCCCAGGGAGCAGACATTTCTGCTTTTTTTGCAGGGCTTCCTGATTCCCATTAAAATGGCAGTCTTAATAAGTGTCCGAGAAGTGATAGTCCTTTATTGTCTATATATAAAAGGGCCAAGATAAACGTCAAAGGGAGATTTTAGGAACAACAACAATAATAATAAAAAAAAATCCAATGGACCTTATTATGTAATTGTCTTCAATAAACAAGATGAGACCAAACAGAGTTTTAACCCTTTGGCACTCAAAGGGTTATACCGACATTCTGAAGTCTGAATACAACATAGCGAGTCAAGATGAACTTGTTAACCCTTTGAGTGCCAGAGGGGTATGTAACACATTGCTCTGCAATGCCTTGCATACCACTCTGGCTCTCAAAGGGTTAAAGGTAACTAGCTATAGGAACGAGTGTACCTGAAAGTAATGGGTAACTGCAGCTATAGGAATACGTGACTCAGAAGGTAACCGGTATACATGAATTTATTTTACCTGGGTTCCTCCTTTCTCTTAAATTATATCCAGTTAACCTGTTCTAGCTATTTAAGTACTTTATTGTTCTTCCACTTTCAGTGATGCAAGCTCCCCCTACCTGCAGTCTGCAAAAACAGTCTGTTGCTCAACATTATCTGCTAAGTCTCCTAAGAACTATGGGCTATATTAAGGACGTTTAGCAATTCTGGAACAAAACAGTTGAAGTCAGAATCCAATAATGTCTCCTGAATTCAAATGGTGCTTTTAAACTATTTGATTCTAGGGAGGTCTTCAGTGCATTGATCAAATCTGTAAAGTACATTGGATTAATTTTAATGTTGTGCTATTATTTTGCCCAATATTTACTCCACTTTTGACTTGTATATGCCCGCTTGTGTATAGGTTGTGCTAGAGATGTCTGCAATGCATTGATTCTCTAGCTTCCAGATAGCTAAATCCAGATGTTTGTTTTCAAATGGCACCATTTTGGTTTATATGCATTGCCTACCCCTCATTTTACTGTCTCATTCGAAGCCACTGACAAGATGGTGGACTCCAGATCTTCTTCATTTTCTTCTTCATACAGTGAAGTGAGGCTTTGACGTGTATCTGTCACCTTGAAGTCAATTTTGCATTTTTGAAAACTTTATTTAAACATGTCATATACTTTAGGTTAGCCAAAAGACCTGCAGATACATATTTTGTGATGATAAATTACATAACTCTGCACCATACAGAAATTAAGTAAGTATTCTAATGAATCTATAAGTGAAGCACAGAGCTTAGTTGGCATTTGAAACTACACCATGAGAGTCTCACTATTTCAGAAAGAAACTCCTGAACTAGGCATCTGCTAGTCGTATAGCGAACATGACACACAGGCAGTTTTACATTTTTCGAAACTGTTAATTTAAATTCAAGGTGACAGGTCCACTTTTTTTGTTATATTGGGTCACTTCTAAATCCCAAAGTGACCAATTTAAAGTATATCCGTTATAGATACAGACCAATAGGATAGAGGGCAGTTGCCTTTATGACCCCTTTCCTTGAGCTCACATGTATGTAGGTCAAGTTACAGCCATTTCTCCCATGAATACAACTCTAGCACACTCCTGTTACCTTAAGTGCCTGCACAGAATATTTGAACTCCAACAATATCTCTTGGCTTCAATGGATGGGAAATGTGAACTGGCTGCTTTAGATTTCCTGGCATACACACAACAAAGGACATTCTCTGGAGAACTTCAGAGAAACTTGCATGAACCTTGTCAGGTAGAGACCTGACAGTGGTGGGTGATGGGATAAAGAAGAGAAGAACTATTCATGAAATGGATGCTTGAAACATGGGAAAAATAATGATCAAAAACTTCAGTTTGGAGCAAGCTAACTGTTTATTCTACAAACCCCTATCCCTCTTCTATGAACACCTGCAAACTTTTGTTTCAAGTAGGGACCTGATCATCTCCTAACAAGCATTATCCCCATGGAATGTACAACTGCACCCACTGGGAGGCGTATTGATGCTGTAACAATTAACCCTTCTCGTGCCAGAGAGGTACAGAATGCATTGCTTTGCAATGCATTCCTTACCCCTCTGGCACTCAAAGGGTTAAGGCATGGATAGTCTATTGGTAAATCTGCAACTCTCCTCATCCCTCAGCAACCACCACTAGTCAACAACTAACTATTCCTAATAGTAACTATTGACCCCTAATAGTAAGTCTCCACTTACCTTAAACCTTTGAGTGCCAGAGGGGTACGCAGCTCATTGCTTTACAATGTGCTGTGTTGTGTTCCCCTCTGGCACTCAAAGGGTTAATCTAGCAGACATTCCTGATGACCGTCAGGGCCATGGATGCACAGTATTGACGGAGGAATTGTCCGCCTCCTGTCAGAGCTGTATAGTCAAAGGCGGAATATGAGCCTGTGGCAGGAAAAACTATGACATCATAAAACAGGGGTGAAGGAAACAATTCCTAGAATATTTCAGTAAATATGTTTATAAAAGGAAAAAATAGGACATCTCTAAATGAAAAAATAAGCACAAAAGGGATGCGAAATGTCCCTTTAAAGGTATAGTAATGTTTCAAAATAAAAGCAGCTCCAATTAATCTTCATAGTATTTGGGCCATGGAGAGGGTTATTTCAGGCGGAACTACCATCATAATAACATTGCTTTCCCAATCCATTACTAACATAGGGATATGCAAAGCCATGCTGTCATTGAACTGAATAAGTCTACTTTACTGAAGAAAAACAACTTCGGCAGGCATCAGCTGCACAGAGCTTACAAGAGAAGCTGTGTGTGCCTGTGCGGTCAGTAACTTCCGTTATCTTAAGGTACCAAGGAATGCCATTCATCAGTGCTGGCAGTGAACAGGACAGACAGCACAGAGTCAGAGGTACCTGCAAGATGTGTCCTCTGGTTTCTGCCGAAGAAGTTGTTTTTCTTCAGTAACGAGGACTTGGCTTAATGACAGTATGGCTTTGCATATCACCATGTTAGTAATGGATTGGGGGGCAATTTTATTATGATGATAGTTTCACTTTCAATACTGTCAGAGTTGTAACTCAAGAGTAATTGAATGATAAAGTATCCCCCTCCTGCCCCTTTTACTGATGTAATACTTCTCACCTCAGAGCAGCAAGACTGTCCGGATGGATTGCAGAGAGGGACAATCTTCAGTGAGCATAAGGAAAAACCTGTCAAGGGGGGGCAGGGCTTTCGTTGTTCTCACAGTAAGAAGATTGTCCCTTGCTGTGAGCTGTCTGGTCTTAAGACCAGATTCCACATCTGAGGGGAGGTGGCTTACACTAGGTAATAGGGGCAGGAAGGGGATACTTTATCATTCAATTATTCTTGAAGTACAACTCTGACAGTATTGATATAACACTCTCCATGGCCCAAATACTATGAAGATTAATTGGAGCTGCTGTTTTTGTGAAACATTACTATCTCTTTAACTGTGCTACTAATTCAGACTGCGATTGCTTCCATTTTGTGCATGCAGCCACATGTTACTATGAGAGAGATGAGGTAATGATCTATGGAGGGGGAGAGAACTGAGGCATGAGAAACGATTCACTTGAGGTTATTCTGCAACATATTAATTGTGAGAAAAGAATCCCCTGATTGTGTCTTGCACATAGTTTAATGTCATGAAAGGTTTATGTTTCCACAAACTCGACTCTCTTGGTCTGTGGGAAATGTCAGAGGACTTAAGAGGGTGTTTTTCTTTCTTTCGACCCCAGCCCCTAGAAATCTGGCAGATCCTTGCTTATTTGTTCATAGAAATAAGACGGTCAGTCTTGGGAATTAAAATCTGTCAGTGGGCCATGTCTCACTCTTCCTGTGTGTTTCTTAGAAATTTATTAGTAAAAAAAAAAGAATAAAATCTCTAGTGAAAAGCCAAGGTATGAATTATTTTATAAAGGTTAACTCAGAATGAAAATATTTGCATCTGCTGAAATCCCAGATTTCTGAAATGAAATCCAAACCACCACGTTGTGAGTTAGAGAAAATAACTAATATCTTGTTTCCTGTTCTTGATCCTCTGAAGATCAGTCAGTGTGAAACTCATTGGTTCACCATTTGATGCTCCTTCCTCTGGTGTACAAAGGGTAAAAGAAAACAACAGTAATAATTTTTGTACATTGGTAGTGATTGATATATGAGATGGCATTTGATTTTTTTTTTTTTTTTTCTCAGAAAGGGGAGGGGGGGTAATCTTTCAGTTGTACCACGTCCTATTCAGGAAGCTGCCTTATACGGTATAATATGCAGCAGGAATTGAGGACTGAAGGAAAATGACTGTAGAAGAAACATTTATATACAAATGAGCTAGGGGTGAAATAGAGTCCAGGGTTCAAAAAGTTTGTTACTATTTTTGTTTTGTTTTGCGGGGTGTGTGTACAACGGTAGTTTGTGTGTTAGTGTGTGTATAACAGTAGATTGGTATGTGCTTGTGTTTATATAGCTGTAGTTTGGTGTGTGTATAGAATGGTAGCATAGTGCATGTGTGACCTTGCCCATATAATGGTAGTTTGGTAGTGTGTGTGTGTGTGTGTGTGTGTGTGTGTGTGTGTGTGTGTGTGTGTGTAACCGTAGTATGGGTGTATAATCATAGCATGGGTGGGTGTGTGTATATGTGTATATATAATTATACACACAAATATGTCCTATATAATTTGCTAAAACGCGTGTAACGACAGTCATGCTTAGTAGAGACTGCTGCGCGTTCTGCAGTCATGCGCAGTAGAGACTGCCAGCGCCGCGGCTGATACAGTGTCCAGCTCTGTATCAGCTGCGGCGCAGGCAGTCTCTACTGCGCATGACTGCCCCACGACCGGCTGGCAGTGTCACTGTGGCCCATGTAAAGGGTTTTTCAACTAGTAATATATACATACAAACAAACAGACCTGAGCTCCTCTATATGCTTTGAATGAGTGCCCTGTAATGGGCATATATAATAATCCTTAGTAAATCTAAGTGAAATAAGTAAGAATTTAGTCCCACAAATTGGCCAATCTGTGTGTAAGCTTACCAACCACACCAAGGTATCTCACTTTATGGTAAGTCTCTTACTTTAATACACCTACAAATATTATCTAAATTAAAAATCCCACAAGAAAGATGTTATTTTAAAACGCACTGGAGGGGACCCTTTAAATGATATTTTGATGTTTTTATTATTATTTGTGGGTCCCAGTGTAGTGTAATTAAAAACGGCAGACATACAATAAAATAAAAAACGTAATTTAAAAAAAGGTGTAGATGAAGGACTTACCTGGTGAGGGCCCATGTGGGCCTGCATTAATGAAGTGAATACATAGAGAACTGTGTTCCATTTATGTCCATCCTCACAAATCATGTGAGGAATGGATGATACCAAACAGACAGGGTAGGAGGCCAAAACGTCTTGTTCTTAAAGGCCATGTGGGATAGAAAAGAATGGTGAAATAAAGTAATAATGTTTTTTTTTTTTTAGTGATCGAATTGGATAAGATTAGAAGCTGCTAAAGTGGGCTAAAAGAGATGTGTACACATATATACACATGTATAATATAAACTGTAGTACTGGTGTGTATAACAGTAATGTTGTGTATGTGTGTATAACAGCAGTGTAGTTTTGTATATAACAGTAGAGTGTGTGTGTGTGTGTATAATGGTTGTGTGTGTGGGGTCTATAACTTCTGTGGTTAAGGTTATTAAAGAATTATCTCTCTTTAAATGCAGTCTTCGGATATGGGTAACTTTCAGTAGGAATTAATGCATTGGCTTGAAATTTTCAGCTTACTATTTCCTACAGGGACAGTAAATTTATCTAGTCTTTCTCTTTCTTTCACCAACACACACATTAATTTAAGCACAAGGTTTAAAATGTCAAACCCATATTTACTTTGTTATAAACTGATTTTCCCCATGTTTACAGATATTCAGTTGAATTCCTCAATAGGCCTTTCCAAGCACTCCGCACATCTCTTAATCCCGTGATTGTAATTTCTCTACCTTTCGTGTGTGTGTGTTTTTCCACAATCTCTGGAGGATTAATGGGATACGGTTATGCATTCTTTCCTTGCCTTGTTAAATATCCAAATATTTATTTCCTCTCATTTTATCCTTTGTCAGCAAAACAAGTAATTGTTTCCTTACGTGTTTATATTGGTCTCTCTGACCAGAGTTTCTGTACAATTCCAAAGGTCGGGCTTGGCGCGACCTAGACATTTAGTAGAGGTCTGAGTGCCCATAAGAGAATAAAAGCATTTCCTTGTCATAGCTAATAAAGTCTGCTTGGATCTCGTATCGTTTTTCTGCTCTGCTTCACAATGTAATTAGAACGTCCCTTTTTGCTGCGAGCGCTCCATTCAGGCAGTGGGATCTAAAAAGAACATCTCTCTTGGTCAGTGCTCCTGCGGAATTCCATTCTGGATGTAAAATGAGATCTGAAAAAAATACATTTTGATGAGAGTGCAGTGTTATCTTTTGTACATGACTTAGGGTCTTGTTCAGGAAGTTAACCCTTTGAGTGCCAGAGAGGCATCCAACGCATTGTTGCAATGTATTGGATACCTCTCTGGCACTCAAAGGCTTGAAAAGCAAAACAACTTTACCATGGAGACAAACATTCCCCAAATTCCTGTTGATTTTATTTTTTTTCTTTTATGTGTTGCGTACTCCTCTGGCACTCAGAGGGTTAGTGGTTAAAACATCCATTTTGTATGCAAGGACATTTTAGGTATTTTCCCTCTTATCTGTAGTGTAGCTGCCACAGAATCCACACTTTTTTGTCTGTACATACTCAGATTGTAACCTCTACAGGACACGGACCTCCTATCCTAATGTATACTGTCCTTGTGTTCCGCTTATGATTGTTTATATAACCACTTAATTACTGCACTTATTGTACACCCTCTATACAAAAATGTAAAGTGCTAATTACACCTGTTAGCGCTATATAAATAAAAATGTACATAGTGTTTAGTTTTAGAAAACGATTGCACCTCGAGTTGAAGTTCCTAATCTAACATATGTGGGGAGTGAAAACATTCTGGAAATGCTAGGGTGTTTTGATTCCCTTCTATCGCCTATTGCTTTAAAGTGCGCATCGACTGTGATCCGCTGGACTTCCTATAGCTTGGGACTCCTCCCCTAAACACTCTGACATATTGTAACTGTCCTCTTGGTAGCTAGTTAGGTGCATGAAATTCTCTTGGAGTGACATTTATGCTACAGTATCAAGAAACAGGTTTATCAAAGTGTGTGAACTTTAGCTGTAGCTTCCAGACCAGGGTATGTACTGGTATCTTTCATTGCTGCAGTGAAACTAAATACAATAACAAGGCCACTAATATAAACAGAAATTGAGATAGATAAATTAAAAGTATTGTAATGCGTTGCCTACCCCTCTGGCACTCAAAGGGCTAAAGGGTCAGTAAAGTCCCCTAAAAAATATTTAGAGTTAGTTTCTTTTTTCAGCCTCTACTCAACTGCCATAAACCCTATCTCTCAAACCGCTATGGTTTGAGAGATATAGGGATTCAAAGTTCCCCCCTCCCTCCCCTTCTCCTGATGTCAGTGTCTAGCTGACAGCAGGAGATCCCAGTCCGGGGACCAGCAGGTGGCTCTGCAGCAGAGCCAGAATCGCATTACTTAAAAATAATTAATTCATTGGAAAGGTTTACAAAGTGTGCTTGCAAACCAAGCACACTTTGTAGAGCTTTCCAATGAATTAATTATTTTGCAATAATGTGATTTCTGCTCTGCTGCAGAGCCTCCTCAAGTCGTACGACTCGAATCTCCTGCTGTCAGCTTTACAGCTGACATCAGGAGAACGGGAGGGAGTGGGAAACTTTGAATCCCTATATCTCTCGAACCATAGCGGTTTGAGAGATAGGGTTTGTGGCAATTCGTTTCTTTTTTCAACCTCTACCTTAAATCTAAATATTTTTTATGGGGCATTACTGTCCCTTTAAACAATACTTTCCTTTAAATAATTTGCAGGCCATGAAATGCATTTGCACTTTTCACAATGTAGAAAACAAAGTAACCTGGTGGTTATTTCTTCACCTACACCTGAACACTAGTCACACGTTTTAGACCATTCCAATGAAGGGATTCCGTGTAAGTAACGAGATCCCGGCACTTCTCAAGCGCCAGCATGTCGACCGACACAGATCTTCTGACAGCTTTACAGCTGTCAGTAGGAGAGATCAAACTTTAAACGCCCGTATCTCTTAAACCATAGCGGTTTGAGAGATACATTTTTTTTTGCATTTAGATCAGCTTTTTAAGCTCTTCTAAATGCAAAAAAGTTTTTTTCAGACATTACTAACACTTTAATAGTTCCCTTTATTTACACCCTCTCACAGCTTTGTTTCTCAATAGATTTTATTGTTGCTCGTTGTACATTCACATTCAAACTGGAATTTTTTGAAAGACCTCGCCATTTCCTTTAGTAAACTTTATTTTTACTTCAGATATACTTCAAGTACATACAAGGTTCAGTCAAATTGTGTATACATTGTATTTATCTATTTTCATCTTCACTTTTATTTTTTTATTTGATATTTATTTTTTAATTTCATATTTATTTTATTTTTTTCTGTATAATTTTTATATAGTTTTATGTCCCTTACATTCAGCTATCGTGATCTATGTTTCTAGACTAGTTTTTCCTGAGAGATCATCAAAAAAAGTATGTGATACAGTTACACGCTCCCTGCCACACTGCATGCTGGGTGTGCTTTCTGTTTACCTTGTTTCTTTTTTACATTGCATCACTAGTCCTACTTTCATGTTGACTGACAGAGAACTCTCTGCAAACAGATACAGGGAGCACACTGTCAGTGACCTAAAAGTATTTAAAAAAGATGGTATAAACAGTTTGACTTTACATGTTACGTACTTGCAAAATATGTAAAGACAAAATAAAAGGGGGACTATTGACTTACATGTTGTGGAGATATTTATGGTCAGGGAAAATTATACAAGAAAAGTGCCAAACTCAACAAAAATATTTTCCCTCAATTCCATGCCTAAAGTACATATTTCTCATCGTAAGGGCAAGATCCCTATAATTAAGATGAAATTATTCCATTGGTATGTCTTCTTTGTTCAGGGTAATGCATAAACCCCTTTCACTGGCATGGAATGAAGACCAAATCACCAGAGACAAGGTCACTGAGTTCAGTTAAAGTAATTAACTCTTTTAGTATATAAACTAGTGTAAAAGCCCGTGTACACGGGCCAAGGTCCAGGTAATGTTAACCCTTTGAGTGCCAGAGGTACTCCACTGGCACTCAAAGGGTTAAGAGGCCGCTACCTCACTGCTTCACGCGATGAAGCCTTGCGTCGCCTCACTCACGCGATACAATCATGCACAGTAGAGACTGCCCGAACGTGGGCAGTCTCTACTGTGCATGACTGCATCGTGACAAACATCCTAGGAAATTATTATATAGGATGTGAGTGTGTATTATTACACACTTGTGGTAGGTTGGTTGGCTCCAAAGATGCACCTTTTTAGCATGATAAATAAGGCCCGATGCCCCATATTTATAAATGAAAACTGGCCTTATATTGGACTAAACCAACTGCACCATACAGTACAAATCAAAATTCCTGTTAAATTAAAGCAGAACTACCACCCCACAAAATCTTTAGCTTAACTAAGTCCCCATCTGGTAACTACCTGCTTAGTAGCGCTAGTTGCCAGAATTATTACCTTATTTAATAGATTTATGCTGTCTTCAATGGCTGACAGTAGCGCGGACATCTTTCCAATGTGATGTCCGTGCACCTGCGCTGTCAGTCCCAGCCAGAGCCGGCCAGCTCCTAGCAACGCCTCCTAGACCCGGCTGGGACTGACAGCGCAGGCACGCGGACGTCACAATGGCAAGATGTCCACTTTTTGTTTTACGATGACCAGAGGATTGCAGAATGGTGTGCTGCTGCACTGCCATCCCAGAATTTCATGGCATGCCAGGACCATCACCGTCATAACTGTCCTGGGACGTCACATGTCTCTAAGGTGTTATATCATTGAAAATGTATTCCCATTGGTGCATTTGGTTTACACTGGAATTGCTACACTTTCCTTTTATACTGTGCATCTGCCCATTTATCCCTTAGGTCAAGTTGCATAAAAGTGCATGTTTAAAGAACCAATAATGCCAACATTTGTGCTGCGACAAAACCAAAAACAACATTGTAACTTGTGCACATAAAATAGATGTATTTTAGTAGAAAAATAATAAACAAAATTAATATCTTGTAATACATTTTTTATTGGACTAACAGAATTATGGATTGTCAAGCTTTCGAGAAAAATACAAATGTAAACCATGCACTCATCACATGCAGCCCTCATAGCCATGCCAGAGTTCGTTCTCCTCCAGATCCCCTTTCTGATATGTCATGTGGAGTCTCTCAAGTATCGTCGTCTGAGTCGAATCTCCCCTATACAGCAGATGCTCAGGAGCCACCCCAGGACATTCCATTTGGAGTAGAAACATTTTTGGAAGGTTTTGGGTCCTCCACCCTCCTGGGTTGGTACCTCTCTTTACACAGCTGCTAGTTGCAATTAAGACCCCCTCTTAATTAAAACTGAACTGCACAACTGAAGTCTCTCTATTCAGTCTCAATGACCTGTGTGACGCAGTGACCACAAACCATCTGTAGCTTACTAGAAAGCCTGACGTAAAGGGTCTATAGAAGCTGCACTTACAACCTGCCACGTACTTCCAGGTTGGCTTTCATCAGAGGTGGGCAGCGTGTTGATAGCACCAACACTGCAGCCCTGGGACTAGATTTAGTGTGATGTAATATCCATTTAAATCCAATTCGAATTTAGACAATTTTTTTGGTTCCTTATGGTGCACTTGGTCGCTTCAGGGTTTCTTCACTTTCATTTGAAAACACAGCCGAATCTCCACGATTGAGCAGATTTTTCTGTCCATTGACCACCCCGCTCTAAAGCACATACCGTACTATGAATTCCGTAATGTCAGCTTTGGTCATCTTCCAAAGTGCAGAGAATAATCCAAACTCGTGATCAGGTTTTTTTCCTTCTTATTAAAGCAACACTAAATCTTAACAATTAACAGGTGTTACATACATTTAAATACCACGTGTGCGCATCTGTTTAAATTGTCTGCTTTCGGAGGCCTAAAATCCAGTCTTACATATTCCCTAAGGGAGCAGCCATTGCTGCCTTTTCCAGGGCTACCACCTGTTTGTCCAGTAATATCTGTAACCGGGCTGAGATATAACAGCTTTTGTGAATACAAGAGCAGTAGTCAGTAATCACAACGTATTAAATTACTTTTTTTTCTTCTCTCCGTACAAAGAGCACAAAATACATGAAATTAATGCTCTATGAACAGGACAATTCATAGATGCACTAAAAAGCAAGTTTAGGATTATATTTTAGGGTTGAAACATGAATTTTTTATGCTAGCTGTAAATACAGGATAATTTAAAGCTTTATCAACCTATCTCATTTTTTTTGTTAGTATTCCTTTAAAAATATTGCTCCAGATTTCATTGTGTTGAGAATGTTGGGTTGCAGACTTGCTGGGGATATTGAGGGATAGACATGCATTAACCCTTTGACGGCCAGAGGGGAATGCAATCGCAATCCATTGCAGTCCACTCTGGCACTCAAAGGGTTAAATATTGTTGAACTGACGTTTGTCAAACTGTGTCTTCATTACATGCCCTGTTTTCTGATCCTTGATAATTTATCTTTGGACTTGGTGGAAATTGTTTTCAATCTGATACATTGGTATAGGTGCCACCAAGTCATATCTGATACATTGGTATAGGTACAATCAGATCCCATCTGATACATTGGGCCATAGAAATTATGACAATTCCCAGAGCAAATCAATTGCACCATAGGGGACAGTTAAAATTTCTCAGAATCTAATTAATTTAATAGTGTTTTAATCCCTTGAATGCTAGTGAGGTCTTCAGTGCGTTGCAAAGCAAATGTTGGAGACATTTCTAGCATTCAGTGGGTTAAGGGCCCCACTTAAATCGCCTTGAACCTTTGTCTCCTAGGGTGTTAGTTACCCCCAAATCTTCCCCTTTGTACAGCTAAAGGCTGTTTTGTCCAGTCAGTGTTGCTATTACTTCAGAACAGTTTTGAGTCCTGAGCGCTATTTTGGACTCAAACATTATTTTTGGTTGCACTGAAATTCATTTTTATTTTTACAATAATGATGGACAGGAGTGACGTAAAGATTTTCCCCTCCGTTTGAAACCCACTTTATCTTGTATGTGCTTTAAATCAAGGGAGGACAATCTGATGCCTTCCAGATGTTAATAAACTAAAACTGTCATCCACAGCCAACCTTACTCCAGAGTCAACTGACTGAGCAAGTTTGGGGATGTACAGTACTTTGGAGCCACCATACAGGAGTTGATATCGGTCAAGAGACTGAATTCTCACAATGCACATGGTAACGTCCAATCTCTGGGCTGCATGTGGACACCAGCCAATCATGATTAGCTGATTTTCTGTACTCGCTTCTATTCTACCTGACCACCTCCAGCATTCCCTGCAACCACTTGCTGGAGAGTAGCTACTCCATAGTACTGGTATTGGTTTTCAGGTACCTTTAGAAAGCAAAAAATAAAAAGTACCTTTTTAGTTTGTTCCTATGATGCCTAAAGAAGAACACTGAACTTTATACCACTGGTAAAGTTCAGACCCCCAGTAAATAACATTTTATACAATGAAAGGATTATTGTCGTATTTTTTTTTTTTTAATCTGCTCCCTATTACATTTAATTAAATTTATAAAACAAAATCTTTGTGTATTGTATTTTGGCTAAATTACTTGTAGGCAAGAATGTTTATTAAATATTCCTTCTAGACCTTAACTTGCCAAATGCACTGGTTCTCCAGCTTTGGAACTTACATTGGACAATGTATTGAGAGCAGAGTTACTTCTTGTAGTGAAGACTAGGTTATAAGCACTATCCACAATTTCTCCTGTTGGTCATTCTGGGGATCAGAAAACTGACCCCACTTCTTAAAGCAGGAGGGGGCTCAAAAAGTGAAATCTGTGGAGAGCCATGGGCTTCACATGTAGCTAAGATGTTCCCATAGGCAGCAATTAAAAGACATGGGATCCTCCAGGCTGCAGTGGGGTCAGTTCATATTTTCATGTTGGTCCTCAAGGCCCACCATGAGCTCAGACTATCCTTGCTTAATCGCTAGTGGGTAATCGGTGGCTCAGTCATTGTGATTGATCTACTCCTGCTTAATTATTGATGTCCTTAAAGCATGACCTTTTGGTGTGACCTGAGGACCAGATTTGGGAATCACTGGACAAAATCAGGGATAGGCAGCCTTTGTCTTCACAACTGTTGGGGACTATAACTTCCGTCATCCACAACCACTAACCAACAGCTGTTGGGGATGATAGGAGTTGCATATCAAAAGGCTGGTTACCCCTACTCTAACTCAGTGGTAAGCAAAGGATAGGCATCATTCCCAATCAACGTGATCACCTGAGATGCATAATGCAGCCTTGTCTAAGCTGGCTTGGCTGTTAGTAATTGATATTCTAGTACAGCTCTACCCATAGTCTCATTGCTTTTTCATTTTCATTGACAGAGATCTATGCATTATTTTCTTGCTTGAGCACAGGTGAGGTTTAGTCAGTGAGATCCCAACAGTGCCAGCTGGTGGCCAGAGGGCACATTTTATTTCCTCTTGTCTCTAGTCTTAAACTCAATTCTTCATAAAAGACGATAGCAACAACACCACCTGTTGACCACAATGGAATAATAATAATTAAAAAAAGTGAAGTGCCTCCCATCTGTAGGTCTATCCTTATTTTTCTCTGCAGGAAAAGCTATATGCGAATAATACTTGATAATGAAACAATTCTGCACTTTTTTTCCTTGGATGCTAGAATGTCTCCAACACATTGCAATGCACCGCATTTGAAATGTCACCTTCATCCAAGGGGTTAACCAGTTTTTCAGTTTTATTGCATTTTTCTGTATGTAATCCTGCCCATAGCTTTTCTTATTTTTGTCGGTGCTGGAAAAAAAAAAAGGTTTTGCGGTAACTGTGCAAATCGCTTCTAATGGTCCTTCTTAATGCTGACTTGGGACAATGCTGTTCGGAATGTGTTTGTGTTGGCTTCCTGTACACCAGATGTGAATGATGCAGCATTAAGAAGAGGGTGTTGCTGGTATCGTCCAGCTGACATATCACTTTATTAAATACTAATTCAGCCAAGATATACATCCCGCTTGTTGAGTACTTTCATTATTATAACTCTATGAAAAATAAACTGTCTGGTGGTTTTTAATGTATTCTTCTTTGGCTTTGCCATTCCAAATGAGAATTTCTAAATAAAGCAGAACACACAGTTGGTTGGGTTTCTAACCAGAGGGGGGGGGGGGTTTACTTTTTCCCAAAGACTCAAGTTTCTTTGAACAGTCCCAGTTTTGTATCTGATGGTTATTATTGTAATTAAGTTAACACCCAAGGGGGAATTGATTGGACCAATGGAGCTGTTCTTGTAAAAGAAAGTGGTTTGTCGGATTTGGTTTAAGCCGCACCACTTCGTTCATTTAGAAAATCCAGTGTTTGTCTCGCACAGCTGTGAGATCAGGTTCCCGTTTATTCACTTGCCATGAGGTCAAATATCCGTAGAACAATACCTACAACTAGAGAGCATTCATAAAGACAAATTGCATTTGTTGTTCATAAGGCAGGATTATTATTTTTTTTTCTGTTTTAAGCTAAAGATATAATGGAAAAAAAAATGTTTTTATTTGTGCTTTTCAAGTAGACTTGGTCAACCTGCATTACCTGTTGTTGGACTACGCGTCCGTATGGCTGGGAATATTGGGAGATTTTGTCCCAACTTCTAGCTTCAGATGATAGTTGTGGTCCCGAAACAGCTGGATTAACAATGCCTGTTTAACAAAATCATGTAGTAAAGAGCAAAATTATGTAGTATTCTTAATAAAGCAAAAACAACGAAAAACAAACAAGAAACTTGTATTAGATTAGGCCACATTTACATGGCCAACTTGAAGATTAGAGCATTGTAGCTCTTGTGTTAGAGTACAATTACATGTGTTACTTCGATTTTGTGTGTTCCTTTCTGAGCAGGTCAGCAGCTTCTGTGACTGATGGACAGACCACCTCTGTGTAAGGCTAACCTGATTGGCTGTCACTCAAGTATACCACATATCAAGCATGTCGGTAGGCATCAAGCGTGCCAAATATGCGGCCCCCAGCAGGATTTCTCATTTTAATTACAGTGTGGCACGTCTGGTCCAAATTCTGATTTAGATCAGCTTGGATTACTGTCACATTCTAGAGAATGTGTAGGAAACATTTGGCTCTCTAGCTGTTAGCTGCTTGGGTAGGATGGTAATTGCAGTTCCCAACAACTTGACAACCAAAGGTTGCACACACCTGTTCTAGAGGTAATCTAGATATTGGGCTCATTATAAGAACAGTCACAGCAGAGCAGGAGCTTGTTTATATTTCATTCCTCTGTCCAAACCTCCCCAACAATACTGCAGACGTCAGCAGCCATTTTTATGGCCCTATTTAGAGGGAATTGTTGAGTTAGTGAATGTCAGCTATATTTGAGTTTGACATGTTTGTCATACATCAACATATACCATACAAATCATGCATCTTAGAAAAACCAATATCTCTCTCTGCCTCTCTCCTTTCTTTTGTCTTTCTCCCTCCCTCTTTCTCTCTCTTTCTCCCTCCCTACCTTGTACTGAATGGAGGTTATTTCTAGAGTACAGCAGGGTCTGAATGCATAAAAATAAATACATGTAACTGAATGCTGTGTGATGGACCCATCCCCAGGTAAGTCGTTCTGTAATAGTAATTAAGATCCAGTTATTCCAAAGGTGCATTTTCCCTTTAATTTATTACCATTACTGTGCTTCTGGACAAGTGTTCATTGTGTGATCTTAGTCTGCGGTTAGTAGATAATATTTTAACTAGTTATTTATCTGCATTATACTTTGCACAACAAGGAACATCCTGTACTTTGCTCTATCACTGTTGTCAGTGAGGTGGTGTCATCATCCAACAGCTATTGATGGCTTCTTATAAATATCTGCATGTGGAATGTCCAGTGTACTTGGCTTGATCACTGTTAAAGGCATAGTGAACCCTTTAATAATAAACTAAAGGCCATGCTACCCTGCAGCCAATGATCCCACACTAACCTTGTTCGACCAAGTTCTGACCTTGAACATCGGACAATCTTTCAGCATGTTATATTGGGGTGGTGTATTGACAGCTCCTAGTCCCTTCCTGTTTTTGACTAGAGTATACAGCTTCAGAGCAGGGACAAACGTCCTACTTTCTCAAACTCCATGCTAACATGCACAAGTATTTAATTTGGTTTTTCCACTTGCTCGGGTCTAACATAGGATTTAGGAAGGGAGGGCGCTTGTCTCTGCTCACACTCCACTTTATTTAGTCACTAAATAGAGGAAGTAGGAGTAGCAATTCTGACCTTTTTGACTATGTCCTGGTTCAACAGTGTTTTCCCTCTAAGTGTTTTATTTTACCCATGAAAATTATATACTTTTTTTTTTTTTTTTTTTTTTTTTTTTTTTTTTATAAAGCACAACTAGGGCTTTCTTTTGATCCCACACTTACACAGATAGCCCATCATTTATTATAGTAAAATTACATTTTTCTCTTGGGATCATTTGTGCACAATTGGTTAAATTTGTATAGCGACTGCATGGAAGGTATGACTGGTCAATCATACTTACAAAATGTGCAGTTTTAAGTGGGCACTGTCCCCCTGGCTGAAAATTCCCATGTCCCTTTTCCCCACCCCATTCTGCAACTTTTTTTATTGATGAACATTGGCGGTGTGTATAAATGTATTACATGGCTCCACAACAATCAAACTCCCAATATTGTTTAATGACATGTTTTTTTTTTTTTTTTTTTTTTTTTTAATTAAAAATTTTTTTTTTGTAAAACAAAATTGTGTTTAAAAAAAAAAAAAAAAAAAAAAAAAAAAGTGTATTTAGCAGGTCAGAAATTGACCTGCATCCAGCCAGCCTCCTGCACCAACAGTGAAGGGGTTAATACCCCCAGCTGGTGCATTTTTTTTCCCACTAGGTGTCTCCTCTCAGCTTCTCTGTCCCTTACTTTGATCATAAGGGACAGAGAGGCAGAGAGGAGACATTCATTCAAAATGCCGGTACATGTGATCGCTGCTGCAGCGATCACATGACCCAGCACAATGGACAGGGGCTGAGACTGAACTCTCCGGTACTGGAGTGGTCATTCTCAGTCTGGATTGAATGATAGCAGCATGCACGGAGGCATGCTGCTATCATTTAACCCATGACGGTCCAGGACCGTTATGTGTCCATAATGAGATTCTACTCAAGACTGTCCTGGACCGCCATGGGTCGTTAAGGAAAATGGATACCCTCTTTCAGGGGCAGAGAACTGTATAACAAACTTATTGTCCAGACAGATTTCTTTGGACCCCAGTGTAGGGTTGCATTTATAAAGATGTATAGAACATGCCACAAAAATTATGCAGAAGTAGACCGGGCTCCCAGATTTGTGAGACTTTTTTTTTTTTTTTTTACCCCTGCCCGCCTTTTTTCCTTAACCTTTTGAATACAATGTCTTGCACACCTCTCTGGCACTTAGAGGGTTACATGGACCACCCGTGCTCCATCTTGCTTCAAAGTTTGTAGGTGCACAGTGAAAAGCCTTTAATGTTCATGCTTACCAGACAAATATGGAAAGAGAACTTAAAGCAGTGGTTCTCAGCTAGGGTGCCGTGGCATTTTGATGCACTAGGGGAGCCCCTCCCCCTTTTTTTTTGTGTTTTTTTTTTTTTTTTTTTGTTATGACCATCAGAAATATTAATCCTGGGTTGCAAATATATTTATGGGGTTTTATATTCACTATGGGCTTTATTTGTCAAGATAATGAGGTTCAAATCTGGAGTAAACCAGCTGCATCATGCAGACCAAAAAAATCTCTTTGCTTTCAATGGATATTTGAACCTACTGAGTGCTAAAGTTGTCTCTGACACATTGAAAAGCAGTGCATTGGAGATCTATCTAGCATTCACATTAACACTTGCCTTCAAAATTAAAAGGTTCCTATGCCTTTAAGTTCTAGATCTGTGCTTTGTACAAAATGACCTTCTTGCATTTTAGCATTAATTTTCCATTTAAAATCATTTATCTTTAACAGCTGTTGATACCTGTAACCATACAGTCATCTGCTCCTGTGGTACAATGTAATATAATTACTTTGGTAGCAGATAACGTTTATCTTCATATCCGTTACATTGTTAATGTACTTCTGAGATTTTGTATCGAATGCACGTTTTGCAAATTCCAGGACACAGTGTACTTAAAGGGGAACTACCACCCCACATAAAGTTTCCCTTGAGGAGCTACCCATCTGGCTGATCAATAGTACTAGTTGCCAGAATAATTACCTCCTTATAGAGAAATTGTACTGCTCCCGGGACTGACAGCCAGGAAACAGCGCAGACCTCTTTGCATAGAGACGCCTGCTCTGTCAGTCCCAGTCTGCTATAACAGGCATTGCGTCGTACTTAAGGTACCGGAAGGGACTGTCTGCGCAGGTGTGCAGATTCTTCTAAAGCGCTGTATCCTGGCCGTCAGTCTCTGGAACAGTAGGAATTCTGTTAAAGGATTCTGGGGACTAGCACTATTGATCAGCTAGTCGCCAGATGGGTAATTCTTCGCTGGAAACTTTATGTGGGGTGGTAGTTCCACTTTAAATGAGCCTGTCTGCCGAGTGGAACATGAAGCCTGAATTTTAACACCAAAGGGGTTAATTGTAATTTAGTTCATAACCTGCAATGCGTTGCATACATCTCAGGTTTCAAGGGGTTAAAATTAGACATGATGCCTGATATGTATCTTTTGACCAGCTGACTTCTAAATGTTTAAAGCATTGCTCCATAATGTGCTGTAGACCTCTCTCTCTCTCATTTATTTAACTACATTTTTATTAAGACTATATACTAAACATTCTATACTTCAAGTGCAATCAAGATGAATTGCAAGAACATATTAGTAAAATAAATATATTGCCTACAAATCTTGATATTAGACCAATAAAGCCATTGTGACGCCTTTTTAACTTTACATATTCTGTAAATGCATAATGTGTAGGGTCAGATTACCTATTTTTTAATTATTACTTTTAATATTTGCTTATATCTTATAATTTTATGTCCCTGACATTGAACTCACTGGATCTGTGTTTCCAGAGGGTTCTCAATTGGGCAGAGGCGTAACTAGAAGCCATGGGGTCCTGGTGCAAGAATTGCCATGGGCCCCCTGATCACATTGCCCCTCAATCTCCACATCTCCCCTTCCACAATGCCCCTCAATCTCCACATTACCCTTTCCACATTGCCCCTAAATCTCCTACCTCCCTGGTGGTCCAGTGGCAGAGGACAGGTCTGTTCCTCTTTCTGCACAGACCTCTTCTCCCGCGCAGTCCTCTTCAGTAATGCAGAGATCTGGGAGATGATGATGTCATCTCCCAGTGCTCTGCATTACGAGAGTGCCGGTCTGCCGGAGGGAACACTGATCTGCCTCTGGCAGACCGTCCCTCTCGTAATGTAGAGCCCCAGCGAGGGGGTCGCAGGGGGAGGCCGGGCCCCTGGCATGACGGGCCTGGTCACAGGTGCGGCCCCTATAATTACACCACTGCAATTGGGGGATTTTTAAAGAAGAGCTATTTATATAATGCTGCAGTCTTTCTGCAGCTCTGAGTGGTCTGTAAGCTGTGGAGGTGGTTTTTCTACATTGTTTCGATGTGTCTTTTGTACTTTTTTTTTTTTTTTCTTTTTTTTTTTTAACAATGTTGCTCACTCTTGGCTTTCACAAACCCAGACAAGATGCTGTCTGGAAGCAAATTCAGGGAACTCGCATCACTGTTTTAAATGATAGAAAGAAAAAAGGCACTTTAAAGGGAATTTGCTGCATTATCTGCCTTGATACTTGCTTACAAGTGGAATATTACCAGGGCCTGAGAGCAGATACCTCTTACTTAGTAGGGTTTGTGACTCTCTTTAAGGTGCAGTCTCTGGTACAGGAAAAAATTATTACCTTTCTCAATATATACAGCATAAGCCTATCCCTAACACAGCTCCATAGTTCAAAAAAATTAATAATGCACAGTTAGTTTTTGATATGTTATCAGAATTCCTCCAGGGTCCTTTAACACTTTTATTTCAGAGAAGTGAGCAGTGAATTGTCTTGCAATACATTGCTCACCCATCTGGCACTCAAAGTGGTTAAACTCAGCTGTTTTCTTCTCCCTAAGGCTTAAGCATTTTTTTCCCCTTCATACATCAGACTGATGATCAAAAGCCAGTCTCAGGGAAGTACTAAGTTTGAGGGAAGGACCTGAGCTGAGAGGGCTGGAGGGGTCTTGAGCAGCTGACCTCACCAGTGTAGTGGAAATTGAGAGTAAATAATTTCCCTGTTACCATAACAACACAAAGCTTGTTGAACTGTTTTTAATATTTTTATGTGAATAAGGTGTGAGGGCAAAAATAAAAACGTGTCTGTTTTAATGCCTCCCATAACATCTTATTGTACGTCTATTCATGATGACATTGCCTCATTACCCATTCAAGGGCAAGATGGATGTACAACTCATTGCAGAGCAATACGCTGTACATTTCATTGCCTTCAAATTTGTTTACCAAATGTGGCAAAATCTGGAGCCAATTGCTTGCTGTTTCACATATGTTTGATTGGAATAGGCTGGTATGACCTTTTTGTTTCATTGTAATACAGTGTACTGCTGTTTTAAGTCATTTCGCATTATCAAAGCAACAAGCTCATTAAAATGTATTGTAGCCTTAAATGACCTCAGCCGGAGGCCGATTGTTTCCGTTTCCTTATTATCTATTAAATGTTCTCTGTTTGTCCAGTTTACGTCTATTTATATTTACATTTATATATCCCGCCTTTTGTCTCTTATCTTTAATTTCCTTATCCACGTTATGGACATTTTTTGTAATTGTCTACAACTGGAAAGGGTTGTATGCACAAAATTGTGGAGCACGTTAGCTGCACCATAGGTAACAAAAATCCCTATAGATTTTTAATTGATTTTAATGTCTTAATTGGTATAGAGGTCTGTTGTACTTAGAGTTGGAGTCCTCTCTCTTGTATGCAGGTTGGTATTTCTTAAACTGTCAGTATGCTATGAATCCAGTAAATGTGACCTCATGGGGTAGGTTGACCTCTCTAGCTAGAACGAAGGTATCCTGTGGCTTTGATTCACATGGAGGTCTAATTGTCTAAAGTTGGAGGCATCCAAAGCATTGCAACGAGCACTCAGAGGGTTTAAGGTACAGGAGACAGAAGATTGGACAATATGGTAGAAAAAATGGACTAGGTAAATCCCATATAATGGAAATGTGGAGATTAAAATTGGAAATCTAGTAAGTACTATAATAACTAAAATCAGTAAGAAAATATTATGAAAACTGGTGACTTAACCCTTTCAGTGCCCGAGGGGTACGCAATGCATTGCAAAGCAATGCGTTGCATAACCCCTCTGGCACTGAAAGGGTTAAAAATATAACATGGCTTTATTAAAAGCCTTTGAATACCAGAGGGAGTATACAACGCTTCGCTTTGCAGTGTGTTAGTTACCCCTCTGGCACTTAAAGGGTTAAGAGTATACATATGTAAGGAGCATTTCCTCAGCAGGGTAAGAAAATGCGATGTGCAACCATATTCACAGGTGAAAAGCTTGGGGTAAATGTGTTCAAAAGATACGTTCCTCTCTTATGCCCTTAAATATTCTCCGACTGTAGCTTTGCTGCTAGACCAGTGGTTCTCAACCCGTGCCCTCAGTGGCTACTAACAAGCCAGGATTTGAGAATTTCCTTTTAAGAGCACAGGTGAGTTAATCAATATGACTGAGCCTCTGATCAACACACTTGTGTTCTAGCAGGGAAATTCCTAAATCCTTGCCTGTTAGTGGCCACTGAGGGCACAGGTTGAGAACCTCCTGTGCTAGACTATGTGCTCTCTGGTTAGTGTAATCCCCAAGCATGTTTCTATGCAGTGAATAATCTCAAAGGCAATGGGGAACATTCCCGGTTCCTGTCTTCTATGGAGTGAGTCCCTGCACTAACATCTATCCAACTTGAGTGCATGGGCTCCATAGAATCACATTGGATAGCTCCTCACCATTATCACACCTTAGTGCATCTACTTCCTGGAGGCAATGTGATGGAGACCTCTCTGGCTTTCAATAAGCTTAAAAGCACTATTTAAATCAATGGGGAGTTTGATTTATTGCCTATGGTACAGCTGGTCTGACCCAGAATCGCTCCATTTCTCTTTTGAACATAAGGCCCCAAGTGTCCCTTTCATGGTCCTCAGACAGGAGGCAGTTTAAAGGGATAGAAATATTTAAAATGTAAAAAAAAATATGTTGTAGGGTTTATCCCCCCTGACTAAAACATGGGAACTCCCATAGCTGAAAGGTGTTTTATTCAAAAGTTATTACAGCTCCAACTTGAACTTTATATGTGCAGTATCACAGTGGCCTGAAATTGTACAGTGGCGCTGTTGCTACACCATCTTATGGACAGCTTTGGTCAGCTGACAATAAATCTACATAGGATGGTGTAGCAACAGTGCCACTGTACAATTTCAGGCCATTGTGATACTGCACATATAAAGTTCAAGTTGGAGCTGTAATAACTTTTGAATAAAATACCTTTCAGCTGTGGGAGTTCCCATGTTTTAGTTTGAGATGTAATATCTTTTGAATAAAACAACTTTCAGTAGTGGTAGTTCCCTTGTTTTACTCATGGGATAATTTTTTTTTTTATTACATATTAAGTATTACTATCCCTTTAACCCTTTGAGTGCCAGAGGGCTACTCAACTCATTGCTTTGCAATGCGTTGAGTACCCCTCTGGCACTCAAACGGTTAACATTTTGAGTACCGAAGCTTTGTGCGGGGGATGTCTCCCTAGCATCCAATGTATTAAAATATAATAATAATAATAAAAGCTTGACCCTGTTAACCCAGGGGTTAAAAGGGACAGTCCTGCTATTAAAAAATAGAAAAAGAAAGCCAAACTTTTAAGCTTATAAGGGTTTTAAAACAAAATAATTCCCTTTGACTGCTGCAGAGCCGTGCATAGAGAATCTGCCAATTAGGAACACAAGTGATCCTTTGATAGCTGTGAACAGCTGAGTGAGGTTTTGTGACTCTGCCCTCTACCCAAGAGACATGACTGAAAAATGTGCTTGCTGTCTTTTATTGAATGAACCTTTGCCCCGACCCAGCCGATGTGGATCAGTCTGAGATGCCTCTGCAGTTAACTTCCAGACTCGTTATGAAAGAGGCCTTTAATCCCTTTTCCTTTGTCTTTTCATGCATATGATCTTAATGTGCAACTATCACATTTTACCCATTTTACTGCTATGGGACAGGGAATTGCACTGGGTAGCACCAAAAGAGCTTGTATGAGTTGCTTTAGGGGCAGGATAATGGACTTCTGGGTTGGCAGGGGCAGAGCTGCACAAATGAGGTCTGATGGATTTAAAGGAACAGCAATTTTTATTGTTATGCCTTTTTTTTATCATAGAGCTTTTCATGCTGAGAAAAACAAGGGTAAATCCACCGCCAAGAGACTCTTTATTAAAAAATTATACCTGGTCAAGATAATGCCTCTTATTTCACTGTTGATAGTTGATGAAAGAAATTCTCCATAGGGACTGATGAATGAGCGCCAACTACTGGTCACTTCTATAGAATTTATTAATTAATGCTTTGCATGCCTCCCAAGTGTCCTGCTTTTGGAGGGACAGTACCTCTTTGAGAACCAATTCCCTCTGTCCTGCTTTCCCACCCTGGTGTCCCTCTTTTTAGGAGATCAGACTGTGTGGTGTGTGTGTGTGTGTGTGTGTGTGTGTGTGTGTGTGTGTGTGTGTGTGTGTAAATAAGTGTATCGCATTGCTCCACAGCAATAAAACTCAAATTAATTTGTGTACAAACTTCACTATGTGTGTTTATAAATTAGGCTGTGTAAATAAAACGCACTAATCTCACTCTAAATGATTTACTCAATTAAACAGGTTTATCAATAATGTCCCACCCACCAGCCACGCTCCCAGCAACCCACCTAAATCACAAGTGTCCCTCTTTCGCCGTTTGGAATTTTGGGAGGTTTGCCTTTAAGCTCAAGAGGGCTGGACAAAGCAAAGCAATGTGTTGTGCACCCCTCCTGCACTAAGAGGGTTACAGAAGGGGAAAAAAGGACAAGAAATCAAACAAGTTTAAAGGGATAGTAAAATTTCAAAATAAAAGCGGCTCCAATTAATCTTCATAGTATTTAGGCCATGGAGAATGTTGTTTCACTACTGTCAGAGTTATAGTACAAGAGTAATTGAATGATAAAGTATCTCCCTCCCGCCCCTTTTACTGATGTAACACTGCTCACTTCAGAGCAACAAGACTGTCCGGAAGGATTTCAGAGAGGGACAATCTTCAGTGGGCATAAGGAAAAACCTGTCAATGGGGGCAGGGTTTTCATTGTTCTCACAGTAAGAAGATTGTCCCTTGCTCAGAGCTGTCCGGTCCAGGGACCAGATTCCATCCACATATGAGGGGAGGCAGCTTTTACACTAGGTAAAAGGGGCGGGAGGGGAATACTTTATCATTTAATTACTCTGACAGAACTGAAATAACACTCTCCATGGACCAAATATTATGAAGATTAATTGGAGCTGATTTTATTTTGAAACATTACTATCCCTTTAAGCTTTAATTACTGTAGAATTAATTACACTTGTTTTACTCAACAGAAATGCCTGCTTCTTTCAGTAAACCCTATTACACTGAATAATAACTGTGTTTCTATAAAGTAAATGTGCCCTTGTTTTGTTTCTGTGTCCAGGTGACCATCTGAAGGTATGTTCCCAGGGACATACGTGCTGTTCTCAGGCCATGGAAGAAAAATACAGTCAACAGAGTAAACACGACTTCAAGGCTGCAGTCATCGAACCATGTAGTAATATGCAAAATCTTTTTGCTTCCAGATACAGCAAGTTTGATGGTAAGAAACTTTTTTTTTTTTTTTTAATTAAACCTTTGTTAAAGACAAAAGGACACATTGCAATGAAATATGTTGCACACTCCTGTGGTCCTTAAAGGAACAGTAATGTCCCAGAAAAAATATTTATCATGTTGTAGTGATTTAAAAAATTTAACTAAATAAAAAAAAAACCCTATCTCTCAAACCGCTATGATTTGAGAGATATAAGCATTGAAAGTTCCCCCCTCCCTCCCCTTTCCCTGATGTCAGCGCTGTGCTGACTGCAGGGGAATCCTGTCTGGGGACCAACTGGCGGCTGTGCAGCAGAGCCGCAATCGCATTATTTAAAAAGAATGACTTCATTGGAAAGGTCTACAAAGTGTGCCTGGTTTGTAAGCAATCTTTGTAGACCATTGCAATAAAGTACTTTGTTTTAAATAACATGACTGCGGCTCTGCTGAAGAGCCTCCCCGTGTCGGCCGACACGGATCTCCTGCTGTCAGCTAGACAGCAGGAAGTGTCAAAGTTTCAATGCTTATATCTTTCAAACCATTAGAGGTCTGAGAGAGGGTTTTTTGCATTCAGTTCAATTTTTTAATCACTACAAATTGATAAAAAAAAATTCTGGGACATTACTGTCCCTTTAAATGGTTAATTTTATTTTATTTCATTTTTTTTTCCTCTTGTTCTGCCTACTTATAGAGGTTTCTATGTATAGTTCTAAATGGTGGGTGGCCATCTTTAGTTCTCCATGTGTTGAGACTACAGCTCCCATATTCCCAACCAGCCACTGGGGAGTCCCATCAAACACCACTAAACCTGATGTGTAGAGGATTGAGCAACTTAAAGGGGATCTATCACCCCTATATATGTTGGTCTAAATAGTTAGTTTATATAGCGACTGGATGTTATAATGTTTTCATTTTTTAATAAAATCGTTAGTTTGCTGAAAATAAATGAGTAAAGATTGCCCTGTGCCCTACTGCTGGAAAGACTGGGGTTACCAGCTCTGTACCGCAGTCTGTCATACTCAGTGGCGTAACAATAGGGGTCGCACCTGCGACCGTGCCCGTCACTCTCTGGGGCCCGGCTGCCCCCTGCGACCCCCTCGCCACGCGCCCGCAGCACAGCTTATCTCCCGGCGGCCGGCGCTCTAGTAATGCAGAGCGCTGGGAGATGACATAATCTCCCAGCGCTCTGCATTACTAAGAACCGCAAGGGAGCTTGACTCACCGCTAGACCACCAGGGACTTGAGGTAGGAGGAGGGGGGCAGTCAGTAGGGGCATTGTGGAGAATGAGGGGCACTGTGGAAGGGGCATTGTGTAGAATGAGGGGCATTGTGATGGGGGCAATATGGAGATGGGGGCATTGTGGAAGGGTCAATATGGAGAAAGAGGGGCAATGTGAAGATGAAGGGGCACTGTGGAGAATAAGGGGCAATGTGGAGGTGGCCATTGTGGTCGGGGGGGGGGGCCAAGGCAATTCTTGCACCAGGACCCGGTGGCTTCTAGTTACGCCTCTGGTCATACTTCCTCTGCTCCCCTCCCTCTATCCAGCCTCCTCCAATAATGGAGGATTTCTGCATGTAAGCTGGAGCAGTCACATTGGCCAGAGAGCTCTCCAGCTTACAAGCAGAAAGCCTAGTCATTGGAAGAGGCTGGATCGAGGGAGGGGAACAGAGGCAGAGTGACGGACTGTGGTGCAGAGTTGGTAACCGCTATCTGTCCAGAAGTAGGGCACAGGGCAATCTTTACTCATTTATTTTTGGCAAACTAACAATTTTATTAAAAAAATGAAAACATTATAACAGCTAGTCGCTACATAAACTAACTATTTAGACCAACATGTACAGGCGTGATGGATCCCCTTTAATAAAAATAATACAAACTTTAATTTTGCTTTCAAGATTTCTGTAATGGACTTTAACATTCTTCTATGAGTCTTATGCTAGCTTCAGACAAGGGTTGTCTAAATAAATAAGGTAACCAGATTTTCCCATAAGCTCTTTGAGTGCCAGATGAATGTGTTGCATAACCCTCTGGCACTCAAAGGTTTAATTGGGGAGTGGTTGGGGATAATTGCACTGCTCGTTACCAGCAGTTGTGGTCAGGGCTTCCAGAGTATGATAATTATGGAGGGTTGCTTTCGAAGGTGACCTGAAAAGAGGACCACCTTAATAAGTCCTTTAAAGAAAGGGGGGCACAACTGACGATATGTCCCGTGGGAGAGGCTGCAGCATGTTATTTAAGAGCTTGCAGCCCCTCCCACAAATACAGGCCCTGCCTTTCACCTACCACTTTTGCTGTAATCAAGGACCTTGTGCAGTCAAAGGGCAAAGTTTAACAAGGTTCAGTAACTGAAAGTGTTGGTATGTTTGGAAAGCAAGTTGGCACCCATTTTCGTGCTGTGAAAAATAACAAGGGAGTGGTGTGTAATAATCTAAAAAATGTCAATTTCTGGGTACAACAGCTGGTTCGCATATGTCTGCTCTCTGGTAAAAAGAAGGGCGTGAAAGAGAAAATGTATTCTATCCAAGGAAAGAGAAACACAGAAACCTGTATCAGCGCATATTTCATTCACCGGGACCATCGCTCCCTGACCTTTAACCCTGTGAGTGCTAGAGGGTGTGCCCAAAAAAATTGCTTTGCAATGCATTGGACACAGCTCTGTCATTCAAAGGGTTAAAGAAACACGCCATCTAATAATAACCCCACTTAAAGCAGAGCTATCACCATATATAAAGGGCCCCCCCCCCACTAATTAGGCATATGACTATTAGGTTCTTAACAGCGCTATTTTTGCACACAGGTACCAAGTTCTGAAGTAATCCTCCTTCTGAGACTGGAAGCCAGGCTTGCAGGCAGACATCTTGCCTTAGAGACATCTGAACGCCTGCACTGTCCGTCTCGGTCTCCTCTAGGAGGCAATGCATGGTACCTTAAGGTACCGGAAGGGACTGACGGCGCAGGTGCGCAGAAGGCTCTAAAGCAAGAAGCCTGGCCATCATTCTCAGAAAAAGGATTGCTTCAGACTGTGCACATGCTCCCGATAATTGCACTGTTAAGAAGCTAATTGCCATATGCCTAATTATTTTTTTTTTTTTTGGGGGGGACTTTATATACGGTGATCCGCTTTAAATTACAATGGCCAGAAAATCCTTATTACTATGAATTCTGCCCTTGTGCCTTCGTTGGGGGAGATAACCTCTTCAGTCAGTCCTGGATGTGATGTGTAAGGAGGCAGACTTGACAGTTGCTATCAGCACCACAGAACCTCAAACTCTGTTCACTGCACTTGGTAATCTTCACAATGTGTTGCATACCCCTCTGGCACTCGTTAGCATAATCCATGTGTATCCAACCTGATTCTCAAGAACTACCAACAGTGCATGTTTTATCTTTATTTTATTTTGTAGGCATAAAAAAAACATGAAGAATGATATGTCTTATCTCTCAAACCTTTATGGTTTGAGAGATATTCACAAGCAAAGTTTCCATTCCCGCCCCTTTTACCTAGTGAAAGCCATCTCTTCTCAGATGTGGAATGCAGTCCATAGACCAGACAGATAACAGCAGGGGACAATCTTCTTCCTATGAGAACAATGAAAGCTCTGCCCCCCTTGACAAGTTTTTCAGGTTTTTCCCTTATCTTAATTGAAGATTGTCCCTCTCTGCAGTCTTCCTGGGCACCTCCCTTCTGCTCTGGCTGAACAGCGTGACATCAATAAAAGGGGCGGGAGGGGGATACTTTGTCATTGAATTACTCTTGAACTACAACTCTGACAGAATTGAAATAACACTCTCCAAAGTCCAAATACTATGATGATTGATTGGAGCTGCTTTTATTATGAAACATTACTATCCCTTTAATCTGTACAAAACACACGCATTGTTAGTAGTTCTTGAAGACCAGTGTTGGCTTTCTCTGGTATAATAATATATATAGATATCTCAAAACTACTTGTCTAAATAAAAATGCCTAATATGTAAGTGTTTTTTGCAAGGTGTTTTATAATCACCAAATTATTTTAGGGGTTAAGGATCCCTATAAGATTCATCAAGGCAGTTACATATGGAAACATTTCTGTAAATGTTGCTGTATACGTTAATAAATATATATAACATTTTATATTATTTTAACCCCTTCTTCTCAATTCATTGGGCACCCCTTTAGCACTCAAAGGGTTAAAGGAAATATTAGACCCCTGAATTGTATTTAGAGTGATAGCCTTTTATTTCTAAGGGTAAGTAAAAGTCTCTTAATGGGGCAAAAGATGTCACAACATTTATGTATTCGTTGGTTGTTACTCTTTTTTGTTACTTTAAGAAACCTCTTGTCAAGCTACTTCATCAGAGAATGAATACATTATCACCCTTTGCTTGCTGGCAAATATCAGTAGACAATAGTGCTTATTAGCCCCTCCACACACACCCATCCTGCCCTCTGAATTGACAGGCAGCTATTGATTTACTTTATGAGCCTGGCTTTTAAGTATAAAGCATTGACCTCAGTTTAATTCAAATAAAACATAGTGTTGTTAGAGCTCTGTTTTTTGTTTTTTTTTAAACAAAAAATTTTCTTGCAGACTAGGTTGAATGGAACCACTGGATTTCATGGAGAGTTGCAAGGGGTTCTGCAGAACCATATTAAGTAATAGCAGACAATAGAACTGAGCTGGTGTATTTGACAGTGTGTGTGGTTCTGTGATTACGGCTGATTAGTAGAACAAGTTTGGTTTATCGCACAATTTATATGTAGTTCTTTGGTTACCTGTGAACAGTGGAACAATAGTGGGTTGTCAGTGTATATGTAGGCCTGTGACTACCAGCTGACAATGGAACCAAGTTGGGCTGTCAGACAGTGTATGTGTGGGTCTGTTACCATTAGTGAAGAGTTGGCTGTCAGACAGTGCAGATATGGTTCTGTGACTACTGTTGGGACAGTGGAACAAGGATGGGTTATCACAGTGGCTCTGTGATTACCAGTGGGACAAGGCTGGTTTATCAAACAGTGTATATGAGGTTCTGTTAATCTCAAAGGAAAGTGGAAAAAAGCTATGGTGTCGCTGTGGATGAGCAGTTCTGTGACTACCAATGAAACAAGGCTGGTGTGTCATAGTGTATGTGTGGTTCGGTGACTACCAGTGGGTCATGGGCAACTGAAACCTTTCACAAAGTACAGGGTTTATAAAAAGTATTATAACCATGCCACTCTAAGAAAGAGAGGGTAATTATTACATATAATAACCTGATATGTTTTCTGATGCATTTTAACCTAATCCTTTTTTGTTATCAGTACCATCTAGCATTCACATAATTTATGATTTTCATGCATTGGATTTTATGGATGGTATGGAGACTTCTAGTAACAAGGGGTTAAAGCATTAGTAAATCTTTAATGTTTTTTTGTTTTGTTTTTTAAACACATTCTAAGTATTAAAGAGTATGACTGATGTCAGTCACAAGCTTTAATTCTCACTGGATTAAAATATAGTAGAGTTTTAATATCCCACCCCTTTGCCTGTTGTCAGCCACATCCTATATAATAATTTGCTAAATAGTCTGTAACTGTGCAGTCATGCACAATAGAGACTGCTGTGCGTGCTGCATTCATGCGCATTAGAGACTGCCAGTGACACGGCTGGTACGGAGAGGGCGCTCCGAAGTATCAGCCGCGGTGCAGGCATTGTCAACTGTGCATGACTGCCCCTGTGACCGGCTGGCACTGTGGCCCATGAACTTGGGCTCTTCAACTAGTTGTATAATGAATAGGCTGACCCAGTTAGTCGATAAGCAAAGCTCAGTTTCCATGTCGCCTCAATCCCGCGCAATCTATTTTATACATTTGTCTGTGTGTGAGCTGTTTCAAGGTATTCTGAGTACTGAGCTCAGGACACATTGAAACGCCTCACACTGAGACAAATGTCTATATGGGTGTGCCATGGGAATCAAGCTCCTCCCCCTGTAGAGCAACTGGGTTTACCCATTCACTGTTGAAGAGTCTGACATGAGGGAAAAATGTGAAAAGGGATATTGAATCCCTCCTTCTATGCTACTGAGAATTTGAGTGTAATTGATATGTCACATTTTTTAATACTTTAGCAACCATAAAAAAAGTGACTGTATGAGGGTGATGGGAGCCATAGTCCAACAAGTGTCAATGAGTCACATGCTCTGCATTGTTTGCTGCAGATGCCAAGATTTTGAACACCATAGCAAGTTTTCTGTAGAGGGCATCTCCCCCTCCCCCATCCTTTGTTTTCAGTGGGACTCTGGCATCCCACTTGTGCTTTCATGTCAGGCCTGTTGACCTTTTACCCACCAGCCCCAAAGTGCTCTTAATTGCTGTTTTAACCAAATCTAATTCAGCTACAAACCAAATAATTGAATTCCTTTTGAAAATGGTTTGTCATAAACCAAACAACTTAAAAGATGGCAATAAAATACAACGGACAGCTGTTTAGAGATTGCTCATTGCAGCAGTAACTGATTATGGCATTACCAGCTGGTAGGAGCCCTTTATAGATGCATTGCTCAAGTATGCGTGATCGAGATGTGTTTAAGTATAATAGAATAATTAGGATTTTTATAATGCTTCTCATATTGGAACGTGTTTGTGTACCACATCAACATGACAACCCCTATATCAGAGATGTACAGACAAGGGCCTTGGGGCCACTTAAGGTCTTTGAACACCGAGTCCAGCCCTCCATGAATAGTAATTTTAATTGTGGATTTCTGCAATAGAGTCCAATGGGACATTTTCATTAGGAGAAAAAGGCTAATAAACTGCACCATAAGGAATAAAATGACAGTTCCCAAATTCACTACAGATTTAACCCTTTCAGTGCCAGAGAGGGTCACAACACATTGTGAGGCAAAGCATTACATACCCTTCTTGAATTCTAAGGTTTAACCCTTTGAGTTCCAGAGGGGTACAGAATGCATTGCAAAGCAATGTATTCCGTACCCCTCTGGCACTCAAAGGGTTAAATGGGGCTTTAACCCCATGAATGCTAGAGAAGTTTCTATCTCATTCTAGAGAGGCGTCCTGGAGCAAGGGAAAAGTGCTCGGATGATTGATAGGCCTCCAGCCTGTGTGATTTCTTGTATATTAAGTCCACACTGATTTAAAGGGACAGTACTGTTTCGATATTATTCAATATAATTTTTTTTTGTAATGCAGTGTACCTTTCTAACTATCCATAACGTTGTCATCTTCATTTTATTAGGGTCCCCCTCCCGCCCTTTTACATACATCCAGATGCCTCCGTTCAGATCAGATTTGTTTGGGGGAAGATAGGGTTTTCCTTATACTGATAGACTCACAATTGTCCTGCGTTGTGATCTGTCGGTCAAGTTGACCGCCTTTCAGATATGAGGGGAAGCATTGTGATGTATTGGAAAAGAAGCAGGAGGGGAACACTTCATAATAAAAAAAAAAAAAAAAAAAAAAAAAAAAAAAAAAAAACTAAATAAAATAAAATGAAGACAACAGGTTAGATGGGTACATTTCATTATAAAAAGTATAGTGAAGAATCAACTTTGCCTTAATATGTAAATATTACTGTCCCTTTTAATGCATTTTTAACACTCTGAAGCTGATGTATGTAGAACAGAGGCTGACAATCTTTGGTTCTCAATCTGTTGGGGACTACAACTCCCATCATCCCCAACCAGGCGCTGGCTGGTTGGAAATGATGGGAGTTGTAGTCCCCAATAGCTGGTGCACAAAAGATTGACTTGCTGTCACTTAGACGACCTGGAACAATTCTGATGCAAACTGGTTGATCGTATACCATAATGGATAAAAACAGTTTCCCTAAATACCCACTGATTTAAAGGGGGTCTATCATCACTCTAAATGTTGGTCTAAATAGTTTATGTAGCGACTAGATGTTATAACTTTCATTTTTGTAAAATAAAATCGCTATTTTGCTGAAATTAAATGGAATAAATACTGACCTATACCCTACTTTTGGACAGACTGCGGTAACCAGCTCTGTACCGCAGTCTGTCACTCTTCCTCTGCTCCCCTCCCTCAATCCAGCCTCCTCCAATGACTGGAGCTTTCTGTCTGTAAGCTGGAGCAGTCTCTGGCCAATGAGAGCGTTCCAGCTTACATCCAGTCATTGGAGGATGCTGGATATAGGGAGGGGAGCAGAGGAAGAATAACAGACTGCGGTACAGAGCTGGTAATTGCAGTCTGTCTGGAAGTAGGGCACAGGGCAATATTTATTCATTTATTTTCAGCAAAATAGCGATTTTATTAAAAAAATGAAAACTTTATAACATCTAGTCACTACATAAACTATTTTGACCAGCATGTATAGGACTGATAGATCCCTTTTAAATGGAGCTTTGAATCAAAGCATTTCATTTTTTCTTTACGTTGCGTCTGGTTTGCACTAGGATTAATCTAATTCTTAGTACATCAGCCTGACTGAATGATGCAGTTTTCCAAAGCGGCGTAAAACCCATCTGCCCTGGATTTTGTTTCTTCATTGGGTGCTTTATTGGTTTTAGGATTTTTGTCTTTGCAAATACAGGAATAATGACCTGTAGTTCTTCTCAGAAGTATGTTTTATGGTTACTCTTTAGAAGTCGAATTATTTCCCTTCTCCCAAGTTTTATACTTTTGATTGACATGGAAGTTTCGGGTGACCTCATAAAACATTTGAGTGAAGTCAAGTTCTTGATTGGCTGCCATTGATTACAACCACCTGTCTGGAACTAGAATTCTCCACTGGGCTATTGGGGTTGGCTGTAAAACATGTTGGCAAACTGACTCTGGGTTAGTTATAAAAGCAGAGGTTTTAGAAAGTTATTTGTGTATATTTTTATATTAATTCATTGAATTAATCACACCAGTGATTCTTAGCACCAGTCCTCGGAACACACCAACAGGTCAGAGTTTCAGGATTTGCAATGACAGTCAAATTGACTGTGCCATTAATTTCCTGAAAAAATGTGACCTGTTGGTAAGTCTTACACAGATTAACCCCTTAGTGCAGTTGTCCTCAATCTTTTTTTTTGCTCAAGAAGCCCCTAACATGCAGTCTGGAACTTTGGGGGCACCCCTATCATATCTAATGTAATTTATCAAGGGCAAAATGATGGGTATGATACATTAATATAAATTATTATTATTAGGTCTCACAATCTAAAAAAAAAAAAATACACAAAATGTGCAGAACAATTTCCCTAAATAAACATTTAAAATGCAATATTCACATTTTTATCAGAGTCCTCATAGAAAACATGGGGCACCCTAAGTTTATGCCTGTGGGACACCAAAGTGCCACAGCACCCTGATTGAGAACCACTGTCTTGGTCCCCCCGCCCCCCCCCCCCCCAACCTCTGTGGTCCTTAACCCACATGCTAGATTTGGTGATCGTTAAAGGGGAACTCTCACCTCTGTTAAAGTATTTATCTTAACCCCGGCATACGGCCGCCATGGGTCCTTAACGTAAATCTCCCCATGACGTGCCAGGACTGTCAAGGATCGTTAAAGTGCTATCTCAGGTAATCTTTATTTTTTAATGTAATTCATTTAAGCCAGACCGTTTACCTTTTAAAAATAAGCCAGTGATGTCTGTTAAGGACAGGCTACAGTACAGCTCAATACCTCATGCTGTCAACTTCACCTCTTCCAATCCCCAGTAATAACTCGTTCCCACCTCCTACTCAGATGGAGGCTTCCTCCATGTGAGCTGGTCGCACTAGTAGGGCACATGTTTAGAAGTGAAGGAAGGCAATTCTGGGGCAAGCCATCTGTGTCACAGGAAAAACACAATTTCTGTTGAATTAACCTTTTGAGTGCCAGAGAGGTATTTCAATGCTTTGGATACCTCTCTGCAATTTAAAGGGTTAAATAGGACCTTTAACCTCTTGAATCCTAGAGAATTCTTCATAGCAATGTCTTAAGTTGGGCAACACCATCACTGAGAAAATCCGTTCCACAAATCCTCATTGATTTAAGTGAGGCTTTAAACCTCTTGAATGCTAGAGTGGTCTCCAATGCATTGCAAAGCCTAAAATTGATTGTTTCCTATGCTCTGAGGAAGCAGACACTCCTGCCCTTTTCAGTCCTCCCATTTATCTGTAAACTAGTTGAACAGCCCGTTACACGGGCCACAGTGCCTCTGGCAGCCGGTCGCAGGTCTCCCGCGCCTCGGCTGATACAGAGCCTCTGGCAGCCGGTCGCGGGGCAGTCATACGCAGTGGAGACTGCCCGCGCCTCGGCTGATACAGAGCTGGACGCTCCTTCGGAGCGCCCAGCTCTGTATCAGCCGCGGTGCGGGCAGTCTGTACTGCGTATGACTGCTGCACGCGCAGCAGTGTCTACTGCGCATGTCGGGCGTTACACACAACTTGGCGAATTATTATATAGGATGTGCTTGGATAAGATAATCTTTTCTGAGTAAAAGAGCATAGCACTAGTCAGTGACTTCAGTTCTAACTCCCAATACAAACAGCAGAATCAACAATTCTCTCTGAACAGGACAATTTAAACATGCATTTAAAAGCAAGATTAGCATTATATTTTTGGGATGTAACGTATAACATATAAATAATTTTTACAAATGCTAGTTGGAAGATCATGATATATTTAAAGTTATATCAATATATATAATTTTTTTTATGTTAGTTTCCCTTTAAGATTTATTCCACTGTTCAGTAGAACCAGAAATGAGCTCCCACTTCCTGCTCCCGGTGAACCATAGGAATTCTGTGCAACTCTGCAGTACTTGAATCTCTAGAGACCACAATCAGTCCACCTCGTCTTTTCCCACCTCAGCTCCCTTTCAGTTCATGCTCCAGTAAGAACTGGAGGGTATTCTGACGCAAACCATCTGCACCATAGACTACAAATAAATATGCCCCAAATTCATCAATGCATTGGAATTCCAAGATTGTGTTTTAATAAAAGTGGCTGGAAATATTCTAGTGCAGATCAACTGCTTTTTTGGGGACAAATGAAAATCCCTCTCAAGAATTCCAGGGGGGGAGATGCATTAAGGCGAGGATGTGATAAAGTGGAAATAACGATTGCATTTCATATGTTGTTCTATGGAGCCTCTGGTTTAAAGGGATAGTAATGTTTCAAAATAAAAGCCGCTCCTATTAATCTTCATTGTGTTTGGGCCATGGAGAGTGTTATTTCAATACTGTCAGAGTTGTAGTTCAAGAGTAATTGAATGATGATCTATCCCCCTCCCACCCCTTTTACTGATGTAACACTTCTCACGTCAGAGCAGCAACAGTGTCCGGATGAGTCTCAGAGAGGGTCATTCTTCAATTGGCATACGGAAAAACCCTGAAAAAACTGTCAAGGGGGGCTGGGTTTTCCTTATGCTCACAGTAAAAAGATTGTCCCTTGCTGTGACCTGTCAGGTCAAGAGACCGGATTCCACATTTGAGGGGAGGTGTCTTACACTAGGTAAAAGGGGCGGGAGGGGGATACTTTATCATTCAATTACTCTTGAACTACAACTCTGACAGTACTGAAATAACCCTCTCTATGGCCCAAATACTATGAAGATTAATTGGAGTTGCTGTTTTTGTGAAACATTACTATCCCTTTAAGCTCTCTCAAGCAGGAGACATTAGTGCACTAGCTCCATAGTATTAAATAGGATTTGGAGAAGTGATATCACTGAAGAAGGTATCTCCACATTATCAACTCTTTATCACATCTTAGTGCCTCTCCCCCTGGAGTTTAAATGCTCATTTAAATCAAGTGTGGCTTTTGTTTCTACTACTATGCCATTAACCCTTCTATTGATCTAGCTATTTTTTTCCAGTCTGTGAATTTAGAAATTATATAAATGGGAAAAAAATAAATGAATATACTTAAAGTAAAGTAGGATACATTTATTTTCCATTGTTAAACTATTACAAGGAAATTAAAAATCTTTCTAGTTAACCAGTTTATATGTAGATCCTGGAATATTGATTAAAATAAAATCTACTGAACATATCTTAACTTAAGGACCAAAGGGGTATGCAACGCATATTGTAGCAATGCTTGCTCACCCGTCAGGTCCTTTAAAGGGTTAAAGAATTCTGTCTTGTCTTCAAGTTACACACGTTTCAGACTGTGAGTTGTACATACTTGGAAAGCTCAGATTATCTCGGTATATTGGAGGGGTCTGCCATCTTTCTTCATAAAAAACGAGACTTGTAAATACAAGCGATTACCACCTTTTTTTTTTTTTTAATGTGGTATATTGCACCAAGACCTCATCTGGTACCAAAAAAGGGTTAAACCAGTGATTCTCAATATTCAGGACTCTCTACCAGTTCATGTTTTTGGGATATCCCTTCTTGATCATAGATGGGGTATTTATGACGGATCGTTTTGATTGGTTTACCTATGTTTAATCAGGGATATCCTGATAATCTGATCGGCTGGTGTGTTTCAAGGGCTGGAGCTGCAAATCACTTGGTTAAATGGATAAAACTTATGGCGCTTATATAATTTATACTTTTTCCCGTCATTCTTCCAATAGTGCTAATTATTTAAAGCCAGCTTAGTGCTGAAAAAAAAAAATCAGTTTAGCTGTAGATGCCTATCTTATGATGGACCCATTTAGGGTGCAACTGTCCCCTGTAAACCTTCTCTGCTCAGTAAGAGCATCTATCGTGATTGGCAGTTTGTCCGATTATGCAAATTAGCCAGTGCAGGTGAGCATGGTGTGGCAGGTCGGACGGAGTGCAGTGTGGAATGTTAGTATCTGACAGAGATTGGTAGGTGAGAGAGTGAGTGTCGAATGTTAGTATCTGGCTGGCAGGAAGGGGCAGGTGGGATGGAGAGTGGTGTGGAATATTCGTTTCTCGCTAGCATATCAGCCAGTACTATCTAATTTGCATAAAACACAAACAAATCTAAATGTCCTTAAATATTGTTTTAAATTAAAAATGGCTGACATAGAGGTGATTTTGAAAAACACTTTCAAAATAACCTTTAATTTTATTGTACTGTTGAGCTGGTCTCTTAAAATTAATAACTACAATTATTTTTTTGCAATAAAAAGCCAAGCTGTTTGTTTATTTTTACAAGCTGCAATAAATGTTATGAGGAATTCTAACATTTAATTGGGTTTTATCAACGTAAATACCATGTGCTCCAAGCTGGTATCAGTAAATTATTTATTTTGGGTTCATGAGCTGTAAGATCTTGTTTGTTGCCAATTCATGCTTTGTTTGTGGGACACTCATTAGCATAAGCAATCTTGATGGATGTCTCAGAAGTGATACTTTACAGACAATACTGAACTGTTAAGCTATGCATTTCTAAAGTGAAGGGTCTACATGAGGATTTGTCTCTGTATTAGGGAGTTAGAATAATCAACCTGGAGCGTACAGCTCCCACCCAACACCTAACTGAGATTGATGGGAATTATTGTCTAACAACTGGATTACATCCCCATCCCACAGATTAAACATGTAAAGGGATAGTAATGTTTCACAAAAAAGCAGCTCCAATTAGTCTTCATAGTATTTGGGCCATGGAGAGTGTTGTTTAAATACTGTCAGAGTTGTAGTTCAAGAGTAATTGAATGATAAAGTATCCCCCTCCCACCCCTTTTACCTAGTGTAAGCCGCCTCCCCTCAGATGTGGAATCTGGTCCTGGAACCAGACAGCTCACAGCAAAGGACAATCTTCTTACTGTGAGCATAATGAAAACCCTGCCCCTCTTGACATGTTTTTAATTTTTTCCTTATGCTCACTGAAGATTGTCCCTCTCTGCGATCCATCCGGACAGTCTTGCTGCTCTGAAGTGAGCAGTGTTATATCAGTAAAAGCGGTGGGAGGGATATACTTTTATTCAATTACTCTTGAACTAAAACTCCTAACAGTATTGAAATAACACTCTCCGTGGGCCAAATACTATGAAGATTAATGGGAGCTGTTTTAATTGTGAAACATTACTATTCCTTTACCAGTGTTGCTTAGCGCAAAAGCAATATGCCTGTTCCCCTCAACTCTTCTTTCCAGGAGATTATAAAACAAGCACTTTAAATTGTCAGCATGTAAGCTGAAACCCCAAACTCTGGTGTTCCATTACTTTATCACCCCACACACACACATCCCTTTTATCTGTAAAGATCAAACTCCAACTTCTTGTTTTTATTGTGTAGAACCAGCTGCGGGGTGGAGGTATCCTCCCGTACACCTTGTCTCAGAGGGAACAAAGAACACAGCACGTGGCCAGTACACAGAGACGCATTCTAAATATGGTTGCATGCTAACGTTTATATTCATAAAAGACTCTGCAGCTGTTCTGATCACAGAAGTGGGTGCATTTCTTTGTCTGGGGTTGTGCCTTCCTTGTAGGTACCTGACAAGTTGTCCTGGTGCATCCTGATCTCTTGCATACATACAGTCTCTACATCAAATGTTATTTCAACTCAAATTATTTTATACCTATAAAATAAAATTGTAGTTAAAGGAATGAGAGGGAGATTTATAAAAAAAAAATGTTCTTCTTACCTTTTGAAGATCAGTTCTTATGGCATGGCAAGTGAATACAACGCCAGGGCTGATTTTATAAATGATTTAAGTCATTTTTTATAAATATGGCGTTCTTACTCTGATATTAATGCCTGGAATGCTTAACCGCTTAGTGACCGGCCACTTGCACATGCGGCAGTCACTTAACGTCCGGCTAAGAATTTTTTTTTCTTTTCTTTTTAATTATTCTGGAGTCCTGAATGGCGTGCAGCCGCACGGGGACCTGGACTTCCGGGATGTACATGTGTACGTCCTCTGTCACTAAGTGACAGTTTTTGCGGGACGTACGTGTACGTCCATTGTTGGGAAGGGGTTAAGGACAGCATGTATCAGGCGTTAAGATTCTGGCGATAATTATGTTGCAGATTTGTGGAACTCACAACATCCTATATTATAATTCACTAAGGATGTTTGATAGAAGCTCTCATGCGCAGTAGAGACGGCTGCGCACGCTGCAGTCATGTGCAGTACAGAATGCACGTGACTTCAGGTGCACAGAGAGGACTACATTCTGAATTTGGTGCGCTCCTCTCCGTTTCAGCAGCGACGCAGGCAGTCTGTACTGTGCATGACTGCAGCGCCGCCAGTGTTGGCCCGTGTACACAAGCTTTAAAACTAGTTTCTTTATAATTTTGCTGCTCAACTTTTTACAAACCCATTACTCCATTTTTTTTAAAAAATGTATTACACGGCGTGCAGCCCTCTGAAACTAGAGTTCTTAGCTTTATAACTATTGAAGACACTGTTACAGCCAGTTCAACGTGTATTTTAGGTTAACTCCATGTTTATAAATGTCCCTGTGAGTGTCTCTGATTTGTTAAACAGAAGGTCTTCAGCAGACATTATACAGCTGTCGGATATATCTATTTTTATATCCTTTTGCATTGTATCTCCAATTGCCTATATTTCCTGATCCTCATTCAGATCTACATTTAGCTCACACCTGCCCAAAATAGACAATAGACTTTTCAACAGTCTGAATGAGAGATCAGTGTAACTTTTCCTAATAATAAACCCCACTTTCCTCAAGGTAGACCAGTCACATTGAATTCAAGGTTGCATATTTGAAAACTTCATTCAAAACATCTTATGTTGGTAGACAAAAGACCAGCAAATGCATAGTTTGAGAAATTGATACTTTTTATTTCTGAAAAAGTAAAATTATTTCTCTGTCGTCCAATACAGGTTACTGGTAACTCTGGGTAGGTGATCAGCCCCTTTAAATAGGCAGGAACAATTCTAGAATTGATTGCAGGGGGTGGAGCGCTTGTGAAGCATGAGCGCTTGCTTCACAAGCTCGTTTCTGATTGGCTCCTGCCACGGCAGTCATTTTGTGCTCTTTCCAGAACGAGTATCCTATGTAGGGCTTGGACACTCCTTCGCTCCTCTGCTGACTAACCCTTTGCCTGCCAGATAAGTTTATTTTAGTGATTTCTGGGGTGAAACTTTAATCCTACACACTATAATTGATTTCTTATGTGAGAATGTCTATACCACTGGAGCTTGGGGCCAGACCTAAGACTAAGGAGGCTGGGGTCACTGTATCCTGCGTTGCTCTTCCTGTCACTCAGGGCTACGTAGAGAGTTCTCAGGTCATTTATGCCTAGCATGTTCTGATGTCCCTGAAAGTATTCCAGGGACCTCCAGCCATGCGTTAGAGCCAGCTTGGGTGCAAGAGTTCAAGGCTGCTATTAGAGACCTTAGGTCCACATTGCAACTCTTTCCATCCCAGTTACAGGGGGTCTTTCATTCTTGGCAGGCTCCCTCCTCAGTCAAGTCTTCCCTGCACAAACCTCAGGGAGTACCTGATGTGTCAGATTCCTCTGAAGAGGAACTGCTGGTGGATTCAGATGTTGAGGAATGTTCTGCTGTGGACTCCTCTCAGTTTTTTGGGGATCCTTTTGAGGCTGATCCTGAGCCCTCCGCTGAGGGCCTGATCAGGGCTGTCTTGACTACTCTTAATATCCCCTTAGTTCAGGAGGTTCCTTCTGACCACTCTGATGTGTTCCACAAGCCTAAAAAGCCCCTTACTTGCTTTCCACCTAACCCCACTCTTGACCGCCTTGTGTCTGAGGAGTGGAAATCCCCGGACAGAAAGCCCTCTGTGTCCAAGAAATTTGCCAAGCTTTATCCCTTTTCTGAGGCTTCCCTTACTCAGTGGGTTCATCCTCCCAAAGTGGATGCTCCTATTTCCAGGCTGTCTAAGTCTGCTGCCTTACCAGTCTCTGATGCGTCTGCTCTGAAGGACTGGACTGACAAGGAACTTGAGGTCTCCCTCACGTCCATTTTTGCCACTGCTGGTTCTGCCATGCGTCCAGCACTCGCTGCTGCATGGGTGAACTGGGCCATTGCGGTCTGGACTTAACAGATCACCATGGCTGTTCGGCAGGATGTTCCTACTTCAGATAAGTTGCGCCTTCTCACTAACTTTTCTGAAGCACAGCAATGTTTCTGCTGCCTGATTTAATTCCATCCGTTTGGTGGCTAGGGTTTCCACCATATCTGTGGTGGCCAGACGAGCTCTTTGGCTCAAGATCTGGTCTGTTGACACTGCTTCTAAGAAAGCGTTGCTCTCCCTACCCTTTCAAGTTACCTCCTTTTTTGGGCCAGATCTTAAGGGTCTGATCAGTGAGACCACAGGGGGTAAGAGTACTCTTCTACCCTTGGTTCCCAGGAAGAAATTGCCGCTCAAACGTAATCGGTACTTTCGTTCCTTTCAGAATGAGACCCGACCGGCGAACCAGATGGGTTCCCTCAGCTCCGCTTACCTCCTCCAAGCCCAAACAACAATGGAAGCCCAAGGTCTCTTCCAAGCCGCCTTCGGTATTACTCGCCAAACCCGGGTCCGCACTCTGCTGTGGGTGGTCACAACATTTGGGAGGATTCAGCGATGGACCCATGGGTTTTACAGGTGGTGATGGAAGGGTACAGGATCTCTTTTGTCTCTCTTCCACCCTTTCGCTTTCTTCCTTCTCACACGCCTCAGGGTGCAGAGAAATGCCGTCTATTCAACGGTGCTGTTCAGGCTCTTCTGGACAAAGACGTTCTAGAGCCGGTTCCTATTCAGGACAGAGGTATGGGTTTTTGCTCAATCCTCTTTGTGGTTTCCAAGAAGGATGGCGGTTGTTGTGCCATTTTGGACTTGAAGGATCTCAATTCCTTTGTGATCCGGACTCATTATCACCAGGAGTCTCTACGGACGGTGATTACTGCCATGTCCCCAGGGGAATTCCTTGGATCTTCAGATCACGTACTTACACATTGCCATTCATCCAGAGAGCTGGAAGTACCTCCAGTTTGCCTGCGACCGGGGACATTTTCAGTTCTCAACTCTTCCATTTGGTTGGACGACAGCTCCTCAGGTCTCAGGTTCCTGATACAGAAAATACCCTTGGTCTACAGCAAGCAAGAATAAAAAAAGCCTCAAACCCTTGGTTGCTAGAGTGATCTCCAGTGCGTTACTATGCAATGCATTGGACTTCTATCTAGCATCCAAAGGGTTAAATAGTAGCTTTTAAAGGGGTATTAAACTGGTGCAGGAACATTGAGATTGCTCTGGCCAACTCAGAATGTGGGAGTGGCCAGCACAACTGAGGCTCCTCCCCTCAGAATACAGAGCTGTAACAGTTGCCTACTCTGCCTATTGGGAAATTCAGCCCTGCAGAAAATCCTAATGTGCAGTATGACCCACTTCTGTGTGGACATGATACAGATTTTGGAGAACCAATCCACACTGAATTAAGTCATGGTCTCCTTTAAGGTTTTCTGACCAGAATAATTAACCATTTCAGTGCCAGAGAGGTTGCAGCACAATTTGTTTTGTACCCCTCTGGCACTCAAAAGGTTAAGGTTAGTGGGACGTTATTAGGTGTTCCTTTAAATCCTTGAATTCTTGGGAGGGCTCCACTGTTTGGTTTCTAACTAAGGGGTTAGCTTTGTTTCCAGTATCGTCTTGAGCCTACATTTTGTACAGCTATGCAGTATATGTTGTCCAATAATATAATAATGTGTAAGAATATTGCTTTGTACCTTTAAACTGGTCCTGTCACCTTAGGACAATTTTAGTTCATTTTACAGATAATTAAAATATGACTATATGTGGTAGTAGCCAGTTTGTAAAACAATTATATGTTGTACCAGACAGCTCTAAAATAATTTTTGAAAAATTTATGTTTTTGTTGGTGGCACAGTGTGGCATTTATGCCAATTCTCTGCACAGTATGCTAATCAGTTTTTTGTCTGAAATTTTCTCTCACTGGACTATAGGAAATGCCTCAGTGTGTGAGCTCTGCCTATATTCATTCATAGCACTGTGTGTGAGCTCTGCCTATTCATTCCTAGCACTGTGTGTGAGCTCTGTCTAGATTCATTCATAGCAGTGCATGTGTGAGTGTGTTTATAAGGCTAACATGTATCATATTACTGTTGAATGCAGTTATCTGATTGTTTTTTTTTTTTTTTTTTAATATTCTATTTTTCTTCAGACATTTTGAGGTTATAATTCTTGTTATAAGAGGCATCCAACAGAAAACCCGGCTACACTGTTTCAGTCTTGGATACATCCACTAATAGTCCTAAAATCTTATCTTCAACTATCTGCAATCTCAGGCTTGTTTCCCGTCTGCCAAAAACATACGTCCTCTTGGCAGTCTTTTTCCTACTGACCTTGAACCATCCCAGACATTTAAATGAAAACTTTTAGACCTGGGCGGGTGGTATCAGGAACCCCTGGTGCCCCTGCCCAGTATTGATGATGATCAATACTTATGACACAGAATGCATTCACTGCATCCCCCCCCTCCCAGTGAGTTTGTACAAAGTGTGCCAGAGGGGTGTACAACAAATATGTGTGTGCTTTAAGGGGGTTGGATACACTTATGTCACCCACATATACACTATTTGCTTCCTCCGCTTTGTTCTACTGTCCTCTGATGTCTCACAGATGTGCACATATACTGCCTGATGTCCTCAGATTTTCCCCTCTGGTAGCCAAAGAACCACGCACTGCCTGCTTCCCAAGCCTTGTCCCATTGGTAGCTGTGCTCCTGTCACCCCCTTTGGTATGTCAACCCGTTCCAATGGCATACCATTCTGGGCATTGAAAATAAAAGCAAATTGCATGGTTTTGATAGATTTTAGTATCCTTCAAGCGAAAAAAAGATTTTCCCATAGCACCAATTTTTGGAAATAGTTGTGCTTGCTAGCCTAGAGGTAGAAAGTAGAGTGATTCCAGCAATGAGTGATTCCAGCAATGGCTGATGGGGTATAATGGTAATTGTTGCCCAGCAACACCTGGAGGACCTCGTGTTGCACACCCCTGGCTTATGCTGAACAATCTCACAATTTACTTCCATCGGGGATTTTCTGTAATACTGCACCACTCATTCATTAGAAGTAATAGAAACGTTCTATAATATATATACATTGCCTCATCCGTGAATGGTGGTGTTTGTAGGTCTATACTTGGTTAACCCTTTGAGTGCCAGAGAGGTAGCCATCACATTGTTTTGCGATGCTTTGGATACCCCTCTGACACTCAAAAGGGTTAAAATCCAAGTCTGCTTTATGCAAAACTTAGAAGCCCTCCAGGACACTTGGCTGCAGTGCAACCCATAGGTACAAGGCTTTCAGACTCCTGGGTTGTGTGCACAGACTTTAGAATATACAGAATTCACTGGACTGAAGTGACTACTTGGGACCGACCCATGTTGTAATGAAGTTCTTGCACATTGCTTACATGTATCCAAACAGGGCAGGCGCTAATGCGGACGTGCTGGACAAGTCTCGCTGGTTCTGATGGTTTTGTATTCACAGTCCACACAGACCCTCTGTGCTTTAAAGGGATAGTAATGTATCAATATATAATGCCATATTATTCATTATATGTTTTTATAATGCTCCATAGCGTTCTAAACATCCATATCATTGTAGTTTTATTGTAAAGTTCCCCCTTGTGCCCCTTTTATCTACGCCACTCTTCTTCCCTTCTGCTCTGAAAGCTGATTCAGAGGGACTGCATCGAGTGACAGTCTTGTGTTAGCACAAGGAAAACCCTACTCCCCTTTGTCAAGGGGTTGGGGAAGGGTTTCCTTATACAGAAGAAATAGTTCCTCATTGCGATCTGTCCGATCAAGCAACCAGCTTTCAGATCTAAAGGGAAGAAGAGTGACGTAGATAAAAGGGGCAGGAGGGGGGGAACTACAATAAAATTACACTCAAACTGCAATTATATGAATGTTTAGAAAGCTACAGAGCATTATAAATAGGTATAATAAATAATCCAATATGACATTATATTGGTCCATTACTATCCCTTTAAGGGAATCTTCAACAGTCTACAGAGATCTCAGTGCTTAAACACAAACATGCACGCACGTACACATGCGCTCTCTTTCTGGTAGAAATGACACCAATCTAGAGGCTAATAAAGTAGTCAGTTGGTGCATATCATGTATTATGTAACACAGAACTCTGTCGCCCTTAGAATTTGACCCATCACCCTGATTATGGGGGGATAGATCCCAAGAGTTCCCAGGCATTCCTGGATTTCTTTTCCCTGAAAGGTATATAAGCAGAGGTTTATGGGGAGCAGACTTGGGTAAGAGCGAGTTGGTTTCAGTAGAAAGGGAGATGAAGGGGGAGAGGTGGTGTGTAGGAAATGAGGCAAAGAAAATCTGAAGGGGGAGTTAAGAGCTCGGGGCTAAGAGCTTGGGAGGAAGTGGGGGGGGGGTTCTGAGGGAATGCTGGACTAGATCAGATATGCTAACGAGTAGGATTTATGAGCTTTGGCTGTTGAATGCTTTGTTTGGATAGGTTGGCCATTTAAGGTTACCCACTTAATCAGGAATTAAGTAATCTTAATATGACATCTGTTTCTTTTATCTTGCCTCTTGTAAATATAAGGAACTCATTAGCTGTTTGTTCAAAGGCGTTGTCAATGAAATCTGCAACATATCTGGGATTTCTCCTGCCTTTTCTTACTTCAGTTCAGTCATTTGTGACCACCCATATTTACATTGCATGCTGGGTGCACAATGACCATATCAAATAGCACATAATGCAAATGCAGAGGTGTAGATTGTATACTTGAACCTCTGTTATACTTTAATAATGGTCTGCTTAAAAGGTCTATAGCAGTATTTCATTTTTGTTTAAAAGCGGTGGACAATTATTTTTGCCCAAGGGCCAAATTATACATACATACATACATACTGACCCGGGTGCACATCGAAGAAAGAATTAGCATACGTACAATTTGTAGAAAATGACGGCACTCACAGGATCCTTTTACCAAAACGAAGAAACAGTTACCTTTATTGCAATAAATGTAACTGTTTCTTCGTTTTGGTAAAAGGATCCTGTGAGTGCCGTCATTTTCTACAAATTGTGTGTGTGTGTGTGTGTGTGTGTGTGTGTGTGTGTGTGTATATATATATATATATATATCGCTAAAATGTATGTAACAACAAAGTCATGCGCAGTAGAGACTGCCCGTGTCACGGGTGATACAGAGTTGGACGCTCTGAAGGAGCGTCCAGCTCTGTATCAGCCGCGGCACGGGCAGTCTCTGCTGCGCAAGACTGCCCCGCGACTGGCTGGCAGTGGCACTGTGGCCCGTGTAATGGGCTGTTCAACTAGTATATATATATAAAATATGATTCAGCGATCCAACGAGTCAGGGAGGTGGTGAGTCTTACTGCAGTGATTTTCCGTGGCAGTGTGCTGAGTTCAGGCGCATGCCCCCTGCTGCCCCAGAGAGGGGAGGACAGTGAACCAGAAATGTATGTTTGTGTATGTCTAAAATATATATACCCTTGTCCTCCATTAATACCATTCCTGACTGATAGATGTGAGTGAAAATGACAGTTGGCATATTGTCTGATCACATTCTATTAGCAGCTCTACTGCTGCAAATCCATTTACACACACCAGACAAGTTTCAATTCTGGGTATCTCTGCATGGAAAGAGGGAGACATTGTATTAATATGTTTTGCGATTTAATGTATCACTCTTCTCCAGCAGAGAAAGGCAGAAGTGACAATTATCTATGCAGCTTATTTTACTGGATGTTTATAGCCAGTCATAATAAGGGGCAGGTAAAATTGGCCTACTACCTGTGTTTTGGCAATCTCTGTTGTATAAGATGTACTTTCTGCTTCTTATTTGTTTATCTGGCTCCAGATCAACTTATTGATTCATATTTATAAATACAATCGGATTTCACATTTAAAGGGATAGTAATGTTTCACAAAAAAGCAGCTCCAATTAATCTTCATAGTATTTTGGCCATGGAGAGTGTTATTTCAGTACTGTCAGAGTTGTAGATCAAGAGTAATTGAATAAAAAAGTATCCCCCTCCCGCCCCTTTTGCCTAGTGTAAGTAACCTCCCCTCAGATGTGGAATCTGATCTTAAGACCAGACAACTCACAGCAAGGGACAATCTTCTTACTGTGAGAACAATGAAAACCCTGCCCCTCTTAACAGGTTTTTCCCTTTCGGTAACTGAAGATTGTCCCTCTCTGCAGTGTACTTGGACACACTCTGCTGCTCTGAGGTGAGTAGTGTTACATCAGTAAAAGGGGTGGGAGGAGGATACTTTATCATTCAATTACTCTTGAACTGCAACTCTGACAGTATTGAAATAACACTCTCCATGGCCCAAATACTATGATGATTAATTAGAGCTGCTTTTACTATGAAACATTACTATCCCTTTAATGAGGTAATAATGTTTTGCATGCACACATTTTTCTCATGGGTCTATACTAAGTGGATCTCATTCCAAAGGGAATGATATCCAAATTAATATGTACAGCCATGGAATTGTAAACATTCTGAGGAAAACCCCAAATTCTCCTCTAGACAGGAAATGCCATTCATATGGGAAAGTTCCTTGTGCTGATCATGGAGAGGGGGTTAGATGATCATTCTCTTCTTAACCCTTTCAGTGCCGGAGGGGTACATGCACCCCTCTGACACTGAAAGTCTTAACTCTTAGTGCAAGATGGTTATGCAGTACTTTGAACATCCCTCTGGCAATCAGAGGGTTAAATCCATTCTGTTGTGTCCCCAAGAGGTTATATTCCTGGCATTCCACATGTTTTGTTCTGAACTTTGAGCCACATGTATAAAGTGAAAAAGGATACAATTCTAGATCGACCCAGCTGTATCCAGTGATTTTGGTAGGCTATCCCTGAATGCTGGAGGGGACTCCATAGGGTTTAACTCAATTACATATTTTAATGTCCCCTATGATACTACAGCCCTGTTTTTCTCAGAAAATCAATCTGACAGTTTGTACATTTTAATGTTCCAGGTCAAGGGGGGAGATTTATGTATTTATTATGACTTCTAGCCTATGTAAAAAAAAAATATTTATTTATTTGGGGGGGGGGGGGTTCTTTAAAATCAGCAACAGCATTCCTATTTATTGACTAGTGCTCTGCAGAGACTGTAGATCAAAAGCAGGACTAGCTAGTGGAATGCGTGTAATTTAAATACCTTCTGACTTGCAGTTTTATGAAGTGTCTTTGGGACACCGAGGGGTTAATTACATTTTTCTGTTTATTCTCAGTTTAGTTAGTTATGGGAAAGTTTCAACATGCTCACAATAGTTAAAAACTGGACAGACCAAACAAATTTTGGAATTTAGTCCACTCTATACTGAACACTCAAGAAGGCCAAAGACCAGATGTGTAGATTAAATTACCAAATTTGTTGGTATACAAGCGGTAACGAAAGGCACATGACTGAAGCCGTTAGAGGCTTTCGTCCTGCACTGGATCAACAATGGCTGAAGATGAGAGAGAGATAGAGACAGAGAGATATGTATATACATAGAGAGAGAGAGATTGGTCTATTTTTATAAGACCAGAGTAGTGTGCAATTCCAGAGTCTTATATTATTGTCCTTGTGTCTGATTCTAGAGAATTTGGTATGTATTGCTATCCCTGCTACAATGTCTGTGGCAGAAAGCTCTCTGTTGTGGAATGTAAATTATAATTAAAATATATCCTATGTTGTAATTCGCGGAGATGTTTGTCAGAAGCCATCATGCTCAGTAGAGACGGCTGCACACGTTGCAGTCATGCTCAGTACAGACTTCCTGCGCCGCGGCTGATATGGAGCGGGGTGCTCCGAATTCAGGCCAGAGTCCTCTCCTCTCCTGGAACCCAGGAAGGTGCGTAGAGAGGACCACGGTCTGAATTCGGAGCACCCCGCTTCATATCAGCCTCGGCACTTTCGGGCAGTCAGTACTGCGCATGACTGCAGTGCCGCCAGTGTTGGCCCGTGTACATGGGCTTTAAAACTAGTAATTATTATAAAGCGTTTAGACAATGTGGCTTTATATATTGCATAATATTTAACCAGTTGAGAGCCAGAGGAGCACACAACGCATTCTTTTGTAATATGTTGTGTGCCCCTCTGGCACTCAAAGGGTTAAAGATGGCTTAAGATGTTACTGTCTCTTTAATTATATGAAATGCTCTTTAATACTTTTGCTAATGCATGCATTTCTATTTTCAGAATTTTTCAAAGAACTGCTTCAAAATGCTGAAACCTCCTTGAATGACATGTTTGTGCGGACTTATGGACGGTTGTACATGCAGAATTCTGAGGTTTTTAAAGATTTCTTTGTGGAACTGAAAAAGTACTACACTGGTGGAAGTGTCAACTTGGAAGAGATGCTGAACGATTTTTGGGCTAGGCTTCTAGAGCGCATGTTTCGATTGGTGAACCCGCAGTACCACTTCACAGATGAGTATTTGGAATGTGTCAGCAAGTACACAGACCAGCTGAAGCCATTTGGAGATGTACCACGAAAACTCAAACTTCAAGTCACGCGAGCCTTCGTTGCAGCTCGTACCTTTGCACAAGGACTGTCGGTGGCCAGGGATGTAATCAACAAAGTCTCCATGGTAAGCAAGTTTCTTGCTTTCTGAAGTCTTCACACATCAAGCCATATTCTGAAGCATTGTAAGGGTTCTCTCAATGATCTTTAAAGTAGATTTGTCACAACATATGTAGAACATAGCATAAATAGTTAGGCTACATATAGAAAACTACTAAAATGTTATTCATTTATTTATTTTCATGTAAATTTAATTTAGAAAGTCTGGGCTGCAGCTACTTCTGCATAGACTGCAGTTACCTGCTCTGTAATAGCAGTCCATAGCTCTGCCTCTGCTCTCCTCCCTCTACTGATGACGGAGGCTTCTGTCTGTAAGCTGGAGCGGTCTCATTGGCAGAGATCAATATCTAGCCAATGATACCGCTCCAGCTTACAAACAGCCTCCATCATCGGAGGAGAGAGGAGAGCAGAGGCAGAGCATTCTATGCGGAAGTAGCTACAGCCCAGACTTGTTAGTTTACATGAAATTAAACTTAAAAAAAAAATAAAATAAAATAAAAATAGTATATGTATATATAATAATAATAATATACTGTCTTAGTAGTATTCAGTGTGTGCCCTATTTATGCTATGTTATCCATAGGTGACACATCCACTTTAAAGAAGTAGAAAATATTTGTAATGGAAAAAAATTAATTATAAGTTTAACCACTGGGAAATGGTTTGTTCCAGTGTTGTTACAGTTCAGTATTTTTTATTTATGTATTTATTTTTGTTTTAAACTGTTCTAGACAGTGCCACCTGGTGTCTAGATAGTTATACTGGTTTCCATACTGTTATTCTATATTGCATCCAAGAGGAGAATTGAGCCACTGGCTACAGTTCTACATAGACTGTGACTGTATCAGCTTTGCTACCTAGTGACAGAACTGTTGAGACTAACCCTTTGTGTGCCAGTGGGGTATTCAGCGAATTGCAGAACAATGTGCTTTATAACCAGCTGGCACTTAAAGGGTTAAATAAAGCAGCTGATATCAGTGGATTTGCCTTTTCCTTTTAATGAGAAAGAAACATATTACAATATGGTTTTTTTTTTTTTGTTTGTTTTTTTTTTTTCCATAATTAGACTTTACTAATCCTAAGAGCTGCTCATTCTTTTTTTTTTTTTTTTTTTTTTTTTTTTTTAATTCACCTTTAAAGGGATAGAATTATTTCACTGAAAAGGTCTTTTACGTGCGCTTGGTTTGCAAGCGCATGTAGAAGACCTTTTCAGTAAAATAATTATTTTTCACTAACGCGACCTCGGCTCATCTGCAGAGCCACCTGACTGTCCTATGAAAGTCTTCCCCTGCAGTCAGCACAACGCTGACTTCAGGGAAAGGGGAGGGAGGGGAGACTTTGCGGGAGGTTATCTCTCAAATCACAAAGGTTCGAAAGATTACACTGGGGGCAATTAAATTTTTTAACATGCCTACAATATGTGGATTAGTAATATTTAAATATTACTATCCTTTTAACCCTTAGAGTGCCAGAGGGGCATGCAACGCAATGCTTTGCATACCCCCTGGCACTCTAAAGGTTAAATACCACATTTGGAAGTGTATGTGTGAAGTAGTATTGTTTTTTTTTTCTGACCCATATAATCTTCTGGCAGATTCTCTATGTTGAAATTGTCTGGCAAATTTATACCGACTGGCACAGCAGTGCAAAGACCACACACAGACTAAATGTATGCCAACTCCTTGCATACACAGGAATGTGCACTGCCTTGTGGCGCTTCCGTTCCCTGAACACTGATGTGCTATTGTGCACCCTGGTGCAGTCCTAAATTAGTAGTCTGTCTCGTTGGCATTTTGTGATCCGTAGGTGTTCTGTTCATAGAATGCTTTTGCTACTTAATGTTCTAATAAAGACCAGCTAATACAAGGACAAGGTGTTAAATTATGTTACTATTGTTGTAATCGATTGTGGCTTATAAACTTGTGGGCCCAATGCACACCCTCATGAAAAATTAAGCACATTTTTTAACAATATAATACTTTGAGTACAAGAGAGGTATCTAACGCACTGCAATGCAGTACACGGAATACCTCTCTCGCAAGCTAAGAAGTAGGTGGCAGAAGGGTGAGTGAGCAGTGACGCTCTGCCACTCATTTAATTGGGGAGTAAACCATTAAGAACAACTAGGGTACACTCCTTGTTGGGAGATGTTTAATTCCAGTGGTATTAAAGATATAGTAATACTTCTAATAAAGTGGATGTCAGAGTCGTCTTTGTTATTTTTTTTTAAAGGGATAGTAATACTTTGTTTTATCTTTATTTTATTTTGTAGGCATTAAACATGAAGAATGATACAAGTCTTATCTCTCAAACCTTTATGGTTTAAGAGATATTCACAAGCAAAGTATCCCCCCCTGTTCAGCCAGATCAGAAGGGAGGTGCCCAGGTAGACTGCAGAGAGGGACAATCTTCAATTAAGATAAGGGAAAAAGCTGAAAAACGTGTCAAGGGGGGCAGGGATTTCATTGTTTTCATACAAAGAAGATTTTCCCCTGCTGTTATCTGTCTGGTCTTACAACCAGATTCACATCTGAGAAGATATGGCTTACACTAGGAAAAAGGAGCGGGGAGAGGAAACTCTGCTTGTGAATATCTCTTAAACCATAAAGGTTCGAGAGATAAGACTTATATCATTCTTCATGTTTTTTTAATGCCTATAAAATAAAGTTAAAACGAATTACTATCCCTTTAAACCTGCAGCGCTATGTTTCATTACTTACAGTTTTGTAGTTCAGATGCTATTCAAGCAGAAAGGATCCCACTCTTCCCTCCGTCACTGATCCTCTCACTCTGGTCTGGATGGGGAGCAGTGAGGGACAATCTTCAGCAAGCAAAAGGAAAATCCTGCCTTCCTTTGTCAGGGGTGCAGGGTTTTCCTTATACTTACTGACTGAAGATTGTACCTCGCTGCATTTGTCCGGTCCCACGACCGGTTTCCAGATCTGATGGGAGAGGGATCCTTTAGGACTGCATAGCGCTTGAATTACAAAACTGTAAGTATTGAAATATAGAGCTAGGTGTTAAAAAAAATAAATAAATAAAGAGGACTCGGTCCCACTTTAATAGAAGTGTTACTATCCCTTTAAAGCAAAAACTAAGGGCTGGATCTCCCCAGAGGCAGAACAGGCAACTGCCTAGAGCTCCAGATTATGAGGGACACCTTGGCAATGCTGGTAACACCCACACTTGAGTTATCTCTGTGTCCTTGAATCAGTGTTATACTCCTTCACAGGCTATTACTTAACCATTTGGATGCCAGAGAGATTCCAACTCTGTGCAGAGCAAGGAGTTCAAGCTTCTTTTTCTTCCCTGCTTGTTATATACCAAGGGAATTTTCTGTGCCAAGAAACAGTGGATGGAACTGGAGGCGGAGTCATCTGGGGAATGGGGGTGTGGCCATGGCAGAGCTAAGGACACCTAGAAGAGAGTGCCTTGCCTAGGGATTCCTGTGCAAAATACTGTATTTTATGCAGAGCTTGTGTCTATGGCATTCAGAGCTCAATAACCAGCAACAGCATCAGATAACTGCAAATAAATCTTGAATTTAGACTCTCAAACAAACTAAAATCAAGGTTGTTCTCTCTGACATTTGAATGAAGCCACTCTTGACAATGGAGGCAATTGATTTTTTCATAATATGGTTTAATGCCATTTAACTTTCATCTGTTTCTAATATTTGCAGAATCTTTTGGCCACTACATAGTGCTCACTTAAATAATTTTCATCCAAGAACTGGAAGGAAGTTGTGGTATCAAATTTCTATGTAGGTCATCAAAATTAAGTTGTTTTATGCTGATGGAATTGATATAGCATGCCAACATTAAATTTTAAGTGTTTTGTTGTTTTTCATATCTTAGGGCAGGGGTAGCCAATCTTTGGACCTCTCTTAGCTGGCTCCCAGAACTTTTAGCTGACTCATAAATTTTAATCTGGCTCCAAAGGCTTCTGCATTGTGTTCACCACTATTGTGCACTATCCCGGGCCTTGCCTGCAGGTTTTAAATGCTCTTATCTGTCATTGATGCTAGAACTGAGAATAAACTGGTACTTTTGTACCGATGCTGAGAGGAAGAGGTTCTGTGCCGCTGGCACTGAGGAGGAAGGGGTTCTGTGCCGCTGGCACTGAGGAGGAAGGGGTTCTGTGCCGCTGGCACTGAGGATGAAGGGGTTCTGTGCCGCTGGCACTGAGGAGGAAGGGGTTCTGTGCCGCTGGCACTGAGGAGGAAGGGGTTCTGTGCCGCTGGCACTGAGGAGGAAGGGGTTCTGTGCCGCTGGCACTGAGGAGGAAGGGGCCCTGTGCCGCTGGCACTGAGGAGGAAGGGGCCCTGTGCCTCCGGCACTGAGGAGGAAGGGGCCCTGTGCCTCCGGCACTGAGGAGGAAGGGGCCCTGTGCCTCCGGCACTGAGGAGGAAGGGGCCCTGTGCCTCCGGCACTGAGGAGGAAGGGGCCCTGTGCCTCCGGCACTGAGGAGGAAGGGGCCCTGTGCCTCCGGCACTGAGGAGGAAGGGGCCCTGTGCAGCCGGCTCAGTGAAGCTTTCAAGAGACTATATGGCACTGCCACTCTCCATGCACCCAATACTTATCATTTATTTAACCCTAGCATGGCTAGAATACCAGAATTGTGTTCCACACTCAAACCTTATGTATGCTGCACATCTCCCTTATATCTCAGAGTTTCACTCTGTAAAACGTGTGTAACCGTGTGTTGTCTAAATTGTAGCCCTCTATAAATAATCATTCTCTCTGGTTCTGTGACCTTAAAGTTCCAGATATTATCCATTGTATAGCCGATCTGTGTAGTTACAGCACCTAGAATGCTCTTTTTTTTTTTATTATTAATCTTTTGAGGACTGGTGTGCAGTGTAGCACAGCCCTGTGGTCCTTAAAAGGTTATATATGAAGGAAAAACAAACAATTCTGTCATTTAATATGTTCCAACCTAAAAGCATCTTCAAGAGTCTCTGCATCTATCTGCTTTAGGGCTGGTATAACTGAATGATATTCCTACTTTAATTAACCCAGGCAATGCCATAGTGGTAAAATGTGTGATGGCTTCTATATCACAGATGTTGCAGGAACAGTACCGACTCCTTATAATAACCCCTACTGTAAAATTCTAATGGGCATGATGAGACTGCTATGTGTGGATGCTCTTTATAATTAATTTGTAATGGATATCATGTCCAGGACCCCAGACCCCCTCCCACTTAATCCTTAGGTGGGTGGAGATTAAAATCTTGGAGGCTGGCCAAAAAGATTCATGAAGCCCTCCATCAGCATATTCAGAATTAAGTAAAGATTCCCTTTGGGGAACTAAATCCATGTATTATAGATAGTGGCCATTAGGATTTTGTGCCCATATTAACCCTTTGAGTTCCAGAGGGGAAGCAATGCATTGCGTAACCAAAGGGTTAAGGTAAGTGTGTGGGGGGGATTACTAGAAGGTGTTGGTGCTCCTTTAAAGTGATAGTAATCCTTAAAATGTAAAAAAAAATATGTTGTAGGGTTTATGCCCCTAAGTAAAACAAGAGTACTCCCACTGCTGAAAGGCGTTTCATTCAAAAGTTATTAATTTTCAAAGTTGAATTTTTTAGGTGCAATATCACAGTGACCTGAAATTGTACAGTGGCGCTGTTGCTACACCATCCTATGGAGATTTATGGTCCCAGGACCAGAGCTGTCCATAGGATCGTGTAGCAAAAGCACCACTGTACAGTTTCAGGCCACTGTGATATTGCACCTAAAAAATTAAACTTTGAAAATTAATAATTGTTGAATGAACACCTTTCAGCAGTGGGAGTACTCTTGTTTTACTCAGGGGGATAAACCCTACAACATATATTTTTTTTACATTTTAAGTATTACTATCCCTTTAATATGTAAGTGTAATAACTAAAAAAAAACTCGTCATTGTTGACTAAGATGACTTGAAATATGGTATACAACTAACATAACTAAGTAATCCCTTTAACCAGGGGGCTCAATTGATGGCCATAAAGCCCTCGCTGGACTGTAATTCCCATCAGTCAGTGAACACTGCTGGCTTTATGTGTAGCACTGTCCTATTCATTTTGGAATCCCAACGCTTCCTATAGAGGTGGAAACATCCCAGGAGACTGGGTGCCAGGGCTCTTAAAGGGATAGTAATGTTTCATAATAAAATCAGCTCTAATTAATCATCATAGTATTTGGACTTTGGAGAGTGTTATTTCAATACTGTCAGAGTTGTAGTTCAAGAGTGATTCAATGACAAAGTATCCACCTCCCGCCCCTTTTACTGATGTAACACTGTTCAGCCAGATCAGAAGGGAGGTGCCCAGGTAGATTGCAGAGAGGGACAATCTTCAATTAAGATAAGGGAAAAACCTGAAAAACTTGTCAAGGGGGGCAGGGCTTTCATTGTTCTCATAGGAAGAAGATTGTCCCCTTCTGTTATCTGTCTGGTCTATGGACTGCATTCCACATCTGAGAAGAGATGACTTACACTAGGTAAAAGGGGCGGGAGGGGAAACTTTGCTTGCGAATAGCTCATAAACCATAAAGGTTTGAGAGATAAGACTTATATCGTTCTTCATGTTTTTTTTAATGCCTACAAAATAAAATAAAGATAAAACAAAGTATTACTATCCCTTTAAAGTGTTACTTCTGCCTCCTAAACTTTGGGAATATTTTACATGCACCAGTGTGCATTTACCCCATTACTGGATCCTAAAGCTCCCACTAGGCCCCTAAAAATGTTGCCGAAAGCTGCCTATCCCTGCCTTAGGTGATGGCTGGTGTGCTGAGCAGTGAATGGGGTTAATGATTACACCGGCAGCTGCCCGAACTTCTAATTAGTCTGGTTTCCTTTGTTTTAGGCCTGGAGGTTAAACTCCAGCTTGCTGGAAGGTATTGAAGTACTAAATTGTCTGACTCAGCCAGTGACTCATTCCTGAAACATCCTGTGTAAATCCAGAAGAGATTGCTTTACCTAAAACCTCCTCCTCCAAAAATTCTTCCACCTCTTGCTTCAAGCTACCAAACTCCCAGAAACAAAGTCCTCTTTTAGGCTGGAAGATGACGTTCCACGGATGCAGTTCTACCTTAGACTGAGCCCGTTGTTTCTTGAATGCTCTGTTGTTAATGATCATCAGTTACAATAATACTGCCCTGCAGGGTATAAATATGTACAGCTGTACTGATACATTATACGTCAGGGTTATTCATTCAGCTGTTGGACTGCAACTCCCATCTTCCCCGTCAGAGGATGATGGGAAATGTAGTCCAACAGCTACTGGAAAATAGGTTGCACATCCATGACACAAAACCTCTAAATCAGTGGCTCTCAACATGTATGCATGTTTGTAGTTAAACTAGCGAATGCTGCATGGTGTTTCCAGTGGGATTCGGCTTTGCCTTTGTTGTGTTGTATAGGTCAGGGGAACCGCTGCAAGTCTGGCGATGAATGTTGCTGCAGCGATTTGGACAGGAGTGGCCAGTGGCTTCGCCTGCATCTGTCAATCACCATCCCATGACGATTCGCTGGTTGTGTGTGCCGTCCCGTGGAGGAGCTGAAAGCAAACTAAAACAGATTGTTATCTAAATAGATTTCACTGCTGGTTCCTAAAATGTCTTGCCGTTTACACCTTCACCGCTTCTAAAACACTAGCATTTTTATATAATTTTATCTATCCCTGATATAATATTTTTTTTTCCTGAGTAAGAAAATGGAGATGCTTTATTTAAAAGTTATTAGAGATCACACTTGCATTTTCTATTTTTTGTGGGTTATAGTACTTCCATGGCCTGCTGCTTTAAGGCGCCACTGCTGCTACAGTAGGGCCTGAACAAAAGTACAATAAACTTAGTAGCAGACAGAATTTGTAGGAACTAGCTACAAGTTGTAGGAGCGAGTAGATACATACAAAATACCCAGAAAATTTAGGAGCCTTGGATTTTCCCACGGCTGTACTACAGCAGTCATCGGATTGTCTAAAGGGGGCAGTAATTCTACCCTAAAATTGGTGGCCCATTGAAGGACTGTACACACAAACAAATGCAAGAACTGGAACTTTGGGGTAAACCAGTTATACCATAAGGGACAAATAGAATGGAAAAAAATTGCCGTGAAACAATTCATTGGCGACTTTTCTGGTATCCAAGGGGTTAACATGAATATTCCATTAAAATCAATTGGGAATTGTATGTGCCTTATGATGCAGAGAGTTTGTTCCAGAACTGCTCCATTTTGTCTTTGTACAGATGCCATATTGACCATGTGGCTGTAGGAAGTTGGGCGTGTTCCGGAACCCTGTTGCCATGCCCCTTCTGCTCTTATTCGTAGGTATATAAAACCCTTTATAAGTGAAGCCACATATCCTGTACCTTGTTGGTAGTACATACGTATTTCCATTATTCCCCATTCTTTGTCTTGGTGCCTTTTCACAGGCACAGAGACTTGAATCTATAAAGCCCCTTACGTCATGAGTCCTGAGATGAAAACTTGCACCTGAATAAAGAACTTAAATTAAAGCTCCGATTTACCCATGTATCTGAGCTCCTTAATCCCCCAAAACCTGTAGAACTGGGGCTGGAAAGTCCTGCCTCTGTCTAGACTGGGTGAGATTCCTGTGCTCCTCCAGTTTCAGCCTAAGAAGTGCTACAATAATAAGAGAACAGATGCAGGTTGCAGCCTGCAGAGCTGTTGGTGACGTCTGTAGATGCCATGGCAGTGTTAGATGCCAGGAGAGAAAAACCAAATTGTGAGACTTCCTTTTTTAGTTTTTTCATTGCCAGATGGGTAAGCAACACAACATATTAATAACCTAAAGGGTTTAACAGAGTGCTTCCCAACCCTGCCCTTATGTCTTCAAACTCCCCCCCCCCCAGCATTGCATGTTTTTGGGGTGTCTGCCACTAAACACCAGTTGTTTCATCATTTTCACTGGGGGATCTGTGGGAATGTTTATGACTCTGTTTCACCTGTGATCATGAAAGGAAATTAAAAAACCTACACTATTGGAGGGGGCTTAAGGACGCGCAATGCAGTACACACACTCAGGGTTAGCCCTGTCAAATGGGGTATGTGTACTGTAAACTAGGGGTGTCCAAGTTCAATCCTTAAGGGCTACCAACAGGCTAAGATTTAACCCTTAAGGACCAGTAACATGCCAGGACTGTAACAGCCGTCCGTGCGTTAAGGACCGGTGACGGTCCTGGCACATCATGAATTTTCTGATCAAAGCGCTCCTTCAGGCACACTATGATCATGCGGGGAGTCTAAAACTGACTGCTTTAAAACTGGAGCAGTCAGTTTCAGCCTCTCCGATGAGCCGGTACCATGTGATCTCTCACACATACCGGCTCTCAAAACGAAATGGCTTTGGTCCTCCAGTGCACACAATTCCGGGTCCGCCTGGGGTTAAGGATTTCACTGATTTAGCACCGGTGGGTTATTCAGTGGCTCATTCATTTTACTTGTCCCACCTGTGATCAGACAGGGAAATCCTTATATCCTTGACTGGGTGGCACTTCAGGACAGAACCTGGAAACCAACCCCTGCTGTAGATAGTTGTTGCAGCAGGTGCAAAGTGATTTCAATAGCACCACCTTGGGACCACTTTAGAAAATTCAACTTAATCTTAAAGATTGAGTTGTAATAATGTTTTAATTAAATATACATATTTTCATAAAAAAGCTTTACAGATCCTTTTAAACATTTTGGTTCCAGAGAGTGGTCTGCAGTAGTGTTTTTCTGTCGTATTTGACAGTGAATAAAGACCTAAATCTCCTGAATCAAACCAAATTCAGATTACACCTAATGTTGATTCTGATTCCTTTTGCATTTGACTCTTTATTCCCCTCTACTCCCTAATTTTGTAGCTAAATGAGCTCTGCGATCATGACAACAACCCTGCTGAGGCTAAATCAACTCCATATGTATTAGGTACTCCCGGATTTATTCAAGTTGGAATACATAATGTCCTTCCAGAGATACAAACGCAGCATGAGCTGTTAAATTATATCAAAAAGGCTGTAATGCTTCTATATTGCCAGTGACTGTCTTCTTAATATGTACATCATGCATGTGTTTGCTGTAAATAGGCATAGAGCTCCCGAGGGGTAGACTCCTAATGAATTCCAATGTCTTTCAGATGAGACCGTCTGTATTTAATAACAATAATTTTGTTTACAAAATGAAACCTATACGGAATAGTAAGGGACCGGTGATAAGATGATTTGCTGCCAGGAAGTGAACTCTTTGAGCTCCAAAGCAGTCTTTTGCGTTGCATAAAGGACATAGTTGTGGAGAAATTCTGGAGGAAACCAAATGCACCATGGGGAAAAAAACCCAATTGATTCAAAAAAGCTTTTTAACCGTTCGACTTCATAAAACATGGTAGTTGCCGTTTATAGTTTGCCATATTGAAATGAGTAGCAAATGGAGTTACCCAACACTGCAGTGTTTAAGATCTCAGTGCAACTCGCCCTGCCTGGGAACGACCAAGAGGACAGAAGCCCAAATGAGTGAGCGACAGAAGCCCAAATGAGTGAGCGACAGAAGCCCAAATGAGTGAGCGACAGAAGCCCAAATGAGTGGAAGGCTTATTCTAACCGATGACCATCACTGGAACAAGGAAGTAATTCAGCTTCAAACCCTGTATGAATAAAACATTGTTTAAAGAGAAAAATGTAAAATAACTAGAAGGGGCCTGTGGAGTAACCACGGTCAAGCTAGATGTAGGCGTATAGTTAGTTAAACACAACTGCAAGAAATGCATTGGGCTACATCCAGCCTGACCTGAAACTCCCAGCAATGAAACCAGGGTTTCATTGTGATCACCAGGGAATGAGCAGAGGAGCAGATCAGTGGTCTAGAAAAACACCACAGATACTCCCTCACTGCAGCCCTGCAGTTCAGTGCCCTGTGCTGCAGGCGCATCCTCCATAGGTGCTAGCAAATTACTTTCAAACCCACCACTAGGGGTCTACAGAGGCTGTACACAAAACCCATGAAGTGTGTGTGTGTGCATCTGTGAACCACTAACTTACAGGTTGCTTTCAGCCTATTGTCCACCTCAGGGTCAGTTCTTTCACTGCATTGGAAATTTCTCCATCATTCAAGTGGTAAAAAGAAAAAATAGTCCCATTTAAAGCGGAACTATCAGCAAAATAAAATTGCCCCCAAAACACTTACTAACATAGCGATTGGCAAAAGCATACTTTCATTAGGCTGAAGTCCTGCATTCTTGAGGAAAAGCAACTTCTTCGGCAGCCACCAGCTGCACAGAACTTTACAAGTGAAGCTCTGTGTTTCTGCGCCATCAATAACTTCCGGTACCTTAAGGAACCAAGAAACGCCACTCACCAATCCTTGCAGTGAACGGGACAGACAGCGCAGACTCACAGATACCTTTTCTCCAAGATATCTGCGTTGTTCCCCGCTGGTGCCTGCCAAAGAAATTGTTTTTCCTCAGTAATGCAGGACTTATTCAGCCTAATGAAAGTATGCATTTGCCTATCGCTGTGTTAGCAATTGTTTGGGGGGAAATTTTATTCTGATATTAGTTCTGCTTTAAATCGGTATGAATTTTTATTTACGCTCTGTGGTGCAAATGGATGCCTCAGAATAGCTCCACTTCGCCTGTATACTTAAAGGGATAGTAATGTTTCACAAAAACAGCAGCTCCAATTAATCTTCATAATATTTGAGCCATAGAGTGTTATTTGAATACTGTCAGAGTTGTAGTTCAGGAGTAACAGAATGATAAAGTATCCCCCTCCCACCCCTTTTACCTAGTGTAAGCCACCTCCCCTCAGATGTGGAATCCGGTTGCTAGACCTGACAGATAACAGAAGGGGACAATCTTCTTCCTATGAGAAAAATGAAAGCCCTGCCCCCTTTGACAAGTTTTTCAGGTTTTTCCCTTATCTTAATTGAAGATTGTCCCTCTCTGCAGTCTACCTGGGCACCTGCCTTCTGCTCTGGCTGAACAGTGTTACATCAGTAGAAGGGGCGAGAGGGGGATACTTTATCATTGAATTACTCTTGAACTACAGCTCTGACAGAATTGAAATAACACTCTCCAAATACTATGATGATTAATTAGAGTTGTTTTATTATGGATCATTACTATCCCTTAAGGCCCATAAAATTAGATGGCCACTGTTAATGTGGGATGAGAGGACTCCTCCCATGGGAAAATTGACCATCTAATTTAAATTACTTGAAAATGAAGGTTTTATCACCGCTACAGCTCCTACCATCTCCACCCAGCCAATGGGATTTGTAGTTCCTAACTGGTAGTCCATCAGTTAAATACCTTTTGCTTAGTTAACCCTTTGAGTGCCAGAAAAGTATACAATATATTATATTGCAAGTCAATGTATACCTCTTCACTCAGAGGGTTAAAATAATAATACTCAGAACTTCAATCAGTCTGTGTTATTCAGTGTTAAGTATAAACGGGGGTTCAGTGACCTATGAATCCCCTGTGTTTCTCCGGGAGTATTTTCTTGGAAGGGAAAATTAAAAACTGAAGCTCAAACATTTGACACGGATTAGAATTTTGTTTTATGCCAATGTTCTGCTGGAAAGCTATAGCGAATGTTGAAAAGCCGAATAATATATGTAATTAATAGAACTAGTTTGAGGCTGGTTGGCAGTTTATTCCTTCCGACAGTAATATATTAGGAATTCCAATCTTTTTGGTTTGCTGTCTTTGAAAAAAAAAAAAAAAATCTGTATTTGTGCTAAAGATTTTCCAGCAAGGAAGATTGATGGATTGTTCCACAACTGTGTTTGTGTCTTAACCTCATGGATGCTGGAAAATTCTCCACTGCATTGCGATTCAGAAACTGTCTACATGACGCAGTTCATGGTCTTCCAGGGGGTGCGTTTAGCGTCACTTTTCTCACACATTGCCTCTCCAGGGCTCAAAATTTGACCCCAGCTTCATCAGGAGATCTGCTCACAGGGACATTGTGCAAGTTAAATTTCTCCTTTAACCGTTTGGTGCCAGAGGGTTACGCAACGCATTGCAAAGCAATGCGTTGCGTACCCCTCTGTCACTCAAAGGGTTAATCTTTTAAGTAACCGAGGGGTGTTCAACGCATTCCAGAGTAATAGCTTATGCACCCTGTGGTACTTGAAGGATTAAAGGGATAGTAATGTCAGAAAAAAAGTTAACTATATGGTATATACAATTAAGAGAGTACTTGCACTTATTTGTATCTCTCAAACTGTTATGGTTTGAGAGATATAGGAAAATAAAGTTCTCTGGTCCCTCCCCTTTCTGCTTGACAAGCTGTCAGAAGCAAATTCTGGTCGCTTGACCAAATGTGGCTTTACAGCAGCACCAATATAATGATATCTAAAGATAAATACTTAGTTTGTAACGGTCTACAAAGTGTGCCTGCTTTGCAAACACACTTTGTAGACTGTTTCAATGAAGTATTTATTTCTAAATAGAGTGATTTCAGCTCTGCTGAAGAGCCTCTGTCTGGTCAAATGACTGGAATCTGCAGCTGTCAACTAGATGGCAGACTTGAGTAAAACAGCCAGAAAAAGGTAACTTTAGCAAGTTATATATACCATAAAGGTTTGAGAGATAAGACTTACATTGATGTTAATCTTATTTTAATGTCAACAATATTAAATCAACTTAAAATTAACAGTTACTATCCCTTTAAGAAATGTTTGTAGTGTAAAACTACTCTTGATGGGTAGCTCTAGAGTAGGAGGATACCAACCTACTGGGAACTACAACTCGCATCATCTCCAACCACCAGTTATTGTATCTAGTACGTTCACACGTGTCACACACCATTTTCTCTTTTGAGTCCATGTTTTTCCTGATTGCTTTAGTAATGAGGTCAGGCAGTCCTGTAAAAGGCAAGAATGTGTGCTACCACAGAGCATCGGACTAAACTTTAGGCCTTTTGAACCAAACCGCAGTTTTCAGACAATAGCATGGAATATGGGGTATGTAAGTGTGTATAACCATAGTTCATGTTTACGTGGTAGTTTTCCTTGAAAAGTGCAGTAAACAGCTTAATTGAAAAAGCATGTTGCCTTGACTCAATGCTGTGCTATTCCAGTAACTAAAAAAGTCAGTAATGTCCAAGACAATCAGCCAGTCCTGTGCTGATTCCTGCAGGATCTTGGTAAGCTTTCCTCTTCTTCCAGCTTGATCAGTCAGGCTGAAATTATGGTGTCTGAGCAGAGACAAACTTCCTCCCTGCCTAGACTGCATGTGTACAAAGCAACAGATGTTCTTTGCTCTGAGCCATCACATATTAACTCTTTGGACGCTAAAGATTTCCATTACCTCTCTCCTGCATCCTTGGACATTTGGGGGCAAACCTGGTACTCCATAGGAAACTAATAGCATCCCCACTGATTTTAATTGTGGGATTTAACTACTTGAATGCTAGACGTCTCCAGTGCATTGCTTCACAATGCATTGGCGATCTCTAGCATTCAAGAGGTTAAAAATCCTGTTTAAATCTATAGACATTTGGGGATTTTTTTTATTTTGTTCACACCCATATGGTGCAGTTGGTTTGCCCCAGCATACCTTTATACCTACGGCCCATTGTGTGGTATTTAGGTGTAAAATCTCTGTGATCTTGTTGTATATTAGTGTATAATGTTTAATTTTATGTTTGGACTTTTAACCCTTTGATTGTTTGCAGTACGGTCATTGCACAGAGCTCCGGCACACAAGGTGTTATCCTAGAGTAGTGATTCTCACTCTGCTCCAGTCCTAAGGATATCCCTAATTAAAGGAATAGTAATGCTTAGCTCTTAAGGCAAGGTTGTTTCTTCAATATACATTTTATATTCATTTTATTTTATTTTAACCCCTTAAGGACTGGTGCATGCACTCACAGCCAGCACTTAAAGTGTTAGTAATGTCTAAAAAAAAGTTTTTTTTCATTTAGAAGAGCTTAAAAAGCTTAAAACGTATCTCTCAAACCGCTATGGTTTAAGAGATACAGGCTGTCAGCAGGAGATCCGTGTCGGTCGACACAGGCGATCTCGGCACTTCTCAAGCACTGACACGCATCTCCTGCTGACAGCTTTACAGCTGTCAGTAAGAGAAATCAAACTTTAAACGCCCGTATCTCTTAAACCATAGCGGTTTGAGAGATACTTTTTTTGCATTTAGCTCAGCTTTTTAAGCTCTTCTAAACGCAAAAAACTTTTTTTTTAGACATTACTAACACTTTAAGGGCCACTTTTTTTTTTTTTTTTTTTTTTTTTGCGCGATCGTTTCAGGGCAGGGAGCCCTGAAATCCATGATGTGCCAGGACCATCATGGGTCCTTATGATAAGTTCATCCATGACAGTCCTGGCACGTCATGGGTTCTTAAGGGATTAAAATGTCCCCCTCCTGCCCCTTTTTCATATGTCATGATGCCTCCGCTCAGAGCAGCAAGCCAGTTTGGATGGATCGTGTCAAGGGACAATCTTCTGTCGGCATAAGGAAAAACCCTGCCCTCCTTCATCTGGGGTGGGGGTAGGGTTTTTCTTGTACTGATGGAAGATTGTCCCTCAAGTGACCGGGTTTCAGATCTGAGCGGAAGGCATAGTGACATATGGAAAAGTGGTGGAAATGGGGCACTTTAATATAAAATCAAAAGAAGACGAAAATGTTATGGACAGTTAGAAAGGTACACTGCATGTATGTTGAAGAATCAACCTTGCTTTAATATCTAAATATTGCTAGTAATTCAACTTGATTAACCCCTGAAAGACCAGCTGTTGTGGGGTGTGTGGTCCTTTAAAGTGGATGTGTCACCTATGGAGAACATCCCATAAATAGTTAGGAGACATATCCAGTACCATGAAAACGTTATTTATTTTTTATTTTAAGTTTTAATTTTGTTTAAATTAACTTACAAAGTCTGGGCTGCAGCCACTTCCGGGTGACTGCAGTTCACTGCGGTTACAGAGCTCTGCCTCTTCTCTCCTCCCTCCTCCAATGATGGAGGCTTCTGTCTGTAAGCGGGAGCGGTCTCATTGGCAGAGATCGATATCTAGCCAATGAGATCGTACCAGCTTACTGACAGAAGCCACTGTCATCAGAGGAGGCAGGAGAGCAGAGGCAGAGCGTCGGGCTGCAGTCTATGTGGCCGTAGCTGCAGGACCAACTTTGTACGCTACATTTAAACGAAACTGAAACTTAAAATAAAAAATGTTGTTTTCAAGGTACTGGATGTGTCTCCTAATTATTTATGGAATGTTGTCCATAGGTGGTACATCCACTTTAACGACCAGATAGCAAAGTTTGACGTGCCGGGCCACGTGACTGATCACGTGTGCAAGCACGCCGAACAGGGGACTGATAGTGATCGCTCTGGTCTTGGAGCAGTCAATTTCATTACCCGCTACTACTCACAGCATTCCCGCAGGAGCTCTGTGAGTAAAAAAATGTGTGACTTGCCAGTACCGTCACTGGTCCTTAACGGAAAAGTAGCAGCGACTGTCCTGACACATCGCTGGGCATTAACGAGTTAAGCAAAGATAATGCAACCAAAATGACTGAGCCACTGAGTACCCACCTGTGAACAAGCAGAAACATATTGAGAATTTGACCTGTTTGTGTGTCCCGTGGGCTAACTTTGAAAATCACTGCCATAGAGAGGTAGATGGTAGCAAAGATTGAAGGGTAAAGGTCATAAAAAAGAATGTGTTGCTCTTTGTATTTTTTCCCCTTTGTATGCTTGCGGGCACTTAATGGGCTAATCATTTGCTTAATGGGATAGTAATGTTTCATAATAAAAGCAATTTTAATTAATCTTCATAGAATTTGGGCCTTGGAGAGTGTTATTTCAATACTGAAGAGTAATTCAATGGTAAAGTATCCCCCTCCCGTCCCTTTTACTGATGTAACACTGCACAGCTTAGAGCAGCAAGACTGTCGAGATGGAACAATCTTCAATTAAGACAAGGGAAAAATCCGAAAACCTTTCAAGGGGTGCAGGGTTTTCATTGTTCTCACAGTAAGAAGATTGTCCCTTGCTGTTATCTGTCTGGTCAAACAACCAGATTTCAGATCTGAGGTGAGCAGTGTTACACTAGGTAAAAGGGGTGGGAGGGGGATACTTTATCATTCAATTACTCTTGAACTACAACTCTGACAGTACTGAAATAACACTCTATGGCTCAAATACTATGAAGATTAAGTGGAGCTGTTGTTTTTTTGAAACCTTACTATCCCTTTAAGTTTGAGCAAAAAAAAAAAAAAAAAAAAGCATGACATAATTATGGAAACACTACAGCTTAGTAGAACAATCCCTTTCTTTGTATAAAGAACAATGTGAAGTCTCCCGCAGGTGTGGTTTTTATGTTTAACGACGTGTAGCAAGTGTTTAACTTGATAAAAGGTAAAAGGACGCGTTTATGGATTCATAACATTTCACCGTAGATAAGATTAGGCGACTGGTCCATTCAAGAGTTGGATGTGTAATTGTGCCAGACTACAATCTTAACAAGTGTCCATATCACCTTGTCTGGTGTTTGTGATGTTGGCTAATTGTTAACTTGGTCCGTTGTTACTTTGGAAATTGTAAAGGGAAATGTAAGGTCACTAAGGGCCCTTTGTAGAAAACAAAAGATGAGGAATTCTGGGATAAACCAAATGAACCATAGATGATAAAGAAACATTCCCATTACTGCATATGGGGCTTCTTAACCCTTTGAGTGCCAGAGGGGTATGCAGCAGTGCGTTGCGTACCCCTCTGGCGCTCAAAGGGTTAACCATTTCTGAGCCAGTGGGCTATGCAACAATGCATACCCCTGTGGCAGTCCAGAGGTTAATGGGGCAGTACATTATAATTGTGGAAATATATATGTTATAGGGCTTTTAGTGTTGAGTAAAACAATGGTATTCCCAATGCTTCTTTTAACCCCTTATCGACTGCCCATTCTGGCGTGGGGTGGCCATTAAGGAAAACAGAGGGGGATTTTTTTGTTTGTTTTTTTTTATTTTTATGTGCAATGAATTCTGGGATGGCAGAGCATCCAGACCAGCATGACAGTCCCGGCAAGTCGTGTCACTAAGGGGTTAAAAGTCGTTACAAAACAAACTTGAATTTTGTCTGATAACTTGAGTTTGAGAGATTTTGTTGCCAGGTATGTCTGTTACTATGTAACTATGAGAAATATAGATGTTTATGATTTTCCTGCTCACTACTCATAGTTCTGGTAGATGCTTCATTCAAAAGCTGTTGTAGCTGAAACCTTTTTTCTGAATAATTTGAATTGGTGCTTTAATAAAAGGGTACATGTTATGAATCTCCAATTTTAACTTATTTGTATTATTATTAATCTTTATATAGCGCCAACATATTCCACAGCGCTTTACAAATTAACAGACTTGCAGTTCTGATGGCACATATTCCTTATATATGGTATGTGAGTGGTGGTACTTTGAGCCTAATAAACTGCACAAATGATAGTTACACTGCAGTTTTCAGTTCTGACATTACCATGGCATACAGATGGAGGATACAGCATGATAATCCCATCACTAAATATGTTAATCTATTCCTGTGCTGCACAATACAGTTTTCAAATTCCCCTAACTACTGTGACACTGAAGCCTAATGCATTGTGTTCTGAATGGATTTCAGACCAAAGTAGAAAGCACACGCAGTGGAGGGATACATAAAAGACACGACTGGGCACAGTGCATAAAATGGCACAAATGCAGACTGTGCAATGTAACATAGTTGGTGAGGCTGAAAAAAACATGCATCCATAACGTTCAGCTGATACCATACCACCCGTCTTGATGTAGGGGAACACAAAAAAAAAAAAAAATCCCAGTTAAGCCCTAGTGGATAAAAAAAATATATTTGACACCAGATGGCACTTCAATATTTCTCTGAATCAACATTCTATCTTCAGTGAATCAAATATTAGAATTGTTGATATTGTTCTGAGCTAGAAAGGTATCCATTGCTTTTCTGAAAGCAATTACAGTAGTAGCAAGCACATCATCATCAGGCAAAGAATTCTACACATTTACTGCCCTTACTGGAAAAAAACCCTGCCTTTGTTTTAGTTGAAAGTGCCTTTCCTCTAGTCTTAGTGGATGACCTTTTGTTCCTTAGAGAGTTCTTTGTACTGACCTCTGAGTTTATATCTCTCCATCCATCCATCCATCGATATATAATATATATAGAGAGAGATAATAAAAATCACAGATATGCATTACTAACCCCTCTGTCTTTCAAAGGGTTACATTCCTGTAAGTGTTTATGTTTATATCTGTGAAATTATGCTACATGATTTATCTAAGAGCAAGTTGTATTCCATTGGTGATCCTTGAAGTGCTGAAACCATGTATATAGTGATTCTTGTGAAATGTAATTAATTTACAACTGTTGGATCATTTTTGTGAGTAAAACAGATTGTGGGTAATGGTAATTTCTAAAGAACAGGATATAAAAACTGGAAGGGGGTTTATAAGCAACTTACTGCATCTGTGAAAAATACAAGCTTATTTCCCAGCTTACATGCCCCCTTAACTGGACAGCTTACATACTGTAGAACAGCAATTGTGCAACAAATAGGTGATTTTGAAAAAAATTCAAAAAAACACCTTTATTTATTAGGCAAGTTTTTATTAACAATAGTTGAAGCTACTTAATATAAAGCTTTGTCATGCTACCCAGATAGGAACATTCCTTTCTGCTCCCCATCCCAACTGTCACTCCCTGCCAGTCGGTACTAAATTCTTTGTGTTATGGGTCAGGACTAGGCTATCTTTGGGTCAACAGCTGTTGGAGACTTCAACTCATTATCCCCAACCAGCCGGAAGCTGGTTGAGAATGATGGGAGTTGTAGTGTTAAGCATTTAGAGAGCCAAAAGTTGTCCACACAACTACAGATACCTACAGATACAGAAAGTGTAAATCTGGTCCTATTTGTTGCATTGCATGTCTCTCTGGTCAACATTTTAAATATTGATGTGTTCTTTCCCCACGCTAGGTAAATCCAACTCCGCACTGTTTAAAAGCCATGATGAAAATGACGTACTGTCCTTACTGCCGGGGGCTTGTCACCGTAAAGCCTTGTAATAATTATTGCCTGAATGTTATGAGAGGTTGTCTGGCCAATCCTGGGGACTTGGATTCTGAGTGGAACAACTTCATAGGTAAGACGTGTGCCTTAACAGTTTTTGTGCTATATAGAGTGCCCAACGCATTACTCTTTTGCAATGCGTTGGGCACCTCTCTGGCACTCAAGTGTTTAAAGGAAATCCGCCATTTAAAAAAAAAAGAAAAAAAAAGCATTGTTAAAAGCCCCTTTGAAATTAATGGTAATGTTTGAGAAATTATTTGTCCTGTATAGTGCATTTGGTTTACTTGAAAGTGCACCTCTTTAGCTTATTGAATATGGCCCTAAATACTTTTAATAATTATATAAAGTCTAAGATGATATGGGCTGAGTCCTGTCCTGCAGTTAAATATCAGAAATGTTTTCAACAGCGGCATACACGGTTTTCATTGTAAGGAGCACTGTCGCCCTCTGGTGGATTTATGTGTTGCTGTTTAGAAAGACAAAGTGAAATTGATATACTAAGGACTGGAGTAACTCTGGGTCAAACCATCTGCACAGGGAAAATTAAAATTATTATTTCTTTTAATTTGGGATTTTAACCCATTGAATGCTAGAGAGGTATCCAACATATTGCTCTGCAATGCGCTGGTGACCTGTCTAGCATTCAAGAGATTAAAAGACCTATTTAAATGAGAGAAAATTCACTGTATGAATTTGTTTGGTCTCTGCTGCAGTTGGTTTTCTCCAGAATTATTCCAGTCTACCTGAGTGCATCAGCATACGTATGTTTCACAGATTAAATGATTTATAGTTATAGTTCAATTAAAGGTGAAATACATGTTATATGAAAGGGCATGCACAGTATGTATAATACATGTTTCCAGGTCCTGATAGACATTACAATAAACACTGTATTTCAATAGGCTGAGGGAAGCCTCTGCTCTGCCAGACACCAGCAGGAAGCGAGGAGTGCAAAGGAAAATGGCTTCCCCCAGGTTACTGAAAAACAGCACTTGTAATATCTTTTATCTTCCGGTTTAACAATGTATCTGAATGTTCCAACATGTACTTTCATAAAATAACTTTTATCTTAACATTAAAAGATTACACCAGAAGATGAGAGGTTGATATAGCTTTAACCCTTTAGCTGGATCCTTGGAATTTTCACAAGGATGGTAGTGGTCATGCAAGGCCAAGGCTTTATAAGCTTGACTGCAAACTGTCCAGGCATGTAGGGGGTGAACTTTGGCTACAATGCATGTCCATGTTTTAAACATTAGTATGTACATGGCTGCTGTGGCCATTAGAGACACCAATAGGGTTGCCACCTGGCCGGTATTTTACCGGCACAGCCGGTAATTGGTGCACTGGAGCTGGTGCCAGCATAACAACTATACCGGCAATTGTAAAAACAGTATTTGTGTGCATCCAGCAGGGAGGAGGGCATTGCAGTCTGCTGAGGTGCTCTGCCACTGCTGTGTGATGTCACGTCGGGCCGAGTGCGGAGTTGCCATGGTAACATATATTGCCCGCTATGAATGAGGCAAGAAAAGTGTGGCAGGAACCTTACTGCAGGGGAAGCGGTACCTGGGGGACCTGAAATGGAAGAAACTATCTGGCAGAAGTAGGGAGTGGGGCAGCAAATCAGCAGCTGGTGAGAGTCGGGCTGCTGCTGGCCAAGAAGGAAGTCCAGTGAGAGGGTTTAGGGAAAGTGGCATTGTAAGGGTAAAGCTTCACCCTCCTGCCACCAGCACCTTATCTGTGTTTGAGGGTAGGGGACAGAGTAGGAGAGACTTAAGGAGAGGAAGGTGGGGAAGGAATCAGATACTAAGACTAGAGGACAGAAAGAGGGAGAGGCACTGGTGTAGAAAGGGACACAGGATCTTTCCTGTATGGAACTGGTGTCTTCTCAACTGTCATGTATGTAAAGTGGAAGGATCAGAAAGGGTACTGAGTGTGCACCATTTATTATTAGTGCTGGCTAATCCTGAGACTAGTTACTAATGACCAGGCTTGCACAGAGAGGAAATGGAGTGCTCACCCTTTATTATACCGCTGACTAATACTGAGACTGGTGACCAGTGTACAGCCTTGCACTGAGCATTCACCCTTTATTATACCACTGGATAATACTGAGCCTAGCGACCAGTGCACAGCCTTGTACTGAGCACTCACCCTTTATTATACTGTTGGCTAATACTGAAACTAGTGACCAGTGTACAGCCTTGTACTGAGCTCTCACCCTTTATTATACTGTTGGCTAATACTGAGACTAGTGACCAGTGTACAGCCTTGTACTGAGCTCTCACCCTTTATTATACTGTTGGCTAATACTGAGACTAGCGACCAGTGCACAGCCTTGTACTGAGCTCTCACCCTTTATTATACCACTGGCTAATACTGAGACTAGTGACCAGTGCACAGCCTTGTACTGAGCTCTCACTCTTTATTATACTGTTGGCTAATACTGAGACTAGTGACCAGTGTACAGGCTTGTACTGAGCTCTCACCCTTTATTATACCGCTGGCTAATACTGAGACTAGTGACCAGTGCACAGCCTTGTACTGAGCTCTCACTCTTTATTATACTGTTGGCTAATACTGAGACTAGTGACCAGTGTACAGGCTTGTACTGAGCTCTCACCCTTTATTATACAGCTGGCTAATACTGAGACTAGTGACCAGTGCACAGCCTTGTACTGAGCTCTCACCCTTTATTATACTGTTGGCTAATACTGAGACTAGCGACCAGTGCACAGCCTTGCACAGAGAGGGTACTGAGCACTCACCCTTTATTATACCACTGGCTAATACTGAGACTAGTGACCAGTGCACAGCCTTGTACTGAGCTCTCACTCTTTATTATACTGTTGGCCAATACTGAGACTAGTGACCAGTGTACAGGCTTGTACTGAGCTCTCACCCTTTATTATACCGCTGGCTAATACTGAGACTAGTGACCAGTGTACAGCCTTGTACTGAGCTCTCACTCTTTATTATACTGTTGGCTAATACTGAGACTAGTGACCAGTGCACAGCCTTGTACTGAGCTCTCACCCTTTATTATACTGTTGGCTAATACTGAGACTAGTGACCAGTGCACAGCCTTGTACTGAGCTCTCACCCTTTATTATACTGTTGGCTAATACTGAGACTAGTGACCAGTGTACAGCCTTGTACTGAGCTCTCACCCTTTATTATACTGTTGGCTAATACTGAGACTAGTGACCAGTGTACAGCCTTGTACTGAGCTCTCACCCTTTATTATACTGTTGGCTAATACTGAGACTAGTGACCAGTGCACAGCCTTGTACTGAGCTCTCACCCTTTATTATACCACTGGCTAATACTGAGACTAGTGACCAGTGCACAGCCTTGTACTGAGCTCTCACCCTTTATTATACCACTGGCTAATACTGAGACTAGTGACCAGTGCACAGCCTTGTACTGAGCTCTCACTCTTTATTATACTGTTGGCTAATACTGAGACTAGTGACCAGTGTACAGGCTTGTACTGAGCTCTCACCCTTTATTATACCGCTGGCTAATACTGAGACTAGTGACCAGTGCACAGCCTTGCACAGAGGGTACTGAGCTCTCACCCTTTATTATACCACTGGCTAATCCTGAGACTGATGACCAGTGCACAGAGGGTACTGTGCACTTGCCCTTTATTATACCACTGGCTAAGCTTTGAGACTAGTGACCAGTGTACATCCTTGCACAGAGTGGGTACTGAGCACTCACCCTTGACCAAAAGTCATCCTTAGATTTACAGACTCAGTGCAACATTGAGTGGTTCTGCCCCTTTTGCGGTTCCTCCCTTTAGTGGCTTCACCCTCACCAACCCACAACTATGGCCGGTACTTTTTTGAGGAAAAGGTGGCAACCCTAGAGACCATGTCACTTTAAAAATAAACCTAGTGCAAGATCAATGGATCCAGCACTATAAACAATACAGTCCATGTACTTGTGCTCACCCCAGACCCCTTTTACGATCGGGAGTTAGAGCCCCCTTGTCTGCTAGAGGTGCTCTGTGCTATGTGGTGTGTCCATGTGGTTTTTATTAATCTATTTCCAGGTCTGGCGCTGTGGTTAAGAGTGACACCCTCTGAGCGCTGTCACTTCTAACTAGTGCGCCGGGCACAGAATTAGACTTTTAAAAATAAACCCTGTGGTTCACATCGCCCAACGCAGTGATCTTCTAGCAGTCATAGGGGCAGGAGGTATTCTTTTTACTGGAGACCAGCAACGCCCTGAGCCTGAGGAAGGTAACAGGAGTCTTTAGGGGTGTGGGGTATGTTTAACACATTTGATGCCAGACATCTAACAGTCTTTCTGAATACAGCAGTGGGTACTAATCACAGTAAATTCCATAGTTTTCAAAGATAAATGTGTTGAATTGGTGGAAATGTAAAAGAGGGGAAAAACAACTTTACCTATAGCTCCACCTTCTGGAAACATTTGTGCATATGCTAATACTATGTACATACACACTGTACATATTGCTACCTTATCTTTCATTGGTGGGTTCAAATGCGACACCTGTGTCTGGCCCCACCCCCGCATGATGTCACACACCTTGCTTGTACCAAGTGATGGTACACAAGAATTCAGACATTATAATTTAGTTTGGCAGTAGGATGATACATTATATTACAATGGCTGATTTCCCTTGCAGTGTCTTTTGGCATGATGTAATTCAGACACCATAAATAGGCATATCCATAAAAATGTCCTGGTCCGACAAAACGTTGAACCCTATGAATGTAGGAGAGGTGTCCAGTGCAATGTTCTGGACACCTTTCTTGCATGCAAAGGGTTATTAACCCTTTGAGTGCCAGAGGGGTATAGCAATGCGTTGCGTACCCCTCTTGCACTCAAAGGGTTATTAAAACAGTCAGTAATTGTAAACAAATTGCTATGTATGTCTAAGCCTACTGCTTACTTCTGCAAAACCTGTTTAATGCGTTCTGTCTCCTGGATAATCTAAATGTATGTACTTGTTCCTTAGCAGAATGTGATTATTACTAATGAACGCTGGATTTCAGTCATCCAACACACTGAGCAATGTTAATCCTAAAACACATGTAATGAATTCTACTGAAATGCTTTAATTAATCTGATGACTTCTCACCCAGTCTCACCCTTTATACCCCTGCTTTAAAGATTCTGTTTTCCTCTTTTGATTACTAGAACTTTCTTTTTGACTTAACCCTTTGAGTGCAAGAGCGGTATCCAACACTTTGGTTGCAATGCATTGGATACCACTCCAGAAAGTAAAGGGACAATATCATGGTGACTTCCCTCCTGGAAAGGAAATGCATTAACAAATTTTTTTTGTTTTGTTTTTAAATAATTCCATTAACCACTTGAGTGCTAGAGACATTTTAAACAAAACATTAAATTAAAGGGACCCCTCTAGCACTCAAGAGGTTAATGGTCTCCTAGCAAACAATGTCTGCTTAGCCTTAAAATCTGTGTTTCTTGGTGTCAAGTCTTCAGAATACAAAACATTGCAGGTCTTCAGGATATCTCTGCTTAATCACAGGGGAGTGACTAGTGGCTCAGTCATTATGACTGACTAATATGTGCTTAATTAGTGGTATCTTGGAAACCTGACTTGTTGGTGTTCCCCAAGGTGCAGAGCTGAGGATCACTGGGTTCAAGCATTGGTGAGTAAGCTCTGGGCCTGCAGCTGTTTAGGACAGGCTGGGGGTGATGGGGATAAGGCTGGAGGCCTTATTTTGGTTACTCTGTGGTTCCATTCTTGTCTTAGTTTGGAGACCTGTAGTCTGTCACTCTGGCTCATCTGTTCAATGCATTAGAGAAAAAAATAAGCCTTTTGGGCACCAGTTGGCATTGTTGCTAACAGCTTGATTTAATCCATTGAGTGCCAGAGAGGTACACAACCCATTGCAATGTGTTGGGTACCTCTGTGGCACTCAGAGTTAAAAACAAAACAAATGAAAGGGGGGGAGGCTTGAGCTGTAATAACTTTTTAATGAAGTGTCGTCCAGCAAGAAAAGTCCTCATTTTTTATTTATTTATTTATATATTTTTTTTGTGGGCATGGGGGTTTAATGTTTCTTCTAACGTGAAATGTTATATCCAGAAATAATTCTGATTTTCTAACAAGGACTTCCGCCAAATAGTGACAGGAGACTCGTATCAGCTGGATGTCCCACGAATAAAATACTGTATCCTGGATGCACACACTATATATTTTTCAATGAGCTCCTTTCTCTGGCCTCTATCAATGTCTATCTGCTACAGTTGATTGTATTGTCGTGGGCCAATTATTGCACTTGTTATCTTTCCTAGCTCACTCCGTGAGCTCAGCATGAGGCCGAATGTGTTTCTACCTCCAGTGAAAAGCAAGACCTGCATTCCTTAGTTGTGATACACACAGCTCCATGGCACCAGGGCTGACAAAAGCCCTCGATCTGCTCACAATTCCCATGCTCTTGTGTATGGCCTGGCCAGCTCAGAGTCGACAAAGACACCAAACAGCCAGAAGAATTGGGGTTTGTGTTTCCTTTCAGGCTTTCACAAACACAGTATTGATCTGGTCCACTTTTCCTGGCCACTAAGGGAATACAAAGTTACCAGATTAAATAATTTTCATCCAACATTCACCCTAAAAATTGTGCAAATCTCTTACCTGCATATTTCTATTTTAGATTCACAGTAAAGTAATGTGAAGTGTTATGATTAGAGACTAGAGAGGCTGAATTAATATGAACTGGAGCAGACCGTAGCGTACAAATAGAAATTCCCATTGTATTAAATGAGACATGATTTGACCCACTGAATGGTAGAAAGGTCACCACTGTATTGCTTCATAGTACTTTGAAAACCTCTAGGATACAAGAGGTTAAAAGCCTTACTTATATAAATAGGAATTTGGGGATTTTTTGTCAGCTGGTTTGCTCTGAATTGCTCAACTTTGCCTTCTCTGTTAGATCTGTTTGATTTGATAAATAGTGGAGCAAACCAAATGCACTTTGGTAGATACACAAAAATCTCTTCTTTGAAGAGTCGCTGTCACAAGCGAGGGCTATAGGCCCTGCTGAGACAGTGGGGAGAGTGTGGGGGTGAAATGGTTAACAATACCAGTTCCTTGGTTACCTGTTACTGTTCCTAGCAACCACCAAATTAACCCCTGAAATCCCTCCTGAACGATCACCCCAGTCCTACATTTCGCTGCCACCACCAAGACTTTATATCTGGGCGTCTTAGGTTACCCCAAAACAACAGAATACAGTATTCAGAGTAGTGAGTTCATATTAGAGAACAGAGACAAGAGCTGATTAATTGAACATTTAATCTGAAAAAAGGCTTCACAGTGCTGGTTACAAAAATACAGAAATAAAGGACATACAGAAATAAAGATTATACATAAGCAAAACAGACCATAAAATAAATTGGGAGAAACACAAGAAATCCTTAAATACATTTACTGATATTTTAAGAGTCCTTGCGGGAACTTGAGATGGTATGTCCCCCTTCAGTTGTTACAAAGAAATTCACTGTTTTATCCTAAAACCCATATTAAATACTTTCCACAGTTCCTTCTAAGAGGTCAACCCTCCTGGATGTTGCCTGGGGGGAGGTTTACTGCCCACTCAATCAGACCTGTCAGGGATGTTACTGCAGAGTTCTACCTGAAAAGTCATAAGGCTTCCCAAAACATGCAACCCACAGCACACCTCTATAATGTTATAATAATCATATTCCTCATATCTGTGTGAATATCTGGACACCAAGGATGCCTGATCTAACTGGTTGCAAAGTGGCTATTCTTGTAACTCATAGCAGGAGCACCGCCCCCTGGCATGTTTGGTACCCACCAAAAGGAGAAAACCTGGGCATTCAGAATATATATTTGCATTGAACCTTTTTACACTATATACGTGTTCTTCCTATTACAGGCTATTTGGGTGTCCCCTGGATAAACTTCCCCCCCAGAGCAGATGGTCCAGTATATTTTATAACCCTCTGTCCTGCTCTGGTGATGTACGCATTCAGTTTCTGGTGATGTTATCTACTCAGCTGCTTTTATGGCCTAGGACTGGTGCACTTTGAATAACATACAAATACAAAACAAACAAACGAATTATACAACCCAGAGGGCCAACTCGTGCCTTGGCATGACAGTCACGTTTAACGCAATGGGGGAGATGCACCAAGGCATGATAAAGAAGTGACAAAGTGGAGGTAACTTCTCCAGTTCCTATGTTATTCTATGGAGCTTATACTCTTAGATGTCACACTTAGCGTCGCCTGTGCTGAATCTGATGAATGGCGAACACTTCACCTCATCTCTACAGTTTGGTGGAGGCTTAGAGAAGGGTGGGGAGAAGGAAAGGGTGGGGTTATAGGGTGGCCCCTCCCCTTTCCTACATCACTAGAGTTTGGGGAATAAGAGGGTGGGTGGTGGGGAGCATGGGGTTATTAGGCCGTAGTGTGTGTGTGTATATATATATATATATATATATATATATAATTTTTTTTTTTTTTTTTTTTTTTTTTTTTTTTTTTTTTAAACCGGATCGGCTGGGGGGCATGGCCACTCTAGTCAAAATCACCTACCATGTGAAACCTCCAACATGACCACACGCACACGCACACGAGCGCTGCCACCTCGAGGCATGGTGGACAGTGAATCAGAAACACTTTGGGTAAAAAAAAAAAATATATATATTTTTTACTCATGAAGAAAAACCCAATAATATGTTATTTTTTTACATATTAAGTGTTACTATCTCTGCCAGAGGGGTACACAACGCATTGCAGAGCACCCCTCCAAACAATGCAAGTTTGAGCTCCAATAACTTTTGAATAAAATCTGTCTCAGGAGTGCCCTTGCTTTACTGAGCAATATAAATTGTTTTAAATATTGTGGCACTATCCCTTTAAACGAGTCACAAATCGAGGCTTTTCACAACAGCCAGCAAGTTTGGTTTGTGCTTTTCTTCCTTTAAAGAGCTGTGGTTCACTGACACATCAAAAGCATTTTTCCCTCCGCTGTATCACAAAGGTATATTCATGGCATCCGTCCTTTTGCTCAGGGATTTGAAGCAACTTTTTATTGAAGGCCATTACAAAAAGTCTTGACTCTTTTGTTTTATTACATTTTCTTCCCTTCACCAAAATATGCATTTAGTCAGATTCTTGTCTCCTGGTCAGATCAATTGAATTCCTCAGTGAGAGGCTTTGTTACTCCCTTTCAAACTTGGTGAAATGCTGGGAAAGGCAATTTTTTCCATTAGAATTACATTTCCCCGGAAGGTTTAAAGATATTTGATGCAGTTTTACCCTTGAGTGCTAGACAGCTTTCGTTCCATTTAATTCAAGGGGTTAAGCTAATGTTCCTATATGAAATATATTGTTAAAGCATTAAGTACCAGAGGTGTGTGCAATGTATTGTGAAGGAGTACATTTCGCACCTGTCTTGTTCTAAAAATGTTTATTTTTCTGTAAAAAAAAAAAATTATATATATGGCTTTTCCAGGTTAATGAAACTATAGTAATGCCAGTTCTAGGAGATGCTTTGTTCTGATGTTATTACAGGTCATTTTTGAAACCCACCTGTAATGTTCTTTCCTGGTCCCATCAATTATTATGTAGAGCTGCAGTCTCACTCAAGCTGTCTCATAAAGTTCATAATTAAAAAAAATAAATAAATAAATTCCTTTTGGATACCAGTTGGTGCAGTGTCTAATTTATTTATTTTGAATTACAAATAAATTAGTATGTGGTAGAAAGAAATTTGAATTTTTTTTTTTTTTTTTTTTTTTTTTTTTTTAAATTCTGCCTCTTAGTTCCGCTTTAAATTTGAAGAAATTATCATGTAGAATTAATTGTTAGTATACTGGTAACCATGGAAATAGTGTCATAAAGTTTAAGTGTTGGCATTATTTGCAATCATAACTTCATATGAGACTTCCAGCAACACGACCGATCAGACATCTTGGCGAAGTGTAACCTGTGTGACTGTGCTGTCTGTCTCTGCCTGTACTGTACGGTACAATGCAACTCCCCCTTTGGCAAGTAACCTATCGGTGACATGACAGGGATGGACAGCACAGGCCACAGATCCCACTGCCCCAAGATGTCTGCTCTGTCGTGTTGTTGGAAGTCCTCTACAAAGTTATGACTGCAAATAATGCTGGCACTTAAAGTGATAATACATCGATTTAATGACCTTTAATAATAATAGTAAAAAAATAAATTAATTGCGCCCAGTGCAATCTCTCAAACCTTTATGCTTTGAGCGATATAAGCTTTTACATACTTCCCTGTTCCCTCCCCTTGAATTGGCGTCACTGTCTAGCTTACAGAAGGAGATCCCGGTCCGCAGAAGAGCCGAAATTGCGCTATTTACAAATAAATACTTCATTTGAACGGTCTACAACGTGTGCTTGCAAACCAGGCACAAGTTGTATACCATTAAATTTAAGCATTTCTTTCTAAATGGCTCTATTTCGGGTCTGTTGAAGAGCCGCAGGACAGTCTGCGGACCAGAATCTCCTTCTGCAACATAGACAGTGACGTCAAAGCAAGGGGAGGGAAGGGAACTTTGAAAGTGTATATCTCTCAAACCATTAAGGTTGAGAGATCTGACTGGACGCAATTAAATTATTTTTTTACTATGTACAGTATTAAATGTCATTAAATCGATCTATTACTATCGCTTTAACAAACGTTATGACACTATATCCATGATTACAAGTACACTAACAATTAATTGGTGGTCAATTATATGTAAACTAGTTGAACAACCCGTGTACACAGGCCACAGTGCCAGGCAACAAAGGCCGCGGTGCGCAGAGAGGACTACCGTGTGAATTTGGAGCGCCCCAGTCTGTTATCAGCCGAGGCATGGGCAGTCTGTACTGTGCCTGACTGCAGCATGCACAGCCGTCTATACTGCGCATGACAGCTTCTGACAAACATACATTAGCGAATTATTATATAGGATGATAGTTTTGCTTTAAACAAATATTGGAATCAAATTCTTTGCAATGCGTTGCATACCCCTCTGGCACTCAAAGGGTTAAGAGGCCGGTCCTGCTCTGCTTCCTGCCGACGACGAAGTCATGCACTGTAGAGACTCTCCGAAGGCACAAAATGCTCCCAGCCTTCCTACACCTCCCAGCATTCTGTGTGTTCGGGCAGTCTCTACAGTGCATAACGGCTTCTGACAAACATCTTAGCGAATTATTATATAGGATATTTTCTTTTTTTTTCTTTTTGAGTACGTGATGTTAAAATGCATGGGTAGGCTGGCAGCTTGTGGCGGGCAGGGGGAGGGTGCAGTTGCCCCCCCCCCCAGGCCAGCCCTCCCCTGTCAAATGTATATGTTGGCAGTTCATTTTTTTAGGTGTTGGTATTCTATTTATCAGTCGTAGGCCATTTGCACAAAACAAAAAGTGGCTCAACTCTGAAGCCAACCAATAGCAAGCCCATTAACTGTTTGAATGTGAGAGGGAGTATGCAACACATTGCTTTAGTCTTCCCTCTGGCACTCAAAGGGTTAAGTGGGATAACGAACTGAGGAGCAATTTTGGGGCAAAATGGCTTTAATTGATTTAAATGCATCTTTTAACCCCTGAAGTATCTGAGATGTCTCCTTGTGAATCAGTTCATTGGACCCCTCTCCAGCATACAAGTGGTTAAAAATCTTATTTAAATCAATAGGAATTTGGGGAGCTGCATTTACCTCCTACATTACATTTGGATTGTCTACTAATTGCAACTCAGCCCACTGTCCTGTTTAACCGCTTGAGTGCCAGAGGAGTATGCAATGTGTTGCGTACCCCTCTGGCACCCAAAGGGTTAATGTTTTGTAGTTTTTTTTTTTTTTTTTTTTTTTTTGTTTTTTTTAAATGGTGTTGGGGGTGGTAAGGTGAAGCTTACAAAATATTCAGTCTTTGCTTCATAAATGGCTGAATCTGTGCCAGGGTAGGTTTCCTGCATTAACAGAATGTACAGTTTGCATTGGAATCTCAATGACCAAACCTCACAATGTGCCCTTTTAGTAGAACTGTTCAGCTTGCAATAAATCTATCCTGTGCAATCTACCCACCCACTACAATACATACACCACTTCTGATATTATCTACACCTGCATAAGGCTGCCGTTACTGGGGTCATGTAGCTGTTTTGCGTGCTCCGTTTCAAATGTTAAATACTGTACTTGCTTAAATATAAGACACGGGTTGTTTCAGTAATTTCAGTCTGCCTTTTAATCCGCATCAGCGGAAACATGCGTTGAAATATCCGTAGACGATAGTATATGTGTTTATAACTTAGGCTGTGTAAATAAATAATTTATTCAGTTACATTAAGAGGGGTCAGAGTGTCATATATATATATTATTATACACACTCTGTTCTCTGCTTCTATTTTCATCATGATCACAGTGAAATAAGAGTGAGGCGGAGAACACTGTCAAAGGGAATGTATATTTACATTGCCTTTGTCATTTGCTCCATCAGCACATGTGATCGCTGTAGCAGTGATCACATGTAACAAGCCGCCAGGGAAAGGCTGAAACTGACTGTTCTGGTTGAGGAGCAGTCAGTTACAGCTTCCCCAGCATGATCACAGCACGCCCTGATACTCACTGCGATCCTTGTAACCATGACGTGCCAGGATCGTCATTGGCCCTTAGAGGACCAAATTCTCTGAAGGTCCTGGAGCGTCGTTGGTTACGTTGGATACCTCTCGAGCAGTGAAAGGGTTAAGATAAGCAATTAACAAGATAATGAAAAACAGCGTTATGTTTTATGCTAGACATTTGTTGGTAGCACAGTCAGGTTTTTTTCAGGGCCAGTATTGCTACACACTTGTATAAATTAATATAGACAGACAGTACAAACTGGGGGCACAGAGATTGGTAAGCTTGACCCCAAAAATAACTATGCCAATTGTCTGCACAGTATGCTAATTAAAGTGACACACTAAGCACCCAAACATAGATTAATTTCTCAATAGCACACCATGAAGGCAGATTTTAATTATCTGTAAAACAAACTAAACTTGTCTTAGGCTGACAGATCCAGTTTAATATGGGCACAAAATACTCATGTCCACTATGAATCAATTCAGTGTATATTTGTCCCCCAGAATTAATTTTAATTGGTATTAGAAATCGTGTGTATATATATATATATATATATATATATATATATATATAGATATATATATATATATAGATATATATATATATATAGATATATATATATATATAGATATATATATATATATAGATATATATATAGATATAGATATATAGATGGTTTTGAAAGCTCAGTTAAAATCACATAAGTGGTAATAAAATGTTACTTCCACTTTTGGTGGATCTAACTCATAGTCCAGTTTTAACATTTTTAACATGTTTCGCCCTTTGTTTTATAGATGCCATGCTGATGGTAGCTGAGAGACTAGAGGGACCCTTTAACATTGAAACCGTCATGGATCCAATTGACGTGAAGATCTCCGATGCCATCATGAACATGCAGGAAAATAGCATGCAGGTGTCACAGAAGGTTAGTGTTCAATGACAAAGGTTCTAGTTCTGGTAAGGTCAACTCATCCTTTCACCCTTCTGAGTTAGATACAATGAGTCCAGTACATACTTGAAAAATGAAAGACAATCTCCGTGTATTCTTCCTGGTGAAATACTTTCACAGAAAAAAAAGTTTACAAGAGCTACATTTCTGTGCACTAAATACAGTTGCCAAAAATGTTTTTGTCTTCTACTTGACTTGCATGTTCCAAAAAAATGCGTGGAGGAATTTTCACACCCAGTTTATTTCTAACTTGGGGGGAGGGGGAAGGGTATAATTCCTGTTTAAATATTTCATGTTTTTTTTTTTTCAATTAGAAAATTAATAAATCCTTATACTTCATTATTCTCTAAAGGTTTTCCATGGATGCGGGCAGCCGAAACCTCTTACACAAGGAAGAGCAGCTCGCTCTGCTTCTGAAGGTGGCTTCAACATTCGCTTCAGAGCATATGGTCCAGAAGAGAGGCCAACCACAGCTGCTGGCACCAGTTTGGATAGATTGGTAAGTTGACTTTTATCTCTGAATTATTATTATTTTTTTTTTTTTTTTTTTTTACATCTTGCATGTTTGTTTTCTCTCATCTATGGGTTGAAGTATGTACGCACCGAAGTTTCCATCCCTTGGATGCATTTTTTAGTGACTGGCCTGAAAAAGTTTACGGACAGCCACATTTTTTAAAGACGCATTATGGGCAATTTGAGTTTGCGTATTTTGCACTTTCAGAATATACGAAGCCTAAGTAAAAGGTTAATATCACTTCAATCCACAGTGCCAAGTAGTGCCTAGAAGGCAATATTGTTTGTTTATAAAGCTTCTATGGTTGACCTTGAGTCATTAACTACAGCTTCTTATAGTAAGTGAGACAGAAAGCACCAATGGACTAGCATAGGATATTGCAGGATTTAATGAAAAAATTGAGCTGTAATAAATTTTAAGTTTAAAATGTTTCCCCAATGGGCGTCTCAACAGGAAAGCCCAATAACATATCTGATAGAAGACCCTGTAGAAGATAAGGCCCCATTGTGGGCTCTGTTATTCCAGCTTGAAAATAACCCACATCCACACACATGAAAGTCATATACAACAAACTTTGTTTCAATGAAGAGTTAGTTAGAAACTACCCAATGCCAGCAGTCTTCGTTTCCACCATTGTATCTTACAGAAAATCGCCTACATCCTGATGACTGGGGTGGGAACCATTGTGTCTTCAGGCTGTTGAGAACGAATGGCTGGGCTTAGCCTTGATTTAGACAGGTGCTTCTACTGTCTGTCACTGTATACATTGGGGTCTATTACATATCATATTCTAAAAAGTTTTAACTGATTCTTACATGAATCAACCATAATTGTCATTGTTTATTTGTTCTACTATAGTGTAGTTAGTTTGCACCAGATTTGCTTATTTTTTTGCTTTCGGATTAAGATGCTATGACTCTACGTCTCACAAGAAAAACAGTGTAATGTCATGGTTGATGACTTGCAATGGCATTGAATGCTGAATTCATGAAGGGGCCTGACTAAGGTCTGTACGTTCAAAAGAGGAGTGGAGGAATTATGGGGGAAAACAACTACACTATAGGGTAGAGTTAAAACTTCCCAACATTCCCATTGATTTAAATGGGAATTTTAACCCCTTGAATGTTCATGGCCTCCAAACCTTTCAAGGTATTGGAGGCCTCTAGCAGTTAGTTGGTTAAAATCCCATTTTAAATCAATTGGAATTTTTGGATTTTTGGATTTTTTTCCCTATGGTGCCAACTGGTTGGCCTTAGAATTCATCCACTTTCTGTTGACCACACAGACCTATATTTTGGCTTCCAAATTCATTATTTTATTTATTTATTTTCAATTTATTTTTATTTTTTTATGCATAGGCTTCAAATTCAAAAACTTTGTTTTTAACATCTCTATCCTAAGGTGGCAGATGTGAAAGAAAAGTTGAAATCAGCCAAAAAGTTTTGGTCCTCTCTGCCAGGCAGCATATGTAAGAATAACTGGACCGCGGCAGCCAATGAGGAAGAATGTTGGAACGGAAGTGACAAGAGCAGGTACGTCTTGCAGATATCATGCCTTCCCCCTTAACGTTTTTTTTTTGTTTTGTGTTTTTTGGAGAAATCTGTGTTAAAATATCATACAGTAATTAGGAATGTGACTCTTATTTAACACCTTGAGGGCCATCACGTTGTTTATGGATGTCTTTGATTTTGTACCTAAAGCACAATGATATTTTGCTGTTTAAACAGATTGAAGCAATGTCAACAGTGACAGTGCTCCTACTTTGTGATCTGGAGACCTAAAGGGAGAGTAACACTTCATATTGAAATCAATATATATTGCAGCATCTCCATAGCCTGACATTTTACGGTGGCACTATTGCTACAGCATCAAATGGTGATTTTGACTGGCCAAAGCTGTCCATAGACTTCAATAGCAACACCACTACCATCAAATTTCATGCTATAAAATTACTGAAGCCAAAAAATGCAAGTTTGAGCTGTAATAACATTTGTATAAAACCTCTCTCAGCAGTGAGAGCACCCTTGTTTTACTCAGCCAGATAAACTGTGTAATAAATATATATCTATATATACTAGAGAGGATTATTTGTTGAATATAAAATATTGAGGTTGAAGTACCAAGAGGAACTGCAGTAATTATGTGGCAAAACAATTGAACCATAGTGTGCAAATACAAATTCTCATAGATTTAAATGGAACTGTTATCCCCTTGAATGCTAGCGGTATTGAGGGCTTTGCTGGGTTGCTCCAGAATTTCTCCCATTTGTCTTAGTACAGATCTGTCCAAGTTCAGTCCTCAAGGGCAACCAACAGGCCAGGATGTAAGGATTTCCCTGACTAAGCACAGGTGAGTTAATCAGTGGATCATTCATTGTGACTGACTCACCTGTGCTTAATCAGGGAAATCCTTACATCCTGGCCTGTTGGTGGTCCCCGTGGACTGAACTTGGACAGAGCTGTCTTAGTATATCAGCCTTGATGTCTCATTTTAAATGGGCAATAAGCATGCAATTCTATCTTATTGTTAATTGCTGTTATCTGGTTTCCAGGTACATGTATGCGGTGATGGGAAATGGTTTGGCCAATCAGATAAACAATCCTGAAGTTGAAGTTGACATCACGAGGCCAGACATGGTGATCCGCCAGCAGATTATGGCACTGCGAATTATGACCAATAAAATGAGAAGCGCTTACAATGGCAATGATGTGAACTTCATTGACATAAGTAAGTACAGTTTTCATGAACAGATTCTTTGAAGAGTTCTTTAGGTAAGACTCTTATCAATACATCTCTTCTGCTTGGGCTTTCCAGGTGATGAGAGCAGCGGAGAAGGAAGTGGCAGCGGCTGTGACTCTCAGAAGTGTACTAATGAGTTTGAGTTCAATTCAACTGAGGAAGTTATGCCAAAGAGCGACAGAAAGGATGACCCGACTATTAAGCTACCCTCTGCAGCACCTGCCAACACTGCTTCGCTAATAGTCTTGATCACTAGCACCTTCCTCTTGGTGAGGCAATGGAGATAATAGAAGATGACACACCATGGCTAAAAGACTTCTTTTTTTAGAATGGAAATGCACCTTTTCCACTTTTGTACCATCAAATGACTTTGCTTAGTTAATGGACAAAGGTGTACATTTTATCCTTACCATGATGCCATTGATTCAAGTGTTGGATCCACCCTTGACCCTCGCTTAAGGTCACAGGGAGAAAATGGACAGAGCAACCTCTCAAATTTCACTTAAGCTTAATTTGGCAAACCAGCATTGTATATACAGATTTTTTAGGTAGCTATGCATTAGTATTTTCACTTTTCCATGCAGTTAACCACAGGGTCGTCACACTTAGACATGTAACACACTTTTTTTTTTCCTTTTATGAGATATCTGTACAGAAGCTATTTTTATTTATCATGTTAGAGTTTTTTTTTTGTTGGGGGGGGATACAGGAGGTGACCAAGTAGCCAGCCAACAAAGATACGCTTCTTTTTGTCTAATTTCCAGTTACCTGTTGTTAATTTTTTTAAATATATATGTAATATAAAGCTAGAGGGATAATTGGATACTTCTAAACAAGTAATAGTTGTCTAAATATATTTGTAACATTGGCCAAGTGTCTTAAAATGCAACACAAACACTTACCGGTATTGGTCAACCACGTGAATGCTTTAGAATTCTTCATTAGTTCACAGGGTAGCGAAGACTTCTGGCATCCAAGTAGTTGAAAAATACATTTCTGCTTACGTGACTGAAATAATTGGTCTCTGCCTTTGTCATTCATGAGATATTCAGACACACTTGCAATCATATTTGATCTAAGAAATAGTTTCATATTTTGCATAATTGTGATATTAAGCATTTGCAGCTTGGCAACTGATTTGTGTATATAAGTGCGTGTGTTTTGAAAGAGTGCGGTATATGTTACAGATATGTCACAGAGAGGCTGCTGATAGTGGATGCTGTGCTATTTTGGTGTAGTATCTCACTGCCCTGTTTTCTGGGAACATGGCATTTTTTATCTTGTAAATTTTAGTATTTCTTCGAGAGTCCACACACAATGGTTCAGTGCCACAGGAATCTGCAGTGTTAAGAAAACCTTTACTGCCAACTGGTTCAAACTCTACATCTCTGCTTGGTTAGAAGCGGTCTAAAGCAGCTGCTCAATAAATACATTGCTGGCTATCTGACATTAGGACCTTCTTCCTAATTATTTCTTTCAAAGGTACTAGCTAGTCCACAGAAGAACAATTATTATCAATAAAAGATAATCCTTAACCCATTGAGTGCCAGTTGCATACCCCATGGCATTCATCTGCCAAAACAAGCCCAGAGGGCCAGTTTCAGTTTAAAAATTAAAAAAAAAAAAAAAAAAAAGAGGGAGAGAACAAAAAAATGGTGTTATTTGTAACCTTTTGTAAAAAGGTCATTCATGACTCAAATCAGATTTTGAACTAATCAACTCAGGGTAACTACCATATCTTTAGTTTGTTTTAAAGATACAGGAAATCATACCAGATACATTTCAAATGTAAAATATCTAAATTCAGTGTAAACATTTAATTATGTCACTTTGAGGAGTTATTATTATTTTTTTTTAAATGTAACCTATAGAGAATAGGTTTTGGTATATTTTAACCAAATTTCTGGGAACGTTTATGCTTAATTTAGTTTACCCACTGTTACAAACAAGTGTTGCAAGGTAGTGTATTAGTGTTTTATTTTTAGAAAATGTTTTTATTTGCAACATGGTCACCCAAACATATGTCTCAATATACAGTGGCCACAACCTTTTCAAGATCCAGTCAACAGTCCATAAATTGGGATAATTTGCTTATTTATTAAAACATGTTCATATCAAAGACCTTTTTAGAATTCTTTTTTTCTCAAAGGAAAATAAAGAAAATGCTAAACATTTAAACAAATACATTTCCTTGGGAATGATAGGTTGTAAATAGCTTTAGCTAACGTGAGAAATTGAAAAATGTGCTGATATTTAGTAATTACTTAAAATATGAGGAATTTCCTTACTAGCTCTAAGGGACACTACTTTTAGTATGAATTAATCTGCTCTCCATAATACGGCTAGAAGAGTTATCCCTACAGACCTTTCTTTGATTGCTTTTCTTTAAAACGTTGACTGCTTCCAACCCATTATGTATAACGTACATAGACTTTTTGATATTGACCTTTGTAGAAGAAAAAAAAAATCACAAACTTTATTTTTTGATAAAGCTGCATATATTTCAATCCTACAGTTTTCTGGAGCTCCTTGTAATTATTCTGCCGTATGTTTATTTGGGGGGTATCCGTCAAACGGCTTTTTGGAATACAGACTCCACTGGCAGGTGTATATTCATAAGGCAGTGGCTATATGACCACCAACATCTCTTAAGTGTCCTTTCCAAAAACATCTCACAAGAAACTCGAGTTGTAGATTTTTTTCTCTTAAATGTTCTGTCCACTTGTTGTATTCTGTCTATATTGTATATGTTATTAATGGTCATTTATAGAAATTGCTTTAGTAATAATTACTTTAAACCAAGAGTGTTCTAAGAATTGTGCGTTTATATTGATGGATATAGATAATTATTTTCATTCAGCATCAGAGGCAGGATACAGCCTAAAGCAGGGCTGAACAACCTGAGGCCCTCTAGTGGTTAGACTACAATGCCCATTGTCTGTTTGTACCAAAGTATATTTCTGGACACATAATGTACAAGTCTGCTTAGGATACCACAACTGTACTTTGTAGCCAGTGCTTGTGTACTAATCGATCCCTAGCCTTTCGGCTGTTGTGGACTACAACAGCGAACATTGGTTAGGGATGATGGGAGTTGTAGTACCTGAATTACTGAACAAAATATGTATTTTTAACACTAAACTCATGGATTTTAACATATGCCAAGGTATTTTTTTTTATATTTCCTGCTGTTATTTGTTCTCATCCTGGATAAGTAATGCCATAGTATTTTCTAATACAAACATTGATTTATTATGAACCGGTTATTGTTCATTTTATTGTTAATTGCTACATTGCTTCTTCTGTACCTGTGGGACGACATAAACACTACAAAGGTAACATATACACTATTGTTAGCAAGGAACACTAAAAAAATCTTAAGAAAAAACTGTTACAAGGCATTTCTTACTGAAAAAAACAAGGCTGATCTTACTGCTGGGTGATTTTTCAGCCAAAAGTTATACAGCTCAAACTTCTTAATGTTAAACTGCAATTTCTGTTTCCTGACAGTTAATATAACATGGAAAGTCAATGAATCAAGTTCTCGCTATAGAGTGCGTTGTTAAAAATAAAAAAAATTATTTGCCTTTTGGACGCCACTTAGTGCTAATAGTTTGAGTTGTAACCAGGGTCCAGACACCCCTAGGCAAGACACTCTAGGTGCCTTTAGCTCCACCCATCCATCACACCTACCCCAGTCCCCTATTTCCTGACACAGAAAATATCCTTGGCCTATAACAAGCAAGAATGGGGGTGGGAGAAGTGTGATAACCTGTTGGTTGGCAGAGGTATCGACAATACATTGCTTCACAATCAGGGACATGTAGCTTATTCTGGCCACACCCACAGTTCAGATTGTGGGTTTGTCAGCACAGCTGATGCACCTCCCCTCAAAGGTTGGCGCTGTTAGGCAGTTGCCTACTCTGCCTATTGGGAAGTCCAGCACTAGTTGTAATGAATTTTAAATTAAAAAAAAAACCCTTCCAGCAGTTGAAATACTCTTGTTTTACTTACCAGTGAAAGCCCTAGTACATATCTTTTTCAATCAAAAAATAGCTTGTTGTTTTAATATATAAGGGCCGGCTTCTGTATCTCCATGCCTAGTTATGTTAATATTTATTTTAGCTATGAAGGAAGGAACATGTAGTTGTATATTATGCTTTTACTAAATTAGAGCTGAATATATAATTGTATACATGCATATTCCATGGACACAAATGTTCTTGCATTACAAAGTAAGGATTTGTATTCTTTCCAAGAGCTGATAACTGTGATAGACATGCACGCTGCATTGCGCTCCATAAACTTACAGCTCTGCAGTTCCGTTCATGTGTTATTGTTTCCCAAAGATTTGGAAAATAGGGAGCAGTGCAACAAATTAATTCGGTATTGCAAAATAAAAAATAATATAATAAATAAAAATACTGCTCTTTGGCCCATTGCAAATCTATATCTAGACACATTTGTGGGTGTGTGTATATCTGTTAAAGCGGAACTATCACCGCTATAGAAGTTTACCTTATTGTAATCCTCATATAGCGATAACCTTTAATAGTTGTTTGTTTGTTTTTTTTGTTAAAAAATGCATGTTGTGGCAAAATTTACAATATTAAAAATGAGCCGTGGCCTTGCTTCCGGACAGACTGAGGTTACAGGTCTGTACTGCAGACTTTCTGTTCCTTTCCCAAGTATTGTCTGGTTCCAACCAGCTTACATGGAGAAATATTCCGTCGTCGTCGGAGGTTGGAACACGACAATGTTTGTGGAAGGGAACAGAAGAAAGTTGACAGGTATCGGTGCAGAGCTGTAACCAAAGTCTGTCTGGAAGAAAGGCACAGGCTCATTTTTAATAATGTAAATCTCACCACATGCTTTATTTTTTTACAAAACTAACAAATGATTAAAGCTTATTGCTGTATGAGGATTACAGTAAGAATAAACTTGTATAGGGTTGGTAGTTCCCCTTTATCACAAAATTAAGGGCCTTATGCAGAGAGCAAGAAAAGCATAATTCTGGCCCAAACCAACTGTACCTTAGGGGAGAAATACAAATTCCTGTTGACCTAAATGTTTCTTTTTAACCCTTTGAATGCTATATATTCAATATGTTAACCCTTTGAGTGTCAGAGGGGTACGCAATGCATTGTGTACCCACTCTGGAACTCAGAGTGCCAGAGGTGTTGCATATAGGCCAAGGATATTCAAAGCAATGTATTGCATACCCCTCTGGCACCCAAAGGGTTAAACTGAACCGTGTAGAACTTTTATTTTCTCTTAATGCTGAAGTTGGTATGGCTCTGAATTGATAATGTTTTGCTTTCTCCAAACCATAGTTTTTTCATTTTAACACAGTCCTTCATTGTTCTTAACCCCTAGTCTGCCAGAGCAGCATTGCAGACAGCAAATTGTTTATTGTATTTGATCATGAGTAACTGGTCAGTCTTTTTTTTTTTTTTTTTTTAAATAATAAATGTGCCTTTTTAATGTAGACATCCCCCACCCCCCCACTTTTTTTTTTTTTTTTTTTAAACTTCCTCCACCATTATTGGCTGTTATGCTATATAAATCCGTTGTAAAGACCAGCCAATTTATATATCTATTTTATATGTACATAGTTTTGTGGGGCATACATATTTGTGGTTAGCTATAAAGCCATATTAAAACCTGATTTGCCTTTGTAGATATTAACAATTCTGCCTTCGTACCAAAAATGTGTATTTTTAAACTTTATTCACTTTCACCATGAACTTTCAGATCCATACCACCAACATGACCACAAATGTGAACTGTGTGGAAACGATAACATTTTATTGCCCCGAACCCTTCCTCCCTCCCTCCCTATCCTAAAAATAAGTTATACATGCACTAAAGAAAAAAAAAAATTAAAGTTGTCTTTCTGCATTCTTTGCTGATATATGCAGCTGGATTGACTTTTGCCGAATTTGTTTGCACAAACCAAAACCTGACAAAGTTACATAGTAACTATAAAATAATTTAGTAAAGGAGGACTTGTCGGCCTTTGCAGGGTTTTGTAATTATTTAGGTTTATTATCAACAATGTTATAAATGGGATAAGTGGCCGAAAGTATGAGGTGTGCCGGTAAAGCAGTGGTACTAAATTATATAAATGTATGTTATTATATCTGGGTTATATTTCATAATTGGGAATTTATTTTGGCTCAATATCTACCCCCACCATTTTTATATATTTTTTTTTTTGTAGATTTATAATTTTTGTGACGTTAAGTGTTTTTATTTTTTGCAAGGTGAGGTTAAATGGGGCAGTTGTCCTTTCTCTGATCAGTAACGTAGTTTGTTTGTTTTTAAAAATCTCTTACACCGAGAGAGAGAGTTAATTCTGTAATCATGAATGAATCCCTTGGATGCTTCACAATGCATTGGAGATGTCGTTAGCATCTAGTGAGTTAAATGGTCTACGAAGGGCCTGTTCACATAGGTGACTTTGTGCAGCATCATTGAAAATTACTGTAATTGTAAGGCCTAGTTCACAATGGCGAGTTTCCTGCAGCAACTTTGTTGCAAGATATTGTGGCAACGCAGGCTTGTCATTGAAAATGACTGTAGCTGAATAGGTTGCTCATGTGAAGTTTTCCTTAGAAAACATTATCTTTTCTGTGAAATTTGTTGTTGCAAGAAAATTGCTGCACTGGGATCTAGGCCTGGTTCACATTGATTCACATTGGCAACTTTTTTCCAAGATCTTGCTGCAACACAAAATTAACTTCAAAAATGATTATAGCGGAATAAGTCATCCATACAGAAAAACATCTGTTCTATGAAACTTATTGCAACAAAGTTGCTGCAAAAAAGATGCAAGTGTAAACTGGGCCTAAGGCCTGGTTCAAGTGGTCAAGAGTTTTGTAGCAGCTTTGTTGCAACAAAGTTTCAAGCCATATTTTTCCATGGGGTACTACTATGGTATTGTTGCCTTCTACAGTTATTTCTAATTTCAGTCTTGTTTTGCTGCAACATCTTACAAAGTTACTACAATAAAGTCAGTCATGTGAATAGGACCTAAAGGTTATAGTCATGAGAAGAGGACAGAAATTCTAATATTAGACTAGCATCTTTTTACATTTTTTTTTTATTCTGAATAGAAAGCCTAACCATCACTTGACAGAGGGTTGATAAGTCCTTAGACAGCCAAGCATCAGAAATGTACCTACACACAACTGTCCTCTCATATTTTCATTCTATGGCTATGAATAGACCAAATTTTAAATTCAACTTATAGTGGGTGTTATGTATACAAAAAAATCTGAAGGAATTCTAGATCAAACCAAGTGCACTTTAGGGAGGCAATAAAGTCTCCGTATTCCCACTGATTCAAATGGGATTTTAACCTTTTGAATGCCAAAGCTGTCTCTGCAACATTGTAAAGCAACGTCTTGGAGACCACTCTAACATTCAAGGGGTGAAAGCCACTTTTAGGCAAATTTTTAAGGAATTTTTTTTATACCTCCCCTGTAGTACTGTTGGTTTGTGCCTCAATTGCTCCAGTTTTCTTTTGGACATAAGTTCTGTAATAATTTATTTCCCCAATATCATGGGTGGGAAACAGTAGCTCTACGAAAGTTGTTGTATTACAAGTGGCCTGCTGACGATGATATGAGTTGTAGTCCAACAGCTGGAAAGCCACTGTTGCCCTATACGTATGTACAGTATCAACATACAGTATGACCTGTATACAGTAAAGTGGATCAGTTTACGACATACCCCAATTATTAAGACATTTCATTGTGAAGTTTTTGTTTCTGTTGAACAGCTGTAATGTGCATGTTGTACAATCTATTGTTTTATTGTCTACGTTTCTGGCATTAAACACCCGGACATTATGCTCCAACAAACAGAATTAAATAAATGAAAAATTACATTTTTGTTTTGGCCTCTCTGTATTGTTCTTTAAATAGTGTTCTTTCATTTTAGGTTCCAATATGTTAATTTCAAAATTAATATTTAAATGAAAGTTATAATAATTCTTAATGCTAGTGAATCCTGATTGGCATAGAGTGAAATAAAATAGCCTTCTGCATTAAAAAAATAACTAAAATCAACCCTTTAAGGACCAGAGGGGTGTACAACACATTATGGGAAGAAAATGTTAATTTGTGTGTATATATATATATATGTATAAGTATATATATATGTATATATATATATATATATATATATATATATATATATATATAATAATAATCGAAATGGTATGAAACCATGTGGAAATTAGGTCTTTGTACTGTAACAAAATGTGGCATTTATTGTCAATGTTTGGCCTGCTCAAGGGCCTTCTACAAGACGAGGAACACCACGTTTTGTTGCAGTACAATGATCTGAGTGCTAATTTCCACATGGTTTCATACCATTTCTACTTTTGTATAACTTACTGAATATAACACCAAGGCATTATACAGATTATTTTTTTATTGGTGTATATATCATACCTCTGTCTGTCTGCCTGCCTCTCTCTGTGTGTCTATCTCTGCCTGTGTCTCTCTCTCTCTGTCTGCCTGTACCTATCCATCTTTCTATCGCGAATGTTTCTTGCCAGATAACCATTAAATGCAGGGCGCTTATGAAAAAGCTCACACCACACTTAAAGGGATATCTGGAACACTCACTCAATACAAGTCATATGTTGCTGTATGTGGATCCATGTTAGATACATCCCTAGGCTGGCTATGGGTGTAATAATAAATGCAGGGGTGGAGCACCTGTATGCATTACTTCACCCATTGCTAAATGGGCCTGCTAATCAAAAGAAAGCCACACACACCCCTCTTTCCTACCCTTTGTCTACTGAGCAATCCCTTTCCCTTCACTATTAAAGTCCTGCCCACTCCCCTTTAAAATAAAAAAAAAAAAAAAAGTTGCTGGGAATAGAGAGAACTACCTCTTCCTTATTTTTCCTTTTCTGTCCTGGTAGTAACGCTTTGAGTGCCACAGGACTGAGCAACTCATTATCACTCATAGCCCTCTGGCACTGAAAGGAATAAGCATCTGTAAACTGTTCCAGTATATGAGGCATTGTTGAGCAGAGGTAATAAATCCACCAGCGCTCTGTCTGTACCCTCTCCATATTGTTCCGGTGTGTCTCAGTCTGTGTGTCTGAGTGTAAACAGATCATATACTGATCACTGTTATTCAGCTGCAGGGGAAGAGCAGAAAGCAATACTGGAAGATTTATGACCATTGCCCACCAATGCCTCACCTATATTGCTTTTTCACTCTTAATCCTTTCAGTGCCAGCCTTGTTCTACTGGTAGTCACAGAGCCACACACATGCAATGTTCTACTGGTAGTCCGAGCCACACACATACACTAGTCTACTGGTAGTCACAGAGCCACACATGCAATGTTCTACTGGTAGTCAGAGCCACACACACTAGTCTACTGGTAGTCACAGAGCCACACATACACTAGTCTACTGGTAGTCACAGAGCCACACATGCAATGTTCTACTGGTAGTCAGAGCCACACACACTAGTCTACTGGTAGTCACAGAGCCACACACACTCTAGTCTACTGGTAGTCACAGAGCCACACACATGCACTAGTCTACTGGTAGTCACAGAGCCACACACATGCACTAGTCTACTGGTAGTCACAGACACACACACATGCACTAGTCTACTGGTAGTCACAGAGCCACACACATGCACTAGTCTACTGGTAGTCACAGAGCCACACACACACTAGTCTACTGGTAGTCACAGAGCCACACACACACTACTCTACTGGTAGTCACAGAGCCACACACACACTACTCTACTGGTAGTCACAGAGCCACACACATGCACTAGTCTACTGGTAGTCACAGAGACGCACACACACACACACACACACACACGTTTACTGGTAGTCACAGAGACTCACACACACTAGTGTACTGGTAGTCACAGAGACACACACACACACACACACACACTAGTGTACTGGTAGTCCACTGGGCCACACACACACTAGTGTACTGGTAGTCCACTGGGCCACACACACACTAGTGTACTGGTAGTCCACTGGGCCACACACACACTAGTGTACTGGTAGTCCACTGGGCCACACACACACTAGTGTACTGGTAGTCACTGGGCCACACACACACACTAGTGTACTGTTAGTCACTGGGCCACACACACACACTAGTGTACTGTTAGTCACTGGGCCACACACACACACTAGTGTACTGTTAGTCACTGGGCCACACACACACACTAGTGTACTGTTAGTCACTGGGCCACACACACACACTAGTCTACTGGTAGTCACAGGGCCACACATACACTAGTCTGCTGGTAGTCACAGGGCCACACATACACTAGTCTGCTGGCAGTGGCGTTGCCAGGACACCCCCACCAGAGCCTGGCGCTTACAGACAGTAAGCTTCCCTTCACCTAACTGCGTGCGCAACCTTGTGGTCTGTGCACCATGCACAGACTGTCATTACGGACCTGCATGATGACAGAATATATGGGGACAGCAAACCGGCCAGATTAAGAAAAGCAGTTGTAATCCAGTGTCTATTCTATATACGAGATCGCGATGTGGAGGTAAATAATCAATTCCAGGACACTGTGGTGGAGAACAATAGGGATAATGCATAATGTTGTATAATGTAGAGCTGGAGGTGGACAGAAAGCACAACATGGAGATGGACATGGACATGGACATGGACAGTGTGGGGGCCATTGTGGGAGATGGATATGGACAGTGTGGGGGCCATTGTGTGAGGAGGACAGTGTGAAGATGGGCAGTGTGGAGATGGGCAGTGTGGAGATGGGCAGTGTGGAGATGGGCAGTGTGAGGGCATTGTGGAAGACGGACAGTGTGGAGATGGACAGTGTGGGGGCCAATGTCCAGGTGGACAATTGTGGAGATGGACAGTGTGGGCGCCATTGTGGGAGATAGACAACGAGTGTCATTGTGGAGGTGGACAATAGTTAAGATAGGGTGGGAAGTGTGTGTGGAGGAGGAGGATAGGGTGGGCAGCGTGTGTGGTGGAGGAGGATAGGGTGGGCAGTGTGTGGAGGAGGAAGGAGAATGATAGGGTGGGCAGTGGGTGGAGGAGGAGGATAGGGTGGGCAGCGGGTGTGGAGGAGGAGGATAGGGTGGGCAGTGTGTGGAGGAGGAAGGAGAATGATAGGGTGGGCAGTGGGTGGAGGAGGAGGATAGGGTGGGCAGCGGGTGTGGAGGAGGAGGATAGGGTGGGCAGTGTGTGGAGGAGGAAGGAGAATGATAGGGTGGGCAGTGGGTGGAGGAGGAGGATAGGGTGGGCAGCGGGTGGAGGAGGAGGATAGGGTGGGCAGTGGGTGTGGAGGAGGAGGATAGGGTGGGCAGTGGGTGAAGGAGGAGGATAGGGTGGGCAGTGGGTGGAGGAGGAAGGAGAATGATAGGGTGGGCAGCGTGTGTGGAGGAGGAGGATAGGGTGGGCAGTGGGTGGAGGAGGAAGGAGAATGATAGAGTGGGCAGTGGGTGGAGGAGGAAGGAGAATGATAGAGTGGGCAGTGGGTGGAGGAGGATAGGGTGGCAGGAGTGAGGAGGACGGTGTAGACAGTGTCTACACTCTAATATTAATAATTTAAGCCTCATGGTGTGTAAATCAAAAAAAAATAATCAGAAAGGTAACAACTTCTATTTCAAACAGAGCCATATGTGCGCACTGAACCTAGTATTTCATAATTTTTGAATTTCTAAGTTCACTGAGCAAATATTCTTATATTTGAAACAGTTGATATTAACCCTTAATGTTGTCAATCAATAACAAAACCATGTTTTATGTATTTTAGTTAATCTGACAAATCTGTAGTTATCCGAGTGAAGAAGACATTCATAAAACTGGCTTCTATCATTGACATTAAAGGTTAATTAATATTTGTTTAAAATATGTGCTCAGTGTGGTTAAATTAACTTAAAAATTAATGAAACATGATGTCGTCATTGACATAAGGGTTAATATTAACTTCAGTTTAAAACAGAACCACATGCTCATTGAATAAATTCATAAATCATCCTGCTCTTGTCATTGCACGCCAAGGTTTGAGTGCTGGAGAGCAACACAACTCTTTGCTCTGCAATATGTTTCATACCCCTCTGGCACTCAAAGGGTTAATGATATAGAGCAGAGCTTAAAATTTGAAGTCCTTTGCTACTAACCAGACCTGAAAAGTTACTCGCAACTGCAAGCCATAGGATACCCACCAGGGCTACAATTTCACTCGCCATTGGCTAGTTGCAAGTGGAAATTTTGAGCCCCGATATAGAGTATATCATATATTAAAGGGATAGTAATACTTCGTTTTAACTTTATTTTATTTTGTAGGCATAAAAAAAATGAAGAATGATAGAAGTCTTATCTCTCAGACCTTTATGGTTTAAGAGATATTCACAAGCAAAGTTCCCCTCCCCGCCCCTTTTTCCTAGTGTAAGCCATCTCTTCTCAGATGTGAATCTGGTTGTATGACCAGACAGATAACAGCAGGGGACAATTTTCTTTGTATGAAAACAATGAAAGCCCTCCCCCCCCCCCCTTGACAAGTTTTTCAGCTTTTTCCCTTATCTTAATTGAAGATTGTCCCTCTCTGCAGTCTACCTGGGCACCTCCCTTCTGATCTGGCTGAACAGGGGGGGATACTTTGCTTGTGAATATCTCTTAAACCATAAAGTTTGAGAGAGAGGACATATCGTTCTTCATGTTTTTTTAATGCCTACAAAATAAAATAAAGATAAAACGAAGTATTACTATCCCTTTAACCCTTTGAATACAATGGCAAGAGCATGTTATAAGATTTTCACCACTGAGAAAATGTGGTTCTATTTTAAACAGAAGTTAACTTGAAAAATACAGTTTTGAATTTGTTTTAAAAAGTAATTGCACTGTTTTCTGTCTGTAAAATGGTGTTTGAAACGGTGGCATTAAAATGAATGTGTAGCGTCTGACTCCCCCCCCATTCTTAAAGCATTTTAAGTTCATAATCACACCTCCCAAGTGTTCCTCTTCAGGTGGGACAGTCCCTCTTTGAGACCCAAATCCCTCTTTCCCAACCTGATGTCCCTCTTTTTAGGAGATCAGATTGTGTGGTGTATATACAAGTGTATCACATCGTTCCACAGCAATAAAACTCACATGAATGTTAGTATAGACTTCAGTATATGTGTTTATATGTTAGTCTGTGTAAATAAAATACTTTGGTCTTGTTGTAAATTATTTATTCAGCTACACATAGAGGTGTCAGTAGATCATGAAATAATCTAAAAATGATTGGTAATGCTCTGCTTACCATCCATACCCCCAGCTACACCTCTAAATGCTGAAATGTTGGGAGGTATGGTTCAAATGTGGTTACACTGCATAACACATTTGCTACTATATTTGTATGTTGTGTGCCCAGTCCAGATTAATAGCGTGGTATGGATGTTGAGAATAATGTGGGCTAAATTATTCGAAATATCATCATCCACAAATAGAATAAATCTGGATACCAAATGGGCACACACATAAATGGAGTGGCAAATCAGTTACACAAGTAACCCACTGCTGTTGCCAAATGTACCAACATGTATATAAAATGTCCAACTTTGGCATATATTGTGAATTAGAATGCTTATGTGGGAGGTAGTGAGGCATATCATGCTGTATTGCTCTGCTGGTGGCATATAATGGTGTATTTCTCTGATGGTATAAAACTTATTTCTCTGGTGGCATAAAACTCTCTATTGCTCTGGTGGTGACATATACCTTTGTATTGCTGGGTTGGTGGCATTTATGTAATCCTCTGGTGTGACATAGAACTGTATTGCAGCTCTGGTGGCATATATTTATTTCTCTGGTAGTAGCCTATACGTCTGTATTGCAGCTCTGGTGGCATATATTTATTTCTCTGGTAGTAGCCTATACGTCTGTATTGCTGTTCTGGTGGCATATATGTATTTCTCTGGTGGTGGCCTATAGCTCTGTATTGCTGGGCTGGTGGCACATATATATTGTTCTGGTGGGGACATATAACTCTGTTACTCTGGTGGTGACATATAAATGTATTGCTCTGCTGGTGGCATATGACTCTGAATTGCTGGACTAGTGGGATATATGTAATCCTCTGGTGTGACATATAATTATATTGCTCTTCTGGTGGCATACATTTATTGCTCTGGCGGAGGTATATAACTGTATTGCTCTGGTGGTGACATAACTCTGCATTGCTCTGGTGGTGGCATGTAACTCTGTATTGCTGTGCCAGTGACATAACTATTGCTCTGGTGGTGGCATATAACTCTGTTTTTTCTTGCTCTAGTGGTGGCATGTAACTCTGCATTGCTCTGGTGATGGCATATAACGCTGTATTACTGTGCCAGTGACCTATAACTCTCTCTTGCTCTGGTGGTGGCATGTAACTCTGTATTGCTGTGCCAGTGACATAACTATTGCTCTGGTGGTGGCATATAACTCTGTTTTTTCTTGCTCTAGTGGTGGCATGTAACTCTGCATTGCTCTGGTGATGGCATATAACGCTGTATTACTGTGCCAGTGACATATAACTCTCTCTTGCTCTGGTGGTGGCATGTAACTCTGTATTGCTGTGCCAGTGACATAACTATTGCTCTGGTGGTGGCATATAACTCTGTTTTTTCTTGCTCTAGTGGTGGCATGTAACTCTGCATTGCTCTGGTGGTGGCATATAATGCTGTATTACTGTGCCAGTGACATATAACTCTCTCTTGCTCTGGTGGTGATATAACTGTCTTACTCTGGTGGTGGCATATAGCATTGCATTGCTCTGTTGGTGGCATATAATTCTGCATTGCTCTGGTGGTGTCATATAACGCTGTATTACTGTGCCAGTGACATAACTCTGTCTTGCTCTGGTGGTGGCATATAACTGTATTACTGTGCCAGTGACATATAACTGTCTTGCTCTGGTGGTGGCATATAACTCTGCATTGCTCTGGTGGTGGCATATAACTGTATTACTGTGCCAGTGACATATAACTGTCTTGCTCTGGTGGTGGCATGTAACTCTGTAGTACTATTTTTAATTGACTGTTTTGACCTTAATGAACTACAGGTGAATTGTATTGTTTAAAAGCTCTTGCACTAGTCCTAGGGTCTCAGTATTTCTCAACCTATGGCTCTGTCATGGCATTGCCAGTTCAGTTATATGTTAATACAATTAAAAATAATATTGCAAGCAGTTTAGTTGGTTCCATTAGATATGTACATGTAAAGTGGCGTATCTGAAGTTGATTAAGACAGGAATACAAATGGACCAGTGATGAGATGCAGTGTGCTACAGCTTTAACACTTGCTAGGAAAACAAATCAGTGTTTTATTAGTCTACCAATGTTTTCCATTGAGATAATGTGTGTGCACACATACCTACTAATGTGAATGTCATTCTTTTAGGTGTGGGACGTTCACATTGCTCATTAAATGAGGCCCCCCATTTTTTCATCTGGCCCCATGTGTGCCCCCCTAAATAGAATTCCTAGAGTCACCACTGTCTACTGGTAGTCACAGAGCCACACACATACACTAGTCTACAGGTAGGTCAAGCCACACATACACTGTCTACAAACAGTCACAGAGCCACGCATACATGGTCTACAAACAGTCACAGAGCCACGCATACACGGTCTACAAACAGTCACAGAGCCACGCATACATTGTATACTAGTAGTGATAGACACACATACACTGTCTACAAACAGCCACACATACGTACATTGTATACTAGTAGTCAAAGACACACATACACTGTCCTCTATTTCATACCACATGGTGGAGCAGTTCCACAAGCTCCCATTTTACCAGATGCTTCTGGATTGCACTGAGATCACCTCCGTGCAACATGGAAGTATCTAGTAAAGAGGGACCTCCACCATGCAGTATGAAATGGAGGACAGTGCAGCAGTGGTGCACTCCTCTTCTTCCCTAACTACAGAAAATAAACCCTTTGAGTGCCAGAGGGGTACGCAACACATTGCAGTGCAATGTGTTGCTTACCTCTCTGGCACTCAAAGGGTTAATTCAAAGAGTGGCCCACTAGAGATCCCCAAAATCCCAGTGGGCAATGTTTGCTCTCTAGAGGCACCTCCTGCATTGTGGAGGCCTCCGTTGCACCTCTGAAGTAAGGCAGAGAAGTCTTTCTAGCATTCAGGGTGTTGAAAGCTCTAGTTAAATCAGTGGAGATTCTTATTTATCCCCTGTGTTGTATATGGTTTGCCCCACAGACTGAGGCAGGAGTACTGAGAACTAGAGAAATTCTGAGGCAAGCCAGGTGGAGCCATAGGGGATAATTACAATTTCTATACAATTATATAGGGACTGCAATCTCTTGAATCTTAGAGAGGTATCCAATACCGGAGGCTCTCTAGCACTCAAGGGGTTAAAAGATTTGCTTAACTTTAGAATAAATTGCCAGCAGGGAGGGTACCTGAGTTTCACTCGGCAGGTAAAATCCCATTGCTTTTTATGTATTTATTTATTTATTTTTACTGCTTAATTAAAGCGGTATTCACGTGTGACTATGTATATAAAAATGTATTCTAATGTTCACAGCAAGAAATATAGTAAATCCTTTAGAGATGTATCAAGTTGAAGCCACTAGCATTTAGGTGGGGAGATGCACTAAGGAGTGAGATAACTTCCCCACTGATATCGCTTCTCCAGTTCCTATGTTATTCTATGGAGCCAGCTTTGGAAATCTTAGTGCATAGACTGTATAGAATAACATAGGAACTGGAGAAGTGAAATCACTGGAGAAGTTATCTCTACATTATCACATGTTTGCGCATGACCCCCTGGGTGTTAAAACCAATGGAAATTGGAGAATTACTGATCCCCTGTGGTAGTTCATTTGCCTTACAAATGCACTTAGTTACAAAATATACATTTTAGGGCTTATCCTCCTGTGTAAAACAAGGTCACTCCCACTACTGAGAAATGCTTTATTCAAAAGTTATTGCAGATCATACTTGAAAGATTTTAGGTGGAATATCTCAATGTCCAGAACTATTACAGTGGCACTGTTGCTACACCAGTCCATGGAGGCTTATGGTCAACTGGCCAGAGGTGTCCATAGGATGGTGTAGGAACAGATCCACTATAAAAGTTCGGATCACTGTGACACTGAACCAAAAAAAAAATGCAATTTTTAACTGTAGTAGCTTTTGCATAAAACTTAAAAATTTGGCTAGGAAGGTAGCCATACAGTAAAAAGTATAAAATGTTTTATTAAAGGGGATGTATCACCTTCTAAAAAGAAGTTCCCATATGCTCTGTTAATACAAGTTATACTATGAACGCTGTTGTTTTTTTATTTAACTATTTTAAAGCGGAACTACCATCGCTAAACAACTTGATGTTAAATAATTCCCCATGTGGCGACTAGTTGCTTAGTAGAGCTAGTCGCCAGAATAATTACAATGTTAAATAGGATTATCAATTCTTGTCGGGCTGAGAGGCAGGATGGAGTGCAGACATCTTCTCATAGTGACGTCTGCACGCCTGCACTGTCAGTCCCAGCAGGCTCTAAGAGGCTACTGCTAGGAGCTGTTCAGCTCCGTCTGGGACTGACCGCACAGGCGTGCAGACGTACTATGGGAAGATGTCTGCGCTCTGTCCTGCCCGTCAGCCCGACATGAATTGATAATCCTCTTTAACAAGGTAATAATTATGGCGACTAGTGCTACTAAGCAGCTAGTTGCCAGATGGAGAATTAATTAAGCTCAAGTTGGTAGTTCCGCTTTAAAAGATTTTATCTTCAAGTGCAGAAGAGCAGTGCCGAAGAATCGGAGTGTCCCATTATGCTGACCGGCACAGTTCTTCTGCACGTCTTATTTCTCCTCCCGCCTCCCTGCAGGCTGCCACAGGGAGCGCGTTCACGCTTCCCTTCAGTGTGCTGCCTAATGTGGGAATCTGACCCCTGGAGCGCAGATACACCATCATCTGTGATGGAACAACACATTGCAATGCAGTCTGAATTGCAAGCTATGGGACAAGGTAAATGAATGGTAATTCATTTGACAGCCATTCAGAGATGCAGCATGCTGAAACTTCTCCTCAATTGGTGATTATTACCACTGGCATAGTATACATCCGCAGTACCTAGAATTCATTTTCTGTGATTTCACTTTCAAAAGGTGTTAACTGTGAATAGACTAGATGTGATCAACCTGTGGCAATCCTACAGAGAGGCAGAAACAAGTACAACCCAACATGCAGGAGAGAAATCAGCTGAAGGCGCTCACCCAAATCCTGAGACACACAGGAGTCCAGGAAACAGTTGATCCAAGTGGTCAGTAAATGCAAACAAGATGAGTGAAAAATGCTGCTTCAGATCCAGGAAATTAAAAGCAAATGCTACTCTAGTATGGAAGTTTCTAACTCTTTGGGTGCCAGGGGCATATCCAATGCATTTGGGTTAATGGAAGCTTGAATAAAGTACTCACGTTAACCTATGGCAATCCCCAGCTGCTATTGGGCTACAATCCCATTGTCCTCAGTTGGCCTTTGCTTAGATGAAGATGATGGGAGTTTTTCTATAGTAGCTAGATGGCTAAACAATACACTCAATATAATTCAACCTTTTCACATTATTTTGTGTGCTAAAGCTTTGTTTCTCTTATATCTATCTGATATAGAGGCAAGTGGGTTTCAATGCAAGAGGAAAAACATTGTAAGGTTTGGCTTTTGCTATACGAGAGAAGGGCTGGAAAGGAATTTGCACCAAAATCTATGATGCCTCAGTTCAGATATCCACATAGTGAATTGTCTCAATGACCTTATTTCACCAACCCATCCCTGGGAACAGCACAGCACATCAGCCAGTGCTGATATATTTTGACTGTTCATATTACACCCACACCAGACAATAAAGCTGGCACCTGCCCCCTTACAGATGTCAATACATCTGCTTGTAGCTTAATCACAGATCTATTCCCATGTTGCCTTTAAAAGGTCAAAGTGTATGCGTAGTGCAAACGGATGAGATCACTGCCATTAGCTTTTCCTATCTGCTAACACACACAATTTAACAGCCCTAGTCCCATGTTCCTGGCTGTAGTGCAGGGCTTGGCAACCTCGGCTCTCATGGAGTTGGGCAGTACAACTTCTACTATCCTCAACCAGTCATTACCAGGCTGGAGATGATAGAAGACGTTTCCTATAACTGGAGAGCAGAAGGATGCTTACTCTGTTTTAGTGATGTTTTCCATGCTTCCCAGCCAGGAGAGTGTGTCTAGAAGGTGTCAGGGACAGCAGATTACACCTGGCTATGAAACTACACTTTTGATTTGATGTAAAGTATATAACCTGAGTGGAAGTATTAATATTACTGTACCAAGAGGGAAATTTGAGATCTGACTTTGGCTAAGAATAATGAATACATGGGGAGACAACAATGATCAAGTAAATAGAAGGACAGGGGGATGATACCGGCAGCAGCAAGTCATGAAGGTGGTCAGCAGCATAATGTGAAGTGGCAGTAAGGAGGTATCCTGACTACCCACCAAACCATTGCAGGAATGGTATCTACCCACTGCAGTAGATCACAGCTTGGTTATTTTGTTTTGTTTTTTTTTTTTTTGGGGGGGGGGGAGAGTGTTAAAGTGAAATTACAGCAGGAAGGAAACAAATAGGTATATAAATCACGAGATATGTAAATATATTTGATATCCTGTATATCCAATATTAACAAGCAATAATGGGAGCTTCACTCACCCAATAACTGGTCAATCTTGTTGATATATGCAGTCCTAATGAATGAACACAACCACCATGAGGACACCAGCACTGGAACACGAAGACACTCACTCCAGCCACAAACAACGGTGAAGGAATTGTATTGAACACAACCAGTAACATACTTGTAAAAACACAGACTTTATTCCTAAAATGTGATAAAAACATAAGAGAAGCACCTACAGATAGGCGTCACAGGATATACTGTATTTTGTCATAACACATTTTGGACTTTACTAGATTTAAAGCGGACACTGTTGGTGAAATCACTTAGAGAATTTCCGTACTTAAAAAAACAGGTAACCTTATTTCATGGGGTAAATATACAGGGTTTTTCCTGCTTATCATAACAAGGGTATTCCACTGCTGTTACAGTTAATCCTTTAAGGGTTAAACTGTGTTTTTTTTTGTTTTTGTAAACATTAGAAGTGCCATCTAGTGTTCAGACAGTTTACCTGATGTTCAGACAGTTTTTCTGTTACATTCTATGGGAGACATGAGTCACCGACTGTAGTTTTCTCCATGATCTTGTGATAGTTTGAATGGTTATAACTTTTGAATAAATCAACTGCCAGCAGTGGGAATACCCTTCTTACACTCAGTAGGAAAAGTCTTATAAAGTGGCACCTCTATCCTCAGAATCACAACAGACCATGACTTGAGGATAGCCTTAATTGTACACAGGGGAGTTAATTAAGTGAATGAGTCTGATTAAATTGCACATTTTAAGTATGGCAACCCTAAAATCATGGCCTGTTAGGGGTTCTGGGGATAGGGTTGGGAACCATGCCCTATAAGTTATAGTTGTCCATTAAAATAAAAAGTGTACTGGCCCCTTAAACTAAATATTATAAAGGCAGGAGAGAGGGCAGGGCCTCTAGCAATCCAGTTCTACATGAAAGATTAAAGGGGATCATTTATGTGGAATAACTGGCTCTTATTTAACAAAAGGACTTACCTAGGCAGTTATCCATCATACAGCAGTCAGTTATATCTATTTACTTCTCTTCTGCAGTTTAAACCAGAGTATGGGGATTTTTACCGACTAGAGAACGTATACAAGGCTGTTTAGAATCATTGGTGGGGATCTCAGGCTCTGGACAACCCCTTCCATTATTCTGCTCGGTCTCTCCCTTTCTCTCCTCCTGTGTCTCTCCCTCTCAGGATTAGGGATGGGTGAAACTTTTCCCTCAAACCAAAAGTGGCGAAAATGGCACTTGGCACAAAGTTTCACATGAAAAGTGCAGTTTTCCTGCTTTTTTCACCTAGCTCATTGCACTGAAATCAATGGGAAGACTGAATTTTTCTCCACCACATGGCAGTTTTCTCTTCTTTTCCTCCATCCATATAATAGGGTGTCAGGCTCTTGCAGCATGCCATTTTGTTTTTGTGAGAGGAGAAAGCAGAACGTTTTTGAGCTAGAAAGATAGGCAAATAAAAGGGTATGGAAACTTAGTTTAGGTAGGACATTTATTCTCTGTATCAGGGGAGTCTGGGGGAGATAAAGGGATGAAGGAGGTTGACCTCAAATACCCCAGAATTTGGTGTGACTTACTGGCAAGACACAGGCAGCTGGGGTCTGGTTTGCTTGATGATCTTAACTGTATTTGTCTCTGTGCTGTGGGAGTCTGGGGAAGTTGTTGATTTTGGTTTTTAGTTATAATTTTTTTTTGGTCAGACTGTGATAAGATAGGGTGGACAACTTTAAAATAAATAAATAAATACAATTTATGAGGGGACAGAGAGCTGTCTGGGTGCCTGGCGTGAGCTGTATGATTAAGGCAGACCTGATAGACAGCAGATGACACTGAGAAGTTTGTTGAGGGCAAAGACAAGACATGACACTCCATCAGTTTTGTACTGTAGAGAGTAAAAACACAAGCGGTAGTTGAGTAATGTCCAGCAAACACACAGGGGGAAAGGTTGAGCAGTTCAGGGATGTGAGCATAAATTGGTAGTTCAAAAACTAACAGTGAGACAAACAAGCACCAAAACACCTGTCCTCCAACTAGTAGAGAACTTTATGAAAGTAAAAGGACATTGTTTGACACCTCTAAAAGCTTAAAGGAAAATAAGGTTAGTGAGCAAGAAGTAGCTGACGATGCTGATGCTAATGCCGAGGATGATCTAATGATGATGATGATGCTGCTCTAGAATATATCCCTCCAGCATCCTCCTCTTCTGCAGATACAGATGCAGTTGAGAGTGAGAGGGATGATGACATGGCCAGAAAGTTAGAAGAAAGGAAAGGCTCAATCTTCCACCACTGAAAAGGAGCACTGTGCTTGTCTATAAACTGAGAAAACCATTGGAAACTCTGACTCTGGAAAAGCAGAGATGGCAAGACACTCAGGAACCTCTCAATCAATGAAGTCCACAGTATGGGTATCCTTTTGAAAGGTCACACATGAAAGAGTGTGCAACCAAAAGATACATTAACCATATTGTCAGAAGAAGAATGTCAACATTAGAATCTCGCATTACATGACAGCCGAGATTCTCATGTCGGATAGTGAAAGGTCACAGTCCAGTCAGTCACTTACTGCTGGTCTTCAGACTGCGGTAGACACAAATCGAGGCAATGGAGGGAGAGAGAGAGAAAGGTAAATGACCATCTCTGGAAACGATTGATTAATTATGCTTTGTACCATCCTACTAGAGATTGTACAGTGTTGTAGTTCTCCACCAGCTTGCATAATTTAAAAACAATAACCTATTTAACCCCAGTTACTGACTGCCGTGTACTCTGTCTTTTTTCTCTTTGTCCCTCCGTTGGGGTTAAAGAGGCAATTTTTTAAATAATGCACACTGGTGGTGAACTAAAACACTGTACAATCTCTGCTAGGATAGTGCACAGCATTGATTAACCCCTCCTCTGCTGGGACAGTGCACAGCATAATTAACCAATTGTTTCCAGAGCCAGTCATTTGCCTCTCTCTCTCTCTCTCCCTCCATTGTCTCAATTTGTGTCTTCCGCAGTCTGAAGACCAGCAGTCAGTAACTGATTTGGATGCAATCTTTCACTACCCAACATGAGAATCTCGCACTGTCATGCAGTGTGAGATTCTCATTTCAACATTTTTCTTCTGACGACATGGTTAAGGTATCTTTTGGGGCTCTTTAGCATGCAACCTTTTAAAAGTAAACCCACAGTATGGAGATACTTCAATCAGGATCCAAAAGCTAAACATGTTGCCATCTGTGCACAATGCATGCAAGTAGGGGGATAGGAGGCTCATACCTAGGCACCTCCTTTATGAGATCCCACCTGAAGCACAGCCACAGGTCTGACTGGGAGACACACAATCAGCAGTTCAGAGGTGCCAGAACTAGCAGCACTCCAAAAAGGTCCCAGGGCTCTGGGGCAGAGAATAGAAGTAGTGATGTTATTGATGTGTAAGACAATGTGCCACTGCCAACAGTTAGTTCATTCCAAATAAAACCTATGGCTCCTGCTGCAGACTAGTATAATGTCTTTGGGTTTGCTGTAGGAGATGGCAAGAGTCACAGACTGCCCACACATGCTGTCTCTACCTCCGCGAGTTATGTTGTCAAAGCAATAAAATTACAGGATTCTTCTGCCATGTCCTGCCAACCCACACTGACTGAGTTCCTGGGAAGGAGTCAAAAACTTCACAAAAACAATCCCAAAGTACATCTGTGAAAATGCAAGGTTGCCAAGATGCTGGCAGTGGACATGCTGCCATATTCTTTTGTAGAAAACCGAGGTTTCAGTGAACTGATGTCATGTATTTTGCCACGCTGGCACATCCAAAGCGCAGTTATTTTTCCAGGACTTTTGTGCCTGAATTGTACAAGGAGAAAGCCAGGTCAAATGTATTAACAGTAGCATAGAAAAGGAGGAGGGATGTAAAGAAGGGTTGGTACCATAGCATATACCACACTTGAGGCCACTGATATGACCAATAAGTTATGTGCATCAGTAATCTGAGAAAAAGGATAGCTTACATTTGACACAAACATTAATATGGTAAAAAATTACACACACACAGGTCTGGGTAATGTTAAGAGGCTGCTACCTCACTGTTCCACGCGATGCAGTCTTGTGTTGCCTCACTCACGGGATGGAATCATGTGCAGCAGAGACTGGCCGAACATGGGCAGTCTCTACTGCACATGACTGCATTGTGACAAACTTCCTTGCGAATTATTATATAGGATATACATACATACATACATACATACATCACACCACTCCAGTCCAGTCCCCCACCACTACCATACACATTTGCCACATTGTAGGTTGTACTTTTTTATCACTTGACATTATGAATATGTATCAGTGCCACTTAAAGGATTTCCCTTCAGTCAGCTAGAATGCTGACTTTGGGGAAGGGAAAGGGAGGGGAGAACTTTAGGAGTGATTAACTCTCAAACCATATAGGTTTGAGAGATGACACTGGGGGCAATACATTTCTTTTTAATATGACTGCAATATGGGGATTAGTAATTATTATTACTATCCATTTAAGCAGGAGTTAGTGTTGTGGGCAAAGGACAAAGGCAATCTGCATACTGACATGTTTTTCAAGGCATATGTTGCTGTAGGACTCACAAATTTGACTTTCAGCTACTTATTTCTCCATTGCACCATAGGAACATAAACAAAAAATCTGTTAAAATTGGTGAAAAGGAGAAAAATTTTGCATTGACGAAAAAGAGAAAACTTTTGTGAAAAAGCAAAAAAATTGTCAGTTTTTTTTAGAAAATTCACGACAGGAAATCTTTCTCACTTTTAGCCCACCCTACTAATAATTCTAAAGAGCCTTGTATAAATTCTCAAGGTGATTACATCTATGGCTATAGCAGAGTCTAAATGCAAAAAAAAACAAAAAAAACAGTAAATATATATACCTAACTGCTGTACAAATTACACCTGTAGGGGTGTAGTAGCCCCAGACATTCCAGTGGGTATAGAGTTTTCAAAAGAGAAAGCATCACTATGTCACTGTGCAAATGAGAGTAGTGTAATCTAAGTGGTTTATCAGTGCTCATAAATAATGGGGATTATCAGACAACCACTCCTCCTTTATTTCACATAGGGTGTACCCCTAACATCACTACTGACATTAGGGGGACTCCCTAAGCCAGATGTTTAGCATTCTTATTAGCACAAGCCTGTTCTTTGTACTTAAACTGAATCATTTCACTGGTTTCTTATAAAATCAGTGTGGGGAATGAAGACAAAGTAGTGCATTGATAGTTGGGTCTGCCCGTTCCCATTTTAGAACCCCTGTGCTCTTGTAGATTTGGTTTGTTGAACCCTGCACTCATATAACTGATTTAGAGCTGTGCTTGTACAGCAGAACATACATTAACCACACCAAAATACTACATAAAATAATATAAATGTGCTATTAACCTTTTAATTAGATTGGTGGGTTACAATTACATTTTACATTATGGACACAATCAGATACAGTAAGCCAAAACCAGGGGCTGTGTCTGGGATTGTAGGACAGTTAGCAGGATTGCAGTAGCTGCTAGACTTTAATTATAAGTTCAGATTGTAGCCTAACAACAACTGGAGAGTCACGGGTTGACTTCCTCCCTAACTTCCTTAAATGTAATTATACTATTAGCCGTCCAGTCTGCTTGGCTGTCTTGGATGTCTATCTACCAACACAACCCTGCAGAATGAATATTTGCATAGAGTCCTTCATTCTTTTCACAATTTAATCCATTGAATGCCGTTGAATGGTACAGCAGTAAGGCAACTTGTTCACCTGTTTTGGACTAAAATTTGCAGAAAATGGGTTAATGTAACCTTTGTGCAGATAATTCCACCAAAGCCTGTTCTTTGTTCCTGTGCCCAAAACAGATCTTATTCTGAGGAAGAGGCTCAGGGCAGGGCAGTACGTTAAGGTTCCTCTACAGCTGCATGACCCCAATTTAACTTTGGATTGAAAAACAATTCCATTTCCATCAAAAACAGCATTTACATTCTCCACCTCAGTATGAAGCTGCTAGAAGATGCTGAGCTATGTATTTATGCTGAAGGAGTGGTGCTAGATTCCTCTGGAAATTGATTAAGTGCATGCAAGCCAGTAGCGTAGCCACAGGTGGGCCTGAGTAGGCCGAAGCCCACCCAGTCTGACCGCAAGCTCATCCACCCAGCTGTCTATAACACTGTGTTATTGAATGAACACTTTAACCCTTTAAGGACCAGAAAATTGAAGGAACAGTAAAGTTTTATCTTTTCCTGCCGAGATGTACTCACGCTACTTATAGATCCTTCCTTCAAAAATGATTATAACTCTAACTATAGTGCTAGCATCAGAGACTACTGGTGTCCAGCAGGCAGTTCTTAAAAGGATGCATTGTACACGAGAGCTTGAATCTTAGGGCTTGATTCTATCCCCACCAGTAAAACAGCCAGTAGGGGGAAAAAAACACAGATCGACAAACCCAATTGTGTACAGCAGCTATTCTATAGCTGGCCCAGTACATAGAACATCCAGCATTAGTGGTCAAAATCCACGTTGCGGTCAAACGCTCGTTGTTAATTTTTGTTCTCGCAACTCGAGCTAAATAGAGTGAATTGTGGAAACATCAAAGGAAAAAAGCCAACTCTCGTTGAAGAACGATATTGAGCTCAAAACACATCTCCCAAGCACAAATCTTACATTATCCCTAACATGACACTTACTACGCTAATACTATCCTAACACCCAGTAATGTAACACTTACCTGTCATCCACTGTCCGTCTTCTTCTTTAATCTTCTGTCTCCTTGTTTCCTTCTTCTTTCTTCATTAAAATCTGTAGAAAAAATAATCCAATTAGATGTCATTGTACAATAAAATAATGCCCGCAAGAGACTACACAGTTAACCATTTGAATGCAAGAGGGGTATCTCTCTTCAAAATAATAGGTTGTCATTGACTTAACAAAAAAAAAGCCATTCTTATTTTTCAAAGTTAGAAAAAGGATCCAAATTGCTGGAAAATGTCTGTTTCATGCTTATCGTCACAGACTCCCCCTTCTCCCAATACATACCAGGACATTGCCCGAGTCCCACTGAAGGAATTTTGAACAGAGATTGGCTTAGTTACTCCTCTGGCCCGGTATGTATTGAGGGGGGTCTATGACCATATGCATGCCTGCTGCCGCCAGTGGAGCCAGCGGCTGTGGCAGTGGACATTTGCCAGCAATTTGGATCTTTTTTTTATATTGAAAGAATAAGAAAATAAGAATTACTTAAAAAAAGAAAACTACCTACTATTTTGAAGAGAGATAACACTCTTCTTTTAACCCTTTGAGTGCTGAATGGTTACACCAATATATACAATATATTGGACCTAGTGATAACGAATAACACAGAAATGGTATCCAATATTAAGGTAAGATAGGTCTATGCAAGGATCTCTGCGGTGAGCTATTTATTCCAAGGCCTGATCAGGTGACCAGGGGACACCCCTTGAGATTAGAGCAGTGGTTCTCAACTCCAGTCCTCGGGACCCACTAACAGGCCAGGATTTGATGATTTCTTTGTTAGAGCACAGGTGAGTTAATCAATGTGAATGAGCCTCTGATCACCACACCTGTGCTCTAGCAGAGAAATCCCTAAGTCCTGGCCTGTTAGTGGGTCCTGAGGACAGGAGTTGAGAACCACTGGATTAGAGGAAAGGAGGTTTAGACTTCAGCAGAGGAAGGGTTTTTTTTACGGTAAGGTCTGTTAAATTGTGGAATTCATTGCCCAGGGAGGTGGTTATGGCAGATACAATGGATACATTTAAGAGAAGATTAGATACATTTCGTTCAAAAGGGAACTTACAGAGTTATACTGTTTATCAGTAGGCTGATAGCTATAAAGTTCTCAGTTACTGGGGTATGAGGAGAAGGTTGAATTTGATGGACTTGTGTCTTTATTCAACCTAATTTACTATGTTACTATGTAAAGAAGAAGATGGCCAGTAGCTGCGCAAGGTGCTGAGGACCCGGCTGGACATCAGGATTACAAGTCAATTTTTAATTTTCAGGACGTGTTAACTCTAAGGTGATTAACCCTATGAGTGCCCATGGGGTATGCAACTCTGTACAATGCATCGAATACCACACTGGCACTCATAGGGTTAAGCTTCTTTTGTTTTTAAGCACCAGTGTGTGTTGGAAACCAGTTTTTTAACACACACCAGCTGTTTTCACAGCACGTTAGGGGCTCTGCTCCCTCCTTTTCATGGTGCAGTTTTTGCATCATAAAAGTGTGTTCCTTAACGTGTGGTGACGCCAATGCATGGAAGAGAATACCAAATTTTACTTGTTTTACATGGTGTCCAATGGGTGCAAATTATGCACCCGTTGGACAGGTTTGCACAGTGGTGGTTTGTGACACTGCAGTTAATAGAGTAGCAAACTGTGCTGTCAAAACCACAGTTGCCAGTTTTTAAAAATATCAGGGAGAATAAACTAAAGCCCTCAGTCTATAGCTCTCAGTATCAATAAGAATAGCACCACCTTTTGACTACAGCAGAAATCTGTTTGAGCTGCAATAACTTTTGAATGAAGCATTTCCCATCTATGGCAATACCATTGTTTTACTAATCAGGAAAGTCATTACAATATATATTTTTATAATTAAACATTACTGCTTCTTTTAAGCCTCAGTACTATAGTGCTCACTCATGTCACACCAAGCCCTGCCAAAAAGTCAGTCCAAGCTGCACCACTTGTGGAGCTAAGGTGTGTTTGTGTGTGTCTGTGTGCCACCTTGACATTTGAACAGTTTCCACCTTTGGTGCAGGAACCACACGAGCTATTAAACACACACACTAACACACATACACACACACCTTCTAACTAACTGGTTTGCTGTCTGTAGTGGCAGGGGGTCTGAGATCAGCGGCAGGCAGCTAAACGTCAAACTAATAAAAAATACCTTTATTACTTTTTGATCTACTTGAAAAGTCCTGACTAGTGCTGCTTTCTTTGATTTTTCTATATTTTAACCATAATAATTTAATTCTTAACACTGACAGTCCTTGCCAATATAGAAAATACTTGAACCAAGCATGGCCAAATTGCCCGGGCTCATGCTAGATTTCCAACATTCTCCAGCATCTTATACCTGACTCCAAAGAATTACCCCAGTGGTCATACACTTTAGCTTCAATGGGTAACGTCACAATCGCAACCTACATCCGGGGCATAACTCCCAAAGGGCTTCAGCCCAAGGACAAATCCACAAAACTTTGGCACATCTGTTATCGATATCTGAAAACCAACCAGCCACTAAACGCCTGTCTCAGCCTCACTTATATCACCAGACCAACTCCTACCATGACCCCCATCATCTACATCTGGCTCAACCCTCCCCATGATGTTTCTCCCTTTGAATGCCAGAATGATATCAAAAGCATTGCAATGCATTGGAGGCCTCTGGCACTTGACACATTTCTGCTAATTGTCGTGAACAGTTAAAGGGATTGTAAAGTCCTGAAAAAAGTATACCCCAAATGATAGGTACAATAAAAAAAGCATAATACCCTAATTCCTGTCTCTCAAACCTTTATGGTTTGAGAGCTATAAGAAAATAAAGTCCTTCGCTCCCTCCCCCTTCTCATGCGTCAGCTGTATACCTGACGGCATGAGATCCTGCTTTCGGGATCAGACGGAGGTTCTTCAGGAGCGCGGACATGGAGAGATCTAACTATAAATACTTGCTTGCAAACCAGGCACATGTTGTAGACCATTCCAATGAAGTAGTTATAGTTAGATATCTCGATGCCAGCGCTCACAAAGAGCCGCATCTTGTTGCCCGACCAGATTCTGCCGTTGACAGCTTTACAGCTCATCATGCAGAAAGGGGAGGGAGCGGAGGACTTTAATCTCTTATCGCTCTCACACCATAAATGTTTGAGAGATAGGAATTAGGGCATTACGTATCTTTTTATTGTACCTATCATTTGGGCTATACTTTTTGGGGACTTTACTATCCCTTTAAATTTAACAACAAATAAACCAGTACCCAAACCACATCCAACGAGAATCATTGTTCCTGCTTGTTGAAGGAAACCCATGTAAACAAATTAAACAATGACATAATACAAAAATAAAAGAAACATAACAGAAATGTTGGAAGTCCAGAAGTACTGGCACTTACCCTAGCCCCATAGAGACCATGTTGTCAATGTTATAAAATTCAAACAGTCCAAACTGAACAGAACTGATGATGTTCATCCATATTATGAAGCTGTGCCAAAATCGTTGAGTGACAGAGATATACTGTAACCAATATCACTGCACAATTATAAAGTTAGTCATCCTCGGCTAGGTGCCACATCCCATGATGTTACCAACAGTGAAGGCCCTCATATTCTCTCAGGAGATCTCGTAATATGATCACAATAAATGTGCCAGTCCCAGCCAGGTCTAGGGGGCATTGCTAGGAGCCATTTGGCTCTGGCTGGGACTGACAGCGCAGGCGTGTGGACGTCACAATTGCAAGATGCCCCCGCTCCTTCCTGCCTGTCACCCACTGAAGAGAGCAGAAATCTATTAAATAAGGTAATTTTTCTGGCAACTAGCGCTACTAAGCAGCTAGTCACCAGATGGGGACTTAGTGAAGCTAAAGATTGTGTCGGGTGGTAGTTCCGCTTTAAACCCTTACTATTGGGTTTCTCAAATTTCAAAGGATACCATATTGTGGTCACTGATGCCTAAATGTTCCTTTACTTGTATACTGTTTATCATGTGAGAATTGTTTGAGAGCACTAGGTCAAGCAAGGCCTCTTTTCTAGTTGGCTCCTCTACTAGCTGGGACATAAAATTGTCATTAATCATACTTAAAAATTAATTTCCCTTCTTTGTGCTGGAAGTCCATATGGATCCAGTCAATTTCAGGATAGTTGAAATCTCCCATTATAATTACATTCTCTGCATTGGAAGCCTTTTCCATTTGCAGTATAAGTTGGGCCTTTTCAAACTTCCCAATATTAAGTGGCTTGTAGCATTAACATATTTTTATTATGTGTGCCCACAGTGTGTATTTTAACCCACAGGGCCTCTACATTTTCATTGGACTGTTCATTTATATCTTACCTTATACCTCCTTTCCTTTTATTAATCATATCCCTCCCAAAAAGTAAATAACCCTCTAGATTGACTGCCAAACCATATGTATCATCTAACCAGGTTTCAAACACACCAATTAGATCATACTGCTCATACACTGCAATCATTTTTAGATCCTCCATCTTGCCAGCCAGACTACGAGAATTTACATCCATACATTTTATCCTTTTTCCATTTTGAATGATTTCATTATTTGTAAAATGTATTTGCTTTTTATCAGGCTGTAACAATGGAACCTCCCTATTAGAGGAACTAGCCCATTCCCCTTCTCCAAATCCATGTCCCTACTCTAATTCCATTTCCTCAATTATACTACCTTCCCCACCCTGTGTTCTAATTTAAAGTATCCTCCAACCTTGTAACCAGCCTAGCTCCTAGCACCGTGGCCCTCCTTCCGCTAAGGTGCAATCCATCTTGACTATAAAGATTGCCCCCAAGGGAAAAGGCCGACCATTGCTCTAGGAACCCAAACCGCTTCTGCTTAGTCACACATTTTACTCCATAATCTCCCTTTCTGATGTAGCACCTGGCACAGGTAGTGTTTCAGAAAATAATATCTTAAAGGTGCTCTGCTTAAGCTGATATCCTAAATCCCAGAAATCCTTCTTAATGGACTACCATTTTTCACTGACTTTGTCATTAGTAGTACCAACATGTACCATGACAGTCGGGTCATGCCCAGCCCCCCAAGAAATCTACCAACCCGATCTGCCACATGTCGACCCGAGCACACAGGAGACAGCAAACTGTACTATTGTAGCTATCCTGGTGACAGATTACCCTGTCTGTCTTCCTAATAATAGAATGTCCTACCACCACCATCTATCTAGGTCTGCCTGAGTCCCGGATCCCATCAGTGCTAGAGGGGCTGTTCTGCCAGCTGTTAGAGAGAACAGTCCTCTCCAGCAAAGGCATTCCCGTGCCAACATCCCCAACATTTTCACTCAATGTAGCAAATCTGTTAGGGTTAGTGCAGGAATGTCCTCCCTATTCCTCTGCCCCCCCCTTACTATGTCTAACTGTAACCCATCTGGCTACCTGCTCTTGCTTTCTGCAGTCTCCACCCCCAGAACTACCTACTACTGCTTCCTTCTGCTCAGTCAGCAGACCCCTCTCAAGATTGGCTGTCTCAATCAGGGTTGCAACTTGCCTCTCCAGATCTCTAATTTGAGCTGCCAGAGAGACTACTTGCTCACATCCACCACAGAGGTGTGCACCCTGGAACGGTTGTTCCAGGCTTGCAAACATATAGCAGCTTGTGCACCGAGTTAAAACGGACAGTCATGCTACCACTCATATTATGCCAGTTATCACAAGTTAAAATGCAGTCAGAAAAAAAAAATATTGGCATAATAAGGCTAATAAATAAAAGTTTCCCTGTGTAATCCACAGTTGATGAATCCACTTGTTATTTAAATTCCCAATACTTACCACTCTTCAGCACTAACTTGAATCCCCTTTTTATTTAAATTCCCAACACTTCCCACTCTTCAGCACTTACGTGAATCCCCTTGTTATTTAAGTTTCCAGCACATAGCACACTTCAGCACTTACACACTGCAAGATTCAGACATTCAAGTATTCACTGTCCCTCTGCTTTATATAGCAGAAAGCCACCAATTACAACCCAGCAAACAACCACTCCCACCATACCAGACTGCAATCAATCCCTTGTACAACTGCAAAGGGAGGAAAAAAAAACTATTGATTTAAACCTCTCCCCTACCACACTACACAACACAAAAATACACTTATTCATTTTCTCCAGCAAATATCCCAAATTTTAACTCATTTCAGTTCACAGTTTACAGATTAAGCAAAAATCCTATGGTTCATGTTTGAAAAGTTCAAAATTTCTTCCCACGGGCTGGCACAGTCTTTCCTTAGAATCTAGGGTACCATCAATTCCTTTGAGCATAGCCAACTTGTGGTTACTAATCCTCTCAGCAACATACAACTGATACTGCAGGTATTGTCTGTGTCCTTATCTGTTGCCTTCCCTTGACTCCAGTAGGTAGTAGCTATCCTCTACGCAGTCATGCTGGGTATAGGCTGGCTCCTCTGGTTGAACTGACCTTGTGGTCAGCACCTTTAGTTCAACCTTGGCCACAGCAAGGCTGACTAGGGGGTAGTTAATACCAGCATGCTTTGTACCCCATTCTGCTTTCCCCAGCACCTTACTTACTGGGAACTTCCCTGCTGTGTACCTGTTAATATTGCCTGTGTTGCTGTATTGTGTTCCTGTGTTCCATAGCTCAGGATACTTCGTATATTATATATCAAATAGCAATCTACTTTTTCTCTGTGGAGTTACTCCTCCAAAGAGTACGTTTTCAAGCAACTTACACTGGGCAATCCCGTTGATATCACTGGATTAATACCTGGTGAAGATGTGGTGTATTCCATTTTGACACAAAACCTGTTTTTCTTATCATCACTACTCAACTTGGAAGACAGGAGGGAATCTCTATCTAAGATTTAAGCTTTTTCCAGCTGTTTTGACTTATTTGTAATGTAACCTCGGTTTAAAAAATCTGGACTGCATAGCGAAAAGGGCAGGCTCTTACAGGGCCAGGGGTGTCCGTAGAAATTTTTCTGGGGGGAGGGGTGGCAAAGCAATAATATGCCCCCCAGGCCAGCCCCTTTGTTTATATGGAGAGGGTAATTTAAGGGGGTGAAAGTGCCCCTCCTTTGGACACCCATGTGCAGGGCTAAATCTAAATTGGTACGTACCACCCTGAACATTTGTGATTAAGGGAGATTCCTCTTCAAAGCAGCTGTAGAATGGCAACTTGCATGTACAAGGGTGTTTCAGTCAGCCTTTCTTTAAAGCAATTTCATTAGAGTACCAGCTTTCTTAAAGACAGAAGTATGTAGGGAATTTACACTTTGTTATTATATGTTGGAGTAAATCCGATGGTGGAGTTGATATTATGGAGGTAATCTCTAAACCACCAACAAATCTTCTCCCCTCTCCAGAGTAAATTTTGTCGATAAAGAGCTTGAGGAGAGCTATTCACTGGACATATCAATCAGCAAAAAATATGTAGCTGTTCATAGCAGTTTTGTATTATGTAATTTTTTACTTGGTTACTTCACTTGCCTTCAGTCGGCAATGGTGATTCTGGTGGGATGTGCTTGGGGTATCGGTTGCTAGGTAACTTGCTGTTAGTGAATGTGATGCCATTTCCTGGTCTGACAAGGAATGAGAATGATGGTTCAGACTCCTTCACATGAGTTGTACTAAGTTATGTGGTCTGTTTCTTTTATTTATTTTTTATATATAAATTTGTAGCACCTCTGGGTCTCCCTTTGCCAAGGGAATGGTCCATCACAGATCAAAAAATGTTTGGCAGAAGATGCAATAAATTAACTGCATTGTTTCTGTCTTGATGTGCTGTCCCCTACAATCCCTGGCACCCAGTGAAAACTGTCCTATTTATAGAATTTACATTACCAGAGTATTTTGCTTTGGGAACTCCTTCTTAGAGCTAGTTGCTTAATTGGCTTCAATTATACCGCAAGTTCCCATCATAAATCTCCTTTACTATACATCACATTTTCCCACTGGCTGAGAGCTGTGAAAATTCCATGTAGCTGCAGACCGGCAGACATCATCAAATCCAGATGGTGCAACATTTTCTCTCCTTTTAAATGTGCCCTATATTCGTTTTATTTTATTTCCCTGCACAGTATTTACAACTGAATTTATTGTGGCTCACATTCCACATCAGCCATAGCCGAATAAAAAAAAAAAATAATAATAAAAAAGAAAAGATATATACACATACATGTATATTAACCCCTTGTGTGCCACAGGGGTACGCAATGCTTTGCATGCCCCGTGGAGGGGTATGCAATGCTTTACGTGTCCCCTGGCACTCAGAGTAAAATGATTATTGAAACTCATAATTATTGCACTTTTTATTTTTCTTAACCCCTAGAGATGTCTCCTTGGTCCAATATATACTTTCACAACTGGGAGATCTTTTATTACCCATCGAGTACCAGATGGGTATCCAATGGATATCCCTCTAGCACTCAAAGGGTTAAAAGTTTTTACACTGTAACTTTGCATTTTCTGAGTGTTTTCGGTTTTTAATTGTGCCCATTTCATTTTATGGTTTAACTCACCTTTAATTGGTTATTACAGTTTTCCCCTTCTATGCACTTTCAGGAATGTGAATGCCCTCTAGCTGCAGTCTGTAAAACGAGTCTGCTCTTCAAATGCTTCTTCAAAAGGAATGGAACACAAATGACTTCAAATAGAGACTGGCACACATTCATGCAGATACAGCTAATTGTCAGGCTTTTCTTACAGATTATAGCTAGTGGGCTCTCACACCATTGAATGTGGAAGTAGAATAAATGTTGCTAAATTAGTAAAGGCTGAATGAATAGTAATATTTTAATATGATATGGCTTTTCCTGCTGTGAAAAACAAGTGTAATCCAAAAGAAAAGAGAGTTTATTCAACACATTATAAATGCTCAAGGTAATGCCTCTGTATTTCAATGTTTGGAGAGCTTAACTAACCCTTTGAGTGCCAGAGAGGTATCCAAAACAATGCTTTGGATACATCTCTGGGTCTCAAAGGCTTAAGTCAGTGACAGAAATAATCCATTGAAACTAATGAAACATCACCATCTAGTGGTCACCGTTATCATACTTTATGATTAAAGAAAAAAGAAGGACAGGTAAAGAAACCACACAAGTTTGAGCTGTTAAATTTTGGGTAGTACCCCTGTTTTAAAGAGCAGGGAAAATCACTAAATGTATTGTTTTTCATAAGAAAATGTTACTTCTATACCTTAAAAAAGATGTGAGAATGAAAGGTAAAATTAATGAGATCCGGAGCTCTTAAACTGCAAAACTAGTGAGTATTTTAGAAATTCCTTCACCTCCTGACAACATTTTTAATTATTCATAAAAACAGAGAAACAGAAAAACAATTATAATAAAAAATGCAGAGGATATGCATGAGAAACTAACAAAAAAAAACAACAAACCTCAGCTATGAAACAATTTCCTCCAAAATGCAAAGAAAAGCTCAGCGTTCCCAGTGATTATCATGCTTTGTGTGGGTGTATCTGCAAATATTCAGCCTCCCCGAGGTCTCATGTACCGAATATGTCATAGGCCAAGTACTGTATTACTGAGCACTGTAATCCACCCTTTATGGAAATACTGGACAGAGAGTGGAAGTGAAAGGCTGTGCAAGGAAAATAGACTTATCCCTTTGAGCGCCAGAAGGTTACACAATGCTTTGCATACCACTCTGGCACTAAAAGGGTTAACACACCCTTATGCTTTCTTGAATACACTTTGGGCTCTACTAAGTAGGGATGCGCAGACAAAATGCAGTTCAAAAATAGAAAATTTAACCCTTTAGGGTTAACCCAATTGTTAAAGGGATAGTAATACTTAAAATGTAAAAAAAAATATGTTGCAGGGTTTATTCCCCTGAGTAAAACAAGAGTACTCCCACTGCTGAAAGGTGTTTCATTCAAAAGTTATTAATTTTCAAAGCTGAATTTTTTAGGTGCAATATCACAATGGCCTGAAATTGTATAGTGGCGCTGTTGCAACACCATCCTATACAGATTTATGGTCCCGGGACCAGAGCTGTCCATAGGATCGTGTAGCAACAGCGCCACTGTACAGTTTCAGGCCACTGTGATATTGCACCTAAAAAATTCAACTTTGAAAATTAATAACTTTGAATGAAACGCATTTCAGCAGTGGGAGTACTCTTGTTTTACTCAGGGGGATAAACCCTACAACATATTTTTTTTTTTACATTTTAAGTATTACTATCCCTTTAATTATAAATAGCAGCACCATCTCCAAAAACATAAGTAAATATCAATATGCAAAGCTGAAAAAAAATAACAGAGGAGCGTATGAATATTGGTGAAAATAGCAAAAAATAATGTGAACCTTGCTTTAATTACATTTTTTTGTTTTTTTTCTACCCTAGAGTATAAGTACATAAGGTGCAGTTGTGATTGGGCCTGACATCCAATCCAAGGGGGCCCATCAGCTCTGCACAACTCCTGACAATCACACCACTTTCGTATCTTGGCACCAGAGAGGTGTTCAGTGCACTGAAAAGCAATGAGTAAGGCACATCTCTGTCACTAAAAAGCAGTAACTGTCAGCATGTGGGTCATGAATCATGATGCAATGCATCTCTGGCACTGCCAACAATCGTTTTTCCTCTCTGCCTTTCTCATTTACTTGAAGACCGTCTGAGGTGCTTCAGTAGTGAACTGAGCCTTTAGTCTGTGTCTGAGAATGTTATTCTTACTTTTCCAGAACATGTGTGTGCGTGTGTATTATGCTGTGTGTTTATAACTGTGAGTGTGTTAGTGTTTGTGATTGATTATATGTGCGACTGTGTATGTGTGTGTGACTGAGTGTCTGTGTTTGATTGTGTGTGTTCCTTGTTTGACCGTGTGTGACACTGAGTGCCTTTGTTTGACTATACATTTAACTGTATGTGCGACTGTGTTTGAATATGAGCGTGATGGAGTGTCTGAATATCACCGCTTGCCTGGTTCCCTGCATATCCCCGGCTACTTTTTCTTGCAGTGGCAGTGCTTCAGGGTGTTGGCTCGGTCGGGTTGCGCGTGCGCAGTACATTGCTGTCTTCTGCTTGACGTCTGCGCATGCGCCCGGTCCAGCACGCGATTGGACTGGATTCCCCTATCCCGCACGGCTCCCAGGCGAGCCCCCCAATCTGCCCCGTCCATTGGCTGCCTTCCATATTTAAACGGGCTACCCCAGGCACAGGGTGCCCATTCCACGAGCTTCTGTTGTGCTTATTCTGGATTCTGCTATGCTTAAGTTATTGACCTGACTCGTGGATTGTCTCCAGTCCCTTGCTTGACCTTCAGCTCTGTTCCTGACCTCCAGCTTGTCTCCAGTCCTTGGCTTGACCTTTGGCTCTGTTCCTGTTCTGCGGCTTGTCTCCAGTCCCTGGCTTGACTTTTGGCTCTGTTCCTGACTCGTGGATTGTCTCCAGTCCCTGGCTTGACCTTCAGCTCTGTTCCTGACCTCCAGCTTGTCTCCAGTCCTTGGCTTGACATTTGGCTCTGTTCCTGTTCCGCGGCTTGTCTCCAGTCCCTGGCTTCACATTTGGCTCTGTTCTTGACCTCCGGCTTGTCTCCAGTCCCTGGCTTGACCTTTGGCTCTGTTCCTGACCTGTGGCTTGTCTCCAGTCCCTGGCTTGACCTTTGGCTCTGTTCCTGACCTGCGACTTGTCTCCAGTCCCTGGCTTGACCTCTGGCTCTGTTTCTGACCATGCTAGTGCATCCCATCCAGATTCCAGCTTGTCTAGTCGGCCTGGTTCCTAACGGTACCCAGGGCACTCCCATCCTGGTTGCACCCTGGCTCAGCTGGGGTGGAACAATCTGGTTTTGAGACCAGCACCTTTACTCAGCTTCAGCTGCAGCAAGGGAGTACCTGGCACACCATCTCCAATCTCAAGCATCTCTCCCCAGCATTGCTCTCCAGCTACCGAACCAGTGCCGGCACCACACGGGTTCCTACTCCCCGCGTGGTGACAGTGTATTTGTGAGTGTATGAAACATGCTTGTGACTGTGTGGGACAGTATATGTATGCGTGTATCTTATGTGTGTGTGTGCGTTTGCATGTATGTAAGGGAGGCATCGGATTTCACCACATGGGTCCAATAAGTTTGTTACGCACCAGCATGCTACTATATTAATAAAAGTTTACAATACAAACAAAAGTAAAATTACTTAATTAATCTAGAATATTTGCTTCACTAGTGATGAGCTGAATGTTTAAATTTCCCCCAGAGACACAATGTGCAAAACCAAAGCATATTTCAGAAATTCCATCACGTCTCAGGACCTTTTAAACTTTACATAAAAACTGAGGCACAGAAGTTCAATTATATTTAAAAAAAATGCAGAGGATATGCATGCGTGAGAATGTAAAAAAATCAGCTATGAAACAATTTCCTCCAACATGCAACAGAGGTATAGAGTTCCCAGTGATTATCATACTTTATATGGGTGTATCTCAATATATTCAGCCTCCCTGAGGTCTCATGTACTGAATATGTCATAGGCCAAGTACTGTATTACTGAGCACTGTAATCAGCCCTTTATGGAAATACTGCACAGACAGTACAAGTGAAAGCTTGCACAGGGAGGATAGACCACAGGACAATTTTACTAAGTCTTCTCCTATGGAAGCACTTAGTAAAAAATCTTGGGCTGTTCAGTACAACCCCAAAACGACTCTGGTCAGTCATTCGGGGAAAGGGGGAGAGGCCCTTTGACTCTGTGTCTGTGTTGGCCTACAGTCCTATAGACCAGCTGTCTCTGTATGCTTCAAGCCCAATACAGGTCGGTGGAAGAAGCGTCCAAGTTTTTTCAGTCATGGACCAAAAGAAAAGAAAAGTGTGAGGACCGCATTATTTTTTTTTATGTTGGGAATGATAGTGACCAATAACCTGTCAGCTTTTCAAAAATATGGATTGATTTATTTATTGATAAAGTTAATATTAATACTGATATTTAAGAAACATCTTTTCTTGAATCCTAGGGTACTATCAGGCTTGATTGTGTGTGCCAGAGAAGTATGTGTTGGATACCTCTCTGGTGCTCAAAGGGTAAAAAAAAAAATCTCAGACGGGCCGCACTCTGGGATCAGATGGGCCTCATTTGGCCCTCAGGCTGGAAGTTGGATGCCCATGATCTATGGAGACTAGGGTGACCATGCGTCCCAGAATGCCTGGGACTGTCCCTTATTGGAGCTCTGTGTCCCGTGTCCTGGGTCACCCCCCACCGGGACAACAAAAAGTCCCAGAATAGAGTAACAAAGCCGGCATCCACAGCAAGTATCAGTCCAGCCAGCCAATGAAATGTATTTGTTATATGGTCCTCATTGGCTGGCCGAGTTAAACAGGTATTGCAATGGAGACGTCTATCATTTAAGGGGTTAAAAGCAAGGTTAACTCTTTGAGTGCCAGAGGGGTACACAACGCATTGCTTTGCAATGCGTTGCGTACCCCTCTGGCACTCAAAGGGTTAAAAAAAAAGGATTTGCAAAAAAAGGGGGTGTTCATAAAAAAAAAAAAAGCATAGACTAAGAATACCAAGAACTGGGTTTGTGTAATTCTGTACCCAGAACATATTGCAACTGTCTGTATATAGCCTGGGACAGTAAAACCTGCTTCCCTCCTACGTTTGTTGGATTACAACTTCCATCTTGTCTTCCTGATGTCAAGCTGGGGATGCTGCTAGTTGTAGTCTCTAAGAGCTAGAGGCCCAACAATTGACTACCGCACTAACACAAATTCTGCAGTCAGATAAACCATCCAGTACATGATATTCTATAGAGCCTTGTTTTCAAGTTGTACAGATATTACTTCATAGGCTTCATAGAATAACATAGCGTTGGAGAGTTTATCTCACTTTAGTTTGGTCTATCATGTAGATGAAATCATGTCTATCTCCATGCACGTGACATCCAGCTCTAATTAACCCTCTGAGTACCAGAGGTATCCAATGCATTGCAAAGCAATGCGCTGGATAATACAGCACTGGCACTCAATGGATAATTTTTTTAAAAAACATTCTACCCATAACCCTTTGAGTGCCAGAGGGGTGCGCAACGCATTGCAAAGTAATGCGTTGTGTACCTCTCTGGCACTCAAAAGGTTAATTAATTCGCAGTGGCCATTGGGATTTTCTTAAATTCTGAGGTATAGAATTTTCAAGAGACAAAAAAGCCTCTAAGGGCAGAATGCAAGAAAGAGCAGCATTTGCTATTTTGTGAAAGGCACATATGTACGCACTGTTCGCTATTGCACACGTTTTGATGCAAGAAACATACTAACACCTTGATACTGAAAAGCACACGCTCCTAAATTAACAGCAAAGGCATTCAGACGTATGAAAATGTGTGCTAATTGCTTTGATGAATTAGGCGCAATAGCTAATCCTTTCACATAATGGTGGAAATGTTAGCCACACCCACTTTTTGAAATGAATTTGCTAAAAAAAAAAAAAAAAAAAAAAAAAAAAAGCAAGAATTCGCTAATTCAGAAGAAATAAGTGCAATGCAGTAACATTTTGGTGCTAATCATTTGGCCATTAAAGGGATAGTAATTAGTGTTGAGCGAGCATGCTCGGCCGATGCTCGGATCGGCTCGAGCATCGCTCTGCTCGGCACATGGCGGTACTCGTACGAGTACTGCATGTGCTCGCCCGCCATGTTCGGGTCTCCTCCCCGCACGTTTTGCGGCTGCTGCGCAGCCAATAAACGTGCAGGGAGGCTCTGACATCAGTGTAATGCCAGCAGCCATGTTGGCTGCTGGCATTACACTGATTGGCTGGCCAGAACCCGTGGTCGGGTGCTGTATAGCACCTGACCAGCGAGTTCGGCTCAGTCTTAGCCAGGGAGAGATGAGGATAGGAAGGGAAAGTCAGTGTAGGGAGAAAAAAAGCAAATTTGTGAAAAAAAAGAACCAAAAGTCCTTTTTAGGACTACTGTGTGTGGGGGCAGCAGTTTATTTTGTGTGGGGGGAAAAAAACAAAAAAAAAAAAATTTCATATATTCTGTTTAGTGTGCAAAGTTGCAGATTAGAGCACATTCTGTTTAGTGTGCAAAGTTGCAGATTAGAGCACATTCTGTTTAGTGTGCAAAGTTGCAGATTAGAGCACATTCTGTTTAGTGTGCAAAGTTGCAGATTAGAGCACATTCTGTTAAGTCTTCAAACTAAAATATCAAAGTCACATATTCCATTCAGTGTGCTTCGCCGCAGTTTAGCAGCACATTCTGTGTACTGTGCAGAGTTGCAGAATAGGAAGAAATACTGTTAAGTCTTCAAACTAAAATATCAAAGTCACATATTCCATTCAGTGTGCTTCGCCGCAGTTTAGCAGCACATTCTGTGTACTGTGCAGAGTTGCAGAATAGGAAGAAATACTGTTAAGTCTTCAAACTAAAATATCAAAGTCACATATTCCATTCAGTGTGCTTCGCCGCAGTGTAGCAGCACATTCTGTGTACTGTGCAGAGTTGCAGAATAGGAAGAAATACTGTTAAGTCTTCAAACTAAAATATCAAAGTCACATATTCCATTCAGTGTGCTTCGCCGCAGTTTAGGAGCACATTCTGTGTACTGTGCACAGTTGCAGAATAGGAAGAAATACTGTTAAGTCTTCAAACTAAAATATCAAAGTCACATATTCCATTCAGTGTGCGTCACTGCAGTTTAGCAGCATATTCTGTGTACTCTGCACAGTTGCAGAATAGGAAGAAATACTGTTAAGTCTTCAAACTAAAATATCAAAGTCACATATTCCATTCAGTGTGCGTCACCGCAGTTTAGCAGCATATTCTGTGTACTCTGCACACTTGCAGAATAGGAAGAAATACTGTTAAGTCTTCAAACTCAAATATCAAAGTCACATATTCCATTCAGTGTGCGTCACCACAGTTTAGCAGCATATTCTGTGTACTCTGCACAGTTGCAGAATAGGAAGAAATACTGTTAAGTCTTCAAACTCAAATATCAAAGTCACATATTCCATTCAGTGTGCGTCGCCGCAGTTTAGCAGCATATTCTGTGTACTCTGCACAGTTGCAGAATAGGAAGAAATACTGTTAAGTCTTCAAACTCAAATATCAAAGTCACATATTCCGTGTAAGATGAAGAAGGCGGGTAAAAAGGGACGGGGAAGTGGACGTGATCCTGATAGTTCAGGGCGCGGGTCAGGACGCGGAGAAACTGTGCCTGGTGCCAGAGCACAAGAAAGAAAGACATCCACCATACCTAGCTTCATGTCTCATTTTACAGAGCGTCGCAGGACATCACTCTCGAGGTCCGACCACTGCGAACAGGTGGTCGGTTGGATGTCAGCTGATACTGCTTCCAGTCGGTTAAGCACCACCCTGTCTTCCACCAAGTCCACTCTCAGTAGCCAAGAGTCTGGTCAACATAATCCTCACTCTGATCATCCTTCCTCCCACCATAGACGGTCTGGTCAAAGAAGTGATCCCACACTGGGATATAGTGAGGAGCTCGTCTCATCACCAATCCTTCATTTGACCCTCTCTCCAAGCACGCTTGCAGAGGAACATGACATCTTATGCCCTGATTCACAACCTCTAGAGGGTACCCAATCACAAGAAGATGACAGATGTGAACGGCATTTAAGGTCAAAGGAAGTAGTGGATGATGATGATGATGATGAGACACAGTTGCCATTAAATCAACCACTATTACTGTCTCAAGACCTTGTTGAGGAAGATGTTATACAGTTGTCAATGACTGAGTATGTGGTGGGATCAAGACATGAGGAGGATGATCAGAGTGAGGAAGTGGAGGAGGACTTGGTGGACGATGAGGTGACTGACCCCACCTGGGAAGGTGTAGAGCCGACCGATGACAGCAGTCCTGAGGGTGAGCCATCTGCAGCACCGCAACAGGCTGGAAGAGGCAGTGGTGTGGCTACAGAAAGAAGGCGGACCGCACCAAACCGGCCCGCAAATGTTCCACGGAGCACCCCCTTGCGTAAATCTACCTTGCCAAGGGGTAGGTGTTCCGCGGTATGGCGTTTTTTTAAGGAAAGTGCGGACGACAAAAGAATTGTAGTTTGCAACCTGTGCCACACCAGAATGAGCCGAGGCATGAACACTAGAAACCTCACCACCACCAGCATGATCCGACACATGGCATCCAAGCACCGTAATAAGTGGGAGGAACGCCTGGATCGCCCATCTGTGTCTGCAGGCCACACCACTGCCTCCTCTTCCCCTGTTTTCGGTGCCGGCCAATCGCCTGTCGAAGGCGCAGGCCCGCATACCTCCCGCCCTGCACCTGTACCATCTGAAGCACCATCAGCGACCACATCCACTTCCCTGTCCCAGCACAGCGTCCAAATGTCGTTACCCCAGGCATTTGAGCGCAAGAGAAAATACCCAGCCACCCACCCACAGGCCATAGCACTAACCTCACACCTTTCCAAATTACTGGCCATCGAAATGCTGCCATTTAGGCTTGTGGAGACTGAGTCCTTCCGCAGCCTGATGGCAGCAGCTGTCCCTCGGTACGCGGTCCCCAGCCGCCACTACTTTTCCCGGTGTGCCGTCCCCGCATTACACCACCATGTGTCCCGTAACATCACCCGTGCCCTGACCAACGCAGTTACTGGGAAGGTCCACTTAACGACTGACACATGGACAAGTGCTTGTGGCCAGGGACGCTACATTTCCCTGATGGCACACTGGGTGAATGTCGTGGAGGCTGGGAGCGACTCGCACCCTGGGATGGCACTGGTGCTACCCACGCCGAGGATTGCGGGCCCTACCTCCATCAGGGTTTCCGCCAGCACCTACGTTATTGGCTCCTCCTCCTCCGTTTCCACCTCCGAATTCTCTACACACAGCGCCACTCCCCCATCAGCCGGTAGCTGGAAGCAGTGTAGCACTGCAGTGGGGAAGCGTCAACAGGCCGTGCTGAAGCTGATCTGCCTTGGGGACAAACAGCACACGGCCTCAGAGCTGTTGCAGGGGATTAGTCACCAGACCGAGCAGTGGCTCTCGCCACTCAACCTGCAACCAGGCATGGTTGTGTGTGATAATGGGCGTAACTTGGTGGCGGCTTTGGAGCTCGGCAAGCTCACACACGTACCATGCCTAGCGCATGTATTTAATTTAGTGGTTCAGCGATTTCTAAAAACCTACCCCAATGTGCATGATCTCTTGACCAAGGTGCGCCGCGTGTGTGCACATTTCCGTAAGTCATCTACAGCTTCGGCCGGCCTGTTGAAGCTGCAGCAGCGCTTACAATTGCCAGCTCACCGGCTGCTGTGTGACGTGAGCACGCGCTGGAACTCCACCTTCCACATGTTGGCCCGGCTTTGTGAGCAGCAGAGGGCAGTAGTGGAGTACCAGCTGTTACACGGTCGTCGCCTCTCCGTTCAACTTCCTCTAATCAGAAGTGAGGAGTGGGAATGGATGTCAGACCTCTGCGAGGTTTTACGCAATTTTGAGGAATCGACACAGATGGTGAGCGGCGATAACGCTATTATCAGTGTAACCATCCCACTTCTGTGTCTACTGAAATGCTCGCTGCTCACAATTAAAACTGACGCTTTGCATGTGGAAGAGGTGGAAATGCGGGAGGAAGAGCTTACACAAGGTGATAGCCAGAGCACCCTCACTTCGTCTTCTCAGCGACAATTGGAGGAGGCGGAGGAGGAGGAGGAGGAGGAAGACACGGTTGCCTCCGCTACAGAGGGTAGCCATGGAACTTTAGTTCCATCTCTTCAGCGTGGGTGGGCAGAAGAGGAGGAAGAGGATGAGGAGATTGAGAGTCATCCTCCTGGTGAGGACAGCGAAATCTTGACTGTTGGTACTCTGGCACACATGGCTGACTTTATGTTAGGCTGCCTTTCCCGTGACCCACGCGTTACACGCATTTTAGACAACACGGATTACTGGGTGTTCACCCTTCTGGACCCCCGCTACAAAGAGAATTTCTCATCTCTCATTCCTCCGGTGGAGAGGACAAGCAAAATGGTGCAATACCAGAAGGTTCTTGTCGAAAAATTGCTCCAAAATTTTCCATCTGACAACGCTGGCGGCAGAGTACGTGCTACCTTGGCCAACCGAGAAGGGGAGAAAAGGGGAGCACACAGCAGTTCCGACAAAGGCAGGGCAACACTCTCCAAGGCGTGGGACACCTTCATGACACCCCGCCAGCACCCTCACCCTGATGCGCAGCCTAGTGTCACAAGGAGGGAAAAGTTTTGGAAGATGGTGAAGGAGTACGTAGCAGACCGTGTCAGCGTCCTCAATGATCCCTCTGTGCCTTACAACTACTGGGTGTCCAAGCTGGAAACGTGGTATGAACTGGCACTCTACGCCTTGGAGGTGCTGGCCTGCCCTGCCGCCAGCGTTCTGTCTGAGCGTGTATTTAGTGCTGCTGGTGGCATCATAACAGATAAGCATATCCGCCTTTCCACCGACAATGCTGATAGGTTGACACTTATAAAAATGAACAAGGCCTGGATTTCCCCTGACTTCTCCACTCCACTGGAGGAAAGCCCCGGGGGAACATAAAGTCACTTTATATATGTTATTTACAATGATGGGAATACTCTGTATTCCCATTCACCCCTTCCACCCAAAAAACGGGTATATGGTTGACTCTTAATCTTCTCATCCTCCTCCTCCTCTTCCATATGCCCTGTGATATAATTTTTATATAGGGCCAGCTCACCAGCGGGCCCTGTTTGACAATTTTTATATAGGTCAGCTCACCAGCGGGCCTTCTCATATAATGTTTTATTGGGTCAGCTCTCTAGCGGGCCCTCTCATATAATGTTTTATAGCGTCAGCTCACTAGCGGGCCTTCGCATATAATGTTTAGGATGGTCAGCTCCGCAGCAGACCCTCACCCATAATGTTTTAGATGGTCGGCTCAGCGCACATTTCCCTCTTAATCATGGCCCCAGTTCAGAAAAATCGAGGAAATTTTTGGGAGAATTTGCCTTTGCGCACGTTTCCCTCTTAATCATGGCCTCACTTCAGAAAAATCGATGAAATTTTTTGCAGAATTTGCAGATGATATAGAAGTAAATTTACAGCAAATACTGTTTGGTAACAATTTTTCGCCTAAAGTCGTTTTTATTTTCCTTTTTGTGTGTTTTACGGTCAGTCTGTAAAAATGGCGTACTACGGGCGAAAGATCGTTCCCAGCAGCGATGTTGGAGTCCAAGATGCATCCAGACATCCTCCCTATGCTGTCCCTGAACCATTTCTGTGGTGTTTCCATCCTTTTCTGCCCTTTTCCTATGGACCAGGCACCCTCCCCTCATCAGAGCAGGGGGTGCCTGGTGTAATGCTCGAGTCCTCCCATTGACTTCAATGGGGCTCGGGTGCTCGGCCGAGCACTCGAGCCTCCGGGGGCGCTCGGTCAGAGCACCTGAACACCCGAGCATTGGGGTGCTCGCTCATCACTAATAGTAATGTTTCAAAATAAAAGCAGCTTCAATTAATCTTCATAGTATTTGGGCCAAAGGGAGTGTTATTTCAATACGGTCAGAGTTGTAGTTCAAGAGTAACTGAATGCTAAAGTATCCCCTTCCCGTCCCTTTTACTGATGTAACACTGCTCTCCTCAGAGCAGCAAGGTGGTGTCCAGATGGCTTGCTGAGAGGGACAATCCAATCAGCATAAGGGAAAAACCTGAAAAAACTGTCAATGGGGGCACGGTTTTCATTGTTCTCACAGTAAGAAGATTGTCCCTTGCTGTGAGCTGTCTGGTCTTAAAGGGATAGTAGTGTTTCAAAATAAAAGCGGCTCCAATTAATCTTCATAGTATTTGGTCATAGAGAGTGTTATTTCAATACGGTCAGAGTTGTAGTTCAAGAGAAACTGAATGATAAAGTATCCCCCTCCCGCCCCTTACGATCCCTTTAAAACTACACTGTAAATAGTAATTGTGCACGTTACTTGCATTCTGCCCTATGTCACAATGCAAATAAGAATTGTGAGATTAGAGGAAGATCAGTGCTTTCAAACACCAAGAAGACCTATTTTTCTTCAGTACACAAAGAGGGTCTACCTAGGGCTTCACTACTAACATTTTAGGGGCGCTCCCTAAGCCTGGTGTTTGTAGTTCAGTTAAAAGTATTCCTTCCATTTGTTTCTTATGAAGTTGGTGTGTGGAGTCAAGGGAAAAGAAGGTAGTGATTGCTGGGGTTGCCAGATCACACTTTGTAGGACCATGACCACCTTCTGCTCTTGATTTGTCAAGTCCTGAGCTACTTGTCCACCGTACTGTGCAAAATAATTCGCAACAGCAACAGAAAATATCATATAACAGATTTAAAACTGTGCTTGTAAAGCAGAATGTACAGTAACAACAACAAAATTCTACATAAAATAATATAAAAATGCAATATAATAAATATGGTGAGATGCTCAAATCCTATTAACTTTAAATTACAAACAAGCATAATATTAGGCTATTATTAAAGTGATAGTAATGTGAGAAAAAAAGCATTAGCTGTATAGTAGATACAATTAAAAGAGAGTACTTGCACTTATTCATATCTCTAAAAACCGTTTGAGAGATATAGGAAAATAAAGTTCTCCGCTCCCTCCCCTTTCTGCTTCATGAGCTGTAAAGCTCTTCAGCTGCGCTGACATATCGATGCCTAAAAACAAATACTTCATGGGAACAGTCCACAATGTGTGCCTGGTTTGCAAACACACATAATACACCATTTTGATGAAGTATTTGTCTTTAGCTATCGTTATAATCGGTGCTGCTGAAGAACCGCGTCTGGTCAAGCAACCAGAATCTGCTTCTGACAGCTTTACAGCTCGTCAAGCAGAAAGGGATGGGAGTTGAGAACTATATTTTCCTATATCTCTCAAACCGTAATGGTTTGAGAGATACGAATAAGTGCAAGTACTCTCCTTTAATTGTATCTACCATATAGTTAATACTTTTTTCTGACATTACTATCCCTTTAAATTTTAAATTACAGACAAAATCAGATACAGCAAGCCCTGTGTCTGGGAATGTAGGACAGTTAGGGTATGCAGTAGGGATGGGTGAAGTGTCACGATTTCTTCTCACAAGAATTTTAATGGGAAAAAAATACAATTCCCATGCCGTCAATGAAATTCCTACAAGAACTTTGTCAATTTCTACATGTTTTCCAAGGGCTGTAAGAATTCTTTTACAATACTACCTGTCATTGTCACTGTCTACAAATCAAACCCACACTTCCAGCAACCATTCATTGAAGCACCATTACTCCTTAATCCTGTGAGTGCCAGAGTGGGCACACCATTTGCATACCCCCTGGCACTCAAAGGGTTAAATCAATCAACTCCAGCTGCCCTTCTTTGCCTGTCTGCCTCTACACTAGCTAGCATTAACATTTTATCTGCTTCCTGTCTATCTCCCAAGCACAGATGGAAAACACATGGTAACTGGGTTTAAAATTGAATATCAACCAAGGTGACCAGATATCCCTTCAAATGCAGGATGCTAATTAAAATGTCATTCTGCAGGATTGCACAGGAATCAGCATCCTGCATTTAAAGAGACATCTGGACTCCTTAATATCAACCCCGTATTGTATCAGCTAGTCATTAAAATGTTATTTTATGAGCTTCCCATGTATCAGTATTGCTTAGCTCATTGATTTAATGTAGTTTTTAGCTGTGGGTAATAGAAAATGCAGTAGAAATGCACACTCCTATGGCATTCAAAGGCTTAAGTCTGTTGTCTGCGATTTTCTGCTGTAGTCACGCTACACAGTACTATGAACACTTATTTTTGTAAGTATGGACGTCTCCACAACAGCCTTCCTTTGCCACTTTTCCAGCCTCCTCCCCCAATATCTCCTCTCTCACCCACTCCTTCTCTCTCTCTATTTTTATTTAGTCTCAGACTGTGCTGCATATCCCCTCTGGCATTCAAAAGGTTAAATACTTTTTCTCTCATTCACTGTGTGATTCCTCATTATTGTGCATTGCCTGCATGAACGTTGATCCTTTGGGAGACAGAGCTGGTGAGCAAGGCTTCTTTGAATCACAATGTGTTTCATACCCCATGGCATTCAAAGGGTTAAAAGCCCAATTTAAATCAATGGGGATTTGGGGAATCTCTATTTGCTCCTATGATGCTGATGGTTTTCCCCAGAATTACTCAAGTTTGATACAGTTCTTCTTCGGGAGCGGTGATCAGAAAGTCATATTAACCCTTTGAGTGCCAGAGGGGTAGGCAACAGATTGTAGAGCAAGCCATTGCATACCCCCTCTGGCATTCAAATGGTTAAGATAAATTGTCAGTAATTAGTTTGAAAAAGTTCTTATGCCACGGTCCATCAATATTCAAATGAATTACCACCATTTCTTACTTTCAACTTTGCCGTCTGTGTCGAAGGGAAAAAGCCACCTTAAAAATGGGTGTGTCTTAATCTACCATCATATTTTTACAGTATTTTTAAAAACATCCTCTTTTAGAAGAATGATGTCTTCTTGAAGAAGAAGAAGACAGTTTAAAGAAATATTAGCAGAACATCTATCTAGCACAGAACAATATTGAGAATTATGACAGTTGGCTTCAGAGCAGATAGGATGTTGATCCAGGGAAATCAATTTTTTTATTCACTTTGTACTTGACCCTTTGATTCAGAGGCATAACTAGAAGCCACCGGGCCCTGGAGCAAGAATTGCCATGGGCCCCCCCAACCACATTGGCCCCCCTCAACCACATTGGCCACCTCCACATTGCCCCTTTCACAATACCCCTTCAGCAATACCCCCATCTCCACATTGCCCCTCCCACAATGCCCCTCATTCTCCACATTGCCCCTTCAACAATGCCCCCATCACAATGCCTCTCTTTCTCCACAATGCCCCCATCACAATGCCCCTTATTCTCCATATTGCCCCTTCCACAATGCCCCCATCTCCACATTGCCTCTTCCACAATGCCCCCATCTCCACATTGCCCCTTCCACAATGCCTCCATCACAATGCCCCCATCTCCACATTGCCTCTTCCACAATGCCCCTATCTCCACATTGCCCCTCCACAATGCCCGTACTGACCCCCCCGTCCTCCTACCTCGAGTCCCTGGTGGTCTAGCAGTGTGTGACATGACAGATCTGTGCCTCATTCGGCACAGACCTCTGACTGGAGCTCAAGCTCCCGCGAGGTTCTTAGTAATGCAGAGCACTGTGAGTTTATGTCATCTCCCAGCGCTCTGCATTACTAGAGCGCCGGCTGCCAGGAGATCAGCTATGCTGCAGGCGCGTGGAGAGGGGGTCGCAGGGGGCGGCCTGGCCCCTGAGTGTGACGGGCCCGGTTGCAGGTGCGACTCCTGCGACCCCTATTGTTATGCCACTGCTTTGATTGCCAGAGGGGTACGCATTGCATTGCTTTGCAATGCTTTGTGTACCCCTCTGGCATTCAAATGGTTCATTGGTAATTGCTTCAATGGGTAGGTTTTTTTGCCTTCCTCTGAATCAACAGGGGTGATATGGCATGGGCTGGACTTGATGGACGCATGTTTTTTTTCAGCCTCATCAACTATGTTACTGTATTCTGCCTTTTTTTAAATTTTTTAAGGACAAATTTGAAAAAATAGCAGATTTACGTCAGAAAACACCATCCCACTTTTACCCTAGCACACATTCTGACTTTTTTAAATTGTGATTACTTATTTAACATTGCTCCCTTAGTGCATCTGCCTCATAGTCTTTTGGATATTTTATTTGCAGTGTGGCTGTGACCTTAGCATAAGCGACGTTGGAGAATGTGATTAGTGAAATAATGAACGCCATCTGCTTTTAATCTTTCCCTTCCTGTTTCCTTAGCCTTTCAAACTTTTGATATTAATGGAAACAGATTAGAATTCTGGAAAGGGTGATTCTGGAAAATAATTATTTGATATTTACTAGGTGAAAAGTGAAACTGCGCAGGCATTCGTACACACTGAGATTTGACAGGTGCAATTTCTCTTCCAAACGTGTTGCATGCTTTACTCCCTAAAAAGCAATCTCCGTGGTGGCATTCTGGAGTTTAAAAAAAAAATAGAAATTGGACTCCTGGCTTAGACAAAGAGACAGTATTCAGTGCAATTATTATGCAGATGCAGAGAGAAGGGACACAGTGATATTAAAAATGAAGGTCAAGAGAGAGGTTGGAATGAAATATATTCTTGTGGTGGTTTGTAATGTTTATTGCAGATAATTACAAATGAATTGAAAATTGGCAAAATGAATTCATATAACCCTTTAAGGGCCATAGGGTTCTGCTACCCATTGCTTCCCTTCGCTCATCACACTGCTTCTTAAAAGTTAAAATCCATTAGAGTGGAGATGGGGGATATGCAGAGGCATAACTAGAAGCCACCGGGCCCTTGTGCAAGAATTGCCATGGGCCCCCCCAACCAGATTGGCCACCTCCACATTGCCCCCATCGCCACATTGCCCCCACATTATCCCCCAATCCCCACATTGCTCCCCATCTCCACATTGCCCCCCAATCTCCACATCTCCTACCTCCCTGGTGGTCCAGTGGCATGGCAAGAGAGGTCTGTGCCTCCTTCTGCACAGACCTTTATGCAGGTTGAGCTCCCGCATGGTCCTCTCTTCAGTAATGCAGAGCACTGGGAGATGAGGTCATCTCCCAGAGCTCTGCATTACTGGAGTGCCGGAGGGAGATCAGCTGCTAGAGGTCTGTGCCGATGAAGGCACAGACCTCAGCGATGAGCATATTGCGGGAGCCAGGTGTGGGGGGGGGGTTGCAGGGGGTGGCTGGGCCCCTGGTGTGAAGGGCCTAGTCTCAGGTGAGACCCCTGCGATCCCTATTGTTACGCCACTGGGAATATAATATATTAACCCATTGAGTGCCAGAGGGGAACACAGTGTAAAGCTTCTCTATTTTTATAAAATCTCCATTTCCTGTGTTATTATATGAAGCTTATGTACTTCTCACCAACTTGAGGGATCTTAGTGCATAGTCACCATAGAATAACATAGAACTTGGAGAGTTTGTCATAGTGTATCTTTCTCTCTTTATCACACCTTAGTCCATCACCAGGAATAATACTGGGGCAACCATCTGCTCCACTGGGTACATACAAATGTTCCCAGTGATAGAAATGGGCCTTTTAATTCCTTGACTGCTAGAGAGATGTCAAGTCTGGTGACATTACAAGCATGAATGAACCCTTCATCAAGGTAGTGATTAGCTGAGAGGTGTAGTTACTCCAGGGTACATTCAGTGTCCTGTGTAACCCTCACCTCCCAGCCAATGCTAGCGTGGGAAAGGACTTTAACAGGGATTGGCCATAAAAAAAGTCAATTCTTGTTAATTTTTCTCCACACTGGCTCTGGCAATGGTCCAAGCAGGACTTAGGGGAGGTGGTATTTTTTTGTTTATCTCATTAGTGGCAGAGTTGGCAACTGTGGTGATGGGAGAATAGGTGTATTTTACATTCCTTTGGAACTGTTGAGGAAAATGCAGTGGAGGACCAGGTCTTTGAGGATACCTCTCGATCTCCGACATCAAGGTAAGTGCTTCATATGTAAAACCTGTGAGGAGGTGGAATTGGGCCTATATTGTTAAAGGTAGGTTTAGTGAGGGAGTGGAGTACATGATTGTTAGTGTTAGGTCTAGTGAGGGGTGGAGATTATTATTTTAGGGTTAAGTCTAGTGAGGGGGGATACTTTATTGTTAGTGTTATATCTCATGCAGGGCCGGATTTACCATAGGGCAGAGTAGGCATCTGCCTACAGGCGCACCAGAACACCAGTTTAGGGGACTGTACACCATGTAGTACATTTTTAAAACAAATGGAGTAACAACATCTGTAAAAAGTTACGCGGCAATTTATAAAGAAATGTCAATAGTTGCGACAATTTAGCGACACAATTTCCCCCAGAATCTTAACGCTAGGTATATGTTGTCTATAAACAGTCCAGTTATTAATATGAGCGTAATAACGCCATATTTATACATCAGCCCTCACGTTATCTCTAGACTTAAGGACAGTTCCTTAAAAACTATGGTGATATTGATTTACCCCAAAAGTGCACTAATTCTTCTTAATAAAGGAGACCTAACACCTACTAATAATATCTCCCCAAACACTTTCCATGCTATGGCCAGAAAATCCTAAAGGCCACATATGAATTTTGTCCTTATATCTTTGTTCAAGATGACCTCTCCATTTAGTCCTTAATGTCATGTTCATGGAGTTGGACATGATAGTTGCTACCAGGAACTCAGGACACAACCTCTTCTCTCTGCACATGATAATCTTATCCCTTTACGTACCAGAGGGGTATTCAGCACATTGATTTACAATGCATTGCACACACCTCTGGTCCTTAAAGTAGGCTCGTGTAATCTGAATGCTAAACTGCCAGAAACTCCATGGAGGTGCACATGACATGAGACTGAATAAAGATGTCATCTCTAGAACCAAGGCACCATAGGGGTGGGCTTGTAGCAGGGTTTTTTTTACATTAAGGGTAGTAAAGTTATACAGTTCTTTGCCTTGTGATGCTGTGTTTGCATATACTGTAGTTGACTTCAAAAAAGTAATGGATACCTTTCTAGTTCAGAACACTAGTGTGAATTATGACAATTGGTTTTAAAGCTGATAGGATGTTGATCTAGGGGAATATCTGACTGCCATAACGAGTCAGGAAGGAATATTCTTTATCCTCCTGGAGCTTCATTTTTTTTCCTTCATCTGGATCAACAAGGGTGATATGGCATGGACTGAACTTGACGGACACGTCTTTTTTCAGCCTCATCAACTACGTATAAGGAGGAGTTATTTCTCTTTCAAATAAGCCTCTTAGGCTAGGTTCTCACTGGGGACTGGACAGCGTTACAGAGCCGATGTAGCCTCCCATGGTAACTCAAATCTAATATACCTGCATTCTCCCAGCAATCTAGTCTCTAAGGGAGGGGAATTTCTGGAGGTGTGACTGTTGGATGGAACACATAATTGAAAACCAAACATGGGCCGCCATTGATTGGATCGTTGCTGTGAGGATCAGAGTGATACAATTACCCATTTGAATTATCTATCCATAGGCCCCAAATGCAGCAATGTGATCAGCTCTGCTGCATCTCCCTCTCTTTCTTTGGGGAACACAGTAATGATGCAGTATACTGCTTTGGTTTGTGGCATGCAATTCGATAGGTACCAATGGGAATAGAAGACAACCTCATGCAGCACATGCTTTTTCTGATGTTGATCAGACAAAATCACCTGTGTAAACAAGGCTGCACTTCCCAATAGGCAGAGTTCCAGAATTTGAGGGGTACCTCAGATGTGCTGGCCACATCCAAATCCTGAATTGTGGAAGTGGTCAGAGCAACCTCAATGTCCCTGCACCCGTGTTATACCCCTTTACCAGCTATTAATTATCCCCTTGGATGCTAGAGATCCCTCTGACAATCAAGAGGTTAAATCTTTTTTTGTCCTTGCTTTGTTATAGGTTAAGGGTGTTTTCTATGAGAGGAAACAGTGTATGCAACTTAGGGTGAGGTCATGTGAGGCGTGGGGTGTATGGACATAGGCAGAGCTAAGGACACCTAGAGTGCTTTGTCTTGGGGTGCCTGGAATATAAATCCAGGCCTTGTGTGCAAACCTAGTATTTCATATATTAAGATCTTGTGTTTTAACAAGACTAGATTCCATTGCAGTTGATGAGTGTTTTCACAATTTTTTCCCTTTGAAGTCTACGGAGAAGTTTGTAGATTAAAAATCCTTTATAAGCCATGAACTGCAATGTAATCCAGGTCTTTGTTTCTAATCATGGTTTATCTCTTTGAATGGTAGAATGGCCTCCAGCCTTTGGGGTCCTCTCTAGCAGCTAAAGGATTAGAAACTGAAAGCATAAAGCAGCAGGCAGTATAGGTTCCATAGAAGAACACAGATTTAAATTCTTGGTTGTACCCAAGTGATATGGGAAATGAGTTCCCACAGCCCGAAATTCCTTGTTGTGCTCCGGTTCGCCCTGCAGCACACTGTGATCAGCAAAGCTGGGTGACTTCTGTACCTCATGCTCATGGGAGATTGCTCACCTCCCTATAGAAGCACATTGATGGTGGATTCACTGACATGTCTTCTACAGACTTTGATAGAGAGGAGAGAAATCTCCTATGAGCACCATGTGAGGCACTGACATCACCCAGCCCTGCAGATCTCAATAATGTAGTTCTGGTTTAGTGTTCATAGTTCTTTGGATAAACCAATAATTTAAAAGGGTATTGAATGGACGCTATACTGTGTCTTTAACTGATTTTGCCTGTCTTCCATGCCAATGTTGACCTCAGTCCATGCAAGCCTTAACATACATAATTATAATTTTAATGTCCCCCCTGAGCTGAATATCTCCTGTTGTTTTTTTTGTTTGAGTGGAAAAATAATGTTTCTTTGTGGAAAAATAATGTTCCTTTGCAAAACTTAAATCTCTGTTACATTAGAAAATCCCTAGAGAGTAGGAGGGTGGGGGGTGTGAGTCTTTACAGATCGGTCACCACCCTTCCAAAAACACATTGTGCATTATGCCATGCTCAGCACACACAATCATTTATTAGAGTTCGTTTCATCATAGTCACACTGAGGAAACACCACAAAGTTAACCCCAAAATAGACATCTGCACTGGACAAAGGGCCAGTAAAGCATTGTTATAAAAGTGTTATCTTCACTCCTCAAAATAATTTACATATATGTAATTTACATAAACATTTCAGTGCCATAGGGATGTCCAATGCATTGCTTTGAAATGTGTTGGACATCCCTTTGACACTCAAAGGGTTAAAAGTTCTGCATGGCTAAAGTTAGCCCAGAGATAGACAAATAAACATTTCCATTGATTTAAATGGGTATTAAACTCAAAACTAGATAGGTCTTCGCAATGTGTTGAAGTACTGGGGTTAAAGTCCTATTTAAAGGGATAGTAATACTTCGTTTTATCTTTAATTTATTTTGTAGGCATAAAAAAACCATGAAGAACGATATAAGTCTTATCTCTCAAACCTTTATGGTTTGAGAGATATTCACAAGTAAAGTTTCCCCTCCCGTCCCTTTTACCTAGTGTAAGCCATCTCTTCTCAGATGTGGAATGCAGTCCATAGACCAGACAGATAACAGAAGGGGACAATCTTCTTCCTATGAGAACAATGAAAGCCCTTCCCCCCTTGACAAGTTTTTCAGGTTTTTCCCTTATCTTAATTGAAGATTGTCCCTCGCTGCAGTCTACCTGGGCACCTCCCTTCTGATCTGGCTGAGCAGTGTTACATCAGTAAAAGGGTGGAGGGGGATAATTTGTCATTGAATTATTCTTGAACTACAACTCTGATAGAATTGAAATAACACTCCCCAATACCCAAATACTATGATGATTAATTAGAGCTGCTTTTATTATGAGACATTACTATCCCTTTAAGTAATTTAGAAATTGGGATTTATCTTTTGGCCTAAATATATTTAGAAATAAGCAATATGCTAGCATTTTGACTAGCCTAAGTCACAATCTCTTACTGTACATTAATCCAAAAAGGCCCACAAAGAGGAATTCATAGGGTAAATACGTTCTCAAGAGTATGTGCCAGATAAAAGATGAAAAGTTACTCACATTTAACAATATCCATCATAAGATGCTGCTAAGTGCATATGTGGGGGGTCTTTACTGCCTACCATACAGATTTTTCACAGCTGATCCCTAAAGATAACTCCTAGAAAAGAAGAAAACAACAGCCAATATAGAAGCAGAAAAGGGGCACAAAATTACATACAATTATCACTGGCGTTTCAATGTACACTGGTGATAACAAGTACAAGTATAACACCAGAGATAAGCCTGCCCCTGATTAGGTATAACTGTGGTAACTGAAAGCTCCAAGGACATCCAATTCATGCGGAAACTAATAAATGATGATTGGTCCAGATACAATCATATTTATTAAAATATAGGGTGCAAAGACTCGTTAATGAGTTTCAGAATTGTTCCTTTTGTCAAGACATCCAGGCTTAAAATGAAGCTGCCACCAGAATATTGCACCTCTTATACACTTAGACTGGCAAAAGTACCCAATCAAAAAAGAGGTGTGTATAAGGGTGGATGGGACCAGGGATCCACGTTCAGAAACATACACAAAATTAAACAACCGATCAATATAACCTACATATATTATAGATTTCCTATAATATAAATTATTTCCCATTGGCATTTTGAATTATTTAATTGTAAAGATAATTAAACAAAATCAATATCAATTAAAATCCAAAAATGAATCAATTATATCTATAAAATAAAAATCAACACAATTAGATACTTAAGTGCCCCATATATCTAATATATATGTTATAAAATCCTTCCTATTTAGATTCTTAGAATATAATATCATTTTAATTTTAAATCATGTATTAATAACATGATCAAAAAATATTTAAATAAATTATATTTAGTGGATATAATTACTCATAAAGAAAATACCATGGTGACCGTGAAATTGAATACCTGAACATAATTATGTGATGCAATATTAATTAATTATAATAAGTGTGAAAAATGAGCAATAATGTGAACACATTATTCAAGTGATCTAAAATACACTAAAACAGACGGCTAATTTGAAAAACTGATTAAAATTATATATATATATATATATATATATATATATATATATATATATATATATATAAAAAAATATTCATGTTATACATAATAATAAGTGTGATAGAACCTAATGGCTATTTATTCATGTGTGGATTTGTAATAAATATCAAATAAAGTTACTGTATTGACCCAACATATTCGTTTATGAACTACACAACATAATGAATACTTTTTTATAATAAATAGTGAATTATGAAATAATCATTTAAATATGTGCTAAGAGATTAATATGCTATGGCTAAAATATAACGGATGTGTTAATATAATAAAATATGTGCATATTAAAGTTCATTAAAGGGATAGTAATACTTAATATGTAAAAAATATATATATTGTAGAGTACTCCCACTGCTGAAAGGTGTTTTATTCAAAAGTCATTAGAGTTCAAAGTTGAAATTTATGTAGGTGAAATGTCACAGTGGCCTGAAATTGTAGAGTGGCGCTGTTGCTACACCATTATATGGTCAGCTCTGGTCCGCGGACCATAAATCTCCATAGGATGGTGTAGCAACAGCGCCACTGTACAATTTCAGGCCACTGTGATATTGCACCTAAATAAATTTCAACTTTGAACTCTAATGACTTTTGAATAAAACACCTTTCAGCAGTGGAAGTACTCTACAATATATTTATTTTTACATATTAAGTATTACTATCCCTTTAAGACATATACATGAATGTAAATATATCTATAAATATATATGAAAATTCATAGGAACATTTCACGAAGTTGAAATAATGGTCTACACTTATAAGAAAATGAAAAAAAAAATATAAGAACAGATTAAATTATTAAAAGAAAAAATAAAAATACAAAATATAAAGTGCATATAAATGTGTATGAAAACTAGAGAAAGACATAAAACATTGATGATTAAACCAATCAACTAAAAAAAAACAAATATTATTGAAAATCCATTTTCTAGCCTCTCTAAGTTTCATAACAAATTATACCTCAAAAGCAAAATATATATGAAAATAAACAATATGAATTGTACTAATCTAAATCTGCCAATTGAAGTTACTCATAGTATATAAATGAAATAAAATAAAATAAGAGTAAATAAATAAAACAAAAAACATCCAGCAAAAATAACTAAAAAGCTACAAAACTGATTCTAAACTTTCACTGAGGCCCTCTGGACTTATAGTACATAGTTTAACTACCCAGAATGCCTCAGGATTGTTCAGCTGGGTGAATCTATTATAATAGGGGGATTCCTCAATGTTTTCATTTGGCATAACATTAATAAATGCAGGATCACCTCTGTGTTGCATTATGAAGTATCTGGATACATTATGCAGGGTGAACCCCCTCTCTATATTGCATTGATGCTGACCAAATCAGGAGCTTAGAGATTGGGAGATCCGCACTACATATTGTAGTCCAGAATGACATGTCAATAAATACACCATGAAGTTCAATTCAGCATTAAAGGAGCAGTAAAATTTTTATGAAAACACATTTTATAGAGCATTTCCTTCTGAATAAAACAAGGTCACTCCCATCTCTGTCAGATGTTTTATTTGAAATTTATATCAGTTCAAATAACCAGGAAGTGAATTTACTGTGTTTACTTCCTGATAGTTCTAACTGACAGGAAGTGACAGGCAGTTTCTATCACATTCTATGGAGAACTGTATGTCTCTGACTTTTCTGACTTTTCTCTCCATTAGAATCTAACAGGAAATCTAATTAGAATTTGACCACTAGAGGGCACTGCTAATGTAAAAAAAACAAAACAAAACATGGGTTTAAACTGTAATAACTCTAGAAATATAAATCTCTCGGCAGTGGGAGTACCCTTATTTTACTCAATAGGAAAATCCCTTCAATATATATTTTTTCATAAAAAAGTTTACTGCTCCTTTAAGAAAGCTTTTAATTTTAAATGTTTTGCCTCTAATATTTGATTAAAACTTCTGTGACCTATGACAAATTGAATTGCCCTTTAAATATCTATTTAAACTGTAATTATAGCTTCCTATTAATTTTAAAAATATATATATTACTTACAGTTTCAGTTTGATTTGTACTCAAAATGTTATTTCTAAATCTACATGGAGCTATTATATTTCTACTTTGTTTTGCTCTTTTATAAGTAAGTACAGGGGAGGAAGACATATAAGCCTTAAAGTGGAACTACCACCTTGAAAACACTTTATCTTCAATAACTCCCCATCTGGCGACTAGCTGCTTAATAGCGCTAGTCACCAGCATTATAACCTTATTCAAAAGAAATATGCTTTTTTACCGGGCTGACAGCAGCATGGAGCACGGACATCTTGCCACAGTGACGTCTGCGCGCCTGCGCTGTCAGTCACTTTTGGAGCTGGCCGTCTCCTAGCAACGCCTCGTAGACCCAGCTGGGACTAACAGCGCAGGTTCGCGGACGTCATTATGGCAAGCCCAGTAAGAATGCATTTTTCTTTTGAATAAGGTTATAATGCTGGTGACTAGCGCTACTAAGCAGCTAGTCACCAGATGGGTAGTTATTGAAGATAAAGTATTTTCAAGGTGGTAGTGCCGCTTTAAGGCTTATATGTCTTCCTACCCTGTACTTATAAAAGAGCAAAACCAAGAAGAAATATAATAGCTCCAAGTAGATTTAGAAATAACATTTTGAGTACAAATCAAACTGAAACTGTAAGTAATATATTTTTTTAATTAATAGGAAGCTATAATTACAGTTTAAAGGGATAGTAATACTTTATTATTACTATCCCTCATATTGTACATATTTTCAAAATAATGTAATAGCCCCCAGGTTCATCTCTCAAACCTTTACGGTTTGAGAGATAACTGAAGGCAAAGTTCCCCCCTCCCTCCCCCTAAGTCAGCGTTGTGCTGACTGCAGGGATATCCGGTCTGACTTTCATCATGCGGCTCTACAGCAGCCGTGATCACCTTAGTGAAAAATAATTATTTCACTGAAACAGTCTTCTACATGTGCTTGCAAACCAATCACACTGCAAACCAAGCACATGTAGAAGACCGTTTCAGTGAAATAATTATTTTTCATTAACGGGATCTCAGCTCAGCTGCAGAGCCGCAAGCCTGTTGTACGACAGACTTCCCCTGCAGTCAGTACAACGCTGACTTTGGGGAAGGGGGAACTTTGCCTTTGGTTATCTCTCAAACCATAACCGTTTGCATCACGGTGCCCATGATCCCTCTCGGTCACTCTTGCTTGTGGTGCACTCTGATTGCCTGAGTCTGTTTGGCCCGCCCCTGGTGACCTTTTTATGCCTGGCCATTGATACCTGTCGGGTGCCCTTTCGTGGTGTTCCAGAACCAGTGTTGCTGTTGCTGTGTTCTTGCGTTCCTGATTCCTGTGTACCAACTTGGCCTGTCTTGACTACGCTCCTGTGTTCCAACTCCGTTTACCGACCCGGCCTGGCTGACGTTCCTGTTTGTGACTGATCTAGCTTGTCTGAGAACCACCTCCGTGCGTGGGCGTCCGCAGGGGGGGGCACTTGCCCCCCCCTGGATTTTCATCTTGCCAATGCCACTTAATACATGAGCCTGAGTGTAGCTCTCGCTCGCACTCTGAAGTACCTCTCCTTCTGCTGCCCGCGGCGATCACCTCTCCTCTCCCCCTCCGCGACGCTCGTCACGCACAGTTGGCAGCCAATGAGAGAGGGGTATCCAACTCTCCTCTGTCATTGGCTGCAGTGCGGTCTGCACTGCAGCCAATGAGAGAGGAGAGTTGGATACCCCTCTCTCATTGGCTGCCAACTGTGCATGTGCTGTTACACAGTTAATATTCTCATTATTGTAGATGGGAATTACATAGTTTATTCTTTGATCCATTTACTATGGATTGCTCTATGGTTAGTGATTTCTCTATGGTTAGTGATTTCTCTATGGTTAGTTATTTCTCTATGGTTAGTTATTTGCTGCCATCTTGTGGCCTTTTTGTTGGTAATGCACTTATGACACATTTACTTTGTATGTAAACCACACCCCTGCTCTCTAGTGAGGCACTTCCTGTATCATGGTTGCCTGCCACATGTAACAGGGAAACATGTATTCTGCATGCTAAGCTAGGAAAGCATCATCTTTTGACCGCATAATACTGAAATCCATTCATTCTGCTGTATTCCATTGTTTGTTGTACAGAATAAACCAGCTTGTGGATGAAAACCGGTATTGGTGAGTTCAGCTATCTGATAAGGATTGTCCGCAGTGGGTATATCTGCTTATTCAGACCAGGCATAGAGGTCTTACAAGGGATAGATCGCTATCACAACAATCTGAGTCAGAATAGTCAAAAGATGCATAGAATTTCTACAGCCTGCTGTGTATATGTGTGTACCTAATCTGCAATCAAGCTCAGTGCTATCCTCCATCTTGTGAAGCATATGATCGCTCAAGCTTACTGCACTTCATGTGAATGTTGAAAACTTTTTCTCTACATTAAACTGTGTTACCTTACCTGTCTAAGCTGCTGTTCATCTTCTTAAAGAGACAGTACCATTTTTCACAAAATGTCTAGACAAGGCTCTGAACACTCTTTTATGGCCGAATCAACGCAGATACATCATGCCGCCGAACCGGCAGTCGTACAGGGAACAGATCCGGCAGATATTACCGAACAGAGTGTAAGACCCAAACGTACAATAATACCAACACAGAAACTCAGGGAAAACTATGAAGCCACTAGAGATGAGTTCTCCAGTAATCTGTCAGACCTCTGGGACAGAACCTCACATTGCATGTCAGTTTTGTCACACTTTATTGATCAACCAGCTGAATTAAGAGACTCTATAAATCGCCTATTTGCTGCGTATGAACGCTACCAGCGGCTGTCTGTAAAATATTCAGCTTTCTTGCAGGACTCTAATATAGAGGATTCTTCAGCAGAACTGATCAGGACCAATGCACTGAATCAACAAAGGGATCTCGCAGTGCAAAATGCAAAGCTTAAGGCAGAACTCCGCATTATTCAACTGCAGGAGACCAGATCTCACAGATCCACTTCAACCAAGCGCACTGCACTTTCTTCTAGATCCTCTTGCTCCAGAAGTTCTACATTAAGCGACAAGCTAATAGAGGCCCGCGCTGATGCAGAATCAAAAAAAGCGCGAAGCTCTTTTGCCAGAAAGCAAGCAGAGGTAGAAGCAAGCAAGGCAGCTCAACAAGCAGAGGCAGATTCCCAAATAAAGATTTTGCAAATGGAAGGGGAGGAAGCAGCTTCCCTGGCAAGGCTGAAAGTCCTTGAAGAAGCAATGGGACAAAGCACTAATTTGGACTGTTTTATCCCAGCAGAACTGGAAGATCCAGTTGAACGCACATGTGAATACGTACTAAAGCATAACATTTGCAAAGACACAGAGTCATCTCCTGTACCTCCTACTAACAACACTGTTCTGACTCTCAACATGGAGACCTCTCAACTCTATATGCCTGAGCCTCGTCAAGTCTACAACACAAGTACTTCGACGCAGAAAGCCACATCAACTCCTGCCAACAACAACGTGATTTCCGGTGACAAGCTGCAACTCAAGCCACAGCCAGCACAAGCCTTAGAGATTACACCACAGTTAAACGCTCATGCAACATCATTTTACCCTGGTAAACCTCACCCTACATCACCAGAGAACTTTCACACCCAAGGGGTTCCACAAGTTACTTTGGCAACAAAGAGTGAGAAATCAGATTTGAATGACTTTGCCAGATATATGGTACGCCGTGAGCTCATTAACACTAGCCTCTCAAGGTTTGACGATTGTGCAGAGAGCTACAGGGCCTGGAAAGCAACCTTCAAGGCTGCTATTGCTGATCTCAACCTTACTACTAAGGAAGAACTTGATTTGCTCATAAAGTGGCTGGGACCAGAATCTGCAGATCGTGTTAAAAGACTGAGAACAGTACACGTGGACCACCCAGATGCAGGTCTTGTTGCTGCATGGGCAAGACTTGAGCAAGCCTATGGTAGCTCTGAAGCCATAGAAAGAGCTCTATTCAAGAGACTGCAAAACTTTCCAAAATTAGCAAACAAAGACTATCGCAAACTGCAAGATCTGAGTGACCTCCTCATGGAGCTAGAGTTGGCAAAGACAGACCCACGTCTACCTGGACTAAGCTTCCTGGACACCGCTCATGGTGTCAACCCAGTGGTGTCTAAACTGCCATATGGCCTGCAAGAGAAATGGGCACAACAGGGCTCAAGGTACAAAAGAGACCATAACGTATCCTTTCCTCCATTCTCATACTTTTGCAGGTTCATTAGTGATCAAGCCTGGATGAGAAACGACCCCAGCTTCAGCTTCAGTGAACCCAACTTGCCTGGTTCATCCTCATCATCATCAAGATATGATAACACAGTACCTAAACATAGAGACTTTAATAGAGCAATATCTGTCAAGAGAACAGACATCTCACCCTCAACTACCTCACCTAGTGATCAGGGCGTTGTGGATGACAGAGATAAAGACCCTAATCGTCAGTGTCCTATTCACAAGAAGCCTCACCCTCTTAAGAAATGTCGTGGGCTTAGGGCAAAGACTTTACAAGAGCGCAGGGAGATTCTCCAGAAACTAGGAATTTGCTTCAAGTGCTGTGCTTCTTATAGTCATCTCGCTAAAGACTGTAAAGTCGTCATCAAGTGCACAGAATGCAGTAGCGACAGACATGTTACAGCTATGCATCCTACTCCACTTCCAGACAACCTACAGCAGCTAGCTACCTTCCCCCCTGCCTTAAATCATGGCGGGGAGCAACAAAGTCATGCTCCAGCCAACGATAATGTTTTATCTTCATGCACAGAAGTCTGTGGAGAGGGCTTGGATCACAAATGCTGTGCCAAGGTATGCCTAGTCAAGATATACCCGAAGGACCATCCTGAGAAAGCTACTAGAATGTATGCCATAATAGATGAACAGAGCAATAGATCCCTGGTTAAGCCTAAATTTTTTGAGATCTTTGGCATAGAGGGTCAAGCCACACCGTATACTCTCAGAACGTGTTCTGGTCAAGTAGAGACCTTTGGCAGAAGGGTCGATGGGTTCATGGTCTCTCACATCAAGGAGGGAGAGGGCATACCCCTACCAACATTAGTTGAGTGTGACCAGATACCAGGTGAAAGGGAAGAGATTCCCACTCCAGAAGCCGCATATCATCATCCTCACTTAAGGCACCTTGTTGATGAGATTCCTGCAATGGACACGAGTGCTGACATTTTGGTCCTGCTAGGAAGAGACATTCTCAGAGTACATAAAGTACGCGAACAGTGTGATGGACCTGACGACGCCCCTTATGCACAAAGACTTGACTTAGGCTGGGTAATAGTGGGCGATGTATGCTTGAGCAGGATGCGTACGTCAGCCGAGATCCGCTCCTTCAAAACTTACGTGTTGGGAAATGGACGTGCCTCCCACTTCAATCAATGCCCTCACCATTACGAAGTAAAGGAGAAGCCTCTTCACATCATCCAAGTACGGCATGATACTCCTGTCCTTTGTGATGACAACCTAGGTGCTGCAGTGTTTAGTACTATCAGTGATGATAACAGAGTAGCCTTGTCAGTTGAAGACAGAGAGTTCATAAAAATAATGGATAAAGAATTCTTCCAGGATAAGTCTAACAGCTGGGTTGCGCCATTACCCCTTCGGGCTGCAAGGGCCAAACTCCCAAACAATCGTGAACAGGCTCTATCCAGATTCAACTCACTTCAACGAACACTAAAGAACAGGCCTGAAATGAAGGACCATTTCATCGCCTTTATGAAAAGGATCTTCGACAATGATCACGCCGAACCAGCGCCACCACTTCAAAGACACAATGAGTGCTGGTACCTACCTTTCTTTGGAGTGTATCACCCACGCAAGCCTAAAGAAATCAGGGTAGTATTTGACTCCAGTGCCAAGTATCAAGACGTATCCCTGAATGATGTTCTTCTTACGGGCCCGAATCTAACCAACAACCTTGTAGGTGTACTTATGAGGTTTAGAAGAGAGCCAGTTGCAATAACTGCCGACATTGAGCAAATGTTTCATTGCTTCATTGTACGCGAAGACCATAGGAACTTCCTAAGGTTTCTGTGGCACCGTAACAACAACATGGACAATGAGATCATGGAATACCGCATGAAAGTACATGTTTTCGGGAATAGTCCCTCACCCGCTGTTGCAACATATGGATTACGAAGGACTGCCCTTGATGGAGAAAAGGAGTATGGCGTGGACGCTCGACACTTCGTTGAGAGAGACTTTTATGTTGACGATGGACTTAAGTCCTTACCTACAGATGAAGAAGCCATAGATCTGCTCCAAAGGACACAAGGTATGCTCTCTGAGGCTAACCTCAGACTACACAAGATTGCCTCAAATAGTGTTGCCGTTATGAAAGCCTTTCAACCTGACGATCATGCCACAGGGTTCAAAGACCTAAACCTGGGGATGGACATGCCGCCACAGAGAAGTCTGGGCCTATGGTGGGACTTATTAAGGGACACCTTCGGCTTTCAAGTCAGTTCTGCAGACAAGCCATTTACCAAGCGTGGCGTTCTGTCAGTAGTGAACAGCCTATACGACCCAATAGGATTTGTGGCTCCCATCACTATACAAGGCAAATCCTTGCTTAGGCAGTTCTCAGGGGCTATTAAAGATTGGGACGCCCCATTGCCAACAGACAAGCTTCCAAAGTGGGAGTCCTGGAAACAATCTCTTCATGCCTTAGATGGAATCCGTATACCACGCTGCTACACTTCAGCTTCTCTTACTACAAGTCAGAGAAAAGAGCTTCACATCTTCTCAGATGCATCTACTGAGGCCATAGCAGCTGTCACCTACCTCAAGGTAAAAGACTCCTCTAATCAAACCCACATAGGGTTTCTGTTTGGGAAAGCTAAGTTAGCACCTAAGCCAGAGGCATCTGCCATAATCAACTCCAGACCACTTGTTCCAGTGTCTACAGATTCAGAGACCCCAACTATCCTTACCCCAGCTACCCTGCTTACTCAGAAGCCTGGGTCCATCCCTATTCCACCTGAAAACTTTAAATCAGGAAATCTGTGCTATGACCTGTGGAGGCGAGTACAACACCTCGCCAACTGCTTCTGGAATGGTTGGAAGATGGAGTATCTTTCTACTCTGCAAGGACGCAGGAAATGGCAGCGCCTGAACCCTAACATAAAAATTGGAGATCTTGTTCTGCTCAAGGATCAACAAGCCGAAAGAATCGATTGGTCCATGGGACTTATTATAAAGAGCATTCCTAGTGATGGCGGTAAGATATGTAAGGTGGAGGTGAAAGTTGCAAGACAAGGGACTGTAAAGACTTTCATTAGACCTATCATGGAACTTATTTTGCTCTTGCCCTTTGGAGAATGAACTTGCATGCGTATGCTGCTGGATCCTACCTGTGACTTCAAGAAGGAAGAGTCTTGAACTTTATTGTTACGACTTGAAGTCTTACATTATAGTTGTTGCATGTTCTCTTTTATGTCTTCCAGGTTTTCAAGACATCAAAGCAAATTGCACTGATGTTTATTTGCAATTGTATAACTACCGTTATGGTGTAAATAGTGACATTTAAAATGCCAGACGGGGAGTGTGCTGTTACACAGTTAATATTCTCATTATTGTAGATGGGAATTACATAGTTTATTCTTTGATCCATTTACTATGGATTTCTCTATGGTTAGTGATTTCTCTATGGTTAGTTATTTCTCTATGGTTAGTTATTTGCTGCCATCTTGTGGCCTTTTTGTTGGTAATGCACTTATGACACATTTACTTTGTATGTAAACCACACCCCTGCTCTCTAGTGAGGCACTTCCTGTATCATGGTTGCCTGCCACATGTAACAGGGAAACATGTATTCTGCATGCTAAGCTAGGAAAGCATCATCTTTTGACCGCATAATACTGAAATCCATTCATTCTGCTGTATTCCATTGTTTGTTGTACAGAATAAACCAGCTTGTGGATGAAAACCGGTATTGGTGAGTTCAGCTATCTGATAAGGATTGTCCGCAGTGGGTATATCTGCTTATTCAGACCAGGCATAGAGGTCTTACAAGGGATAGATCGCTATCACAACAATCTGAGTCAGAATAGTGCATGACGGGCGTCGCGGAGGGGGAGAGGAGAGGTGATCGCCGCGGGCAGCTGAAGGCGTCAAGGAGGGGAGAGGTGAGGTGATCGCCGCAGGCAGCTGAAGGAGCGGTGCTGCAGACAGCGAGCGAGAGCTACAGACACCGCTCAGGAGGAGACCTGGTGGACTGCATTCAAGATAAGGCTGGGTGCACTCTAAGACATCCATGGGCGTCCGCAGGGGGGGGCACTTGTGAAGCTTATGGGGCAATGTGAAGCTGATGGGGGCAAGTTGGAGCAATTTGAAGCTGATGGGGGCAAGTTGGAGCCGATGGGGCAATGTGAGGGCAAGTTGGAGCTGATGGAGCAATGTGAGGGCAAGTTGGAGCTGATGGGAGCAAGTTGAAGCTGATGGGGCAATGTGAGGGCAAGTTGGAGTTGATTGAGCAATTTGAGGGAAAGTTGGATCTGATGAGGGCAATGTGAGGCCAAGTTGGAGCTGATGGGAGCAAGTTGAAGCTGATGGGGCAATGTGAGGGCAAGTTGGAACTGATGGGAGCAAGTTGAAGCTGATGGGGCAATGTGAAGGCAAGTTGGAGCTGATGGGGGCAAGTTGGAGCAAGTTGAAGCTGATGGGGCAAGTTGGAGCAAGTTGAAGCTGATGGGGGTAATGTGAGGGCAAGTTGGAGCTGATGGGGGCAAGTTGGAGCAAGTTGAAGCTGATGGGGGCAAGTTGGAGCTGATGGTGGCAATGTGAGGGCAAGTTGGAGCTTTATGTGATGACTATTCCCCTCCCCTTCATGACATTGTGAAAAAAGGACAGAGTATGGATGTCATTAAAATTATGCCCCCCCCTGGAAAAATTTCTGCGGACGCCCATGCCTCCGTGTACCGATCCGGCCTGGCTGACTTTCTGCTCCATGACCTGAACCGGCTTGTTCCAGTGACCTGTTTGTTCCTGCTTCCTGTGTCACCGTTTCGACATTCTGACTTCCGCTGAAGCCGCTTACTGGGCTGATCGTTTGCCTCTGTACTCCTGCAGAGTTGTGCCTCCAGTGCTGAGTCTCCGTTACCTTTTGCAGAGCTGTGCTTCCATTGTCGAGCCTTCCCTGACACTTGCAGAGCACTTTCCACGACTGCTGAGCCTGTGATCCTTGAGCTGCTTAACCCTTGCAATGCTGCCATTTCGTTATCTGAGCCTTCACGTAACTTGCTGAGCCTATCCTGTTTGGTGGCTACTTCTGCAGAGCCGGCCGCGTTACAAGCCTGATCTAGACGGCGGCTCATCCTTCCTTCAGCATAGTAGTCGGTATACGTTACTGTGCCCGGTAGTGGCGCAATTGGCTCTTGCAGGTTGTCTCCGGTATACACCCGTGGGGGCTATTGGCTCATATCCTTGCAGCACAGGGTGGTCTCCGTTAATACACCCGTAGGGGCTATTGGCTCATATCCTTGCAGCACAGGGTGGTCTCCGTTGTACGCCCGTGGGGGCTATTGGCTCTCTCATGTATTATAGCAGTCTCCGTTGTTACGCCCGTGGGGCTACTGGCTCAAGTTCTTGCAGGTTGTCTCCGGTTACGCCCATGGGGGCTATTGGCTCTAGTCTTTACTGTGCAGTTGGTCTCCATTATTACGCCCGTGGGGGCTGTTGGCAAGCTCTTGCATTGTAGCAGTCTCCGTTGTTACGCCCGTGGGGGCTATCGACTCAAGCACTTGCAGATTAAGTTGCCTCCGTTGCTATGCCTGTGGGGGCTATTCACTGCAACTTCTCTGCAGTTTCTACCAATATTCATTACTGGCTGCCGCATTCCAGCCTTAAGAATTTTCACTAATAGCTGCCTGATCACCATCTTGGGCGTGCCAAACACCACAACAGAGACTGACTGAGCATTGTATTTAACCATTGAGTATCCTTGCTACTGTGTACCTATCATGTGATAGTATATGTGATTCTTTTGCTTCTGTACACTTAACCTGTGATAGCATCTCAGTCTTTGATCGCTATTGGATACCAAGCACACATAGAACACCGTTTTAGTGAAGGATCGTTTCTTCTATAACGAGATCTGGCTGTGCTGAAGAGCCTCCGCTTGATTCAATGAACGGATTCCCCTGCTGCAGCAAGAACGCTGATGCACCTAAAAATTCAAGTTTGATCTGTAATAACTTTTGAATAAAACACCTTTCAGCAGCGGGAGTACCCTTGTTTTACTCCGGGGGATAAACCCTACAACATTTTTGTGACATTTTAAGTATTACCGTCCTTTTAAAGGGCAGGTATCATCAGGAAGTTGCCATGTTGGCAGATCTGCTCAGATGCAAGCAGAACCGATGATTAACCCAGAGCTGCATTGTGATCCCCTGTACACCAAGGTGGGAGTAGAATGGAGGTCTGTAAGAAGACCCATGATGACCCCCAGTGCACCTATGCTGCATCTCACGACAGTTTACTGTCCTGCTCTATACAAGTTTCCATACACTTGCTGTATCTGGCTTGAAACCCTGACAGCCAGGTCTATGGAGACTGCTTCTGCATCCATGGAGTTTGTGTTTGAACGCCACAGACATCCTGTTTGCATTTCACTTGAGCGGGGGGTTCAGTTTTCTCACCCTCCTATTAGCAATTCAGAGCCATTTGGGTGCTGCGCAAAGCATCCCTGGGCTTTTATACAGTCTGCTCTTATTGGTGTCTTTAACCCTTTGCGTGCAAGAGGGGTTCAAATCATTGTGAAGCATTGCATTGCATACCCCCAGCACTCAAAGGGTTAATTGTCCTTTAACATACATATATAATTATCTCAATCTTGTCCTACGAAGCACAGCAGCACCTTTAACTGCTTGGATGCTATAGAGGTTAAGACCTTTCTAGCATGTAAGGGGTTAAATATATTTTTTAAAACCCATTTCTGTTTTAGTTTATATTGAATGAATAAAAGATCCCAGGAATAAAGTGTACAGGTCAGTAGTTGATACTATAAATATTTACACGGAATAGAACAAGACTAATCGAAATGTTTTCAGATCTGGATGCCCCTTCAGGAAATGCCCAGTTTTACATTTAGATGAAAATCAATGACAATTTCAGTTACCTCGAGATATAAATGCTCGGTTACCATAAATATATTATGTGAAATGTATTATCCAATCTCATTCACCAGCCTGTGGCCCCAGATGGTGTAAAATATCTAACGTGTGCAGTGTGATTGCTGTTATATTTTCTCACGTTATTGGGAATATGTATGAAGGCACAAATGGAGCGGTGCAACGGCACCATAGGGAACCAATAAAAATCCCATTGATGTAAATGGGGCTTTTTAGTCTCTGCCCATTGTACAGCAATGCTTTGGCGATAGCTCTAGCGTTTGGAGTTAACTGTTTAACCCTTTGAGTACCAAAAATGTATGCAATGCGTTGGATACCTCTCTGGCACTCAAAGGGTTAAGTGCCATTACAGTGTATTACAAAACAATGTGTTAGACACCTCTCTAGCACTCAAAGGATTAAAAAGGGACAAATGTTCATCTTGTAGGTATTAATAAAAAGAAATTAAATGCCCCCAGTCCCATCTCTCAAACCTTTATGGTTTGAGAGATATTCGCTGTGAAAGTTCCCCCCTCTCACCCCTTTTCCCTGATGTAAGCGCTCTAGCTGACTGCAGGGGAATCCGATACTGGGACCGGCGGAGGCTCTTCAGAAGAGCCGAGATCACGTTATTGAAAAAGAAATCCTTCACGGAACGGTCTACAAAGTGTGCTTGGTTTGCAAGTGAAGGATTTATTTTTCAATATCTCTATCTCGGCTATGCTGAAGAGCCGCTGACCGGTCCCGGGACTGGATTCCCCTGCAGTCAGCTAGAGCGCGGACATCAGAGAAAGGGGAGGGGGGAACTTTCACAGCGAATATCTCTCCAACCATAAAGGTTTGAGAGATGGGACAGGGGGCATTTAATTTCTTTTTTTAAATACCTACAAGATGAACATTTGTCAAAATTATGTATTACTATCCCTTTAAAAGCACGCTTTAAAATAAGGGGTATTCAGGAATTTATTTTTTTTTGAGTTCCCTATGGTACAATTATTTCCCTGCAGAACTGCTACTGTTCTTGACCCTTTGAGTGCCAGAGGGGTATGCAACACATTGCTTTGCAATGCGTTGCATACCCCTTTGGCACTCAAAGGGTTAATTTACAGCCTCCCATTTGCCGAAATGATGGATATCAAAGGGCCATAGCACTCAAGGGTTTGATGGGAATATTATTTGTCTGCTGTGGGGCAGTTACTTTTTAATTATGTATTTATTTTTCAGGTTCTGGAGAAATTAATATTTATGTGGCATGGCATGGAACTTTATGCTAATTCCCTGAACATTAAGCTATTGGTTGTGTTCTAGATCAAAGGTATTGCTTGTTGTGCTACTACAAATGTGTGTGAGCTCTGCCAACAACAAATAGATGTTAACCCCTTAAGGACTACGTGACGTGGTATGACCGTCACGGTCCTTATACCCTTAAGGACCAGTGACGGTCATAGCACGTCACATACTTTTTACTTACAGCGCTCTACCGGGACGCTGTAAATAAAAACGGGGCCTAAAATTGATGGCTCCAAGACCGGAGCGATCTCTCTTAGGCCTCCAAGCGGCGCGCCGGTACGCGTAACAGGTCACGTGTACCTGCGCGTCGGCAAAGATCAAAGCGGTCCTTAAGGGAAGGTAACTTCCCTGGACCGCTGGTACTTAAGGGGTTAATATTTCAAAAAGTATTTATATTACAAACAAATGGCTAGCACAACATATAGGCAGATTTTAAATAGCTTTACAATTAAGTAAACATATCTTAAAGTGACAGGTCCACTTTTATTCTGCAGTTGATTTTCCTTTTCACTCCCAGTAGGAGAAGTTTAGTGAGATGACCTCATTAGCAGAGATGAAGGAGTCACCTGTCCATATACACTGGAGTTGTATTTATTATAAGTAAGGAATGGATTAAACATCCAATGTTTGTTTTCTTTTTTTTTTTAACTTACATTTTTATTTGAAACAAGTAAAATATTGTAGAGAAATGCAGAGCAGTAGCAATGTACCAAGACATAATGGAAATAAAACTCATTAAAAACAGCTGGGGAGTTATGCACTAAGCTGTGTGTGTGATATTGCTTCTCCAATTCCTGTCTAATCTTATGGAGCCAATACACCAAGATTTTAGTGCATAGGCACCATAGAATAACATAGGAACTGGAGAAATGATATCACTTGAAAAGTCATCTCTACTTTATCACCCCTTAGTGCATACCCCCCATCCAGTGAGATGTCTCTCAAAGGCAATCACACGTACTTTGTTAGGTAGTAAATACATAGGGAATAGTGTTGAGCGAGCATGCTCGGCCGATGCTCGGATCGGCTCGAGCATCGCTCTGCTCGGCACATGGCGGTACTCGTACGAGTACCGCATGTGCTCGCCCGCCATGTTCGGGTCTCCTCCCCGCACGTTTTGCGGCTGCTGCGCAGCCAATAAACGTGCAGGGAGGCTCTGACATCGGTGTAATGCCAGCAGCCATGTTGGCTGCTGGCATTACACTGATTGGCTGGCCAGAACCCGTGGTCGGGTGCTGTATAGCACCTGACCATCGAGTTCGGCTCAGTCTGAGCCAGGGAGAGCTGAGGATAGGAAGGGAAAGGCAGTGTAGGGAGGAAAAAAACAAAAATTGTGAAAAAAAAGAACCAAAAGTCCTTTTTAGGACTACTGTGTGTGGGGGCAGCAGGTTATTTTGTGTGGGGGGAAAAAAACAAAAAAAAAAAAAAAAAAATATTCTGTTTAGTGTGAAAAGTTGCAGATTAGAGCACATTCTGTTTAGTGTGCACAGTTGCAGATTAGAGCACATTCTGTTTAGTGTGCAAAGTTGCAGATTAGAGCACATTCTGTTTAGTGTGCAAAGTTGCAGATTAGAGCACATTCTGTTTAGTGTGCAAAGTTGCAGATTAGAGCACATTCTGTTAAGTCTTCAAACTAAAATATCAAAGTCACATATATTTCATTCAGTGTGCGTCGCCGCAGTTTAGCAGCACATTCTGTGTACTGTGCAGAGTTGCAGAATAGGAAGAAATACTGTTAAGTCTTCAAACTCAAATATCAAAGTCACATATTCCATTCAGTGTGCTTCGCCGCAGTTTAGCAGCACATTCTGTGTACTGTGCAGAGTTGCAGAATAGGAAGAAATACTGTTAAGTCTTCAAACTAAAATATCGAAGTCACATATTCCATTCAGTGTGCTTCGCCGCAGTTTAGCAGCACATTCTGTGTACTGTGCAGAGTTGCAGAATAGGAAGAAATACTGTTAAGTCTTCAAACTAAAATATCAAAGTCACATATTCCATTCAGTGTGCTTCGCCGCAGTTTAGCAGCACATTCTGTGTAGTGTGCAGAGTTGCAGAATAGGAAGAAATACTGTTAAGTTTTCAAACTCAAATATTAAAGTCACATATTCCATTCAGTGTGTTTCACCGCCGTTTAGCAGTCTATTCTGTGTACTCTGCACAGTTGCAGAATAGTAAGAAATAGTGTTAAGTTTTCAAACTCAAATATTAAAGTCACATATTCCATTCAGTGTGTTTCACCGCCGTTTAGCAGCCTATTCTGTGTACTCTGCACAGTTGCAGAATAGGAAGAAATACTGTTAAGTTTTCAAACTCAAATATTAAAGTCACATATTCCATTCAGTGTGTTTCACCGCCGTTTAGCAGCCTATTCTGTGTACTCTGCACAGTTGCAGAATAGGAAGAAATACTGTTAAGTTTTCAAACTCAAATATTAAAGTCACATATTCCATTCAGTGTGTTTCACCGCCGTTTAGCAGCCTATTCTGTGTACTCTGCACAGTTGCAGAATAGTAAGAAATAGTGTTAAGTTTTCAAACTCAAATATTAAAGTCACATATTCCATTCAGTGTGTTTCACCGCCGTTTAGCAGCCTATTCTGTGTACTCTGCACAGTTGCAGAATAGTAAGAAATAGTGTTAAGTTTTCAAACTCAAATATTAAAGTCACATATTCCATTCAGTGTGTATCACCGCCGTTTAGCAGCCTATTCTGTGTACTCTGCACAGTTGCAGAATAGTAAGAAATAGTGTTAAGTTTTCAAACTCAAATATTAAAGTCACATATTCTGTGTAAGATGAAGAAGGCGGGTAAAAAGGGACGGGGAAGTGGACGTGATCCTGAAAGTTCAGGGCGCGGGTCAGGACGCGGAGAAACTGTGCCTGGTGCCAGAGCACAAGAAAGAAAGACATCCACCATACCTAGCTTCATGTGTAATTTTACAGGGCGTCGCAGGACATCACTCTCGAGGTCCGACCACTGCGAACAGGTGGTCGGTTGGATGACAGCTGATACTGCTTCCAGTCGGTTAAGCACCACCCTGTCTTCCACCAAGTCCACTCTCAGTAGCCAAGAGTCTGGTCAACATAATCCTCACTCTGATCATCCTTCCTCCCACCATACACGGTCTGGTCAAAGAAGTGATCCCACACTGGGATATAGTGAGGAGCTCGTCTCATCACCAATCCTTCATTTGACCCTCTCTCCAAGCACGCTTGCAGAGGAACATGACATCTTGTGCCCTGATTCACAACCTCTAGAGGCTACCCAATCACAAGAAGATGACAGATGTGAACGGCATGTAAGGTCAAAGGAAGTAGTGGATGATGATGATGATGATGAGACACAGTTGCCATTAAATCAACCACTATTTCCGTCTCAAGACCTTGTTGAGGAGAATGTTATACAGTTGTCAATGACTGAGTATGTGGTGGGATCAAGACTTGAGGAGGATGATCAGAGTGAGGAAGTGGAGGAGGACTTGGTGGACGATGAGGTGACTGACCCCACCTGGGAAGGTGTAGAGCCGAGCGATGACAGCAGTCCTGAGGGTGAGCCATCTGCAGCACCGCAACAGGCTGGAAGAGGCAGTGGTGTGGCTACAGAAAGAAGGCGGACCGCACCAAACCGGCCCGCAAATGTTCCACGGAGCACCCCCTTGCGTAAATCTACCTTGCCAAAGGGTAGGTGTTCCGCGGTATGGCGTTTTTTTTAAGGAAAGTGCGGACGACAAAAGAATTGTAGTTTGCAACCTGTGCCACACCAGAATGAGCCGAGGCATGAACACTAGAAACCTCACCACCACCAGCATGATCCGACACATGGCATCCAAGCACCGTAGTAAGTGGGAGGAACACCTGGATCACCCATCTGTGTCTGCAGGCCACACCACTGCCTCCTCTTCCCCTGTTTTCGGTGCCGGCCAATCGCCTGTCGAAGGCGCAGGCCCGCATACCTCCCGCCCTGCACCTGTACCATCTGAAGCACCATCAGCGACCACATCCACTTCCCTGTCCCAGCACAGCGTCCAAATGTCGTTACCCCAGGCATTTGAGCGCAAGAGAAAGTACCCAGCCACCCACCCACAGGCCATAGCACTAACCTCACACCTTTCAAAATTACTGGCCATCGAAATGCTGCCATTTAGGCTTGTGGACACTGAGTCCTTCCGCAGCCTGATGGCAGCAGCTGTCCCTCGGTACGCGGTCCCCAGCCGCCACTACTTTTCCCGGTGTGCCATCCCCGCATTACACCACCATGTGTCCCGTAACATCACCCGTGCCCTGACCAACGCAGTTACTGGGAAGGTCCACTTAACGACTGACACATGGACAAGTGCTTGTGGCCAGGGACGCTACATTTCCCTGACGGCACACTGGGTGAATGTCGTGGAGGCTGGGAGCGACTCGGACCCTGGGATGGCACGGGTGCTACCCACGCCGAGGATTGCGGGCCCTACCTCCATCAGGGTTTCCACCAGCACCTACGTTATTGGCTCCTCCTCCTCCGTTTCCACCTCCGAATTCTCTACACGCAGCGCCACTCCCCCATCAGCCAGTAGCTGGAAGCAGTGTAGCACTGCAGTGGGGAAGCGTCAACAGGCCGTGCTGAAGCTGATCTGCCTTGGGGACAAACAGCACACGGCCTCAGAGCTGTTGCAGGGGATTAGTCACCAGACCGAGCAGTGGCTCTCGCCACTCAACCTGCAACCAGGCATGGTTGTGTGTGATAATGGGTGTAACTTGGTGGCGGCTTTGGAGCTCGGCAAGCTCACACACGTACCATGCCTAGCGCATGTATTTAATTTAGTGGTGCAGCGATTTCTAAAAACCTACCCCAATGTGCATGATCTCTTGACCAAGGTGCGCCGCGTGTGTGCACATTTCCGTAAGTCATCTACAGCTTCGGCCGGCCTGTTGAAGCTGCAGCAGCGCTTACATTTGCCAGCTCACCGGCTGCTGTGTGACGTGAGCACGCGCTGGAACTCCACCTTCCACATGTTGGCCCGGCTTTGTGAGCAGCAGAGGGCAGTAGTGGAGTACCAGCTGTTACACGGTCGTCGCCTCTCCGTTCAACTTCCTGTAATCAGAAGTGAGGAGTGGGAATGGATGTCAGACCTCTGCGAGGTTTTACGCAATTTTGAGGAATCGACACAGATGGTGAGCGGCGATAACGCTATTATCAGTGTAACCATCCCACTTCTGTGTCTACTGAAACGCTCGCTGCTCACAATTAAAACCGACGCTTTGCATGTGGAAGAGGTGGAAATGGGGGAGGAAGAGCTTACACAAGGTGATAGCCAGAGCACCCTCACTTCGTCTTCTCAGCGACAATTGGAGGAGGCGGAGGAGGAGGAGGAGGAAGACACGGTTGCCTCCGCTACAGAGGGTAGCCATGGAACTTTAGTTCCATCTCTTCAGCGTGGGTGGGCAGAAGAGGAGGAAGAGGATGAGGAGATTGAGAGTCATCCTCCTGGTGAGGACAGCGAAATCTTGACTGTTGGTACTCTGGCACACATGGCTGACTTTATGTTAGGCTGCCTTTCCCGTGACCCACGCGTTATACGCATTTTAAACAACACGGATTACTGGGTGTTCACCCTTCTGGACCCCCGCTACAAAGAGAATTTCTCATCTCTCATTCCTCCGGTGGAGAGGACAAGCAAAATGGTGCAATACCAGAAGGTTCTTGTCGAAAAATTGCTCCAAAATTTTCCATCTGACAACGCTGGCGGCAGAGTACGTGCTACCTTGGCCAACCGAGAAGGGGAGAAAAGGGGAGCACACAGCAGTTCCGAGAAAGGCAGGGCAACACTCTCCAAGGCGTGGGACACCTTCATGACACCCCGCCAGCACCCTCACCCTGATGCGCAGCCTAGTGTCACAAGGAGGGAAAAGTTTTGGAAGATGGTGAAGGAGTACGTAGCAGACCGTGTCAGCGTCCTCAATGATCCCTCTGTGCCTTACAACTACTGGGTGTCCAAGCTGGACACGTGGTATGAACTGGCACTCTACGCCTTGGAGGTGCTGGCCTGCCCTGCCGCCAGCGTTCTGTCTGAGCGGGTATTTAGTGCTGCTGGTGGCATCATAACAGATAAGCGTATCCGCCTTTCCACCGACAATGCTGATAGGTTGACACTTATAAAAATGAACAAGGCCTGGATTTCCCCTGACTTCTCCACTCCACTGGAGGAAAGCCCCGGGGGAACATAAACTCACTTTATATATGTTATTTACAATGATGGGAATACTCTGTATTCCCATTCACCCCTTCCACCCAAAAAACGGGTATATGGTTGACTCTTAATCTTCTCATCCTCCTCCTCCTCTTCCATATGCCCTGTGATATAATTTTTATATAGGGCCAGCTCACCAGCGGGTCCTGTGCTATAATTTTTATATAGGGCCCGCTCACCAGCGGGCCCTGTGATATAATTTTTATATAGGGCCAGCTCACCAGCGGGCCCTGTTTGACAATTTTTGTATAGGTCAGCTCACCAGCGGGCCTTCTCATATAATGTTTTATTGGGTCAGCTCTCTAGCGGGCCCTCTCATATAATGTTTTATAGCGTCAGCTCACTAGCGGGCCTTCGCATATAATGTTTAGGATGGTCAGCTCTGCAGCAGACCCTCACCCATAATGTTTTAGATGGTCAGCTCAGTGCACGTTTCCCTCTTAATCATGGCCTCAGTTCTGAAAATCAAGGAAATTTTTTGGGAGAATTTGCCTCTGCGCACGTTTCCCTCTTAATCATGGCCTCAGTTCTGAAAATCAAGGAAATTTTTGGGAGAATTTGCCCCTGCGCACGTTTCCCTCTTAATCATGGCCTCAGTTCTGAAAATCAAGGAAATTTTTGGGAGAATTTGCCTCTGCGCACGTTTCCCTCTTAATCATGGCCTCAGTTCTGAAAATCAAGGAAATTTTTGGGAGAATTTGCAGATGATATACAAGTAAATATACAGCAAATATTGTTTGGTAACAATTTTTCGCCTAAAGTCGTTTTTATTTTCCTTTTTGTGTGTTTTATGGTCAGTCTGTAAAAATGGCGTACTACGGGCGAAAGATCGTTCCCAGCAGCGATATTGGAGTCCAAGATGCATCCAGACATCCTCCCTATGCTGTCCCTGAACCATTTCTGTGGTGTTTCCATCCTTTTCTTCCCTTTTCCTATGGACCAGGCACCCTCCCCTCATCAGAGCAGGGGGTGCCTGGTGTAATGCTCGAGTCCTCCCATTGACTTCAATGGGGCTCGGGTGCTCGGCCGAGCACTCGAGCCTCAGGGGGTGCTCGGTCAGAGCACCCGAACACCCGAGCATTGGGGTGCTCGCTCATCACTAATAGGGAAGTTAAAGGGATAGTAATGGATTTTTAAAACAAAACAAAATATTGTAGCTATTAAAAAAATAAACTAAATTATCCCATCTCTCAAACATTTATGATTTGAGAGATAAAACGTTTTAAATTTCCCCCTTCACAGCAGGAAATGTGTGTTGGCCGACTCAAGGTGGCTCTTCAGCAGATCCGAAATACAGCAATCTAAAAAGAAATACTTCATTGGAACAGTCTACTAATTTGACTTTCTCAAGGATATCAAAATTAGCAAAGGGTAACAAAATTCATTTTAAAAATACATTTTTCACTAAACCTGGGAACAATGAGCCATGCTATAAAGCCAAAAGTGGGGCAGTTTGGGGCAAACCAAGTATATTATATTGATTTAGATTGGTATTTGACACCCTATCCCAACTTGGACAGGACCTCCTTAGCCTGATGAGTGCTCTCAGCTTCATACATATCGTTGCTACTTCCATCCACAGAAAAGGTCATACACTTGATCTAGTGTTCCAGTCTGGACTAGAAGTGTCGCCAGTAACTGTAAATCCAGTTTTATGGTCAGACCACCACTCCATACACTTTTCCACTGGATCACAATCAGACAGACCACAGCCTCAGAACCTGGTCAAACACCACCCATTAAAAGGGGTGACCCCATTGGACGTAACATCATATATAGATCTAAGTGAACTGATGGGCAATTGTGAAGACCCCAGCTCCTTAGTCCAACTCTACAACAAAACCATGAGAGGCAACCTAGAGAGCATTGCACCATCACGCATACGCACTATCAAAACTCACAACAATGCACCTTGGTTTGATAGCACCATCAGAGAAATGAAGAGAACAGGCAGTAAAATCGAGAGAAGGTGGCGCAGGACATGACCCAGAGGACAAAGCCATTCTTACCAAACACCTCATATCAATTTAAGACAACTCAGAAGAAATCTTCATTTTTGTCACACGAAATTACACTCTCCTGCAACAGACCCAGGCTACTGTTTTGCACAGTAGAAAGGCTCTGCAAACCAGCATGCATGCATATAACTACCAACTTTTCTCAGGATAAGTGTGAAGAATTTGCAATCTTCTTCTCAGACAAGATTTCCTCCATCCGAGCCTTCATCACAGCAGGTCAACCAGTTACCCACCAGAACCACTACAGTGGAACGGCAGATTCCCCCAGTTTATGGTCTACTTTAACAAATGTGGATATAGAGGAAGTTAAAATAACCATGGAAAAGTTGCGCCCCACAACATGTGACTTAGACCCTGCCCCAATTCATCTGATATCCGAATGCACTGAAACACTTGCCCCAGCCCTCACAAAAATAGTGGTGTGTTCACTAAAAACTGGAAACTTCCCAGATCCTCTAAAAGAAGCAGTGGTAAACCTCTCCTAAAGAAAGCTTCATTAGACCCAGACTGCAAAGGAAATTACAGAGCAGTATCCAACCTTCCATTTCTGGGTAAAATCATTGAAAACGTAGTGGCAACTCAACTGGAGGCCCATCTATCAAGCTATAACATCTTTGATCCTTTCCAGTCAGGTTTCAGATGCCTCCACAGCACTGAAACATCACTAGTCCAAGTGCTAAATGATATCCTTTTGGCGAGAGACAAAGGTGATTACTCCATCCTAATCCTCCTGGATCTCTTAGCTGCATTTGACACCATTGACCATGGGATTTTAATAAAGCACTTGCAGCACATCTGTGGTCTAGGAGGCACAATACTTAACTGGTTTAAATCTTTCCTCACTGGTAGATCACAGAGAGTAACATCAGGATCTTGCTCATTGGCACCAACAGAATTAGCCTGCGGAGTTCCACAAGGTTCCATCTTGTCCCCCCATTCTATTCAAAATGTACTTGCCACCAGTGGGAGACATCATCAGGTGACACGGCCTAAGATATCATTGCTATGCAGATGACACACAACTCTACTTCTCCTTTGCTCCAGATACTAAAGACCCAAAATGCCTCATCAACAGTGGCTTAGCAGATCTCATAGGGTGGATGAATGCTAGTTGGCTAAAAGTGAACCCTGACAAAACAGAGTTACTCTTGGTAAGAGGGCCCCAGGCAGCAAGAATATCTCAGGATCACCCAACAGACCTGGAACTTGGAGGCTCTGAACTCATTAGTTCAACAGAGGTACAAAATCTCATAGTGATGATTGACTCTGGACTGTCATTTAAACAGCAGATCTCTTCCGTAATAAAATCTGCCTTCTTTCTTCTGAGAAACATACCCAGGATACAACACTTAATTCCACCAGAGGATATGCCAACATTAGTCCATGCATTTGTGTCTTCTCGACTAGATTACTGTAATGCACTTTACTTGGAATTCTTTTTCTGGGAGGCCCATCGCCTAAATGCAGTACAAAATGTAGCAGCCATACTACTGACCAATCAAACTCGCTCATGTCACATAACACCTGTTCTCCACTCCCTGCACTGGCTTCCAATTAAATGGTGAACATATTTTAAAATTGGCCTGTTGACCTTCAAAGCCTTAAATAATCAAGGCCCTCTGTATCTGAAAGAGCTCCTAACACCCTATATTCAATCCCGCTCACTACGGTCAGCCAACAGATCCCTCCTGCCAGTTGTCACGGTTTCCCCAGAAATGTTCAGGAGTCAGTACGGTATAGATAAATGCAATTTATTAAAATATAAGTAAGGTAGTACACAATTGTAATATAGCAAGAACAAGCATAGAGTTACAAGCCAGCAAGCACTGCTATCAGAAATAGTAGGCTGCCAAACTTGACCACACTGCTGGAGACTTAGGCCTCAGCCACTGGTAGTCTCTGCTGGAACCAGGAGCAGGAACTGGAACACAGGATCTTGATCCAAAGTAGTGAGGGGGCTACCTGACTCACGCCTGCAGTCAGAAATGTAGCAGAGAATACCTGACTCATGCCTGCATTCAGTATGGAGAAAGCAGAAGCTTGACTCACTCCTGCAGTCAGTTTAATAGCTAGTCTACTAGAACCCCAGGTCCGCACCAAATTTGGAGTCTGCTAGGTACAGGGGAATAACAAGACAATATTCAGACAGAGCCACAGGTCAGCACCAGAGAGGGTAGTCAGACAAGCCAGGTCATACACAGTTCAGGTAGTCAGCCAGAGCCACAGGTCAGCACCAGATTGGATGGTCAGACAACCAGATCATACACAGAGCCCAAGGCCACAGAACTGTTTTGTACAACAATGAAAGGGCAAATCAGGAAGTAGGTAGGAAGAGCAGGCTCAGAGGAAGGAAGTAGGTAGGAGGAGACTACAGGAAGCATGGTATAAAACAGAGGCCTGCTTCACTCTGAAGCCTCGCACCTGCAGATGACTTGTGGAATGATGCCGAGCGTCGCTAGAACCAAGGTAAGCTGCGACATCAGTGCCCAGAAAAAAAAACAACCTCAGGTTCCCGGGCATTCAGCCATGCTGCCTCCACATTCTGGAACTCTTTACCATCCACAATCAGAGAGGCACCATCATTACAGACTTTTTAAAAAAAGCTAAAGACCCATATCTTTTATCAGGCACTCAGTCAACTCATGTGACCATAAGGAACTCTTAAATTTTATGTCTGTTTATAAATTTGCAAAGCGCTTTGAGTCTCACAGGGAGAAAAGGGCTATAAAAATCACTAGTTATTATTATTGTTATTATTTAAATCCTGTGATTGCTAGAGGTGTCTCCAATGCATTAAAAAGCCCTAATGAAGTGACCATAAATACGTGTGGGGACAAAATACATCGGGTGCAGCACCACCCTGAGACATAAGATACTAAATGCTTTTTTGGACTTGTACACTCTTGTGAGACATATACTCAGAGGGCCACATGTTCAAAAAAGTAGCGAATTAGCTTTTGTCATTTGTAACAACTTTTCAAAGTACAGTGTCGTTGTAATCATTAATATTTTCAAAAGTGTCGGTTGTGATTGGAAATATGTCGTTTGTCATGACTGAAATTGTCATATGTAACAACAACAGAAAAGGTCTTACCTAACGACAAAAATGTCTTAAAAAATGTCTTAACTAACGACAAAAATGTCTTAACCAAAGACAAAAATTCTCACATTCAGAACACATTCCCTCCACTTTTTTCTTAACGTCCAAATTTTGTCTTTTGGAAGACTTTTTTTGTTGTCCGTTACGACAAATTTTCTTTTCCTCTATATGATACTGGAGAATAGTTTAGCCACACCTTCACCTCGTCCCTTTGACCGTACACAACGGACATTACTAGTTTTTTGTCGTATACTCTATAGAAAATATGTTGTTCATGCATTCAATTACTTATTTTTGTCTTTCATATGACAATTTTTTGTCATCATCCCTTTGAACATACGGTCCATAGTACTTGATAACTGGGACTCCACAGTGGGATTGTCCAGGACATCAACTAGTGACAGTGGAAACCATACTGAGATTCCAGTAGTTGTATATCTTGAGGCTGAATGAACCTCTAGACAGAATGAGTGTACTTTTGTGAATGTTACATTCTACTCTAGTCTGTGTCCAATTATACTACATTATATGGTCACACTCTGTTTCTACTTTTATCTTAATAAATATGCACCGATGTGTGTTGCCTGTGGCACAGAACAGAAAAGTATTTCAGAATTAGTATTAAACATAACATTCCACCATTTCATCATTAAAGTGGATCTATCACATATAGAGAAGTAATGTTCATTAATTAGAGCATTTAGCAAAAAAGTTTAACATGTTACTCAATTTTTTAAAATAACCCGTTAGCTGCGCAAAAATTAAAGTTTAAAACGTGCCCAGCAGCCTACTTCTGGCTTTCAGCACTGCCTCTGCTCCCTTTCCACTACCCAGCCTCCTACGATGATGGAGGCTTTCTTTCTCTAAGCTGCAGCGATCTCATTGGCAGAGATCGATATCTAGCCAATAAGATCGCTCCAGTTTAGAGACAGATAACATTGGAGGATACTGTATAGTGGGATGGGAGCAGCCTCTGTGCAGCAATCTGCGGCAAGAGGAAGTTGGCTGCTGGGCACTTTTTAAACATTAATTTTTGCGCAGATAACATGTTTTTAAAAAAAATTAGTAACATATTAAACTTTTTCGCTAAATGCTCTAACTAATGAGCATTACTTCTCCATATGTGATAGATCCACTTTAATAGAGCTAATCTTACTGCACCCCCTACTGGTAGCTTAATGTTAGAACTGGATATAATGGAGAGAGAGATATCAATAGCTTGTTCTCACAAGAAAAATATTATCATAGCAATAACAGTACAAGAATGAAAGGAATATATTACGTAACACTGGGAGATATTCACTAAGTGGTGATAAAGAGATGATAAAGTGGAGATGACTTCTCCAGTTTATCACTCCAGTTCTTGTGTTATTCTATGCAGTCTATGCATTAAGATCTCCAAAGCCGAAGAAATCTTAGTGCATAGGCTCCATAGAATAACATAGGAATTGGAGAAGACATCTTCACTTTATCATCTCCGTATCACCACTTAGTGAATCTCCCCCAGGGTGTTGTATGAGATCATTCACATGTAAGTCCATCACAGAATATGTTGCCGATCGATGCAGCTTACTACAACACATCCTTGTTTAGATACCAACACATTTACAAATGTATATTGGTGGTTTCAATGCAATTGCAATCGAATCGTGCAAACATCACAGGTAGTTGCATATTATTGTTGCTGAGAAACAGATGCAGGGAGAAAAAAATAAAATGTGCTACCATGTCTCATGTATAACTCAGTAAAATGAAATATATTTTGTTTTCCAATGTAGCTCAATGTCAGCAATCACTGCTGCAAAAAAAATTTTTTTGAGCCTTAAAGGAGCAGAGTAGTGTGAAACTCATTGCAAAGAAATGTGCCTCACTCCCCTCTGGTCCTTAAAGGGTTAACAGATGGACCTGCAAAGCAAGAAGTTCTTCATACAGTAGTTTGTTATTTCTATTTATACCTTATTCTCAGCAGAAAACTCTAATCACAGTGACTTCTGCAAGAATGTGTTCTGCAAAATGAATCTTTAGAGGGATAGTAATACCTGGATTTAAGAAGGTTTAACGTTGTTCGTATGAAAAAAAATAAATGAAATGGAGTAAATCCCATTGCTTAAAGATGTATATTTTAAGATTTATAAGCTTTTTAAGTCCCCCCCCTCCCCTTTTACTCACGTCAGCGCTCTAGCTGACAGATCGAGATTGTAGTCGTGAGACCAGACGGCTCTTCAGCAGAGCTGAAATAGCATAATCTACAAAGAAATTCTTAACCCCTTAAGGGCCGGCCGCGCACACAAGGAGCAGTCGCATAAGGACCAAGGACCATTTTTTTTTGCAGAATCGGATTCTGGACTTCCCGAACGGAGTTCAGCCGCATGTGGAGCCTAGAATTCCATGACGGTCCAGGACCATCATGGGTCCTTAAGGGGTTAATTAGAATGGTATACAAAGTGTGCCTGCCTCCAAGACAATCATCGAGAGCTCTAAACACTAGAGAGGAAACTGAGCCTCAGTCCTGACAGAAAACAAGAGCTACAGCGCAATATTGTTGTAGTGTAACGCTAGTCTAAGGCTTTGTACATTATCTTGTTGCCCACCACAGGCATCACTTTATATCACAGCAGTTAATGGGCAGTTCTCCCTCTGGTTTTTGAACTCTGTGGTGAGCCGGACAAAGAAAAGGTTCTACAGTGATGTGGATTGACCCCTCCCACATAGCTGCACTAGAGCCGAGGACAAGTACTCTACTGCTCTTGTCTCCTCAGTGTCCCTGAATGGCAGAATGGAAATTTGGTCACCCTAGTCTCCACAGACTTTAATGGGAATATATTAGACAGACCCAGAGTGAAAACGGTTATGGGCCACAGTGGAATCTAGGCTGTATTGGAGGTTCACTTCTGGTCTCCCTGCAAACTTTGATAGTGATCAGGAAACAGAACCCAGCAAGCAGGGGAGGGCTGGCAATTTGTGGTCCAGGTGGCAAATACTTTCAAGTGGCCCATTTCTATTATCATTCCAGGCCACTGTTCCAGCCCACCCCCTTTTGTTAATTTTAAAATTGGCATTAATGTTGTGACGTATGTCAAGTGATACCACATAGCTTTCGGTTGTAATGGGGCTACACCAGTGCGCCACTACAAAGCTTACAATTTAAGTAAAGCTTACCTAGTGATACTATAGAGCTTACAGGGGAAATGGTTTATGTTACTAGTGTAGCTCCATTTGGATTGTACCTCTGTGGTATCACTAGTGTAGCTCCATTTACAGCAGCAATCGGGAGATTCAGTGAGATGCAGTGGCCTACCAGCCCAGACATATGACCAGCCCAGGGGGCAATTGCCCCCCAGGCCAGCCCTCCCCTGCCAGCAAGGCTAATGCTTAACCCATTGAGTGCCAGAGGGGTACACAAAGCATTGCAAAGCAATTAATTGTGTTACCCCTCTAGCTCCCAAAGGGTTTTAAGAGGAACTGGAACAATTCTGGAGCAAACCAGCTGCACCAAGGGGATACAGACAAATTCTCAAAATTCCCATTGATTTAAATTGGCTTTTAACTCTCTGAGTGTCAGAGGGGTCTCCCCTCTGGCACTTGGTGAGTTAACCCAAAGAATGCCAGAAGTATTTGTCCCCAGTGGTACGGTTGGTTTGCCTCGCACTTGGTCCATTTTCTCTTAGTACGTGAGTCTCTGTGTATCAAGTCCCCATGACACTTTGGCAGCTCTCACATTTCATTCACTGTGCTAGTTTTCCAGTAACTCAGTTCATACTTCACAAAGAGCTGGTGGAGAAGATTAAGTGGTGAATGTCGTGCTGAGTTTGGAGAGGACATACCTGTGTGGATCAACCATCTGATGCTTGTAGTTTTCTAAGTCATTAAACCAGGTCATAGCTCATTAACAGGGCTTTTCACAGATGTGGCAGGGCATGAAGCTTCACAGATACAAGGGGCATCTGTGACTGTGCTTCATCTGAGAAACAAGCAGATTTAGATGAACAGTACTGCAGGATGATTAGCAGCTGTGTTTCTTAACCCTTAGCCTGCCAAGTGGGGAAAACCCTGTATTTCCAGAGAGGTGGTTTTGAATAAATGAAATGAATATTCTGTGATTGGTTGATGTGATTCTGCATTCAGAAGTTATTATAGACACCTGAAAGTAGACCGTGAGTGGGGAACCTGAGGCTCTCCATCATCTGCTGGACTACATTTCCCATATTAGGAGTTGTAGTCCTAGAACAGCTGGGGGATATGGGGCAGGCTGGTGATTAAATGAATTGTAGCTTAGCAGCTACTGGACACTGACTGGGAATAATGGGAGCTGTAGTCCTATAACATCTGGTAGCTGACTGGGGAGGGTGGGAAATGTAGTCCAGCAACTACTGGGAGCTGACTGTGGTAAATGGGGGTTGTTACCCAGCAACTATTGGAGGGGTGGTTGGGGATGATGGGAGTTTTAGTTCAGTAAATAGGACAGCAGGTTCGGGATGATGGGACCTATAGACCCAAAGAACTGTGCGCAGCTGCTGATGATTGAAGTTGCAGTCCAATACGAACCGTGGGAAGCTGATGATGATTGAGTTGTAGTCCAATAAGAACTGTGCTCAGCTGATGATGATTGAAGTTGCAGTCCAATACGAACTGTGGGAAGCTGATGATGATTGAGTTGTAGTCCAATAAGAACAGGGGGCAGTTGGTGATGATTGGAGTTGTAGTCCAATAAGAACTGGGGCAGCTGGTGATGATGGGAGTTTTAGTCCAATAAGTACTTTGTGCAGATGCTGTTGATAGGAGTTGTAGTCCAATAAGAACAGGGGGCAGCTGGTGATAATTGGAGATGTACTCCAATAAGAACTGTGCTCAGCTGATGATGATTGAGTTGTAGTCCAATAAGAACTGTGCTCAGCTGATGATGATTGGAGTTGTAGTCCAATAAGAACTGTGGGAAGCTGATGATGATTAGAGTTGTAGTCCAATAAGAACAGGGGCAGTTGGTGATGATTGGAGTTGTAGTCCAATAAGAACTGGGGTAGCTGGTGATGATTGGAGTTGTAGTCCAATAAGTACTTTGTGCAGATGCTGTTGATGGGAGTTGTAGTCCAATAAGAACAGTGGGCAGCTGGTGATAATTGGAGATGTACTCCAATAAGAACTGTGCTCAGCTGATGATGATTGAGTTGTAGTCCAATAAGAACTGTGCTCAGCTGATGTTGATTGGAGTTGTAGTCCAATAAGAACTGTGGGAAGCTGATGATGATTAGAGTTGTAGTCCAATAAGAACTGGGGTAGCTGGTGATGATGGGAGTTTTAGTCCAATAAGTACTTTGTGCAGATGCTGTTGATGGGAGTTGTAGTCCAATAAGAACTAGGGTAGCTGGTGATGATGGGAGTTGTAGTCCAATAAGAATTGGGGGCAAGTTGGGATTCTGTGAGTTTTAGTCCAATGAGAACTGGGGCAGCAGATGATGATGGTAGCTGTAGTCCAATATGACCTGGGGTAGCTGGTGATGATTGGAGTTGTAGTCTAATAAGAACTGGGAGAAGCTATCTATGATTGTGGTTATAGTCCAATAAGTACTGGGGGCAGCCTGGGGTGATGGAAGTTGTAGTTAAATAAGAACATAGGCAGTTGGTGATGTTTAGAGTTCTAAACCAATAAGAACAGGGGGCAGCTGGTGATAATTGCGGTTGTAGTCCAATAAGACCTGGGGTCAGCTGATGATGTTTGAAGATGTAGGCCTCGATTCAACTGTTCATGCAAAAACAGCTGGTAGGGCAAAAATGTCTACCGGACGGTACACACACACACTGTGTCACCTTTGGTATTCAATTACCCTACCAACTGAAACACAACAAACGCTGAATCACAGAAACTGACTTGTGGCCAAACATCCATTGTGTGTTTTAAGTTCCCAAAACCCATGTTAAATAGCCTGAGTAATGGGAACATAAAAGGAAAAGGGCTAACAATCAGTGCCTAACACACTGCCAAATACCACACAATCACCCTCCCAAACACTAACCCTATAATATCCCTAGCAGTGAAGTGCAACAATACTAATCCTAACACTAGCCGAACACTATCCTAACACCCAATCTGTAACACTTACCTGTCATCCACTGTCCATCTTTTTCTGTCATCTTCTATCTTCCTTCTTCTTCTGTCTTCTCATCTTCTTCTGTGTCTCAAAGGTGTTCCTGGAAAAACACAAGCATCAAAATTAAGTTTGTTTCGAAAAAGAATACCACAAAGATATGCATATATTAACCCTTTGAATGTCGGAGGGGTACGCAACACATACGGGCATCTAGCAATAATATATAGCTGGTGTCAAAATGTGCCAGTCACCACTAAAAGCAGGACAATGCATGTAAGATCATTGTAACATGTCACCATCACATTCCAATCACCCATATGACTGTGCGCCTAGCAGTAACATGCCTTTTTAACCATCTGAAGACCAGAAAAGTGTGCAATGCATTGAAAATTAATTTGCTGCACACCTTACTTGTCCTCATAAACTTAATATAAATACATACTTTTCTATTTAAAAAACTCTCTGCTTAAAGCGGAACTTTCATTCAAATTAACCCCTTGACTGTCCCCCAAATCATTATTCACGTAATGATATGCATATCAGTACTAGTACTATCCTGAATAAGTCCAGCATTATTGAGAAATCCAACTTGTTCTGAGATGTACAGGCATCAGTGCAAACATCTTGCCGAAGAGACATCTGTGAGTTTGCTCTGCCCGTCCCAGCCTCCTCTAGGATTGGTGAGTGAGAGTTGCTTTGTACCTTAAGGTACAGGAAGGGACTGACGGTGCAGGAGCACAGATGCCTCTACAGTAAGATGCCTGCCTGTGTTTCTCTGAACAGGCTGGGTTTCTCAGTAATACCGGACTTATTCAGGATAATACTAGTATTGATATGTATATTGCTATGCCATTTGAATGAAAGTTTCCTCTTAATAACATATAAAAACACTTTATTTTGTACAGCACACCAGAATCTGTTGGTGCTTTATAAATATTTGATAATAACCCTCCCCAAAAAACTGACCATGGGGTCTGTCCTCAAGTGCTGGGAACAGGCCAGACTTAAAGGGGAACCATCACCTCAACTAAAGTCCACCCCACCTAATTAGGCAACTAGCGATAAGCTTAACAATCAAACTGTTATGCAGAATAAAGACAGCGTTAGTCAGAAATCCTTCCTCAGCTTACACTGACGGCCAGGCAACAGCGCTCCACAGGCATCTGCTCGTCTGAACTGTCAGTCTCTCAGGTACATCAAGGTACCATGCAGCGCCTCCTAGAGGAGACCGGGACTGATGGTGCAGGCGTGCAGATGTCTGTAAGCAAAGATGTCTGCTCTGTTGCCTGGCTGTCAGTGTCGGCTGAGGTAGGATTTCTGACTAACGCTGTCTTTATTCTAAATAGCAGTTTGATTGTTAAACTTATCGCTAGATGCCTAGTTAGGTGGGGTGGACTTTAGTTGGGGTGATAGTTCCCCTTAAGCCTCTGAGTGCCAGAGAGGTATTGAATGCATTTCTCTGCAATGCATTGTACACCCCTCCAGCACTCAAAGGGTTAAAGGATTTCCCTGTTTGAGCTCAGATAGATCACTCAAAATAAATGTGTCACTGATTAATTAACTTTATCCTTTATGGAATAGTAAATGTTTATTATAAAAAAACATGTATTGTGGGGCTTTTCCTGCTAAGCAAAACAAGAGGTTGTATACAAGTTATACACTTTAAACTATTTTATTTTATATTATCAGAAGCATCTGGTGTCAAGATATGGATATGATGTCCAAACCATTATTGTGTTGCCTTCTATGGAGGAAGTGAATTACAGACTGAAGTTCTCCGCAGACTGTAACAGCAACAGCATCACTTTGTGACAGTTTCAAGCAGTAGGATAACCCTTGTTTTACTCTGCAGGAAAAGCCCTAAAATATTTGTGTATTTCCATACCTCCCAACATTTCAAATTGCCAAAGAGGGACACTTGTGTTTAAGGGGGTGTTGCTGTGGGCAAGGCACTGGCATAACTATAGGGGTCGCAACTGTGACCGGGCCCTGCATTCCAGGGGCCCGGCCTCCCCCTGCGACCCCTCCACCTGGCGCCCGCAATCTCCCGCCAGTGCTCTAGTAATGCAGAGTGCTGGAAGATGACATCATCTCACAGCGCTCTGCATTACTAAGAGGACCGTGCGGGAGCTCCAGGTAGGAGATGGGGGCATTGTGGAGATTGAGGGGCATTGTGGAGGGGGTCAATGTGGTCGAGGGGGGCCAATGTGGTGGTGGGGGGCCCGTGACACTTCTTGTACCAGGGTCCGGAGGCTTCTAGTTACGCCTCTGGGGCAAGGATGGTGGGCGGGTCATTACCGAGAATTTGTAGTCTATTTCACGACCTATTGACACCTCCTTGTGTAACCTAATAAATTATTTATAACAAGACTAAAGTATTTTATTTACACAGACTAATTTATAAACTCATATACTGATGTTTAAACAAACAATAATCTGAGTTTTATTGCTGTGGAGCAATGTGGTACTTATATACACACCACACAGTCTGGGAAAGAGGGACAGAGGGATTTGGGTCTAAAAGAGGGACACTTGGGAGGTGTGTATTTCATAATCAAATTTTACTGTTCTTTTAACCTTTTGTGCACCAGGGACCTATGCAATGTGTACTCAAAGAGTTGTATCCTGACCTGTTTGGAGTCCCTGTAGTCCCGTACTTTATTTACTTTCAGAATGCATGATTTTGAGTACTGTTTTATAACTTGCCACAAGGGGGCACTCAAGTTAAATCAATCAACATAATTGTACTGGAGAAAAAAGTGTAAAAATGAATCTTAAATTTCCTGTTTGTTGGATTGGCATACTGCATGTGTATTATTACTGGGCTTCTTTGTCTGCAGGTGTCTTCAGTAACAAGAAGCAAACAGAATAAAATGGTCATACTCTAACTATTATGATAGCAGGGGACACACAATATAGTGAATCAAGCCTTCTAAGAGACTTAGATTACATCAAACTATATTCATTAAGGATGTTAGGCACACCACAGGGAAGAGCCATGCAAAACACAGCACCACCAGTACAATGGATAAGGCCTTGTCCAAGATAATCCATCCTGTAACCTTTAAGTCAGGATGAGACGCATTTTCCATGCTCATCTCTCGCTAGGCACATGGGACGGCTGCTCAGAAGTAATGGATATAATGCAAATAGGCATTGTGATGATGCGCTAATGTCACATCCATTCTTTCCTACTGCGAACACCAAGCAGATGCCTCTCTCTCTCTCTCTTGTTTTTGAAGACTTGTAAAGAAACATTTTGTTGCTGTGAAATTATTTTTTTCTGTGCTAATTAATCATCATTTTGAGAAGCCAAAGTTCGTAATAGAATGGTACATGGTTGTAATGAGATTCTGCAAACTTTAAAGGGGAACTTTGCCTTTGGAATAAGTGACTTTTAGGGCTGTATGCAGAAAGATAAACATATGCAATTTCCGGAGCAAACTAACAGCACTACAGGGGATGAATTGAAATTTCTAAACACTTTGAGTTGCAATGCTTTGGATTCCTTTCTGGCATTAAAAGCATTAAATGATTTAGATGGAAATTTTAACCCTTTGAGTGCCAGAGGGGTATGCAACGCATTGCGAAGCAATGCGTTGCGTACCTCTCTGGCATTCAAAGGGTTAATCCCTTGAATACTAAAGTGCTCAAACTCCAGATCTACCCATACTTAAAAAACAGCTGCATATCTCCCAAGTGTCCCTCTTTAGGAGGGACAGATCCTCTTTTAGGCCCAAATCCCACTGTCCCTCTTTCCCACCCTGATGTCCCTCTTTTTAGGATATCAGATTGTGTGGTATGTATATAAGTGTATCACATTGCTCCACAGTAATAAAACTCACATTAATGTTTGTTTGAACACCAGTATATGTGTTTATAAATTAGTGTGCTTAAATAAAATACTTTGGTCTTATTATGTCATTTATTAGCTAACACAAGGAGGTGTCAATAGGTCATGAAATAGCCTGAAAATGCTCGTTAATGCCCCGCCCACCGGTCACACCCCCAGCCACACCGTCTAAAACACAAGTGTCCCTCTTTGGCAATTTAAAATGTTGGGAGGTATGCAGCTGAACAATGTGAATCATAAATCCCATAAAGACAAGAAGCAGCCCTTGTTCCTCAGAATCATGTCATTAGTTTTAGTACAACTGGTTCTCAAGACTTCTGTATGAAGAGTAAACACTGGGAAGTCATTATACCTACTTCAATCCATTCTGAACCCCTCTGCTCAACTCATACATCTTACCCACTACCCTTCATCAGCATAGCTGGGAACTCTCCAGTTTTGCCCCAGAGACTCCGAATTTAACACTGTATTACCGGGTCTCCGGGGCAGAGTCTAATTTTCCGGGTGTGGGGAGTTTCTGTTGAAACTCTGCCCACTTGTGCTCCATCCCACCACATTCCACTCCTCGTCCTACTCTCCTACTTCCCCAGGCTATTCTGCCTATTTTTGTCTTTTTGTGTGTTTTTTTTTTTTTGTCAAACCCCCCGTTGTAATTAAACCCCGCCCCTTTTTATGACGTGAATCGCATCATAGAGCTCACCCAGCGGCTACCCTCTGGGTTGTCCATGTTGTAAAGTTCCCAGGTATGTTCAACAGCTATCTCTCTCTGCCAGTCTCTCCACTGGCTCCCTATTGCCTCCAGAATAAAATTCAAAGTCCTTCCCCAATCCTGCAAAGCCCTCCATAACATTACACCTTCCTATATTGCCTCATTTGTCTCCAACTACTCTTCCAACTGCCCTCTTCGTTCTGCCCATGACCTGTGGCTCTTTTCTCCCATCATCACTTCCTCCCATTCCTGTCTCCAGGACTCTTCCTGTGCTGCTCCCACCCTGCGGAATTCCCTGCCTATCTCTTTCACCTATGTTCCACAGCTTTAAACAGTCTCTGAAAATTGTATATAAAATTTTAGTAAGTATGTATGTTTATGTGTGTATATATCATGTTTATTTTCAGGTCACACTTGAAAATATAAGAAATCTAAATGTATTTTCCCGATAAAACATTTTCTAAATAAATAAAAACCCACCTGTTCAGAAAATGTTACCACCTAGGCATCTAAAACTGCTCTACAGACCCCTTTAGCTGTTATTTGCCTTCTGTAACCCTCATTGTTCTCTGTTATAGCCATCTTGCGCAGGAGAGCTGCCAACTTGGGACCTGGGTTCAAATACAATCAAGAGGCCCATTTCTACTTTTGTTCCAGTCCACTGTCTCAGCCCAGTCCCTTCTGTTAACTTTACAATTGGTATTAATGTTGTGAAGTAAGGCAAGTGATGCCATGTGGCTTAAATTGAAATGAGGCTACATTACTGATAATATACAGCTTACAATTTAAGTAAAGCTACACTAGTGATACTATAGAGCTTGCAATGAAAATGGGTTATACTTCTAGTGTAGCTCCATTTGGATTGTAGCTTGATGGAATCATTTGCATAGCTACATTTCAATTGTAGGCTCTGTTGTATCACTAGTGTGGCTCCATTTACAGCAACACGCAAGATATTGAGTGGTGCAGTTGCCCACTAGCTCAGACATATAACCAGCACAGGGGGCAATTGCCCCCAGGCCAGCCCTCCCCTGCCATCACACTTATCCAATGGACGATCCCAGTGTAATATAGATCACCCTCCTCCAAGCCATCCCTTTACCTTCTGTGTCTATCACCCCATATGCCTTCTAGATTGTAAGCTTCCAAGAGTAAGGCCCTCAAACCTTTTGTCTCATATTTTTAACTTGGTTGTAAACCCATTTTATTTTACAGTGCTGCGGAAAAGTGCTACATCTTCATAAATAAATAATAACACATTAACATAACAATAACTTAACAATCTCATAGTTACCCTTTAAAATGTGTTTGAAATGGGAATTTCAGTACATTACATATTTTATCTACTTATTTTTCTTATTTATGGCCTCATCGCTTCATTAAACAACAATAACTATGCTATTATTTTGCACCATCATTTGTTGTGAATATAAAAATCCCTTGTAGCAATGGGGATTCGAGAGACTGATGTATCAGGGCACAGGGCTACCCAACTGCGGGTCTCAAGAACTACCAGCAGTGCAGGTTTTTTAAAGGCATAGTAATACTTAAAATGTAAAAAAATATATATGTTGTAGGGTTTATCGCCCTGAGTAAAACAAGAGTACTCCCACTGCTGAAAGGTGTTTCATTCAAAAGTTATTAATTTTCAAAGTTGGGACCATACATCACCATAGGATGGTGTAGCAACAGCGCCACTGTACAATTTCAGGCCACTGTGATATTGCACCTAAAAAATTCAACTTTGAAAATTAATAACTTTTGAATGAAACACCTTTCAGCAGTGGGAGTACTCTTGTTTTACTCAGGGGATAAACTCTACAACATATATATTTTTTTAATTTTAAGTATTACTATCCCTTTAAATATCTCTATTTCAGCACAGGGGAATCGATTAGTGGTTCAGTCACTTTAATGAATGCACCCGTGCCCCAGCATGGTTATCCTGAAATCATGCACTGTTGGTAGCTCTTGAGGGTTGGCTACCCCTGTAACAGGACCTGTAGCAGTTCTGGGGAAATCAAGTGCACCATAGGGTAGACTGACCAGACCTCACCTTTAACTGGGGGCACATGGGAAATAGGCATGTTTCAGGACTGCACTGAAATCAAAGCAGATGTGCAGTATGCATTTTTCATATGTGTCCCAAGTTAAAGGGGAACATCACCCCTATACAAGTTTGGCTAATAATTAACTAAATATAGCGATTAGCTAGAAAACTTATTTTATTTTTTTTTATAAAATTTGTGGTTTGGCTAAAATTAGAGGTTTAAAAATGACACAGTGCCTTACTTCAGGAGAGACTGCGGGTACAGCTCTGCACTGCAGCCTGTCAATCCTCCTCTCCTTCTCTCCCACGTAGCGTCTCGATCCAGCCTCCTCCTCTGATGACAGAGGACTTCTCCTTGTAAGCTGGAGCGATCTCATTGGCTAAAGTGCGCTTCAACTTACAAGGAGAATCCTCCGTCATCAGAGGAGGTTGGATACACAAAGTATTGGTGCACATCCAGATTTTCATCACTATTGGCCGTTTACTCTGCGGCATTGTGCCTGCATATCACTACTATATAAAAGATGAGGATTTAGTCACATTATATGGCCATAGAATGCTAAGCTTGCCACCACGCCAAGGTGCCTCAGTATTGGCAATTTCCTAACCTTAATGTGCTTTGTCTTATGAACTGAATCTCTCCTACTTTAGGAATTTACTAATCTTAAAGGGATAGTAATACTTTATTATTACTATCCCCCATATTGTAGATATTTGCAAAATAATCTAATAGCCCCCAGGTTCATCCCTCAAACTTTTATGGTTTGAGAGATAACCGAAGGCAAAGTTCCCCCCTTCCCCTTCCCTGAGGTCAGCGTTGTGCTGACTGCAGGGATATCCGGTCTGACTTTCATCAGGCGGCTCTGCAGCAGAGCTGCGATCGCGTTACTGAAAAATAATTATTTCACTGAAATGGTCTTCTACGTGTGCTTGCAAACAAAGCACATGTAGAAGACCATTTCAGTGAAATAATTATTTTTCACTAACGCGATCTCGGCTCAGCTGCAGAGCTGCAAGCATTTCGTACAACAGACTTCCCCTGCAGTCAGTAAAATGCTGACTTCAGGGAAGGGGGGAACTTTGCCTTCGGTTATCTCTCAAACCATAAAAGTTTGAGAGATGAACCTGGGGGCTATTAGATTATTTTGCAAATATCTACAATATGGGGGATAGTAATAATAAAGTATTACTATCCCTTTAATTTACATTATCCTGAGAGTGGGTCTTTGTCAGCTTTACTCATTAATGGAGAGAGACTCTCTGACAGGCATTATATAGTGTCCTAAAGACCATGAGCATTGCACCTGGGGGTGGGAGGGGTGTTTAAAACCTCCAAAAGTACAATTCCATGTTTTGGTAAGCACACCCAAAAAGGAAAAAAACACATTTAAAATTACTGGAGTGCAACCAATTTTGACCAAAACAGCTAAAAGCAAATACACAAAATATTGGTAAACATCCAAATTTTCATCAATATAATGGTGATGAAAATGTGGATGTGCACCAATCCTTTGTGTATTTGTCTTTTTTGAATATGGCCCATAATGTAACAGTAGAACCTACCTAGACCCAGGTCCTTTATACAGACATCATGTATTTTCTTCTATAACTGATCAAATGCATTTTAAAACCTGGTAAAGGTTTATAGGCTCATTTAGATACAGGAGAGGGTTTTACTCATTAGGACTCCAGCCAGTTCCATTGCAATGCAGGACTGCACTCATGAATGAATACGGAAATTCTACTGGGGAAAGAGACATTTATTTATCAAAACATAGACAGATAGTGGGCAACAATAAATTAAACAGTCTCATACGTTTCGCATATATAGTGCTTATCATAGACTAGTGATGCTGTTTTTTGTGCTGTAGCCAGTCCCAGTCATGATTCTAAAACACAGAGCAGTGCCCCCAGTCATGTTTCTAAAGGGCCATGTAGACATTCTCAAGACGGTAAAATGTTCTTGTTCAGCTATATAACACAGCAGGATTCAAATGCAAAAGACAAACAAAAACAGTAAATAAGCCTACCTGACTGCTGTATGAATGACACATATCTAGGTAAGTCCTTCTATTAACCCTTTGCGTGCCAGAGGGGTATCCAACACATTACTCTGGCACTCCAAGGGCCATGGAGAGTGTTATTTCAGTACTGTTGGAGTTGTAGTTCAAGAGTAATTGAATGATAAAGTGTCCCCCTCCCGCCCCTTTTACTGATGTAACACTGCTCACCTCAGAACAAAAAGGTGGTGTCCAGATGGCTTGCAGAGAAGGACAATCTTCAATTAGCATAAGGGAAAAACCTGAAAAACCTGTCAAGGGGGGCAGGGTTTTCATTGTTCTCACAGTGAGAAGATTGTCCCTTGCTGTGAGCTGTCTGGTCTGTGGGCCAGATTCCACATCTGAAGGGAGGTGGCTTAAACTAGGTAAAAGGGGCGGGAGGGGGATACTTTATCATTCAATTACTCTTCAGCTACAACTCTGACAGTATTGAAATTACACTCTACATGGCCCAAATACTGTGAAGATTAATTAGAGCTGCTTTTATTTTGAAACATTACTATCCCTTTAAGTGGGAAATGACCAATAAGGCCCTCTGAATATTAAAAAAAGATATAAAAGTGAACAGAAACGTAATCATTATAACGAACATCATTGTGCTCTTCCACCCTCTAACACAAAACTATCATCCATTCAGTGAAATTGCACACTTTGCCACTAGCATATGGCTTTGTGTAGGTAACAAGGACCTGTAATCGATGTGCACTACAGAAGTTGTCGAGAACTCTTTTGAGAATCATGACAAGATTTTTGGAGCTCTCAATGGGAGACTCACGTGCATTTGTGTATATACTTGTGTCTGTCTTTATATTTGTGTGTGTGTAAGTAAGTGTGTGCCTGTATATATATGTGTGTATGTGTTTGAGTGCCTGTGAGAGTATGTGTGTTTATCTGTGCATTGTGTGTGTGTATGGCTGTATATGTGTGTCTATGAGTGTATTTGTGAGAGTGTTTGTATGTGTGTATCTATATCTGTGCATTTGTGTGTCTGTGCATGTGTATGTGTGTGTGTGTCTGTGAGTTTGTGTAGCTACTATTAAGAGTTGTTACCATTTCTTTAAATATAAATAAAATGGGAAAAAATAACTTGTCATTCAATGATTTTCATAATCAATAACCAGTGTAATTGTTTTTGATTCCATTTAAAGGCTTATTGTTCTATTTAGATTCTAAATATGTACTTGATGATTATTTGTACAGAGATAAATATAATTATTTTATTGCAGACTAGTGTAAAAGCCCATGTACACCGGCCAGCATTCTGTGCGTTCGGGCAGTTTATACTGCGCTAAGTGCGCATGGCTGCACTGGACACATACATCCGGCCTTTTATATTATAGGATGATATGAATGTTTTTACTGCACCTGATGCTTCAGAAACTCTTTATCACAAACATATATCTAGGGCTGGATTATATAGCAGGTGCTAAATGTTAACAACCATTTTATCAAACATTTTCCTATAGAAGTCTATGGGGAAAATTGGAGATAAAAGCAGAGATAAAATTAGCACCTGTAACAGAATCAAGCCCCTAGTGTTCCTTATTATTGAGGCTGATGCACTAAATAGGTCCAACCACATGCATTCACCCCTCCATGCACATGTTTTCACACCCGCACTTTGTCCAGCTCTTTCCACATACAGACACAGAAGCAATGCAAATAACTAGAATCCTCTAAATGAAAATACCAAAACGTGCTTTATGCAGAAAGACCATTTGGGCATGTCTGCTTTAGGAAAGAGATGCCTAGGAGCACACCTATGAACTCTCCAGATCTGACTTGAAGACTCGGGTTTTTATAATTAACCCTTTGAATACCAATGTCTTGATCACCCCTCTGCAACTCAAAGGGTTAATCTGGGACAGAGGCTGATTTTCAGGGTTCAGTGAGTTCCCTTGTACCTCCACCCACTACACTGCCAGTTCTGGTCACTCTCCGCCCTGTTAAGCTCACTCTCTGCCCATTTTAATGGCAAACCCTGCCTCCCAGTCCTGCCCACCCCAATTAAACCTTGCCCACTTTATGACAGGAGATTCATCATTTGGACACGCTCACCCCCATATCGCACCAGACGTCCGGAGGCTCTCAGGTATGTCTGTGAGGAGGGTATGAGCCATGAGCCCCAAATTATTAAATTAGCACATTTTCTTTAGAAAATGGATATATGAAAGTATAGCAAAGCTACCCAGGCTGCTGTCCCTGTCATTCTGCTGCCCTAGGATTAGGCCTGTTTGACCTAGAAATAAATTCATCACTGCTGAGCAGAACTGGCAAAATACTAGAGTAAACCAGGCGTACCATAAAGAACAAGTAAAGATTACCAAATATCTCATAAAATTAAAGGGGGCTTTTAACCCCTTCAGTGCTAGAGAGGCCTCCAACACATTTCTCACCAATGGCATTCAGTGGCTTAACTATAGGGGTCGCAGGGGTCACACTGTGACCGAGCCCGGCCTCCCCCTGTGACCCCCTCGTCTGACACCCACAATGAAGTAATGCAGAGTGCTGGGGCTCTGCATTACGAGAGTGCCGGTCTGCCAGAGGGAGATCAGTATTCCCTCCGGCAGACCGGCACTCTCATAATGCAGAGCACTGGGAGATGATATCATCTTCCAGCGCTCTGCATTACTGAACAGGACCGCGCGGGAGAAGAGGTCTGTGCAGAACGAGGCACAGACCTGTCCTCTGCCACTGGACCACCAGGGAGGTAGGAGATTTAGGGGCAATGTGGAAGGGGCATTGTGAAGATGGGGGCATTGTGAAAGGGGCAATGTGGAGATTGAGGGGCATTGTGGAAGGGGCAATGTGGAGGTGGCCAATGTGGTCGGTGGGCCCATGGCAATTCTTGCACCAGGGCCCGTGGCTTCTAGTTATGCCTCTGAAGGCATTCAAAGGGTTTGCAATTAAAAATTTAAACCAGCAGTTCTTTTCATAGCAGCCCTAGCACCATTCCATATAACTCTACATATTGAGGGTTCACTTGGAGGACTTCAGCCATCCATCGCACAAAAAGAAAGCATTAGAAGTCTATTGACAGGATAAGCATACTGCATTACAGAGATATAGAACTAATGTGCCTGAAATAAGCCCAGAGTATCAACTGGATGCACATAGATGGTTCCTGATCTGCCACTGCATCTGTTCCGATGAATGGAAACACAAGCTTGGATTCAGGGCATTTAGTTTAGATATGATACCTGGAGTAAGTAGGAAGAAAAATGTAGTTGCAGATATAATCAGACTGCAAATAATTCTGCTGGCCTTAAAGATACATTAATGCCCTAAGATTATCTCCTCCATACACACAGACTACATTAACTCAGCCATAAAAACCTAAGTATCACAATGACTCATATTTGAGTGGCTTGGTTAAGGTGACTGGGTATCCCTTTAAATGCAGGCCACTTATGAAATTTTCCTTCTGCAGGATAGCACAGGAATCAGCAGAACCCTGCAGTGCAAGTGTTTCATACGGAATCTGCTTGTAACCATTTGAGTGCCAGAGGGGTGTCCAGAGTAATACAAAGCAATGTGTTGGGCACCCCTCTCACTCTGAAAGGGTTAAAGGAATATCTGGGGCAATTCTTGAGCAAACCAATGGGGCTATAGGAAACGTATAAACATTCCTCTAATCCCCCAATTAATTAAATTAGGTTTTTGCAATGCATTAGAGACCTCTGTCGTATTCAAGAGGTTAAAAATCCCATTTAATTTAATGTAAATATTGTTTAGTTTTGATATAGTTGGTTTGCCCTAAATTGCACATCCTTGTTTAGTACATCAGCCTCTCTGATTCTCACACCTTGGGAACTCTCTGGATTTGCCCCAGAGACTACGATTTTGGGAGTGCATTACCGGGTCTCCAGCAGAGGCTGATACTCCGGATGTTGGGAGTTTCCTTTAAAACTCTGCCCACTTCTGCGTCTTGCAGTTCCTCCCACTTTTCTTCCTTCCTCACCCAGTTCCTCCTGCTTCCCACCCACATTTGTGATGCCCTTGAAAGCCCCACCCTGACTTGCAGGTAAACCCCACCCTCTTTTTACCACAATTTGCAGCAATTATATCCCACAATGGCACCAGAAAATATATTTATTCAACTTGACATTTTCATACTACTACTACTTTTTAACCTTTTTGAGTGCCAAAGTGGCGTGCAATCAGTGGCGTAAGAAGCCACCAGGACCTGGTGCAGAAATTGCTGCCGGGCCCCCCCATCTTCACATTGCCCCATGTACATCTCCTACCTCCATCTCTCGCGCGGTTCTCAGTTATGCAGAGCGCTGGGAGATGATGTCATCTCCCAGCACTCTGCATTACTAGAGTGCCGGGAGATCAGCTGAGCTGCTGCGGGCAGGGCTGTGGGCGAGTGGCGATGGGTTCGCAGGGGGCGGCCGGGCCCCTTGGAGTGACGAGCCCGGTCGCAGGTGCGACCCCTGCGACCCCTATTGTTACGCCACTGCGTGCAATGCATTGGACATCCCTTTTGCACTTAAAGCAGAACTATCACCTAAAAACCAAAGTTTTACCATGCGTTTTAATGTTTAACCCGACATTAGTGCTGTGTGTGTGTTCTTCAAGTTGCCTGGTAGTGGAGATATTTGACCTGCAAAATCGGGCAAGTCTGCGTTCTACGGTACCCTGTACCTTCTCAGGACTTCCCAGCTGCCTCAGGGAGCGCGTTCATGCTGCCCTTCGAAGCTGAATTTCTGTGATGTAGCGTTATAGCAAACTCCATTTACAATGCTACTGAGGCTGCAACCTCCTTTGTCAAGGAGGGGAAGGGTTTTCCTTATACTTATGACTTAAGTTTGTCCCTCGCTGAATCCGTCCGGTCCCAGGACTGGATTGCAGATTCAGCCAGAAGGGTCAGGAGGGGGATCTATCTACATTTAATATCTTTTGAACTACATCAAAGTAAGCTGTTAAACATAGAGCAATGTGTTAAATTTACAATAGAGAAGATTCGGCGAGCTACTTTATTGCAGACCTTACTATCCCTTTAAATAGCCTGTAAAGGGGAATATAAACTGCTGCAAGGACACTGAGATTGCCCTGGCCACACCCACAATTGAGAATGTTGGTGTGGCCAGCACAGCTGAGGCACCCATCAAAATTTCGAACTGCATTCCCTATCTAGTTGCCTAATGGAAAATCCCGCCCTAACTCTGCAGTGTAGAGAAAAAGAAAAGAGAAATAAAATGGAGGACACCAATGGTATGTTATATCTGATGGATGCTATATAATAGTAGCAATATACAAAGGAATCTTGGTCACATTATCCTTAAGTCAATTGAAGCATACACAAAACACTGACAAACCACACACAGCGTTATCTGGCCAGTCTTTGTTTGGCTTGAAAAAATAGAGTGTGTGCAAAACTTTTAATTGCAAAATAAAACATTCATACATCAGCCACTTAACGCATTTCTCAGCCCACTTGGCGCATTCTCACAAATTCCACTAAACTCTGTCGTGTCTATAACTGAGCAGGGACATTTTACTGCACCATTAAATCACATCTGCTTCTATGGATATGGTATATTGTACTAATTATACATTAATTTAGGGCAGTTTTTATCAATGATAATCTTCTGGGAACACCAAGAGGTCAGATTTTCGGGTATTCCTGCATGATCACGGGTGGGTAAGTAGTGGATAAGTCATTGTGATCAAGTTACCTGTGTTTATCCTTAACTCTTTGAGTGCCTCTGGCACTCAAAAGGTTAATTATCAGTGGAAGAGTCTGCACAAGCTGGTTATCTGCCAAACCTGGAATATCTATTGAACCGGATTATGCTCCTTATCAAACAGACACGTCAACTGCGTATGGAATGTTGGCTGTTAATGACACCTGCTTGATTAGCTATTGTATTGTAATAAACTCTGATCAATAGTCTCTTTACGGGTCTAGATTCACAAAGGACAAATAAAAAGACGTTAAATGGAATAGGAAGAGACGTTATTTTCGCACAGTTAACAGCATTTGATAAGATAAGGAAAAAAGAGATGTCTCCATAATTGAGGGAACTGTAATTAGCACAGACTGATGTTGTGCTAATTCAGGATAGCATGGAGTTCTGTGGAAATTATGTGAAATCTTTTGAGTTAGTTCAATGCCGAAACACAGGTTTTCTTTCTGATTCGCATGGGTTATATAAAAGTAAGTGGCTCTCAGACTTTGTTCTGTGGAACCCAAGAGTTCCTTGAAGAAGTACAAAGGGTTCTACTGTGTACTGTAAAATCTCAGGTATAATACACACCTGTTTATAATACACAGGTGCAAATTATACCCAAGATTTTAGCGGAAAACAAGAGTGCCTTTGTGTAATACGCACCCTTGTTTTTGCTAAATTATGTGTTGGCCCATTCATCCATCTACCAAGTAAGCAGATTTTCTCTCTGCTTAACTCACCCCCACCGGAGAGGAGCCATCTTTAATCACTGCACAGCGGGAGACTCTCTTGCCTCTGCCACCCGCTACCAGTAAATCCCTGCAAGGACCTTTTCGTTTCAGCCAATGGTAATACCTCAAGGTCCTCGCAGATCTCTTCGTATTGGATATACTGTATTGCCCTGCGAGGACTTTGAGGTATTACCATTGGCTAACACTAATAGGGACTCGCAGGGATTGGTTGGCAGAGGCAAGAAAGCTGCTCGCTGTGCAGTGATAGAAGCCAGTTCTGCTCCAGAGGATGTGAGTTGAGCAGAGAGTAGATCTGCTTACTTGGTAGAGGGAGGGAATGAATGGGCACTAATATATATATATATTTTTTTTAACTTGTGTTTAATATGCACCACCCACTTCATAAAAGGTGAAGTGGCGCAAAATTGAGAGTATTATACACGAGATTTTACGGTACATGTAAGTCATGATGGACAGTGGAATCAGGGAGTCAGAGATGTATTTTGACTTGCTGCTGCCCTACGCAGTACAGACAGCTAAGTGCATGCAGTTTCCCTGTTCACACTTCACCACACCCTCACTTCATCTGGCACCTTTCTCAGGCCACACCTCTTCTCCATTCCACATAAGTGTCCCTCTTTATTCAGGGACAGTCCTTCTTTGAGACCCACATTCCTCTGTTCCTCTTTCCCACCCTGGTGTCCCTTTTTTTAGGAGATGAGACTGTGTGGTGTGTATATATACACACGTGATCACTACATCGGTCACATGTACCGGCTTTTTCATTCACAAAGGCAATGTGTTTTACACTGTTCTCTGCCTCAATCTTTCTTACTATGAAAGTAAGGGAGAGAGAATCAGAGAGCAGACAAACAAAGGAAGCATTAGAGGACCGAGTTGGGAGTTTTAACCCCTTTAGCTCTGGGGCTGTTGGCAGGATGAATGCAGGTCCTTTTATGACTTGCTAACAGCAACTAATTTTTTTTCATAAATGTGAGCAAGACAAAAGTTTTAAATTACACCAACTAATTTAAAAATCTACTGAAGTTTAAACACAAATTAAGGGGAGTTTTACTGTTGTGGAGCAATGTAATACACTTATAGACACCACACAATCTCCAAACATTAGAAAAATAGTGATTGAAAGAGGAACATCGGGATTTTCTCACCAGAGGGACAGTGCCCCTATAAAATGGCAAATTTTGTAGGTATGAATGACAGGCCATACCTTTCATGCATTCTCCATAAAAAATTAATCAATTGCCACAAATGATCACAAGCAAAACAATTTAAATTGTGTTGTTTTTACTTTTTTTTTTTTTTTATAGTTTTCTTTATTTGTAATTAAATAAACGGTGGGTTATCCATATAAGTGTGGTATAAAAAGAAAGCCCTAATTGTGTGTGAAAAAAGGTATATAATTCATGTGGCTGGAATAAAAGATTTAGAGTGAAAATGCAGTTGAACAAAGACAGATTTTCCAGGTCCTTAAAGGGTTATAAAAAATGCTTATCTCAACCCTCTGGCGCTTAACCTGCACTGGCAACACAGTACATATATATATATATTAGCAAATTGTTTGAGTTATTTTAGGTAATGTGGTTGGTAAATGGAGCCGTAAGAGGAGAGGGTAAGGCATGTGTGTCAGAGTGGAGAGAGCATGTGGGTAGTGCAGTGTTGTGTAATGTGTGATATTTAATAAGGTTTAATTAATGTGTTGAACATAAGGCAGTGGTTCAAATGTGTCAAAACAGAGACATACTGTGAGCGTAGGGGGCATAGGTAGGAGGTGTGGCAAAAAAATGTATTTATATAAATATAGGTTATTGCAAATAAGTATCATACAAATGACTAAAGGACAGTGAATAATTTGACTGATCATGAAAACCCCATGAGTATGTTGACTTTGGGAAAGAGCTGCCTATGACAATGAAAAGGTAAATAGATAATAGTTATGAGTCACTATGAGTTATGAGTTTCCTGTTGTTGGACCATAACACTCATCACCCTAAACCTGCCATTAGCTGGCTGAAGACCATGAAATCTGTAGTCCAACAACTTCTATAGAGCCTCAATTTGCCCATCTCTGCTCTGAAAATGATTCACATTTTACTGAGAGCCTCACTCTCACTCTTGTGTTTGTGCTCCTTTATAGAAGTGATACCGTCAATCTATACATAGGGGTGCTGTGGCCCAAAACATCTTACATTAAGGGCATTTAGCAAGCATGTTGTACTGAGAGTGCACCAGTGACAGCAGACTTTGTAGAAAAGCTCTGTAGGGCCCCAAAACAGCTCTTATCAACTGACCGAAAACTGACCCCCACGGCTAGAACACAAAGCAGAAGTCAGTGCCTCTCAGGTACAAACTTCAGATCTGTGTGCAATGCACATAGACTTGCGGAGTCAAGCTCTCAAACCAGACACAGAGGATTTATGGTGACCTGGACTGCGCATGACAGGAAATGGACGTGCACTGTGCAGCATGGATACACTGGAGGAGCATTAGGTGGGTGGGTAGGTGGGGGGTAATCTCCTTTCAGACTCCCATCCTATTCCCTTGTTGATGCACTAAAGCTCACAATGCAGCTGGGGCAGGCCTGCTTCCAGCTGTCCTGATCTACTGATAGGGCAACTAGCCGATATCTGCCCTCTAAGGAGGCCTAATTAAACTATCTGAGCATTTTCCATTTTAACTATTTCAGTGCTAGATAGCTTAACATAGAGAGAACACTGACTGGGAGGAGAGCCATTGAGGGTGATGTACTAAAAAGAACAGCCGATCCAATATGTCTAACGTCAGAACTGTTAATTCTCATAAGAACAGCTGATCCAATATGTCTAACGTCAGAACTGTTAATTCTCATAAGAACAGCTGATCCAATATGTCTAACGTCAGAACTGTTAATTCTCATAAGAACAGCTGATCCAATATGTCTAACGTCAGAACTGTTAATTCTCATAAGAACAGCTGATCCAATATGTCTAACGTCAGAACTGTTAATTCTCATAAGAACAGCTGATCCAATATGTCTAACGTCAGAACTGTTAATTCTCATAAGAACAGCTGATCCAATATGTCTAACGTCAGAACTGTTAATTCTCATAAGAACAGCTGATCCAATATGTCTAACGTCAGAACTGTTAATTCTCATAAGAACAGCTGATCCAATATGTCTAATGTCAGAACTACTAATTCTCATAAGAACAGCCGATCCAATATGTCTAACGTCAGAACTGTTAATTCTCATAAGAACAGCTGATCCAATATGTCTAACGTCAGAACTGTTAATTCTCATAAGAACAGCTGATCCAATATGTCTAATGTCAGAACTACTAATTCTCATAAGAACAGCCGATCCAATATGTCTAACGTCAGAACTGTTAATTCTCATAAGAACAGCTGATCCAATATGTCTAACGTCAGAACTGTTAATTCTCATAAGAACAGCTGATCCAATATGTCTAATGTCAGAACTACTAATTCTCATAAGAACAGCTGATCCAATATGTCTAACGTCAGAACTGTTAATTCTCATAAGAACAGCTGATCCAATATGTCTAACGTCAGAACTGTTAATTCTCATAAGAACAGCTGATCCAATATGTCTAATGTCAGAACTACTAATTCTCATAAGAACAGCTGATCCAATATGTCTAACGTCAGAACTGTTAATTCTCATAAGAACAGCCGATCCAATATGTCTAACGTCAGAACTGTTAATTCTCATAAGAACAGCTGATCCAATATGTCTAATGTCAGAACTACTAATTCTCATAAGAACAGCTGATCCAATATGTCTAACGTCAGAACTGTTAATTCTCATAAGAACAGCCGATCCAATATGTCTAACGTCAGAACTGTTAATTCTCATAAGAACAGCTGATCCAATATGTCTAATGTCAGAACTGTTAATTCTCATAAGAACAGCTGATCCAATATGTCTAACGTCAGAACTACTAATTCTCATAAGAACAGCTGATCCAATATGTCTAACATCAGAACTGTTAATTCTCATAAGAACAGCTGATCCAATATGTCTAATGTCAGAACTGTTAATTCTCATAAGAACAGCCGATCCAATATGTCTAACGTCAGAACTACTAATTCTCATAAGAACAGCTGATCCAATATGTCTAACGTCAGAACTGTTAATTCTCATAAGAACAGCTGATCCAATATGTCTAATGTCAGAATGGACCATTATCACCATAAACTCAGGTGCTGCAAACACATGCAGTTCAATGTGCAAATAGAGAAAATAAAATATAAAGCCATTATTCATCTATTTAAAAACAGAACATGAGCTGTAAAAGGCATATGCTAAATAGTATATACACCACCACCATGGGTCAGACACAGTTAAGAGCCATTTCTCACCGTCTGAGCAGGGCCAGATTTACATCTCAGGCATCCCTAGGCAAAACAGCCTAGGTGCCCTTAGCACCACCAATGGCCACATCCCCACTCCTCAAATGATCCCAGACCCATTCACTGGTTCCTGACATAGAATCTACCCTTGGCATAGATCAAGCAAGAATGAAAAAAGCTTTAACCCGTTGGTTGCTAGAGAGATCTCCAACAAATTGCTCTGCAATATGTTGGAGATCTCTCTGGCATACAAGGGGTTAAATAATAGCCTCTAAAAGGGTATAAAACTGGCACAGGGACACTGAGATTTCTTTGGCAACACCCACAATCCACAATGTGGGAGTGGCCAGCATAGCTGAGGCATGTCTCAAAATTACACCGGGCATGAAACACACCCCGGATTCCCAAATAAAGACAATGTAAAACCTCTCCCTTCCTGATCTGTCTTGGAATGCCGTACTAGGAACCGCACCTCCCCCGCCAAAACCAAAACATCCGCAAACTGAAGGCCCCCATCCGAATCCCGGGCTCACCAATTTCCCAATACGCAAAGCCCCAAAGAAAGCAAAAGAAAAAGCCAACCGGAACAAGCAACACTCAGAATCTGAAAGGCAAACCTCAGAAAGAACCCCGAGCAAACGCAGGAACAGAGCAAATGAGACTGACCGCCTACCCCCTGGTAGGCACACCCCTCCCCAACCCCCGTAAAGCCAGCTGCACAATAAAGTCCTTGGTGACATCCCGCCACCCAAGAAGCTTGAACAGAAAGGCCAGAGCCACCATGCGATGGCCCGCCATCGCCTTAGAAACCCCGTCCGCACTCCAAAGCCCAAGAAGCCACAGCAACAGGTCTGAGTTGCCGGCGCCACCGTCAGTCAAACCCGCCCAACTTGCCAATTGAAACCACGATTCCCAGACCTTTGAATAGGCTGTCCATGTACTAGGTGCCACCGCACTGCACACCAGGCCTACCACCGAGCTCAGCACAGAGTCCAAAGGTGCGCCAGCAATCGCTCCCCTTGAGCCGCTGCTCCAGGGACCAGCGGCCAAAAACGAACCAACTGGAAGCAAGACAAGGAGTCTGCAATTACATTCTGCACCCCGGGAACATGCCTAGCCTTAAATCAAACATTACCCCTCCGGCACACCAGCACCAAGTGCTGCAGCAGGTGTACCACAGGCAAAAAATTCACTGTAAGCCCATTAAGGGCCTCCACCGCTCCCATGTTATCACAAATGAACGTCACCACTTTGTCGCACAACCAGGATCCCCAAACCTCAGCCGCTACAACCACAGGGAAAAGCTCAAGCAGCACCAGGTTCTTAGTAAAACCCTTGGCCACCCAAGCCCCTGGCCACACACCGGAGAACCACCGCCCCTGGAAAAATCCTCTGAAACCCCTGGAACCCACCGCATCAGTATAAAGCTCCAACACTGCGTTGGAATGCACCTGTCCCTGCCACAGTGACTGCCCATTGAAATAAGATAAAAAAGAATTCCATACCCCCAAGTCAGCCTTCAATGCTGCCGTCAACCAAATGAAATGATGCAGGAGCTGAACACCCACCTTAACGAGAGACAGCCGCCGACAAAACACCCACCCCATCGGAAGAATCCAGCAGGCAAAATTCAACCTGCCTAACAATGACTGGAGCTGCTGCAACGTCACCTTCCGCACCCCTAACATCCGTCGAATTAGAGAATGCAACTCCACCACTTTGTCCTCCGGAAGGCGACACACCATGCCCACAGAGTCCAATTCGATCCCCAGAAACACCATGACCATAAGTGTCTTATCCGTGCCAACGGAATGCCAAACTCCCGCTTGGAATGCTGCAAGACCCCCAGCAGGACCGCACAAACCATAGAGCCCGCAGGGCCCACGCACAAGAAGTCAACAAGATAATGAATCTCTGATGACAAACCTCTGTCAGACCGAACCTCCCACTCCAAGAAGGAGCTAAATGCCTCAAAGTAGGCACAAGAGATGGAACAGCCCATGGGCAGGCTTCTATCGACGTAGTAGCCACCGTCAAAGTAACAGCTCAACAAGTGCTGAGAGTCCGGATGAACTGGCAAAAGACGAAAGGCTACCTCCACATCTGTCTTAGCCAAAACAGCCCCAGGGTCTGCTGCCCACGCCAATCGCACAGCCTCATCAAACAAAGTGTACAAAACATGACAAAGCTCCTCATCAATATCATCATTCACTGACTTCCCCCTCGGCAACGACAAATGATGAATCAACCGGAACTTCCCCACCTCTCGCTTCGGCACCACCCCCACCGGAGAAACCCGGAGGTGGTCCAAAGGAGGAGCTGAGAAAGGCCCTGACATGCACCCCAGGCTAACCTCCTTAGCCAACTTATCCCTCACCATCCCTGGAAAATCCCTGGTCGACTGCAAGTTCCTAAGTGACACAACCCCAGGCCCCTCCTGAAAAGGAATGCAAAACCCGTCCCAAAACCCCTCCTCCAGCAACCTAGCGTGTATCTGGTTGGGATGCCCCTTTAACCACAGCAGCATCCTTTCCAGGGTCACCAGACTCATCCCTTTTTCCAGCCCATGACTTCCCCTGCTTGAGGCACCGTGAAAGAGTGTGACCCACTACACCCGGAGCACTCATGCTTGAACTTGCACGAGGCTCCCCATTTACAGTGGGACTCATTAAAGGCAAAGCAGCAGCCCTTTCTAGATCCCACCAACGAGATGTCTGTACTTGCCCTGCCAGCGGTGGACTGAAAGGGCTTAGATGACCCCCCCACCCGGTCACTGCCCCCCCATCCTACTGGGGCCTATCAGCTTAAGCCAGAGCCCAATGTCCTTATGATCCCACAAGAACGAGGGACGAACCGCCATCCTCTGATGAAACTGCTTGTCATACTTAAGCCAAGCTAATTCACCATAAACCCTATGAGCCTCCAAATAGAATCAAGATAACAAAATAGCGTGGAGCAATGCTCCGGCACCTTTTCCCCAATTACACTGGTCAAAATACAAAAGGCCTGAAGCCAGTTGCCAAAAGTATGAGGAATAAGCCGAAAACGCAGCCTGTCCTTGTCCTCCTCCTTCTGCCACTCTTTCCCCTTCTCCCACTTGTCCAAGTTAAACGCTCCAGCAGAAGCATAGTAAAAATATCAAGATATTCACTCCACCACAATTTTTGCCGTACTTCCAGCTTCAAAACAAATGTTAGCCTGACTTTTTGCAGAATCCGAAATGGGAACCGACCTATCCCCATCCTTACTCTTATCCCCATATGGGCCACCCGCCGACACTCCCTCCCCCGCGGGCGACACAACAGTCACCGAGGGACCCCTGACACCAACCGCAGACACACTGGACAGCTCACCACCCTCCGCCAAACCAGGGGACACCACAACACCCCCAAAACTAGACCCCGGTGCTACCACAGAACCAGCCGACTGTACCGTTGCCACAACCCCATTCCAAACCCCAGATCCCGGGCTACCAAACCCGGACTGCCGATCCCAACACTCCAACAAACCCTGTAAACCCACAACTCCAGGACTAACACTCCCCAGAGGAACCTCCAGCCCCCCAGGAGCCACTACAGGTGTGTGATGTGTGGTGTATGAGTGAAGTGACCGCTCACCCGTAGGCTGGACAGCCCATGAGGGCTGCGGAGCCACAGAAGATCCAGGTTGAACTGCCACTGCAGAAGGCCCCACTGAGGAAGAACCAGTATCCAAACCAGAAGGGCCACCACCAGACATCAAGGAGTCCATCCCAGCTGCCATCCCGCTGGTCGCCAAGCTCACGCTAGGAGAAGAACAAACAGAAGAAGTACCCCAATCCAAGGATACTGCCCCCAAACCAGACCTGGTGCCCACCAAGCCCCCCTCCCAGCTGGAGGAGGCTGCCCCCACCGGAGAACCCAAGAGCGCCTGAACAGTCAACAAACCCCCTGGATGAGGACCCTGACCCAGGCTTCCCAGTAGCTCCCCCCAGGGACCCCCCACAGGGCTGGGAAGCCATCCGCCCATCCCAACTACGAGACCATCTGGAAACTACGAGACCATCTGAACATGGAGCCCCCCAGGGGCCGACCCTCCAGGGACCTGCCCTGCAAAGTGGCATTCAAAGATGTCACCGCCCCACTCTGCAACCCAACAACTGAGTCCCCCACCAAGCCCGGACCCCCAGACGGCTGTCCACCTGAAAGGGGCCTGACCACACTCCCGGACCCCACTGCACCAACAGAACTAAGGCCATGGATCCCCAACCCAGGGCCGCCCTCCACACCAGAACCACTGGCACCACCCAACCCAGACCCACCAGAGACTGGTCTGGATCCCCAACGCCCAGTGCTGCACCTAGGACCTGGACTAGGGCTCCCCCTGCGCCCCCTACCGGATTTACGAGACGGAGAAGGACTAAGCCGGGAAGGAGAGGACAAATGATGCTCACGCTGCTTGCCAGACCCATCTCCCTGCCCCGGAACACTAGGGCCAGCACCCAAATCCCTCCCATGCCCTGAGAAAGGGGGACCCGAAGTGGAAGGAGAGCTCACAGAACTCGGGCCCGCAGCCGGCAAAGGAGCCACAGCCAACAGTCCCTGAAGAGGCAAATCACCAAGACAGGCATGGAGCCAATCCTCCCTGCACCTCCCAGCCTCCTTGCGCATCTGAAACAATAAAGCCTCCATAACCCCCGCCACCTAAAGAACAGGAGTTATGAGAACACCCTCACTCACCTAACGCTAGCAGGTACCGCACTAAAAAAACTAGCAAGCGCGAGGACAGTCCTTCTGAGGGTCTGGCGCAAGAAGAGAAGGAAACGGAAGGTGTGCTAACCTTAAATAAACTCCCAACCTCAAGCCCACCCCTTCCCTCAGACTAACCTACCCTACGCACTTCCTCTACATGTCTAGCCCCAGTCAGGCCCCTCTTCGCCCTGGCTCTGAGTGTTACTTTAAAATCCCTTTAAGGGGGTACAGTCAAGTGCTGGCTTTAGCTCAGGGATGGCACCATAGGTCCTCAAGTGCTACTGGCAGGATAGGTTTTCAGGATGTCCTTGCTTGATAACAGGATTAATTAAAGTGACTGAGAGTAAGGATATCCTGAGGGCATGCGCTCTTGGTGGCACTTGAAGGCTGGAGTTGCCTTCCGTTGCTTTAGCTGCTTTGTACCATTCTGCTTAAGACTTAAAGTGATAGTAATATCAGAATATAAAGTTAAGATCGATTATTCATTATACTTTTTTTAATAATGGCCTGTACCCTTGTAAATGTCCATATCATTGTAGTCTTCTTTAATTTTAGTTTCCCCCGCCCCTTTTCCCTACATTAGACAGCCTCCTCAGATCTGATATATCACAATGAGGGACATTATTGGGTGAGCATAAGAAAACTCTGCTTTACTTCGTCAAGGGGGGGCAGGGTTTTCCTTATACAGACAGAGACAATACTGTCCCTCATTGCAATTTGTCCGGACCGGCTTTCAGATCTGAGGAGACTGTGTGTGATGTAGGGAAAAGGGTGTGGGGGATTTAAAGCAGAACTATCACTCAAATTAAAGTGCCCCCGAAATCATTATGCTCATAGAGATACTCATATCAATATTAGTATCATCCTGAATAAGTCCGGCATTACTAAGAAATCCTATTTATGACTCACAGGCAGACATCTGTGCACCTGCTCTGTCTGTCCCTGTCTCCTCTAGGATTGGTGAGGGGGAGTTGCATTGTACCTTAAGGGACTGATGGAGCAGGAGCACAGACGCTGCTACAGCAAGATGTCTGCCTGTGTGTCTTGGAAATAGTAGGATTTCTCAATAATGTCAGACTTATTCATGATAATACTAGTATTAATATGTGTATCGCTATGAGCATAATGATTTGGGGGGCACTATAATTTGAGTGATAGTTCAGCTTTCAAATAAAATAACAAGAAGTATACAGAGATATGTTATGGACATATAAATAAAGGATTATTTACAAAGGTATCGTTCATTATTAAAAAAAAGTATAATGAATAATTGATCTTAACTTTATATCCTGATGTTACTATCTCTTTATATGAACTGGCATTTAGCAGGAGGACCTGTTTTCATTATAGAATTGTTGGGCTGGTCTCATGCACATTATGGAGCCACAGCCACAGCTTGTGTGCATGTCAGGGGTCAGCCAGTAACTTCATTGTGAACAGACACTTCCCATATGCTGAATACGCTCAGGGTTACAAGTACCACAGGCTGAGATACTAGGCCAGTGGTTCTCAATCTTTTTTCGTTCAAGGCACCCCTAACATGCAGTCTGGAATTTTCAGGGCACCCCTGGAATTTATAAGTAATTTCTCAAGGACTTAATGAAAGGAACAATATATGAATGTATAGTTATGATTAGGTCTGAAAGTGAGAATGACAACAAGGAGCATATTGTTTATAATAATTTTCATAAATATACATTAGAAAATAAATTTTAGCAGTTTTGTTAAAACCTTCATGGGAAAAGTGAGGCACCCTGAGTTGGTGCTCATGGCACACTTAAGTGCCACAGCACCCTGGTTGAGAACACTGTACTAGGCTGTAGAATACTTTGTGGAGTTAAAACTATCACTGTCTCCTGTAATGACTTTCCTTTCATTACACTACAGTAATTTGCATATCTCAGCTGGGTGCTGATTGCTGAACCCTAGCTAGCACAACTTGATCATTTGTATGTTCACGTAACATTCTAGCAGCTTGTTTATTAACCTTTTGACTGCCAGCAGGGTGCACAACGCATTGCTTTTGCAATATGTTACTCACCCCTCTGGCAGACCTGGTTGGATGGACAAACGGTACAGGGTACGTATTAAAAAAGTAACTCGGTGGCTGATGCCCTGTTGAAAACTGGATTAGTTGTAGGACAATCCAACTGATCCATGGGAATAAATAAAAGTTCCATTATTTTAAAGTGTTGGAGATGTCTCTTACATTGAAGAGTTTAGAAACCCCATTCAAATTAACGTGAATTCTGGGAATTTTTATTTTCTCCCATGGTCCCAAGCCTCTAGAGTTCGAATAAGGTCTTGAGATGGGAGTTGCCAAATGATGAGTCATAAAAGGGGTGGGGCATAATTGGGGTGGGCAGGATTGAGAGAAAGGCAGGGTTTCCCCTTAAAATGGTGGGGATTGAGTGGAACTGTCAGTGAAGTGGGCAGTTACAAGAGAGCTCTCAGAAACCTAAGAATCAGACTCTGTAATTGGAAAGCCAATAATTAAAGGGGAATGTCACCTCTATTAAACTTGTCTTCTTCTTAATGTTCCTTTAGACTGAATATGTAATCTGTGTGTTTTTTTAATATAATGCTTTATTGCCCGAGATATTGACTTTTAAAGTTAAGCCAGTGAAGTCAGTTCTGTACAGGCTGCAAGTACAGCTCTGTATCACAGCCTGTCAATCTTCCTCTGTTCTCTTCCCCAAGTATTGCCTTATTCCCTCCTCATCCAATGACAAAGGATTCCGGCATATGACCTGGTGCTCTCTCTTGCAAATGCGCATCCAGGTGATTGTACAGGTACAGACTAAGAGTGTTAATGCACTCAGTCCTTTATAAAAGTGGCAGTCCGAACTAAAAATAGCCACAGAGGCAAGTGGACTGGCACTTTTTACAGTCTGTGCCGTAAAAATGACCTGGGCACGCATTTGCAAGAGAGCGCAGCAGGTCATGTGCCAGAATCCTCCGTCATTGGAGGAGGTGGGAAGGAGGCAATACTTGGGGAGAGGAATAGCGGAAGATTGACAGGCTGCGGTATAGAGCTGTACAACAGCCTGTACAAAACTGACGTCACTGGCTTAACTTTATAAGGTAAAATCTTGGGCAATAAAGATTTATATTTAAAAAAACAAAAAAAACAAAAAAAAAACAGAGATTAAAGATTCAGTCCAAAGGAACATTAAAGCGGAAGTACCACCCAATATAAAGTTGCCCCCCCAATTATTAGGAATATGGCGACATACTTCTTAGTAGTGTTATTATCTGCTACCACAATCTGAAATTATCCTGTTTCTTCAGAGACCGACGGCCAGGTTTGCTCGCAGACATCTTGGCTTAGAGATGTCTGCACGCCTGCGCTGTCTGTCCCGGTATCCTCTAGTATAGTCTGACCAGATCTCACCTTTAACCGGGGACACACAGGAAACAGCCATTTTTCAGTACTTCACTGAAAGCAAAGTAGTCCTGCAGTATGCATTTCTCTTATGTGTCCCCGGTTAAAGGTGAGGTCTGCCTACTCTAGGAGTCATTACATGGAGCCGAAAGGCACCAGAAGGGACTGACGTGCAGGTGTGCAAACGGCTCTACAGCAAGAAGCCTGGCTGTCAGTCTCTGAAGAAACAGGATTACTTCAGATCGTGGTACTTGTGGCTGATAATAACACTATTAACCCTTTGAGTGCCAGAGGGGTACGGAATGCACTGCAAAAGCAATGCATTCCGTACTCCTCTGGCACTCAAGGGGTTAAGAAGCTAGTCTCCATATCCATAATTATTGGGGGGGGGGCGACTTTAAATTGGGTGGTAGTTCTGCTTTAAGAAGACAAGTTTAATAGAGGTGGTAGTTACCCTTTAAGTATAAAAACAATAGTCTCTGGTTCAAATCCTGAAAGTTCCCAGGTATGCCCATGCTACAGCTGGTTACTTCAGTTATTAATTGGGCACCAAACTCAATGAATTTTATAGAAAGCAGTGTTGTTACATCATATAAAATGTGTTTGCAGTTGCAAAATATGTTGGACAGTGGAGCAAGGCTGGAGTGACAGGAAATGTATGTATGTTTCAGCTAGTGGGTGCATGTTCCTGGTAATGGTTACCTAAAATAACCTAGAATATAAAAGGCCAGATGTATGTTTGTCCGATGGAGTCATGCAGAGTAGAGACTGCCTGAACGCAGATGTTTGTACGATGCAGTCATGCGCAGTAGACACTGCCTGAATGCACAGAATGCTGGGAGGTGTAGTTCTGCGGTTTTACGCACTTTGGCCCATGTACACGAGCTTTTACACTAGTTAGCCTAACAATTTACTTGTAAGTGGCCTATTCAAACGTGCATCTGATATGACATTGCAAAAGGGTTAAAGAATTTGGTTATTTGGGTTTCACAGAGATTGTGTTTGAAGCCAAAATGTTCCACCATTGCATCAAGTAGAAGCACTCCTTTAACCCCATGCATGCTCCAAAGGAGACCCCGCTAGCATTCAAGAGGTTAATCTATCCAGTATAAAGATAGGCTGACCATACCACACCTTTAAAAAGGGACACATAGGAAATAGGCATATTTCAGGAGTGCACCAAAATCAAAGAAACCCTGTAGTATGCATTTTTCATATGTGTCCCTTTTTAAAGGTGAGGTATGGTCAGCCTATATTATAAAGAGCAACTTCTGTATTTAAAAAAAAAAAAAAAGTGAAGGAGTTCTGGGGTAAACCATTTGTACTATAGAAGTGAAATAAAAATTCCAAAAAATTCACATTGATTTAAATATGGATTTTAACCCCTAGAATGCTAGCGATGTCTCCAACGCATTGCTTAGAAATACATTAAAGACTTTTCAGCATTCAAAGAGTTAAAATCCACATTTAAATCAGTGGGAATTTTTAGTGCCCCACACACCCACCCACCATAATACAGATGGTTTGCCCTGGAACTCCTCCCTAAATGCGTTGTTACTATTTTGATGTTTGCCAGGCAATGCCAGTCTGATGCATATGAAACAGCATGTGAACTGTATGTGGTCAGATCTTTCTTAACCCTTTGAGTGCTCTGCAATGTGTTGCGAACCCCTCTGGCACTCAAAGGGTTAAAGCTATTAAAAGGCACTGGTTCCTGAAGTTAGCCCTCATGTTAATGCATTATTCACAATTTCTACTTTCCATAAACTGACCATGATGTGTCCATCGAAGCAGAATCAATAAATCTCACCATTTTACAGTAAGTTTGAATTGTCTTGTGATGCTTGACCTAACCCTCCGTACGTAAGGAAGGTTTTGAGAAATACAATAAATCAGATATCAAACTTCAATCAACCAGAAGGACCCAAAGGAGATACATGGCATGCCCTTCCACCAATAAAGTGTAGGTGAATTACTGGGATCATACAGAGAAGTCCATCTGACCTCTCCCTTCACTGATAGAATTCTAAACATTGGACGGATTTATATAATCACTGTTAAAGGGATAGTAACACATGTAAAAAAATTTATACTGTAGAGTTTATCCTCCAGAGTAAAACAAAGGTACACTAGGCTAACCAGACCTCAACCTTAACCAGGGACAAATAGGAGAAATGCATACTGCAGGAACGCATTGATTTCAGTGAAATACTGCAAAATGGCTATTTCCTATGTGTCCTCGGTTAAAGGGGAGATCTGGTCAGCCTAAGGTACACCCACTGCTGAGAGGCGTTTTATTCAAAAGTGATTGCAACTCAAACTAGCATTTTTAGGTGCAGTATCTCAATGGCCTGAAATTTTACAGTGGTGCTGTTGTTATACCATCCTATGGACAGCTCTGGTCGGTTGAGCATAAACCTCCATTGCTAGGGTGACCAGACCTCACCTTTAACCGGGGACACATAGGCATATTTCAGGTCTGAACTGAAAACAAAGCAGCCCTGCAGTATGCACTTTTCATGTGTCCCCGGTTAAAGTGAGTTTTGGTCACCCTATCCATAGCATGGTATTGCAACAGTGCCAGTGTAAAATATCAGTAAGGCTGACAATACCTCACCTTTATAAAGGGACACACATGAAACATGCATACTACAGGGTTGCTTTGATTTTGGTGCACTCCTGAAATATGCCTATTTCCTATGTGTCCCTTTTTAAAGGGATAGTAATTCTTCTTTTTATCTTTATTTTATTTTGTAGGCATTAAAAAACATGAAGAACGATATAAGTCTTATTTCTCAAAGTTTTATGGTTTAAGAGATATTCACAAGCAAAGTTTCCCCTCCCGCTCCTTTTACCTAGTGTAAGCCATATCTTCTCCGATGTGGAATCTGGTTGTAAGACCAGACAGATAACAGAAGGGACAATCTTCTTCCTAGAAAAAAATTAAAACCCTGCCCCCCCCCTTGACAAGTTTTTCAGGTTTTTCCCTTATCTTAATTGAAGATGGTCCCTCTGCAATCTACCTGGGCACCTCCCTTCTGATCTGGCTGAACAGTGTTACATGAGTAAAAGAGGCGGAAGGGGGATACTTTGTCATTGAATTACTCTTGAACTACTACTCTGACAGAATTGAAATAACACTCTCCAAAGTCCAAATACTATGATGATTAACTAGAGCTGCTTTTATTATGAAACATTACTATCCCTTTAAAGGTGAGGTATGGTCAGCCTAAATATCAGGCCACTGACAAACTGCCCCTAACAAATTCAATATTAAGCTGCAATTACTTTTGAATCAAACAGAATCTCAGCAGTGAGAGTACTCTTGTTTTATTAAGATAAACCATACAATTTATAGAATTTTACATTAAGTGTCACTATTCCTTTAAGGTAATCTAGAACAGTGATTCTCACAGATCCAGTCTTCAGGGCAAACCAACTGGTCAGGTTATACTTAATGATAATGATATACCTAATTAAGCACAGGTAGTGCAATCAAAATTACTGAACCACTGATTACCTACCCATAAACAAGCAGGGATTTATTGAAAACGTGACCTGTTTCTGGGTCCCAAACACTAACATTGAGAATCACTGATCTAGAACACATTAAAAAAATCAGACCGAATGTCACAGGGTGTTATGCATAAAAGTAAAGTGCAGCAAGCCTGGAGCAAACTAAAATCGCCATAGGGGACAAATAAATCATACCAAAATTGCCATTGGTGAGGCTTTTAACCATTTGCACGCTAGAGAGTTCTCCAACGTATTGCAAAGCAATGCACTGGCGACCAGGTCATTAAAATCTCCATTATATTTGTCCACTATGGTGCAATCTCTAGATCATCCAAGTGGTTAACCCTTTGAGCGCCAGAGAGGTATACACATTGACTATCTCTCCAGCACTTAAAGGGTTAAATATTCTGCTATCATATCATTATGGAACCTCTTTTCTGCCACAGGCAGTTGCCATTAGCTCAGTATCTTTGGTAGAAAGATGCAGCAGATTAGATTTCTGTCTTAGTGCACAATCTTTATGCTTTAGTAGGCTTTATCTGTCTTGTTTAGATGGATACCACGGCTTCAGTGCTGGTGCAGTGTGCTCCCTTTCTGCAGAAATGTCACATGTATTTATGTAAAAAGCAGGTGATAAACTCATGGTAATAACCTACTGGAAAGGAGCTGTAATCCTTTCCATGTCACAGTAATCTCTTGTGATCAGAGTTCCCTGCAGACAAGAATACATACATAGGTGTTGGGGAGAAAGTCATAATAACTCTTTTGCTGCCATGGAGGACTACAACACATTGCAGCCAATTAAATAGGTCAGCTAGGAACACTCCAGGACATTCTACTAGAAGGAAGAGTATAGGTTGCTCCACCATAGGTACATTTTTTCCTGTGTACTGAACACCTGAAATTCCCATTAAACATTAGTGTGGATATGCTTGAATATGCATTGCTCACAGATAGACAGGATGCCAACTGAGTACCTGTACATTGTTCAAGGAAGAATTGGCCATGGTACTCCACCCCTTTATATTGTGCATACCCCTCTGGCGCTCAAAGACCTAACTGTGGAATCTCTTGGGGGCATTATTTTATTTCACGAAGAACCTCATTGGATTTTTTTAACACATTTTAATGAAAACAGAAGAAGGGAAGGAAGAAGAGAGAAGACTGAAGAACAGGCACAGTGAATGGCAGGTAAGTGTTATATTTCTGGGTGTTTGGATACTGTTAAGGGTAGTATTGTTTAAGTGTCACATTAGGGTTAGTGCAGGGGAGGTGGGGGGAGGGTGACTGTGTTTTGGGCTCATTTTCCTTGTTTGACACTGTGTCAAACAATGAGAGTTGGCCTCTTTTCCTTTGATGTTCACATAATTCACGCTGTTTAGTTTAGTTGTGGGAACAAAAATCAAAAACAGGTGTTTGGCCACAAATGAGTTTTGGCCACCAACGTTTGTTGTTTCATGTACTGGGCCTCTGTAGAATAGCTGCAGATTTGTCGATTGGTGTGTTTTATTTGCCTTGTCAGCTGTTTTACCGGTAGGCATAGAATCAAGCCTGTGGGATGCGTGTCTTTCTAGGATGAAGGGTCCACGGTGCTCTAACAGTTTACCTTGTGTATACATTTGTAAATGTGCAGTGAGAAATTAAACACTAGTGCAGTATGCTCTGATATGTGTTTTCCTGATTTCCAGGATACCAACTGTATTAGGAGGAACAATCCACATTGCTCTATCCCATTGTATCAACAGTTCTCCATTTTGTTTCCGTGCTGAAACCCACTAGTATATAGGGCCAGATTTAAAAGCACCCGTGCAGTCTATAGCTCCATCCTTGACCATGCCCCCCTCTCCTATGACCTCACCCCCTAGTCCAAATCACCAGAGGCGTAACTAGAACGGTCCAGGCCCTGGTGCAAGAAGTGCCATGGGCTCCAACCCCTGAACACATTGGCCCCCGGGCCCTCCACAATGCCTCCATTTCCTACCTCCCTATCCCTGGTGGTTCAGTGGGGTGGCAGGAGAGGCGGGCTGGTGCGACGTGCTCCCACGTTGTCCTCTTCTGTAATGCAGAGCGCTGGGAGATGATGTCATCTCCCAGCGCTCTGCATTACTAGAGTGCGGGAGGGAGCTTGCGGCGCCAGGAGGAGGGGGTCGCAGGGGGCAGCCGGGCCCATGGAGTGACAGGCCCGGTTGCGGTTGCGACCCCTATAGTTACGCCACTGCAAATCTCTGTTGCCTGGTACAGTACTCTTACCCTGTAACATACAAGCAGAAAGAAAGCTGTTAAAGCAATAGTAACATTTCACAATAAACGGAACTCCGATAATCTTCCTAGTTTGTAGCCCATGTAGAGCCATGTATCAACACTATCTGATTTGTAGGTCTTGTGTAATTCAATTATAAAATTCCCCCTCTCTCCCATTTTACCCACGTCACGCTTCCTCTCACGCTGGTCCAAATGGAGTGCCGAGAGGGACAATCTTCAGTAAGCACTAGGAAAATCCTGCCCTCCTCTGTAAAAGGGAGCAGATTTTCCTCATACTGACTGACTGAAGATTGTCCCTCACTGTGAGTTGCCCTGTCCCAGGGCCGGATTCCACATCTGAAGGGAGGCAGCTAAGGGTATGTAAAACGGCCAGGAGGGGGATACTTTATAATGAAATTACTCAAGAACTAAAAATCATATAGTAATGATACACAACTCAACTTGGACTGCAAACTAGGCAGATTAATCGGAGTGCTGCTTAGTGGGAACTATTACTATCCCTTTAAGACCCTTTTTGCTAGATATGTCTCCCTTTCTAGCATCCTAGGGGTTAGATAATAGTCAGTAAAGAGGTATGTAATTTGGCAAATGTTGTGTTTTGTGGGTTCTAATATAATAATGAAGACAGACACACAAGTCTTCCTATGTCAGCTTTTACTTTCATGCAACTTCTAGACAACTCGAAACAGCCAGTCTAAACCAGTTTTGTCACATGACATCACTGAGCATAAAAACACTACTGAGCATGCTCAGCTTCTTAAAGCAACATAGCCACATAACATAAAACGTATACACATACCATTACACCTTCCCCCCTCTTAGGAAAATGAAAGTATTCTAAACAACATGCAATAACACAAACATGTATATATATTTTAGCAAGTAATAGCTATCTGATATAGCCATAGTTTTCTTTGACGTGCAGACCGTCTATCTTTCACATCAGTGTCTGATGCAGCCTCCATGTTGCTATTTGGCACTTCATCAGAGTCTATGATGGGACACTTTTGTTCTGGTTCTTTTAGAGTGTCTCTTCTATTCCTTCAAAGAATTTCTCCCTCCTGTGTTTTAATCATGTAAGATCTTGGTTGCACTTGTTCAATGATAGTAGCCTTCTTTGACCAAGTATTGGCCTTGTCTAGTAACTTCTAGAACTTGCCTGAGTCGAGAATCATGTTCTTCTTTAGAAGTTCCCCATATGATAATGTCATTCATGAATGTGTCCACACCTTCAATGTGTTCATATATCATGTGAATGGTTTTGTGATACACTTCTGGGGCGGATGCAATGCCAAAAGGTAATCTCAAGAATCTGTATCTGGGCATATGGTGTGTTGATTGTACACAATTTTAAGCTGGCTTCATCCAACTTCAACTGCCAAAATCCTGAGGAAGCATCCAATTTACTGAAATATTTAGCATTTGCAAATTGTGACATGATCTCTTCACGAGCAGGTAATTTAAAATGTTTTCTTTTTATTGCTTTATTTAAATCACGAGGATCTAGGCAAATACGTAATTTTCCATTTTTATTGTCCACTGTCACCAGAGAATTCACCCACTCAGTTGGTTCATCTATTTTTAATGACTCCCAGGCTTTCCATTCTATCAAGCTCTGCTTTGAGCTGGTCTTGCAGTGCAAATGGTACTCTCCTGTAGGGATGTATTACTGGCGGTACTGTTTTGTCTATCCTGATGGTGTGTTCACCTGGTAGACAAACAAGCCCTTTGAATAAATCACTGTAAACTGGCCTCCATAATCTAGGAGCATTGTGATTGTTCTGGCCACACCCACAACTCAGGATGTGGGTGTGGCCAGCACAGCTGAGGCTCTGCTCGGAACTGCTAGACCTCTGTATGAAGGGCTCCTATTAAGGTATTTCTGTTACATGAATGGCTACTTATGATAGGGTGACCACATTTCCATTCTGCCATTCCGGGACCTGTGGCCACCCTAGTCCTGCGGCTGAGGCTCCCGCCGGAGTGGACCGTCATTCTGAGGCTGACACAGAGTAAGAGTTCCCAGTGCAAACTCTTACTCTGTGTCAGCCTCAGAAAGATGGTCAGCGCCGGTGGGAGCCTCAGCCGCGGGTCTCACTTGCAGCTCCAGCATACCTGCTCCATCCCAGCTGTCTCGCACGCACCAGTCCAGCCAGCCAATGAAATGTATTTGCTATTTGGACCTCATTGGCTGGCTCATACAGCAAATACATTTCATTGGCTGGCTGGACTGGTGCATGTTGCTCCATTCCTGGACTCTTTGTTGTCCCAGTGGGGGGGTGATCTGGGACACGGGACACAGACCCCCAATTAGGGACAGTCCCGGGCATTTCGCGACGCGTGGTCACCCTAACTTATGACTATAGGCATTGTTTCATTTTAGTTATACCCTGCATATTTACTATAGCACATGTAGTATAAGGTACATAAATAATTCCTCAATTCAAGTTTTTATTTTTTAAATTGAACTTTGTAAAAATGCTTTTTTAATGGGGTTGATTTCTGTATACATGTATTTATAGAAGTAAATAGCAAATACAAACCTGAATACTGGTTATCTTTTTATTTTATCCTTTTTTCATGAATGTGTAGTCATCTTAAAACTCCTGATAGCAAATAGTCGTCCTACAGTAAACTGGGTAAAATAGTATCAGGGCCTTGTTTTCATACATTGATGTTGTTGTATATTAATGGCTCCTTGAGGACTGATTGGAGCGGCTCTTAATTACAGTGAGCAGGGACTTATCAAAGAGAATCTAGATATTATGGGAACTTTAAAGGTTAATATTTACAAAATCTCAGAGTCAGCTCATTTTGAAAGTTCCCAGGTGTGGTGGGGGATTATTAATAGGGGGTGTTTAGTTTTTCTTAAAATGACTCTGGCACTTTGGATTAGTATAGATGATGTGCATAAATGTATTGGAAAATAAGCTGACACATCAGGATTAACCTTCAGGACCAGAGGCGTGTGTAATGCATTCCTTCTTTATACATTCTGCACTCCTCTGATCCTCGAGGTTAAAATACATAAGAAACCTAAAGGGAGGAGTGAAAGGCTGACCTAACGCGTTTCACTCTGCCAGCAGCACTTCTTCAACACTTTGTTGTTCACTGCTTATCCAGAGTGCAACTTATTCTTTTTTTATTTATACAATTTTGCCACAAAAATTCCATTTTGGTAAGTGACAGATTTTCTTTTTTTGGGGGGGATTAGTTGGTTGGTTTATTGTACTTTGCTAAATAGCTGCTTTAGTCTAACTGCTTCCTTTCTTAATGTTCCTGACTAAACGTTTGGTGTCATATATACACTCTGTTCTGTGTGGCATTTCCACCAGTCAATCAGTTTCATGTTTTGAAGTGTAATAGAACATAGAATTTAAAACAACTGATAGATTGCTTCTGAACTGTTCCTTTCTGGCACTGAAATGGGTAAATGTTATTAAGTTATTTTAGGAAAGGTTTTTTTTTTTTTTTTTAAATTTACTATATGTAGATATAATGCCTCTTCTCTGCTGTGCACTTCCTCATTATGTGCACAGCACAGATCTTCATACCGTCCTATTTCTCCTCCCACCTCCCTCCCAGCTGCCCCAGGGAGTGTGTTCATGCTTCCCTTCAGTGTGCTGTGAATTGCTCCTAGTGTTACAGCAAGCTGGGATTAGCATTATACTCAGGTTGCAACCTCAGTATAATGCTTACTGGAGCTTGTAACAGCCACAGGTGTAACTAGAACCCTCCTGGCCCTGGTGCAAGAAGTGCCATGGGCCCCCCCTGACCACATTGGGCCCCCCACCCCCTGACAACATTTGCCCCTGGGTCCTCCACAATGCCCCCATCTCTTACCTCCCTATCACTGGTGGTCCAGTGGAGTGGCAAGAGAGACAGGTTGGCATGTTGAGCTCCTGCTCGGTCCTCTTCTGTAATGCAGAGCGCTGGGAGATGATGTCATCTCCCAGTGCCCTACATTACTAGTGCGCCGGAGGGAGATTGCGGGCGCCATGTGGAGGGGTCGCAGGGGGCGGCCGGGTCTCTGGAGTGACGGGCCGGGTCCTGTGATCCCTGTATTTACACCACTGTTCACAGTACACTGAAGGGAAGCGTGAACGCACTCCCTGGGGCAGCTTGGAGGGAGGCGGGAGAAGAAATAGGAGGTGCAGAAGAGCTTTGCCGGTCAGCATAATGGGACACGCTGATTCTTTGGCACTGCTGTTCTGCGATTGAAGAGGCATTATCTCTAAAAATTGTAAGTTTAAAAAAAAAAAAAAAAAGCTTTCCTAAAATAACTATTAATAACAAATCTGATGGTAACACCTTCTTATAAGGTGATACATCCCCTTTAATAACTAAAGAAGTGTATATTGCATTTTTTTCTTATTTCTTTTTAAACCTTGGGTGCTAGTGAAAGCTCCAGCACATTGCTTTTCAATGATCTAGCAATGTCTCTAAAATGTAAAGGGTTAAATTCCCAAATTGCATTGTGATTGACTTTGATTTGCGCCATTGGATCTATGTACGTATGCGAGATAAAATGCACCTGTGATCCCTTCTGCACATTATTACCTTAGCAAATGATGCCTCAGTTATAAGCAGCTTGGGACAGCTCTATATATTTTTTTTTACCCTCTGGATCAGGAGGAGCGGAACCTGAGATACTCCAGTTGCCCAGGGCTATAATTTCCATCAATCCCACTCTGGGATGATGGGAATAGTAGTCCTGAACAATTGGAGGGCATCACTGTGATCATGTGGGGAGTCTAAAACTGATGGCTCCAAGACCAGAGCAGTCAGTTTCAGTCTCGCCCTTGGTGAGTTGGTACATGTGTGGGCTCACACTCAGGGGTGGACTGTAGGGGAATACCAGCCCGGGCATTTTTTTTTTTAAAGCAGCCCACTAGCTGCACAGATGTCCCTATCAACACCCCCGTGTGGTCCCTGTGCAGCACGGGAGAGCAGGCACCAGGATATTATGTCATGTCCTGGCGCTCTGCATTAACCCTTTGAGTACCAGAGGGATACGCAATGCACTGCAGAGCAATACGTTGCATACCCCTCTGGCACTCAGAGGTTTAACAAGGAACACAAAGGCTGTCACAGAGAGTTCCTGTGGCAACACAGACCTCTCCTTCAAAATATCATGGGACGGTGAGGTGAGATCCTCTGATCTCCCCCACCGGCACATGATCTAGCAGCCCACCGGGGGATGCCCGATCCCCCGATAGGACAATCCGCCCATGCTCACACTTACCAGCTCTTGAAATACACCCAAAAAATAGCCTTGGACCGCTGGTCCTTAAGGGGTTAAATGTACATTCATTATTTCAGTTTTTAAATGACTAGTTCCCTTTGACCTTCAATAACATTTGTGTATATGTTTAGTTCAACTTAGGTTGCCCACATATCCCTTTAAATTGAGGACACTTATGAAAATGTCACAGTGCTGGACTGTCTAGGAATCCGTGCAGCCCTGCAGTCTGTGCTTTTCATAGGTGTTCTGCATTTAAACAGATATCTGATTAACTCAGTGTAACTATGTATGAAACGCATGCCTCTCAGTCACTCCTTACAGAGGCAGCTAACTGAAAATGTATACTGTAATACTATTCCGCTTTATGAATGAGCATAGATTAGCAAATTAGAATAAATTATTTATTATCAACCTAAGATGATTAGGAAAGAATGCCAAATAGCAGGAAAAAAGCTTTGTATTTAGAATCTATGATGTTTTATGGCAGACAAGATGTCTGAACATGGAAATCTGTTGCTCCCAGTCACAAACATCGCAGGTTGCATTTGCTGCCTCTATAGACTTCCAGAGTCAAGCACGGAAGTCATTCACATCTCAGGATCTGACCTGATTACTCTGGCTTTCATGCTTAATTACTGGGGACAGAGGCTGATTCTCCGAGCCTAGTGAGTTCGCTTGTAACTCCACCCACGTTGCTGCCAGTTCCACTCACTGTCTGTCCTGTTCTTCCCTCTCTCTGCCCATTTTAAGGACAAGCTCCATCTTTTCTCCACCCAATCCCACCCACCACAATAAAGTCCTACCCAATTTATGAAGATAATTATATAATTTGGACACTCCCATCCCCAGACCTTAGTGGACATCTGGAAGCTTGAGACAAGGTTTCTAAATATGGCAATATCCACATAATAGTTGCTCTTTAGAGGAGAGTATTTAAATATATTTGCATGTCCTAAGATTCTCCTAAAACAACAGTGCAGCACGTCACAGTTAATGAATGAATGAATTAATTAATTAATTTCAACTGGATTTTTTATATTGTTGCTTCAGAGCCAGGTGAATGGAGTAGAATATAGTATGGGTTTCTGAACCACACATGGAACTTTAACCATATCCACAGACGTAGTAAAGAGGTTTGCTCACTACTGCTGGATTCACCTCCTAAGAGCCCTTTCACAAAACATCCTAGGTGCTTGCTTTTTACTTCACCCTTGTCTTCACCCACATTTTTCACTTGTCCTAAGGCCTTGCCCCATCCACTGTTGTCTTACCCAGATAAAGAGCCTCATATCATAAACTATAAACACAAAACAAGTCTCTTAAAGGAGAGTAATGTTTCAAAATAAAAGCGGCTCCAATTAATCTTCATAGTATTTGGGCCATGGAGAGTGTTATTTCAATACTGTCAGAGTTGTAGTTCAAGAGTAATTGATTGATTGATAGAGAATCCCCTTCTGCTTCTTTTACCTAATGTAAGCCACCTCCCCACAGATGAGGAATCTGGTTTCTTGACTGGACAGGTAGCAGCAAGGGACAATCTTACTGTGAGCATAAGGAAAACCCTGCCCATCCACTTTCACAGGTATTTCAGGTTTTTCCTTATGCTCACTGAAGATTGTCCCTCTCTGCAATCCATCCAGACAGTCTTGCTGCTCTGAGGTGAGCAGTGTTACATCCCTAAAAGGTGCAGGAGGGGGATACTTTATCATTCAATTACTCTTGAACTACAACTCTGACAGTGTTGAAATAACACTCTCCATGGCCCAAATACTATGAAGATTAATTGGAGCTGATGTTTTTGTGAAACATTACTATCCCTTTAACCTCATGGAAGTTAGAGAATTTTCCAATGCATTGAGAAGCATCCAAGTAGTTTAATAAGATGGTTAGTAAAGGGAGATATACATTTCTTTCTGATGTAATCATGCAGAGGCTTTATGTGGGATAACATCTCAGAACAATGGGTGTGACCAGCACCTCCACATCATCCCACAAATCAACGCATCACAAGCAGATGTTTATCCTGTCTAGTGAGAAATTCAGCCCTGTAATTCACAAAAGGTGCTCCTCTTTAACCTCTTAAGTGTACGAATATTTGGTAAAAAGGCTGCTAAGCCAGACCATATGTTCATTTGTTTATATTTTAATTTATCACATTTTTTTTGTTGTAAAGGACAGTTCTCCAAGTGTCATTGTTAAAGTCGTGTAAGATTTTTTGCATGTGAAGGACAGCCCGCGATCCACTCCACTGACTCCTGATTTCATTTAGACTGCAATTCATTATTTTCTTCCTGTTCTCATTCAACAAACCATTGTTCATTACTCTTTCATCACTGTATGATTGGAACGATTTGTATCTGTCGCTTCTTCGTTGATCAGATAATGAAATAATCATTTGTGCATCTGAGCACTATTTTACATTTTGTGTTTTTTTCCCCAGTGTTATTCACTTTTCAGGGTCATTTTTGTCATTCAGGAGCAGAGAGGAAGCTACTGTAGATTTAACCTCTTCCTTGCTTGGAGGACAATAATTTGTTGTGGAAAAAGAAATGGGTCAAACCCTTTAACCCTTTGAGTGCCAGAGGGGTATCCAACACATTGCAAATCATAGGGTTAACAGCGCCTGACAACACCAATGTGAAGAGGTGGTACAATACTGTCATGTCTCTCCAGGGAATTGGCTAGTATAATTTTGTTGAGTCAATTAAGATTTGATTATCGAGACAGAGAATAGTTTGCTTGGCAAATATTTTAACCCCTTTGTTGTGAGAGATGTTTAACTTTTTGAGAGCCAGAGGGGGTGTACAACACAATGAGTTGCACCTCCTCAGCAGTCAAATGGTTGAGGAGGATTTTTACAGTAATGGGGTAAGTATCATCTGATCATCTACTGTCTGTCTATCTGTCTGTCTATCTATTTATCTATCTATTTATCTATCGGTCTATCTATCTATCTGTCTATCTCCCGATTGATCTGTCTGTCCTTTTGCATTGGAATTCTGCTGTTATCTATAGGCAGATCACTATTTAGCAGTCTGAATTTGCCAGCAATGAGTTGGAGCATCCAAGAGATTAATCAATATACCAACCTTGTTCACGTCTAGATATATTTCCAAGGCCAGATATCCCAATAGGGAGAGTAGGCAACTGCCTAGAGCTCCAAATTTTGGTGTACTGGACACACCCTCATTCTGAATTGTGGGTGTGGCCAGAGCAATATCAATTTCACTGCTCCAGTTTTTTACATATCAATTTGGAACCCGAGGAATTAAATAATAGTCTATAGAGACCTCCAATGCAATACAACAAGGAGCAATATATTGTACATTTCTCTATCAACCAAGGGGTTAAAGCTTTTTTCACTCTTGCTTGTTATAGGCCAAGGGTATTTTCTGTGCCAGGAAACTGGATGGGACTGGGGGTGGAGTCATGTGAGGAGTAGGGGAGTGGCCATGGACAGAGCTAAGGGCACCCAGAGTGCCTACCCTAGGAGTGCCTGGGATGTAAATTTGGCCATGTACATAAAAACAAATAATTACTATTATGAAATAATTTCTACGGGTGAGAAGAAAGTCTCCAACATACTGGAGTGAGTGTATTTATATGATTATGCTCAAAACAGGCTCTTGAATTTATTGATAGCCCTTAGCCTGTCTAAGGCTAATATGCCAAGATAATGCATTGCATATCCCCTCTGGCACAAAGAAGTTTGCATCCAAGGCCATTTTAATAATGGGGGAAAGTAGGCATCTTCCCAAGCCTGGTGAAGGGGAAAATCTGCCTGATATACAACACAGTACAACATACAATGTAGTCTGGAATTGTAGGGAACCCTGGAACTGCCTCTTCCTGGTCAGTTGGGACACAGATTTCATTCTGCTCAATGTGTGAAGTCAGGTGGGAAAAACAGCATTCTGTGAAGATGTGTGAAAACTCAAAGCAACTCTAGATATAAATACTTATCATTTTGTGTACGTAGGTGTCACAACAGACTATTCCATGTTATTTAATCGAATCTCAAAATTGTCTGATGCTATAATAAACCTGAGCCCTGGAATTTAGCAGGAGGAGAAGGCAGGCGCAGTTATTATCTGATCTTTTGGATGCTAGAGACATCTCCAACGCATTGAAAAGCACCACTCAGACACCTGGGGGTTAATGAAATCCACCCCTTTATGCTTTTGTCCAGGGCCTAGCAGTGTGTTAAAGGGGCAATGCTTGAGTTAGCCTGTGGGTGTTGCTGGGTGTTACATTCCTCTATGCCTTGTTTATCAACAAGTATTAACTCATCTGGCACTCACAGGGTTAACCATGACGAAGAGGAAGTGGTGTAACATTTTCTCTGTGCATGCTGTGGTGCAGGAATAAGACTCTTCTTGGCTTTAAAGTTCTAAAGATGGGTGAGTGTATATGCACTGGTGTGCACTACAGTGATCATATGCTCTAGTGCACACCCTGAAGTGCAGCCGCTGAAGTTGGACACTGACTCCAGTGGAGCTGTGCTCGAGGATTCATGCATCCATTCCATTGGGAAGCAATTCTTTGGCGACCTGCCTCACTAACATCTGCTTGTTGCTACTATTACTTCTTCCACTACTACTACAAAACTGATAAAGGGATTGGACGATCTGAGTTATAATGAGAGACTAGCCAAACTGGGTTTGTTTACATTAGTGAAGAGACATCTAAGGGGTGATATGATTACTGTTTACATATATATTAAAGATCAATACAAATAACTATCCAATGATTTATTCAAATCAAAGAGCTGAGCTAAGGGTAAGCAGGCATCCATTAAGATTAGAGGAAAGGTGCTTTTGACAAAAACAAAGGCAGGGATTTTTTTTCAGTAAGGGTGGTAAAGCTATGGAATTATTTGCCTCAGGATACTGTGCTTGCAGATACTGGAACTGCTTTCAAAATAGTAATGGATACCTATCTAGCACAAAACAACATTGAGAATTATGACAGTTGGCTTCAAAGCAGATAGGATGTTGATCCAGGGAATATCTGACTGTCATTTGGAGTCAGGAAGGATTTTCTTTACCCACTTGGGGCTTAATTGGAAATGGCTTTAATGTTTGTTTGTTTTTTTTTGTCTTCCTCTGGATCAACAGGGGTGATTTGACATGGACTTGATGAACACACGTCTTTTCTCAGCTTCATTAATGTTACTATGTTACCACAACTGCTACTATTATTACTACTGCTACTAATATTACTATTACTACTAATAATAATAATAATGTATTTGTTACTACTATTACCAAACACTGAGGAATCACCAATCCTTGATAGTACTTTATAGAAACTGTCTGTTATTAGAATAAAAAACCTTTGGTACTACAACTGTTGGGAACTACAACTTCCATCATTCCCAACCAGCCATAGTTGTAGCCCCCAACAGCTGGAGAGCTACAGGTTGTCTACTCCTAGTTTATTACCATATGGTGATTCATTTTTGGGTGTGTGTTCTTTTAAGATGTAATTTGTTGATATAACTTTAAACATTATGTTCTTACAGCTATCCTCTGCAAACATTCTTTATTAACCCTTTGAGTGCCAGAGGGGTACAGAAAGTATTGCTGTACCCCTCTGGCACTCAAATGGTTAATAGGTTTTCTCCTTAAAATATAATCCTAAACTTGATTTTAACACATGTGAACTGTCCCATTCAAAGGAGCATTTATTTAAAGGGATAGTAATGTTTCATAATAAAAGCAACTCTAACTAATCATCATAGTATTTGGACTTTGGAGAGTGTTATTTCAATTCTGTCAGAGTTGTAGTTCAAGAGTAATTCAATGACAAAGTATCCTTCTCCCGCCCCTTTTACTGATATAACACTGCTCAGCCAGATCAGAAGGGAGGTGCCCAGGTACACTGCAGAGAGGGACAATCTTCAATTAAGATAAGGGAAAAACTTGTCAAGGGGGGAAGGGCCTTCATTGTACTCATAGGAAGAAGATTGTCCCCTGCTGTTATCTGTCTGGTCTATGGACTGGATTCCACATTTGAGAAGAGGTGGCTTACACTAGGTAAAAGGGGCGGGAGGGGAAACTTTGCTTGTGAATATCTCTCAAACCATAAAGGTTTGAGAGATAAGACTTATATTGGTCTTCATGTTTTTTAATGCCTACAAAATAAAGTAAAAATAAAACAAAGTATTACTATCCCTTTAATGTATGTTGTGCTGTTTGTAATGAGGAATAAAAGCTAAAACCAAGTAATTTATTGTGATAAGTACCCACCTTTCTTGTACTTAGAATGGCTGTGACTTTATCTTGGCCCATTTACAGATGAACCTGAACAATCACCTCAAAACAGCGGTAGCACTTGGAGACCTGAAAAAAGCAAGAATGTCTGATCCCTCAGAGCATATGAAAGGCTAGGATTCTGGCCTCAGAAAACCAAAAGATAATTTTTACTGATGCTAGCATGAGGCACAGGGGATTTAGTTGTTCAACCCTTTGTGTGCCAGAGGGGTACGCAAAGCATTGTTCTGCGTTGTGTACCACTCTGGAACTGCAAGGGTTAAAACACCAGTTTATTTTTTTAGGAGTCTCTGTTTCTTTAACCTTCTTTTTGCCCTCCTTAAAAATGTGTAAGGCAAAAAATGTTAGGAAGAATTATGCAACTTTATTAGTCGACTGCATTACTTTCCTCGCTCACTGGTGAGTTTATGGTCTCATTAATCTGCCATTCAATTACTAGGCAAGTTGCATAAAAATTTGGTTTGAGAAGCAAGCACCCACCATCCTGTATTAAATTATTCAAGCCACCATTTACTCCACTGTATAAGTTAATTAATGATCTATTAAGTTTTTTTTTTTTCTGGCTTATGCTTTAATATCTTGAACAGAGGATTTCATTTCTACATCAGCATATAGAATATTATTCTTGTAACAGGATCAGGTTTCTGTTGGGCTCTTGCCTCTAGTAGGAATTTGCGGTGTAAATTAGTTCTTAATGTGTGTTTCCTGTAATGGTAGAAATATGATCTGATTGACACACAGTTATTTTGTCTTTAGGAAGACAAATTAAACCAACGTTCTTATTATATCTTTTTCTATCTTCTCTCTGATCTTTAGTACAAGAAAATGACAATATCCAGAAATATTTGCAAACAATGGAGGCGATTTTCAGCCCTTTTATAAGTAAAGAGTCTGTACAGTTACAATTCCAAATATATATACAAAAGAAAACAGCAATTCTATAAAAGAATAGACAGTTTCTGGATCAGTGGCAGCCACACCTTGGGGGCGGTAACTGCTAGTTAATTAAAGGGATAGTAATGTTTCACAAAAACAGCAGCTCCAATTAATCTTCATAGTATTTGGGCCATGGAGAATGTTATTTCAATACGGTCAGAGTTGTAGTTCAAGAGTAATTGAATGATAAAAGTACCCCCCACAGCAACTTTTACCTAGTGTAAGCCACCTCCCCTCAGATGTGGAATCTGGTCCTGAGACCAGACAGCTCACAGCAAGGGACAATCTTCTTACTGTGAGCATAAGGAAAACCATGCCTCACTTGACAGGTTTTTCTGGGGTTTTCCTTATGCTTAATGAAGATTGTCCCTCTCTGCGATCCATCCGAACAGTCTTGCTGCTCTGAGGTGAGCAGTGTTATATCAGTATAAGGGGAGGGAGGGGGATACTTTATCATTCAATTACTCTTGAACTACAACTCTGACAGTATTCAAATGACACTCTCCATAGCCCAAATACTATGAGGATTTTGGACACACACACAAGAGCGGCCAGATTTCCCATAAGGGAGGGTAGGCACTTGTTTACGGTGCCAAGGCAATCCTATTGTCCCCACCCAGGCCTCCTCAATTGCCTTTACTCTGACCAACCTTTGTGACATAACATGACCAGACAAGTGAAGAGGTCATTCACAGCCACTCATAGGACTCTCGATTTGTCTCCTGCCCTGGTTGTCTATAGAAAGCCAATGCACCAAAGCAGCCAGTTATTTCTTCTGCTCAGTCATCAGGTCTGTATCTTTGCGTGCATTATTCTCCCTGGACAACCTAGGTTTCATACTTAATGGAATCCCAGCCAATGTGATATTAGAGTTCCTGGCCAGCTTCTCCCTTTACCATGGTCATCGTGGCTGTAGGAAATGGCCATTCATTGTCTGCTAGGAAGGAAAAGAGCCTGCCTATGTCTGGAACATTTCTGGCACCCTTCTTTTATAAAGTGACGTCTATCAGTTTTCACAGCCCAAGGCTGCCAATGTATTACCATTACCCCATGCTGTGTCTCTCTCCCCCAGTGCTGCTCTGTTCTGCAAGTAGTTTATTTTAGTGACTGGTTATACACAGAGGAGATCAATGCTCTGCATACCCCTACGAAACTCAGGGGGTTAACACTCCAATATCACTGCTGAATCCAGGGGCTCACAATTAAGAAAAAACCCTTTCCAGCTAGAACAAAACCGAGAATGATGACAGTTGGTTTCACAGCAGATAAGATATTGATCCAGGGAGATACCCAACTGCCTTTTAGAATCGGGAGGGATTTTTTTTTACCCACTTGGGCCTTAAATGGAAATTTTTTCAACAGGGTCATCTGTGCCTTCCTTTGGAAGGTAGAGTGATATGTCATGGGCTGGACTTGATGGTGGCATTATCATCATCGGTTAGGGGGAGATGAATAATGCTTCCCCTCCCCTGTATGTGCTGCTCGCTCCTCCATGTACCACTTGCTTCCCCTCTCCCATGTCTCCCTTATCATCATCTTCATGTCTTCATCTCCTCCATGCCCACCCCCCCCCCTCTCTCTCTCTCTAGCTCTCTCCCCCATGTGCCTCTTTTCCACATATGTCCCACCCCCCATTCCCCCTCTTTCTCTCCTTCATGTCTCCCTCTTCCCCCATGTCCCTTTCTACTCTCATTTATAGATATATGTCAGATAGATAGATAGACCATGATATACTAAGAAGAACTGGGCAATTCTAGGGCAAAATCAACTGCACCATAGGAGACAGATAAAAATGTTCATCTCATTGAATTGGGGCTCTTATCCTCTTGAACACTAGAGTTTTCCACAATTTATAGGAGACCTCTCTAACATTAAAGGAGCAAAATGCCCCATTTGAATCTCTATTTTTTGCAGCTGGTTTACCACGGAATGTCTTTGTACGTATGGCCGTAGGTGTCTCACCACATCACCGTACGGTGCACAAGGGACTGACAAGGGACTGACAGCGCAGGCGCACGGACGTCACTGTGAAGAGACGTCCGTGCTTCCTGCTCCTGTAAAACGCCGATATCTGAAGAACCGGGTAAGGTTTCTGGCGACTAGCGCTACTAAGCAGCTAGTCGCCAGGTGAGCAGTAAGGGAACATTAAGTTATTGCGGGGTGAAAGTTCCCCTTTAAGATGTGTGTAAATGATCTCATGTTAAAACAATGGCCCTTTGATTCAAGGTAGGGGGTGAAAATAACTGAATGTCAGTTATGGAGATATACGATTAGGTGCTAGACACCAAGTCTAGAAGAAGATGTACTCCTATGTGAGAAAGGCTGGTAGAATTACATGTTTATAGGGTCTCTGATAAACCTATGCTCTCTCCCTTTTGAGATGATTGCCAGACAAGATGTCATTACTAGTGGTTCTCAAATTATCAAGGAAAATTTTAACGTGGAGAGAGAGGGCCATCTTGTGGATGTAAATGGCGTTATTACTGATGCCTTAAAATTCCTCATATTGTTATCATAATTTATACATGATGTCATATGGAAATTAAGGGTTAGAAGCACCCAATCAGGTAATACTGGTGATGTCACTGTATAATGAGATGGTCCTTTAACCAATCAGAGCAGATTTTGATAAGAGGAGTTTCCTATTATTAATATGCAAGTTGAGAGAGAAGAGGGACTTTTTCCTCTTGGTTCCTGGCTCTTCAATTGCTGCTATGTTTTCCTGCTAAAGAAACCCTAAGAAATCCACACTTATTGGAATGGTAACTCTATATCTTATTTAAATTCTGCAAAATTTCAGAATCAAATATATGTTTCTTCTATATTTGAAGAAACATAATTTTTTTTTTATAATTTGTCTTAATTGGACTGGCCAGTCATTTGGGATTAATTATAATAAGCTAAATTAGCTATAGTAATTCTGGAATTAAGCAGAATGTATTTATTTATTGGTAAATTGTCATATTTTGCCAGATAAGAATAAAATAATTTATAGCAGTAGATATATAAATAGCTTGGTTTATATATTAGTTAATATAATTCTTGGTATTTCTAGAATAATATTTTGTGTTTCTGGAAATGTTATAATAGCTAATATTTGATCTGGGGAATTCTTTGAATTCATTTATTAACCCTGTAACTGCTACTGTCTCTTTAATTTGTGGTGTTTCTTTGGATTTCTTTGTGTATGTTTTGGGTCTAAAACTTTTGTAAAGTGAAAGTTTTTTTTAAACTTTCACTAGACAAAAGAAGCTGCCATCTTGGGTGTGGCACCTATCTTAATAAGTGGATTAACCCTTGAAGTACCCTATAAGTTTTACATCACATTACTATAGTCATATTTGTGATATATGTTGCACGAAGTTTAATATACTGTCTAGACATATATTATTTAATTGATTCTAAGTATTTTCTGGTATAATCTGTTATTGACTATGTTTAATACAATTTATAGGTTTTATTCAGAAGGTATGCAATATTTGTAATTGGTAGATAATTAAATTATAGTGTTTTAAATCTGGAATTCTATTCCAGTTAGTCTCTAAATTTGAATATTATATATGGTACAAGGAAAATTGTCAGAGGACCTGGCTTCATATTAAAGTTGACTCATCTGACAATATATCTTAAACCTCAGTTAGCATAGTTTATACAGTTTCTGGGACAGAAGGTATTCATATACACTGCTGCCAGCTGTATTTTATTAATTGTAAGGATCAGTTATCCTTTTCTGTGCTGCTGAGTGCAATTATTGTTATCTAATTCTTCTGAAGATACCTATGCGTGGTTAACCCTTTAATTATTGGTAATCCTAATGGTGATAATTGTGGTTTGAGTTGCTATATATCTATTGTAATTGCTGATTACTCCTTTATATCATTGTTGTTTACACTTTATATATAGTATATTTCACTTAAATTATATATATTTTTGCAAAATATGCGGGATTGATTATTTTAATCAATTCTTTACTGTGAAGTAGCGTGTCAATACCTAATATAGTGTAAAGTTCTCAAAATTATTTAATATTGTCATTTATTTATGTGAAGATATCCAACCTGATTGGTTCTTTTGTTTTAACACTTTGGATACCGTCAACATAATTGGTTCGACAATATATAAATATATACATAAATACACCATGTGAATGATGTACTAAGAAGAATTCTGGAGCAAACCATCTGCACCACAGGGGACAGATACAAATTCCCATTGATTTAATTGGTGCTTGTAACCCCTTTAATGCTATAGTTCTAGAGGTCTCCAACACATTGTTTCACATTCAAAGGGGTTAAAAGCTCCATTTAAATCAATGGGAATTTTGAAAAGTTGCATTTCTTGACTATGGAGCAGTTAGTGTGCTCCAGAATAACTCCAGTTATTCCTAGTAGAGCAGCCTCCCTGTGTCCTTATCGCTGCTATCATCATTATCTTTGGTGTCACTTACTCATTAACGGTTCTTCAGCCATTGGTACATTTCCTTCGTTCATCTTCTGAAAAATCAATGGAGCCCCATCAGGACCTGTTTATCATCACTCCTGCGGAGTGTAGCGCTGCTAATTGCTGTATGGTGATCTATATACACAGTTGGGGCTACATGCAGAATGAGATAGTGGTGCAATAGTGCTGCACGGTGATCTATATACACAGTTGGGGCTATATGCAGAATAAGATAGTGGTGCAATAGTGCTGCACGGAGATCTATATACACAGTTGGGGCTACGTGAAGAATGAGATAGTGGTGCAATTCTGCTGCACGGAGATCTATATACACAGTTGGGGATATGTGCAGAATGAGGTAGTGGTGCAATACTGCTGCACGGTGATCTATATACACAGTTGGGGCTATATGCAGAATGAGATAGTGGTGCAATACTGCTGCACGGTGATCTAAATACACAGTTGGGGCTACTTGCAGAATGAGATAGTGGTGCAATACTGCTGCAAGGTGATCTATATACACAGTTGGGGCTACATGCAGAATGAAATAGTGGTGCAATACTGCTGCACGGAGATCTATATACACAGTTGGGGCTATGTGCAGAATGAGATAGTGGTGCAATTCTGCTGCAAGGTGATCTATATACACAGTTGGGGCTACATGCAGAATGAGATAGTGGTGCAATACTGCTGCACGGTGATCTATATACACAATTGGGGCTATGTGCAGAATGAGATAGTGGTGCAATTCTGCTGCAAGGTGATCTATATACACAGTTGGGGCTACATGCAGAATGAGATAGTGGTGCAATACTGCTGCACGGAGATCTATATACACAGTTGGGGCTATATGCAGAATGAGATAGTGGTGCAATACTGCTGCATGGTGATCTATATACACAGTTGGGGATATGTGCAGAATGAGATAGTGGTGCAATACTGGTGCACGGAGATCTATATACACAGTTGGGGATATGTGCAGAATGAGATAGTGGTGCAATACTGCTGCAAGGTGATCTATATACACAGTTGGGGCTACATGCAGAATGAAATAGTGGTGCAATACTGCTGCACGGTGATCTATATACACAGTTGGGGATATGTGCAGAATGAGATAGTGGTGCAATACTGCTGCACGGTGATCTATATACACAGTTGGGGCTACATGCAGAATGAGATAGTGGTGCAATACTGCTGCACGGAGATCTATATACACAGTTGGGGCTATATGCAGAATGAGATAGTGGTGCAATACTGCTGCACGGTGATCTATATACACAGTTGGGGATATGTGCAGAATGAGATAGTGGTGCAATACTGCTGCACGGTGATCTATATACACAGTTGGGGCTACATGCAGAATGAGATAGTGGTGCAATACTGCTGCACGGAGATCTATATACACAGTTGGGGCTATATGCAGAATGAGATAGTGGTGCAATACTGCTGCACGGTGATCTATATACACAGTTGGGGATATGTGCAGAATGAGATAGTGGTGCAATACTGCTGCACGGTGATCTATATACACAGTTGGGGCTACATGCAGAATGAGATAGTGGTGCAATACTGCTGCATGGTGATCTATATACACAGTTGGGGATATGTGCAGAATGAGATAGTAGTGCAATACTGCTGCACGGTGATCTATATACACAGTTGGGGATATGTGCAGAATGAGATAGTGGTGCAATACTGCTGCACGGTGATCTATATACACAGTTGGGGATATGTGCAGAATGAGATAGTGGTGCAATACTGCTGCACGGTGATCTATATACACAGTTGGGGATATGTGCAGAATGAGATAGTGGTGCAATACTGCTGCAAGGTGATCTATATACACAGTTGGGGCTACATGCAGAATGAAATAGTGGTGCAATACTGCTGCACGGTGATCTATATACACAGTTGGGGATATGTGCAGAATGAGATAGTGGTGCAATACTGCTGCACGGTGATCTATATACACAGTTGGGGCTACATGCAGAATGAGATAGTGGTGCAATACTGCTGCACGGAGATCTATATACACAGTTGGGGCTATATGCAGAATGAGATAGTGGTGCAATACTGCTGCATGGTGATCTATATACACAGTTGGGGATATGTGCAGAATGAGATAGTGGTGCAATACTGGTGCACGGAGATCTATATACACAGTTGGGGATATGTGCAGAATGAGATAGTGGTGCAATTCTGCTGCACGGTGATATATATACACAGTTGGGGTTATGTGCAGAATGAGGTAGTGGTGCAATTCTGCTGCACGGTGATCTATATACACAGTTGGGGCTACTTGCAGAATGAGATAGTGGTGCAATACTGCTGCAAGGTGATCTATATACACAGTTGGGGCTATATGCAGAATGAGATAGTGGTGTAATACTGCTGCACGGTGATCTATATACACAGTTGGGGATATGTGCAGAATGAGATAGTGGTGTAATACTGCTGCACGGTGATCTATATACACAGTTGGGGCTACATGCAGAATGAGATAGTGGTGCAATACTGCTGCACGGTGATCTATATACACAGTTGGGGATATGTGCAGAATGAGATAGTGGTGCAATACTGCTGCACGGTGATCTATATACACAGTTGGGGCTACATGCAGAATGAGATAGTGGTGCAATTCTGCCGCACGGTGATCTATATACACAGTTGGGGATATGTGCAGAATGAGATAGTGGTGTAATACTGCTGCACGGAGATCTATATACACAGTTGGGGATATGTGCAGAATGAGATAGTGGTGCAATACTGCTACACGGTGATCTATATACACAGTTGGGGCTACATGCAGAATGAGATAGTGGTGCAATTCTGCCGCACGGTGATCTATATACACAGTTGGGGATATGTGCAGAATGAGATAGTGGTGCAATACTGCTGCACGGTGATCTATATACACAGTTGGGGCTACATGCAGAATGAGATAGTGGTGCAATACTGCTGCACGGTGATCTATATACACAGTTGGGGATATGTGCAGAATGAGATAGTGGTGCAATACTGCTGCACGGAGATCTATATACACAGTTGGAGCTACATGCAGAATGAGATAGTGGTGCAATACTGCTGCACGGTGATCTATATACACAGTTGGGGATATGTGCAGAATGAGATAGTGGTGCAATACTGCTGCACGGAGATCTATATACACAGTTGGGGATATGTGCAGAATGAGATAGTGGTGCAATTCTGCTGCACGGTGATCTATATACACAGTTGGGGCTATATGCAGAATGAGATAGTGGTGCAATACTGCTGCACGGTGATCTATATACACAGTTGGCGCTACATGCAGAATGAGATAGTGGTGCAATACTGCTGCATGGTGACCTATATACACAGTTGGGGCTATATGCAGAATGAGATAGTGGTGCAATTCTGCAGCAAACCAACTGCACCATAGGGGAAGAATAAAATATATTGATTAAAATGGGGAATTTTTATCCCTTGAACATCAACAGATTTTGGCCTTGATTCAGTTGTCGACATCAGCCAAAAAACATTTTTAAGCACCGTAAGCCATTCAATTACCTGGTCTATGAAGAAATGCCGTTTAAAAAAATGCATGTTGGGCACTAACCCATTACAAGAAGTCCTATATTCCCATTCAATTCCAATCGATAGGCAGGAACATGCATTAAGGGACACACTTTAAAGTCATAAAAAGCAGAGCTACTCTTTTTTGGCGCAGAGTCCCATAACGCATGTTTTAACCTGCCGACACAGGAACCGAAGGGGAAAAAAGCCTAAAAAAAAATCTAAGTGACCAGTGGATGTTTTGATATGAGGCCCTAAGCCCCATATCAATACATCCAAAGTAATCAAAAAATGTGTGTTATAGTAAAACATTTAACCGTATGATTGCCATTGGGGTATGCAACGCAAAGCAGGAGAATACAGTCTCTGAATCAAGTGGAGGCTCTTCAGCAGAGCCGATATCTCGTTATAGAAGGAAAAATGATTCATTGAAACAGTCTTCTACGTGTGCTTGGTAACCAAGCACATGTAGAAGACTGTTTCAATGAATAATTTTTCCTTCCATAACGAGATATTGGCTCTGTTTAAGAGCCTCCGCCTGTCCCGGGACCGGATTCTCCTGCTGGCAGCAGAACGCTGACGTCAGGGGAGAGGAAACTTTGAAGGTGGCTATCTCTTAAACCGTAAAGGTCTGAGAGATGCCGATGGTGTCATTTAACTCATTTTATTAAGTGCTCCAATATGAGGGATAGTAATTTTGAAGTAATACTATCCCTTTAAATGACATATACTTACAGATTACATTTGTAAAAATAATTCTTTAAATGTTACATCCCAAAAAACTTAAAGGTCATACACTTACAGATCACATTTGCAAAAAATTATTCTTTATATGTTATATTCCAAAAATATAATCCTAAACATTGTTTTTAATGTGTTTGTGTAACCTGTCATATTATCAGAGAGAATCTCTTTAAGTTTTGTTTGTGCTATTTGCAATGAGAGAGACATTTTTTTTAAGTTATACTTAATTTACAGGTATCCAATACATATATAATAAACTATATGTAAGTGCCACATTTCTTTTAATAGAAAACAGAATAAAAATCATGTAAGGTGAGAATTTTAATGTGTTTGACTCTTTACCTGATTCTGGCATGCAAAGTCATTTTGTTTAATTCAATTTGTATGGCTCCAAACATGTATTCACAAGATTAAGACCTGGAGAAGATTTAATACAGTATACTACCAAATGTATATAATATAATTAGGGCATTGTGTTTGATGTGTGCTTTTTGCAAACGCAGTCTTTATTTTTCACTATTAATTTAATTCCCCATAACAAACGATCTTGTGCCTTAAAGGGCAAATATCATTAGATTTTAATAATTTCATTATCTTTAAATATGACCTTATGTAACATAATGCAGTTTTCTGTTTCATATGGATACAAGTTAGAATCACTTTATTTGCAGAAGAAGGAGATCTAGGGAAATTAGTACCTCCAAGAAACAAGAAAAAATAAAACACACACATTTTTAGGAATGTATCAAAGAAATGCCTAAACAAATATATACATGTTCAAATTCAGTCTTTTATTTATTCAATGCTAGCCCACACCACTGTTCATGGCTGCATTATAAACTTACAGCACTCAGTGTACAGTTCCCTATGGGACTTATTTTTCCCAGATATGGTGCTTTGAGCTGCTAATTAAAGGGATAGTAATGTTTCACAAAAACTGCAGCTCCAATTAATCTTCAAAGTATTTGGGCCACGGAGAGTGTTATTTCAATACTGTCAGAGTTGTTGTTCAAGAGTAATTGAATAATAAAGTAAACCCTTTTACTTAGTCTAAGCCACCTCCCCACAGATGTGGAATCTGGTCCCTGGACCAGACAGATCAAACCAACTGACAGTCTTCTTACTGTGAGCAAGGAAAACCCTGATCCCCTTGACAGGGTTTTCAGGTTTTCCCTTTGCCAGCTGAATATTGTCCCTCTCTGTGATCCATCCATCTCGCTGCTCTGAAGTGAGCATTGTTACTTCAGTAAAAGGGGTGAGACGGGTATACTGTATCATTCAATTACTCTTGAAATACAACTCTCACCGCACTGAAATAATGCTCTCCATGGCCCAGATACTATGAAGATTAATTGGATCTGCAGTTTTTGTGAAACATTACTATCCCTTTAAAATTAGTTTCTGTGATATCACACACAAATGCCCAACCAGTAGGAATAAGGTTCCCACTGACAGCTTTAGTTGTTTCTGGAGGTGGTACAAGATCTTTAGAATTGGTGTTGTACTAGTATAATCCAAGAAAAAAGGTGGTGCAGTGTTAGACAGTAGAGTAATCACCTTTATATCACTCTTCGGAGTTCTTTGTAACAAAAGTACACTGGGGGTTGTTCACTAAAGCGTGATAAAGAAGCAATAACACGGTGACAACTTCCACACTATCATATCTCCAGTTTCTATGTTATTCTATGAAGCCGCCAATGCACTAAGATTTCTCTAACTTTGGAGATCTTAGTGCATAGGATCTATACAATAACATAGAAGTACATAAAGTATATCACTGGAGAAGTCATCTTTGCTTTATCACCTCTTTGTCACACCTAGTGCATAATGCCCATTGAATACCATCAGCTATACTAGTTAGGGATGGGTGAAAATTTCTGCCTCAAACTGAAATCAGCGAAAAATGGCACTTTGCGCTTGGCAAAAAATTTCCTGCAAAAAGTGCACATTTTCCTTTTTTTTCCACTTTTTTTGCCTAGCTCATTCCATTGAAATCAATGGGAACATAGAAGTTACACACAACATAAAATAAATATTATTTAATTTCACAAAGGCATAGTATAAAAGGGGCATGAGGGTGCCTGTGTTGGTGGGGTGTGGGGAAAGAATCAGTTGAACAGGGGATGATTTTTGGGGGGTTTGTTTACTGGGATTGGGGTCAGTTAATAAAAAAGAAATCCTAAATAAAATAAAATAGATCGCTCCTTTCTCTAGTAAACAAATAATTTGTTAGGTCAAAACATTTTACATACGAACAAGGCAATAAATGTGGAAAGTGGCTTTCGCGTCAATTGACCCCCTACGTTCCTCCTGTTCATATACATTCTCAGGGCCGGATTTATAATAAGGCAGAGTAGGCATCTGCCTACAGGCGCACCCCACAGAGGGGCGCCTGTCATTGGGAAAATGTTTTTTTTTTTTTTTTTAATTCTTTGCCTTACGATGCTGCATCATGCCATCATCACACCTCATGTCTGGGGGGGGCTGAATTCTAGCTGCTGCACCTGTGCACCACTGCCGGATGTGGCTGTGAGTAACAGAACTTGAAGGAAGTCACGGAGGCGCATTACTCCTCACTGTCCCGCCTCCTCCCAGATGCTGCAGCCTGCAGGGAGCCCGCTGCCCAAGATGAACAAAACAGCCACAGAGGAGCTCAGCAGCCTGTACAGACGAAGCTGCACGGATGATTTATTTAACCCTTAAGCTAACAGTTAGTTGTGCTGGGATGGAATGAGGGGAAGTGGAGTTTAACCATTTGAGTGCCAGACTAGAGGCTCTCTGGCTCTCATAAGGTTAAACTCCACTTCCCCTCATTCCATCTCAGCATAACTAACTTTTAACTTTCACACAATCGATGAAATAGTCATGTATGTTGCCGAACAACTGCCACAGGGGTATCCAATGCATTGCAAAGCAATGCGTTGGATACCCCTGTGGCAATCAAAGGGTGTTAGTGTCTCTTCCCCTGTCCCTCCCACCTTCCCTGTCCCTTACTGTCTCTCCCTCTGTCCCTCCCACCTTCCCCATTCCTTAAGACGTCTCCCCCGTCACTAAATCAGTCCTGGAGGAGACGAGATGTTCACTTATCTGTTAAACTTTTTCTTTCTGCTGTCGGCTGCTCTGTGAGGCTCTTCTCTGCTATTCACTCCTCCCTGTAACATGAAGGAGATCAGAGGGAGGAGTGTACAGCACAGAACAGCCACATTCACTCTACACAGCAGGATGGACAGACACACACACATATATAGACTGTCCACTCTCCTCTCACCCCATTACTCCTCATGGAATAGGAAAAAGTAGAATTCACATCCCACTCACCACAAACAGCCTTATTCATAGTGTGTGAGTGTGTCTATGGCTATGTATGTGTATATATGTATCTATATACAGTCTATGTATGTCTAGTATGTATATATATGTACAGTATATGTGTGTATGTATATATGTATGTACAGTATTTGTATGTATCTACGTACAGAATGTGTATGCATGTATATGGGTATGTATAGTAAGTGTGTATGTATATATGTACAGTATGTATATGGGTGTGTATGTATATATATGTATCTAGGTACAATTTCTAGTTGTGTATTATTTTTTGAAAATAGCACCCAGGCAGTAAGTATTTTTTTCAATATATGTGGTCTAATAGGAGTGCCCACCCAACCTTGTGTGTGTGTATATATATATATATATATATATATATATATATATATATATGTATCTAGGTACAGTATGTGTATGTATACTATGTGTGTATGTGTAAATATATATATGTACAGTATGTGTATGTATGTATATTATGTTTGTATGTATACTGTGTGTATGTGTGTATATGTGTATATATATATATATATATATATATATATATATATATATATATATGTATGTACAGTATGTGTATGTATGTATAGTATGTGTTCATGTATACAGGTGTGTATGTATATTGTAGCAAAAGGGCCACGGTGTTGCCCATCACAATTAAGTCCTTTGAGTGCTGGAGGGCTATTCAGTGCATTGATTGACAATGCTTTGGGTACATTAGCAACAGTGAAAGGGTTAAATGTTTGAGGGGGGAAAAAAAGAAGAATCCATACACTACACTGTGTTGGATACCTCTTTGGTGCTGTAGGGGTTTAAATAAATCAAAGAAAATGGACGAAGTGTTGGGTTCCTTCACTGCCAAACACGTATACAACACATTCCACTGCCAGGATACCTCTTTGCCTCTGAAACACTTAACACTTTCAGTGCTGAAAATTTACCCAAGCACTCAAAGGACTTAATCCCCAGGGGCAATGCCATGCTCCTTTTGCTCGTTCTAACTAAATATGCAGCTGCATCAATAGGAAGGCACGGACAGCCTTACCTAAGCTGTCTCTGCCGTCCAGTGCCTTCGCAACAAGTTGAAATGACAGCCAATGAGAGAGGAGAGTTTTGTCGGGATACGCTCTCTCATTGGCTGTAGCACGTAGGACAGCAGCACGGCACTATTGCGCAGGACATGTGTGGCAGTCTCAGTCAAGCAAGCGGAACAGTAACGCAGGCAGCAGCAAGGAACCTCTCCAGAGTTCAACACAATGTCTTAACCTGAAGTGAGTGCGTGTTCTCTGTTTGGATAACACCAGTCAGTGCTACACCTTCCTGTTTAGAAGAGGAATTTAATAATAACAACACATGAATCTATAAATAATTTAAATCCTAAGGATAATTTTATTCTGACAGTGTTGATGTAGGCAGTGTGGACAATGTACAGGTGGACAGTGTGGAGGTGGGCGGTGTGGGGAGGAGGACAGGGTGGGCAGTGTGTGGAGGAGGATGGGATGGGGAGTTTGGAGGTGGGCAGTTTGTGGAGGAGGACAGGGTGGGTAGTGTGTGGAGGAGAAGGAGGACAGGGTGGACAGTGTGTGGAGGAGGAGGAGGACAGGGTGGACAGTTTGTGAAGGACGACAGGGTGGGCAGTGTGTTGAGGAGGACAGGGTGGGCAGTTTCTGGAGGAGAACTGGGTAGGCAGTGTGAACAATGTGGAGGTGGATAATGTGAGCAATATGGAGGTGGGAAGTGTGGGGAGGAGGACAGGGTGGGCACTGTGGAGTGGACAGTGTGTGCAGGTGGGCAGTGTGGAGGTACACAATGTGGAGTTGTACAGTGTGGGCAATGTGGGGGGTGGGCAGTGTGTGAGGGGGCAGTGTTGAGGTAGACAATGTGGGCAGTGAAGACTTGGGCAATGTACATAGTAACATAGTAACATAGTAGATAAGGCTGAAAAAAGACATGCGTCCATCAAGTCCAGCCCATGCCAATAACACCCCTGTTGATCCAGAGGAAGGCAACAAAAAAGCCCTCTGGAGCAATTTCCAATGTAGGTGTGTGTGTGTGAGTGTGTCAAATAGTTCCCCGGCTCAATATCCTATTTGCTTTGAAGCCATCTGTCATAACTGTCAATATTGTTCTGTGCTAGATAGGCATCCATTGCTTTTTTGAATGCAGTTACATTATCTGCAAGCACAGCATCCCGAGGCAAAGAATTCCATAGCCTTACCGCCCTTACTGTAAAGAATCCCTGCCTGTGTTTTAGTCGAAAGCGCCTTTCCTCAAGTCTTAATGGATGACCTCTTGTTCTTAGCTCAGCTCTTTGCATAAATAATTCATTGGATAGTTCTTTGTATTGGCCTTGAATGTATTTGTAAATGGTAATCATATCACCCCTTAGACGTCTCTTTTCTAATGTAAACAAACCCAGTTTGGCTAGTCTCTCTTCGTAACTCGGATCCTCCAATCCCTTTATCAGTTTTGTTGCACGTCTCTGCACCTTTTCCAGTTCAGTAATGTCTTTTTTTAGAACAGGCGCCCAAAATTGTACTCCATATTCTAGATGAGGCCTAACCAAGGATTTATACAGAGGTAGGATAATATTAGCATCCCTTGCTTCTACACCTCTTTTTATGCAGGCTAGTACTCTATTTGCTCTTGCAGCAGCTGAGTGACTCTGCACACTACTGTGAAGACTATTGTCTATCAGTACACCTAAATCTTTCTCTAATGAGGATTTCCCAAGTTGTTTCCCATTTAGAGTATATGTAGCAAGTTTGTTTCTACAACCCAAATGCATAACCTTACATTTATCTACATTAAATGACATCTGCCACTTTTCTGCCCATTCACTTAGTTTATCTAAATCCTTCTGTAGGGAAAAAACATCGAGCTCTGTATGTATTTCCTTACATAGCTTAGTGTCATCAGCAAAGATTGAGATGCTACTTTCAATTCCCACTTCTAGATCATTAATAAACAAATTAAAAAGCATTGGGCCCAGGACTGAACCCTGCGGTACCCCACTTATAACCCTAGACCAATTTGAAAAAGTTCCATTTACAACAACTCTCTGCCATCTATCATTTAACCAGTTCTCAATCCATGTACAGATACCACCACCCAAACCGAAGCCTTTTAATTTATGCAGTAACCTGTTGTGAGGCACTGTGTCAAAGGCTTTTGCAAAATCCAAGTATACTACATCAACAGCAATTCCCCTGTCCAAATTACTACTCACTCTTTCATAAAATGCAAGTAAATTAATCTGACATGATCTGTTCTTCATGAAACCATGCTGATTCCTACTAATGATATTGTTTGTCTTCACATAGTTCTGAATACTATCAGTTAATAACCCTTCTAGTATCTTACCCACTATGGAAGTCAAGCTCACAGGTCTATAATTTCCTGGTTTGGATCTTGCTCCCTTTTTAAACAATGGAACTACATCAGCTTTCCTCCAATCACAGGGCACTATGCCTGATGAAAGCGAATCAATAAATATTAAGTATAATGGTTTTGCTATTACTGAACTAAGTTCCTTAAGTACCCTTGGGTGTATACCGTCCGGTCCAGGCGCTTTATTCACTATAACCCTTTCCAGTCTCTTTTGGACCTTGTCCTCAGTAAGCCATGTAGATGTTGGAGGAAATTCCATGGTTTTGTCTGTTTGCCCATAGCTTGTCATTTCTGCTTCCTTTGTATATACTGAAGCAAAGAACGTATTTAGGGTCTCAGCCATAGCTTTATCCTCACTAATCAATTCACCTGTTTCAGTCCTAAGAGGACCAATATCAACCTTAACTTTTTTGTTGTTAATATACTTGTAGAATTGTTTAGGGTTTTTCTTGCTCTCGTTTGCAATGTTTCGCTCATTTTCTATTTTAGCTAGCTTAATTGCTTGTTTGCAGATTTTATTACATTCTTTATATTTTTTAAATGATGCATCTGACCCATTTGACTTAAACACCTTAAAAGCCTGCTTTTTATTTCTCATTTCCCTGCTAACCACATTATTAATCCACATTGGTTTTGCTTTACTTCTCTTGTGCTTATTCCCCAATGGTATATATTGACGTGTATATTTGCCCAAGAGCATTTTAAATACATTCCATGACTCTTGTGCATTTTTATCTTTGAAAATTACATCCCACTGGATATCCTTTAAAGCTTCTTTTAACTTTGTAAAATTTGCCTTTTTGAAATTGAATGTTTTGGTTAAACTCTTGCTATTGGGTTTCTCATAACAAACTTCAAAGGATACAATATTATGGTCACTGCTGCCCAAATGTTCCCTTACCTGCACACTGTTTACAATGTCAGAATCGTTTGAGAGCACTAGGTCAAGCAAGGCCTCTTTTCTAGTTGGCTCCTCTACTAGTTGGGACATAAAATTATCATTTATCATACTTAGAAAAATATTTCCCTTTGTTGTGCCTGAAGTCATATTGCTCCAGTCAATTTCAGGGTAGTTGAAATCTCCCATTATAATTACCTTTGCTGACCTAGCAGCCTTTTCCATTTGCAGTAAAAGCTGGGCTTCCTCCAACTCCCCAACATTAGGTGGCTTGTAGCAAACCCCCACCAATATCTTTTTATTATGTGTGCCCTCAGTGTGTATTTCAACCCACAAGGCCTCTACCTTTTCATTGGACCCTTCATTTATATCTTCCCTTAAACTAGGTTTTAAGGCCTGCTTTACATATAGGCATACCCCTCCTCCCCTTTCATTAACCCTGTCCCTCCTAAAAAGTGAATAACCCTCTAGATTGACTGCCAAGTCATACGTATCATCTAACCAGGTTTCAGACACTCCAATCAGATCATACTGCTCATGTACTGCAATCATTTCTAGTTCCCCCATCTTACCAGCCAGACTGCGAGCATTTGCATGCATACATTTTATCTTTTTGCCATTCTTAAAGATTTCATTCTTTTTCAGATGTATTTGTCTTTTATCAGGCTGTAACAATGGCAACTCCCTATTAGCTGAACTAGCCCATTCCCCCTCTCCACCCCCATGACCCTTCTCTAATCCCATTCCCTCAATTATACTATCTTCCCCAGCCTGTGTTGCAGCTCCCTCCCCCCCCCCTTTCTAGTTTAAAGTCTCCTCCAGCCTTCTAACCATCCTATCACCCAGCACCGTGGCCCCCCTTCCACTAAGGTGCAATCCATCACTACTATAAAGATTGCTCCCAAGGGAAAAGACTGACCAGTGCTCTAGGAACCCAAACCCCTCCTGCTTACACCAAGTCTTTATCCACGCATTTAACTCCCTAATCTCCCGTTGCCTTTCTAATGTAGCGCGTGGCACAGGTAGAATTTCAGAAAATACTACCTTAGAGGTCCTCTGCTTAAGCTTATATCCTAGGTCCCTGAAATCATTCTTAACGGACCTCCATTTTCCACTGACTTTGTCAGTAGTACCAACATGTACCATGACAGCCGGGTCATGCCCAGCCCCTCCCAACAATCTATCAACCCGATCAGCCACATGTCGAACCCGAGCTCCCGGGAGACAGCAAACTGTACGATTGTGGCGATCTTGGCGACAGATTACCCTGTCTGTCTTCCTAATAATAGAATCCCCTACCACCACCATCTGTCTAGGTCTGCCTGAGTCCTGGATCCCATCCGTGCTAGAAGGGCTGTTCACTCGGCTGTTAGAGAGAACAGTCCTCTCCAGCAAAGACCTTCCTGTGTCAGCATCCCCAACATCATTACTTAATGTAGCAAATCTGTTAGGATTAGTAAACACAGGAGTGTCCTCCCTATTTCTCTGTCCACCCCCCTTGCTATGTCTAACTGTAACCCATCTGGCTACCTGCTCTTTCTTTGTGCAGTGTTGAGGTGGTCAGTGTGTGTGGAGGAGGACAGGGTGGGCAATGTGTGGAACTAGACAATGTGGGAAGTGTGGAGGTGGGCAGGTTGGAGGGGGCAGGGTGGACAGTGTGTGAAGGATGAACAGGGTGTGAGGGTGGCTAAGGTGTGTGATGAGGGTGGACAGGGTGTGAGAGTGAACAGAGTGTGAAGGTGGACAGGGTGTAGGCAGTGTGTGGAGGTGGATAGGTTGTGGAGAAAAAAAATCTCCCCGGATTTCATTTTAAAAATCTGGTCACCTTACTCTTCATCCTGTGAGTGATGGAGGGGGAGAGGCATGTGTAGTAGGGGAGGACTGAGCTGAACTTAGGAAATAAGCACATTCTCTCTTTAAGAAAGTTTTGATGTGTGTGAAGTTCAAGTTGGGGTCACCCGAAGTTCCTGCCCTGAATTTTGCCTTTTAGTTTAATATAGCTCCACATCACATGGGGCACTAATAGCCTCAGTGCACATACAGACTCCTTTATCTGTCCGCCCAACACTGGTGCTGGAGCTCACCAAATAGCAGAGGAAGCCAGTAAAAGTCCCAGCAAAGGACACTGGTATAAAAATATTTCCCTCAAAAAAACGTTTTTTCACTTTTTCTGGGGGGCGCTTCAGATTTTTGTGCCTACAGGCTCCTGAGAAGTAAATCCAGCCCTGTACATTCTATTCAAACCTCGGCTGGGACTCAGGTGCACGACCTTCCCGCTATATCAGCTGCCTTCCGGGACTACTATTCTGACCTCTATAACCTCACGGCTCCCTCTGACTCTCTTCTTTCTGTCACCCAATCTAACTATGTTAGGGACTCTCACATCTCTTCTTTGACCCCAACTCGATCACATCTCCTGGATGAACCTATAACTGAGTCGGAAATACTGCTTGCCATTAAACAGATGCCTACTGGCAAGAGCCCCGGTCCAGATGGTTTTCCACTGTGCTTTTACCGCAAGTTCTTGGACCTCCCGGTCCCTTCTCTTGCTGAGACTTTTAATAAGTTGCCGTCTTCAATCTCACCCTCACCCTCACACTCTGATGACTGAGGCCCATATCACAGTGATACCCAAGCCGGGAAAGGACCCTGCTCTATGGTCTAGCTATCGCCCAATTTCTCTACTAAACATAGACATAAATATTTATGCCAAAGTCTTGGCAAACTGCCTAAGACCCCTTCTTGCTAATCTAGTTCATTCCCATCAGGCTGGCTTTGTCCCCGGTCGGGAGGCTCGAGACAATACCATTCACCTCATAACTTTACTAGACTGGACATGAGAAACTCAATCTCCCTCTCTGTTCCTGTCAATCGATGCCAAGAAGGCCTTTGACTGGGTGAACTGGGACATTATCTTGTTGGTATTGAGAGGTTTCGGAATGGGTGATCTCTTTATCTCTTTTGTCCGAACCTTGTATACTAATCCGACAGCGATAATAAGGGTCAACGGCTCTATCTCTGCTCCTTTCTCTCTTCGGAACAGATCTAGGCAGGGCTGCCCTCTCTCCCCTCTTATTTTCGTCTTCATCATGGAGACCTTGGCAAACAGGGTGAGAGCCACTACCGGGATTTCTGGGATTCCTATGGCAGATCGTGAATACAAACTTGCACTTTTTACCAACTACTTGATTTTTCTCCTTACTGACCCACTGCTTCCCCTTCCAAACCTTCTGTCGGAACTGCAACTTTTTGGATTGGTCAGCAACTTTAAGACTAATCTGCAGAAATAAGAAATTCTTAATCTAACAGTTCCCCAATATTTGATCTCCTCCATCCGTAAAGTTGTACCATTCCGCTAGGCTGGGTTGTCTATACCTTACCTGGGAATCCACCTCACGCCTCAGGTGTCCTCCCTGTTCAGAGCTAATTATGTTCCTTTACTAGACCAAATAGACAGGCAGCTTCGTTCTTTAAACATCTGTGACCTATCTTGGACTGGTTGCATTAACGTCCTCAAATTAGTTTATTTTCCCAAAGTGTTGTATCTCATGCAGCCTGTGCCTATGGCTCTCTCCAAATCTTACCTGAAATCTTTTAGAGAGTTTTCAACGCCTTTGCATGGAACTATAAGCCTGCTAGGATTTTGTTTTCTATTCTTGCTAGGACCAGACAGGAAGGCGGCTTGGGTGCTCCCGAATTGTATAGGTACTACCTATCTATACATTTATCTTCGATCCTACATTGGTTCCATTTTTCGACAGACAAACCGAGGATTCCTCTTCTCCAGTAATTTTCATGGAAGTTCTCACTATCGAATTGGGTGTGCTTTCCTCCGTCTTTCAGGCCGAGCTCACTCTCACATTCTCCCCTCTTGCGTCCTGTTTTTTATGTCTGGGATAAGGTTGCCTCCTCACTTCCTAGTGTTCCCTCTCCACCCCTGTCTTTGCTTGACCATCCTGATTTCCCTCCGAGTTGGCCTTCTACTGCCTTCCTCCATTGGCGATCCGGGGGAAAATTGCTTGTCTCAGATTTGCTTGAGGGTGGTTCCTTGGTGGATTTTGCATCTTTACAGACACGTCTTCATCTGCAATCACATGATTATTGGGGCTATCTTCAACTCTCTCACTTCCTTACCACTCAACCCTCCAGAGGTACCCTTTTACGTGATCCCACTCCTTTTGAAAACCTCTGTCGCCCTCCCCCTTTATCCTGCTCCCAGTCTCCACTGTCTCATTCCATTTCAAGATTATATGCACTACTTGGGGAAGGCAATTTTTCTTTTTCGCACTATAGGACCACCTAGCAGCGTGAGTTGGGGATCCAAATCCTGAAGGAGCCTTGGGCCCGTGCAGTTAAGAGTGCCTTGTACTCTTCAAGGAACCTGACAGAGGTTGAGACAAATTATAAGCTTCTACTACTTTGGTATAGGATGCCGGCCGTTCTAAACTCTTTCTACCCCACTACTCCTTACTATTTGGGGACCATGGTTTGACTCTCCTGCACATGCCCCCCTCCCCCAATGCATCTCCTTAAAGGGATAGTAATGTTTCATAATAAAAGCAGCTCTAATTAATCATCATAGTATTTGGACTTTGGAGAGTGTTATTTCAATTCTGTCAGAGCTGTAGTTCAAGAGTAATTCAATGACAAAGTATCCCCCTCCCGCCCCTTTTACTGATGTAACACTGCTCAACCAGATCAGAAGGGAGGTGCCCAGGTAGATTGCAGAGAGGGACAATCTTCAATTAAGACAAGAGAAAAACCTGAATAACTTGTCAAGGGGGGCAGGGTTTTCATTGTTCTCATAGGGAGAAGATTGTCCCCTTCTGTTATCTGTCTGGTCTTACAACCAGATTCCACATCTGAGAAGAGATGGCTTACACTAGGTAAAATGGTCCGGAGGGGAAACTTTGCTTGTGAATATCTTTCAAACCATAAAGGTTTGAGAGATAAGACTTATATCGTTCTTCATGTTTTTTAATGCCTACAAAATAAAATAAAGATAAAATGAAGTATTCCTATCCCTTTAAGGCCACATGGTGGTCCCTCCCTCCTTTACACTGAGATTCTTTCTACTCTGTTTTTAGGATTGGAACCTTCTCTTTCTCCATCCCTTTTGCCACTTTTGTTCCTCCTGCGGTTTTCAATTTATCCCTGACATATGCGACAGCAGCAACTGACATGATCTGTTTTGTTGTGTTTGGATTAAACTACAGAACTCTAGAAGGACCCCCTCTCCTTTCCCTCCCCCTTCCTCCCCCCCTTCCTTTTCCCTCCCCCTGTTCTTTCTTTCCTTTTCTTTCTTTCCTTTCCCTCTCTTCCCTCTTTCCTGCTCTTTTCCTTTACCTTTACTTTTCCTTTCTTATCTATCTCTCTCATTCGGCAAGCTCAGGTACTTGGCCCAGCTTCAGCTTACAAACCTCGTGACGCAGTTCACATGTACTCCATGGTATATCTTGATGTACTACTTACACTTATCCTGCCTCCTCGTTAGTTTACTCTGGATAGCTGCTCTCTTCATGTTTGTTTATCCTGTACATCACCTTTAGCTTTGTTGTTGCATCAAGGTTGTCTTCTTCCTTTTTTTTCTATGTACTTTTCATTTGATCTGTACCTTCTCATAATTTCTCAATAAACTTTAAAAAAAAATAAATAAATAATAATAATAAATAGAATAGAAACCATAGGACATGGTATAAAGGGGTCTGAGGAGGGTGCCTGTGTTGGTGAATGAATGAATCATTTGAACAGGGAATTTGTTTTGGGGGGGTTCTTGACTGCTATTGGGGGGACAGTTAATAAAAAATAAATCAATAAAATAAAATAAGGCATTTGTATGTAAAGTGATAGAGACAGGAACCCCCTGACATAAGCTGCCACTGGGGTGGACTGATACTTGACTTGATAGAGCATTTTGTAGAGGATGATTTGTTTGATTTGTTGTTGGAGGCCTTTGTAGGGCTTAGACTTGTTAGAGGCCGAAGCCCTAATGAAATATTGATTTGTAGGACTTAGGCTTGTTAGAAACAACCACCCCCCAAAAAAAAAAATGTTTATTCTTTTGTGTGACTAGTTTTGTTTTTCTTTTTTTTATTATTTGTTTTTTTTTTTTTTTTCAAAACCCAAGCCCTGAGAAAAAAATAAAAATGCCCTACTGGCCTAATGCCAATAGGTCATATTGGCCAGTGGCCACTGTCAAATGTCCTCCTGAGTTGCAGCTGCTGTTCGTACAGCTGCTGCTGAGTTATTTAACCCCTTAAGGACCGGCGGTCATGGGACATTTCCGTCCCATAATGACCGCATAGGCGCACTTGGACACGTCGGTACACGTGACCTATTGCGTGTATCGGCGCATCATTATGGGTCCTGATAGAGATCGCTCCGATCTTGGAGCGGTCAATTTCAGGCCCTATTTTTACTTACAGCGCTCCCGGTAGAGTGCTGTAAGTAAAAAGTACGTGACGTACTATGACCGTCATCGGTCCTTGAGTATTTCAAGGACCGTGACGGTCCTGGTACGTCAAGGGTCCTTAAGGGGTTAAACAGCAGGGTGATTAGGCAGCTGAAAGGGAATGGGGTCAGCAATAGCAGTAACATGGAAGATGGATGATGAAGGTTCCACTTGCCACGACTGGCTCCAGTGATGCGCCTGAGGCAGTAGCAGTAGAAAAAGTAGCCCCCGTCTATGTGGAGAAAAGAATAAGTTGGCCATTAAATCTTCTTCACCTGCCCCTCTTCAAAAATCATGGATGTGTTATTAGAATAGAAATTTTTCCCTTGAGAGATGGAACAGCGGGTCTCATCAGAAACCTGTAACGGTTTTATGGACACTCAGACACATTAGGTTTAAGTTAAAATGCAATTTTTATTAAAGAATCAGACTAACAGAATAACCCACACAGGTCCAGTAGGTATGAAGACAGAACTCTACTGACACTGGTCAGGTTACAGTTATAAGTGCCCACACAGGTCCAGAATATACAATACACAATACAATACTGACACAGGTCAGGCACAGTTCGTGTGAATCCAAATCTAGAAAGATAAATGTGTTTACTATTAGGCCGGAAGGACAGATAGGCCCTAATAGTGCAATGGCCCTTAGTACATACTCCACGCAGAGAGTGACGCAATGGCGACTAAGGCCACGAAAGCAACGGAGGCCCTGGACAAGCGGTAGACTACTGGAGCTGCCAATGGAGGATTGCCACAGAGACACGGAATATCGCCAATCAAGAACTGTAATAACTGTACCCAACCTGCCAGGCACCAACCCACAAGGGGTTAACGAACGCTCAGACCTGCCAGAGTTGACTGCAAGAATGGATGACGCCTGAGGCGCCCAAGATGACACAACCTCAGCGAGGGCAGTATAGGTCACGCGTACCGTGGTGCTACCAAATGGGTGCTATGAGCACCGGATGAATAACGAGGCACAATACTGGTCGGGTAGCAATACAAGGCTGTCAGAGCAGTAACGGAGGAACAATGGATCTGTCCATAGACAGAGAGATCGGAGACAGGCCCTTAACTGGATACCAGATGGAACAGTAAGTAGGCCCGGGTTGGCACACAGAGCAGGAGCGACCACCAGGCTGGGTCAGTACACAGAGCAGGAATGTCAGTCAGGCCGGGTCGGTACACAGAGTAGAAATGTCAGCCAATCCAAGTCGGTACACAGAGCAGGAACGTCAGCCAGGCCGGGTCGGTACACAGAGCAGGAACGTCAGCCAATCCGAGTTGGTACGCAGAGCAGGAAAGTCAGCCAATCTGGTTCGGTACACAGGGCAGGAAAAATACAGGCAGAGTAGTCAGGCAGTCCAGGTCATACACGGGAAACACACGAATACTGGAGACAGCGCTTAGTAAAGGGAACACCACGAAAGAGCAAAGCTGAAATGACAGGGCTCAGTATTTAAGAGTTATCACTGGGTGGAGCAACACCTCGTTAACCAATAAAATTGAATCGGGAAGAAGCACTGTCAAAATGTCACCAGTAATAACACGGGCACCGTGATACAACCGCAATGTGCACAGTGTGTGTGTGGTAAATAACATCTGGGGGCACAACTGTATCCAAACACCATGACACCCTAAACCAAGTACTACCACTGTCACTGTACCCCTTTTACAGACTCGCTAAGGACACATGACAACTTGCTGACAGTTTAATAGTAATGATGAACCCTCCCTGCCACCATCTTAGCATATTCTGCAGGATGGAATCTCCTCAGATGCCGCTTGATGCACTGATTGCGATTCTCCTCCACCACACTGGCATGTGTGGTCAGTGCACCACACAGTGTGCAATGGGTAGAGATGAACTGGTGGATTGGCAGAAGATGTAGTTACCCTACAAGGTGATGACGAGCTACTTGTTTCACTCATCCTGGAACTTCCAGTCTCTGGGTTGTTCTATTTCTCCGCCTCTTTGATCTTCACCTCGCCTCTTGTTGCCTTTCTGGAGAGTCAGGGACAGCAAAAGCGGTGCTTGATTTCTGTGGTGGGTGTTTGTCTTTAACATGTTTGTCGTAAATGTGATGGTGTCTGTGTTTCATGTGTGATATTAGGGCGCTTGTGCCAAGGTGTGTTCCCTCCTTTCCTCTTTTCACTGACTTGTCACAAATTGTACACAGTGCCATTGCTGATTACTGCACTGTGCCTGCCCCAACAGAAAAATACTCCCACTCCCATGATTACTTCAGGGGGAAGGGAACAGATGGAGAACAATGGCCTCTTTCTTCTTGTCCTCCACATTCCCCTTCATTGTTTGTGGCAGCGGATAATGTTGCTTCTACTACCTCAGATTCAGCACTGCAATTAGGATCAGGAGTATTGTTACTGCTGGCAAGTGGAACCTGTCCTAGTCCCGCATCACTTGTTGACCCCATTCCCACTGTGTCCATTGGGGTCTGTGTCACACTAGCCTGCTACTCCTCATCCTAAGGAATTAGAGCAGTTGCTAATTCCTCTAATTCCAAAATGGCCTTGCTAGTGGTGGTGGTGATACCCATCCTCATCCCTGTCTCCCATTCCTTCTCAGTTTCTGCCAAAAAGGCCATCAATGTCTCTTCCACCCCAGCTTCTCCAGCATCATCATCACTACCACTAGTCCCTACATGGTGGTGTTGCTGCTGCTCTATTCCAGACATCTCACTACTGCTTGGAGGAGGTGATAAGCAATGTGACAGAGGGTCCCCTAATGTCACACTTGCCATTTCCTTTTGACCTGAAGAATAAGGCAGACTAGCACTAGCAGCCATAGCAGCAGGCACAGGCAGCTGATCTATGGTCCTGCTGGTGGTGGTGGTATTAATTCTGAGCCTGCTTTCCTCCCTCAACACCAGTTCTGGCCTCTTCAGGATCATGTTCCACCTGGACACTGTAGTGAATGGAAGGGGAGGACTCCCAGTCCCAGGATCAGAGGAATGGTGTGGGCTCCCTTGACCACTAGTCTGGACGCTCTCCAATGTTTCCCCTACCACTCTGGCCTTTCCGCTCTCCAATGTTTCCCCTACCATTTATCCAACGTTTCAGCTGCAAACTGCTGCTTTCTTTAGGGACTGAAATGTGTAGGATTTACCATGGAGCCATCATAGTCCCTGACAGTTTGTTTCTGTTGGACAGATGCTGTATTGTAAATTTTGTATAGTTTTGTAGTGTGTCCCATTCTCTTACTGGAATCCGACAGGTGGGGGGATCGGTTGGACGTTGAAGAGACAGTAATGTTTACATATTAAAGAAAGGTACATTATTCAGTATGCTTTTTTTTTATACCTTTCTAACAACCCATAAGTTGCAGTCTTCATTTTATTTTATATTAAAGTGTCCCCTTCCGCCCCTTTTCCTTATGTAACGATGCCTCCTCTCAGGTCTGAAAACTGGTAGCTCGACCAGACAGAATGCAACGAGGGACGTTCCTCTGTCTATTAGTATAAGGAAAACTCTGCGCCCCTTGATGAAGGAGGGCAGGTTTTTCCTTACTGACAAAGGATTGGATGAATCGCAATGAGGGATAGACTGGCTTGCTGCTCTGAGGGGAAGCATCATGATGTATGGAAAAGGGGAGAGAGAGGGACACTTTAATATAAAATGAAGACTACAACATTATGGGCTGTTTGAAAGGTACACTTGTTTATAAAAAAGTATGTTACAGAATTGACCCTGCCTTAATATATGTAAACATTACTATCTCTTTAAACTTTACATATAAGGACATAGTGGGACTACTTTGGGACAGTTCAGTTGCACCATAAGACACAAACAAATATTCCCAGTTATATTATTTAAATAAATGAGTGTGTGGATTTTTATTTGTTCCATTTAGTGCACTTGGTTATTCCAAATATTGTTCCACTTTGATTTTATATTTTAAGACCACTGTACTTTGACTAATGAAAAGGGATAAAAAATATTATTTGTGTCAAATAAGGGCATATTCTGTGTGTGGAGTGATTCATATTTCTGTAAATGTAATTATATTTTTTATAGTTTCTCATAAATTCATGTTATTGTGTGTCTGTGACACTGCTAACGGATTGGTGAGGGTTCCAAAAAATCTTTGGAAATATATTCTGATTAACTCTTACCTTGGAGAAAATTCACATATTGATATGGGTTTTTAATCCTATCTAACACCTTTATTCATAAGAAATAAACCACTTCTACAAAATAAATACAAAGCGGCCAAGCTCCACTTATAAGAGCTGCAGCTGCCTGCTAAATATAAGCACTGCAATTAAAATATGGTTCATTAGTACTAAACAATTACTTCAATCCAAATTCCTAATAGCTCCCTAGATGCCCATAAACGTGTTGGAATTTAACCTTTTCTAAAATATACATATAGATCTATTTAAATGAAATTTCAGATGGCAAAACCTTAAGATATATAAAAAGAAACAATGGAAAATAAAATACCTTAGCTTAAATGAAAACTAAAATATCGTAATAATGAATACTCGCTTGCGTCAATCTGTGCAGAAAATCTTAATGACTGCTATGACTATATATTTAATTAGTACTGAATATTATGTGGAGGTGGGTATTATTCTTTGCTAAGAGACTCTAGGGAGGGTATGTAATAAGAGGATACAGGGAAGGACCACGTCTCCTATAATCTTCAATTCTAGTAAAACAAAATCCATAAAGATTTACATCATAATCCCAAGAGTGTATGTGTCTCACAAGGAGAACAAGCATATGGAAAAAGATACAGGAAGTGGAAACACAAGGCTATGTTTCAATGAATCAACATATGAAGAAAAGGGATAAATATCCACTCACATAGACAGAACTACTATGTTGGAAGGCTGTTTTCAACTCTGATTATGCTAAGAAACTCGGGTGCTTTGCAAGTATCCCATCAGCTCATATATCAGAGTAGTAAGGCAGTGTTTCTCAACTCCTGTCCTCAGGACCCACTAACAGGCCAGGATGTTATGATTTCCTTGTTAGAGCACAGTTGAGTTAATCAATGTGAATGAGCCTCTGATCACCACACCTGTGCTCTAGCAGAGAAATCCCTAAGCCCTGGCCTGTTGGTGGGTCCCGAGGACCGGAGATGAGAACCACTGTAGTAAGGGGTAAAAAGATAGTCTGGCCAAAAACCACAAAAGTCCAAATGTGAACTTCATAGAAACATAGAATTTGAAGGCAGATCAGAACCATTCAGCCCATCTAGTCTGCCCATTTTTCCTACTGTAAAAACCTCAAACCTTATTTGGTGTTTGTTCTTGCCTTATGTTCAGGATAGTCGTATATCCATCTTATGCATGTATACATTCTGTCACTGTATTAACTTCTACTGTTTCTGCTGGTAGGCTATTCCACTTATTTGCAACCCTCTAAGCCTCTGTACCTCTAGTTTTCTACTATGACCTTTTGTCCTAGCATTCCTACTCATTTGAAATGTGCTTTCCTCCTTTATTGAATTCATTCATGTATTTTAATTTTTGTATCATATCCTCTCTCTCTTTTCTCCCTCCAAGCTATACATGTTCAGATCCTTTAGTCTATCCTGATATTTCTTTTCCTGTAAACCAGTCACCATTTTAGTAGCCCTTCTCAGAATTCTCTCCAGAATATATATATCCTTCTGGTGATGGGTTCTCCAGTACTGTACCCAATATTATATGTGAGGTCTAACCAGAGATCTGTAGAGTGGCACAACCACTTCTTCCTTTCTGCTACTAATGCCTCTAGCTAAACAACCCTGCTTGCATTCCACTCTGCTTTTTACATTGCCTACCTACCTTAAAGAAATAGTAATACTTAAAATGTAAAAAAATATGTTGTAGGGTTTATCCCCCTAAGTAAAACAAGGGTACTCCCACTGCTAAGAGATATTTTATTAAAAATAACAGCTCAGACTTGAATTTTTTAGGTGCAATATCACAGTGGCCTGACAATTTAAAGTGGCGCTGTTGTTACACCATCCTATGGACTGCTCTGGTCCGTAGACCATAAATCTCCATAGGATGGTGTAGCAACAGAGCCACTTTAAATTATCAGGCCACTGTAATATTGCACCTAAAAAAATTCAAGTTTGAGCTGTTATTATGTTTTAATAAAATATGTCTCAGCAGTGGGAGTACCCTTTTTTTATTCGGGAACATAAACACTACAACATATATTTTTTTACATTTTAAGTATTACTGTCCCTTTAACTCTTTGAGTGCCAGAGAGGTATCTAATGTATTACAACTCAAAAAAGCTTAAAGTCATCAGAATAAATGACCCCAAATCCCTTAACTCTGTTATTTCAAGCAGCACAGTACCCTTAATATTATATTCTGCCTTTGGATTTTTAAATCCTAAGTGCATTATTTTACATTTAGCAACATTACAAAGCAGGTGCCATACTGTTGTCCAATCTTCGTATTCACTGAAATAATTTGCCAGTTGGCTTATTTCCCCAGGAATGTCTAACCTGTTGTAGGTATTTGTATCATCTACAAAAATGCATACCTTGCCTTGACGACCATTTGTAATATCACTGATAAAAATATTAAAAACAATAGGCCCAAGTACAGATCCCTGAGTGTTCTACAAGGGACAGTGCCTTACTGAAATCTAGATAAGCTATCTGCTGCCCCCGTCTATTTTTTTTAGTTACCCAGTCAAAAAAAATATATATATATGAGGTTAGTTTAACAGTATCTCCCTGTTGTTAAACTGTGTTGTATAGGGTCTTGCAAGACCTTTAAATAAATATACTTAACAATTATTTCCTTTAACATGGTTTCCTTTAATTTTCCCACTACTGACCTAAGACTTACTGGTCCGTAGTTGCAAGACTATTCCCTGCTACATCTTTTGTATTACATTTGCTACCTTCCAAACTTAATCTTAAATAGAACAAGGAGCTTCATCTCTCTTCATTACAGACCCTATAATGTAACTTCTAGTGATTGAATTAAAGATTAGATAAACTCTCCAATTCCTTCCATTTCACAGACAGGTTTTGACCACACTCCTCCAGTGTCTATGTGTAGGGGAGATGGAAGGAATTGGAGAGTTTATCTCACCTTTATCTCACTAACAAGGAGTAAACTTTAATGGGAACTGTTCTTTTAAGTAAGAGTGGGATTATTATTAGAAGCTGACCGCACCCACATTCTGAATTGTGTATGTCCAGAGCAATCTTAATCTCCCTGTACCAATTGTATTCCCATTTACAAGCTATTATTTAACCCTTTGTATGCTAGAGAGATCTCCATCGCATTGCTCTACAAGGCATTGGAGATCTCTCTCTCAGCCAAAGGGTTAAACATATTCTTGTCCTTGTTTGTTATAGACCAAGGGTATTGTCTATGCCAGGAAGCAGTGGATGGAACTAGAGGTGGAGGTCATGTGAGGAGAAGGGTTTGGTCATAGGCAGGGCTAACGGCACCTAGAGAGCCTTGCCTAGGGGAGCCTGGAATGAAACTTCAGCCCTGGCCATTGATTTCATTTGAATTTTTAGAGCACTGAATGCTAGCGAGGTAATCAACGCCTTGTAAATCAATATGTTGGAGACATCTCTAACATTCAATGAGTTACATCATTTGGGAAATTTTTATCCCCCCCCCACACACTGATACAACTTGTTTGCCCCAGAATTGTGCCACTTCTTCTTAGTACATAATCCTCAGTGTGTGTGTCATTAAACCCCTTAAGTACCAGCAGCCCTGGGTGTGTGGTCCTTTAAGGACCAGATAGCGAAGTTTGACGTGCCGGCACATGTGACTGATCACATGTGCTGCAAGCCAAACGGGGGACTGATACTGATCTCTCCGGTCTTGGAGAGGTCAATTTCAGTCCCGCTACGTGCTAGGACCGTCACTGGTCCTTAAGGGAAAAATGGCAGTGATGGTCCTGACACATCACTGGATGTTAAGGGGTTAATAATTCTATTGCTTTATACATCTGTGCACTTGTTCTTTGATCCTGTGCACACACTTACATAGAGAGCCCAGAGGGAAAGATCTATGTTTGTTGTCTCAATCTAATCAAGAGTCAACATTATTTTATAAGACATTATATTTTTGTAAAGGAATGAATGCAAATCTTTTAAATTTGGCAAGGTTGGGCATTGTGCTGAATGAATTGAACTCCTTTGCTTGTTTCATTAACTTAGAAGTACAGAAGTATAGTGAAGGGTGAAAATGATTTATGTGATACATTTTTTACAGTAATGTGAATTTTTAAAAGTATTGATTCCTGCTTATGCTTTGAAATAATCACAGAATAAATCCACACTGAATAATGGATCTTTTAGAAGCCGAAGAAATGTACAGTATAAAGTAGAAATCTTTAAAAAAAAAAACACATTTATAATCTCTCCAACTATCATATATTTTCTTAATAAAGCTGATTTATTTCTAAGGCTGAGAACAAACAGATTTCACCCAGTAGTGTGTTAACCCGTACTGTATTTCAGATGATTCCTGTTCCAGATGAGAGAATTGATATGTTCTATTTTACTGTACACTAAGATGGTCTGAGTTTGGTCAATGCAGCAACTTAAAGCAGCTGGTTCACTTCCTTCACCCAAGTAAATCTAGACTAGTTTGAGATTCATCAGCCCTTCGCATATTTCTTCACAATGCTTTGCAGCCCCCCTCAATGGGTTAAAGAGATATATATTTGTGGGCTCATCATGCTGTATCAAGGACTTGATTCTGCCATCTGTGTGAATACCCACTCCTCACATGTGGCACCTCGGCTCAACCTGACTAGCACAATTTACATTTTGTGTTTGGGAGTCTAGAAACAATGGGGTTGTGGTGATTTCACTGGCTCTTTTTCAGAGAAATTCTGGAATCCAGTAGCCAGGCCTGCAGAACATCATGTATACATCCGATTGTCCTCAGGGGCTTAACATTAAGATTTATTGTAAGCAGGAAGAAGAGAGAAGATAGACATAGTCAAGCAGACCAGAGAAGCAGTGATTAGATGTAGTCAGACTGAGTCATAACCAGAATTGAAGAACATACATTAGAAAATCAAGCAGAGATCTTATTACCAGTGAGCAGAGAACAGCCATAGCCAGGATAAAGCTGGATTCATTACACAGAAGACAATCAAAGCAATAAGTCAAAGTAAAATGCAAGAGCACTCAACAATAATCTGGCAAACAGGAAATGCAGAGGACTGGCTAATACAGAAAGTCAAGGTGGAGCTATAAGGTTCTGATAGGTGTCTAAGCTGCAGGATACCCCAGGATTGATTAGGATAACACTGCAGTGGCATCAGTTGATATTCAGCACCAAGGAAGCACAGTGAGCAGATTTGCTGTTCCCAATGGCACACACACAGGTTAAAAACACTTATAAAGTACTGATAGATTTTAGGTACAAAGAGAAACGAACCAAACTGGATTTGTGTACATTAGAGAATAGGCATTTAACCCTTTTTGAGTGCCAGAGGGGTATGTAAAGAATTGCAAAGCAAATGAGTTGCGTACCCTTCTGCCACTCAAAAGGTTAAGGGGGAACAGGAATACTGTGTACAAATATTTTCAAGGCTACTACAAGGAACAGTCTGGGGAATTCTTTACTAAAGGTTCTAACTCTGGAGTTTTGGGATCCCTGTTCTAAGTACTTCATTTCATCTGTCAGAGAATGCAGCTGATCTACAACCCCAAGCATAGGACCCAGTGGAAAGAATCAACTTACCATACATCCAGTCCAGGCATTTAACCCTTACATCGACCTCTCTTCAGTGTAATCCTCACCTTTTAATCAAAACTGGCTGCGGCTGAATCTACTGATCACTTGGTCTGGTCTGGAAGCAAAATCTCTACTACATTTCATCTAGACAGCTAATGCAATCCATCTGCAAGCCACTGGTGACTCACATCACCAACCTTTCACCCTGTCGAACTTATATGGTCGTTACATAATGCATCTATTAATTTTCTTATTATTGTTTCTGCCACCACAACTGTGCAAAATATCAACAACTTTCAGCCTTCCCACCTGCTCATCAATTTCTATATCGCCACCCTCTTACAATGATTTGCTCACATGAGCTGTTCAGTTACCTCAGCTCTTTATGTCCATCCACCATGAAACTGCCCACACCTCTTCAAGCATAAAAATCCTCCTCTTACCTGCTCTTTCTGACTGCAATGCTTCTCAGGCTGCAGGTGGCATCTCTCCCAACCCTGGTCTCACCTACATTCCCACCTGTGTCCATCCTAGATTGCTGCCTACCCGCTGCTCTTGTGGGGCTGACACGAGCAATCTACTAACGGTTCCCTTCCTCCCTCTGTCCCTTCCACCCTTCTACTGTACTTTATGGAATGCTTGCTCTCTACTTAACAAACACCACACTACTCACAACCTCTTCCTCTCTAAACCTATTTGCTATCACTGAAACCTGGCTCTCACATTCTGACTCATCTGCTGAAGCTGCAATCTCCTATGATGGCCTATCTTTTCCTCACACTCCTCACCCTGATGGCAAGGGTTGCATTGTGGGACTTCTTCTCTCTCAGCTCTGCAGCTCCAGGCCTCTGTCCTTTCCTCCATCAGTCTTCTTTACCTCTTTTGAAGTGCATGCAGTCCAACTCTTCTCCCCTGTCCCACTCCTGGTAGCCATGATTTACAGGCCACTGAGCAACCCTTCCTCCTTTCCTAATTAGAAACTTGGCTCTCTGTCTTCCTGTCCTCAGACACTCCCACATTACTCCGTGGCGACTTCAACCTACACGTTTATGATGCATCCTCATCTAGTGTTGCCGCTTTCTCTCCCTGACCTTGTCCTGTGGCCTTCAATAGTGGACTGCTTCCAGCACTCACAGGGAAGGTCGCTGTCTAGATCTAGTTCTCACCAGAAATTGTTCAGTCTGTGACTTCACAATTTCCTCATTTTCTCTCTCTGATTATCATTGTATCCCTTCACCCTCTCTTACACACCATCCCCTGCCGAAAACACCCTTCCTAACCAGGAACTTACACTATCAGACTTGGCATTGACTCTGCAAAATTCCCTCTCTTCTCTCTGCCCTACTACTACTAACATAGACACTCTTGTCCATGAATATAACACTTCATTAACATTTTCCTTTGATCTGCATGCTCCAACTTCAACACTCCTGCCCCAGGAATCCCAGATCATGGCTAAATTCAACAACCTGCATGCTGCTCACCAGTTGTTGAGCTGCAGAATGTCTCTAGCGAAAGTCTCATTCTGTTACCGACTTCCACAATTATAAATTCATGTTATCCTGTTTTATCACAGCTCTCACCCAGACTAAACAGCACTACTTCTCTAACCTCTTCACTACCCACAAATCTAACCAACCTGACCTCTTTAAAATCTTTGATTCTCATCTCAAACCCCCAACCTTAAACTGCTCCTCCTTCTCCAACACTCCACAGGACTTTGCTGACTTTTTAAAAAATAATGTACGGTCCATTCATCAAACCGTACCCTCCACAATCTCTCCTCCAATCCCCCTGATGCCTAGTTCACCTCGAGCAACCCTCAGTTTATTCTCCCTTATAACAGAGGAGGAGGTATCTTCAGGGCCGGTGCAAGGATTTTTGTATACACAGGCGAAGGTGCATTTTGATGCCCCCCCGACACAATCCACCTGCCCCCCCCGACCTTGCCACAGTCCCCTGCCCCCGCCCACATATTCACCTCCACAATGCTCCCTTCATCTCCACATTGCACCTTCCACAATGCCCCCTTCATCTCCACATTGCACCTTCCACAATGCTCCCTTCATCTCCACATTGCCCTTCCATAATGCCCCTTCATCTGCCCCTTCCTTTATGCCCCTTCATCTCCACATTGCTCCTTCCTTTATGCCCCTTCATCTCCACATTGCCCTTCCATAATGCCCCTTCATCTCCACATTGCCCCTTCCATAATGCCCCTTCATCTCTACATTGCTCCTTCCTTTATGCCCCTTCATCTCCACAATGCTCCCTACCTTGAGTCGCTGGTGGTCTAGCCATAAGAGAGCTCTGTGCCTCCTTCGGCATAGAGCTGAACCTCCCAGCTCTGTTCTCAGTAATGCAGAGTGCTGGGAGATGATGTCATCTCCCAGAGCTCTGTATTACTACAGACCCTGGGTCGCTCTGCATTGTGAGCGTCCCATAGACGCCGCGAGGGAGTGCTTGGTTGTGTAAATGAGCGCTCCCTCGCAGCAGATATATTTAAAAAAAAAAAAAAAATTCTCAGCTTCTCCCTTTCCGGCACCCCTCCGATGCGGCGCCCTAAGGCTGCTGCCTATGCTGCCTTAATGGTAGCGCCCGCCCTAGGTATCTTTCATGCTATCCTCCTCTCCACCCACTACCTGCCCCTCGGATCCCATGCCCTCAAACCTCAAACCCTACTACTCTTGCTTGCAGCGTTTAATTCCTCTCTTTCTACGAGAACTTTTCCATCCTCATTAAAACATGCAATAGTCAGACTTATAAGCAAAAAGCCCTCCCTCAACCCCACCTGTCTTTCAAATTGCCTTCCAGTTTCACTCCTCCCCTTTGCATCTAAGATCTTGTATTGCCTTGTATTCTCTCACTTAAATCTCTTTTCTCAATTTAAACTCTTTTCTTGACCCTTTTCAGTCAAGTTTCCGTTCCAACTATTCCACTGAGACAGCCCTAACAAAAATTACTATTGACCTACACATACCAATGGACAAAGGGCAATTCAGTATACTAATCCTACTAGATCTATCTGCTGCTTTTGACACTGTTAACCATGCACTTCTACTGGACACACTGCACACCCTGGGCATCCGTGACACACCTCTACAATGGATTTCCTCATATCTCTCTAAATGTACTTTCAGTATTTCCTTTGCTTTCTCATCTCCCCATGACCTCTCAGTAGGTGTACCTCAGGGATCAGTCCTGGGACCACTTCTCTTTTCCCTCTACACCCTTTCACTTGGTGACTCTATCTCATCTCTTGGCTTTAATTACCATCTGTATGCAGATGACACACTAATCTAGCTCTCTTTCCCTGACGTCACTTCAGTTGTGCAGTCTGGAGTCACTCAATGTCTCTCAGTTATTTTGTCATGGAGGGTCCATCATCATCTTAAGCTTAAAATGGCTAAAATAGAGCTGGTTGTGTTCCCTCCTAAAACCCATCCACCAACACCCTTCTGCATCACAATCAACAACTCTACCATGCACTAGTATCCAAAGCACACTGTCTTTGGGTCGTACTTGATTCCAGATTAACTTTCTCCCCCCATATCCAAGCTGTCACCAGAACATGTTGCTTCTTCCTGAGAAATATTGCCAAAATACGACTCTTCCTCTGTATATCAACTGCAAAAACTCTCTGTCGCTCATTCTCTCTGGTCTTCCTGCTTCTCATCTTTCTCCACTTCAATCTGTTATCAATTCAGCTACAAGAATCGCCACATTTGCTCCCAGGTACCTCCCCTCTCATCTCCTCCTGAAATAGCTCAAATGGCTACCTATAAGGTATTGTATTTCTTACAAGATTCTCCTCCTCTCCTGTAAGCCTCTGTGTTCTTCAGCACCCTCTTACATTTCTGCTCTTATCTCCCGCTACAACCCTTCCCATCACCTACAGTCTTCTCAAGTGTTCTTCCTGTCCTCTCCCTAGAAAATTCGATCAACTCTCGGCTACAATCTTTTTCACTGGCTACCTCTCGACTTTGAGTGCCCTCCCTATCACCATTCACCAATCATCCACATTCATCACTTTCAAGCATCTCCTCAAAACCCACTTGCTCAAGGAGGCATCTCAGTAACGATATCCTCATTGTGCACACCAATAGTCACATCAGAATCCTTCTGCACTTTCTTCACTACATTTTGTACTTGCACTTATGTTCCTCCTCCTACTCTCTCTGTATGTTGTCATGAATTCAAATTAGATTGTAAGTTTCTAGGGGTAGGGTCCCTTTCCCAACGTATAATTCCCTTGCTGCACTTTCCCCCAAAATAATGCAATGATCGCACTTTGGCCTAATGCTCTTAACCCAGTTCTGTATTTTTGTATTGTACTATTTCAGCTTCTGTAAAGCACTGTGTACATGTATGGCACAATAAGGATAAAGATACGTACATACATACAAAGAGGCATCTTTTAAGACTAGAGGAAAGGCACTTTCAGTTAAAGACAAAGGCAATTTTTTTTTTTACAGTAAGGTCAGTAAAGACGTGTAATATTTTAGGAGAACCTGTTAGCAGATACCCTATAAATCTGTCGGAACTTGATCCTTTAAAGCTGTTTCTATTATTAGGTATGTTCCTATAACCTCACTGGTTCCACCTTCCTGTGCCTCCATTCTCCCCCCTGTTACTGCTACCTCTCCTGGCCAGTATTACTATGAATCAGATACTCCTCCATATGTTCCAGGGTTATCATGCCATGCACTCAAGCATTGTTTGTATATTACCCCTTCTTTCAACCTGCAGATCTCTTGTTTGCTATCTCTACCCTATTCCATTCAATGTCAAGGAGTGGAGCTGCACTCCTGACAAATCTTTAAATGTATTTTTTTTCTGTGCATCAATCTATGCTTATTTGTAGACGCCAGTTGATACCAATATTGCCATAGTCCAGTTTTGTCCTGTCTCCAGTATCGGACTCAAGTTATATCTGGGTTTATCATTCTCTACCAGCCAGTTGTAGCTGTATGCAGATACGTAACTAGAAGCCATCAGGCCCTGGTGCAAGAATTGCCATGGGCCCCCTGACTACATTGGCCCCCCCAACTACATTGGCCACCTCCACATTATCCCTTCCACATTGCCCCCTCAATCTCCACATTGCCTCTTCATCTCCAATGCCCTCATCTCCACAGTGCCCGCAATGTCCACATTGCCCCTTCCACAATGCCCCCTTCATCTCCACAATGTCCCCTTCATCTCCACAATGTCCCCTTCATCTCCACATTGCCCCTTCCACAATGCCCCCATCTCCACATCACCCCTTCAGCTCCACATTTCCCCTTCCACAATGCCCCCATCTCCACATCGCCCCTTCATCTCCACATTTCCCCTTCCACAATGCCCCCATCTCCACATCGCCCCTTCATCTCCACATTTCCCCTTCCACAATGCCCCCATCTCCACATCACCCCTTCCACAATACCCCTACCTCCAGTCCCTGGTGGTCTAGCGGCGTGGCTTGACAGATCTGTGCCTCCTTCCACACAGATCTCTAGAACTGAAGCTCCCGCGCGCCGCTCTAATAATGCAGAGGCTGGGAGATGATGTAATCTCCCAGTGTTCCGTATTACTAGAACGGCGCCCCGGTGACAGTAGTGGGAGTGGCTGCGGGCGAGAGGGTCGCAGGGGGCTGCTGGACCCCTGGAGTGACTGGCCCGGTCGTGGGGGTGACCCCTATTGTTACGCCACTAGCTGTAAGCGGTCTTCTTCCTGTTAACCACTTAACTCTACAGTGATTAGGCCAGTGTCCTCTTCTGCCAGTATCTTTCTGGCCAGACTCCATACCCAAGATCCAGTGGTCAGTCTCATTAACAGTCGCCCTTGCCCTACAAGTCTGACATCCTACTGGCATAGCTGTGAAAATACATCCCAATAAGGACTGGATACCTTTATAGCGCAGAGCAACATACAAAATGATGATGTTCTACAATTCAAGACAGGATGTTGATCCAGTGTTATATCCAATTGCCTTTTGGAGTTGAAAGGATTTTTTTTGCTTTGTTTTCCTCTGGATCAACAAAAACAATGGTGATATGGGAAAGGTTGAACTTAATGTACAAGTCTTTTTCATTTCCCAAACACAGTGCAGTTAGTATGGCCCAGTGTTGCACGGCTTTAGCTTATTTAATTGCCATTCCTCAGTGAATAGCTGCCTTAAAGAAAATGTACTTTTGTTGTTCTTGGTATCGTTCTATTGATCCAAACATAGTTTTATTATTGTGCTTTTAATTTAAACCCTTTGACCAGCAGAGAGGTATCCAAAGCATTGCGTTTCAATGCTTTGGATACCTCTCTGGCACTCAAAGGGTTAGCGAAGAAGCCGAATTGATGAAACTATTATTGCTGTGAAGCCTAGTTTCTCTAGTGGTCCAATGAATATTATTGTTATTGATTCCCATCTAAAATGAGTCGAGGAATTGGGCCTAGAGCTTTCTCAAGAAATTGGAAAGATTCCAGTTTGATTCAAGAGTGTATTTTGCAATTATATAACAAGTCAGTCCCCAAAAGACCATCAAAACAACTCCGAGCCTACCCAACCCCCAACAAGATAAAATATATATATGTCAATTTTGTCTGTTAGTGAATGGATGTCACAGCCTAACTCAGCTGAATTAAAAAATGTTTTGATAAAGTCAATTTCAGTGGTTCTTTATTGTTGCGAAACTGTTCAGTTTCTATTGAAATCCCCCAATCAAACCATTTCACACCTTTTGAAGTTTCAATTTCTCCCCTCTAACGCTGATAGCTTACTCATGTTTTTTTTGTGCGTATGGCACCCTGTCTTTTACCCCATGATTGTTTTCCTGTCTGCCCTTACTTGTATTTGTTCCATAGTATGCAATGGGGAGATTCACTAAGGAGTGATAAAGAGGTGATTAAAGGGGAACTACCACCCCGCAATAACTTAACCTTCATTCATTCATCTGGGTTGGCTCCAAAAGGGACTGACAGCGCAGGCGCACGGACGTCACTGTGACGAGATGTCCGTGCTTCCTGCTCCTGTGAGCATTGGTAAAACGGAGAAATCTTCGGAACCAGGTAATATTTCTGGCGACTAGTGCTACTAAGTAGCTAGTCGCCAGATGAAGAATGAATGAAGGTTAAGTTATTGCGGGGTGGTAGTTCCCCTTTAAGTGCAGATAACTTCACCAGTAATATCAGTTCTCCAATTCCTATGTTACTCTATGGAGCCAGTTCATTAAGATTGTTAGAACTTTGGAGATCTTCGTGCACTGGCTCCAAAGAATAGTATAGGAACTGGAGAAGTAATATCACTGGAAAAGTAATACCACTGGAGAAGTAATCTCCACTTTCTGATTACTACATAACTCCCCTTTCTATTTTTTCAGGGAGCCCTGTATATAATAATCTTATGTGTATGTTTAAATGTCTGAAATGTATCCAAATGGCCTACTTCCAGCAAGAAATTCATAATTTTACAGATTTTCAACTGGATTCCTTGCAGATACATGCAAAGGACAGCATACAATCAAGTAATTTAAAAAATCCAACCCACAGAGATATTAGTCCCTTAGCTTATACTTAATGTTTTTATAGTTTATCTGCAAAGGAGATTGGAAATGTTGGCGCCAACTATCCTACCCACCCACATTGACCATGTGGGCCTAGTCAGTGTGGGCATAGTAGACTGATACATGCCAGTGAATTTGGTGAAAGGCAGTATGCCAAACTATTAACAAAGTTAGGGAGAGTAAAAAATTACTAAAATTCCTCCGCCTTACAGAGTACAGAACATTACAGCCTAAAATTGCCTGTCTCCAGAAAGAAATCCCTATTTTTACAGCATTTCTAGTGCATACCCAGAATCCTTTGCAGCAACATGCAAATGAGAGAACACAATGCAGATTTTTTTTTTTTTTTATATATAAACATGTGTTCCTTAGCTTATGATTGTGTCTTTCACAACTTATTACGCACACAGCATGGGCTGGAAATGTGTGAGCCACTTAACCAAACTGCAGACAACGTTCTGACCTTGCAGATCTCATCAGTGTTGGACTAGTTTACTGATTCATGCTAGTGAATCTGGTGAAGGGCAGTATACCACATCATCAATAAGGGCATAATGCACAAAAAGTGATTAATGTTTTTGACATTTTTTGCATACTGTAAACTTGTTGATGGTTCAGGGAACCCTGAAATTCCAAGGAACCACACAGACTGAGAACCACAGCTGTATTTGGTAAGAAATGCACGTTCATTGGTCCACTTCTGACCTCACTCTCTATTTGTCTTTCCAAGATGTGTGTGTGTGTGTGTGTGTGTGTGTGTGTGTGTGTGTATGTATGTGTATATATATATATATAATATATATATATATATATATATATATTTATATAATATTGCATATCTTTGCAGCAATTTTTATAAAGAGCAGAAAAATAAAGCTATGAATTGCAGGCTCTCTCCAGAGCATATGGGAAATCAGTAACCATTTATATCTAACCACAGGGCACAACGCATCTCCTTTTATATTTCAGATAAGAGGCCCTGCATGTTGCAACAAACTGAATGGGCCTGTGGTTTCCTCCATTTGTGATTTATTTACAATTAAAATGATTTACGAATGAAAAAATTGTACTGAGCATATTATTAAAACTTTTGATTAATCAATGTCAGTGATCTCCCATAGAGTTTACCCACCGGAGCTGACACATCCCCCTTATTGTTGTCAACTCAAAGCAAATGTTTCTAATCGAGGACACAAGATCACTGGAGTGAATATATAGTTATTCCTCAATGGGCCTTCTGCACAAAGGAAAAGAGGAACGATTTTGGAGCAAATAAAAAACTGCACCATAGCGGACAAATATTGATTTAACCTTTTGAGTGCCAGATGGATATGCAAATGAAAGCCATCACCTAAAAGAGTAACTGGTGATTTTGAAAGCCCTTTCAGAGTCACCTTTATATTGCACTAGTAAATGCTGCCTGGCATTGCCCGTGGGATTTCAGAGTAAGTAATGTGCATGTTTTGGTTGTACAGAGAACTATGTTGGGCTTGGCGACTCTCCAGGCCGAAGCTTCATTGGGTTGGATGGCTCCCTGGGTGGCACTTAATGGCCGGAGTGCTCGGGCTTCCTTTGTGGTGTGGGAGAAGGAGGTAAGAGCAGATATTGTGTTAAAAGGCATGAAGAGGGGAGTTGGAAGGTGATGTGGAGGGCATGTCCCTACAGCAATTTTCACAGGAGTGGCCAGGGGGACTTCAGCCCCCACCCCACCGTAGCCATTTCTGTTAAAATCACTGCACCTTGGAAAATTGATGCAGTGAAAAATCACACCTGCAAAAATCACTGCCCTATGGCAACTGGCTTCTGAGTGGGCAAACACCGCCACCCTGTGGAGGGGTGGACAGTGAACCAGAAACATATATATATATATAATTATATAAAACAAAGTGGTTAGAATGCAGGATCCCAACTAGAAAGTGCATACTAGGTCTTAGTAGAAATAAAGTTATTTTATTATGTAAACGTTTCTGCCCCATCCTGGGCCTTCCTCAAGACAAAGAATGCTCAACACAAGTGACCTTAAATACAGTATCAAGGTAAAATTGTGACAAATTTACACAGGCTTACTGTTAATGACATCATCAAGTGTGAGACACATATTCACGTATATAGGGTAAACTGTCTTTTAACCCTAGCAATGCCAAAAACATTATACATTTTTACATGTGCTTAATAAAACATCGTGTGTTGGAAACAAATCACCACAAGTAAGGAATCGTTACAGAATGTTGAGTCTGTCTGGCATATTACAGTACAACTGGATATTCAAAAGAACACTTATTCAAGCAACTAAACATATAAGTCCATAAATTGTGATGATACCTGACTACCTTGGCTATTGTCCTCAGTCCCGTGTGTTTACTCCCATTATGTAATCCAGTGCGAGTCCAAATCTGATATCATTTAACATTGATGTGATCAGAGATCCTGCCTCTGGATAATGTAAATCTCTGAGCCACTGGCTCTACGTGTACCGCGATATAGCGGACTGCACGGAGTCCTATGTTGTGGTCCTTGGAGGCATCAACGGCTTCTCCCTCCCCGCTCTCCTGCCGAGCCCTGGACTGCATTATGATTCATTATTTCGAGTAAGTAATAAAAGTGTGACATGTTTGAATTCTAATCTCTGTTTGTGACAATGTTTGTGTGGACGTGAGGGCATTGCTGTATTTTCACTGCATTAACCCTTTCAGTGTCAGAGAGGCATGCACCATACTACAAAACAGAGTGCTGCATACCACTGGCACTCATAGTGAAGAGCAACATGGTGCCTACTCCATTACAGGGGGTATACTGTACTGTACAGGATTCACATTTAACCCTTTGAGTGGCAGACTGCTATGCAGCACAATGCTTTGCAACATACTACATGCCCCTCTGACACTCAGACGGTTAATGTAATGAAAATACAGCAATGTCCTCACGTCCACACACACAAAGTCACAAACACAGATCACAATACAAACACGTCAACTTTTATTACACTTACTCAAAATAATATATCATAATGCAGTCCTCATTATAATGACGGGCAACGCCGTCCCACTTTGCTAGTGTGTGTGTGTGTGTGTATATATATATATATATATATATATATATATATATATATATATATATTTATTTAATATATTAGCTTTTTTTTAAATTAATAAGGCTAGTTTGAGTTGGTTAGATGTAAACCAAGTAAACCAAGCTGTGCAAGCACTTCCCAATATTATCTCTGATACTGACACTTAACTCTTTCAGTGCTAGGGCAGAAATGGATTACTGAGCAGTGTCTGCAAGTGGGGAAGGTAATGTAGGGTTAAGACAGGAAGTGTCTGCACATCATGCCTTAAAGCGGAACTACCATCCCTTCTAAACTTGCCCCCAAATAATTACCCATCTGGTGACTAGCTGACTAGTCACAGAATTCCTACTGCTCCCAGGACTGACAGCCAGGAAACAGCGCAGACATCTTTGCATAGTGACATCTGCGCTCCTGCTCTGTCAGTCCCTTCCGGAGTTGTGCGACTCCTTGAGCAGACTGGGACTGAAATCGCAGGTGCACAGTCGTCACTATGCAAAGATGTCTGCGCCGTTTCCTGGCTGTCAGTCCTGAGAGCAGTAGGAATTCTCTAAAAGAAGGTAATAATTCTGGCAAGTAGCACTATTGAGCAACTAGATGCCAGATGGGCAATTCTTTAGGGGCAAGTTTAGGCGGGGTGGTAGTTCCGCTTTAAAGGGATAGTTAAGGCTGATCTTAACAAAGTTTAATATTGTAGTTATTAAAAAAATAAAGGAATTGATGTAACATTGGTCTCTCAAACATGTATAGTTTGAGAGAGATACTTTCCAAAGTTACCCCCTCCCACCCCTTTCACAGATGTTAGCCTCTAGCTGACAGAAGGATATCCTGGTCCCAGGACCGGTCAGCGGCTCTTCAGCAGAGCAGAAATACTGCAATCAAAAAAGAAATACTTCATGGAACGGTCTACAAAGTGTGTTTGGTTTGCAAGCACACTTTGCAGACTGTTCCAATGAAGTATTTCTTTTTAGATAGCGCTATTTTGGCTCTGCTGAAGAGCCACCGTTGGGTCGCATGATCAGGATCTCCTTCTGTCATTTGGAACTCTGACGTCAGTGAAAGGGGAGGGAGGCGAGAACATTAGAAAAGGATATCTCTCAAACTATACATGTTTGAGAGACTGGAGTTACACTAATTCCTTTATTTTTCTAATAACTACAATATTAAACTTTGTTTAAATCATCCTTTACTATCCATTTAATGAGCATAAACATTAAATCTAAATAACTCAAATACGAAAATGGATAATACAACATGAAGATGATTTTGAACGCTCTTTTAAAATAACAAACGTTGCTTTTTTAGGAGGTAGATCACCGCTCTAGTTTTCATGGGTATAAAGATGCCATTTAAAAGGATACTATATAGCATTCAAGGGGTTAAAAGACACATTTATATCAATGCAGATTGTGTAAATGTTATTTGTTTCCTATAGTGCAGCTGCGTTGTCCCATAATTGATCTACTTTGTTTCTATACAAAAGTCCCGACATTTCAGAGAAATCCAAGATTATCCCCTTGGTGACGAGAGATTTTATTTTACTAGAGGGCCAGAGCAATTTTGGACTTTTGGTATGTCATTGTTCAACCATATTTTCCCTCTTATTCCTTTAGAGCGCCCACACAATTTATATTTTATATATATATATATATATATATATATATATATATATATATATATATATATTATATATAATTTTTTTTAATGAGCAGAGCTTTCTTTTGATGCCATATCTATATGTATAACCCATCATTTAGTTTGATAATGTTATAAAAAGGAGAACTTTGTAGGGTCAAATCCCTCTGTCCCTCTTTTTCACCCTGGTGTCCCTGTGTTTAGGAGATCAGACTGTGTGGTGTGTATATAAGTGTATCACCCTGGTGTCCCTGTGTTTAGGATATCAGACTTGTGTGGTGTGTATATAAGTATATCACCCTGGTATCTCCGTGTTTAGGAGATCAGACTGTGTGGTGTATATATAAGTGTATCACCCTGGTGTACCTGTGTTTAGTAGATCAGACTGTGTGGTGTGTGTATAGAAGTGTATCACCCTGGTGTCCCTGTGTTTAGTAGATCAGACTGTGTGGTGTGTATAGAAGTGTATCACCCTGGTGTCCCTGTGTTTAGTAGATCAGACTGTGTGGTGTGTATATAAGTGTATCACCCCGGTGTCCCTGTGTTTAGGAGATCAGACTGTGTGGTGTGTATAGACGTGTATCACCCTGGTGTCCCTGTGTTTAGGAGATCAGACTGTGTGGTGTGTATAGAAGTGTATCACCTGGTGTCCCTGTGTTTAGGAGATCAGACTGTGTGGTGTGTATAGAAGTGTATCACCCCGGTGTCCCTGTGTTTAGGAGATCAGACTGTGTGATGTGTATAGAAGTGTATCACCCTGGTGTCCCTGTGTTTAGGAGATCAGACTGTGTGGTGTGTATAGAAGTGTATCACCCTGGTGTCCCTCTGTTTAGGAGATCAGACTGTGTGGTGTGTATAGAAGTGTATCACCCCGGTGTCCCTGTGTTTAGGAGATCAGACTGTGTGGTGTGTATAGAAGTGTATCACCCTGGTGTCCCTGTGTTTAGGAGATCAGACTGTGTGGTGTGTATATAAGTGTATCACCCTGGTGTCCCTGTGTTTAGGAGATCAGACTGTGTGGTGTGTATAGAAATGTATCACCCTGGTGTCCCTGTGTTTAGGAGATCAGACTGTGTGGTGTGTATAGTAGTATATCACCCCAGTGTCCCTGTGTTTAGGAGATCAGACTGTGTGGTGTGTATAGAAGTGTATCACCCTGGTGTCCCTGTGTTTAGGAGATTGCACTGTGTGGTGTGTATATAAGTGTATCACCCTGGTGTCCCTGTGTTTAGGAGATCAGACTGTGTGGTGTGTATATAAGTGTATCACCCTGGTGTCCCTGTGTTTAGGAGATCAGACTGTGTGGTGTGTATAAAAGTGTATCACCCCGGTGTCCCTGTGTTCAGGAGATCAGACTGTGTGGTGTGTATAGAAGTGTATCACCCTGGTGTCCCTGTGTTTAGTAGATCAGACTGTGTGGTGTGTATAGAAGTGTATCACCCTGGTGTCCCTGTGTTTAGTAGATCAGACTGTGTGGTGTGTATATAAGTGTATCACCCCGGTGTCCCTGTGTTTAGGAGATCAGACTGTGTGGTGTGTATAGACGTGTATCACCCTGGTGTCCCTGTGTTTAGGAGATCAGACTGTGTGGTGTGTATAGAAGTGTATCACCTGGTGTCCCTGTGTTTAGGAGATCAGACTGTGTGGTGTGTATAGAAGTGTATCACCCCGGTGTCCCTGTGTTTAGGAGATCAGACTGTGTGATGTGTATAGAAGTGTATCACCCTGGTGTCCCTGTGTTTAGGAGATCAGACTGTGTGGTGTGTATAGAAGTGTATCACCCTGGTGTCCCTCTGTTTAGGAGATCAGACTGTGTGGTGTGTATAGAAGTGTATCACCCCGGTGTCCCTGTGTTTAGGAGATCAGACTGTGTGGTGTGTATAGAAGTGTATCACCCTGGTGTCCCTGTGTTTAGGAGATCAGACTGTGTGGTGTGTATATAAGTGTATCACCCTGGTGTCCCTGTGTTTAGGAGATCAGACTGTGTGGTGTGTATAGAAATGTATCACCCTGGTGTCCCTGTGTTTAGGAGATCAGACTGTGTGGTGTGTATAGTAGTATATCACCCCAGTGTCCCTGTGTTTAGGAGATCAGACTGTGTGGTGTGTATAGAAGTGTATCACCCTGGTGTCCCTGTGTTTAGGAGATTGCACTGTGTGGTGTGTATATAAGTGTATCACCCTGGTGTCCCTGTGTTTAGGAGATCAGACTGTGTGGTGTGTATATAAGTGTATCACCCTGGTGTCCCTGTGTTTAGGAGATCAGACTGTGTGGTGTGTATAAAAGTGTATCACCCCGGTGTCCCTGTGTTCAGGAGATCAGACTGTGTGGTGTGTATAGAAGTGTATCACCCCGGTGTCCCTGTGTTTAGGAGATCAGACTGTGTGGTTTGTATAGAAGTGTATCACCCTGGTGTCCCTGTGTTTACGAGATCAGACTGTGTGGTGTGTATAGAAGTGTATCACCCTGGTGTCCCTGTGTTTAGGAGATCGGACTGTGTGGTGTGTATAGAAGTGTATCACCCTGATGTCCCTGTGTTTAGGATATCAGACTGTGTGGTGTGTATATAAGTGTATCACCCTGGTGTCCCTGTGTTTAGGAGATCAGACTGTGTGATGTGTATATAAGTGTATCACCCTGGTTTCCCTGTGTTTAGGAGATCAGACTATGTGGGGTTTGTATATAAGTGTATCACCCTGGTGTCCCTGTGTTTAGGAGATCAGACTGTGTGGTGTGTATATAAGTGTATCACCCTGGTTTCCCTGTGTTTAGGAGATCAGACTATGTGGGGTTTGTATATAAGTGTATCACCCTGGTGTCCCTGTGTTTAGGAGATCAGACTGTGTGGTGTGTATATAAGTGTATCACCCTGGTGTCCCTGTGTTTAGGAGATCAGACTGTGTGATGTGTGTATATAAGTGTATCACCCTGGTGTCCCTGTGTTTAGGAGATCAGACTGTGTGGTGTGTATATAAGTGTATCACCCTGGTGTCCCTGTGTTTAGGAGATCAGACTGTGTGGTGTGTATATAAATGTATCACCCTGGTGTCCCTGTGTTTAGGAGATCAGACTGTGTGGTGTGTATATAAGTGTATCACCCTGGTGTCCCTGTGTTTAGGAGATCAGACTGTGTGGTGTGTATAGAAGTGTATCACCCTGGTGTCCCTGTGTTTAGGAGATCAGACTGTGTGATGTGTATATATGTGTATCACCCTGGTGTCCCTGTGTTTAGGAGATCAGACTGTGTAGTGTGTATATAAGTGTATCACCCTGGTGTCCCTGTGTTCAGGAGATCAGACTGTGTGGCGTGTTTATAAGTGTATCACATTGCTCCACAGCAATAAAACTCACATTAACCCTCTGAGTGCCAGAGGGGTACACAATGCATTGTAAAGCAAGAGGGTTAATGTTTGTATAAACTTCAGTATATGTGTTTATAAATTAGTCTGTGTAAAGAAATTGCTTTTCTCTCCTGAATCATTTATTCAGCTATACAAAGCTGTGCAATATAGGCCATGAAGTAACCAAACAAGCTCTATCCACCAGTCCTGATGCCAGGACCACAGCATAAAAATTCCTGTCTTGGGCAGTGTGGGGCATTGTGAGTTCTGTTCTCAGCTTCTCTCTTCCTCATGATCACAGTGAGGAGGTGGGAAGCAGGGAACACTGATAAAGGCAATGCTTGCTTACATTGCCTTTGTCATGTGGCTCCATAGACATGTGTGACTGCTGTAGTAGAGATCACATGTTCCAAGCCACTGGGGAATGGCTGAAACTGACTGCTGTGGTCCTGGAGCAGTCTGGTCCAGCCTCCCTGCAATGATCATAGAATGCCCTGAGGCAAACTCTGATCATTAACCCGCTATATGCCAGGACCGTCCTTGGTCGTCACACGTTTACTTGATTAAAATGATTCATCTGTAACATATACATAGACAATATGGTAGGTAAAGATTACAAAACCCTTTTTGTCCCATTAAAAAATATCTAGTTAAAATAAGACATTTAAAGGAACACTAATAACTAAATATAAAACTTACTTATAAAAACACAGTAATGCTTACATTTCATTAAATCTCAGACACACTATTTAAAATATATAAATCCAAGAAACCTCAAAAACAGCGCAAACACAAAGAAAACATAAGTAGCATCTAAGTGTAGTAGTCTTTAATATAACATCTTACGAAATTAAAAGAATTGCACTTACAATAGCCCTTCTTGGGCTTTATGCGATGGGTATGGGTCTTTATCCTCGTAGCCCCAGACTTTGGACTTTGTTACTTCTGTGTGCCTCTCTGTCCTTGGAAGATCCGTCCTCTGTGTGCCGAATTCAATCTTTGCTTTATGCGGTAAGTTCTTACTCGTTCGTGCAAGTAATCCAATAGTTCAGCGTAAGTAAAGGGACCGGAGTAATCCCTTCGCTGTTACCTATGCCCGCCCGAAAACCTCGTGGCGGCTGCGGCATCCAAATTGCAGGTGCTATGGATGAAGGACCGGGGCGGAGTAACAGATCTCAAAGGGGGCGTGGGAGGGACCCAATGGTGGCGAATAGGGAATGAGTCTGAAGCGCCCTAACGTTTTCGCAGACGTACCGTCTGCTTCTTCATGGGGCAGAAAAAGACCTAGGTTTACTAATGGATGATATTTATACCCATCAGTTAATCGTTCAAGTAAATTGAACGATTAGATGGTGAGCCAAAAATGAGACATCGCTAACATACCTTTGAAATACAGTGAAATGAAGGGAAATTAGAGAGATTAAAAACATACATATAATATATAATACGCATATGTTTAAGATTACTCTCATATTTGAGTGGCACCAATGAATGAAACATTTGTGTGCAATATTCGAATAAAGATCTTATTTATATGATAATAACAACTATTATTTATTTTATTCAAAAGAAATTAATTCATTGGGAATAGGGACTTAAAACTAAAAATAATGTGAATAAAGACATATGCTATGTGTTGCAGTGTGATGTGATGGTGAAAGTGTGTGAAATATAAACGTGTAAAAAGGAAAAGAAAAAGATGAATGTGTCTGAAATCTTGTATATAATTATAAAGTGTGTGTGATGTGGAAAAGTGTGTGAAAAAATGGTGATGGTGAGAAATGCTGAAATGAGAAAATGTGTGAAAATATGAGTGTTGAGTGGTCCATTGAAATCAATGTGTAATGACTTATTTAATAAAGTATGATGTACTGTGAGATAGTGTATTTGAAAAAATGTTGCATGACAAAATAATGTTACATTCAGTGGTACTATCCATTACAATGTTGCAACAAGTATTAAAACTTTAACCATATCCTAATATGACTTTTTGACATTAGTATGAAGAAAAGAACTGATCAAAAACCTAGATGAAACTAAAAAGTACACTCTCTATTGATTCCATATAAAATAAAAAAATATATATAAAAATAAAATAAGTTATGAAGATGCATTAAATTAAAAAAATAAAATATCACAAAGATCTCTGACTAAAAGTTTAGCTAAAATATTTTTGTAAGAGAATATATATTCTAATTATAAAAAGGAGGCGAAATCAAAATCTACATTTAACCCATAAGGGTACAAAGTTTGTAATTCGTGTATCCAAAATGATTCTCTTTGCCTGAGTTTGAGAAGTCTATCACCACCTCTATGTCCAATTTTAACTTGTTCTATACCTAAAATTTCTATGTTTTTATGATCGCACTGGTGTATTAGTTTAAAGTGTTTAGATAAGCTGTGGGTTTCCAGTCCTTTTTTGATATTATAAAGATGCTCATTGAATCTGGTTTTTAATTTGCGTTTGGTCCGCCCTATATATTGCAATTTGCATGAGCAAGTGATTAGATATACTATATAAGTACTGGAACAAGATATGAAATCCTTGATAGTATACTCTTTGTTGGTTTTGGTAGAACTAAAATGAGAATTTTTTGGTTTTTTTAAACATTTGCAAACTTTACAATTAATCTTCCCACATTTGTACATACCTCGTCTATCTGATAGCATATGTTTTGGAGATTCTATTTTGTGGTGTATATCACTAGGGGCTATATAACTGGATACATTTCTGTTTTTCTTGTAAATGAATTTAGGAAAATTACTAGTGTTGAGCGAGCGTGCTCGGCCGATGCTCGGATCGGCTCGAGCATCGCTCTGCTCGGCACATGGCGGTACTCGTACGAGTACCGCCATGTGCTCGCCCGACATGTTCGGGTGAAGAGGATCTGTGCCGGAAGAGGCACAGATCCGAAGACGCTCCGCTGGACCACCAGGGAATGGAGGTACGGGGGCATTGCGGAGATGAAGGGGGCATTGCGGAGATGAAGGGGGACATTGTGGAAGAGGGGCATAGACTCTATGCCCCTCTTCCACAATGTCCCCCTTCATCTCCGCTATGCCCGTCTTCCACAATGTGCCCCTTCATCTCCGCTATGCCCCTCTTCCACAATGTCCCCCTTCATCTCCTATGCCATAGCGGAGATGAAGGGGGACATTGTGGAAGAGGGGCATAGCGGAGATGAAGGGGGACATTGTGGAAGAGGGGCATAGAGTCTATGCCCCTCTTCCACAATGTCCCCCTTCATCACCGCTATGCCCCTCTTCCACAATGTCCCCCTTCATCTCCGCTATGGCATAGGAGATGAAGGGGGACATTGTGGAAGAGGGGCATAGCGGAGATGAAGGGGGACATTGACCAGGCACCCTCCGCTCATCAGAGCAGGGGGTGCCTGGTTTAATGCTCGAGTGCTCCCATTCATTTGAATGGGGCTCGGGTGCTCGGCCGAGCACTCGAGCATCAGGGGGTGCTCGGTCAGAGCACCCGAGCACCCGAGCATCGGGGTGCTCGCTCATCCCTAAAAATTACCTATAAGTGGTGCTAAAACTAAATCCTCCTTTAGAATGTGCCAGTGTTTCTTTAGAATATGTTCTATTTGTTTTGATTGACTATTGAAAACTGTGGTAAAAGCTGGTATGTTATTATTGTATGTTTTGTTCTTGGTTTTGTATTGTAGAAGATCATCTCTGTTAAGTACTTTAGTTTTTTCTAGAGCTTCTTCTACAATTAGTGGATTATATTTTTTCTCCTTGAATTTCCTTTTAAGGATATTTGATTCTTCCAAAAAATCTTTATTGTTTGAACAATTCCGTTTAATTCTTTGGAATTGACCATATGGAATGTTATTTATCCATTTTTTGTTATGACCACTATAAGCATGTAGGTATTTGTTGCCATCTACTTGTTTCCTAAAATTACGTGACTGAATAGCCAGTTCTGAGTTGAAAAAAAGATCTACGTCCAGGAATTCAATATGCTGTGCTTGAATATTACTAGTGAATTTTAGGTTCAGAGAATTTTTATTCATGTAACCTATGAATTGTTGGCATTGAACTTCTGTACCATTCCAAATGAACAACAGGTCGTCTATATATCTTTTATAGTAGACAATGTTATGTGTAAAGGGATTATTATTGTGAATATACTCCCTTTCCCACTGTCCCATATAAAGATTGGCGTAGGAAGGGGCAAAGGCTGAGCCCATCGCTACGCCAGACGTTTGTAGAAAGAACTGTTGTTCAAAGAGGAAATAGTTATGATGTAGGATGTAATGTATACAATCAATAATAAACTCTACCTGATGTGGTGGTAAAATCTGTATTTCTTTCAACTTGTTATAGATAGCCTCAATGCCTTGGGAGTGAGGAATGCAAGTATACAAACTAGATACATCACATGTTACCCACAGATAACTATGTTTCCATTTAATGTCTTTTAGACCATTGAGAACATGTGTGGTATCCTTTAAGAACGAAGGTAGTATATTAACCAAAGGATTTAGAAATTCATCTATATATTGAGAAAGATGATATGTGAGGGAATTGATGCCAGAAACAATGGGCCTACCAGGTGGTTGACTAATGGATTTATGTAATTTAGGTAGATGGTAAAAGATGGGGATGGTTGGGTTTTCATTGAATAAAAATGCAAACTCTACTTCTGTTATTATATTCTTATGTAAGGCATTATGTAGCAATTGTTTGAGTTCTAAAATAAAATGTGTAGTTGGATCACTCCTTAGTTTTTTATACGTATCTGTGTCACCTAGTAATCTAAAAGCCTCATTTAGATAATCTCCTTTGTTTTGAATACAGATGCCTCCTCCTTTGTCAGCCTGCCTTATTATGATATTGTGGTTTTTTTGTAATTGTTTCAAAGCTTCTTTCTCTTGGAAATTGAGATTATGTGATTTTTTTGGGATACAGGGTGCCAGTTTTTCCAGGTCTCTCAAAACCAATTGATTATAAACTTTCATTTGTTCTGATTGGCTAAAAGTGGGATAGAAAGTAGATTTTGTTCTCTTCGTACTGTAAATGGGATCACTAATATCTGTGGTAATTGTTTCATCTTGTAAGTTTTGTAACATTCGTATATTATATTTGTCTTGCATAGTCTGATTGGTGAATGATGGTTGTGAAACAGATGGAGTAATGGCAAAATGTCTTTTTAGGGTCATGGATCTGATATATTTGTGAACATCTATGTATACTTGGAATTTGTTATGTGGTTGAGCTGGTGCAAAAGATAAACCTTTATTGAGGATTTTAATCTCTGCCGAGGAGAGAGTGTGATTACTGAGATTATGAATGGTTTGAACAGTTAATTGGTTACTGTATCTATTTTTGTGATTTTTGTGGCTGCCTCCTCGGCAACCTCTTCTGTAGACAAATGCCTTTTTTTGTTGTGAGTCTGAGGTGGTGATAACTGAAACATCGTTTGTTGTGCAACTACTGGTGTGTGTAATTCCTCCCTTACTACTCTTGGGAGTTGTATTGTTTGAGTTTGGAGGTTTGGATTGGGAGCATGAGGCTGATTCCTTAGGGCTTGACTGAAAGTCAGGGATGGTGTTACATGTTGTGACATGAGGGGTGCTGGGATCTGAACTTGTGGTTGTGAGTTTGAAGGAGAGACTTGATTGTGGGTAGTGTGTGTGTTTGCTGTGTTCTTTCTTCGGTGGGGTGGCTGATGGTCCCATCCTAAAAAATGATGTGATTGAATATTTTTTGGTCTGGCACCATTGGGGTTATTAGATAGTGCTTGAAAACGATTATTGGTGGGCACTGTGTAATTTTGTGGATAAGTATTAGAGTAATTATTGAGTGTATTTCTATGTGAATGGTATTGTGGCTGTAGCAGATGTCTATTGGTAGAATATCTGGGATGGGAATTTCTAGGGTGTGAAAATCCATGATGATTAATTGTCTTTGATCTATTTTCATAATCTTTTTTGTCTCTGATGAATTTCTTTTGTTTCGTGTGAGTTATATTTTTTTCCAATATACTTAGATTTTTGTTGATATGATTCTGTAATTTTTTGTGTTCATTACTCAAAGTTGCTCTATTAATTTTGTTCTCTAATTCCTCAATATCTTTTTTGGTTTGGTTCAACCTAAAATCTCTATATTTGATAAGTAATTCAATGAGTTGTAGCGAACAGTTTTCTAAAATAGTATCCCATTCGCTAAGGAACTCTATTTCTTCAGTTTCAAAGGATGGAGACTTATAAAGTCTAAGTCCTCTGGGTATGATCTTATGCTTTTTGTAATTTTCTAGGGATATTAGATCAAAACAATCCTTGGTTTCCTTAGTGAGCTTTCTCTCTAATTCTCTAATTAGTTGTAATGGATCATCACAACTAGTAGGTTGTATGTTCTCAGCCTGTAGGAAATCAAGAGTTCTGCTTCTAGTTTGTCTAATATTTTGATATGAAATTTGTTCGGCCATTTTAAAAGGTAGGTGCTGCTGATGTAAAGAAATACAAGGAACAAAACTTTGGAAAAAAGAACCAATTCTAAACAAAAAAGCGCTCACTACCTAATGGTCTAAAACACAATTAGTTAGATAACAATAGTTAAGAAATTGATGAAATGGAGATTAGAGTACATACAAATGAATGATGAAATGATGAAAGATGAAAACACTTAATGGTCCATTAGTAGAGACACAGTTACTATTTGGATAATGGATAGGTGATGGATGATGAAGAATAAATGGAAACTGATGATACAGAAGTGCTTGCTGCAGGATGAGATGCGACTGGTGGCCTTGTCCACCGTTGTAATAGATAAATCCAAGAAACCTCAAAAACAGCGCAAACACAAAGAAAACATAAGTAGCATCTAAGTGTAGTAGTCTTTAATATAACATCTTACGAAATTAAAAGAATTGCACTTACAATAGCCCTTCTTGGGCTTTATGCGATGGGTATGGGTCTTTATCCTCGTAGCCCCAGACTTTGGACTTTGTTACTTCTGTGTGCCTCTCTGTCCTTGGAAGATCCGTCCTCTGTGTGCCGAATTCAATCTTTGCTTTATGCGGTAAGTTCTTACTCGTTCGTTACCGCGGTTGGGTTTTCATTGAATAAAAATGCAAACTCTACTTCTGTTATTATATTCTTATGTAAGGCATTATGTAGCAATTGTTTGAGTTCTAAAATAAAATGTGTAGTTGGATCACTCCTTAGTTTTTTATACGTATCTGTGTCACCTAGTAATCTAAAAGCCTCATTTAGATAATCTCCTTTGTTTTGAATACAGATGCCTCCTCCTTTGTCAGCCTGCCTTATTATGATATTGTGGTTTTTTTGTAATTGTTTCAAAGCTTCTTTCTCTTGGAAATTGAGATTATGTGATTTTTTTGGGATACAGGGTGCCAGTTTTTCCAGGTCTCTCAAAACCAATTGATTATAAACTTTCATTTGTTCTGATTGGCTAAAAGTGGGATAGAAAGTAGATTTTGTTCTCTTCGTACTGTAAATGGGATCACTAATATCTGTGGTAATTGTTTCATCTTGTAAGTTTTGTAACATTCGTATATTATATTTGTCTTGCATAGTCTGATTGGTGAATGATGGTTGTGAAACAGATGGAGTAATGGCAAAATGTCTTTTTAGGGTCATGGATCTGATATATTTGTGAACATCTATGTATACTTGGAATTTGTTATGTGGTTGAGCTGGTGCAAAAGATAAACCTTTATTGAGGATTTTAATCTCTGCCGAGGAGAGAGTGTGATTACTGAGATTATGAATGGTTTGAACAGTTAATTGGTTACTGTATCTATTTTTGTGATTTTTGTGGCTGCCTCCTCGGCAACCTCTTCTGTAGACAAATGCCTTTTTTTGTTGTGAGTCTGAGGTGGTGATAACTGAAACATCGTTTGTTGTGCAACTACTGGTGTGTGTAATTCCTCCCTTACTACTCTTGGGAGTTGTATTGTTTGAGTTTGGAGGTTTGGATTGGGAGCATGAGGCTGATTCCTTAGGGCTTGACTGAAAGTCAGGGATGGTGTTACATGTTGTGACATGAGGGGTGCTGGGATCTGAACTTGTGGTTGTGAGTTTGAAGGAGAGACTTGATTGTGGGTAGTGTGTGTGTTTGCTGTGTTCTTTCTTCGGTGGGGTGGCTGATGGTCCCATCCTAAAAAATGATGTGATTGAATATTTTTTGGTCTGGCACCATTGGGGTTATTAGATAGTGCTTGAAAACGATTATTGGTGGGCACTGTGTAATTTTGTGGATAAGTATTAGAGTAATTATTGAGTGTATTTCTATGTGAATGGTATTGTGGCTGTAGCAGATGTCTATTGGTAGAATATCTGGGATGGGAATTTCTAGGGTGTGAAAATCCATGATGATTAATTGTCTTTGATCTATTTTCATAATCTTTTTTGTCTCTGATGAATTTCTTTTGTTTCGTGTGAGTTATATTTTTTTCCAATATACTTAGATTTTTGTTGATATGATTCTGTAATTTTTTGTGTTCATTACTCAAAGTTGCTCTATTAATTTTGTTCTCTAATTCCTCAATATCTTTTTTGGTTTGGTTCAACCTAAAATCTCTATATTTGATAAGTAATTCAATGAGTTGTAGCGAACAGTTTTCTAAAATAGTATCCCATTCGCTAAGGAACTCTATTTCTTCAGTTTCAAAGGATGGAGACTTATAAAGTCTAAGTCCTCTGGGTATGATCTTATGCTTTTTGTAATTTTCTAGGGATATTAGATCAAACCAATCCTTGGTTTCCTTAGTGAGCTTTCTCTCTAATTCTCTAATTAGTTGTAATGGATCATCACAACTAGTAGGTTGTATGTTCTCAGCCTGTAGGAAATCAAGAGTTCTGCTTCTAGTTTGTCTAATATTTTGATATGAAATTTGTTCGGCCATTTTAAAAGGTAGGTGCTGCTGATGTAAAGAAATACAAGGAACAAAACTTTGGAAAAAAGAACCAATTCTAAACAAAAAAGCGCTCACTACCTAATGGTCTAAAACACAATTAGTTAGATAACAATAGTTAAGAAATTGATGAAATGGAGATTAGAGTACATACAAATGAATGATGAAATGATGAAAGATGAAAACACTTAATGGTCCATTAGTAGAGACACAGTTACTATTTGGATAATGGATAGGTGATGGATGATGAAGAATAAATGGAAACTGATGATACAGAAGTGCTTGCTGCAGGATGAGATGCGACTGGTGGCCTTGTCCACCGTTGTAATAGATAAATCCAAGAAACCTCAAAAACAGCGCAAACACAAAGAAAACATAAGTAGCATCTAAGTGTAGTAGTCTTTAATATAACATCTTACGAAATTAAAAGAATTGCACTTACAATAGCCCTTCTTGGGCTTTATGCGATGGGTATGGGTCTTTATCCTCGTAGCCCCAGACTTTGGACTTTGTTACTTCTGTGTGCCTCTCTGTCCTTGGAAGATCCGTCCTCTGTGTGCCGAATTCAATCTTTGCTTTATGCGGTAAGTTCTTACTCGTTCGTTACCGCATAAAGCAAAGATTGAATTCGGCACACAGAGGACGGATCTTCCAAGGACAGAGAGGCACACAGAAGTAACAAAGTCCAAAGTCTGGGGCTACGAGGATAAAGACCCATACCCATCGCATAAAGCCCAAGAAGGGCTATTGTAAGTGCAATTCTTTTAATTTCGTAAGATGTTATATTAAAGACTACTACACTTAGATGCTACTTATGTTTTCTTTGTGTTTGCGCTGTTTTTGAGGTTTCTTGGATTTATCTATTACAACGGTGGACAAGGCCACCAGTCGCATCTCATCCTGCAGCAAGCACTTCTGTATCATCAGTTTCCATTTATTCTTCATCATCCATCACCTATCCATTATCCAAATAGTAACTGTGTCTCTACTAATGGACCATTAAGTGTTTTCATCTTTCATCATTTCATCATTCATTTGTATGTACTCTAATCTCCATTTCATCAATTTCTTAACTATTGTTATCTAACTAATTGTGTTTTAGACCATTAGGTAGTGAGCGCTTTTTTGTTTAGAATTGGTTCTTTTTTCCACACTATTTAAAATGCTGTACTTTGCAAGTTATATTGATTTTATTTCTTCTCCCACTTACCTTGATGCCATTTCCTTCTCTAATGAAGATGCTGACCCACTTGATTGGCTGTTTGGGCTAGGATTGCTATGGTAATCTGACCTGTTGCACATACAGAGTGAAATCCCCTGTCTTCACATCTTATCCTGACCATTAACTGTGTTGTAGGCAATGGGACTGCACTCTACAAGAGTCTTTGAGGCAGATAGAAGCATTGCAGCACACTGTTTCTTTGTTCCTCATAGGCAGTACTGATTTAATGTTTCCCTCATCTGCCATTTACATCAAATGAAGATGTTGTCTGTCACAACTAGTGCTGCAGAGAGTACCTTCAATCAAACAGGGCCCTGAATGGACCAGTAAAGGACTGAATCTCTAGGGTGATCTAGGCTCTTTAACCCTTGAAATGCAGCAGGCTTAAGACTGGACAGTCGCTGGATGGGAGCCCTCCTGGGAATACTAGTTTATATGTGGCATCCTGCACTGGACAAGAGTGGCAGCTTATGGTCTATTCCTTTAGCTTGGCTGTGGAGGCCTTCATCCTGCAGTGGATTGACAATGGAATCAGTTTATCTATACATTTGTTTTGCAATTGCTTATATAGTGACAGATCTGTCATGCACAGATATGTAGGGTTGCCACCTTTTCTTCAAAAAAATACCGGCCATGGCATTCCCTCCATAGACTTAACATTGGACAGAAGCCAACTTTTTACTGGCCTGCCGGTAAAATACCGGCTGGGTGGCAACCCTACAGATATGTCATATATATACAACAACCTTTGACAGTGGCACTCACAGAGTTAAATTCCTATACTATGCCGGTGCATGTCCCATAGAAAAATTACAAAGAATATATATGTATACTCAGCCTGACATGGATGCACTACATTGAACATTTTTTCAAGCTCTCTTCTGAATCCAGTGTGTTGTCTTTTTACAAAACAAACAAAAAAGGAATTGCACCAGCTGAAATACAGATAAATCATATATAGAAACTACAGTAGACCAGATGCTGTCTGGGTCAGCAATTAGACAAACAAACACTCTAATGGAGGGTTCAAAATGAAAGCCAAACGAACTCCCCAAAACAAGGACCCACATAAAATGAGGCACACTTGATTTATCAAACATAGAAAAATATATTTATTGATACAAAAAAATAAGCAAATATAGGCACTCATAAAAACAATCAAAAACAAAATCAAGAGAGCCCGTCTAAACAGGTAAGAACCTGCTAAATGCTGGGAGACTGATAGTGGAAATAAGTAGACCCTCAAATAATCAGCACGAGTTAAATAACCCAAACAATGGAGCAAACAAGCACTGGAAAAATAATGAGGAGTAGGAATACTTATCCACAAATGTAAAGACCAAGGACCCCAGATGCAAAGGATAACCATCGGACCCTCCAGACTTCAAGACCCAACGTGTATCGCCACCAACTGACGAAGTCGTTTGGCTTTCATTTTGAACCCTCCATTAGAGTATTTGTTTGTCTTTTTACAAGGCTATGGAGTTTCTCCCAGGCTGAGTATACATGTATATTATATATAATATATACACACATACACGATACTGTGCAAAAGTCTTAGGCAGGTGAGGAAGAAAAAAAAATTATATATATATATATATATATATATATATATATATATATATATATATATATATATATAAAACATAGAATGGTAAGCTCCCATACTTGTCATTGTAAATATGCAATGGGTTTTCTTTAAAAGGTTAATATTATGCATGTGGGTCCAGTGGAGGTTTCTCCACCCTCTGCTCTTATGAAAAGCTTACAAACTAGGGAAAGCAGATACAAGCTGTAAGCACTTTACATCCGCTTCCTTGGATGGCAGCCATTGTTTCTTATCTTTGGCTCTGATCTGACAGTGATACCTGAAGCTGAAGGGCTGATTGTTATCTCCTACTGCTGGAGAAGCAGCCAGGTTTCCGTCTGAATCTGCAAGTGTTGGTGAACCAGTGTGCTCGCTGAATGTGCGCAGGCATTATTAGATTATGAAATCAATGACACCCAGGATATTAGTCACACTTGTCTGCATTACCTGACTATGTAATGATGTTCTATTTTTACATCCATTCTGCCATTTCTACCAAAGGAAAGAAAATTACATGCTGTATATTAATTTATTTATATAGTTCAGTAGAAAGAAAGAAGGGGTCACTGAATAAATCAGCTCCATGTATATACATCTCTACTGAGTTTCCAGTGTGATATTATCTATAATACTAGCAGAGAGTTTATCCGCACTCTAGTAGGAGAGTTGTTAGTTGGGATGAGCAAATGACCATGATTTGTTTTACAAATTGATCCAGTGGATATTGAAAACATTCCGGATCTGTCCAAATCACAAAAGGAAGGGGGACAGGGAGAGGGAGAGACAGAGGAACATGGGAGACCAGGGGGCAGGAGCAAATGGAGGGCTGCAAATTTGAATGAGTAAAGGGCAATGACAGTGAGAAAGCAAAACTCACCAAAGACATTGAAGGGAATGCAGTGGCCCAAGAGCATGGAAAGGAGGGTTAGAAGACCAAGTACATGGAAGGGAAGGGAGAAGGCCACTGGAGATGGAGCACTCCAAGCTGATGTAAGGGAGTATAACAAGCCAAGGAGAGGGAACGGGAGTGGGCCTGGGGATAGGAGAAAGAAACGGTGTCATTGCTTACCTGTTGGCCACAGTCCAGTGGTACATGTTCATTTGCTAATGCCTGTGCACTTCTCTGCTTGTGTTTCAGCCGGTGGGCATTGAAAGGCACTTGGTAGTTCCAATCTGTGTGTGCATGCATCTGACCTCCATTTAGCAGATGTTCACATTAATGCACACATCAACATCCTTCTGCGCTTATTGAAACTAACATGGGCTTTACCACTTTGCACAGTTGATAACCCTTTGAGTCCCAGAGGAGTACGCAACGCATTGCATACCCCTCTGGCACTCAAGTTAAGCCTCTGTGCTGAAGACTCAGTCCTACTCTTTGCTGTTTACTTCCTGATCTGATCTTTGTCCATTACTTAACTTCAGTTGTACTCCACCTGTCCCAGCCTCTGGCTTATCCTCTGACCTGCGCATGAATTCAGCCTTCCTGATCCCTTAGCTCATTTATTGATTCTGCGTGAACTCAGCCCGCCCCAACCATCTGACCTGTCTCTGGATTATGAATTGGCTTGGTTGCTTCTGCTACCTTTTGTCTCAAAAGTGTGCTCATTCTGATGTGGCTCCAGCACAACTGGGGTCAGATATTCAACCTTGAGTCAACACCTTTAACTTGGCTTTGGCCTCAACATGGGAACAGTTGTAACTACTATGAATCCAAGCTTCCCTCCCAAGCTCTGATCTCAAGCTTCTCAGATGCAGAGACATCCTGTCCTTCTCAGTCCACATTCCACATTCCATCCACAGTCGTGTCACACAGCTAATTGGGTGGTAGAAAATGGTATAGTTGTAGAAATTCCCTACCTTGTTTAGACAACTGCCATGGACAGGAACATGCTGTAAATGACATCTAAAGGCAAGATAACCTGTTATTTTCATTATTAGCGCAACATGAAGACCAATGACACCAGTAGACTGATTAGCACCATTACATGCCCCAAACTGACAACAAAACATGAGGATTCAAGCTTGAGATGATCTAGGGCTTCAGCATCCCCAGTCAGTACTGCAATGCTCTGTACATCAAGCTAATTACTGCCTAATCCAGGGGCCAAGTAGGGTTATTTTGGAGGGGTGAGGGACCTCTACTCCAGAGTGGATTTTCTAAAACAAAGGTTCTAGGTCACCTTATTCTTGGCCGTCAGTGGGCCATATGCAGAAAAGATAAGAGAAGCATTTCTGGGTCAAACCATATGCACCATAGGGGACAAAAAATGTAATCATTTAAATGGTTGAGCCCTTAAATGCTAGAATGCTAGAGAGATGCTGACACATCACTTTGCTTAGCATTCAAGGGGTTAAAACAAATATAAATAAATGGGAAATTTGAGAGTTTTCTTTTTTCCCCTATGGTGCTGTTAGCTTGCCCCGGGATTGCTCCTCTTTGAGGCATAAGGCCAAGTGTGTTACACCCCAATTTGTCAATCAGAATTCATGCCAGGTGCCACTTGGCAAGGCACTCTATGCGCCCTTAGTTCCACCTATGACCTATTCCTCACATTGCACCACCCCCCAGTCCCATCCACTATTTCCTGGCACAGAAAATATCCTTGGCATATAACACGCAAGAACAAAAAAAGGCTTTAACTCCTAGTTGCTAGAGAGTTCTCCAATTAATTGCTTCACATTGCATTGGTGATCTCTCTAGCACCCAGGGGGCTTACATAATAGCTTGTAAAGGGGTATAAGACTGGTACAGGAACACTGAGATTGCTCTAGCCACATCCACAACTCACAATGTGGGTGTGGCCAGCTCAGCTGAGGCACCCTTCAAAATTTGGAGCAATAGGCAGTTGCCTACTCTGCCTACTGGGAAATACGGCCCTGCCCTCAGTTAGTGGGCCTGTGCAGGGGCAAACACTGGATTTTCAGAGAGGGTTTTCCATAAAATAACATAATGATGCAATGACAATGTCTAGAATTGAGTGAGTCTGCTAAATTACCATTGCAGCTACCTGAGCATAGACCAGAAGTGGGTGACCCATGTGTTTCTTCCCATTGTTGGACTACAATTTCCATCACCTTCAGATGGCTGTAGATGAACGTTGTAGCCCAATTATTTGCCTACCTAATATCAGGGGCCAAAAGTGGGCAAGGGGGGCTTGGGTAACTGCAAACCCACCTTCATAGTAACATAGTTGATGAGGCTGAAAAAAGATATGTCCACCCAGTTCAGCCATTGCTATAACACCCCTTTTGATCCAGAGGATGGCAAAAGGCAAAAAAAGAAAACCCCTCCTTGAAGACATCTCCAATTAAACCCCAATGGTAAAAAAATCTTCCTGATTCAAAATGGAGATCGGATATTTCCCTGGTTCAACATCTGCAGTAAAACCAACTGGTATATGTAGGTAATGGATAGGTATCCATTATGTTTTGAAAGCAAGTACATTATCTGCAAACAATTCCATAACTTTACTGCCCTTACTGTAAAATACCCTGCTTTTGGTTTAGTCAAAATCTCCCTTGCTGTATCTGTGCACAGTAGGGGCCAAAAATGTGAAGTAATGCATTTGTGACCTCTCTAGCACACAAGGGGTTGCAAGTCCCATTTAAATCAATGGTCATGTGAGGAAACTTTATTTCTCCCCAGTGGTTCTGATGGTTTGCTCCAGAATGGCTCCTCTTTTATTCTGTGCACAGTCACCATAACATGACATATGTGTGCAATAACCTGTATACAGATCACTTGATAGATTGTATGATGGGTTCTGGCATTTTCAAAAAGATAGGGATGTGGGGGGCAGGAACAGATCAGAGTTGTATCCCTAACCAGGCTCATTTTCATTCTTAATCCATTCCAGTGGGTGGATATCAGAAATCAATATTGATGGTCTTAAATTAATATCTAAGACTTAACAACCCAACATTCTGCAATTGCATCTCTAGCCCTATAAGTGAATACCACTTGCATCCATCATTTGTGGATGACTCGAGAGCAGCCAATACCAAAGCCTTAGCTTGCAAAACTTGTGTCATATTTCACATGTATGTTATTGTCTTCATCTGATATACAGATTGAGCAAATTATTATGCATGTGTAATGTGGGGAGGGGAAATTGTATAGTCTATAAGAAAAGGTTATAGCAAAGACATTTGCTCATCTGGAGATATATGGACCATAGTCCATCCATTCGTAAATGCTGGACATTGCGGAGTGGGGGGGTTAAAGAAAAGGGAGAGAGAGAGAGAGCGAGAGAGAAAGAGACAGCAGAGACTGAGAGAACCACACAGGGAAAGAGAAAGATGAGAGAGACACAGCGAAAGAGATGAGAAAGAGAGACAGACAGGAGAAAGAGAGATGGACAAGAGAGAGATAAGAGAAGAGTGTATGAGATGGAAGAAAGAGAGAGCGATACAGAGAGAGAGAGAGAGAGGGGTAAGAGAAGAGAGAGACAGAGAGTGAGAAGGAATGAGATGGAGAGAGAGAGGAGAGAGATTATATTCTGGGCTCTTTAAAAAGAAATTGGAGGCAAATAGTAAAATTGTGAAGACTCCCCAATTACACTATTTTTTTATATCCAATTAACTCATTAGATGATAGAGATGTCTTCACCACATTGCAAAGCACTATGTTGAAGACACCTCTAACATCCAAGGGGTTAAGTTTAAAGGGATAGTAATACTTTAATATGACTTTAATATAGGGATTAGTAATAATTAATCTAAATGTATTGCCCCCAGTGTCATCTCTCAAACCTTTATGGTTTGAGAGATAATCACTCCTAAAGTTGCCCTCTCCCTCCCCCTTCCCTGAAGTCAGCATTGTAGCTGACTGAAGGGAAATCCGGTCTTACGATTATCAGGCGGCTCTGCAGCAGAGCCGCGATCGCGTTAATAAAAAAAAAAAATTCACTAAAACGGTCTTCTACGTGTGCTTGAAAACCAAGCACACGTAGAAGACTGTTTCAGTGAAAGATTTCTTTTTTATTAACATTATCGTGGCTGTGCTGCAGAGCCGCCTGAAAGTCGTACGACTGGATTCCCTGCAGTCAGCTAGAACGCTGACTACGGGGAAGGGGGAGGGAAAGGGCAACTTTAGGAGCGATCATCTCTCAAACCATAAAGGTTTGAGAGATGACACTGGGGGCAATACATTTATTTTCAATATGACTTTAAGATAGGGATTTGAAATAATTAAGTATTACTATCCCTTTAAATATTCACAGGAAAACAGTCACAGGTGTATGTTTTTCACAAAGAACGGCATCTCTCCTCCTCCTCACCCATCTGACCACACAATTAAAGGGCAATTATCACATTTTACTGTCTGCACCTATGGGAGTACACCTAGTCAAAAACAAAACAGATTGTAGCAGCCATTTGGGGGTCAAGGGTTAGAAAATTGACCCTTTGGCAGAAACACAACCCAGAGGTTTGTAGCTACAAATTTTGCATGTTGAGTGCTTAGCTCCCATAGACCCTGCATCAGTCTTTCAAGGCAGACACAGAGTGTGTGTGGGGTCTGTGTCATGCAGAACAAGGAGACTGAACTGTCATACTCCAGTCTTGCAATTCAGGTCCCCCACCACATGACCAATGAGGGAAGCCTGTGTATGTATGTGTTTGTGTGTGGGGGGGGAGTCTCTTTTCAAATCCCTGTCCTGCTCCCCTATTGGCCTGCCAGGTCTCATAATGCAGCCTTCGTTTCATTGGTAGGTCTGTATATGATAGTTGCCCTTGAAATTGTTTCCTAATTGGAAAGCCAAGGGGAGCCTCCTCCCTCGAAAAAGAGGACCTCCGTAAATACTGACCAAGCCCCTGGATCAAAATAGAGCAATTCATGGCAAACCAACTGTACCATAGGGAACAAATAAATATCCCCATTGATTTAAAGGGATAGTAATACTTCATTTTATCTTCATGTTTTTTTAATCCCAATAAAATAAAATAAAGAACAATATAAGTCTTATCTCTTAAACCTTTATGGTTTAAAGGGATAGTAATACTTCGTTTTAACTTTATTTTATTTTGTAGGCATTAAAAAAACATGAAGAATGATATAAGTCTTATCTCTCAAACCTTTATGGTTTATGAGATATTCACAAGCAAAGTTCCCCTCCCCGCCCCTTTTACCTAGTGTAAGCCATCTCTTCTCAGATGTGAGTCTGGTTGTATGACAGGACAGATAACAGAAGGGGACAATTTTCTTTGTATGAAAACAATGAAAGCCCTTCCCCCCTTGACAAGTTTTTCAGCTTTTTCCATTATCTTAATTGAAGATTGTCCCTCTCTGCAGTCTACCTGGGCATCTCCCTTCTGATCTGGTTGAACAGGGGGGGGATACTTTGTTTGTGAATATCTCTTAAACCATAAAGGTTTGAGAGATAAGACTTATATCATTATTCATGTTTTTTTAATGCCTACAAAATAAAATAAAGTTAAAATGAAGTATTACTATCCCTTTAAGAGATATTCACAAGCAAAATATCCCCCCCCCCCCTGTTCAGCCAAAGCAGAAGGGAGGTACCCAGGTAGACTGCAGAAAGAGACAATATTCAATTAAGATAAGGGAAAAAGCTGGAAAACTTATCAAGGGGGGCAGGGCTTTCATTGTTCTGATAGGAAGAAGATTGTCCCCTTCTGTTATCTGTCTGGTCTATGGACTGCATTCCACATCTGAGAAAAGATGGCTTACACTAGGTAAAAGGGGCGGGAGGGGAAACTTTGCTTGTGAATATCTATTAAACCATAAAGGTTTGAGAGATAAGACTTATATCATTCTTCATGTTTTTTAATGCCTACAAAATAAAATAAAGATAAAACGAAGTATTACTATCCCTTTAACGTGCTCTGAGATGATGGACACTGTGATCAACATACCTGGGAACTCTCCAGATCTGATTACCAGGTCTCTGGGGACAAAGGCTGATTTTCAGGGTTCAGTGAGTTCCCTTGTAACTCTGTTCACTTCCAGTTCCACTCATTCTCCTCCCTGTTTTTCCCACTCTCCTCTCATTTTACAGGCAAACCACTCCTCCCAATTCCATCCTCCCCAATCAAGATCCACCAACTTTATGAAGCTAATTTTGTCATTTGGACACTCCCACCCCCAACCCTTAATGGACCTCCAAAGGCTTGTGACAAGAAGATTCCCAGGTATGGTGACAGACAAAAACTATGTATATTGTTTTGTAATATTTCTATTATAACTTGTTATTATGGAGATAATTTCACCACTTATCTGATGAGGGGAACTTGCAACACACATATTTTGAAGGGGTTAAAACTGACACAGCCTAATACCTTATTTACTGGAATATTACTTTTTCTATCTATTTTAGCATTTAAAGGGATAATAATACTTAAAGAGATCGTAATACTTTGTTTTATCTTTATTTTGTAGCCATTAAAAAAACATGAAGAATGATATAAGTTTTATCTCTCAAACCTTTATGGTTTGAAAGATATTCACAAGCAAAGTTTCCCCTCCCACCCCTTTTACCTAGTGTAAGCCATCTCTTCTCAGATGTGGAATCCAGTCCATAGACCAGACTGATAGCAGGGGAAAATCTTCTTCCTATGAGAACAATGAAGGCCCTGTCCCCCTTGACAAGTTTTTCAGGTTTTTCTCTTATCTTAATTGAAGAGGGGATACTTTGTCATTGAATTACTCTTGAACTACAACTCTGGCAGAATTGAAATAACACTATCCAAAGTCCAAATACTATAATGATTATTTAGAGCTGCTTTTATTATGAAACATAACTATCCTTAACATTTTTAGGCTTAAATGGATAGTAATGTTTAAAAATAAAAGCAGCTCCAATTAATCTTCATAGTATTTGGGCCCTGGAGAGAGTTATTTCACTACTGTGTACATGTAAAAAGAAAAAAGAGACAGCGCACAAGTGATCTTAAGTGCAGATTGTATAACTAGGTAACATTTATTAAAAGGTGAATAGATAATAAAAATGTAAAAATTAAAAATACAGTCGGTATGTCAAGTAAAATAAAACGAAGGGTATTTCAGTAGCAAAACTATACATCTATTGAAGCCGAATGATACATCTATTGAAGCTGCAATTCTGGAGCAAACCAACTGCATCATAGGGGGAAAATGAAAATTCCACAGATTCCCAAAGATTTAAATGGGGCTTTTAACCCTTTGAGTGCCAGAGGGGTAAGCAACAGATTGCTCTGCTTACCCCTCTGGCACTCAAAGGGTTATCCTCTTGAATGCTAGAAAGGACTCCAATGCATTACTTCACAACGAGTTGAAGAAGGCCACTTTAGAATTGTAGGGGTTAAAATTCCCCATCTAAATGGAAGAAAATGGTAATTTCCTTCCCATGGTCCAGATAGTTTGCTCCAGAATTGCTCATCTTTACCTTGATGAATAAGGTCCTTATTTGCCAAAGTTAAACAATAGCAGCGAATCAGAACAAAGGAGAAAAAGACGGCCAGTATTCACGTCAATCCTAATTACGTGTTGGTGCCTGGGTCTCTCCAATTAAGCCTAGAAAACCTGTAGGACTGAAATAAAAAACAAAAGACATTCTACACCAACTCATTTTTACATCTGATTAAACTTATATTAAATGGTGCTAGCTGCTATGGATGTTTAATGGCAATTCACTATAATAGTTTTTAATGACACCTAATGCCTATAATTATTTATGTAAATTACTAACCCGACTGAGCAATTAATATTTGATTGACAAAAAAAACACTTCTTATTCATTACTCACACCTTTCACTAAATCATACCAAAGAACTATACCCATAGAATAAGTGGCTCTTAAGTTGTTTAACAGAAAGCAGGTTTGAACATTTCAGACTCAGTACTCAGGTGTATATTATATATACTTTTTTTGTTTGCTCTGAAATTCTATTATTTATAACTAGAAACTGACATTTCACTATCTGAAAATGCTTAAATGGCTCTGCAGAATGTGAACTGGGCTTTTTTTATGGCTTATCTCTTTAAGGCAATATTTATGCCTTTGGTCAAAAGGTGTGAACCAAATACAGATCAATTAAATGGCACTTTTAAACAGAGAAGAAAAAGTCAAATTAATCAAGTGCTATATCCTCTGAAATCCCTTGACTAATGCTGAAGCATAGTAACAGAATGTATGACACATGTGGCACTCATAGGTGTATTGTTTAAGGGGGTAGAATCTCCTTGGACTTGGTGACACTGATGTGCTTAGAAAATGGTGCATTTCTGAAGCAAACCACGTTTCTTTAAAGGGGAACTTTCACCTCCTCATTATCCTTATTGTATCCCTTCCTTTGTGTCCCCTCTGTACATTGCGGTGTTTCTTTTTGCCTACAAATCTGTTTAAATGAAGAAAAAAGATTCTTGAATTGTGTACCTTATGACGTTAGCAGCCGCACAGCCGCGCACCGTACGGTGCAGAAGACACTCCCACAGCCTCAGCTCCTTTCACTTGCCCCAGCATCCTCCGATGACGGAGGCGTTCTGTTAGTAAGCTGGAGAGAGATCTCATTGGCTAGATATCGATCTCTGCCAATGAGATCTCTCTCCAGCTTACTAACAGAACACTCTCCGTCATCGGAGGATGCTGGGGCAAGTGAAAGGAGCTGAGGCTGTGGGAGTGTCTTCTGCACCGTACGGTGCGCGGCTGTGCGGCTGCTAACGTCATAAGGTACACAATTCAAGTATCTTTTTTATTCATTTAAACAGATTTGTAGGCAAAAAGAAAGACCGCACTGTACAGAGGGGACACAAAGGAAGGGATACAATAAGGATAATGAGGAGGTGAAAGTTCCCCTTTAAACTACATCACCAGGTGATACTGATCCCACCACTTACTATTGCGAGCAGTAGTCAGTGACTTAACTTCTCCCATACAGCGCATTACAAAAAAATGAGCCTTTTGGACACTGATTGGCGCTATTACTATCAGTTTGATTAAAAAAGTCTGAGTTGTTCTAAATTTTTAATGAAAATCTCCCTGCAGCATGAGTAAGTTTGTTTCACTCTGTAGGAAGACTCCTATACATATTTTTTATTAAAAAGATTATTCCCCTTTAAATAAAGGCAGTTGCCCATGTTACATGTTCACGGACACAAACATTGGTACTAAACTCCCTTGGAAGCTAGAGGCGTCTCCAATGCATTGCAAAGCAATCAGTTAGCAACATCTCTACCATACAAGGGGTTAAAAAGTTTTAAAGTAATATTTCAAGGGGGAATCAAAAGCAAAAAAACAAAACTAAACACTGAATACACTTTAATAGTACCTTTAAACAAGGTTACAGCAATAAGTATTGAATTTGTACAGACAAATTGATTTAGACGTAAGTAATACCATAGCTATAAAATCGAATCAGGTTGCATAAAAACAAATCCCAAGTAATACAGACTGGATCATGTAAATACATTTCGGAAGACAGAACAAATAAAGACATAGGTCCTTCAGAGACAATTTACTGACTCTTTGTACACTGTTTTCTTTTATACTTTCAGTAACATTAAGATGAAAAATGTGATTTACTGAACACAGATCGTGTGATATTATATCACAATAGTCCTTTGCTCTATGAAACACCTCTCTCTCGTTTTTTGGACTGCAATAAAAGTAATTCAGGACACAGTTTAATACTTGTCTGGAAAAACATCAGTTTTATTGAAGCGTTTACTGGCAAACAAACTATAAAATAACATAGCAGTAAAGCATCAGGAAGGATTAAAGGGAAATGTACCCTAAGACATTGACTGCACTGTGGAAGTGTTAAAAAAAGATATTTCACCCTACACAATACTGTCCACTTTGTTGGCTCCTCCACGTCCATCCTTTTCTCCTGGTTTGTCTACCTCCTTTCACTTGTATAATATGCTGGGTTAACTTTAAAAATGTCACACGCAAAAGAACATGCAACTACATGGCGCATTACCCATGTCACCTTGATTAAAAGGGCGACATGAGAATCTTGCACTGCAGGAAAGCGTGAGATTCTCAAGCTGCAGCATAAAACGTCACCTTCAAGTTCCATCATCCTTAGCCATATGGTGGTCTCAGAGGATGATGAGGGTTCTATGCCGTATGCTATTTCTGGCATATAAATAAGCAATAACCTTATCCCAGTGTTCTTTGCAAAGTGCCAAAAGTCAAAAATAACCCTTGAAACACCATTGGTTGTTTTCAGGAATATGGCCCTTTGAATTAAATTATCAGGAGGTACAGTTTAATTGAGTTTCCTACTGTGCCAGCATTGCAGCTCTTCTTGCCACTGCTGCTTATTCATTCACCAGAGTTGAGGCTTGTAGCGCTGCAGCCCAGAGCAGAGCTAGATAAAGTAAGACAAATCTGACTAAGGGTTTATGCTGAGCGCTGCTCCAGGCTCTCTCTCCACTTCTCTGTGTGCAGAATAACAGGGTGGAGCACGCAGAGAAGGGGAGAGAGAGCCCGAGCAGCGCTCAGCATAAACCCTCAGTCAGTTACCTCAATTGCAATTCCCCTGCACCACAGCAACATTGTGATAAGGTTATTGCTAATTGGGAAAAGGTTCTCTTATTTATATGTCAGAAATAGCATACAGCATAGAACTCTCATCATCCTCCGCAACCAACAGATGTTTAATGATTGTGGGACTTGAAGGTGATGTTTCATCCCACGACTTGAGAATCTCGCTCTTTCCTGCAGTGCCTGATTCTCATGTCGCCCTTTTAATCATAATGACATGGTTAGTGCATTCATGTACTCACACGCTCTTTTGTGTGCAACATTTTTAAAGGATACCAATCTGCTGCACTTGAGCTATGGACTAAAAGCTCTTGTAGGTGGTGTATGGGCTAATAATGCACTGACTTTCTCTGCATATGTGAACAGGGGTGTAAGAGGAACCTACTGGTCACACACATGTGGTCACAAGTATGAATAATATGTGCTAACACAGACCTTTGCAAAAAGTTGGTCCCTACTCTGATGCTCAAAGGATAAATAAAGAAAAGGGAAGGGGCTCACCAACACTATCTTCATCTTACTGGCCAGAAACAGCCATGTATGATGATCTCAGCAGCTGCCAGCCAAGATAGGGAACTGGTCTAAGTATAGGTAAATACAGGCCAGTGCAGAGCTGATGGGCCCCATTAGATGCTGAGCCACATCACAAATGCACTCTCTGCACACACTACTTACATTCCCGGTTGTGAAGGATGCCTTTTCTCTCCATCCACACTAGATGTGAGGAATTTTCAGCAGCAGGAATAAAAAGGTTTAAAATAGGCCTCCTGTGGTATGGACCCTTCTGTTGCTTTCTTCCATGCTACATGCTGAAGTGAATTATTGTGCAATGTGCAGGCATCCGTTTATGCATGATGAAGTGTGCATGGAGCATGTACTGTAGTGTCATCATGAGAATGTCAGAACATCTGCATGGAAGTCTATGCACTAAGCTGTGTTAAAGTATCACAGTCTCCCTTTGAGGCCTAAGCAAGCCTGTGCTCTTACCTCTGTATGGCCACCTGCCAGCATGGCCTCAGGCCACTTCCTCATTGCTATAGTCATGTTTCAGGCGCTGGCACAGACGCCTGTTTATGGGCCTATTCTGTTGGGCCTAATTAGGTCCCACCTCCTTCTGCTGCTTTATAACCCTCATTGAGGCTAGGACTTGTTGCCCTTTTGTGGTGTTCCTGTGCGCATCTAGTTTGTTCCTCTGACCCATGCTTGGCTTACGTAGTCTCCTGGTGTTCAATCCTTGGCTTGTCTGACTACTCTATCCGGTTGCGACCTTGGCTGTGGCTGACTTCCTGATCTGTGTATGACTGTGGCTTGTCTGACTACCCGTTCCACGCTGACCATTGCTGTGGCTGACTACCTGACCCGGTTCCTGACCGTGGCCTGTGTGACTGATGCTTGTGCCTCACTCCTGTCTGACTACCTCTAGGCCGATCCAGGGCATGCTCCTTTACTTAGTAGCTCAGCCATCAGCTGGTTGCTTGCAGGTTGCCTCCGCTTGGTGCCTTCCGTTTGCCTCCAGGCTGCTAGTGCAACTTAGTCTCGCTCCTGGGAACTAGCCTCTTACGCTTACCTGTTGCCTGGCTTAGCACTTGTGGTGCTACCTACGCTCTGTGCCTCCTAGTTGCCTTCGGAAAGACAGAGTGCAGCTTGTCTCACTCCTTGCCTCAGTAGTGCGCTCCTATCTGGCTGCATCTATCTAAGCACCTACTCTGTTGCCTCGAGTGGTGCTACCAGCTATGCTATTGGTATCGGTGGTCTATTCACTCTGTGCCTCCGCTGGGTACGGTCCTGTACTAGTCTTATCGTTCCTTCCTGTTGTGGTAGAGCCAAGTCTGGTTCTAAGACTCAGTACCACAGACCTACGGTGGTTCAGTGGGTAGTGGACTAGACACTGTCTGCACATCTATCTCCCCTTTGACTGAGGAAGTGTTCATTATTGCTATTAGTATTCTTATTATCTATTGCTCAATAAACTGGTTTAAATTCACTTGTACTGATTCATGTGTTTCTTTACTGAGAGTCCGTGGAAACTCTTTATTGAGAGACATTATCCTGTTTCCATTTTATTGTATGGAGTCTATGCACTAAGATCTCTTCAACTTGAGATCTCTTAGTGCACAGGCTCCATAGACTAACTTGGGAAATGGAGAGATTATCACACTGCAGACTTTGTCATATCTATATCAAGCCTTAGGGCAGAATCCCCAGCATTTCTAACTACATCTTTCTCAATGTGTCCAATCTTGATTCAATTATCAGAAGTACCAGGAACAGGAGTTTGCGGAACCTATTAGAGTTTCTGCTGTGAAAAAGTTTTACAGAAACTGGCTGTGAGTGAAGAACATTTAAATGCATATGACTCCTTTTTATTTTTAATGTGTTTGTCTTTCATTGTGGTTTTATATCTGGGAATCCAGAAACAATACAATGTTATCACTTGATGCCAAGTATAAACAGAGATTGACTATTTTATTTCAACATTTCTGGAATCTGTACATCTCTGAAAACCCCAGCTACCAGTATAATGATAGAATCGAACCACATTGTCCCAATTCTGAGAATACTAAACCATGCCTTCTATTGGCTGTTTTTTATCTCCTGGTTTAAAAAAGAATCAATGTCAAGTTGTTTACTTCTAGAAGCAAATGTAATTTAATATATTTCATTTCTCTACATTTCTGCTTATTTTCCTTGCATCATTAAATAAATATCAATGTTGACATGAATGAGAACACTTTTTCAATCTATAAATAAGTTATATTCATTTACTTTAAACTCTATTTTTGTTTTCCTGTAAAGAGAATAAAGTAGACCAAACAAAATGACAGTCTTCTGTTTTATCAATTTACAGAAGTCATTACAAACAGGATATTGTGTACAGACAACTTCAACTTGATTTTCCGTGCACTACACACGTTCTCTGTGAAGTTTGAACAGAATGTATGCTATGAAAACACACCTTTAAGGGCTCTTTCACATAGGAGATTGTGTAGAACAACTTTCTTGTAGAGTGACTTTTTTTGTAGCATGGGGTTTTTATAGCAATAGAAAATGCTGATGCATTTTTAGTGCTATAGTGAGGTTTTCACAACATCCCATTCACTCAGTATAAACAGAAGTGATGATTGCAGTGATAACACATCTACCTGTAATAGATGTTCAGTTTGGATGCAAATCCTTTGAAACCCATACAACAAATTTGTAGCTGTGTTATTACACTGTCAGAGAAACATTGTAGAATCACAACACAGTGTCTATGTAGATGGGCCCATAGGACACAATGATTCAGAATGAAATGTTATTAAAAGAATAGATCTTCACATCAAATCCTAATTTTTTTACCAATAAATAGCATGTGACTTATTATGGATATTAAACATTAAGGTTTAGATATATGTTTGTGGCCAAAATCAGGTTCAACTTGCCCGCCAACGACAAGGCACCTCAAATTGGGTAAGACCCTGTCTGCCTCAAATGAAAAGTGAATGTGTATTTAGTATAATTTATTTAAGAAGCAGTGACACTGTCTTACCTTTACTGTAGGCAACACCCTAGTTAGGGAAAATGGAACGCGTTATACCTTCCCTGTCTGCAAAAGCACCTATGTTCAGGGATCATAGGGGAGAAAGAGAGGTACAGAGGGTACCAAATGTAATGGGCTAGGCAATCTTCAACACTCTGGTTGTTGATGACTGTAAGACCGATCACCCAACTGGCCAACAGCTGGAATGCTACCACTCCCAGTTAGTTTTTCCAAAAAAAATGTATTCTACCTGAAAGTGGTAGAATAACAAGATGGTAGGCACTCACTTCTAGTTGTTGAAGATAATGTAGATGTTTACTGTGAATACTTATTAAAGTTTTAGCCAGACATGGGCCTTTATCAAGACAATCGGCTCCTAAAGCAGAACTTCCTTATATAACCTCACAAATAACAGACAAGATGCCAAATGTCACCATTGGTGTAACAGCATGACATCATTTAGAGTATTTCATGATATAAAAATGCTGGGGCTCCCATGCAAACCCTGTTGAGAAGACCTCCTGCATATCCAATAACACCATACAACAGCAACACATAGCCCTGTAATACACAGTACACATCACTCTTCATCATAGCCACCTCTATTAAAACATCCATAAAATGTGACCGAAGATAAGAACCATTTAGCCCAGCTAGTCTCCCAATTTTTCCTACTTTAAAAACCTCACACCTTATTTGGTCCTTTGCCTTGTGTTACGTTCGGGATACCTTTATGCCTATTCCATGCATGCTGAAATTCCCTCACTATATTAACTTCTACCACTTCTACTGATAGACTATTCCTCCAAGCTGTACATTTTCAGATCCTTCAGTATATCCTACAAACCATTCTCTCCAGAATATCTGTATCCTTCTGGAGATGGTGTCTCTACTACTGTACTCAGTGTTACATGTGAGGTCTAACCAGAGATCTGTAGATTGTGACAGCCATTTCCCTCTTTCTCTTACTAATGCCTCTAGCTATACAACCATGCACCCTTCTTGCATTCCTTGCTGCTTTGCTACATTGCATGCATACCTTAAAGCCATTAGAAAAAAATTACTTCCAAATCCCTTTCCTCGGTTGTCTCAGACAGCACAGTACCCTTAATGCTACATTCTACCTTTGGTTTTTTACTTCCCGAGTGGATTAGTTTACAATTATCAACATTAAAATGCAGCTGCCACACTCTCATCCATTCTTCTAATTTACCTAAATCATTCGCCATTTGGCTTGTTCCCCCAGGAATGTCTACCCTGTTGCAGATCTTTGTATCATCTGCAAAAAGGCATATTGAACCATAAAGAACTTTTGTAATATAATTAATGAAAATATTAAAAAGAATAGGCCCCAGTACAGGTCCCTGAGGTAACCCACTAGTTACATGACCTCCCTCTGAATATTCTTCATTAACTGCAACCCTCTGTCTCCTATCATTCAATCCAAACACTGCAATGTATTAATGAGCATTCTATGAGGGACAGTGCCAAATGCCTTAATGGAATCTAGATAAGCTATATCAACTGCTCCCCCCGGCCTGTTATTTTATTTTACCCAGACAAAAAAATCTGTGAGGTTAGTTTGTCAAGATCTCCCTGCTATAAACATGTGCTGTTTAGGATCTTGCAAGCTATTTAAATTCAGATATTTAACAATTCTTTCCTTTAACATGGTTTCCATTAATTTTCCCACTACTGATGTAAGACTTACTGGTCTGTAGTTGCCAGACTCTTCCCTGCTACCTTCATTGTGAAGCAGACCTACATTTGCTACTTTCCAGGTTTCTTGAACCACTCCTATTAATAGTAACCAATTAAATAATTCTGTTTAAAGGTTTTGCCATAACACTTCCAAGTTCTAATAATGTTGGGTATATTCCATTTGGTTCAAATGAGTTGTCTGTTTTTACCTTGGAGAGTTGAAGGAGAACATTTCCTCTGTAAACATGCATGCTTCTTGTGTTTCACTGTTTCTTCTCTTTATATTCCTCTGTATAAAATGAACAGAAATATTCAGGCAGTCAGCTAGACCTTTATCTTCATTTATGTAACATACATCTTTTGTCTTCTGTCTAACTATTCCTTGTTTCATTTTTTTCTTTTCACTTGTTTATCTGAAACAATTTTGTTTCCTGTTTTTATTGACTGGGCACATCTAATGCAATTATCTTCCTTCATCCTTGTACAGATAGCCATCTTTCTCGTTCTGCTTATATTTCCTAAATTATACTTTTTTCTCCTTTACTATATTTGCCACTTCTGCGGAGAACCCCAGTGGTTTCCTTTTTCTTTTACCTTACTGACAAGTCCACCTGCAAGGAGGGATGGGGGGAATGAAATTATAGGAAGGTAATAAGAAGACAGCAGCCAGAAGATGCAGTAATAAATGGAGGGGGGAGGATGGAGGAAGGAAGAAGTTGGAAGGATGGGGTTGACAAGATGGCAGGAGGAAGGAATAAGATCAAGTAAGCAAGGGAGGGAGAAGTAAGAAGATTACTCAAGAGTGGGAGGGAGAAAATAGAGGCATGAAGATAAAATACAGAGGGAGGAAAGAAGAAGCTAGAGGAAAAGTGGAAAAAGATGGCTGAAAGAAGAATGTGAAAAGAAAACTGGTATGGACAGAGATAGAGAGAGGAATAAGATGGAGGAAGGAAGAATAAGGGAAGAAGTTACAGGACAGGAGGAAGAATAGGTAATGGTGGAGAGGAAAAACATGGACAAAGGAAAACATGAAGTTAAAGATGGAGGAAGAGTGGAAGGAAGAATAGAAGAAGAGGGAGGAAGAAAGAGAGAAATTACGAAGGGGATTTATAGAAGAAGGAAGTCAATTGAGTGGATGAGGAGCAAAGGGAAGGGAGTAGTGCTATAGATCTTACCAAAATATAAAATAAAGATAGGCATTTTATTTTATTACACTAAAACACACTGAAATAACTGGAGGGATTCTGATTCAAACCAACTGAATCACAGGGAAGAAATAAAAAATGTCATTGCTTTTAACCAATCGAACTAGGTCTCCATCATATTGAAAAGCAATGCATTGGAGTTCTCTCAGGAATTCAGTTTTTTAAAAGCCCCATTTAAATCAATACCATTTTTTTTAAATCATATTTATCCCCTATTGTGCAGTTGGTTTGCCCCCAAATTGCTCTTAGTACATCAGCCTCAATGTCTCACACAGACACACTGAGGCAGGGGCAGTTTTGGGTGGGTGGCAAGGGTGCAGTGTACCTAGCTCTGAGTAGTGACCCCAGTGTGGGTGGCTGGTTGGGATGATGAGACAGATCTCTTCTATCCAACCAGCTGAAGTCTGGACCTCCACTAGCACAGACAACTATATCCAGATCCCTCGTGGATCCTGGTGCACATGTAATGAAGAGAACTGGGATTTTATGTTATATCTTGGTACTCTGTATTACTAAGCCATATGAGGACAACAAAGGAGCTGGATGTAGAATTCTGCTTGAAAGGAGGCACAAGCAGATAAGATAAGGGGAAGACTGGGAGATGGGAGAAGGAAGACTGGATGAAAGGCAAGGCATATGTGGTACAGTACTTAAGGGACAGTAATACCTCGTTTTATCGCTATTAAAAAAACGTGAAGAACGATATAGGTCTTATCTCTCCAACCTTTATGGTTTGAGAGATATTCACAAGCAAAGTTTCCCCTCCTGCCCCTTTTACCTAGTGTAAGCCATCTCTTCTTAGATTTGGAATGCAGTCCATAGACCAGACAGATAACAGCAGGGGACAATCTTCTTCCTATGAGAACAATGAAAGCCCTGCCCCCCTTGACAAGTTTTTCAGGTTTTTCCCTTATCTTAATTGAAGATTGTCCATCTCTGCAGTCTTCCTGGGCACCTCCCTTCTGATCTGGCTGAACAGTGTTACATCAGTAAAAGGGGCGGGAGGGGGATACTTTATCATTCAATTACTCTTGAACTACAACTCTGACAGAATTGAAATAACACTCTCCAAAGTCCAAATTCTATGATGATTAATTAGAGCTGCTTTTGTTATGAAACATTACTATCCCTTTAGGTGTCAGAGTATATACTGCCCTGTGACTACTAGTGGACAGGGAAACAAGGCTGGTGTATCAGACAGGGAATATTTGGTAATGTGATTACCAGTGGAACCAGGATTTGGTATTAAATAGTGTATGTGAGGTTCTGAGACAACCAGTGGCCAGCAGAACAACGCTGGGAAGTTGGTGTATCTGTGATTCTGTAACTTCCAGTGGACAGTGGACCAAGGCTGGGATGTCAGGTATTGTATGTGTGGTTCTGAGATAATCTGTTGACAGTGAAACAAGCCTGGGACGTCAGTGTATCTATGACTTTGTGATCACTAGCGGTCCATGAAACAAGGCTTGATATGTCAGTGTATCTGTGATTCTGTTGCTACCAGTGGACAGTGGAACAAGACTGAGGTGTTAGCTTTCATCAGAAGAATACTGGTGGATGGAGAAGGATGGGAGCTGGGGAGGGAGAGTAGGGGCTGGGTGAGAAAAAGTAGGAGACTTGGAGAGAGAGAGAGGATCAAAAAGACTAGAGAAGAGAGTGAAGCCCGGGGGAGGGAGAAGGGAGGGCTAGAGGAGAGGGGGGAACTGAAGGGAGTGGAGATAAAAACATGAGAACGAACTGGGGGAGAGAAAGCCGGGAAACAAGACCAGGGAAGAGAGGAAAAACATGGGGGTGGAGTTGATAATGGTGTAATTTAACCCCTTAGTGACCGGCCGCGCGCACACATGGCCGGCACTTAACGCCGCCAAACATTTTTTTTTTTTTTTTTTTTTAAAGAATCCGGAGTCCCCGAAAGGCGTGCAGCCGCGAAGGGACCCAGATTTCCGAGAAGTACATGTACGTCCTCTGTCTACAAGGGACATCCGCTTGGGACGTGCATGTACGTCCTCGGGCGGTAAGGAGTTAATGGTGTATTGCCATGCTGGTCTCATATAATGGTGTAAAAAAAGGGCTGCAATTCCTACATAGTTCATAGTTTATAGATGTAAATACCCTCCAATTAAAGCTGACAGTCCACACTTTATCCTCTTTGTCATTGTTTCATTTCAAATCTAATGATCTTGAGCACAGAGCCAAACCAGCAAAACTGGTGTCACTGTGCAAATACTTATGAACTGCATGTAATTAGTGCATGTGCCCAGCAGAGAGCATGATACTAGTGGTAAGGTTTATGGTAGGCTACCATCTACTGACAATTGATGGAATTGGCCTCTGAGTTGTTTAAAGGGATAGTAACCCCCCCAACAACTTGACGGCAAAATACAGCAATCATAGAAACATACCGAACGCACTTAGTCCCATCTCTCAAACCTTTATGGTTTGAGAGATGTAAGGCAAGACAGACCTCCGCTCCCTCCCCCTTCTGCCTGACGAGCTGTAAAGCTGTCGGCCGACTTTCGGCGGTTCTGCAGGAGTTCTGACATCTAGATATCTCCGTATAATTACTTCATAGGAATGGTCTACAACATGTGCTTGCAAGCCAGGCACAAGTTTTAGACCACACCCATGAAGTAATAATACGGAGATATCTAGATGACAGCGCTCCTGCAGAGCCGCCGTCTGGTGCTGGAAGCCGGATCTCATGACGTCCGCTATACAGCGGACGTATGAGAAGGGGGAGGGAGCGGAGGTCTGTCTTGCCTCACATCTCTCAAACCATAAAGGTTTGAGAGATGGGACTAAGTGCGTTCGGTATGTTTCTATGATTGCTGTATTTTGCCGTCAAGTTGTTGGGGGGGTTACTATCCCTTTAAGATCTCATCTCTTACCACAAAGTCATTTCAGAAAAGGCCGGATTTCCCATTAGGCAAAGTAAGTGCCTACACCACCAGATTTTGAAGGGAGGAGCTTCAGTAGTGCTGGTCACACCCACATTTTGAGTTTGGGGTATAGCCAGAGTATTTCCAGTGCCTTTGCTTCAACACCTGCACCTGTCATAGTAGACATTGTATTTAATAATTAACATGCCACTTTAATTACCATTAAATAGCCCCATGGATGCTAGATATGTATCCAAAGCATTATGAAACTAGAGACCTCTCAAGCATCCAAGGGGTTAATAATAATTTTGATTGCATTTGTAAGTCATAAGATGGTAATATTTTCTGCGCCAGGCAACAATGGATGAGTCGTGGGGGGTCATATAATGAGTGGGTGTGGCTATGAGATTTGTAAAGGCATCCAAGGTACTTTTGCCTAGGGGCACCTGGAATGTAAATCCAGCATTGAATAAAAGGGTAAAAGTTAATAAAATACATTTCCAGTAGTACAATTAATAAATTCAAGGGCTAGGCTATTGAACATGCCGGGGTGAGGGTACTCTCTGGATTTGCCCCAGACACTGTTTTTGTGTCAGTTACAGAGTATCTGTGGACAGTGGTACTTCCTCTGTCTTGTGAGTCCATGGAAACTGCCCATTTCTCACCCCATTCTGCCTACTTCCTGCTTGCTCCTCATACATTAGGGGACAAATCCCCTCTCTCTTCATACCTATTGCCACCATCTTGATTATGTCCAGTCTATATTATGACCCAAAGCTCATCAAGTGAACACTACCAACCCAGCACTTTTTAGTGCTTCAGGGGCTGATCTCAAGTACATTCCCATGTACGGTATTTTTTTCATCGATCAAGGGTCCCAAATAATCACTGACCTCCTGCCATCCCCTTGTGGGGACTGTGGTGGAATCCTTTTTTATTACATATGAGCCAATCACAGGCTTATCATCTGTGATGGGTCTGCTGTAGTTGACATATATATTCCTACAGATTCTAACTATTGATAGTTGAACTGTGTCTGATCACTGAAGATCTCAACCTTTCTCCACGTTGGTGGCTGTATTTTTTATTCTTTTTTCATTTTGAAAAGCTAAACAGAGACTCAGGCCCAGAGATCTTGGAGTGGAGAGAAAACTTTTTTTTATATTTTAAGGGACTCTTTCAATGTAATTTTAATTTTGGATTCCTCTAACTGAATAATGGTTGCATTATTATGTGCACTAAATGATGATTGCATTGTTTGGAGCATTATTTGATTACTGGATTGTAATATGCACTAAATGATTATTGCATTGTATGGCACAATAACTGTGATTGCACCATTGTCACGGTTCCCAGGAATAAACCAGGAGTCAGTACGGTAAAGTAAAACGGTCTTTTATCAGAATAATACCAGTAATGCACGTAAACAGATAACACACAGATGGTGATCAAAGAGGCAAGTACTGTATGAGAAATAGCAGTCCGCCAAAAGATCCACCACACTGTCCGAGACTAGGCCTCAGCCCACTGGAGCCTTGAGGTAATTCGTAACGCCCAAAGGACTAGCACTGACTCAGCCTGCAGTCAGTCTAGAAGTCTGATAGAGCCCCAGGTCTGCACTAGGATGGGTGTCTGTGGAGCGGGGATCAACACACGGAGGAAACAGCCAGAGCCCCATAGTCAGCACCAGAAAGGATAGTCAGAAAAGCTGGGTCATACACGGAGAGGGTAGTCAGCCAGAGCCACAGGTTTGCACCAGATAGGATATCCACTGAAGAGTTGGTATGCTGGAAGGGCAGTGAACAGAGCCCCAAGTCAACACCAGAGTGCGTAGTCAGACAAGTCAGGTCATACACGGAGCGGGTAGTCAGCCAGAGCCAAAGGTTTGCACCAGAAAGGATGTCTAAGCCAAATCGGAATGCACAAGGAGAATGGTCAGACTGAACCACAGGTCAACACCAGAATGGATGGACAGACAGGCTGGGTCATACACAGTTCAGGTAGTCAGCCAGAGCCACAGGTCCGCACCAGATTGGGTGTCCACTACACAATGGGAGCAGGCAAAAGAGTAGTCAGACAGAGCCACAGGTCAGCACCAGAATGGATGGTCAGACAAGCCAGGTCATACACAGAGCCCAAGGGAAACAGAACTGTATTGTACAACAACGCAAGGGCAACTGAGTCAGGACTCAGTCAGCCATTTAAACCCCTCCTCAGGAAGTAGGTAGGAGGAGCAGCTCAGAGGGAGGAAGTAGGTAGGAGGAGACTACAGGAAGCAAACACATAAAACAGAGGCCTGCTGCATGCTTGAAGCCACCTCCCCTCAGATCTGGAATCTGGTCTTTGGACTGGACAGGTCACAGTGAGGGACAGTCTTCTTTCCTTTAGTATAAGGAAAACCCTGCCCCCTTGATGAAGGAAGCAGGTTTTTCCTTATGCTGGAAGAAGATTGTCCCTCATCTCTTTCTGTCCGGACCAGCTTGCTGAGGTAAGTAAAAGGGGAGGGAGGGGGGAAATTTATTAGAGAATGAATGTAAAATGGCAACGTTTTATAAGGTTTTACTGCTACACATTGTTCTAAAAAAGTAGGAAGAAGGCTTGGTTGTACTTTAATGATTAAACGTTACAATCCCTTTAAATAACAATTGCATTGTTTGGTGTACCAAATGAGGGTTGAGTTCTTTGGTACCCTAAATAAGGATGGCATTGCTTGGTGCACAATTTTATTAGAATTGCACTGTTTGGTACTGTAAATGTTGATTGGTTTGCTCTGTATACTAGATAAAGGTTGCTTTGTTCGGAACACAAAATAATGATTGATTGTTTTTTGCATTAAAATATTGCATTGTTTTGCACTCTAAATAGAACTTCTATTGACACAATTAAATATTCTTACAATCTACAAAAGAGAATGCTAATAAGCACTATTTACATTCATATCAATGGATTCACTTCAACAAAAGGATACAAAGAGGCTGAAGTGTTAAGAAGAATTTAGGTAATTTTGGAGACAAACAAGAATCCCCAAAGTTACCAAGCATTATTATATAGACATCTCTAGCATTCAAGTGGTTAAATCCCCATTTAAACTAATGGAGATATTTTTATCCCTTATGGCACAGTTGGTTTGCCACAGAATTACTCTAGTTTCGTTTAGAGTCAGCATTAATGTACTGTTTGTAAAGGGACAGTAATGGTTAATACTGGAAAAAATGTTAAATATTGCAGGGTTTATTCTGCTAAGCAAAACAAGTGCACTTCCACTGCTGAGATGTTTTATTCAAAATGTATTGCAGTTCAAACGTGCCTTTTTTCGGTGCAGTAAATCCAAGGCCTGAGACTGTATGGTGGCGCTGTTGTAACCAATAGACAGCTATGCGGAGTTCACCACAAACCTCCATAAAATGCTGTAGCAACAGCGCAACTGTAAAATTTCAGGCAATATTACATTTTTCTATCCCTTTAAAACCCTTTGAGTGCCACAGAGGTATCCAACACATTGCATCACAATGTGTTAAGGAATTTTCTTAGTTACTGTAAGGCACTGAAGATCATTCTAGCAGGTCAAATCATCCTATATAATAATTCGCTAAAGCGTGTGTAACGACAAAGTCATGCGCAGTAGAGACTGCTTGCACCAGCTGGCGGTGGCACTGTGGCCCGTGTTACTCGATAAATCGGATGCATCCTGTGTTTCACATTGAGAAATGGTCACTCTGCACATATTTAGGTCAGGATATATATATATATATATATATATATGTGTGTGTGTGTGTGTGTGTGTGTGTTTTTGTACTTCTCCTTACATGCATACTTTGATGTATGATGACTGCTAACAGACAAGAAAAGAATGCAAAAAATAGAATTCAATCTTTGATAAATTTATGCCATAGAGTCGTCCTGCTATCCTAACAGAATCCCTGACAAATATATATGGGTGTAGCTGTCTGTGTTTGTTTTTATACATTGTTAAGCTCTGGGTCACTTTCATCTCTCTGTTACTTTTTTCCATGCACAATGAATGTGCAGAATTGCAAAAATCATCAAGTTAATAATGTAAAAGAGGACTTTCTGGGTGAAATCACAGCGAGTTCATGAACATCCCTGGAGATGTGCGACAGGCAAGATTCATTACATTTTCCTTCTCACTGAGCACATGGAAAAAAATCACTCTTTTGTTATGTTGGTCGTGGTTTAGCCCACGGGTTGGCAGTTCTCAGCCCCACAGCTGTTGTTGAACTACAGCTCCTATCATCTTGAGCCAGTTTCAGATTCCCGACTCTAATCACCAGAGAACAGTGGTATTTGTTGTCCAAACATTCTTAACCTTTTAACCCTTTGAGTGCCAGAGAGGTACGCAACGTATTGCTCAGCAATGCATTGCGTACCCCTCTGGCAGGCAAAGGGTTAAGTATCAGAGATATGTGCAGCCTAAACCTTTGAGTGCCAGAGAGATATCCAAAGTATTGCATTGCAATGCATTGGATACCTCTCTGGCACTCAAAGGGTTAAAGCAATCAAGGCTAAAGCAATCATATTAACCCTTTGTTACATACTACATTTGTGAGTAGTTTTAGACTCTTTTTAAAAGAAATTTAAACCCTAAAACCTTTATTTCACTACTACGAGATTGACCATGTGTCCCTGACTACCATTAATTTTCTCTGGTATCTTGGGGGTTAATACTTACCCCATTACATGGCTGATTTGGCTCTGTATCTTGAATAGGGGGGAAGCTGCCTTCTACTTCCACCTCTGATTGGTGACTGGAGGTACAGTTGCTGGAGCTCACTCACTGCCATAGAACCAGTGCACCTGCTGAAATCCTGTTTGACTCTGTCACACAATAACAATCCCAGAAATAAGTACATTTTGCGTAACAAATTACTAAATATAGATTTTAAAATCAAAATTCCCATTTTTGACAAAGTCTTCATAGGATAACTGATGGAACCTAAGGCAGCCCTCTAGGCACACCAAAGTGCCATGGCACTGTGGCTGGGAACCACTGCAGTAAGGCAAGATATAAGAAATAGGAAAATATGGTGCATATGTGATGTGATAGAGGGACACTGTACCAGACAACTGACTGGGAACAGCAGGAGAAGCCTCTGAGGGCCACATTTGGCCCCAGGGCTGCCGCCACTGTGCTAGAAGACAGAAAATACACTGAATATAACTGGCATATTTTTTTATAATAAACACAATGTTTAAAATAGCAATTATCGCATCTCAGTTTTATAGGGTGTTTTTAATACTCTTTTAAGTGTTTGTACACTTTATTTAATTAACAGTTTTCTGAAATGTGGCTGTGATGTGCTGGGGAAATGCCAAAAGTAATCAATCTTCACTTTCACTACAGCAAGAAAAACAAATCATCAAGGAACTGAGATTTCTGGATTATGTGAATAAATAGGAATGGGTAAAGGAAATATTTTACTTAGAGAGCATAAAGCTTTTCTGTTGATTTGTAGAATGGAGAGGCAAAGAGGTACACGAATCAGACAATGCAAATGTATACTACAGAAATGGTAGGTAGGAGCCCTAACTTGGTCACCATACCTCTGGATATTCCTGGGCATATGCCTTTATTGGACGAGTTTAAAAGTCTGTCCTCCTGGAATTTTAACCCTTAGAGTGCCGGAGGAGACACCCCTCTGTCACTTAACCCCTTAAGGACCCTTGACAGTCCTGGTACGTCATGGCTGGATTTTCTTTAAGGACCAATGACGTACCAGGACCGTCATGGAATTCCGGGCTCCCCATGCGGCTGCACACTGTTTGGGAAGTCCGGAATCGGATTCAATAAAAAAAAAAAATGCTCCGTGGTCCTTAAATGACCTCTGCATGCATGCGCAGCCGGTCCTTAATGGGTTAAAGGGTTTTAAAGTATGCTCCAAATTTACTGGATTTCTGTGTAGGGGCTTGATTCAATTATAGCCACTAAATCAGTCTTGAGTTTCAGCTGGTACATAAATAGTTGTACTGCTGGAACTCAATTGCTTGACCAACATGCACCACAACGAATGTTGGTCACCAAACCTCGTCATGCAGCCTAATGCTTGTGGCAGCTTTTTTTGCTCCCGCAATGCACACTAAATAACGTGAATAATGGGAACATCAAAGGAAACTAGGCAAACATCGACCATAAGCTAGTAACAGTCACCCTCGCCCCTAACCTATGAAACACTATACCTAAAGGAACACTACACCTAAGATTGCCACAAATGTTAAATACAATCTTAGTCTTAACACTATTCAGTGGCCCATAGTGTAACAATAAACACTTACCCTGAATTTGGAGGTCCAATGGTGTCTTCTTCACCCTGGTCTTCCTTTCTCTTCTTCTTTCCTTTATCTTTAATTCCTCTTTCAGTCTTCATTCTTCTCCTGTAATTCTCTTTCTTCCTTATTTTAAGTATTCATTAAGTCTAATAAATAGAAATACAAATAAATGAAATACTATCTGAGCCAGAGTGCGGTAAATATGAAGATTGGCTTTTATATAACCAGTCTGTTCAAATTGCTTTCCGCACTACCATTGGCTGGTATGTGGGGTTACACAGAGCACGAAATGTGCCTTGCAGTAACCACACCTCCCAATCCCGTGCCCTGCACAACCCCACATCCCAGCCAATCAGCTTCTTGGCTGGAGTTTACAAATACGCATTTCGTCATCCCTCCAGCTAGCCAATTATTGAATAGCTGGAGGGATAATGAAACATGTATTTATGACCCCTCCAGCTAGAAGCTGATTGGTTGGGAGGTGTGGTTACTGCCGGGCATATTCAATGCCCTTTATAACCACACATCCCAGCCAATGGGAGAGTGGGAAGCAATTTGAACAGAGATTGGCCATATAAAAGCCAGTCTCTCTTCATATTTCCCTCACACATGCTTGAGCAATGGCTCAAGCAGGAAGCACAACAGGGGGGTCATTTTTCTTTCTCATAGTAATGATGGTGGCGGTGGTGGCGCCAGCGGAGTTAGTGATGGATATCAATAGGGGGATATTATTTCATTTATTTGTATTTCTATTTATTAGACTTAATGAAGACTTAAAAAAGGAAGAAAGAAGACTTACAGAAGACGAAAGAAGACCTATAGAAGAAGAAAGAAGACTGAAAAAGGAATTAAAGAAGAAGTAAAGTAGAAGACAAAGGACGACCACGGTGAAGAAGACACAGCTGGACCTCCAAATTCAAGGTAGGTGTTATAGCTGTGGGGAGTGGGAAACAGGCCATTGGATAGTGTTAGTATTCAGTGGGGATTAATCTTTGAGTGCCAGAGGGGTATGCAGCTCTTTGTCATGTGTTGCATACCATTCTGGCATTCAAAGGGTTATTTATTGCTTTGTTTTGCTTATGTTTTGGTAAATCGGATGCATTGATATGGGGCTTAGGGCCCCATATCAATGGATCTGCAGGTTGCGTATGTGTCTATGCTATTTTTGTGCACCCTTTGGGGTTTTTTAACTGTTGGTAGTTTGTCACAGGGAAGATAATAGAATACCAACCTGTAACTATAAACTGCCGACATTAGTTTGGTTTTACTACCGGTGGTAATTGAATTGAGCGCCTGCAGAGACAGATCAAGTCTATTTCAACTCTTTGTATTACATGCTCTGTGGCACATGCATGCAGCTTTCTCACACTCATAACAACTTTCAACTCTGTTTCTACTGCTGGAGCATGGGAGTCATGTGGCTGTGTGAGAGTGACTTGTCAGACACCACCCTTACCAGTGTGCACTTTGGATCAGAGTATTGTAGGCTCAGAGTTAGTACCAATGCTGCTCCTTACCCTGCTGCATTGCTGTGCCCAGTGCCTCTATTAGCCCAATACTGGGAAAAGAGTCAATCACTACTTACAATGCTAAGACTCCTTTTACTGTTGTTGGGGCCCTAATCCATGCTATAAGTTTTATAGTCAACACAGCAATAAACATACAGAAACTTCCAGAGTCTTAAATTAGCACCTTATTTATAGACTTTGCATTGTAGTGCATTTCTCACTCATCAAGCAGTTAAACAGTTAAATCTGGTTGATACACTGAAATCTGTGCTATTTACTGTATTGTACCAAACCCTGATCACTAAAGCTTACACTCTAGAGGAAATTATACAAAAAGCTCAGGAATGTCTCCTCATCTCATTAACTATTTAACCCTTTCAGTGCCAGAGCTGTATGGAACGCATTGCAAAGCAATGCGTTCAGTACTGCTCTGGCACTCAGAAGGTTAAGGACCAGAAGGCCATGCACCACATTACAAAACAAAGCGTCACTCAGTCCTCAGACCTTAAGAGTTAATATCAGCTGCTTATAAAGATGCATGTTGAAGGGTTGTGGCAAGGTGTGAATTAGTGTGTGAATGCACATACATGCATTTATCTATAGCTAGTGTAAAAGCCCAGTTACACGGGCAAGCATTCTGTGCGTTCGGGCAGTCTCTACTGCGCATTGATACTCTAGAAAAAATTCAAAGAAGGACTACTAAAATGGTGACTGGTTTACAGGAAAAGAAATATCAGGATAGACTAAAGGATATGATCATGTATAGTTTGGAGGAGAGAAGAGAGAGAGGGGATATGATAGAAACATTCAAATACATGAAGGGATTCAACAAAGTACAGGATGGAAGTACATTTCAAAGGAGTAAAAATGTTAGGACAAGAGGCCATAGTCTAAAACTAGAGGGACACAGGTTTAGATGTAATGTAAGAAAGTTTTACTTCACTGAGAGGGTAGTAGATAAGTGGAATAGCCTACCAGCAGAAGTGGTAGAAGTTAATACAGTGACAGAATTTAAGCATGCATGGGATAAGCATAAGGCTGTTCTTAACATAAAAGACCAAGGGCCAAAAAGGTTTGAGGTTTTTACAGTAGGAAAATGGGCTGACTAGATGGGCCGAATGGTTCTTATCTGCCGTCAAATTCTATGTTTCTATGTTTCTATGCATTACTGCTTTGGACAAACATACATCTGGCCTTTTATTATATAGGATGATGATGTGTGCCTGTGTGCATCATGCTTGGATAGAGACATCATTGTGGGAACATTGAAAATGTGGTGCAGGAATGTTAGAAATTGGCACAAGAACCCAGAAATCAGTGTGGCTACACCTCAAAGTTCCGCACCTTCCAGAATTAGGTTTAATTACCTTTCTTCCAAGCAGGAATTTCCTCCTAAAGGAGAAATATAGCTCGTTTTCTGTGGAAATTCCTGAGAAGTGGAAATGCTATCTACCTCACATCACTAATATTGTCCACTGATACACTTCCCTCTATAAATAGGTGAGGAAATACATTTTTTTCCTTATTTTAACTGCTCACTGTGCTGCCAGTAATCTCTATCTGCATTTTGCTGATGGATGTTTAGATTTGTTTTCTTTGATTTACATGACCTGACATCTCATATAATGAGCTTCCCATTGCAGACACCATTCCTGATATTTGATGTAGCACTAATCTATCACTCCCTGACCTTACAAGTGTTGGGGGTCACAGATTCAATCAGTACAGTGTTGCAGGGTTTAATTAATTACACTTTGTCCACCCCAACTTCTTTTAGAAGTGTGATGAAAACCATATTTTTCAGAATAGTTCACTGGAAAATAAAATTCTTGTGCAATAAATCTGAGACATTTTTTATTTATTTTTTATTTTATTTTTTCTCCCTTTCAGATGATAATTCCAGTATCTACTTAAAGAAAACTATTGCTGTATTTCTGGGAAATAACAATAAGTGTATCCAATCAGGGCCGGATACATTTACAAACGGACTGAACTAGATGATGTTTGTTTTCTTCTGCTTTACCATCTGATCAGCAAAGAGGTGCAATGCAGACTGTTCTGGAATTCATGTGGTTAAATCTGTTCAATTTCTTTTTAGCTCTGCTGAAAAAATAGCCAGAATGTCAGCAAATCTCCCCCTGGAATACTTCCTGGGTTAGTCAATCACTTTGGACATGACCTTGACTCGCTGACCTCTGCATCCTGGTTACTGAGCTGTGAATGAGTTAGGATAATAGATTGTTAGCCCTGGCGAACAGGCAGTCACTAGTTCCTTCTTATCATGATTTATAATCTAATTCTGCTGTAATAGGCAGTAAGTGATTTTATACAGACGTATACACGTCTTCATTCTTCAGAGTGTAGGTTTATTAGCTGGGTTAGTTCTATTCTAAGAGGCTGATTAAATGAGCAAACTGGAGAAATTCTGGAGTAAACCAACTGTATAATAATCCTGAAAATACTTTATTACATGAATGGGGTTTGTAACCCCTTGAATGCTATATAGGTCTCCAACTCATTGCAGGGGTTAATGTAATCTGTCACTAGTACTTCTCCAGTAACGGTTGCTACTTCAAAACACTCTTGAACAAATCCATTGCACTCGCCCATCCTTTTACGGCTCGGTGGGCCCGGTGCTGCTCCCCACAATCATAGCCACGATTCCACAGACTAGAGGACAACAGGAGGGAAGTGCTTATGAGACCACCAACACAGTATCAGCCAATTCTTCAACTGCGTCTAAAACATGCTATGTTTATTGTGTCAATCAAAAACATTCACCATGAACTCTTGCAATCATATGGATACAATGTTAGGACTGTCTTCCTAACGTGTTTCGTGAAAGTGTATTGTATCACAATTAATGTAATCTGACCAGATCACCAATTTAATGCATTAGTTACATGCCTCGTTTAAATCAGTGGGAGTTTTACTGTATCCCCTATGGAGCAGATGGTTTAATCCAGAAATACTCATCTATAGAATACTGCCCTATAAATCAATTGTGCAAGGGGTGCCTCTCCAGCATGAATTTTTAGTTAGTACTGGATATTATGCCTACGATTCTTTGTCGATGGTCTTTGGGAAACCCAAACCCCTCCCACTGAATGAAGAGTTGGGTGAAAAGAGTTGAGGTCCTGGAGTTTGACCACAAAAATTATGTCTGCCACCTTGGACATCAAGAACTAATAAAACGTAATTTTGGGGAATGAAACCAAGCAGAACTGACTTGAAATTGTCATTACGATTTTCCGCTCAGATTACAGAAATACTAACACCTAAAAATTCCATTTATAATTTTAAATATCATGTTCTCCCATTTAGCTAAATTTGGTTATTTTATGTTATCCAACAAAATGTAATCCTAAACTTTCATTCTCAACTGTAAAGGCTCCTTTTGGTTAAGTGTTTGTGCAGGGCTAATCCTGATAATGTATGTAGACTAGAAACCACTGCTCTTGTATTCAGAAATACTGTTAACTTATTTCAGTCTATTTAAAGACAATAGAGAACAACCACTTATCTTATCTCAGGCCTACTTACAAACAATAAAACACAATCAAGTCTGAGACACCTATCAAGATTGCTATGGTAATAGGAGCATTGGAGCCCTGGAAAACAGTAGAAAAAGGAGCCCCCAAAAAGAAACATAACTACTGGAAGTTCCGAGGTGTTGTAACTGAGCCCAGCATCATTGGAGCTGTATTTATTTTGAAACATTACTACGCCTTTAAAGGAATAGTAACCTTTTATTTTAACTTTGTTTCCTGAGAGAAAGTAATACGTACAGCCAACTTGCCCTTACGTTTCATTATTTTTTTTTCATCTTTATCTATTTGTTTACACTTTTATGTCATTGATCTGGATCTGTTTGCTGAGAGCTTTCTGACAGGGAACAGGAAATCAAGCACAGTGATACAATGTAAAACGAACAGGGTAAATAAAAAGATTTCACACACATCATTCAGTGCTGCAGGGAGAGTGTAACACTGTATCACATCCTGCTTTGATGGCCTATCGAAAAAACTCTGGAAACGGAGATCCAAGTAGCTCACTGTCAAGGACATAAAAGTGTAAAGGTGGATATAAAAAGTATAGAATGTTTGTCTGTGCATATTACGGAATGATAGAATATGTATAAGGATTAACCCTCTGAGTGCCAGCAAGGTATCCAATGCATTGCGTTAGATACCTCTCTGACATTCAAAAGGTTGATGTTCCATTAAAGCAGACCTGTTACTTACTCAGCTTTTAGTCTCAGTAAATAAATCTATTTCAACTTTCTATACTTGTCTACTGTATAACTACTGCTTTTTTTAATCAGACAGGTTAATAGTAGTGATGAGCGAGCACCCCAATGCTCGGGTGTTCGGGTGCTCTGACCGAGCACCCCCTGAGGCTCGAGTGCTCGGCCGAGCACCCGAGCCCCATTGAAGTCAATGGGAGGACTCGAGCATTACACCAGGCACCCCCTGCTCTGATGAGGGGAGGGTGCCTGGTCCATAGGAAAAGGGCAGAAAAGGATGGAAACACCACAGAAATGGTTCAGGGACAGCATAGTGAGGATGTCTGGATGCATCTTGGACTCCAACATCGCTGCTGGGAATGATCTTTCGCCCGTAGTACGCCATTTTTACAGACTGACCATAAAACACACAAAAAGGAAAATAAAAACGACTTTAGGCGAAAAATTGTTACCAAACAATATTTGCTGTATATTTACTTGTATATCATCTGCAAATTCTCCCAAAAATTTCCTTGATTTTCTGAAGTGAGGCCATGATTAAGAGGGAAACGTGCGCAGAGGCAAATTCTCCCAAAAATTTCCTTGATTTTCAGAACTGAGGCCATGATTAAGAGGGAAACGTGCGCAGAGGCAAATTCTCCCAAAAATTTCCTTGATTTTCAGAACTGAGGCCATGATTAAGAGGGAAACGTGCGCAGAGGCAAATTCTCCCAAAAATTTCCTTGATTTTCAGAACTGAGTCCATGATTAAGAGGGAAACGTGCGCAGAGGCAAATTATACCAAAAATTTCCTTGATTTTCAGAACTGAGGCCATGATTAAGAGGGAAACGTGCGCAGAGGCAAATTCTCCCAAAAATTTCCTTGATTTTCAGAACTGAGGCCATGATTAAGAGGGAAACGTGCGCTGAGCTGACCATCTAAAACATTATGGGTGAGGGTCTGCTGCAGAGCTGACCATCCTAAACATTATATGCGAAGGCCCGCTAGTGAGCTGACGCTATAAAACATTATATGAGAGGGCCCGCTAGAGAGCTGACCCAATAAAACATTATATGAGAAGGCCCGCTGGTGAGCTGACCTATATAAAAATTGTCAAACAGGGCCCGCTGGTGAGCTGGCCCTATATAAAAATTATATCACAGGGCCCGCTGGTGAGCTGGCCCTATATAAAAATTATATCACAGGGCCCGCTGGTGAGCTGGCCCTATATAAAAATTATAGCACAGGGCATATGGAAGAGGAGGAGGAGGATGAGAAGATTAAGAGTCAACCATATACCCGTTTTTTTGGGTGGAAGGGGTGAATGGGAATACAGAGTATTCACATCATTGTAAATAACATATATAAAGTGAGTTTATGTTCCCCCGCGGCTTTCCTCCAGTGGAGTGGAGAAGTCAGGGGAAATCCAGGCCTTGTTCAACCTATCAGCATTGTCGGTGGAAAGGCGGATACGCTTATCTGTTATGATGCCACCAGCAGCACTAAATACCCGCTCAGACAGAACGCTGGCGGCAGGGCAGGCCAGCACCTCCAAGGCGTAGAGTGCCAGTTCATACCACGTGTCCAGCTTGGACACCCAGTAGTTGTAAGGCACATAGGGATCATTGAGGACGCTGACACGGTCTGCTACGTACTCCTTCACCATCTTCCAAAACTTTTCCCTCCTTGTGACACTAGGCTGCGCATCAGGGTGAGGGTGCTGGCGGGGTGTCATGAAGGTGTCCCACGCCTTGGAGAGTGTTGCCCTGCCTTTCTCGGAACTGCTGTGTGCTCCCCTTTTCTCCCCTTCTCTGTTGGCCAAGGTAGCACGTACTCTGCCGCCAGCGTTGTCAGATGGAAAATTTTGGAGCAATTTTTCAACAAGAACCTTCTGGTATTGCACCATTTTGCTTGTCCTCTCCACCGGAGGAATGAGAGATGAGAAATTCTCTTTGTAGCGGGGGTCCAGAAGGGTGAACACCCAGTAATCCGTGTTGTTTAAAATGCGTATAACGCGTGGGTCACGGGAAAGGCAGCCTAACATAAAGTCAGCCATGTGTGCCAGAGTACCAACAGTCAAGATTTCGCTGTCCTCACCAGGAGGATGACTCTCAATATCCTCATCCTCTTCCTCCTCTTCTGCCCACCCACGCTGAAGAGATGGAACTAAAGTTCCATGGCTACCCTCTGTAGCGGAGGCAACCGTGTCTTCCTCCTCCTCCTCCTCCTCCTCCTCCTCCTCCGCCTCCTCCAATTGTCGCTGAGAAGACGAAGTGAGGGTGCTCTGGCTATCACCTTGTGTAAGCTCTTCCTCCCCCATTTCCACCTCTTCCACATGCAAAGCGTCGGTTTTAATTGTGAGCAGCGAGCGTTTCATTAGACACAGAAGTGGGATGGTTACACTGATAATAGCGTTATCGCCGCTCACCATCTGTGTTGATTCCTCAAAATTGCGTAAAACCTCGCAGAGGTCTGACATCCATTCCCACTCCTCACTTCTGATTACAGGAAGTTGAACGGAGAGGCGACGACCGTGTAACAGCTGGTACTCCACTACTGCCCTCTGCTGCTCACAAAGCCGGGCCAACATGTGGAAGGTGGAGTTCCAGCGCGTGCTCACGTCACACAGCAGCCGGTGAGCTGGCAATTGTAAGCGCTGCTGCAGCTTCAACAGGCCGGCCGAAGCTGTAGATGACTTACGGAAATGTGCACACACGCGGCGCACCTTGGTCAAGAGATCATGCACATTGGGGTAGGTTTTTAGAAATCGCTGCACCACTAAATTAAATACATGCGCTAGGCATGGTACGTGTGTGAGCTTGCCGAGCTCCAAAGCCGCCACCAAGTTACGCCCATTATCACACACAACCATGCCTGGTTGCAGGTTGAGTGGCGAGAGCCACTGCTCGGTCTGGTGACTAATCCCCTGCAACAGCTCTGAGGCCGTGTGCTGTTTGTCCCCAAGGCAGATCAGCTTCAGCATGGCCTGTTGACGCTTCCCCACTGCAGTGCTACACTGCTTCCAGCTACTGGCTGATGGGGGAGTGGCGCTGCGTGTAGAGAATTCGGAGGTGGAAACGGAGGAGGAGGAGCCAATAACGTAGGTGCTGGCGGAAACCCTGATGGAGGTAGGGCCCGCAATCCTCGGCGTGGGTAGCACCCGTGCCATCCCAGGGTCCGAGTCGCTCCCAGCCTCCACGACATTCACCCAGTGTGCCGTCAGGGAAATGTAGCGTCCCTGGCCACAAGCACTTGTCCATGTGTCAGTCGTTAAGTGGACCTTCCCAGTAACTGCGTTGGTCAGGGCACGGGTGATGTTACGGGACACATGGTGGTGTAATGCGGGGATGGCACACCGGGAAAAGTAGTGGCGGCTGGGGACCGCGTACCGAGGGACAGCTGCTGCCATCAGGCTGCGGAAGGACTCAGTGTCCACAAGCCTAAATGGCAGCATTTCGATGGCCAGTAATTTTGAAAGGTGTGAGGTTAGTGCTATGGCCTGTGGGTGGGTGGCTGGGTACTTTCTCTTGCGCTCAAATGCCTGGGGTAACGACATTTGGACGCTGTGCTGGGACAGGGAAGTGGATGTGGTCGCTGATGGTGCTTCAGATGCTACAGGTGCAGGGCGGGAGGTATGCGGGCCTGCGCCTTCGACAGGCGATTGGCCGGCACCGAAAACAGGGGAAGAGGAGGCAGTGGTGTGGCCTGCAGACACAGATGGGCGATCCAGGCGTTCCTCCCACTTACTACGGTGCTTGGATGCCATGTGTCGGATCATGCTGGTGGTGGTGAGGTTTCTAGTGTTCATGCCTCGGCTCATTCTGGTGTGGCACAGGTTGCAAACTACAATTCTTTTGTCGTCCGCACTTTCCTTAAAAAAACGCCATACCGCGGAACACCTACCCTTTGGCAAGGTAGATTTACGCAAGGGGGTGCTCCGTGGAACATTTGCGGGCCGGTTTGGTGCGGTCCGCCTTCTTTCTGTAGCCACACCACTGCCTCTTCCAGCCTGTTGCGGTGCTGCAGATGGCTCACCCTCAGGACTGCTGTCATCGCTCGGCTCTACACCTTCCCAGGTGGGGTCAGTCACCTCATCGTCCACCAAGTCCTCCTCCACTTCCTCACTCTGATCATCCTCCTCAAGTCTTGATCCCACCACATACTCAGTCATTGACAACTGTATAACATTCTCCTCAACAAGGTCTTGAGACGGAAATAGTGGTTGATTTAATGGTAACTGTGTCTCATCATCATCATCATCATCCACTACTTCCTTTGACCTTAAATGCCGTTCACATCTGTCATCTTCTTGTGATTGGGTAGCCTCTAGAGGTTGTGAATCAGGGCACAAGATGTCATGTTCCTCTGCAAGCGTGCTTGGAGAGAGGGTCAAATGAAGGATTGGTGATGAGACGAGCTCCTCACTATATCCCAGTGTGGGATCACTTCTTTGACCAGACCGTGTATGGTGGGAGGAAGGATGATCAGAGTGAGGATTATGTTGACCAGACTCTTGGCTACTGAGAGTGGACTTGGTGGAAGACAGGGTGGTGCTTAACCGACTGGAAGCAGTATCAGCTGTCATCCAACCGACCACCTGTTCGCAGTGGTCGGACCTCGAGAGTGATGTCCTGCGACGCCCTGTAAAATTAGACATGAAGCTAGGTATGGTGGATGTCTTTCTTTCTTGTGCTCTGGCACCAGGCACAGTTTCTCTGCGTCCTGACCCGCGCCCTGAACTATCAGGATCACGTCCACTTCCCCGTCCCTTTTTACCCGCCTTCTTCATCTTACACGGAATATGTGACTTTAATATTTGAGTTTGAAAACTTAACAGTATTTCTTCCTAGTCTGCAACTGTGCAGAGTACACAGAATAGGCTGCTAAACTGCGGTGACACACACTGAATGGAATATGTGACTTTAATATTTTAGTTTGAAAACTTAACAGTATTTCTTCCTAGTCTGCAACTGTGCAGAGTACACAGAATAGGCTGCTAAACGGCGGTGACACACACTGAATGGAATATGTGACTTTAATATTTCAGTTTGAAAACTTAACAGTATTTCTTACTATTCTGCAACTCTGCAGAGTACACAGAATAGGCTGCTAAACGGCGGTGACACACACTGAATGGAATATGTGACTTTAATATTTGAGTTTGAAAACTTAACAGTATTTCTTACTATTCTGCAACTCTGCAGAGTACACAGAATAGGCTGCTAAACGGCGGTGACACACACTGAATGGAATATGTGACTTTAATATTTCAGTTTGAAAACTTAACAGTATTTCTTACTATTCTGCAACTGTGCAGAGTACACAGAATAGGCTGCTAAACGGCGGTGACACACACTGAATGGAATATGTGACTTTAATATTTGAGTTTGAAAACTTAACAGTATTTCTTACTATTCTGCAACTGTGCAGAGTACACAGAATAGGCTGCTAAACGGCGGTGACACACACTGAATGGAATATGTGACTTTAATATTTCAGTTTGAAAACTTAACAGTATTTCTTACTATTCTGCAACTCTGCAGAGTACACAGAATAGGCTGCTAAACGGCGGTGACACACACTGAATGGAATATGTGACTTTAATATTTGAGTTTGAAAACTTAACAGTATTTCTTACTATTCTGCAACTGTGCAGAGTACACAGAATAGGCTGCTAAACGGCGGTGACACACACTGAATGGAATATGTGACTTTAATATTTGAGTTTGAAAACTTAACAGTATTTCTTACTATTCTGCAACTCTGCAGAGTACACAGAATAGGCTGCTAAACGGCGGTGACACACACTGAATGGAATATGTGACTTTAATATTTGAGTTTGAAAACTTAACAGTATTTCTTACTATTCTGCAACTCTGCAGAGTACACAGAATAGGCTGCTAAACGGCGGTGACACACACTGAATGGAATATGTGACTTTAATATTTCAGTTTGAAAACTTAACAGTATTTCTTACTATTCTGCAACTCTGCAGAGTACACAGAATAGGCTGCTAAACGGCGGTGACACACACTGAATGGAATATGTGACTTTAATATTTGAGTTTGAAAACTTAACAGTATTTCTTACTATTCTGCAACTCTGCAGAGTACACAGAATAGGCTGCTAAACGGCGGTGACACACACTGAATGGAATATGTGACTTTAATATTTCAGTTTGAAAACATAACAGTATTTCTTACTATTCTGCAACTGTGCAGAGTACACAGAATAGGCTGCTAAACGGCGGTGACACACACTGAATGGAATATGTGACTTTAATATTTGAGTTTGAAAACTTAACAGTATTTCTTACTATTCTGCAACTGTGCAGAGTACACAGAATAGGCTGCTAAACGGCGGTGACACACACTGAATGGAATATGTGACTTTAATATTTGAGTTTGAAAACTTAACAGTATTTCTTACTATTCTGCAACTCTGCACAGTACACAGAATGTGCTGCTAAACTGCGGCGAAGCACACTGAATGGAATATGTGACTTTGATATTTGAGTTTGAAGACTTAACAGTATTTCTTCCTATTCTGCAACTCTGCACAGTACACAGAATGTGCTGCTAAACTGCGGCGACGCACACTGAATGGAATATGTGACTTTGATATTTTAGTTTGAAGACTTAACAGAATGTGCTCTAATCTGCAACTTTGCACACTAAACAGAATGTGCTCTAATCTGCAACTTTGCACACTAAACAGAATGTGCTCTAATCTGCAACTTTGCACACTAAACAGATTGTGCTCTAATCTGCAACTGTGCACACTAAACAGAATGTGCTCTAATCTGCAACTTTTCACACTAAACAGAATATTTTTTTTTTTTTTTTTTTTTTTGTTTTTTTCCCCCCACACAAAATAACCTGCTGCCCCCACACACAGTAGTCCTAAAAAGGACTTTTGGTTCTTTTTTTTCACAATTTTGGTTTTTTTCCTCCCTACACTGCCTTTCCCTTCCTATCCTCAGCTCTCCCTGGCTAAGACTGAGCCGAACTCGATGGTCATGTGCTATACAGCACCTGACCACGGGTTCTGGCCAGCCAATCAGTGTAATGCCAGCAGCCAACATGGCTGCTGGCATTACACCGATGTCAGAGCCTCCCTGCACGTTTATTGGCTGCGCAGCAGCCGCAAAACGTGCGGGGAGGAGACCCGAACATGGCGGGCGAGCACATGCGGTACTCGTACGAGTACCGCCATGTGCCGAGCAGAGCGATGCTCGAGCCGATCCGAGCATCGGCCGAGCATGCTCGCTCAACACTAGTTAATAGTATTAGAGGAATTTGATTTAGTAGTTGGGATTATAATCTCAGTAGAGCTTTGTTCTCTGACTTGCTGCTCGATTCTATTAGTGCCGCTAAATCCATCATTGGGAGCAAAAGGAGTTCTGGGCAGTACACACACAGCTGTACCATCGGAATTTTAATGCTTGTCCTGTCTCCACTGCAACGATCGTTGGTCGCAAAAACTCATGTTGCAGTCTAACGCTCATCGCAGCTTCCTGTTCCCACAACTCACTCTAAATAGAGTAAATAATGGGAACATCAAAGGAAACTAGCTAACACTCAATGTTTGGTATAGTGTCAAACATTGAGCATGAGATAATAACACAGTCACTCTCCCTCCAAGCTCCTAAACACTAACCCTAAAAGTGCCCTCCCGGCCCTCCACTACACCTATCATTACCATACCTGGGAACTCTCCGGTTTTGCCCCAGAGACTCCGGATTTTAGACTGAATTACCGGGTCTTCGGGGCAATGTGTTGATTACCGGGTGGGCAGAGTTTAAATAGAAACTCTGCCCACTTGTGCTCCGTCCTGCCCGATTCCTCCCACTCCCCGCCCTCTTAGAGACTTTTTGCAGGGTTTTTTTTTTTTGGCCCACCCCCCCCTCCGCTACTAAGCCACGCCCCCTTTATGACGCGAATCGCGTCATTTTCCTCCTATGTCGGAACAAACCCAATTTGTTAGTCCTGGGGCAGACTGACCGTCGGGCGTTCAGTGACAGACCGTGGGCCCGCGACAGAGGGGGGGCCACCGCCGCCACCAGCAATTACAATTTTATTATGTCCCTTTTAATGTCCTCATTCATTTGTGATCTGCCTGTAGGGGCCCACTGCCTATTAAATTATGCCGCCCGCAGTGAGCACTGTCATTGGTTCATCACTCGCTCCGGAGTTTGGAGTCTGAACGTGAATGATCTGGCACCCAGCACTGATTCACTGTTCATTTTATTATGCAGCGACGTGTTATGCCCAGCCATTATTAACATGATGCTGCCACCAGCACACCACATAATAAACATGCTGCCAGACAGTAATGCCACCAACCCAGTCCCGTCCCCACACAACATGAAGAGGATCCATTCAGATCCATTGCTTCGCTTGCTGCCAGACTCAGTCCAGAAAGAGAGAGACTCAAGCACGCTGCAGACTGTGCCTCTTCCTCTGTTCGGCTGCTCTTCGCATGTCTACACGACTTGGGCTGTGCAGTGTGCAGCTTGGTGCCATCACGGCCCGCAGGTCATGGTGACAGACAGCCCGGCACCTGTCAAGGAGGACACGAGACCAGCAGAGGAGGAGTCAGGAGTTTCAGGACTACTGGAGCTGGGTCATCTCAGAGCGGAAGACTCACCAGGAGGACCCAGAGTAATCCGCCAGCAGTGTGACACTGACAGTCTGAAGACCCACCACAGTCCACAGCACAGGTAAGGTAAGCTGTAATGGATGGCTTGGGGGGGTACTGGATGGCCTGAGGCTGGGGGGAGGGCTGAGAGGGCTACTGGATGGCCTGGGAGGTACTGAATGGCTTGGAGGGGGTTACTGGATGGCCTGGGTGGGTAATGGATGTCCTGAGGCGGTAATGGATGGCCTGAGGGGGCGGTTTGGCCTAGAGGGGGGTACTGGATGGCCTGAGGATGTACTGGATGGCCTTGCGGGTAATGGATGGCCTGGGGGTGGTAATGGATGGCCTCAGTGGGTTCTGGAGTGCCATGGGGGTAATGGATGGAATAGGGGGGTACTGCATGGCCTAGGGTGTACTGGATAGCCTTGGGGGTAACGGATGGCCTGGGGGAGTACTGGATGACTTGGGGGGTAATGGATGGCCTGGGGATTAATGGATAGCCTAGGGCGGTAATGGATGGCCTGGGGGAGTACTGGATGGCTTGGGGGGTAATGGATGGCCTGGGGGGGGTTACTGGATGGCCTAGAGGGTAATGTATGGCCTAGGGGGTAATGGATGGTCTAGGGGGTAATGGATGGCCTAGGGGGTACTGAATGGCATGGGGGGTACTGGATGGCATGGGGGGTTAATGGATGGCCTGAGGGGGTAATGGATGGCCTGGGGGGGTTACTGGATGGCCTAGAGGGTAATGTATGGCCTAGGGGGTAATGGATGGCCTTGGGGGTAATGGATGGCCTGGGAAAGTATGGCCTGGAGGGGGTTACTGGATGGCTTGGGGGTACTGAATGGCATGGGGGGTACTGGATGGCATGGGGGGTTAATGGATGGCCTGAGGGGGTAATGGATGGCCTGGGGGGGTTACTGGATGGCCTAGAGGGTAATGTATGGCCTAGGGGGTAATGGATGGCCTTGGGGGTAATGGATGGCCTAGGGGGTACTGAATGGCATGGGGGGTACTGGATGGCCTGGGGGGTTAATGGATGGCCTGAGGGGGTAATGGATGGCCTGGGGGGGTTACTGGATGGCCTAGAGGGTAATGTATGGCCTAGGGGGTAATGGATGGCCTTGGGGGTAATGGATGGCCTGGGAAAGTATGGCCTGGAGGGGGTTACTGGATGGCTTGGGGGTACTGAATGGCATGGGGGTACTGGATGGCATGGGGGGTTAATGGATGGCCTGAGGGGGTAATGGATGGCCTGGGGGGGGTTACTGGATGGCCTAGAGGGTAATGTATGGCCTAGGGGGTAATGGATGGCCTTGGGGGTAATGGATGGCCTGGGAAAGTATGGCCTGGAGGGGGTTACTGGATGGCTTGGGGGTACTGAATGGCATGGGGGGTACTGGATGGCATGGGGGGTTAATGGATGGCCTGAGGGGGTAATGGATGGCCTGGGGGGGGTTACTGGATGGCCTAGAGGGTAATGTATGGCCTAGGGGGTAATGGATGGCCTAGGGCGGTAATGGATGGCCTGGGGGGTTAATGGATGGCCTGAGGGGGTAATGGATGGCCTGGGGGGGGTTACTGGATGGCCTAGAGGGTAATGTATGGCCTAGGGGGTAATGGATGGCCTTGGGGGTAATGGATGGCCTAGGGGGTACTGAATGGCATGGGGGGTACTGGATGGCCTGGGGGGTTAATAGATGGCCTGAGGGGGTGATGGATGGCCTTGGGGGTAATGGATGGCCTGGGAAAGTATGGCCTGGAGGGGGTTACTGGATGGCTTGGGGGTACTGAATGGTCTAGAGGGGTACTGGACCTGGTCCAGTACCCCCCCAGGCTATACAGTATCCCCAGGCCATACAGTACTCCAGGCCACTACACTTTTGCAAGTTATATATGAAACATTGTACTCGCTACAGGCACAGCCACCAGACAGTCAGCCCAACCTCAAGCTATCCAGCCAGTTGCCAAGTAGCCTCCAGCCAACCGGCAAGAAGCTAGCCAGCAGCGTAAGGTTAGTTTTATTTATTTATTTCTTAAACGCAAGATTAATTCTATTAAAACAGGTTTACTTCTAAAATGGTTTGGAGTACCTTAATTTGTGTGAAACTTCTGGATAGGAGGACAGTGTGTGTGAGGGGAGGGAGGTTAGGTGTGCGGGGCTGAGGATTTAGTGGTAGGTGGGGCATATGATATCATTGGAAGGGGCCAATTTATGCCATGGGGAGGGGTCAATGATGTCATTGGGCAGGGGGACCAGGCCTCTTTTTGGATCAGGGGCCCTGGGTCTTGTCAGTTCGCCCCTGGGCTAGTATCTCTTTGTAACTCAGTTCCTCCAATCCCTTAATCAGTTTTGTTGCACATCTCTGTACCTTTTTCCAGTTCATTCCATTCACTTAGTCTGTCTAGATCCTTCTGCAGAGAAAAAACATCCATCTCTGTATGTATTTCCTTACATAGCTTAGTGTCATCAGCAAATATTGAGATGCTACTTTCAATTCCCACTTCTAGACCATTAAAGAGATAGTAATACTTTATTATTACTATCCCTTATATTGTAGATATTTACAAAATAAGTTAATAGCCCCCATGTTCATCTCTCAAACCTTTATGGTTTGAGAGATAACCGAAGGCAAAGTTCCCCCCTCCCTCACCCTTCCCTGAAGTCAGCGTTGTGCTGACTGCAGGGATATCCAGTCTGTCTTTCATCATGCGGCTCTGCAGCAGAGCCATGATTGAGTTAGTGACAAAGAATTATTTCACTGAAACAGTCTTCTACATATGCTTGCAAACCAAGCACATGTAGAAGACTGTTTCAGTGAAATAATTCTTCTTCACTAATGGGATCTCGTCTCAGCTGCAGAGCCGCAAGCCTGTCGTATGACAGACTTCCCCTGCAGTCAGCACAATGCTGACTTCAGGGAAGGGGGAGGGAGAGGGGAACTTTGCCTTCGGTTATCTCTCAAACCATAAAGGTTTGAGAGATGAACCTGGGGGCTATTAACTTATTTTGCAAGTACCTACAATATGAGGGATAGTAATAATAAAGTATTACTATCCCTTTAATAAACAAATTAAAAAGCATTGGTCCCAGGACTGAACCCTGCGGCACCCCACTTATAAACTTAGACCAATTTGAAAAAGTTACATTTACAACAGCTCTCTGCCATCTATCATTTAACCAGTTCTCAAGCCATGTACAGGTAACACCTCCCCAAATTGAAGCCTTTTAATTTATGCAGTAACCTGTTATGAGGCACTGTATCAAAGGCTTTTGCAAAATCCAAGTATACTACATCAACAGGAATTCCCCTGTCCAAATTACTACTTACTCATAAAATGCAAGTAAATTAGTCTGACATGATCTACTCTTCATGAAACCATGCTGATTCCTACTAATGATATTGTTCGTCTTCACATAGTTCTGAATACTGTCAGTTAATAACCCTTCTAGTATCTTACCCACTATGGAAGTCAAGCTCACAGGTCTATAATTTCCTGGTTTGGATCTTGCTCCCTTTATCAACAATGGAACTACATCAGCTTTCCTCCAATCACAGGGCAATATGCCTGATGAAAGTGAATCAATACATATTAAATATAACTGACAGCTCAGTCGTCACTATGCAAAGATTTCTGAGCTGTTTCCTGGCTGTCAGTCCTGGAAGCAGTAGAAATTCTCTAAAAGGAGGTAAAAATTCTGGTGACTAGCACTATTGAGCAGCTAGTCGCCAGATGGTTAATTCTTTAGGGGCAAGTGTAAGTGGGGTGGTAGTTCTGCTTTAAAAAAAAAAATAAAGAAAATGATACATCTTTAATTTGAAAAACTGTTTTAACTGTTTAACTGTTTTCAATGGGTTAATAGCTCATTAAATTTAAAGGGAAATTTTTATTTTTTCCCCTATGTTGCAGCTGGTGTACTGAAGAATAACTCCAGATTGCTTTTAAAACTATGGGCCTAACTCCCCAAAGGGAAGGATAGCTAACCGTCCACTGAAGAGGACCAAACCACCCAATAAGAAAGCAAAAAAAGCAGTCACAATGCAATGTCTTGTGCACCCCTCTGGCACTCAAAGGGTTAACCCATGTGTAAGCCACCTTTGGCACTTCCGGCTATTGGCAAGTGGCAACAGCAACACCCAGAATCTCTAACCAACCATTGGAGATGATGAGAGTTGTAGTAAATCGATGTGTTGGTCGGAGACCGCTCCAGCAGTCAAGGAGTTAAACAGCACACATAAATCAATAGGAATGTTGAACATTTTTATCTGTTCCCTATGGTTCAGTTGATTTATTCCAGAAATAGTCCTCATGTCTTTGGAGCATAAGACCTTTACAAAGAAGAGATCAATAAAACTCTCTTGGCCTAAAGTTAGTTGGCAGGTATGCAATTATTTTAGGTGAATCAAGAAAGGACTCACTAAATGAGACTATTATTCCCTATAAACACTTTCCGAATGGCAGGCTGATGCAAGCGAGCAATATCAGAATAACCTACATTCCTAGACAGACATGGGAAATGAAATTACCTAGCATCAGGTTAATGCCAATAGTTTTTCAACTTGATAGGCTGCTTTTCCTGATTTTCTCTGCATGCTAGGATCTCATTAATGAGCTGACTTGACAGGGGAAGATACCCCTCACTCGTACTTAAAGGTAAAGTAGCATTGCAATATTTAACCCTTTTACTGCCAGAGGGGTACGCAACACATTGCAGAGCAAATGTATGTGTGCATTTGTCTGTATATATGTTTGTGTGGCCATAGATGTATGCAAGTACATGTATATACGCGTGTGCATCTATGTACTTTTGTATGTACATATGTTTGTACATGCTTGTATAGGTTTGTATGTACATGTGTACCTGTATGTATGTGTTAGTGTGTATATACATTTTTGTGTGTGTAAATGTTTCTATGTATGTGTCTGCATGTGTGTGTATTTATGTGTTTTGTATATATGTGTGTGTGTGTGTGTGTGTGTATATATATATATATATGTGTATGTGTGCATGTATGTACATGTGTACCTGTATGTATGTGTTAGCGTGTATATATATTTTTGTGTGTGTAAATGTTTGTATGTATGTGTCTGCATGTGTGTGTATGTGTTTGTATATGTGCGTGTTTGTATATATATATATATATATATATATATATATGTGTGTGTGTGTATGTGTGCATGTATGTGTTTGTATATATGTGTGTATAAATAAGTGTGTGAGAGTATGTGCGTGGATATTCTACTGTATATGTTTGTGTGCTTAGTTGTGTGTGTGTGTATCTATGCGTCTGAATCTATATGTGTGTGTATCTCTATGTGTGTGTACCTGTGTGTGTGTGTATCTCTGTGTGTGTGTGTATCTGTGTGTGTTTAGTTGTGTATCTGTGTGTGTGTATCTGTGTGTTTAGTTGTGTATCTGTGTGTGTGTATCTGTGTGTTTAGTTGTGTGTGTATGTATATTGGTTACATTCAAAATGTATTTCAGCTCGAGTTGTCACAAGAGGTAGAGCTGGTACTATTGCATTCTTTGGAGGAATGTAGCTCAGTGCTCATTGGGGTGATTGTATGAATATGACTCTACTCTAAATCAGGTGCTAGAATTGTTTTTCTTACTCTATACCTGCTCTTAATGCAGCTTGTGACAGGCAGAGAGCAGTGGACAGTCTATGTTTGGGGAGTTTCTTTCCTCTACTCTTTATCTATCTATCTATCTATCTATCTATCTATCTATCTGTCTATCTATCTGTCTATCTATCTATCTATCTATCTATCTATCTATCTATAATATAAAATCTGGTTCACTGTCCACCCCACCCCAGGAGAATGGTCATATGCAGCGAATCAGAGGCGGTGATTTTCACAGGAGTGGGAGGGGACTAAGCACCTCGCTCACTTCTGTGAAAATCGCTGCAGTGAGACTCACCACTAGAGAGGTCCACCAGATCCCTGATATGTACAGTACAACATTCACTAGTTTTACTATATACACACACTAAGCAAGATGCAGTGTGAGCAAGCTACAGGGAGATGTAAGGGTGTTGCTGGCATTAAAGTCCTAACAACGGAAGAGTGTATGCTCTGGTATGTACTACAACCACCAAACACTCTAGTGCATACCATGAGGCAAACATAATGTTGTTGTGGGTTATTGCAAGTTTAGCTGCACTGGTGCATTCATATGCTCAACCCATTTTCTCCCACAGAAGGCAATGAACGTTTAGTAGAATCAATGTTGTTGTCTGCACACCAGACAAGCTCTTACTAGGAGTTTAATAAAAGTGTAAAAAAAAATTAAACATGTAATAGACATATAAGATAATCATGCAATAAAATGTATCCCAGGGATAGTAAGTGTCTAGTGACAAATAAATTCTAAACCTAGATAATTAAAAAAATATATATAACAGCTGCGTAAAAAACGATACATATACACTTGTCCAGTTTATACAATGGATCTGCAGTTGGGATTTGTACAGACCCAAGTATTGCACTGATTTATGGAGCATCAGTTTCCCACTGATAATCTGGAGTGTGCTTCCAAAAGATCAGTCAGAGCGGGCCATTTGTTCCTAATAATAATGGATATATTACAGTGTATTAGTCAATTTGACCTGCTCACCAGATTTGTAAATCTTGGAGTTCCTGAGGAAGGGGTTATTACTACCCTAAAACGTGTTGAAAGACCAAGAACTTTCAAAACTTACAGCACTTCTATAAACAGCTTGTATAATACGAAGTCTCTATTTATATGCTTGGAGGAATTGGCACTAAGGAACGGTTGTCCACTGCATCGCATAACAACATTGAGCCAGCACTATACTAGAGGACGTACAGCCCGAGAGAGCGGAAGAATCAACAGTGATCCTCAAAAGAACTTTCTGATGTGCAAGACACCAAGAAAATATCTGGTGAACAGATACCCATCTGTGATATCCATACCTTCCATCCATATATTCATACCCGTTGAGTGCTTCCATTTTGTTAAATTTATATCTGTCTCGCAATTGGTCTCTGAGAAATGTCTCAGTGTTCAGAATCCTGGGCTATCATGTGGGTATATTAAGGGGGAAGAGTTGTGCTGCTGTCTGTATGGTTGCTGCGGCTGCGATCCTCTTTGACTTTATTTAGAGGAGCCAAGGCATAAATATGTTCAAGCACATATAGGCAGTGGTGTTTCCACTTCACAATCTAACCGTATGAGTGAATTTGGCACTCAAAGGTTTAAGGACTAGAGACATGCGCAACCCTTTGGTTTATAATGCATTGCACACACCTCAAGTCCTAAAAGTGTTAACTCTAGAAAAAAAAGCCTGGTTCTGGTAGCTCCAGTATTGTCTGTTATAAATATGAATTTTAAAAAAAAGATTTCAGAATTTGGTGGGCCTATATTGTGCATGGGCCTGAAGCTTCACCAGCATTAGCCCCATGTTAATCTAGCCCTGGCCATCAACGGTACTAAGGTCATCTAGAGTGTATTGCCTAGTGGTGCTTGATGTAAATTCAATCCTGTGCCTTCATCAATAGAGAGGCTTTGTAACTCCATGTCAAATATGCTAAATAACTCTGCCCTGAGCATTCTCTGACTAAAGTGGTCAAATCTTCCCTGAGGAATTTCTCCTTAGATGCCATTATACTTAGCTGATTTCTTGATTCATAGTAAATGAGCTAAGGCTAATATTTTAGTGACTGTCAGCAGAAATGTGCTGTGGGTGAACAGTTGACCAGACAGAAGGATAATGAAAAGTTAATGCACACTTGAAAGAGGTTCACAATTTCTTTCAGTAGCAGATATTTCATATTTTGGTAAGCAAGTGACAACAAGCCATCAGTGCAGCCTGGGAGAACTGATGCAATAGGAGAACAGAGAGAGTCATTTACAGATAAAAGACAGTGTAGTAGTCCCACAGGCTTCAACGCACAAATCAGGCAAAATCAATAATGTGGCTGCAAATGACCACACTTCTGTTTTGACCTTACTTGAAAACTATCCTTGGGATATTGTCTTTCTATGAATAATCAGGAAAGTCATTTGGAGCAAGGATGTACTAGTTTAACACTTAAAGGACCAGAGAGTTGTGCAAAACATTGGAAAACATTAGTCAATGACTCAAACTTTTCTATAAAGGGCACCGTAAGAAAAACGCCTTTTGGATCCGGTTAATAAAAAAGATATGTTTGAATAGTAATAACCTCTGAATGACAACTCTGCCTTTAGAAGTAGTACAATTGTTTACAAGAAAATCAATGTGACACACACATAGATATATATATTTTATTTTATTATTATAATTATTTTATTATTTTTAATAATACAACATAAATGTTTACTGTTCATTTGATGTAGAAGGGATATGGTCTGGCAAATAAGAAGCCACAAAATAGATGACCGTATATTCCAATTGGTCTTATTTAATTTCACCAAGTAATAGGCAATTTAAAGTTGTTGAACTAGAGATCCAGCTGGTGGGCTATAAACTGCTCATCCCTGATCTACAGCATAGGTCCTCAAGCCTCATCTTCTGTGAAGGTTATCAATATCTCCTCACATGAACAGAAGTACTCCTGTCATTAGTACAGATGGATCTATTAACAGAATTGAGCCACGGGTCACACAGCCTGAGCTCATGTCAAGACACATTGGAAGCCTATAGTACTGGGAAGTAAGATTGAGGGTCTGTGAGATGCATCATGGGGAGACTTTCTTACATAGTTTTAATGTCAACAAGAAGCTGCTGTTTCCTTCATGGAAAGGGATTTATATAAAATAGACACAAGTCAGTTACTAAATAGTCTATGTTGCTGTGTATTCTACATATAATACAGAATGATAGAAACTCCTGCTGAGTTGATTGAGAGATTCCTAAATTTGGTTCTAAAAAGCAATGCATATTCGATAGAACACGGAGGTTGTTTTCTTCCTTTGTAAGTCATTCGAGGACTCCAAACGTTTCTTTGGGCCTCCTAGCACATACATATTCTGCATAACTAGAACCTGTTGAACCCTGGGGCAGATGTGGCCCTTTTGGATGTTGGGCCCTGGAACAACTAGACCCTCTGTATTTAATTCCATGCTCACAAGGTGGATGAACAGAAAATCTTGGATGTGCAATGTCCCCTGCCCAACAGAAGGGCAAATCTCAGTTATCTCAAGTCCGTTATCTCAGTTTCTTCTAGTGAGGCATTAATGATTTCTGTCAGATGAAACTCATTAAAGGCAACTGTCTAGAAATGGAAAATAATTAACTTATGTTGCTTCTCCATGAACATTTATTGAGCAATATGGATTTTTAATAGAACTTAAATCACATGACATAGAAGAAACCTTTTACTACTACTGAGCCAAAGAATAAGTGTATGGGCAAATGAGATCTGATTACTTAATGGATTGAGAGTCAATGTTTCCCTTTTAACTTACTTTGCAAAGCATTGCATTGGAGACATATCTAACATCCAAGGGGTTAAGTATATTAAACGTTCTACCATCAAATGGGGTTAAATATTACTCCATTATGAACGTATCTATTTCTCCAGGGTGCATTTTGTTTGAGAGATGTGGTATTAGAAAATAGGCCATGCAATTAGCAGTTCAGGTGACCAATCATTTTCCATAGCTGACTACGCTGTTAGATGGAAGCTCTTGCCTTTGCGCTCATCTTCACCACAAGTCTTTGACTGAGTTCCAGATCACTATGCTGGAATAATATGCTGATCAGACAAAAAGATAACAATAATTAGAATTTGGATGACCAGCACATGCAACAGAATTAATATTGATAAGATGCAACAGATTGTTTTTCTAATTTGATTTTTTTTGTTGAAGAATTCAGTACAATAGTACATTTTATATATTAAAATGCACTAGATTAAAAACAGGTTGATCACTTGTCCTGGATTGCACAACCAGTGCCAGAGGGGTTTGCAATGCATTGGATACCCCTCTGGCACTCAGTGTTACAGGGATCGTAATGTTTCATAATAAAAGCAGCTCTAATTAATCATCATAATATTTGGACTTTGGAGAGTGTTATTTCAATCCTGTCAGAGTTGTAGTTCAAGAGTGATTCAATGACAAAGTATCCCCCTCCTGACCCTTTTACTGATGTAACACTGTTCAGCCACAGCAGAAGGGAGGTGCCCAGGTAGACTGCAGAGAGGGACAATCTTCAATTAAGATAAGGGAAAAACCTGAAAAACTTATCAAGGGGGGCAAGGCTTTCATTGTTCTCATAAGAAGAAGATTGTCCTCTTCTGTTATCTGTCTGGTCTATGGACTGGATTCCACATCTGAGAAGAGATGGCTTACACTAGGTAAAATGGGGTGGGAAGGGAAACTTTGCTTGTGACTATCTCTCAAATCATAAAGGTTTGAGAGATAAGACTTATCATTCTTCATGTTTTTTTAATGCCTACAAAATAAAATAAAGATAAAATGAAGTATTACTATCCCTTTAAATACATTCTCTGCATCCTGGGCAGCCATCTTCTGGGACAATGCACTGTGCACTTTAGTACAACAGACTTGAGAGAGAATTGCAAGATGTGAAAGGGACACTTGCATGGAGTTAGAAGAAAATGGACTGGACAGAAAGTGATGTTTCTGCTGGTTGCAAAAAAATGGTCACCAAGCCGTGATAATCCCTTGCACCACCAGACAGTTAGGGATGATATGAGATGTAGTATTCAGCAGCTGGAGAGCCAAAGATTGCCTATTCCTATACTAGGGCATAGAATTCTGAGTAAGTCTAAGGGTCCTAGTTTGATTAAAAATTGGAGCAATTATCAGGCAAACCAACTGCACCACAGAGGATGTATGCAAACGCAAAGAAAGAAAGAAGCTCACAGCGCTAGAACACCATAACATACATATTTAATATATAAATTCAAAATTAGAACCCAAGTGAATAAGATATGGAGAGAAACAAGGAATGAAGGGATTCCCCAAGTCCAAAACTAGGCAAAAGCCTAAAGCAAAATCTAAAACAGAAAAACAAACTTGTGCTTCTCCATAAAAATTACCCAAAAGTGATTCTTGTATAAAGCATATATTATACCAATATGTTGATATATTATGGCCCCCCAACAAGGTTTTTGTTGCATAATTTAGCCCAAGTTTGTTTAAGTTTGCCTACCTCTCCAAGGAACCTCATATCAAGTGAGTCCCATCTAATACATATTCACATCCCTATCTAAGTTTAAAATTGAACCTGGGAAATTCTTGTGAGGAAAGACATTGGAATTAAAAGCACCTGGTTAAAGACATGAAAAGTTAAAATATCTAATATCTTCATGAACAGACTAACCTGCTTTGAGACAGAATAAGCTTGTGGTGAATGGGTGGAGACCCATGTGGACCAGAGCTCCATCAGTCCCCTTTTATAGGTCCTTCCCACCGACCACTGCAAGCTACATGGGCCTGTATCTTACCTTGATTACAAATGGACATAGGCCAAGCAGAAGGCCAGAGTGTGTTGCATACCCCTCTGGCACTTTTAGACATAGGACCTTAAGTCATATGGCTGCAATGCATTGGAGCCCTCTCTAGCATTCAATGGTTAAATCACCCATTTAAATCAGTAGGGGTTTTGGCCATATTTATGTTGCAGTTGGTTTGCACTAGAATCTCTCCTTGTTTCTTTTGTACATAAGGCCCAGTGTTTATAATACAGCAGCCTGAATGGCCGGATTTTCCAATAGGCAGAGTAGGAAACTGTCTAGAGCTCCAGATTTTGAAGGGTGGAGCCTTAGCTGTTATGACCACACCCATATTCTGAATTGTGGGTGTGGCTAGAGCAATCTCAATGTCCCTGCACCAGTTAATATACACCCTTTACAAGCTATTATTTAACCACTTGGATGCTAGAGAGCTCTTCAACACATTTCAGAACAATGGGATGGAGATCTTTTTAGTAACCAAAGGGTTAAAACTTTTTATTTTTGTTCATTAGAGGCAACAGATATTTTCTGTACCAGGAAACACTAAATGGGACTGGAGGTGTGGTCATATAAGGATTGGGGTGTGATCATGAGTGGCCGCTCCCACAATTCAGAATGTGGGTGTGGCCAGAACATCTGAGGCTCTCCTCAAAATGGGACTCTCTAGGCAGTTGTCTATTCTGTCTGTTAGGAGACCAAGTGCTGGTAAAAAGTATTACTACTTTCCTAAATTGGGTTGCCATAGTGTAGCAGGCCAAACTATGCACCCACAACCACAGCTTGGAAAAAAATGATTAAATATGTGGTTGATATAAGTGATAATATATGCTATACACAAGTTCCCATTGAACCAATCTCAACAAAGTTACAACGACTGTCTTCTGTTGTTTTTTTTAATTCAGGGATTTGTGGGGAATCCCTTCATCCCTTGCTGCACTTCACTTGTGCATTAATGTTCCTGTTTTGCTCATATATACTACAAGCCCCATTTAAACCAATTAGACAGTTTGTGTGTCCCCTACGGTACAGATAGATTGAACCAGAATTGCTTGAAATATTTTAGGACAACATTGGAGCTCTCGCTAGCATTTAAGGGTTTAATTCTTTGAGTGCATTACTGTGCAGTGCGTTGGGTACCCTTCTGGCACCCCTAGAGTTAAATTTATGATGGGAATTTGTACACCCCTTGCCCCCTCTGGATGCCCAAACCCCTGTGGCAGTGAAAGGGGCAGATGTCTAACTGAATCCAGTTTCTCAGCCATTAGAGATGCCTGCAAGTTATGTGAGTAGTTCAAAATAAATGCTATTCAATACTAGCGGGATCTACAATGCATTGTAACATACTAGAGACCACTCCAGTATTCAGGCTGTTAAAAGCTCCTATGTCCAACTCATTGCATTGAATAGCTCTCAGGCATGTAAAGGAGTAGAGAAATGCTAATATGTATCTGTCTTAAAGGGATAGTAATACTTTGTTTTATCTTTATTTTATTTTGTAGGCATTAAAAAACATGAAGAGCGATATAAGTCTTATCTCTCAAACCTTTATGGTTTGAGAGATATTCACAAGCAAAGTTTCCCCTCCCGCCCCTTTTACCTAGTGTAAGCCATCTCTTCTCAGATGTGGAATGCAGTCCATAGACCAGACAGATAACAGCAAGGGACAGTCTTCTTCCTATGAGAACAATGAAGGCCCTGCCCCCCTTGACAAGTTTTTCAGGGTTTTCCCTTATCTTAATTGAAGATTGTCCCTCTCTGCAGTCTACCTGGACACCTCCCTTCTGATTTGGCTGAACAGTGTTACATCAGTAAAAGGAGCGGGAGGGGGATACTTTGTCATTGAATTACTCTTGAACTACAACTCTGACAGAATTGAAATAACACTCTCCAAAGTCCAAATACTATGATGATTAATTAGAGCTGCTTTTATTATGAAACATTACTATTCCTTTAAGTAAAAGAAGCATTCTGAGGTCCAGGATTAGGGCTGTCAAATACGCATAAGAATGTTGTTGTAATATTGTATTGTACATTTTATTTATATAGCGCCAACCAGTGTACTTGGCACTTTACATTTGATATAGAAGGGGTACAATAAGTGCAGTGATTTAGTACTTATAAAGACAATCATAAGGGGAACAACAGGTGAGTATACATGAGGATGAAAGGTCCCTGCCCTGTAGAGCTTACAGTTTAAGTAAGTGAATACTGTATATTAAAGAACTAAAGATCAAAACATACACTTAACTACAGATGGGCCACTGGCAACATTAACCCTTTGAGTGCCGGAGAGGTATGCAACACATTTGCAATGCATTGCATACCCCTCTGGCACTCAAAGGGTTAAGCATACAGACTGCCATTTTGTCACTGACCAGCAGTGTCCACTGTTTTTTTCTGTTGTAGGCTACATGACCAGAGAGCCATACGTTTCAGAGACACATTCATTTTTTTTATTGAACACAGTGATGAATATAGCCTGTTGGCTATTCAAAAATATGGATTTATTTATAGAGCAAGTCAATGACAATACAGATATGTAACACACAGCTCTTATTGAGCTGTACCATACTGGCGGTCATTTAGACCTTACTGGCCTACTAGCTCATGTGTGCTAGTTAGCCCTTGTTTTAGATGGCCCGTATTTGGCCCACGGGCTGCATGTTTGGGTAACAGATTCAATGTTTTATGAACAGAAGCCACTATGCGGATGAGAGCGGATGGTTTGCCAAGCTGCCCCTCTGGCACCCACCCACTCACCTAGTCAGACACAGACTGTTTGGCAAGGTGAGTAAATGAGTGCAGATGCCAGTTAAGCAGCTTGCCGAAGCATCCACTCCCCTGCAGGTTGGTGAAACATTCATTGGTATCCACCCACATCTGCTTACCTCACCAGACAGAGTCTTGAAACGTGAGCGGATGCGAATGGATGCCAGAGGGACAGCTTGGCGAAAATTCGCTGGCATCCACCCACATCTGCTTACCTCACCAGACAGCTTGGCGAAGCATACGTTCCCATCCGCATAGAGGCTTCTGTTTATAAAACTTTGGGCCTATGACAAAATGTGCACTTAACAACCCTAACCCCGAGCTCTGAATGCTTGTTTTACACAAAACTAGTAAACATTCCCATTGATTTAACACTTTGCGTGCCAAGGAGGTATCAATGCATTTCAATGCAATGCGTTGGTCATTAGAGCCTTTAACCCTTTGAATACTGGAGTGATCGCCAGAACATTGCAATGTATTGGAGATCTCACAAGCATTGAAAGGGTGAAAGGTATCTCGAAAGGGTGATAAATTGAATTCAGACTCTCTGAGTCAGACATCTACCCTTTTCAAGGCCACAAGGGTATGCAATGCATTTCCCTATGGAACTAAAAGGGTTAGGCAACGATGCTGTTCGTGGTGCTGACGTCTGAGCAGATCCTACCCAATCCCCCACTGGGCAAATGGGAGAGCAGGGAGGATGCAGTCAGACTTCAGGGTAGTCGATCTGCTGGTGATGTGTATGGGGGGGCATCCCTTCCACAATGCCAACAGTTCAACAACCCTGCATGCTAATGAGGAAATTCCCCCAACCCCTTCCCCTTGCGTCAATAACTCTTAGTGCATATGGAGATGTGTGTCTCATTCACCAAGAAGATGTGCTTGTCACACAACACCAGACACACATCGCCATAACACTGCCCCTTAGTGCATCTCCCCCTGGTTTTCTTTGTATATATAGAGCGTAGCTTCAGTGTCTTAATGTAACATTCCACCATTGTACACCCAGTCACACCACTTATTTGGCAAAACAATAGGTCATACTAGGCAGGTGCCCAGGTCCCACTGGTGGAAGTCAATGAGAAGCTCTGACTGTTACACTAGACAGTTTGTACCATCTAGATCACCCTCTCCCTGATGATTTGGGAGTTACTAATGTGTGAAGTCAGGTGTGGAAGCTCAGTATTGTGTGAATATCGATGTGAAAACTCAAAACTGACAAGCTACTGTAGGTGTAAGAACTTAGCCTAGGTGTGAGCACACAACAGCCACTATAATTATTTAACCCCTTTGATACTAGAGAGATTTCCGATGCATTGTGAAGCAACTAGGTGGAGATGTTTTGAGCGCCCGATGGGTTAATAGGACCCACGATTTTGTATTTTTGCCAGGGCACAGAAATGGCTTTGTTCAGAGAACAGAATCTATGATTATAAAGAACCCATAAAAATTATTGTTTTGTCATCAATCCCTTGTGTAAAATAGGATTCGTTCTGAGAAAATATGGGCGTCCTTGAAAGATTCACACACAGAAGAATAATTCAGCGACAGGAAGCCAGGTTTATCAGACACACCACGAGTAGTCTAGGACAGAATGTTTCTTGTATCAGCTATTATTCCCTTTGCTGGAGATGGTGATTATCCACTCCACAGCATTTCAGGATTCTTTTTAACAAGCTTCAGATTTTTTTTTCGTTCATTTTCTCCTCACCTTACTGACAATTATCCATGAATAGTCCCTCCGGGCTAGAAAGGGGCTGCTGTTGTGACTGATGGAAAAACTGCATATCTAGAAAAAGTTGCCATCTGCCCTGATTTTACAGGACATGTCCTCATTTTGAGGTCTTAAGTGTCTGTCCTCCTAGAACCTAAATGTACACTATAAATGACCTAGATTTTGCAGGAGAGGGCAAGTGAACTTCATTTTGCCTTTCTCACTATTGTATGCTATGTGATGAATACAGGAGCTTCACCGTAACTTGTAATTATGTTTCTACTGCCAAGGAATATGTGAATTCAGTGACTGTCTGAAGGTGACACTCCCTCACACAGCAAGCACTTTGGATCAGACAGAGAGCTGCCTGTTTGGAGCTGGTGCCATTTCTGCTCCCTGCCTGCTATGTCACTGTGCCCAGTGCCTCTACTGGAGCAATAATGGTAAGTCACTCACTACTAGTAATGCTAAGACTCTTCTTACTTCTGCTGATAACCACTCCATGCTAAAGGTTTTGTAAGATCCATACAACAATACTCATGCAGAAACTACAAGTGTCTTACATTAGCAAATAATTGTTTTGTGATGCATTGCCCACAACTCAAGCACATGGTAACCCTAACCCTAGTCTAGAACATTAAAGTCTGGTGTACATGGGAAAGGTACAAAAAGGCAGACAGGGCCAGATTTTCATCTAACCTGCCCAAAGCTAAGGTATCCCAAGTGCTCCTAGTCCAGGGGTAGGCAAATCATTGTACCTTCAGATTCTGGAAACTGCAACTCCCATCATTCCCCATCCAGCCAAATCTTGGTAAAACATGATCATTTACCTATGAACTACTCAGTCCTACTTAAACTATGGTTGTCTCTCCAGAAGTACAAAGGGTAAGTAGAGAGAAGGGATCTATTGCCTAATTTAAATAGATTAACCCATAAATCTAAATACAACCCAAACAGAAGGTCAGTCAGCAGAAATATGGATGATAAAAAGGACATCTGCATCATTAGCTAGCTCAATGAAAAAAAGCACAAATGCTCAATACAATGTTTTCTATAAATCATTGGTCCAACTTCACATTCCATTTTGTAGAGGAAACAATAGTAGAAAGAAGAGACACACACAGAAAAGATTCTGGGAGCCATCCAAGTATGACTAATACATTTATTCACTAGTTACATAGATCTGGGTCAGATTAAATAGTGTTATACTAGGTAATTTGTATATTTGGAGACTCATCCAAGCTTCCACTGTCCAACCTATTAAAGTTTCAGGGTCAGCAACCCTGACATGTCTGTGGCCCTCTGAATCTGCTGCCTGATTCAGAAGAAACTGTTAATAATGTCTCTCTGCATCATCCTGCTTGCCCTATTTATATTCCAAAGAGGGCATATCTTCATTAGAGAGTATGCTTCCTTTCACACTCATGCTGTTCCATTCCACCTTAATTCATTGTGAATCATCCAAAGTGTTCATCTGCTTTTCACAGTCCCTGATGACAGTTTTAAACCATTTGCCCTTAGTGAGACATACAAAAGAATAAACAAAAGTGTGGCCTAATGGAGGGCTCAAGAGACACATATATGGCCCCATATATATGGTTATAACATTGACATGCGAATCCACCAGTTGTATCTTTAAGGCCCCTTTCTTACAGGAGACACCAATGTATTGATGCTGCATTGAATCTGTCACCAGTGATCACAATAGTATTACAGAATTGAGCAGCTTAAAATATCTGACAAATCAAAAAATAGCCATTCAGCAAATATTTCCAGCTGGAATAGAATTTCACCTCAAATTCATGAATTTGGTTGGTCAGTCCTATTTGAAAATTTTGATGATTAGATTGTGGTGTATGCATGGCCTTAATAGACCAAATCACAGCAATCTTGCATGGGGCTGTAAATCTGTGTTATTCAGACCCGATCTGGAAAGTCCCCCCCACACACACACACCAATAAACAGGCGATCTGACATTTTGTTCTGTGTATGGGGGTCGGTCACAGACAGTCTGATAGCTCAGCAATCTGTTTGCCAGTGGGTTCCAATCAAAATCACCCACTGTATGGGCACATATGGATACGTTATTGAACATGTGAAGATGAGACAATAGAAAGCAGAGCAACAATAGACTGGACCGAAAACAAACCAAACCTGTTTCATGCAGACTTGGGACCAGTATGTCCTCATAGTTGAGTAAAGGTGTGCAGTTCAGCACATAAATATTGAAGAGGATTGTTTTTGCAGGTCTGCTTTGGAATTTCAGATGCACCATACGTCACTGTACAATTTTAACTATTCTTTTAACTAATTCAGTGTTTTGTTACTCCCCTTTACTCACCTTAGAATAAAATACTGCCTGGGGCAAGGCTTTTCCTTCCAACCAACACATATTTCATTTTCCAGTTCGAAAGTCTTTTGGCTCATTGCATTGCATTGCTTATGTGCATTGCATTGGTTATGTGATTATATTTCAGTTCTCTCTTACTCTCCTTGCTGGGTCCAGTGATGCATTTATTCCACGTTTTCTTTCTCTTTGCTTGTTTGCCAACACAGTCAGAAAGGTTGATAATATTCTCCCACCTCTAACTTAGGTCAGTATCGAAAGTGGCTCAACCTTTTTCGCATAGTCTAACCAATTTAAAGGGATAGTAATACTTCGTTTTATCTTGATTTTATTTTGTAGGCATTAAAAAAACATGAAGAACGATATAAGTCTTATCTCTGAGACCATTATGGTTTGAGAGATATTCACAAGCAAAGTTTCCCCTCCTGCCCCTTTTTCCTAGTGTAAGCCATCTCTTCGTAGATGTGGAATGCAGTCCATAGACCAGACAGATAACAGCAGGGGACAATCCTCTTCCTATGAGAACAATGAAAGCCCTGCCCCGCTTGACAAGTTTTTCAGGTTTTTCCCTTATCTTAATTGAAGATTGTCCCTCTCTGCAGTCTACCTGGGCACCTCCCTTCTGATCTGGCTGAGCAGTGTTACATCAGTAAAAGGGGCGGGAGGGGTATACTTTGTCATTGAATTACTCTTGAACTACAACTGTGACAGAATTGAAATAACACTCTCCATGATCCAAATACTATGATGATTAATTAGAGCTGCTTTTATTATGAAACATTACTATCCCTTTAAGTTTTTTAGACCAGTCGTACTGAAATGGTGTTCAGTAGAATACCAGTGTTCCCAGAAAAAGTACAAGGAGTTCAGCAAAACAACTGCGGACATTGGAATAAGGCTGGGGTGACCATTGACCCTTTGAGTGCCAGAGAGCTGCGCAATGCATTGCGTTGCGTACCCCTCAGGCACTCAAATGGTTAATGTATGTGTGAAAGATTGAAACATTTCAAAGCAGCACAATGATCTACAAACAGACAATAATTATCAGATAACCTTACCTGGTGCTGTTTTGCATAATAATTTATTCTCAAGTTATTATTACCAAGTAGCCTACACATACATTTGATATAAACACAACTAATCTGTTGGATGCTAGCAAGGTCGCCAATGCATTGCAAACCAGCCCTGGCATCTAAGAGTTAAATATTTTGATTGCTTGGGTTACAGGGGGGGATTCATTTGAAATAAAAATATTCTACCACAGCAAAATGTTTAAGAAGAAGGGTTTTAGACAATATTGTTATTACCTCAATTTACATCACACCCTTGTCTTGTCACACTAATATCTACTCGCACCTTGTGTCTGTTATGCTCCATCACTTGTCTAGACTGGAAACTCTCATGGGAGGATCCTCACTACCATTTCCTTCACTTGGTTTTTGTGAATCATCTCTAATCTCCTTGTTTAGATTTGCAGAATATGTTGGTGCCATATAAATAACGTATAACATTAACCCTTTGAGTGCCAGAGGGGTACGGAATGCATTGCTTTGCAATGCATTCCGTATCCCTCTGGCACTCAAAGGGTTAAAGCAATGGTCAACCTCCTTAAAGGAGCAGTAATCTTTTTTAATGAAAAAATATATATTGTAGGGATTTTCCTATTGAGTAAAATAAGGGTACTCCCACTGCCGAGAGATTTATATTTCCAGAGTTATTACAGTTTAAACCCATTTTTTTTTTTTTTTTTACATTAGCAGTGCCCTCTAGTGGTCAAATTCTAATTAGATTTCCTGTTAGATTCTAATGGAAAGGAAAGTCAGAGACATACAGTTCTCCATAGAATGTGATAGAAACGGTCTGTCACTTCCTGTCAGTTAGAACTATCAGGAAGTAAACACAGTAAATTCACTTCCTGGTTATTTAAACTGCTATACATTTTGAATAAAACATCTGACAGCAGTGGGAGTGACCTTGTTTTATTCAGCAGGAAATGCTCTATAAATTATGTGTTTTCATAAAAAAAAGTTTACTGCTCCTTTATAAAATGTAATGAAAGTGAGAATGAAAAAAGTAGAGGCAATTCTGATCTTGTAGAATATGTAATGTCAAAAAAGGTGGTCACTGTCAATTTAATAATTTGAACAACAGTCACAGTATAACGAGCCCCACCCTCAGTACAATCCTCTACGAGCCATACACGGTTGCTAAATTAGTGCAAATCTGGAGTAAACCAGTTGCATCATGGGGGACAAATAAAAATCCCTCAAGCTTCCATGATTTAAATGGGACCATTAAAACCCCATGATTGTTACAGAATTCTCTAGAACTCCTTGAGGATGAAAAAACCCTTTAAATCAATGGGCATTTCTAGAATTGTCATTTTCTCTGTAAGGTGCAGATGGGTTGCTCCAGAACTGCTCCTTTTTAGCTTACTATGACCCTATCGACTGCCTCTACTTACATGGACCATACGTTTGGCCTCAGGGTACGACTTTGTGGCCCAGACCTCCAAGAATAGAGAAAGAGATGATTCTAAAAATGGTTTGTGTCAGGGGGATCAGTTCATGTCAGAAAGAGGAAGAAGCTGTTAGTCCTATGACCATGATGAAACATCTGAGAGCAAAGGTTGACTTCAGACAAAGGAATATCTGAAATGCTTAACAAGGCAGACAGACAAAGGTCATAAAAGACTAACACACAAATGACCTGTAAGAGACGTGACAACCAAAAAAAGCTTCAACAAGTCACATTAGTTACAATGCAATTATTTCATCTTTGTACTTTAGGTTTTGCACCTGTGCAGCTGAGAGAGCCCATTTCATTTTGAAGTCCTTTGGTACAGCTCAGTTAATATATCAATCTGAGGAAATTATTTTCCTACTGAATCGGTTTATTATCCATGACTCAAATAATGATTCTTAGCATGTGGCATTTTCAGTAGCACAAATTACAAAACGCACTGACTGTCCTCTTGAGCTTTGCAGGAACGGAGAAGAACAAATTCATTAATGCTTACAGAAAATCTTGAGTTCTCTATATATTTTTCCAGTGATCTGCTTTTGTGCTACTTACCAAAGCTGGAAGATAAATAAAGGAGCAATGGATTGTTCATTGAATCTGGTTAATGTCATGTCCTGGGTATCCAATGAGAGAGCTGATCTGAATTGAGAGACCACTCTTGCAAAGATGGCTAATGTACTGAATGTTTTATTGCTGACATTCTATCACTGTAGAGTTAATGTACTTGAAACACCTTAAATGACATTAACGCCTAAATCCTCACTTACCTTTATTTTGACAGAAAAATCTAATGACCGTTATGAATCAATTAAAAATGGATTGGTTCCCCAAAAGTAACAGTTAATTAGTGCTTCATGTCTTGTCCATTGAAGCAACACGTTACAGAGCAATACGTTGTGAACCCCTCTAGCACTCGAAGTGTTTAGATTCCTGGAAACAATCATATCTACCTCCATGAACAAGATATCAAATCCTAATTAAACATTAATTTTGGGAAATGCGTTGCGTACCTCTCTAGCACACAAAATGTTACTCCATGTAGAATTGGTTAATAGCGGCCATTATGGTTCTCTGTCCAGATTACAGTAAACAAGGGTTTGTTATTAGGAAGGGTGTTTTCCTTTAAATTGTATATTTACTAAGCAGAACTGAGGCAAACTATTTTTTGTAAATATCAGCGCTAAAGCCCTTTTATTTCTCTCTTTGTAACTATTAGGACAATTGAACCAAAGCTCAACCATGCTCATTTCAGTTATGTATTCTTCAGGCAATATGAAGCAAGTAATAGGGCAATTATGGGGCAATCCAACTGCAACATGGGAAATAAATAAATAAATATGTCCATTGATTTAAACTGGGCTTTAACCCCCTTCAGTGCTAGACAGCTAACTGTATTGTGAAGCAATATGATGGAAACCTCTACAGACATGTTTAACTCAATGGGAATTTGTGACATTTTAATTTGCTCTGTATAGTGAAGTTGATTTTCCATCCAATTTATCCAGTTTTCCACTGTGCATATATTGCTTAGATTCTATGTTACATACCTAAATGGATGTCTCTTTGCCTGTGCAAGTAGAAAACACAAAATGGCCTCCAAACCCCATTATGTCCCCTGGGCCAACAGGAAGCATATAGCCTGCTGTGCTATCCTATTGGACAGCCAATTAAACCAACAAGCAAGTTCTGATATTATACAGAAGTTATTCTGGGGCAAACCTAATATACCATAGGGGAAAAAGTATTGCATAAAATAGGTTATTTAACACATTCAGTGCTAGAGGACTCTAGCATTGAAGAAGGTGTTAAAAAAACAGCATTGAAAACTCTAAAAGCCTTATTAAATCAATTTGAATTTTTAGTCCACCCCCCATGCACATGATTTTACTCCAGCTCCTCTTAGTGCATTGCCCTGCTTTTTCTGTAGAAGAGCAGTACAATGATTTTTTGAAAACTATATATTGTAACTCTTTTGAGTAAAATAAGGGTATTCCTATTGCTGAAAGATGCATATTTCCTGAGTTATTACAGTTTAAACATATGTTTTTTTGTTTCTTTTTTTTACATTAACAGTGCCCTCTAGGGGTCAGATTCCAATTAGCTCTTAGGTTACATTCTATTTGAGAGGAGTCACTGACAGTTTTCCATAGAGTGTGATAAAAACTGCCGAGTCACGTCCTGTCAGTTAGAACTTCCAGAAAGTAACAGAGCTATAAATTTAAATCCTATGTGAACTGTTATAATATATGAATAACACAACTGGCAGCAGTAACAGTAACCTTGTTTTACTCAGCAGGAAAAGCTCTATAAGATATAGGTTTTCATTAAGCTAGTTGAAAAGCCCGTTTACACGGGCCACAGTGCCACCCAGCAACCGGCCGGATCCTGTCTTGTCACTGGCTGCGCTGCAGTCATGCGCAGTAGAGACTGCCCGTGCAGTGGCTGATACGGAGCAGGGCTCTCCGAATTCAGACTGGAGTCCTCTCTGCGCACCTTCCTGGGACCGTTGGCCACAGGAAGGTGCACAGAGAGGACTCTGGTCTGAATTTGAAGCCTGCTCCGTATCAGCTGCAGCGCGGGCAGTCTCTACTGCGCATGACTGCAGTGCATGCAGCCATCTCTGCTGCTCATGACGGCTTCTGACAAACATCCTTAGCGAATTATTATATAGGATAGTTTACTGCCCCTTAAAAGGAAAGGGTTTTATATATCATGACTTGTTTGTTAGACAACCATGACAGCCTAGCTCAAAGGCAGGCAACCTTTGGCTCTCATGCTATTGGGGGCTGCATCTGTCATCCCTAACAGCTAGCTGGTGGTTGGGTATGATGCATTGTAGCTTCAAACAGACAGAGAGAAAGAGAGAGTCTGCCTCTTGTCAAGATCCAGTATATTTGTTTGATGGGAGTTGCAGTCCCCAAAAGATTATTCTAGACAATGCGATACAAACCAAGGAAGGCCCTTAACCCTTTCGCTGCCAGAAGGGTACATAATGCATTGTTTTGTCTGGCACTGAAGGGGTTAGATGCAGTTTATTTGGTACTAGTCTAAAAGCCTGAGTACATGGGTCAAGGTCAGGGTGGTGTTAAGAGGCCGGTCCTGCTCTGCGTACTGCTGCCGCCTCACTGACGGAGCACGCGATGCATTCATGCGCTGTAGAGACAGCCCGAAGGCACAGAATGCTCCCAGCATTCCTACACCTCCCAGCATTCTGTGCATTTCATCAGTCTCTACTGCGCATGACTGCATCGGACAAACATGCTAGCGTTTTATTATAAGATAAGTAAATTGTGACATTGGTATGACTGGGTCTGTACCACAGGATTCAATATATAGCCTCCATTTATACCTTCAACTTTCCAGACTGTGATATTTTTAGACTACATTGTCACAGTCCATCACAAATGTATGATATTTAACTAATCAGGGTATTTTCAGTCTATACCATACATAAAAAGAATAAAAAAGGATTGAATATGCATTTTTTTCTGTCTGTTAAAATTCATTATGAGCTATAGAATTGTTTCATGTGGATTTGATATAAAATTGTAATGGTAGGAAACCAGACAGCAAGTGCTATAATTTAGAAGGTATTTTCATCTTTCATATGCCAATTCTAGGTACCAATTACAAAGCATTGTCAGCTTCATGTTCTGAATAAGGCTATGAAGGAGAAACACTAAAGTGGCAATCGATTTCATGCTTGTAACTTGTTCTATAAATCCGTGGAGCCTAATATCAAGGGGTGGAAGAAATTACGATCATAAATCAGTTAATATTTTATATGACAAGTCTACAAACAGGCAATGTCCTTGTTAGGCAGACATCTGCTGTTCCTAAAAGAAAATACACACACACACAAAAGAACAAAAAAATATGTTTAGGGAATATTATATTTAGAATATAAACACAATTTCCATTTACATTTAGATTTGTTGCAGACTGTGATGCGTTTCATTTGGTGCAGCATAACAATCATTCATATATATTGATTGTGCTAGCTTTAAATATCATCCAGGTTTCTTCTCTAGTAGAAACATCTGATGAGATTCATGAGATTCTTACATTTCCCAGGGACTTCAAGCTATTTGCCTGCATAAGTACAATCAGGACATTTTACTAGCCGTTCCAAATGGAACACTGCTCTTTTATTATGCCCTTCTCATTTTGAAAACACAATGGAACTTATTCAGTTAGAAAAAAATGAACAATTCTGGAACATACCAACTGCGCTAAAGAGGGAGAATGAAAAAAACAAGTTCCTCTGATTGAAACAGGGCTTTTAACCAAATAAATGCTACAGAGTTCTTCAATGCAATGCTCAATGTTTTGGAGACCTCTCTAGCATTCTTGGGGTTAAAATCCCATTTCAATCAATGGGAATTTGGGGAAATGTTATTGGTCCCCTGTGGTGTCATTGGTTTGCTCCAGAATTGTTCCTATTTTTTCGCATAAAGTCTAAATACAGCAGAATCAAAGTCATCCTGTGAGTTGTGCCAAAGAAGTGGTGTGATTGGACGAACACAAACAATTAGTCATTTGGGAAAATAAAGATTTCCAGATTTCCCATTGATTTGAGAGGAACTAGAGGTCCCCAGGGCCGGATTTGCCATAAGGCAGAGTAGGCATCCGCCTACAGGCGCACCCCACAGAGGGGCGCCTGCCATTGGAATCAATATTTATTTATTTATTTTAAAGTGGCATGCCACTCCACCAGCCGATGGTAAGGTCTGTGCCTTCTTCGGCACAGACCTGTAGCTGCTGAACTCCACCGACTCTTTAGTAATGCAGAGCGCTGGGAGATGACATCATCCCCCAGCGCTCTGCATTATTAAAGAAAAGACTGTGTGGGAGCTCCAGCAGCTACAAGTCTGTGCAGAAGAACAGACCTCTCCTGCCACTGGACCACCATGGAGGTAGGAAATGGATGGGGGGGAAATGTGAGGCTTAATGTGGAGATGATGGGGGCAATGTGAGGGCAACATGGGGATGATGGGAGGCAAGTTGGAGCTGATGGGAGGCAATGTGAGGGCAATGTGGAGCTGAAGGGGGGCAATGTGGAGCTGATGAGGGCAAGGTGAGGGCAATATGGAAACGGTGGCGTATTGTGGAGATTTGGAGCATTGTGGAGATGGCCAGTGGGGGGGGTCACTTCAGATTTCTGTGCCTACAGGCTCCTGAGATGTAAATCCGACCCTGGAGGTCCCCAATGTATTGTTTTGCTGGGCCAAACCATCTACACAATAGGGGACACCCAAATGTTCTGCTTATTAAAACTGAGCTTTAACCCCTTAAGGACCGGGAAATCCGGCCGAAGACGCGACTCAACGACCACGGAGCAAAATTTTTTTTTTGCTCCGATGCGTTCCGGACACCCCGAATGGTGTGCAGCCGCGGGGGGAGCCCGGAACTCGATGACGGTCATAGTACGTCATTGGTCGTTAAGTGAAATCGACCCTTGACGTACTATGACCGTCAAGGGTCGTTAAGGGGTTAAAGGGATAGTAATACTTAAGATGTAAAAAAATATATGTTGTAGGGTTTGTGTCCCCAAATAAAACAAGGGTATTCCCACTGCTGAGAGATATTTTATTAAAAAATTATAACAGCTGAAACTTGAATTTTTAGGTGCAATATCACAGTGGCCTGAAAATTTACAGTGGCGCTGTTGCTGCACCATCCTATGGAAATTTATAGTCTACGGACCAGAGCAGTCCAAGGATGGTGTAACAATAGCGCCACTGTACAATTTCAGGCCACTGTGATTTTGCACCTAAAAAATTCAAGTTTCAGCTGTTATAATTTTTTAATAAAATATCTCTCATCAGTGGGAGTACCCTTGTTTTATTCAGGGACATAAACCCTACAACATATATATTTTTACATTTGAAGTATTACTATCCTTTTAAGCACATTGATACAGCAGTAAGACACCAGTATATATGTACAAAATAGTGGCATCACAAATATAAAATGTAACAATGCATTGAAATCCTCTATAGCATTCAAGGAGTTAAAAATCACATTTTAAACAATGGAAAATTCTATTTGCTCCCCCTATGGCACACTTAGTTTGCTCCAGAATTGGTACTATTTTGGATGCTGTATCAGACACTCTGTGACCAACGCATTTCATCCAAGAGGTAGCTTCATAGATGTCTGTTAACCATTTGAGTGCTAAAGGGGTGTCTAACAGATTGCCTCACAATGCAATGGGCTCCCCTCTGGCATTCAAAGAGTTAATGTTTTCATAAATATGCAAAAAAGACATTTCCCTTATTGTAAGTACTCTTAGAGGGACAATTTGCCGCGCTTGATGGAAAAATCCAGAGGAGCATACACCAGACTCTGTAATGTTATGAGTCATTGTCATATTTCATACGGAGAGTCTTTTCTGTTCTGTAGGTCAAACAAAAAGGGAACATTTTGAAGAACAACTAACACCTCCTCATAATAATCCCCTGGGTAGCTTAACCTTTTGAGTGCCAGAGGGGTAGGCAACTCATTGAAAAGTAATGCTTTGAGTACCACTCTGGCACTCAAAGGGTTAATCTGAGCAGAAAATCCTAATGACCACTATGAATCAATGCTCTGTGGACTGGTTCTCCAAAACTAATCTATCAGTTCATGCTGGATGTCATGTGCATTAGTGCAGACATGATTATTTGTTACAAGATTCCGTTACTCCAAACTCCATCTACTGAATGATTCTCAACAAGACTTCAGTGGGAGGAGTTTGCAGTCCCCAGACTCCTGCAAAAAGGATCATGACATCCAGTACTAATTAATTCCTAATTTTGGAGAACCGGTACACATAGAATTGATTCATAAAGACCATTAGGTCTTTCTATCCGGATTAAACCAAGTAGGGGTTTATTATTAGACGATGTTAGGATTCCTTTAACCGTTTGTATGCTAGGGACTTTTCCATTGCATTGAGAAGTAATGCGCTGGTGACATCTCTAGTATTTAACCCAATGTATTGCTTTGCAATGTGTTGCATACCCCTCTGGCACTCATTGGGCTAATGGATTCACAACGGGTCAATTATATCTTAAAGGAGCAGTAAACTTTTTTTATGAAAAAATATATATCATAGGGATTTTCCTACTGAGTAAAATAAGGGTACTCCCACTGCCGAGAAATGTATATTTCCAGAGTTATTACAGTTTAAACCCATGTTTTTTTACATTAGCAGTGCCCTCTAGTGGTCAAATTCTAATTAGATTTCCTGTTAGATTCTAATGGAGAGGAAAGTCAGAAAATTCAGAGACATACAGTTCTCCATAGAATGGGATAGAAACTGCCTGTCACTTCCTGTCAGTTAGAACTATCAGGAAGTAAACACAGTAAATTCACTTCCTGGTTATTTGAACTGTTATAAATTTTGAATAAAACATCTGACAGCAGTGGGAGTGATCTTGTTTTATTCAGCAGGAAATGCTCTATAAAATGTGTTTTCATAAAAAAAAAAGTTTACTGCTCCTTTAAATTATGGTACCCCACCTTTCTATCTTATGTACCTCTTACTGCTTTGCATACATTCAGTGATCACCATGTAAATGTTAAACTGGAAGTCAACCCCAAAATGATGTTGAATTAATTACCTTTAAAGTGAAAATACATATTCAGATTATGTAATATATATCTATATAATATATATAATGCAATTTCCTTATTTATGAGTCGGTGAAGTTCTGAAAGTTTCAGTATTGGGCTCCGCCATTTTGTACTTGTAGCTACATGAGGGAGCTGTGAATATAGTTTACTAAGCACAGGGCGTTCTTCATGTCTTCATTCTTCATGCAGATAATGACACTGCAAAACATTGGTGAACTCTGTAGCACTCGTTTTGGGAAAAAAGCCAATTTAAATCAAAGATAATTTTTTTGGGGGGGCAGGGTATTTGTTCCCTATGGCACATGTAGTTTGTACCAACTCCTCTCCATTTTGCCTTTATCCAGAAGGCCCAATGAAGCTGGGCATGTTGGTCTGCCCTCCTGCAAACCCTTTGCTCTCTTTGGACCACCTAAAAAGACAATGCTACTATTGAAGGGCCTCAGTGTGCAAGCTTGGGATCTGGGGGAAGATGCACTAACTGAAGTGTGATAAAGAGGTGATGAAGAAATAATAGAGGTGATTCTCTAATCGGTGATAAAGTGGTGAGGACTTCTCAAGTTTATCACTTCTTCAGTTCCATTGTTATAGTATGGAGCCTATTCACTAAGATCTACAGAGTTGAAGAAATCTTAGTGCATAGGATCTATAGAATAACATAGGAACTGGAGAACTGATAAACTGGAGAAGTCATCACCACTTTATTGCCCTCTTTATCACCTCTTTATCACTGCTTAGTGAATCTCCCCTAACATATCCAGTGATATCACTTCTCCAGTTCCTAAGTTATTCTAGAGAGCCTATGCATTAAGATTTCTCAAGTGGGTGAGAACTTAGTGCATTGACCTCATAGAATAACATAGGAATTGGAGAAGTGATATCAATGGAGACGTCATCTCCACTTAGTGCATCTCCCCCTAGTCTTCCTCATAACTCGGCTCTTATCCCTCTCCTATTATGCAGGGAGACCCAAGATAGGATTCCCCAATCACACCATTTTTAGACGCCCACCTCCTGTTAACGTGGATTGACAACCAATAACACAAATAATTGAGTACTGCACTTAGGAGAGCTTCCCCACTCATCCACCACTGCTAAAAGCATTTTATCCAATATTAATTCAATTCATACTGTTTTGTCATACAGAAACTATTCAAGCATAAATCAGTGGTCCTCCAGCTGTTGGGGACTACAACTCCCATCACGCCAAACAGCCAACGGCTGGTTCAGAAGAATGGTAGTTGTAGTCCCAACAGCTGAAAGGCTAAGCCTTGAAGACCCTGACAAAATCATGTTCATTCTGACATTTGCTATAAATGGAAAATTGCTTTCCCTTGACTGCTAAAAGAAACAGCACAAGCAATTTCTTATATCTGAAGTTCTATCAATTTATGTAAAGTTATAGATGTCTGTGAAATCAATGTTTATTTTAGCATTAGTGCTTTGTTAAGGCATTAATGAAGAAATCTATTCTAGATGTTTTATACTTAACAGATAGAATTACTGTTTAATACCCACATAGTAAACAAAAAGAAATATCCATATCTCACAGAACTCAAATGGTCATTTAATGAATTGATTATGATGAAGTCAATAATTTTGTAGAACATAAAGACATAAAATGTTGAAAACTAAACAGATTGTTTATTGATATTATTCTTTTAAACAAGAATGTAGGGTCAGCTTAAGTCCATACTCAGAGGAATATTGTAACAGAAACATCATTTTTTATTTTTTTATTTTGCCAGCTCTGTCAAAATTGAACACTAAAGAAACTGTATTTCAGCAAAGCCCTGAAGGTAAAAATAATATTGCTTATGGTTCATCTTAATGAGCAAAAATCAACCAGTGGAACTTGGTGCAGATGAATGTGACAGATGGGAAAGCTTATATATTTATTTATTTCTGCTTGTTTCCTGCATTAAAATGAGTTGAAAGTTGTACATTACAACACTAATTTTTATCCAATGTATATTCTTATTGTATGGAGAAATATGGAGAAATTGAGAACATGAGAGTTTAAAGGGATACAAATGGCACCATATAATCACATACTGTCAGAGTTGTAGTTCAAGAGTAATTGAATGATAAAGTATTCCCCTCCCACCCCTTTTACCTAATGTAAGTTGCCTCCCCTCTAATGTGGAATCTGGTCCTGGGACCAGACAGGTTGCAGCAAGGGACAATCTTCTTACTGTGATCATAAGGAAAACTCTGCCCCACCGAACAGGTTTTTCAGGTTTTTCCTTATGTTCACTGAAGATTGTCCCTCTCTGTGATTCATCTAGACAGTCTTGCACCTCTGAGGTGAGCAGTGTTATATCAGTAAAAGAGGTGGGAGGGGGATACTTTATCATTCAATTACTCTTGAACTACAACTCTGACAGGACAGTATAGAAATAACACTCTCCATGGCTCAAATACTATGAAGATTAATCAGAGCTGCTTTAATTGTGAAACATTACTATCCCTAAGTAAGACAGGAGGGCAAAAAATGTACAAAAGGGAGAGACAAGAGAGGCACTCCTCGTGCAGAATCAAAAGGGCCAATTTAGACCATCACCCTCACACCACAAACACCCTTCAGATGGGTACTCACAAACAAAGTTGCTGGGATCCCACATAGGAAGGTCACAACATACTGGGCTCTTGTGATATAGACAGCTGTCCCAGACACAGCTTAGTCAAACAGGGAGGAGATGCACTAAAGGAAGATAAGGGGCCAGGACGGTGATATGGTGGCGAAGGGGTGCCGAAGTGGTGTCCATGGTGTATAAACAGCCGCACTAAGGTGTCTTCGCCATCATACACCTGTGAATCTGCCACCAATCTGACACAATCCGCCAATATCACCATGAAGCCACCATGACTTTGATGATTTTTACCATGCCCTTATGATTTTGTTAGACAATGGCTCATTTACCTACGGAAATGCAGGTTAATGAGCCATTGTCATGTTCATGTGGGTGTGTTTATATGTGAATGTGTTACATCGCCACATGCACTGAGCTGTTGTAGTTCACAGACCCAACCTGAGACTGATGATATTGGGATCTCCTTGTAGTGCCCTATAGAGCCAGAGGACAGTTTGCTGGCTCTGCTCTAGAGAGCAGAGACAACAGCTGCCCTCCATTAACTCTTTGAGTGCCAGGGAGGTACCCCGGTGGCACTCAAAGGGTTAACCCTTTCAGTGCCATAGAGATGTGCATTGCATAACTGAATGGGGTACAAAAAGTCCTTGAGGACCTGAGAGATGTGCAATTCTTTGAACAACCATCTGGTCCTTCAGGGTTTAATGTGACTTGTATAAGCTTTCTATTACTGGATAGCTGTCTCTTACTTGAGTCTCTGGCTGATAATGGTTCAATGACCAAAATAGCAGAACATACGCATGTGATATAGTTCAATTGCACCTACATCTCACATACCTCCGCTTGTTTTACCTCTAAAACCTTAAACAGTGTCTGGTGAGGTTAGCGGATGAGAGCAGATGCCAGCAGTGCAACTTATGTATAAATCTTTAAGAAAGCATCATGGATCCTTGAAACGCTTACGAGTGAATGGCTTTTAAAGTGTATTGTTGAACATTTATTTTATGAACCCTTTGAATGCCAGAGGAGTATGCAACGCATTGCAATGCAATGCAATGCGTTATATGGTGCCATTTGTAAACCTTTCATTTTGTCCACAAAATTGCTGCAGTTATGCCACAAAAGTAATGTTGTCCACTGAATGTTTTTATATATTTCACCGAATACATTGTTGTTTACAAAATTCTTAGCTATTCCACAAAATCCAACGTGTTGACCAAAGTTTAGTACCAAATACATTTGGTACAAATTATATGTCAGTCAATTCTCTGAATGACTAAAGATTGTCACCAAATGAATTTGGTGCAAGGAAAAGGTCACTCAGTTTACTAAATTGATGAATGTATGACCAAATAATTAAAGTTTATCACTAAAGAAATTCAGTGCACCAAATATGTTAATACATTTACCAAATTATAACTGATTGTCACAGAATTAATTTTTTACACCAAATATGTCAATTCATTCACCAAATGATGAAAGTGTGCACCAAATATGTCAATCAATCTACGAAATTGACATTTTGTCACCAAATGAATTTGTTGCACCAAATATGTCAATCAGATCACCAAATGATGAAAGGGTCCACCAAATATGTCAATCAATCCACAAATTATGAAATTTTTTCACCAAATGAATTTGTTGCTCTGAATACGTCAATCAAATCACCAAATGATGGATGTGTTCATGGAATATATCAAAGGAATCACCAAATGATGAAAGGGTTCCACCAAATATGTCAATCAATCCACCAAATGATGACATTTTGTCACCAAATTAATTTTGTTGCACCGAATATGTCAATCAAATCACCAAATGGTGAACGGGTTCATGGAATATGTCAATTAAATCACCAGATGATGAAAGGGTTCCTCAGAATATGCCAATCAATCAACCAAATGATTAAATTTTGTCACCAAATGAATTTTGTTGCACTGAATATGTCAATCAAATCACGAAATGATAAACGGTTCACGGACTATGTCAGTCAAATCACCAAATGATGAAATTTTGTCACCGAATGAATTTTTTCACACCGAATATGTCAATCAAATCACCAAATCATGAACGGGTTCATGGAATATGTCAAAGTTTGTCATTTGGTGAGTTGATTGACATATTTGGTGGGACATTTCATCATATGGTGCTTTGATTCACATATTTGGTGTGACAAATTCATTTGGTGACAAAATGTCATCATTTGGTGGATTGATTGACATATTTGGTGGACCCTTTCATCATTTGGTGATTGACATAATTGGTGCAACAAAGTCATTTGGTGACAACATTTCTTCATTTGGTGGATTGATTGACATATTTGGTGGACCCTTTCATCATTTGGTGATTGACATAATTGGTGCAACAAAGTCATTTGGTGACAACATTTCATCATTTGGTGGATTAACATATTCGGTGGACCCATTCATCATTTAGTGATTTGGTTGACATAATTGGTGCAACAAAGTCATTTGGTGACAAAATGTATTATTTGGTGGATTGATTGACATATTTGGTGAACACTTTCATCATTTGGTGAATTAATTGACATAAAAAATTTATTTTGTGACAATCAGTCATACTTTGGTGAATGTATTAACATATTTGGTGCGCTGATATTTATTTGGTCACGCATTCATCAATTTAGTAAACTGAGTGACCTTTTCCTTGCAGCAAATTCATTTGGTGACAATCTTTAGTCATTCAGTGAATTGACTGACATATAATTTGTACCAGATGTATTTAGTACTAAACTTTGGTCAACACGTTGCATTTTGTGGAATAGCTAAGAATTTTGTAAACTACAATGTATTCGGTGAACTATATAAAAACATTCAGTGGACAACATTACTTTTGTGGCATAACTGCAGCAATTTTGTGGACAAAATGAAAGGTTTACAAACGCCACCCCATAATGTGTTGCGTACCCCTCTGCCACTCAAAAGGTTAAACGTTTATTTATTTGAGAATATCTGTTGGAGTGCAGTCGCCTATTTTCTTCACTCTTCCCTGGAGATCTGAGATATTCCAACCAGAGATGGATACATCTCTTGGGAAACTATTTTGTCAGGTACTTGGGAATATTCCCATCCTGGCCATTAATCCTGTGAGTATATTATTGCTGTGTAATTTTGACTACATTTTTGTTACACTATTGCGCTATTGGGCTCCATCTTCCCTTTTGTTTCCTGTTTAAAAAAAAATGAGCACACACACATAGAGTATTACAAATAGGCAGCACCGGTAGGAATTTTTTTAAAGTGCAAAAAATGGAAAGATTAATTGGTCAGTGTTTCAGTCCCAACATGGAACTTTACCAAAACCTTGAAAAATATTGGCCTGACACACAAACAAATTAGCATAACGTGCCAGAACGTGCCACCAACAAAAAAGGTACATTTTTCAAACATGATTTATATTCCAAACAAATGGCTAGTGTCATATAGACAGATTTTAATTGTCTTTAACCTTTTGAGTGCCAGAGGGATGCGCAATGCATTGCTTTGCAATTGGTTGCGTGCCCGTCTTGCAATCAAAGTGTTAGAAATAGATAAATGTATCTTAAGGTGATGGGACCACTTTAAAGTGAAAGTAAACTTAGTTTTTGACTTTTTCTGCAACTGCTTCCCAATATGCTGAAAACATCTATAGCATCTAAGGGGTTACATTGGTATAAGTAGCAAATGCATCTGAACACTAGGTGGAAATAATAATTTTTTGCTTAAAGGGATAGTAATGCTTTATATTGGAAAAAAATATGTATTGCAGGGTTGTGTACTTTCTACTCCTGAAATATGATTTCATTCAAAAGGTATTACAGCTCATACCGAATCTATGGACAACTGTTATCAGTTGTGCATCAACCTACATCGGGTGCTGTGGCATCCCAGAAGTGAGACCGCCCTTGTTAAAGCATTAATAGTCCTTTAACCTCAATGGTATTGGTTCAATCTACAGGACAAACCCTACAATATGTAGTTTTTAAATATTACAGTTTCTTACATAATATAATTGTATCAGGTAACTGTTCTAGGGAATTGTGTTTGATAATTGCCTAGCCACACATACGCTATCTGCAATTCCTGCCCCCTTCCATTGTCTATTGGTAGTCATATAAACAGACATTCACTGTCTGACACTCCAACGTTGGTTTACTGGCAGTAACTGAACCCTCATTACACTGTCTGATGCCTCAGCCTTGTTCCACTATCCACTGGAATTCATAGAAACCCCCCTACACTGTCTGTCACTCTAGCCTTATTCCACTGTTCACTGGGAGTCATAGAATGCCCCCCCTCCCATTATACCATATGTCACTCCACCCTTATTCCACTGTCCACTGGAGGTCATAGAAACCCCTCCCCATTATATTGTCTGTCACGCCAGCCTTATTCCACTGTCCACTGGTGGTCATAGAACCACACATGCACTGTCTGATATTCCAGCCTTGTTCCCCTATCCACTAGTAGTCATACAACAATACATACATTATCTGACACTCCAGCCTTGTTCCACTGCCTACTGATTGTCATAGAACCACACATGCACTGCCTGAAAATCCAGCCTGGTTCTACTTTACACTGGTAGTCACAGAACCATACATGCGCTATCTGCCACTCCAGTCTTGTTCCACTGTCAACTGATAGTCACAAAATGGGAAGGTCGGGGCAGTCCTTTCCACTACACCTTTCTTAAAACAATGTACTAAGCAAAGAGCAGAGGAAATGTACACCATTTTCCTGTGCCTGTCTTGGTGCTGGTGGTGTGGGACTTGCTGACATTAAAGTCCAATGCTGGAGGAGTGTGTCTTCTGGCATGCACTACAACAGAGGTGGGCAACATGAGACTTTCTAGCTGCTGCCAGACTACAACTCCCATCATCATTCAGTGATATCAACATGTGGTCAATGTTTTCATACTTTCTAACTATCATCAATCATAACCAGCCAACAGAATTGTAGTCTATCACCTGCTGGAGGTACTCACATTGCCCATCCCTACACTAAAGCGATCATATGCTGTTATGCATACCCTTGGATGCAGCTCCTGACATTGAACACTAACACCAGTGTACCTGCACTCATGTTATACATTCGACCCAAGGTGGTACCAGTCCTTTCATGACTAGGCTCCATATATAACATGAGATTTTGGAGAGTTTTTCTTAAATAAATGGTTTTATCTCTGCTACACTCAGGCCCAACAGCCACTCATCATTTGTTTTCTTGTGTAACTCAAAAAGATAAACCTCTCATTGTATTTTATAATATGCAACAGAGCTGTTAAATATATTTTCTCTGTAATGATATTTGATCAGGCAATTGTTCACATTATCCATTAGATTAATGAAAGATCAGCTTTAAAAGAATTACAATAATAAGCTTTTTAAGTCAATTAATTCATATCTGTAGTCCCCAAATAAATTTGTACTGGAGATATCTTCAGAAGTAAATACGATTGGATGGGATTGAAGAAGTACTTCACAAAAAGACCATCCCAAATCTTTCTCTAGTTCCTAATCAGTTACATGCAGAAATTCTAAGACGACTGTTGTCAAGGCAATTAACAAAGACTTGAATTCACTTTGTTGATAAAATAATACACAAAGCTGTTTTCACAACTTGTTAAATACAGCTGAAAGTGTGCAGATGTCAGTTCCCCCAGCTTAGTGCTTCCAGGCTGCTGATAGATTGATGTCTCATAAAAAGGACAGTGCTAAATGTCTACTTTATTTTTCATGCATTCTTTTCCAATGAGCATCTACCTGTTTAATCATTTGGATACTAGAGGTGTTTCCAATATATTATGGAGCAATGTGTTGTAGACATCTATGGCTTCCAAATGAAATTAACCTCTAGAAAACATTGCCACTGTGTATAATGCTGACATCAAGTATGTCAACTTTTTCTTATGACCTCCAAGAGTACCCAACCTAGAGTCACCATGGCAACAGAGGCGATTGTGGTATGGTACCTAGAAAAAAGAAACCGATCCTTTGACAACCAGGGACAGTGCCAGTGGTATCAGCACATGATGTATCAGAGCAGACTGGAAAGTAACAATGTTCAGTTGTAGGCTTGTCAGAGAGCAGTAACGTTCTACAGCAGTGGTTCTCAACTCCTGTCCTCAGGACCTACTAACAGGCCAGGACTTAGGGATTTCTCTGCTAGAGCACAGATGTGGTGATCAGAGGCTCATTCACATTAACTCACCTGTGCTCTAACAAGGAAATCATCAAATCCTGGCCTGTTAGTGGGTCCTGAGGACAGGAGTTGAGAAACACTGTTCTAGAGACTGGAGATGCGGTAATAAAGCTCAAATTAGGACAGCCACCACTGAAATGGTATAAGAGCAAAGTCGATCATGACATCAAGATACACTCCAACTCCTACAAGTACAACATCATAATCTAACTTTAGGGAAAAACAGCATATGGGACATAATTTCAGAACATATAATCCAAATACAGTGGGAGCTACTGAGTATAGATTCTGATGTGGCAATGCCTAAAAGTAAAGGAGAACTGAAACAAAGCATGTCCCAAGTGAAGAACAAAGAGTGATGAAAAACAATGGTAAGTGATACTGTTAGCCAGGGAAGACAATGACGTATATGTCCAGGTGATAAGGTGCAAAGAGAGGTGAACCCCCTGGATGTAGTCCTAGAGAACCAACAGTGGACTAGTGGATGAAAGGGCACCATAGTAAATGTAAACATGTGGACATAATAATAAATGAAGCATCCCTGTTAAGCCATACATTATTCTACAGCACCCATAAATAAACCAGAGACAGAATTCTGCAAATCATGGCGGTGTAAGTCCTGAGTATATATCTAAGGAAAGAACAACACACAATAATTAATCCAAGGGCAGAATTAATGCTAAAATGCCATCATGCAGTCATTAAATTAATCCTTTAGGAAGTAATGTGATTAAGATAAAACTGGCACCACCTTTCCAAGTCCTCCCCTCAGTGGAAGCTTCCGTCTTGAAAGGCTTTGTATGACCATTCCTACTTATCAGTTTAGTGGAAATTGATAGGTTCTGGCAGCTTAAGAAGATGGAGAGTGGTGATTTTATGGAGATGTGAGTAATTCATTATGCAACTTTTCTTATCAAGTCAGAGAACAAATCTCTGCTGAGATTTGATTCCCCCCAAGTATTAAATAAAAAATCTCGAACTCTATTAACCTGTGTGAAAAACAATGGCTTATTATTAGCTTAAATATATATCTTTAATAGGACTCAAAGCTGTGCATGAACCATGTCCAGGTGAAATGTCCCATCAGCAATCAAAATTCATAAACTCAAAGACGGGCACTCCCAGCTAAATGTAATCATAATGGGAGATTTCAGCTATCCTGAAACTGACTGGAGAAATATGACTTCCATCAGAACTAAGAGAAATTATTTTTTAAGTATGATTAATGACAATTGTATGTCCCAATCAGTAGATGAGCCAACTAGAAAAGAGGTCTTGCTTGACCTAGTGCTCTCAAACAATTCTGACATAATAAACAGTATACAGGTCTAGGAACATCTAGGTAGTAGTGACCATAATATGGTATCATCTGAAATTTGTTATGGGAAGCCCAATAGCAAGGGTTTAACCAAAACATTCAGTTTTAAAAAGTCTAATTTTACAAGGCTAAAAGCAGTATTAAAGGATATTCAGTGGTGTGTATTCTTCAAATACACAAGAATAATGGAATTTATTTAAAATGCTCTTAGAAAAATATACGCGTCAATATATACCATAGGGGGAAAAAGCACAAAAGGAGCAAATTAAGACCACTGTGGCTTAATAATGAGGTTTTGCAGGGAAATGAAAAATAAGAAGCAGGCTTTTAAAGTGTTTATGTCAGACTGGTCAGATGCATCATTATTTAAAAAATATGAATAATGTAATAAAATCTGGAAACAAGCAATTAGGCTAGCTAAAATTGAAAATGAAAGAAGTATTGCAAACGAGAGCAAGAAAAATCCTAAATAATTCTACAAGTATATCAATAAAAAACAAGATTAAGGTTGATATTGGTCCTCTTAAGGCTGAGACAGGTGAATTGATTAGTGAGGATTAGGCTATGCTGACACCTTTAACACATTCTTTTCTTCTGTATATAATGACACCCTGTATGTGATTCTTTGTTTGAATTCTGTACTTTATTTAAGCTTTCACGAAAGTATTTCTGGAAAAAAAAAATAATAATGAAATAGATATCAAACCCTGCCTTTATTGGACATAATGTTCAACTGAAGTGAATGGGTCATTCCATGTATTCATGGCTCACACTGCTACTTCAAGTTAAAGTGGGACTGTCACCTGTTCATATTCTCACATTAGTGGGAGCAACCATTGTGACAAGTTTTGTGATTGCCAGTTTAAAGGAGCAATAAACTTTTTTTAATGAACACCTATATGTTATAGAGCCTTTCCTGCTGAGTAAAATAAGGACACTGCCATCGCTGTGATTTGTTTTATTCACATGTTATAACAGTTTAATTAATCAGGAAATGGATTTACTGTGTGTTTACTTACTGATATTTCTAACTGACAGGAAGTAACTCAGTAATTTCTATCACATTCTATGGAGAACTGTTTGTCATTGACTTTTCTCTTAAACACAATATAACAGAATAATTAATTGGAATTCGATCACTAGAGAACACTGTTAATATAAAAAAAACAGGTTTAAACTGTAATAACTCTGGAACTATGCATAGATCAGCACTAGGAGTACCTTATTTTACTCAACAGGAAAACCCCTACAATATATATCTATATTTTCATAACAAAAGTTTTCTGCTCCTTTAAATCAGTTTGACTTTTTTTATCTCTCCTGTTGTGCAGTGATTTGCCCCTGAATTACTCCAGTGTTCCTAATAAATCAGCCTCACTATGTCAAATCTGCCTTTAAATTCAGGTTACAAATAGCAGATGAGGACGTAAAGCATGCTGAACAGTACTTTGCATGTATACTACCAACAATACCAGCAGGATTCGTACTTTAATTACTATTATGTAAATTTGACACTTCTTCATTTGATAGAGATGTAAACAACACTTTTTTATTACCAAAAAGTTAATGATTGTACTTAAAATTAGAATGTTGGAAGGGGAAATGTTTTTTTGTTTCCCGAGGTAAAAATAATCTTCATTTATGCCTTTGAAATCCCATTTGGTTGTATTTTAAATAAACTTGTCACTCGGTTGCATCTGTTTTCAAATTACAACTTCCCTATCTAATCTAAACAATGATTTTACCATACCATGGGAATGTCACTTTATAACAAATAGGTGGTTTTGAAAGAGCTTTCAGAATCACCTATATTATTATTAGCCGTTTTTTATTCCTATCAATAATGTATGAAATATTTAGATTTATGTATTTGTCTGCTTGTTCAAATGAGCTAGTACTGACTGGCAGAAAGCGGCAGTTGGGAGGGAAAGCAGGAGAGTGATACAGTGGAACACCCCCTACAGCAGACTCTACTCTGTATGCTGTATTTAAAGACATAGAAACCCTTTATTGTAACGTAACATATCCTGCAATTCTCTAAAGTAAAATGACCAATTTTTTTTTTTTTCATTGATTTTTTTTTAAACTCTTTTTGTCCCAGACATTGAGCTCCCAGAACTCATCAGTGACTGTGAAACCAGAGACAGTGATACAGTATAAAAAAGCATACGGAGCATTCAGTTCTACAGGGATACTATTACATTGGTGATTGACTGACCTGAAAACTGTTGGAAACATGTAAGCTTACTGTCAGAGACATAAAAATTAAAAGAAAAAAATAGGTAAAAGTGAAAAAAAAATATATATATATTATATCCTATATTATATATATATATATATATATATATATATATATATATATATATATCCTATATTATAATTAGCTAAGTTTGTCAGAATCCATCATGAGCAGTAGAGACGGCTGCGTGTGCTGCATTCATGCGCAGTACAGACTGCTCGCGCCGCGGCTGATACGGAGCAGGGCTCTCTGAATTCAGACTGGAGTCGGTGCGCAGAGAGGACTACGATCTGAATTCGGAGTGCCGTACTCTTCAACTAGTATATATATAAAATATATATATAACATATTCACAAACTGACATAATGTATTATGCATTTAACAAATTTGTAAAGTCAAAATAAAGCGTTACTATCCCTTTAACTATTTGATTGACAAGGGGGTTGTGCATCCCATTTCTCAATAAGACACTGCACAACCCTTCTGGCACTAAAAGGGTTAACTGACTTTATCATAATCCCTGCTATCATGGACTGAGACAGAAAACTCTGAAAATACAGATCCAGGGAGCTCACTGTCAGGGACATAAAAGTGTAAAAAAAAATGTGAATATAGAGAACATAAAAATAAAAAGTATTGGCAATAAGACTTTACATATGCATCACTTGGAGAATATGTAAAGTCAAAAAGGAGGTTGTCTACCTTTTCAACCCTTTGACTGGTTTAGATGTATGGAACATATTGCTTAGCACATCTCTGACACTTAAAGGATTAAGACCTTAAAGAAGAATTATACCCTTGGAATAAGTTGTACTGTTTAACTCATTGACTTGTGTGGGCAGGGATTCTTCATTCAGAAGTCAGGCGTATCTACCTGTTTATTTCCCTGCACAATATCTGCAGTTCCCTATCATGGGCTTCTAATGTGTGGTCCACTGGCCACATGCAGCCCGTCTGAGCTCAAAGTGTGGCCCAGCTGAGATTTTAAACAAAAACATTCTTACTAATCAACTAACACATGTGAACGGATAGGTTAGCAGGGCCTAACCGCCTGTTTGAGGGTTATATTGTGTGTGACTAGATGGAGTGACTTAGACTACCTGTGGGTGAATCAGTGCAGGGCAGTGTGGTGACATTCCCCAAGGACTATAAAAGGTTAAACATACTTTGCAGCCCCGTTCCCTTCCCACAACCCTGGCAGGCAAATGATTTGTAATCCATGTATATGGTAGTAGTATATATTGTGTTGGAAACAGGGAACCAGAGTGCCCAATAAATAAAGGATAAGCCCAGCACTCTGCTTCCTGCTGCTCTATGACTCTCACAATGTACCCCATGTTATGTGTCCCCCTGTGTTACAGTTTGGTGTATTGTTCTGTGCTTCCCTGTAGATGTGGTATGCTCAGATAACAGCCTCACCGTTTGCTGATATAACAAAGGAATGTTTGAAATGTTGATTAACTGCTGTTGTGCTTCCTTTTAAAGCGGAACTGCCACCTTTAAACAACTTGAGCTTAAATAATTCCCCATCTGGCGACTAGCTGCTTAGTAGCACTAATCGCCAGAATTATTACCTTGTTAAAGAAGATTATCAATTCTTGTCAGGCTGACAGGCAGGACAGAGCGCAAACATCTTCCCATAGTGACGTCTGCACGCCTGCGCTGTCAGTCCCAGCCAGCTCTAGGAGGTGTTGCTAGGAACCGTTCGGGTCTGGAAGGGACTAACAGTGCAGGCGTGCAGACGTCACTATGGGAAGATGTATGCACTCTGTCCTGTCTGTCAGCCCGACAAGAATTGATAATCCTCTTTAAAGGGATAGTAATACTTGAAATGTAAAAAAAAATTATGTTGTAGGTTTTATCCCTCTGAGTGAAACAAGAGTACTCCCACTGCTGTGAAGTGTTTCATTCAAAAGTTATTAATTTTCAAAGCTGAGTTTTTTAGGTACAATATCACAGTGGCCTGAAATTGTACAGTGGCGCTGTTGCTACACGATCCCATGGACAGCTCTTGTCCCAGGACCATAAATCTCCATAGGATGGTGTAGCAACAGCGCCACTGTACAATTTCAGGCTACTGTGATACTGCACCTAAAAAATTCAACTTTGAAAATTAATAACTTTTGAATGAAACACCTTTCAGCAGTGGGAGTACTCTTGTTTTACTCAGCGGGATAAACCCTACAACATACTTTTTTTTACATTTTAAGTATTACTATCCCTTTAACAAGGTAAAAATTCTGTGGACTAGCACTACTAAGCAGCTAGTATCCAGAAGGGGAATTATTTAAGCTCAAGTTGTTTAGCAGTTATAGTTCCTCTTTAATTGAATTTTGCCTAGGATGGTGTGAAAAGAGGCACTTTGAGTGTATACTGAATAATATTCCCTGATTGGTTCCCCAGGGCTTCACCTGACTGGTCAAATGTGACAACACTATTCCAAGCCCCAATTTGGTTTCTGATCTTGAAAAGTGTCTGTAACTGTATAAAATCAGTGTATTTCATCAGTAAAGGCTGTTCTGTTCTACCCTCCTTGATACTACTCTTGGCTGTATTTTGGAAAGAGATTTGGGCTGGGGATTCTCACCTCAGCAACTGCAAGATCAAATTTACTTGCCTCTCCAGTCTACTGGTGTTTGGCCCCTGGAAACCCCACCCTGGGTTATGCAGCTAAATTGACTAGCTCCACCAGTCGACTGGCAAGGTGCAGCCATTTGTTCCTGCCACCTGCCTGAGTATCCAGGTCAAGAACTCACAAAGTATTTATTTTCTGGCAAAAGTCTCCCTCCACATTTAAAACGAGAGAGAAATACTGAGAGACTTCAGGACATCCAGACCACAAGAAAGAAGATGGGCTTCAGCTGGATATAGAAGAGGAACAGCAGCAGCTATACCGTAAAATCTCAGGTATAATACGCACCAAGATTTTAGGGGAAAACAAGAGTGCCTATGTATAATACTCACCCTTGTTTTCCCCTGTCACAAACACACACAAAAAATGGCAATTGTCACATCTTCCCTGCTTCCCCGCTTACCCATGGCCGCCTCACCCCCACCATAGTCCAATTCCAGCATCCTGACCCTTTTCCCAGTGGCGGCATGCTTGCATCTGCCGCCCACTTCCAGCATGGCCCTGTCAGGACGTCCTCTGCCCAACCAATGGTAGTGCCTCGCAAGGCAATACCATAGATCCAATGCACATAGTCCATGTCAGGATGCTGAAATTGGACTACGGAGGGAGAGAGGCGGCCATGGGTAAGTGGTGAGGGAGGTAAGAAGTGAAAATTGGCGCTTTTTTTTTTTTAATACATCTCTTCTTGTGTATAATACGCACCTCCCACTTCACATAAGGTGAAGAGGAGCAAAATTGTGTGTATTATACACGAGATTTTACAGTACTTCAGGAACCAACGTCCCAGAAAGGGCCTGGTAAATCCTGGAACCATCACATTGTGTAACTGACACTCTAGGTTCAAAACTGGTCATTGATAAGCAGTAGTCTATATTTGTACAACTTTCTATGACTTTTATATTGCGTCTGTATAACAGCTAAAAATAATTCCCATTTTTAAATAGCTAACAGAATATAATTCCTCAGTGTTATACATAAAAAAAAAAATGAATGTGGCCCTCACTCCTGTGAATTTCTTATCATGTGACCCACGGCTGGAAAAATTTGGAAGGGCCTGATGTATATAGTGATTTGTATTCCAGTCTGTCTCTAGGTCATACCTCCTCACAGCAAACAGACCTCAATATTCCTCAATGACTATGCAATGCATTCGGTACTCCTCTGGCACTCAAAGGGTTAAAAAGCTGTTTTTTTTTGTTTGTTTTTTTTAACTAGGGGGTGCTGCCCAGTTAAAGGGACTGTCCACCACTGCCATTGAAAGTGTTGAAAAGAAAATTACGACATATCTTGAGACATTTCACCAACATTCATATAGTTGCACACAAAATTATTTTCCATTTTATAAGGCTGATAATCTCATCTTGGCACTTTATTGGATCCTTGCTCTCTGCCAGGGCTATTTTATTAATGGATTTGCAGGCATTCACGCTCAGATTTGTGGCCCAGTGATATCCTTTTATGTATTTTTAGTGCAAATACAATGAAACCATTTGCTGTTACAAAGACTATCTGGGTGTATAAGACCTTAATGTTGTTTTCATTATCTGGATACAGAAATCCAGAGTCACTTGCTGGATCGTATCACTTTGGAGAATAATGAATTGTACGTTTGAGGAGATTGGAGGGGATAAATTCAATAGTCACCAGTAAAAAAAAAAACTGCAGATGGAAGTTTTACAAGCACAGTGAGCCATCCAATAACCTGTGCTGCTAATGGCAAAAAAAAATTACAATGGCCACTGATATATCGCCCATTGAGATCAATGGAACACCTCTACCCTTAAGCAATTCATTTCTGTGCAGTCAGTGCCACGCTCAATAAACTGATACATTTACCTGCAGAAATTCTGCCCCAACTTTTTTTCACGCACAACAACCAACGGAGGGAAAAAAAACAGAACATGGACTCGAAGCAAGTAAACAACAGCTCATACAACACTTAGCACAAAGCACAATGACAGCAATGGCAAAAATATCCCTGAAATGCCAAGGAACTACCCTGAAAATGTGAATGCCTTACAAAGAAGTCCTGGACAAACAAATACCAACACATATCTACACACAACACAATATGCACACTTGGCAATGGCTAAGTAACCCAAGCCTGCCTGTGCAACATCAACAGCCAATGGACATCCAGGTGCACCAGTACATGGGTCACACTCGCACCTGACAGGTAATCAGAAATTACTACAAACAACAAAAGTCACACCGACATATACTCACCTGAACAACACACTGCTTCCCATTCGTCCCTCCATACCTGATGACCACTCCTGGACAACACCCCACCACTGTCTTAAAGGGACGTCTCACTGTCCACAAATGTGGCCTATATACTGTGAAACCACAGAGAGAGCGAGCGAGTGAGAGATTATGGGCATCATGTTTCCACTGCACTTCCTACAAAGACATCAGAGAAGAAGGCATGTGAGGGCTAGGGAGCCCCAGGAACTACCAAGCACACCTGAACATCTTCCGCCTGCTGCTACTGCTGATGCTCCAGCTAGATAGACAATCAGAAGCCTATCTCCTACTGGACAAACAGGACAGGCAGCAGCACCACAGCTGTCACAGGGTCCTGTGGAACAGCACAGGGATGACAGACAACCACAAAGAACCAGGATATTCCGCACAAGGGTCAAACTCCTCGGAACGATGGATGCTGAAGTTGAGAGATTGCTACAAGTTGATGTCGCACAACATCATCAACCTATATGAGGTGATTAAAGATGACGTAGACCCCATATACAGCACCAAGCATGACCTATCTGGCTTGCAGAAGCTGCTGTGTGCCATACATTTCATTGCAAGTGGATACTTCCAGTCCACAGGTTATATGAATTTGGGTTGTGCACAGGCCACATGTTCCAGGGTGTTGGCTCAGGCATTGGCAGTCCTAACAAGAGAGGGCAGGAGGTAAATCCACTTTCCTTCCACCCAAATGGATTGCACAAGTGTCAAGCAGGACTTCTACACAAGGGGAGGCTTACCCAGAGTCATGGGGGTCATCGACTGCAGACGTGCGCATAATAATTCCTTTACATGAGGAACATTGCTATAGTAATCGCTAGCATTTCCACTCCATAAATGCTCACATGTTATGTGATGACAACATGACCAATGTATGTGCTTCCTATCTTGGTGGTTGTCACGACTCCTATATCCTCAGGCACTCCTCCTTCTCCCGGGTTTTGAGAATGGGACTTGTACAGGAGGATGACTGCTGGGGGAGTCACCACCAATCTATACATCATATAACATACACACAGGGCCACTCACATGATTAATGAAAACCCAGCTTAGCATGGTCATGACACAAAAGTAGTATGTCCCCCTTACACAACATCATCCACATATTCACGTTGTCCACGTGTTGCAGTGTCACTTCTTTTCCACAAGGGATGCTGGATAAGGGAGCAAACCGTAGCTCCTCACTCCACTTGGGTTACTTAGCCATTGCCAAGTGTGCACAGGACCTCTACAACGTGGCTCATGTCAGGACCAGGAATGTTATTGAAAGCAACTGTAGCCTCCTCAAAACAACATTTTTTGTGCCTGGATCACTCAGGGGGGTTCAATATGCACCAGGAAAAGTATGTGACATCATCCTCGCTTGTGCCATACTCCACAATATTTCTGTGGACACACCTGTAGTGGAAGATCTGAAGCCACAACCCATTGTGGTGGTGCCTGTTCCCCAGCCTGAGGATGAGGAGACCCTGAGAGGGGTTGAGATATGTAACAGGCTCATCAGGGACTTTTTCACTTTTTAGTACAATACATGAATCAAACACAATGCATGTATGACCATGATTAAGCATATGGAATATGTGCAAACATACATAAGACATAATGACATGTTTCACTCCACAGGATCCCTGAGATGCACCCTTGATATTGCCTTGTAACGGACCCTAGGCCGTTACTATGGAAGTTCACTTGTTCCACCAAAAAAGACTGCACTCACGGGTAGAACGGAGCTGTAGGCTGGCTGCTATGCGGAGCAACCTGGTCAGAAAAACCCCATAGACTTTACATGGGAAAGTAGGCGGCTTCATGATTGGTCGATTGGTTGCCCGCCTACCGGTTCTGATTGGCTGAATGACTAAGAACCAACTTAAAGGGACTCCATTGCCATAACATGGAGAAATGTCGGCGGCCACGGGATTGGCCAATTGAACTGGTAGCTCGTTAGCTCATTGGCTGGCTGTAAGAAGCAGCCAAAGTGCAGAGGCTCCACAGGGTCTGGGCTTCCATTGTTCTCATGTTTACCCCTGCCCCTTATCCATGAAGTTCAGCCCTTTGTGACATTGTGTGCCCATTGTTGCTAAATTTAATCATGTTAATTTAATTATAGAATGTTTTGTGCCCTTTTGTTAACTGTTTGACTTGATGCAATTAACTCTGCTTAAAAGAGCTGAATTCAGCCAAAATAAAGTGAGTTCAGTTTTGGAACCTGACTGGCGTGCTGTGTCATTCGTTTGGGGTGGTATCAAGGGTCTTCTTTTGACCCCCATCCTGGGATAGCTGGAGCGGAGCACCAGAGACATCACCCTTCCCTGGCGGCCCCTGCAAGAGAGAGACCCGGCATAGCAGGCTGAGTCAATCTGAGGACTTAGGATCCTGTTACATGCCTGCTTCCAAAACACAACCACATAGCTGGCACCCTAATGAATACATGCCTCACATGCCATGTTTGGGTATAATGGTGGCTGTGAATTCAACTGACATCTGGAATTGCTCATGGGCCATCACGACATTGCCGCTTAAAGACTATCAACCATCCCCCAGTGAACAATGGTACACTCAGTTGCCTATGCCCATCATATTGCTGAGGTCAACTGACAGCAACAAACAAATATTGAGTTGAACAGAACCATATCAACCATAGAACCCTTGGAGCAATACAGAGGTATCCAATACAATGACATACTATACAATGTATACCCATCTGGCATTCCAAGTGTTAAAGGGTTATTAGAAGTACTATGACAACAATAGATGTGCAATGCCAAATGGAGCAAAACAGGGATGGATTTACTGTATTAGTGTTGGCTACAGCATCGGAGTAAGTAATTGGGAGGGAGGTTGGCAGGCCCACCATGCTGACCATAGCAATACCCCCTGTTTCATGGAGGTTTGTTCAAATACTGGGTTATATATTGCTACAATGTCCCTATGAGTTCCAGAGTTGGGGTTGTCTACTCCCCTGAAACTCAAAAGGTTAATAGGATAACGATGGATAATCCTTTGCATAACAGACAGTTATGCAATGCAGTTTCAAATCCTGTCATTCCTTCTCACAGGCATCCATGGCATGACCCATCCTGGAACAGAGGAATGTCCAGGTGACCCTGGTGAAACGTTGACTCCACTTCCACAAACTGCACCTCTTGCTGCTGTCTATTGCTCCTGTTCATTCCAATTTAATAAATGAAAGTATTTACCTCTGGCAAACTGTTCAAACAATCAAAATATGCTCAACTGTGTTATTATGATGTGTCTGAGATCTAACAGGAAACACCTGTACAGCAATACATCTCATCTTCAGACTTCAAAGACCTCTTTGAAAACATATAAGCAGGTCAACAAGGTGTTTCCAGTAGGCTGTTATTATTATGGAGGTGCTTACAAAAATCTACAATGCCTTTTTTAAAGAAATACTTTTGTTGCTTGATTGTATTGTTCAACATATTAAAGGAACCCTATCACCTTAGAAAATATGTCTGGTGATTTGGATGTTTTATTAGACATTAATTTATTTCTTAAAATAGTTATGTGTTACGTATCTGTTATGCTAATTCAAGCATGTCCATTGTGTTATGGGTCTAGTAGATTAACTGGTGTCATGATAACACATTCACTGTTGCTCAGCATTTAATAAGGCATTAGTATAAATTCTCATAATCCCACTTAACTTTGCGCTGAGTGTAGTTTGAAGTGGAGAGATGCAAGGAGATGTTCTTCAGGCATTGTTTAATCAATAGACCTGACTAGTGATTTCTTCCTGCTTCTGTCACCAAACACAAAATTTTTTCACATTCACCTAATATGATTAGCTGTGATGGATTCTTCCAAATCTAAAGGTGAATATCACCATAATTTATTTTGCTATCCCATCTTTGCAGTGATTTTTGATATCACAAGCATGGTTGGCTAAAACCTTTGTAACCAAATCAGTGGTTCCGGGTACATGAGGACAGTCTTGCACATAGGGGGGTAGAGATGCACTTAAGTGTGATAAAGAGGTGATAAAGCTGAGATAACTTCTTCAGTGATATAACTTCTCCAATTCCTATGTTATTCTATGGAGCCTACACACTAAGAATTCTCAGGTGGGAGAGATCTTAGTGCATAGGCTCCATAGAAAATCAAAGGAACTGGAGAAGTGCTATAACTGAAGACGTCTTTCCTGCTTTATCTCCTTTTTACCACACCTTAGTGCATAACCCCCATAGTTTGCTAAGGAGTAGGTGTCAGTTGTTCAACTTCAACTCACATCATGGCCAAACAACATCTTCAAGTTATTTAGCTTCTCTATGTTTATAATGAGTTGAAATTAGACAACAGTGGATGTGTTGTGTGTGGTTACCAATGTTCTAAAACCTTACCATCAAGTAACATGTGCAGGAGTTGTGTTCACTGCATTGCTTTGCAATCACAGACATGACTGGGATCAATAAGTGCAATTTTATTTGGCGGAAATATGACAAATTGGGATTTTTTGGGGGGGACTTTAGAAGGGGCTGCAGAGGTGTCACTGTCTAGTGACTCTAGTCACTCTAGTTGTTTTGGGGTTACACTGGAGGGAGTGGCGGTTACAGTTGACCCTTTCGTGGATTGTTGTGTGTCTTCATCTGCAGCCTCTGAAGGCAATTTTGCCTTCTCATTTCAACCGGCATCTGACCAAGCATATCAATCAGCCTGGTTCCATAGTGCCGTAACTCAGTGGTTATAATTGTTTAGTGGTATTCAGTTGTGGTGAGGGTAGCTGTGTTTCTCTGCATCTGTCATTGACACTTTGTCCAGTATCTTGTGGATTATCTGGCCTCCCTCAGCAGCCTCCTCTGGATGCTAATAAACTCCTTATCCACCCTTACCATTGGTGTACCTGTGGAAGAGAATGAGGGAATGGGGATGGCATGTCCTCTGTTAACCCTTTGAGTGCCAGAGGGTTACCCAATGCATTGTTGAACAATGCATTGCTTATCCCTCTAGCACTCAAAAGGTTAGGTGCTGACCTCCCTGTAGCTCCATGTGTAACATTGTGGAGGAATGTAACAGATATTTGTATGACAACATGATGGCAAGTATTGTTTGTGTGCAGTGGGTAGACTTCATCAGCACAGCAATATGGGGTTAAACTTGGACTTGGACAGGATTTGGCCCGCTTAACCTTTCACATTTCTACATTGATTGTACAGTATTATGTCCTTGTTCGAACCCTATTAGCGATGTGTTGGTGAACTTGTGGAACTCAGTGATGGCCATGTGTTCAGCTTACACTGTGTTGTGCCATACTAGCCATAAGGGATTGTGTGGACTAAAGCACTTACAGGCAGTCTGGAGGGTGGTGTTAATGCCAGTGTCACATCTGCCAGGGACCCCCTGAACAGCTTTTGTGGAGAGCTTCTGGCACAGGATCTCCTCCCAGACATTGAAGTGGATGTTAGCAGGGGCACCACCTCCGTGCCTCTGATGTGCATGGCAAGGTCTCCCATTTTGTTCTTGACACATCTTTTACAGTCACCTCACCTCTTCTTGATAGTCTGCTTACAAATGGACACTGCGTTTACACTGTGGACATCAGGCAATTTTCTTCCTTGCACCAAGACCACTGAACCTCTGCGTCATGACCAAGATGCTCTCCCTTTCCAGGACACACTGTACGAGGATCATATCCTCCTTGTGGAAGTACATGGGGTCAAACACTGTCTCATAATCCGTACCAGCCTGTGACGTGTCAGAACTCTGACTGTCACTTTGTGGTTCAGGCCCTGCCTGCACTGTCCCTGATTCTGTAGGGTGCTCCCAACATCCACCCCTCATCCCACTGATGGTTCTGTTCCTGTCCACTGTGAACCTCTCCTTAGTCGGATAGACCTCTGCCCACCTGGTCTCCCATTTCTTCCCTGACCAGGGATGCTCTGGTCTTGCTCTTCCTCTCTTGCTCCTCTCCCCATCCCTACCATCTCACACCCATTCACATTCAGGCACTCACACAGGCCCTCACAGACACACTCGATCATGTTCACTGTCTGTTACTCCCTTGCAATCACTGACTAGTACTGTATAAAAAAACCTGATAAAGTTGTGTTATGTGTGACAAAAATAAAAGATGTTTGTGTGTGTGTGTGTGTGTATGCAACGTGTGCCAAAGTATATAATGTGTTAATTTTAGTGCAACTCTCTCTGCTCCCAACTCCGTCTACCTCTCTCAAATGTCCATTCCTCTCTATTTTATTGTGAAAAACTTTTGTTATACATATATAAAATCACAAATATAAGATAGGTCTGTTTCTGATGATTAAAACAAGGGTGCTCACATTGTTAGGAAATTTAAAAAAGATTACTGCTCATTTACACCACAAAAAGTATTTTAATTTTGCTGTCTTTCAAGAGCATCTGGTTCCTGACCATTGTCCAACACTGGTCCTCAATAGAAAGCAATAGCAACACCCCCATGTAAGAACACATAAGGTACACACATTATAATTTCTTAGGCCAGAGTATATAAATATGAATAAAATTATACAACCTTTTGGATGCTAGAGATGCCTCCAATGCATTTCCAGCAGCCACAGATTTCATACAGAGAGAACTGATAAGAAGAGAGACGATTTACGTCTATAAAACATTTTTACTGTTCTTTCTTCTCCTCGTAAATGTTTAGCACATGCTCTCCAGATTCAAAACCTGTAATTTGGAGAATGTTAAAAAAGCTTCCAAAAAACGTGACTCCCAGTGGGGTTCGTTAAAATAGAGACTATTTGCAGCTTTTTCCATTTAAATTCTAGTCTTTCCTGCTGTGGGGGAAAAAAGTAAATCAGTCTCTCCTCATTGAGGGGGAAATTGCATATATAAGGCCATATTCAGGAAGGAAAGAAGAGCAATTCCAGGGCAGACCATCTGTATAATAAGAGACAAATGAAAATTCCTCAAATCTCTAATCTTTTAAAGGAGCAGTAAACTTTTTTTTTATGAAAACACATATTTTATAGAGCATTTCCTGCTGAATAAAACAAGGGCTGCTGTCAGATGTTTTATTCAAAATTTATAGCAGTTCAAATAATCAGGAAGTGAATTTACTGTGTTTACTTCCTGATAGTTCTAACTGACCGGAAGTGACAGGCAGTTTCTATCATATTCTATGGAGAACTGTATGTCTCTGACTTTTCTCTCCATTAGAATCTAACAGGAAATCTAATTAGAATTTGACCACTAGAGGGCACTGCTAACGTAAAAAACACAGGTTTAAACTGTAATAACTCTGGAAATATAAATCTCTCGGCAGGGGGAGTACCCTTATCTTACTCAATAGGAAAATCCCTACAATATATATTTTTTCATAAAAAAAGGTTTACTGCTCCTTTAAATTGGAATTATAACCCCTTGAATTCTAAAGAGGTCTCCAGTGTATTGCTTGTCCCCTATGTTGTAGTTGGTTTGACCCAGAATGACACTACTATTCTTTTGAACATATAACCAACAGTGTTAACCCCTTCTTGTGATTTATTATTGTATGAGTTTTGAGTATCGCTTTTATTGGTCACTAGGGATGTATGGATGTTTGCATTTAGTCTCCATGAGAATTTCTGCAGAAGGAACTATAGGTGCAATTCGATAAACTAAGAAGACGCAATTCTGAAGCAAATCAACTGCACTAGAGGGGTACAAATCAAATGCACCCAGTGATCTAAAAGGGGCGTTTATCACACTGGAGTACTAGTGAGGTCAACAACTTATCTCCAGAAGGTTTCAAACTTTCCTATATGTGGTCCTACACTAAGATCCACATTCCTGCACTGATGTCACGTCTTCCTGCACTGTCATCTCCATGTATGCACAATGCACACACACACACCCAAGCACAACAGATACATCACACCCACACATACACAAATACACCCAACAAATCACACACACACACTCACACACACACACACACACACACCACAAGCACACATACAGATACATCACACACACATACACAAATACACCAAATCATCACACATACATCATACACACACACGCCACATACCACACACACATCATACACACATACACACACACCCATACATACACACCATATACCACACACACACCACAACACACACACCACAACACACACCACACGCACACATAAACACACATACAATACCCATACATACACACACACACACACTCATACACGTATTGCTTTCTATCACATGGAAAAGTTTAGAGGAAACGAACCTTCCCATGGGGGTGGAGGACCTTGTTTTCCACCCATTTCTTCAGGTGGCGGAAAATACTGCACATCCCTACTGTTCACCATGAAAAGCAATTATGGTATCATGTTCACACAGACACACAAGTATTCAATACTCACACCCCAGTAACATATAATAGTCAACTAAAGTCTGAATGGAAATCCTGGAGATAATGAAGCCCATCCATGATTCTTTAGAACACTGTAAGCATTTGCCAATGCCACTATTCAGTTACAGACTACTAAGGCAAAGAAAAATATACACAGATATACCCACTAATGGTAGATGCATAAATCAAAAGTTGTTAAACAGAAAACTTGGTTGATTTAATTTTCCACTTGAAAATTCAGTTCCTGAAGTCACCACCAGGTAGTCCTGTTGTGTTGCCTTTTATAGAAAAGTATAAGGCCAGAAGATCTCCAATCATGGCAGAGTAAAATTGAAATCTGATGTCTACTTTTAGTTGTAATAACTTTTGTATGAAGAATTTCCTAGTGTGGCAGGTGTAACCTAAGCCCTAAGCACTGAATGATTTGTAATCTGTGCTAAGGAAACGTTTATGCATCTCAATCCGAGACTAATGTCTTAGGGTGGGTTCATGCCCATTGAATTGCTATGGCAACTGAATGCCTGATAGTTGGCTGAAGTCAGAGAAAGGGGTGGGAAAGAGGCAATAAAATGATTGTATCTTTAAAACTACTGAGTATTAAAGAGTGTGGCTTACATCGGACAATTATTTAATACTATAGAAAGCAACACAAAAATCTTATCTTATCCTATGATTATTTTATCCATTACTCTATCTTTATATCATGCTAAAAAGGTCTTCAAGGCATTGTGAGGCAATGTGTTAGTGACCTCTATCATCTAAACAGCTTACTTATTTAATAAGTTTGATGAAACAAAAAGGGGGCACAATTCTTACGCATGTTCTCCATGAATCAAATCTTGTCTATGCACCTCAGAGGTCACAAAATTACCACTCACATGCATCACGCTTCAGTACAGCAACACAGACTTACATTTCATTACACTAAGAGAGCTTAAAACTTAGGTGAAATTTATTAGTCTATGAGAGTGTGCAATACCAAATTACATTAGTAGAATGGATTTCAGAATTCAGATCGATGTGGCCATCTGTGACTGAAGACACAGCGATGGAGTGTAGCCGCAGACCAGTGCTTTCTTTCTGAGATTAGAAGTGTAAGTTCTCTTTCCCAGAGGTAGGGGAACATTTTATTTATTGACACAAGGAAATAAATTCTAAAGCCAGAGACAGTGTATCGGGTGACATGACAAGTCAAATACAGTTTTCATACACCTCTGATCTCCATCATTTTGTTGCTTTTAAGTATTTTTTAAACCATTTAAGTGCCAGAGGGGTACGCAATACATTGCTTTGCAATGTGTTGCGCACCCCTTTGGCACTCAAAGGGTTAAATGGATAGTAATGTTCCACATAAAAATCAGCTCCAATTAATCTTCATAGTATTTGGGGACATGGAGGGCATTATTTTAATACTACTGTTGTAGTTCAAGAGTAATTGAATGATAAAGCATCCCCCCTCCTGCCCCTTTTACTGATGTAACACTGCTCACCTCAGAGTAGCAAGACTGTCCGGATGGATCACAGAGAGGGACAATCTTCAATGAGCATAAGGAAAAACCTGAAACACCTGTCAAGGGGGGCAGGGTTTCCTTACGATCACAGTAAGAAGATTGTCCCTTGCTGTGATCTGTCCGGTCAAGTGACCAGATTCCACATCTGAGGGGAGGCGGCTTACACTAGGTAAAAGGGGTGGGACGGGATACTTTATCATTCAATTACTCTTGTAACAACTCTGACTGTATTGAAATAACAATCCCCATGGCTCAAATACTATGAAGATTAATTGGAGCTGCTTTTTTGCGAAACATTACTATAACTTTAACGACTATCAGAAAAAACAAGGTAAAAGGTGAAAAACTAGAAAAATGTTCCCTATAATAAGACTCTTATGTTCAATAAGGAATTATGGCATTTTAAAGGCTAACGATGATGTTTTACTATGGACCTAATATAGAAAAGAAAAGTAGAGTAATTTGGGGTCAAACCAATAGCATCACAGAAGAGAAATACAATTCTCATTGATTTTAATGGAGTTTACATATCCTTCAGTGCTAGAGAGGTCCCAAAGTATTATAAGGCATTTCATTCAAGGATTAAAAAAGCCATTTAAAGGAGCAGTAAACTTTTTTTTTTATCAAAATCTATATGTTATATAGCTTTTATGTTGAGTAAAACAAGGGTACGTCCACTGCTGTCAGTTGTTTTATTCAAATGTTATAACAGTTCAAATAAACAGAAAGTGAATTTACTGTGTTTACTTCCTGATAGTTCTAACTGACAGGAAGTGACTCAGCAGTTTCTATCAAATTCTGTGGAGAACTGTATCTTGCTGACTTTCCTTTCCATTCGAATGTAACAGAATAACTAATTTGAATTCGACCACTAGAGGGCACTGCTAATGTAAAAAAACAGTAATAACTCTATAAATATGCATCTCTCAGCAGTGGGAGTACCCTTATTTTACTGAACAGGAATCGCCCTACAATATATATGTTTTTCATAAAAGAAAGTTTACTGCTCCATTAAAGCTGTGGGAATTTGAGGAATTTACATTTGGCCTTGTATTGCTGTTGCCCCCAAATTACTTTTCTTTAATGCTCCTGTGAGAACAGGCTTTTTACAACACTACAGGACTTATATTCTGAGGAAAACCATTTGCACACTATGGGATAACTAATAACCCCACAATTACCTTTAATTAAAATTAGTATTTTAACCCCTTGAATGCTAGAGAGGTCACCAACACATTGCGACACATGGCAGCATATCTGATACACTGTCTCTTAATTACTTTATAAGTAAACCCTGTAGGATCCCACCGGTGGGTGAACTGGCCAGGGATATGGACACTCTTCTTAGTTCAAGATTTTCAGCATATAATCCATGTGAATTTCGACAGGTTGAACCCCTGTATTTGGGAACCTTTTCATCTGTACTCCCCGGAGGGGGTGTCCTGTGGTGCTAATGGGGGAAATAAATGATGCAATTTGTGTCAAAAGGGGTGAGACTTGATTGTGAGGGTGGGCAGGGCTTTATAAACAAAGAAAAAATAAGCAGAATAGGCTGGGGAAGGAGGAGAAGTAGGCAGGGAATGGAAGGATCGTACTGGGAAGGAGCAGAGGTGGGCAGATTTTATTAAAATCTCCCCACATCCAGAGAATCAACCTCTGTCCCGGAGACCCGGTAATTAGCAGCCAAAACCAGAGTTTCTGGGTCAGATCTGGAGAGTTCCCAGCTATGATCAGGTCTTGTAGTTGCAAGTACACAAGGACGGGGCAGTATATAGATTTAATATGTTATGAAGTATTTTCCATATGCAAATACAACTTAATGAAGATGAGAAGGATAGCCTGTCCTACTGAGAACTGAGACTCTGACATTGACTGGCTGGACTACATGGAAATAAGGTTTCCTCCAGAAACTGTAGGAGTAATAAAATAACATTGACAAGTCCTTCTGTAAATGCATTTCCCTCTAGTGGCCACAAGTGGTACAACAGGCAGGGCTGCAGGTTCCAGCAACAGCAGAGAAGATTGTGGAACTGATCTTTTGCCAGGGTCTTCAAGGTTCAAATAGAGAGTCAATATGACCACAGGTAAATGTAGAATCATCATTCTTTTTCTTTTTAGGACTCTGCAAGGCTAGCTGAGGATCCCAAGAGTTGTATTCCCACTCTAGACTGTAAAAACTTCTGAAAAAGGACTTACTCATCAATTGGATCATTCTGTATCTGCATGTAATTATTAGTTTAGTTTTATTTTTTATTGTAAATGTTAATTTAATTATAAATAAATGTGAATAATAACACTTTCATAAGTCTGCAGATGGCTCAATACAGGGCAGATGCTTCTTACTGATTTTATGACTTTCCTGACTTTGTATGATAATTAATATAGATTTCTTCAGTTTACAGGGGACATAATAATTTCCTTGAAATTATTTGGTGACATCAGTTAATGGATTACTAGGCAAACACCTTTTGGTATTATAACAAAAATATAACTGTTTGGTAACTGGTTGCAGGACACACTGATTCTTTGATAATACATTAGTCTTTCATATATATCTTCTTCTTTAAGACAGTTTATGTAGATTTAGTGACCCTCAAACATTAACCCTTTAAGGGACACAGGGGTATGCATTGCATTTGAATTGCACATCCCTCTGGTCCCGAAATGGTTAAGCATCTAATTTACATTAGCTATTTTTTAAAGGGATAGTAATACTTTATTATTGTACATATTTGTAAAATAATTTAATAGTCCCCAGGTTCATCTCTCAAACCTTTATGATTTGAGAAATAACCGAAGGCAAAGTTCCCTCCTCCGTCCCCCTTCCCTGAGGTCAACGTTGTGCTGAATGCAGGGATATCCGGTCTGACTTTCATCATGCGGCTCTACAGCAGAGCAGCGATCGCATTAGTGACAAAGAATTATTTAACTGAAATGGTCTTTTACGTTTGCTTGCACACGTACATCTCAGCTCACCTGCAGAGCCGCAAGCCTGTCGTACAACAGACTTCCCCTGCAGTCAGTACAACACTGACCTCAGGGAAGGGGGGGAGGGGTGAACTTTGCCTTCGGTTATCTCTCAAACTATAAAGGTCTGAGAGATGAACCTGGGGACTATTAAATTATTTTACAAATATCTACAATATGGGGGATAGTAATAATAAAGTATTATTATCCATTTAATACTAGTAGACATGGCCAGGGAGTGCAGATTGTACAACTACAATACCGACTATTATACAAACACACCACATGGTGTCAGTATCATTGTCCCTTACTCATTGCCTCTAGCTTTCTTGCTCTCTCTTGCTATCGCTGTCTTGCTGTCGCCATCTTAATCTCTATGTCTAACTATCACAGTTACTCTTGTTCTCTCTTCCTCTGTGTCTCTTGCACATTCTTGTTCTTCCCTTTTTCTTGTCCTTTTTCATCACTCTCTCCATTTGTCTGAAGTTCTCTGCCCCTCTTGCTGTTTTGCTGTTGCCATATCTTTCTCTGTCTCACTCCCTTGCACATGCATACAGCTTCTTGCTAGTGCTCTCTTGTTTGCTCACTCTTGAGTTTGATTGCTCCTAACATGCACTCTCTTCTTGTCCTACTCTTGCTGCATCTTGCACTTTTCTCTTTTGCGCTCTCCTTCTTGTGTGTACATTCTTGTTCTCTGTCTCTTAGATACATGCATGCTTGCTTCCTCTCACTCACTATTAGTGTTGAGCGAGCATGCTCGGCCGATGCTCGGATCGGCTCGAGCATCGCTCTGCTCGGCACATGGCGGTACTCGTACGAGTACCGCCATGTGCTCGCCCGCCATGTTCGGGTGGAAGGGATCTGTGCCGGAGGAGGCACAGATCTTGCAGACGCTCCGCTGGACCACCAGGGACTGGAGGTAGGGGGCATTGCGGAGATGAAGGGGGCATTGCGGAGATGAAGGGGCACTTTGTGGAAGGGGGACATTGCGGAGATGAAGGGGGCATTGCGGAGATGAAGGGGGCATTGCGGAGATGAAGGGGCACTTTGTGGAAGGGGGACATTGCGGAGATGAAGGGGGCATTGCGGAGATGAAGGGGGCATTGCGGAGATGAAGTGGGACATTGCGGAGATGAAGGGGGCATTGCGGAGATGAAGGGGGCATTGCGGAGATGAAGTGGGACATTGCGGAGATGAAGGGGGCATTGCGGAGATGAAGGGGGCATTGCGGAGATGAAGGGGCACTTTGTGGAAGGGGGACATTGTGGAAGGGGGACATTGTGGAAGAGGGGCATTGTGGAGATGAAGGGGGGCATTGACCAGGCACCCTCCCCTCATCAGAGCAGGGGGTGCCTGGTGTAATGCTCGTGTCGCCCCATTGGATTCAATGGGGCTCGGGTGCTCGGCCGAGCACTCGAGCCTCCGGCGGTGCTCGGTCAGAGCACCCGAGCACCCGAGCATCGGGGTGCTCGCTCAACACTACTCACTATCTCTTTTGGTGTCTCTCACTGTGTTTTTCACTTTGTTACTCCCTCTTACTGTTGTAGAATTGGTGTCACCATCTTAATATGTCTGTCTCTCTGTTTTTCTCTTTCCTGAGTCTGTCTGTCTCAGTTTGGCTGTCTCTCTGTACTTTCTCTTGCACTCTCTCTTGTGTTTTCTCACACTGTCTTCTCTCTTTGTCTGTATCTTCCTGTACCAGCCTCTGTATGTGTCTGTCTCATTTGGGTGACTCAGTAAGTGGATGATGAGAGTAAAGTTTCAACAACAGTTGGAGAGCCACATATTGCCTATCCATGCTTGTACTGTAAATCATAGTTGAAGCTGTCTACTGAAAAACTGAGAAATCTGTGACATTGAAACAATTCTTGCTTTATTCTTTGGGCATACAGCCAAGTTTCAGAAATGATCTTTCATTTCTATGTGGGATTTGTAGTTTTTAGCTCTTACACCAGCTGCCAGGAAGTAGACCAGTGCCTAGTGCAGCAGGACTCAAACTCCCTGAATGCATTATATATCGTACGCCACCTCACTGCCACCTTTTGTGTTTTCCTCAGAGAAGCAAGAGGCAGTCATGTGAGAGACAGACAGACAGCACAGAGAGAGAGAGAGAGAGGGTTAGAGAGAGAGAGATGGAGAGATAGATAGGAATATACTGGACTGCTACATGATTGCCTAGGTAAGTTCTGTTAACCCCTTTGGTAGCTAAAAACATCTCCAATGCATTGCAATGTGCTAGAGACCTCTTTAATATGCAAGGGGTTAAACACACAAAGACATTTAATATAAAAATATAGTTCTTCTTGTTGACTCTATTCTGCCTGTGTTACTTTGCTGGGAGACAGAATCATTACTCATACTGGCTGAAGACCTTTAGTAAGAACACATTTTGGCCAGAGGGGTTGATAGACCTAAACTCTAAATAATACCCATAACCTGGTACGAAACCTACAGGGTTTCTGACCCAATTCCACTGAGGGCAATGTATTAGGAGATTCAGACATCACTTTTATTGTTTGTTAACTGTAAATATGAACCACAGACTTATACCCTGAAAGAATAATCTTTATGTCTATAATATTATTAGTCTGACATTATGAAGTGAGCCAGTTACTTAACACCTTTTTTAACCCTTTGAGTGCCAGAGTGCGTTGAGTACCCCACTGGCACTCAAAGGGTTAATCGATCTAGCTGCCTGTCTATACCTAAATATAATTTGAACTTCTACCAACTGAATGGCATAGAGGTCTCCAAAACATTGCTTTGCAATGCAACGGAGTCCTTTCACATTAACCCTTTGAGTGCCAGAGGGGTACGGAAGGCATTGCAAAGCAATGTGTCCCGTACCCCTCTGGCACTCAAAGGGTTAATATTGTTTCAAATTCATAGCATATCTCATTCAGTGCATCATCAAGTTATTTATTACAGAAATGTTGTTATCTGTCTAAACACAGCTGTATAATATACAGTATGATAGCCAGATCAGAAAAATAATTTGTATATTGCCACTTCCCTATGCTCAGTCCCCTATCCCTATGCTCAGTCCCCTGCAATCAAATTGACCACTAATAGATAAATCACATCTCCCAATATTTCTTACGGCCAAAGAGGGACACTTTTGTTTTAGGTAGTATTTCTGGGGACGTGGCTGGTGGGTGGTGTAACAATATGTGTGGAACTATAAATGTTAGCTGTAGTTTCCAGTGGGAGCACTTATAGTGGGACACTGGAACTATTAGGAAGTGGCAGGCTGCAGACAAGGAAAGTGAAAGTAAGTGGCAAAGGCAAGGAGTGCAGCCATGTTACAGCACTGTTATTAAAGTTTTATTATGTTTACCTGCCATAAGCTTTGGACTCATTTCATATAGAAGAAGCACATTGAAACATGGTGGCAGCGGTCTTAGCAAAACAGTATTAAAGATATCAGTGAAGTACACAAATACTGTGTTAAGAAGTAATACAATGGAAGGTTTAAAACCACCTGGGCAGCTGGATTTCCAAGCAAAGAATCTGTCTCAAGCCTGGAAGAAATGGAAGGAGGAACTAATGCTATACATTGAACTAACTATGGCTGATAAAGGAGAAGAAATGAAGCTAAAGCTGTTTCTCTACTTACTGGGGGAAAAAGGCAGGGAGGTTAAAGACATACTTCTGCCAGAAGCTGCAACTCCTTCACTTGCACAGCTTATTAAGGTGCTAGATGACTACTGTGAGCCTAAACAGAATGAGACAGTAGAGAGATACCATTTCTTCACAAGAAATCAAAAGGAAGAAGTAAGGGATTGATGCATACACCACAGAACTTAGAACACTAGCAGCAACATGCAATTTTGGAAACATCAGAGACTCACTTATCAGGGACAGAATTGTGTGTGGCACCAAAGATTCTCAGCTAAGAGAGCGTCTCCTGAGAGAGGTAGACTTCTCACTGTAAAAATGTATACAGATTGGACGTGCTGCAGAATTGTCTAAAGAAAGAATTAAAATGCTAGAGGGTCCTAGCACAAGTGTATTACCTGTCCATAGGGTGGCAACAAGGCATACCTTCAAGGGGGCACAAAGTAGAAAGCCACTGAACCCAAGCAGCATGGTGCAATGCTTATACTTTGGGAAACTCCATGAGAGACTGAAAGAGAAATGCCCTGCATTTGGGCAGCAGTGCAAGGGATGTGGTAAACCTAACCATTTCAAGAGCCAGTGCCGTTCAAATCCTCAGCGACTGAGACCACCTTTACACACTGTTTCTAATGTATCAGGGGAAGAATATGATGATATTCTGAGTATAACTCTAGAACCAGCACTTAATGTCTATGCTGTAGGGGAGAAAGTGCACAAGTTGCAGACAGCCCTTTTTGCAACCATGCTACTGGACAAGAGCCCTGTAAAATTCCAGCTAGATTGTGGAGCAGATTGTAATGTCCTACCAGTAAAGTTGCTAAAGGACATAACATGCCTACAGAAATGTGATAAGGTGCTACGGATGTATAACAAAAGCACATTAATACCAGTGGGACAATGCAAACTGAAAATAAGAAATCCCAAGAATTATAAGTTATATCAAGCAGAGTTTATTGTCATTGACAAAGAGGAGTGCCAGCCACTCCTGGGAAGTAGAGCAATACAAGCCATGAATCTCATAACTGTACAGCATCAAAATATTTTACAGGTGGAACATGAAAGCAGCCACACAGGAGCAGCTACTGAGTGGGGCTGGTCAGAGATACATAAAGAATATGCAGATGTGTTTCAAGGGGTTGGCTGTCTGAAAGGGAAGCTGAAATTAGAAGTGGACCCCTTAATACAGCCAGTAAGGCTTTCAAAAAGGAAAGTGCCTGTTTCTTTGCTGAATCCACTTAAGTCAGAACTGGCCAGTTTAGAAAGCCAAGGTATAATAGCACCAGTGGAGAGTAGCACAGACTGGATTAGCAGTATGCTAATAGTAAAGAAGCCGTCTGGGCAATTACGAATTTGCATTGACCCAAAACCCTTGAACCGAGCACTAAAGCGAAGCCATTATCCATTGCCAATGATTGATGATATCTTGCCAGAATTGACAAGAGCAAAGGTATTTACTATATGTGATGTAAAGAGTGGATTTTAGCACATAGAGTTAGAGGAAGAATCCAGTTTGCTAACAACTTTTGAAACTCCATTTGGCCGATACCGCTGGGTTCGTATGCCCATGGGTATCAGTCCAGCACCAGAAGTGTTCCAACGCAAACTAAACCAGGAGCTGGAAAACTTACCAGGTGTTAAAATCATTGCTGATGACATCCTGATTGTAGGAGAAGGTAACACAGAGGAAGAAGCCAATCAGGATCATGATATCAAACTAAGAAAGTTGCTAGACCAATGTAGGGAAAGGAATATTAAGCTAAACTCTGAAAAATTCCAGTTAAAGAAAAAGGAGGTTCCATATATTGGACATATATTGGCAGCTGATGGACTTTGAGCAGACCCCAGTAAAGTGAAGGCCATTAAGGAAATGCCTAGACCAACTGATGTCAAAGGAGTCCAGAGATTTCTAGGGATGGTCAACTACCTCTCTAGGTTTTGTAAGAATCTTTCAGAAGAGGGTGAAGCATTGCGACAACTAACCCAGAAAGATGCTGTGTGGGATTGGACTGATGCTCATGAGGAAGCATTTAAACAGCTTAAAGGGATAGTAATACTTAAAATGTAAAAAAAAATACTTTGTAGGGTTTATCCCCCTGAGTAAAACAAGAGTACTCCCACTACTGAAAGGTGTTTCATTCAAAAGTTATTAATTTTCAAAGTTGAATTTTTTAGGTGCAATATCACAGTGGCCTGAAATTGTACAGTGGCGCTGTTGCTACACGATCCTATGGACAGCTCTGGTCAATTGACCATAAATCTCAATAGGATGGTGTAGCAACAGCGCCACTGTACAACTTCAGGCCACTGTGATATTGCACCTAAAAAATTCAACTTTGAAAATTAATAACTTTTGAATGAAACACCTTTCAGCAGTGGGAGTACTCTTGTTTTACTCAGGAGGATAAACCCTACAACATATTTTTTTTTACATTTTAAGTATTACTATCCCTTTAAGGCCAGAATAAGCAGTACACCAATACTAAAGTATTATGACCCAGCAGAACCATTAGAGCTGCAATGTGATGCATCAGAAAAAGGTTTAGGAGCAGCACTGATGCAAGCAAAACAACCAATAGCGTTTGCAAGTCAGGCAATGACTGAAACAGAGCAAGGATATGCCCAGATAGAAAAGGAGTTGCTTGCTGTCCTCTTTGGAATGGAGAAATGTTATCAGTTTACTTATGGTCAGGAAATAATGGTACAGTCGGATCACAAGCCACTAGAAAGCATCATGAAAAAACCCTTGCCTAAAGCACCCAAACGTCTTCAGTGCATGATGCTAAGGCTACAAAGATATAATGTGTCTATCCATTACTATCCAGGAAAATCGCTGACATTGGCTGATACATTAAGTAGAGCGTATCTACAGGAAAGCACCACAGAGGGTTCTGTTGAACAACAGATTGAGGCAGTAAACATGATACAACACCTGCCTATTTCAAGTGGGCGACTCATGGCTATACAGCAAAGCACAGAGCAAGACAAGGTACTGCAAGTGGTAAAACAAATTATCTTAAAGGGATGGCCCCATGACAAGCACCAGGTACCCATAGACGCATCCCCATTCTACCACATACGTGATGAGCTCAGTCTACAGGATGGTATTTTATTCAAAGGGGAGCGTGTCGTTATTCCGTCAGATCTAAGACAAGCTATCATGGCAAGGATCCAGTCATCACGTTTGGGAGTGGAAGGATGCCTGCGCAGAGCTAGAGAGAGTGTTTATTGGCCAGGCATGAATGCACAACTGAAAACATACATTGAGCAGTGTGAGATATGCCGTACATTTGATACCAGACAGCAGAAAGAAACATTGCATCCTCATGAATTACCAACAAGGCCATGGGAAAAGGTAGGAACAGATTTGTTCACATTCCAAGCAAAAGAATACCTCATCACTGTCGATTATGATTCTAATTTATGGGAGGTTGACAGTCTGCAAGATACTAGGTCTTTGACGATCATCAGAAAACTGAAGTCTCATTTTGCAAGGTATGGCATACCAGATACTGTGTGTTCTGACAATGGTCCACAGTACACAACAACAGAGTTTAAGGAATTAAGTAGACACTGGGACTTTGAGCATGTCACCTCATCACCAGGATATCCCCAGAGCAATGGGAAAGTGGAGTCAGCTGTCAAGACGGCAAAGAGAATATTGCAAAAGGCAGTTTCATCTGGATCAGATCCCTACCTTGCAATGTTGGACCGTCGCAATACCCCTACTCAGGGGTTGTCATGTAGTCCAGCTCAAAGATTAATGGGTCGCAGAACCAAAACATTGCTTCCAATGAGAGGAAGCTTACTACAACAGGATCATCTCATGAGTGCTGAACACCAAACACTGAAATTGAAGCAACAAGAACTACAGGCAGTTCAGTATAACAGGGGAACTAAAGACCTACGGCCTTTGTGTAGGGGTGAACGAGTGTGGGTCCAGCCCCATGCACAGCATGGGAAGGAATGGCGTAAAGCAAACTTTCTAGCTCCTGCAGGAGTAAGGTCTTATGATGTTGTTATGGATACAGGACACATTTTAAGAGATACAGGAGACATCTGAGAAGCACGGCACACCAAATGCCTCATGGAGTGGAACAAACAAGGAGCAATGTGTCAGATATCTATGACACAGATAAAACTGCAAATACACCACAAATACCAACAGACATCAGCCAAAGCCAAGAACAAGAAGAAGCAAGTACAGAGGCAACTGAGGCTCCCCAGCCAACAGGGGACAGTGCAGCTCCTACAGAGCAACCACAAGTACCTGGAGCACTACACAAAAGAAGAGGTCGTCTAGTTAAAAAACCTGGTTATTTACGTGATTATGTTGAATCTTAAATCCTAACTGTTAAGTGTCAGCAAAGGTTTCTTTTACAGGGATATGTTATGTATTAGTAAAGGGGGAGCCGTTATATTTGAACTTTGAGCATCCACTCATCCATAAAAGACTTTCAAAAGGGAAAAGATGTAACAATATGTGTGGAACTATAAATGTTAGCTGTAGTTTCCAGTGGGAACACTTATAGCGGGACACTGGAACTATTAGGAAGTGGCAGGCTGCAGATAAGGAAAGTGAAAGTAAGTGGCACAGGCAAGGAGTGCAGCCATGTTACAGCACTGTTATTAAAGTTTTATTATGTTTACCTGCCATAAGCTTTGGACTCATTTCATATAGAAGAAGCACATTGAAACAGGTGGGGCATGACTAAGAATGTTTGTTTAGGTTATTTCATGACCTATTGACACATCTTTGTGTGACTGAATTAATGATTAAGAGCAAGACCAAAGTATTTTATTTATGCAGACTAATTTATAAACATGTTTACTGAAATTTAAACAAACATTAATGTGAGTTTTATTGTTGCGCAGAAACGTGATACACTTACATACACACCACACTGTCTGTTCTCCTAAAACGAGGGACAACAGGATGGGAAAGAGGGATCTGGGTCTCAAAGAGGGACACTTGGGAGGTATGGAATGGACAATGAACTTTCTCACTATATCCCAAGCATAGTTTAAGTATAGTTAAAGAGGAACTATCACTCAAATTAAATCGCCACCCAAATAATTATTCATATTGTGATATGCATACTAATACTTGCATGATCCTGAATAAGTTCAGCATTATTGAGAAATCCATCTTGTCGGAGACTCACAGGCAGGCTGCTTGCTGTAGCGGCATCTTTGTGCCTGAGCCGTCAGCCACTTCCTGTATCTATCATAGAAGACACCAGGACAGACAGCACAGATGCCCATGGGCGTCCGGAGGGGGGGGCAAGGGGGGCACTTGCCCCCCCCTACAATTACCCCACTCCATATAAATAAAGGGGCTAGATGGGCTGGCCTGGGGGTCATATTATGGCTTTGCCCCCCCCCCTGGAAAAATGTCTACGGACACCACTGCCCAAAGAGGCAAGATGTCAGCTCTGATATCTGCCCATCAGTCTCTGAACAAGATGGATTTCTTAATAATGCTGGACTTATTCAGGATCATACAAGTATTGGTATACATATTGCGATATGAATAATTATTGGGGGGGCACTTTAATTTGATGTCTGTGAAGGCTACAATATGCACTTTCACAGATAATCTACTTTTTTACCATTCTCTTTACCATTTCTTTAACTCTTTGTGTCCAGAGGAGTGAACAACGCATTGCGGAGTGTGCAATGCAGTGTTTTTGCACTGAAGTGCTCACTGTTTGGCTCTCAAGTGGTTAAATCTGGAAGACAAATGCTAAGCACATGAATTCTATAATGACCGCGCTGACCCTCCATGAATTTCTTTCTATGACCTCTGAACATCAAATTAAAGTGAGATCATCTCTTCTTCTCCAGCCATTGACATGTATAATGCCAGAGTGGCCTTGAGGAAGTATTGATGCCAGGCAAGAGCAGGGCATGGGTGATGTAAACAAACAACAGACAACGCTACATGAAATGGCTAACGATGAACAGAAATAGTTTATTACCTTAGGCTACAAGGTCCCATAAGGGTTGACTTTTTTTTTTGCTAGCTTTGCTGTTTCAATGCTTTCAGGCAGCTCTCATTAACCGCTAGCCGCAGACACTGCCGGGGCAGTAAATATCTTTAACACTGAGCAGAGACTGAAAACAACATTGGATAGAGTTGCTAATGTAGAACCAGCTTTCAGTGCAGTGCAGGATGACAGCACACAGGAGGCCTAGTCTTGGTGCTGGCTAATTCGTTGCTTTTGCCTATAAAGTAAATTTGCTATGATTGTGAACAGATTAACACCACGCTAAGGAATATTCTGTAGTGCTCACAGTCACACTTATCACAGTGTATAGCAAAGCCAACTAAGACCTAGATTACTTTGCAGTTGATAAATGGTTCTTCTGTTTCCACTGTCTTTTAATGGGATAAAGGAATAGTAATATTTGAAATGTAAAAACAAATATGTTGTAGGGTTTATTCACCTGAGAAAAACAAGGGTACTCTCACTGCTGAAATGTATTTTATTCAAAAATTATGACAGCTCAAACTTGAATTTTTAGGTGCAATATCACAGTGGCCTGAAATTGTACAGTGGCACTGTTGCTACACCATCTCATGGACAGTTCTAGTTATTTAACCTGAAATCTCCATAGGATGGTGTAGCAATAGCGCCATTGTACAATTTCAGGCCACTGTGATACTGCACCTAAAAATTCAAGTTGTAATAACTTTTGATTAAAACACCTTTCAGCGTGAGAGTACCTTTTGTTTTACTCAGGGAAATAAACCCAACAACATATTTTTTCTACATTTTACGTACTACTGTCCCTTTAAATGTAGTTATATAATATACAGTATATTTATATAATGTACCCAAGTCAACATTGTTCTGTTGCCTTGTTTAACTGTTGTACTGTACAGCACAATCTGTTGGTACTTTATAAATACACTAGTATGAAAGCCCTTATACGTGGGCTGAAGTGCCACCCAGCGGCCTCGGCTGTTGCCCCAGAGCTGGGAGCACAGAGAGGTGGTGAGCCGTCCGGATCAGTGTGTTCGGACAGTCTCTACTGTGCATGACTGCATCAATCCGGCAGTCTCTACTGCGCATGTGTGGTTGCTCACACAGGGAGCTTCACAGGCTAGCACTTTATGTATATAGATAATAATAACTTCAAAATGAATGTGTGAGATAAAGCCAGTGATAATAGGTATCGCCTACAATGTATTTTAGGCTTAAAATAGACATTACATTACAGGATGATTTCTCTGAAGTTGAAACAGGGTCATTAAAAATAAAAGCTGTCAAAATCCTCACAATGGTATTTGGTGCAAAGGTAAATTACTTAAACTCCACAATACCCAGTGAATCATTTTAACAAAGTCTAACTGTAACCTGGACTCTTACAAATATCTTGATATGTGGCGTGACCCCAGACTCATTTTTGGTCTTCACTTTGATACTTAAAGGGATAGTAATACTTCGTTTTATCTTTATTTTATTTTGTAGGCATTAAAAAAACATGAAGAACGATATAAGTCTTATCTCTCAAACCTTTATGGTTTAAGAGATATTCACAAGCAAAGTATCCCCCTCCTGTTCAGCCAGATCAGGAGGGAGGTGCCCAGGTAGACTGCAGAGAGGGACAATCTTCAATTAAGATAAGGGGAAAAAGCTGAAAAACTTGTCAAGGGGGGAAGGGCTTTCATTGTTTTCATTGTAAGAAGATTGTCCCCTTCTGTTATCTGTCTGGTCTTACAACCAGATTCCACATCTGAGAAGAGATGGCTTACACTAGGTAAAAGGGGCGGGAGGGGGAAACTTTGCTTGTGAATATCTCTTAAACCATAAAGGTTTGAGAGATAAGACTTATATCGTTCTTCATGTTTTTTTAATGCCTACAAAATAAAATAAAGATAAAACGAAGTATTACTATCCCTTTAGCGTTCAAACTTTTTCCTAAAGTAGATGCTCTGTTTAGAAACAAATCCTGTCTAACTGCTCTGGTAAGAAAACGTATTGTGCACCAGATGTTAATGGCAGGGATGTAAAATAGGCTACTGAGCCATAAATCCATCTTTGTAAATTCAACACTCTGTATAATCCATTGTGTTACTTTGTTCTCCAATATAATGACACACAACCCATCATTGTGATATGTTTAAAGAACTCAACTGGCTTACATTTGAGTCTAGACATGCCCTTCACATTTTTTGCCTACATTATAACCACTTCTCTGGAAAGCTAGCAGACTACCTGAGAAATATGCTCAAAGCAGCTCTCCCTACTTCATATAACCTTCACTCCACTGCAAAAAACTCGCTGACTATTTTACACTATCTGAGCAGTATTACCACTCTGGCTCTCCATACTTTCTATACCCTGTGCTCCAATGCCAGCAACTCAATGACATTTCTCAATACCTGAGCAGCATGCTTTCTCCAGCTCTCCATACTTCTGATAACCTCTGCTCCACTGCCTTCAATTCCCTGAGTATTCCACTCTACATGAGCAATATACTCGCTTCAGCTCTCCATATTACATGTAACCTCCACTCCACTTCTAAAAGCTCATTGACTATGACCACTTCCTGAGCAAAAACTCTCTTCCCCTGACCTCACTCTAGATGTGCAGTCTCAAGTCACTCAGTGTCTCATGGCAATCTCATCATGGATGGCTCATCACCATCTTAAACTCAATATGTCTAAGACAGAACTGGTGGCATTCACTTCTAAACTCCTAAAGAATCCATTTGATCTGCCTTCTGCTAGAGAGATCTGAAAGCCTGGAATAAGCGGTCCAAAATCAAAAAAATCAAATCAGTTTAAAGTCCCTAAAAAATAACAACTTCTTTGTATTTGAAAACAACCTGTCTGTATTAATAAAAGGATAAGGCTGGCAAGCTGCCAGATTCTACATCTCCAGCCACCCCCCAGGGCAGAAAACACACCCAGGGGCAACAGTAAGTAGGAGATATTCATGTCTCATCCATACTGCCTTACCAGGGAGATTCAGTGGGGCGTCAGTCTCTGCAAGGAGTTGGCACACCCCCAACATACGCTGCAAAGCCCAAAAAACATGGCGGACACTCACTTCAAAACCTCAAACAGCACCAAAAAATACACATAAAAAAACAAATGCACTACAAACACACACACACCGCCTCTACACTTGACTCACTCCTACTGAAACCCCCATCCCACTTCACATTTCCAAAATATACTCTGATGCGACTGGGACAATAAAAGCACGAGACACAAAGGGGGCGAATACCCAGTGTCCCTCTGTGTTCTCTCACTCCACCATCTCAGGGATCGCTCTACAATGGACTGAGTGTACGTACCCCCACATGGCGTTTCGTCAGAAATTTGCTTCTATATATGGACCTTTCTTTCTCAAATAGGCATATTTAGGAGGCATGTGGTTATCCTAAACTAGGATCTAATAGTAAGGGCTGAAGTCATTAATCATAAAGCTTCAAACTATAAGGGCGGAAGTGTTGTTTAAGGTTTTCATGGCGGAAGTTCTCACTCCTGGGCTCTGCATGTCTGAAATCACAACAGAGTGTCAACATGTAAGATGGCGCCGCATCACAGGCACAACATGGCCGGCCACAGGAAAGTTCAGGTATGAGAGGGGCTGAGGGAATTGACAGCCCTCCAGGGCTCCTGACCATGGCGGTGTACACTTGTGCAAAGTGGCACCTTAACTGTGGGCTACCCGCATTACAGGCAGAACACAGCTGGCTGGAGGAAAGTTCAGGTATAAGAGGGGCTGAGGGAATTGACAGAGCTCCACAACATGGATGTGTGCACTTGTGCCAAGTGGCTCCTTACCTGTGGGCTAAAGACGGCTGCCTTTTCTGCAGGTTGTGGAGGTCATGGGGTGGCCCACAGGATGGGAGCATCTGTGCAAAGTGGTCAGTGGGGTATAAGGGGAGTTTTGGGGCCACAGCACAAAATGGGGCATTTTAACTCTGAATGTCAGAGAGATGTGCAACGCATTGTTTCGCACCCGGCAATGGCACTGTAACATTTATTTCATAGGACAGTTCGGGGTTGATAAGCTCACCAAATGCACCTTTAAATTAGGCACATTTATTAATTTTCATTCTACTGGGCAAACTTTGCACCTGAGAGGAACAGCTCCAATGATAGTGCCCTTCCAATGAGCAGGGCAAACTCAAATGAAAATGCCCAAGCTGCCATTTATAATGCATCTCCAATTAGTGGGATAACCTCTAATGACAATGCCCTTACACTGAGAGAGACAGCCTCTAATGACAAAGTGTTTGCACTGAGTAACACAGCCCTCAACGAAAGTGTCATTACAATGAGAGAGACAGCTCCCAATGAGAATGCCCTTCCTATGTCTTGCTATTACAAGGAACATACATAGGGAAAAATATACAGAATAAAAATGTATATGATTACACAAAAATAGACAAATACAAAATAACAGAGGTGGGGGAGACATTTCAAGAATACTATGGGAAGAAGCTAGACAATAGGATGACAGAAATAGGGCAAACGCAGTGAGAGGCCACAAGTTACAGTCCGGTTGGATGGTTCTGCAGTACATGGTCACACCCAATCCCAGTGATTAGCCAAACCAAACTCGCCACAACCATAACAAAAGGAGTCATTGGACCATAGTAGCTGTACACACCTGGTAATGGTCTTTGGAGCTCAGTACCAAAGAGGTTGTACCATTGATAACCCTTCTGGAGATATGGACAAGTGCAGGCAAACACCATTCCACCTAAAAGCAATTGTACCCCAGCCAAGATCCTGAGCAAACCAGGCCAAGACTTCATATAAGACTATTTTACGGCGTAGGTTTCTACCTTTTCTCCATAGTTTGAACACACCTGACTCTTCCTTTGCAAGGAATCATTTGTCTTATTAACTACTAGCCAAAGGCCACAGCATTGTCCATGGGGATTAAGTCCATTCAGTGCTTGATGGTTTGGATAACTTTGCACCACTGAAAGAGTTAAGTGTTGACAGACAAACATGTATGCATGCAGTGAAATGTGTTGGATAACTCTTTGGTACTAAAGTAACCGAACACATGGCCCATTTTCTTGGGTTTTGTTACACCCCTTCAGTGCCAAAGAGGTATCCAACACATTCCATTGCATGGATACCTCTTCGCTTCTCAAACACTTAACCCTTTCACTGTTGCTAACTTACCCAAACCACTGTCAATTAAAGCATTGAATAACCGGGCCTCAAGCATTCAAAGGATTTAATCCCCATGGGCAACACTGTGCCCCTTTTTCTAGTAACTAAATAAAAGGTAACATTTTAGTTTTATTTATTTGTTATTTATGTCTTATTTGTTCTATTTGTATAACTGTGTTACTTTGTATTGTAAATGCTCTCCAGAACATGCTGGAAAATGAGAGAAATCTCAAAATGTTCTTCTTTTATGGCATTTTTACTAGTGTAAGATCTCAGCAACTATATTTCCTGGAGGGCACAGGTCAGTTAAAGTGCTAGTCATTGTGGCTGTTTCATTCTGTACACAAAAGCTATTTTGAGATGATGGTTGAAGCTGTGGCCTAAAATGGGCTGGTGTGCCTCCACAGACTAGTGATAGTCAGTGACGTAGTTAGGCTTGGACTGAATAGACCTAGGGCAGCAGATTAGGCTGCTTCGTGTCTATATCCTATATCCTTATATCTTATAAAGAAAATGCACTATTTTATACATTTGTGACTCTGAGTCTCAGGGCCCTCATAAAAGGATCTCAGCTGTGCACAAGCACACTGGTTCCAGCTACCATGGCAGTATTCTCCTATTAGAGGCATAAACTGGAGGCTGCTTACCCTAGTCTTCAAGATACAACACGGGATCGCACATAGCCAATCTTTTATTAAGATTTGGGTTTTAGAGTTTAATTTTCCTTTAAAAATACAATGAGCATTAACTAGAGAAATGTGTTGCACACTGCCTCTAGCATTCTTAGGGTTAACAACTGTTTGGCAAAAACCTTTGCTATTTGTTTTATTTTTTGAACAGCTTGCTAAAGACAAATCTTCATCCCGATGCCAGCCTTCGGAGATCTGCTCGTTTGCCTCCAGCGATTGAGTTGCAGTATTCCGTGGACCATTGCTGCTGATTCTGCTGCCGTCTTTCCTGTCTTCCAGAGCTGCTTCCAGAATGCTGAGTGGGGAGACGGCCTGTAGTATGCAAAGCATGACAAAGATTTGCATCTCCTGATCTGTTCCAGGCAGTGATGTTCTGTAGGTTGGGAATTGTACTACACAATCAGCAGGCAAAAAAAACTACTAAATAAAATGTACAGGACAGTACAGCAAATAAAAATCAAAGAGCAGAACTAAACAAAAACAGCCAGTTTCAAATACTCACTTTTAGGACAAGAGAAGTCAATTGCTGAAACTCTAGAAATTGGAACTACAATTCCCATGATCCCCAACAGCTAGCATTCCAACAATTTACCACCCCTGCTCTAGGAGATAAAATGTATACAACAAAATATATTTAAATTAAATGTAAAATAACACTATCATAACATTTATTCATGTAAAGTATAATCATATAATTAAAAATACACAACTATAAAAAAAAATCAAATATTCATTTAGTTTAAATCATATGTTTATATACCCAGTCTAAATATTAAACTCTAGGAGATTAAGGCTTGGTTCATGCTGGAATTTTTAACCCTTTGAATGTCAGAGGGGTACGGAACGCATGGCAGAGCAATACAATCCATACCGCTCTGGTACTCAAAGGGTTAATGGCATTTTGAATGCACTGTATTGCAGCACATTCAAACCAGGAGGGGACATTCACTAAGCAGTGATAAAGAGGTGATAAAGTGGAGATGACTTCTCCAGTGATATCACTTCTCCAGTTCCTGTGTTATTCTATGGATCATATGCACTAAGATTTCTTCAACTTTGGATAACTTAGTGCATAGACTGTATAGAATAACATAGGAACTGGAGAAATAATCTTCACTTTATCACCTCTTTATCACCGCTTAGTGAATCTGCCCCCAGGTGTTACGGTGATGGAGCTGACAGTCAGCCCATAGAGGTGTCTGCCAAATATTACTGGCTGACATTGATTGGATTTTCCATGTGAACGGTGCACGGGGTACGGGGTCCCCATAAGCCAAACCATGCTAAAACTTTCCTCAATTCTGCATTAAAAGCAGGACAGTTTGAGCAAGCTACATCGATTGAACTGTGTGATACTCTTGGATTATTGCTCTCCTGAACAGCCTTATACGATGCAACTCAATTTATTTCATGTACTGTTTTCAGGTGCAGGAAACAGTGAATTAAAAATGCCCATGGGAATCAGGTCTAAATTTATATACGTTAATTTAAAATTTGAGAAAAGAAGAAGAGAAAAGAAACCTGTTCAGTGGCACCTCATTTGACACTGGACTAAATTCTAAAACTTAACCCTTTGAGTGCCAGAGGGGTATGCAACACATTGCAAAGCAATGAGTTGAGTACCCCCTCTGGCACTCAAAGGGTCAACCTTTAGTACACCTAATCAAATCAATATTAATACTAAAATCATCAGTTTCATAGTGTGACTTGGAGTTGTGAATTGTGTATAAGAGGAACCCACTAACAGGAAGGTATGGATTGCGGAGATTCCATTATCTACAGGAACTCCAAGTAATGTAACAAACATATGTGCTTAGTGATCATCAAATCATTGAACAGTTCCAAAGGATTGTGATTGTCAGTACTGGTTAGAGGCACCTATATTAGCTGATAGTGTTCAAATATTAGTGTGATTAGTACCGAAATTTTAGAATCTACCTTTGAATCAGGGTTGAGTATAGGTGACTCATTATGGAAGGATTAAGAGTCACAGATTCCTTTATCTACAGTAACGCAAACTGTACACAGAAAATAGATCAATGTGTGTGTAGTGAGATTTGACTAGTTAATGAGCTTTATAATACAATAGTTCCAAAGCTTCCTTTGCTGATATTGTGAAAATTGATATATATATATATATATATGTGTATATATATATATATATATATATATATATATATATATATATATATATATATATATATATATATATGGCCAACAGATCAGGGTTGGAAACAAGCTGATAAGGAAAGGAACTATGTGTTAAGAATAATCTTACGGAAGTGACTGTTAATTAGAGAAAGGATGCTTAGATCATAGTGTCACTATCTCAATCATTTATAGCGATACAGTTTGAGTTGCACTACTGATTTAGTTTAAAATGGTGAACTTCTAGTACTAAATTTCACATAGATTAATTCAAAATTGAAGGTATCTGTTATACAGAACCCATTATCCAGGCCTCGATATATTAACTATGTTAATATAGTAGTTCCAAAGAATGAATTATCAGGTTGCAAGAGAGGGTAATATAGTGATATCCCAGTTCTCTCTACTGAACAGTAATCAGTCTTATAGGTTATGTGCCGAATATCCAGTGATAATGAAGTCTACCTCTTGGCTAGACAAAGTAAATAGTCTGTGTTGAGTGGCATGAAAGAAATGGCAATCGGCTCATAACCATCATTTTAATGGGTCCAACATTAGTGCTATAAAAAGGAATACACAACCCCTTTATTGTTAAAGTACTACATAATTTTGGAGAGTAATTCATTATATCCATATATACATAGGGCACAATCAACATTTCTTTCATGCTGTTCAATGCAGACTATTTACTCTATCTAGCCAAGCGTTAGACTTCATGATCACTGGCTATTAGGCACATAACCTATAAGATTGAGTATAGAGAACTGGGATATCATTATATTACAATCTCTTGTAAACTGATAGTTAATTCTTTGGAACTATTACATTAACATAGTTCCCTCCTAAATCAGGGCTCAAAATTTCCACTCTCCACTAGCCAATGGCAAGTGAAAAATCAGCCCTGGCGAGTAGAAATTCAGCCCTGGTGGGTATGTTATGGCTTGCAGGGGCGAGTAACTTTTCAAGTCTGGCAAGTAACAAAGGACTTCACATTTTAAGCCCTGCTCCTATATTTCTTGTTTGTAGTATGTTATAGCATATTTTCTCTACCAGGCAACAGTGGATGGGGCTGGAGGCAGAATAATGTGAGAAGTGGAGGTGTGACCATGGGTGGAGCTAAAAGTGTCTAGTTCTTCCATGGAAGCCACTGATATGTAAATCTGGCCCTGTAACAGTAAAACCAAATGAAAAGCTATCACCAGAATAAGAAATCCCTTACTACATACTATATACAGATTATATACACAAACTCAGTGGCGTAACTATAGGGGTCGCAGGGGTCACACCTGCGACCGGGCCCATCACTCCAGGTGCCCGGCCTCCCCCTGCGACCCCCTCGCCTGACGCCCACAATTAAGTAATGCAGAGTGCTGGGGCTCTGCATTACGAGAGTGCCGGTCTGCCAGAGGGAGATCAGTATTCCCTCCGGCAGACTGGCACTCTCCTAATGCAGAGCACTGGGAGATGACATCATCTTCCAGCGCTCTGCATTACTGAAGAGGACCATGCGGGAGAAGAGGTCTATGCAGAAAGAGGCACAGACCTGTCCTCTGCCACTGGACCACCAGGGAGGTAGGAGATTTAAGGGCAATGTGGAAGGGGCAATGTGGAGATGGGGGCAGTAGGTAAGGGGCAATGTGGAGATTGAGGGGCAATGTGGAGATGGGGGGCAATGTGGAGGTGGCCAATGAGGTCGGGGGGCCCATGGCAATTCTTGCACCAGGGCCCCGTGGCTTCTAGTTACGCCTCTGCACAAACTCATGTATTCCTGACTACTGCTAACCAAGTCCAGTAGCACAGGGGTTAATATTTACACTGCCCTAATATCATGTAAGCTTCTGAAGGGTCAGGTGAAGGCTACCTCTGCTTCCTGCTTGATAAGCAACTGGATCATATGGTGATGGAGAAGGACAAATTTCCTGAAATCACAAATACCATATTATTATTACTGTGGTTCAACATAGCACAAATCTCCACTGCAGAGCTGCAGTAGTAACATGGTGTCTTAGAAGTCAAGACATTTGTCCTTCTCAGATGTCCCATTACCCAGTCCCCACTCAGGCAGGAAATATAGGAGGCATTCACCCAACCCTGCATGGGATAGTATTAACCCAGTGCTAGTGGACTTGGGTAGCTATAGTCAAGGATACATGATCATTGTTTTAAGATAGCTTTGAATATGGGTTTACTGTTCACTTAAGGCTATGTTTAGTTTGTATTATGTGTTTCCTTTAACCTCTTGGATTATACAGTTGTCTCCAACGCATTGCGAAGTGAATGAACGGATGGTAGGAAATGTAAATCTGGCCTAAGCTCTCACAAACAGGGTCCTCTGATCCTTCTGTTCTCCACATTTGATTGTACTATTTAATACCTCTGTATGTCTACTCCCTACTGTAAAGCGCTGCGGAATTTGTTGGCACTATATACATAAAGATTAATAATAATAATAATCTTGTTTTAATTTTGCATTGTATGTTTCCTTTAATCTCTTTGATGCTAAAACATATGCAAAGAATTGTGTTACAGACATCTCTAGCATTCAGTGAGTTAAAGGGATAGTAATACTTAAAGGGATAGTAATGTTTCAGAATAAAAGCAGCTCTAATTAATCATCATAGTATTTGGACTTTGGAGAGTGTTATTTCAATTCTGTCAGAATTGTAGTTCAAGAGTAACTCAATGACAAAGTATCCCCCTCCCCCCCTTTTACTGATGTAACACTGCTCAGCCACAGCAGAAGGGAGCTGCCCAGGTAGACTGCAGAGAGGGACAATCTTCAATTAAGATAAGGGAAAAACCTGAAAAACTTGTCAAGGGGGCAGGGCTTTCATTGTTCTCATAGGAAGAAGATTGTCCCCTGCTGTTATCTGTCTGGTCTATGGACTGGATTCCACATCTGAGAAGAGATGGCTTACACTAGGTAAAAGGGGCGGGAGGGGGAAACTTTGCTTGTGAATATCTCTCAAACCATAAAGGTTTGAGAGATAAGACTTATATAGTTCTTCATTTTTTTAATGTCTACAAAATAAAATAAAGATAAAATGAAGTATTACTATCCCTTTAAGTTTTACAAAGCTGCATCGTGTAGCCATTAAAAAAAGAAATTAAATGCCCCCAGTGCCATCTCTCAAACCTTTATGGTTTGAGAGATAATCGTTTTAAATTTCCCCCCTCACTGACATCAGAGCTCTAGCTGACTGCAGGGGAATCCGGTCCTGGGACTGGCGGAGGCTCTTCATCAGAGCTGAGATCGCATTATTGGAAAAGAAATACTTCATGCTTGGTTTGCAAGCACACTTAGAAGACCTTTCCAGTGAAGGATTTGTTTTTTAATATCTCGATCTCGGCTCTGCTGCAGAGCTGCCAGCTGGTCCCAGGACTGGACTCCCCTGCAGTCAGCTAGAGTGCTGACATCAGGGAGGGGGGGGCTTTAAATCCGATTATCTCTCAAACCATAAAGGTTTGAGAGATGACACTGGGGGCATTTAATTTCTTTTTTTAAGGGCTACAAATTGCAGCTTTGTGAAACTTAAGTATTACTATCCCTTTAAATGAAGTGGATAGATGGCAGGGAATAGACTTCATGATTCAAGATTTTCTCTGAGATGTAAAAATGATGTCCTGGAACTATTTTCTTTAGAGAGTTGAATAGCACACACTATTCCATAATGCAAAACACCTGAGTATATTGGTTTACAGAGGGAAGTGGCCAAGGTGATCAATAATGACAGGAAGAAGACAGTCCCACCAAAAGGGTCAAACGAGCCCTAAAAGGGTCATTATTCTTCCTTTTGTCCATTAATTGCATTGTACACCATATTATGAGACTAAATATACTTTGCATTTTTCTTAATCACAGTAACAATGCAGTCTTTGTATGTTTCATGGAACAACATGGCAGTCAATCTATCTCATTTAAAACAACGTATTTATAGCTCATTCAGTTCCAGAGGATTACTTATATGTACTGGTCACACTGTAACACATAAATAAGTGAGCTGTAAATACATTATATCTAGAAAGACCTTTCATGGTCACCTATATTAGTAGTAATCATGTTTTATTTAAAGCAATAGTTTATGAGAAATGTAGACTGATTTATTTATTTGTTAGGTTATACATTTTTTGTCTTTACTGTCTGTAATGTCTGTCAGATACCAACATTCCACACTGTAAAAAAATATAATTCCTTCCTTCTTCCCTTCATTCATTCAATCAATCAATCATTCATTCACATTTTTCTCCCACATGCCTCTCCATGCCAGCCAGATACTAACATTCAACACTGTAAATAAACATAATCATTTATTCGTTCATTCAATAATTCCTTCATTCATTCAATAATTCCTTCATTCATTCATTCAATCCTTCATTCATTCACACTGTTCTCCCACATGCCACTCCATGCCGACCAGATACTAATATTCAACACTGTAAATAAACATGATAATTTATTCATTCATTCATTCAATAATTGCTTCCTTCATTCATTCATTCATTCAATAATTCATTCATTCATTCAATCATTCATTCATTCACACTGTTCTCCCCCATGCTACTCCGTGCCAGCCCGATACAAACATTCCATACTGCTCTGCCTCTCAGGGCGGGCTTAAGGGTAACTAGTGCCCAGTGCAAAAACTGCCTATGGGTGCCACCAGCAAACAATAACTAAATAAAATGAGACCAGTATAATATTCCAAAATGATATGAGAACTTCACAACATTATGAAAAGGGTTAGAGAAAGGGTTATACTTTGCCGCTCTGCATTACAGATTTTCGTCAACCCCCATCTGGAACACATCTGCCTGTCCCTCCCTAATTAACTCAGATCATTTCCATCTGTTGGGTACCTCATTTGCACAACTTTCTCTCTGTCTATACCCAAAGGTGGCTTTCTTGGCAATAGCCAAGGAGCAGCCAAAGGGCTGTTGTTTGCAGTTATTTGCTGGCATTATTGCCCAGCTGCTCACCTTCTGGACACTCCCTCAGTCAATTGTAACTATATGTTCAGCTTTTCTGAATCATAATAATCATGTTTTTCTTGCTCATCACTTTGTCACATTGCTTTTAAAATGTTCCCTTAGAGAGATAATAATGGCACCATATAAGTTACTTTGTGATATTCATTATACTTTATTAAAATGCACTGTATCATTGTAAACGTCCATATCTTTGTAGTCTTCTTGTAATTTTATTTTAAATTTTCCCCCTCCCTCCTCTTTTCCCTACATCATGCAGACTCCCCTCAGATCTAAAAGCCGGTCTTTTGACCAGGCAGATCACAATGAGGGATAATATTGTGTGTGTTTGTATAAGGAAATCTCTGCCCCCTTAAAGGGATAGTAATACTTCATTTTAACTTTATTTTATTTTGTAGGCATTAAAAAAACATGAAGAATGATATAAGTCTTATCTGTGAAACCTTTATGGTTTAAGAGATATTCACAAACAAAGTATCCCCCCCCTTTTCTACCAGATCAGAAGGGAGATGCCCAGGTAGACTGCAGAGAGGGACAATCTTCAATTAAGATAATGGAAAAAGCTGAAAAACTTGTCAAGGGGGGAAGGGCTTTCATTGTTTTCCTACAAAGAAAATTGTCCCCTTCTGTTATCTGTACTGTCATACAACCAGACTCACATCTGAGAAGAGATGGCTTACACTAGGTAAAAGGGGCGGGGAGGGGAACTTTACTTGTGAATATCTCATAAACCATAAAGGTTTGAGAGATAAGACTTATATCATTCTTCATGTTTTTTTAATGCCTACAAAATAAAATAAAGTTAAAACGAAGTGTTACTATCCCTTTAAGGAAGAGGAACAGGGTTTCCTTATGCTGACACAATATTGTGAGCCATCTAGCATACCCTCCACAATGCATTACGGACCCTTCTGGCACACAAGGGGTTAAGACACAGATGGAGGGTATGCATACCATTACTCGGAGCAGATTTACAATACTTAAGCATGACTGCGATTACTGTGATACGGGCTATATTCTGATGCGGGCTTGTGAGAGGAAGAGGGCATCTTAACAGTCTGAGTGCCAGAGGGGTCCACAATGCATGTCTCTCAAAGGGTTAAGGCACAGATGGAGGATCTGCATTATGTTATTTTCTTTATTTATTTGGTTCTCTCTCTCTCCCCCCATCTCCCTCATGTCTCTCGCTCTCCCCCATCTCCATCATGCCTCTCTCTCTCTCCCCCTTACTCCATCATGTCTCGCTCTCCCCCTTCTCCATCATGTCTCTCTTGCTATCACCCTTATTCAACATACGTGTCTCTCTCCCCACTTCTCCAAAAGGTGTCTACCCTTAACCCCTGCTGCAAATATACCCAAACCCAGAAGCACTCAAACAACTTAATCCCCACAGGCAACGACGTGCCCCTTTTGCTAGTATTACCTAAAATAAAAAGGTTTACATGCATTTAGACCAGTCATTCCCAACCCCATCATCAGGGCTTCTAAAAGGCCATGTCTTTACTGCTGGTGCACAGCTGAGTAAAATATGGAGTCTCCCCATGTGGCTTGAGGGAATCAGCTGCACCACACTGAGGAGGGCCACACAGGCCAAAACATATGTCTGTGGTTGTGCTGTTTCTCCTGTGCAGAGAGGATTTGCCTGACATTTCAGAGCTGGACTGTCTGTTGGCAGGACCAATCTGATATGGAAATTTCCTCTCTGCAATGGCACATGGGATTGAAAAATGGGACTCATAGCACCACTGAGATGCCACCAAGACTTTTTCTTGTTCTACCTAGATGAGTGCTCATCACATTATTTGTTTCTGACTCTCAATATAAGTTGAAATGAAATATTAACTGATAAAATTCCCCATAACATAGATTCTAGGCAATATGTCTCTGTTTGTTGTAACCCAGAGGAGCTCCAGTCAGTCCTCAAGGATCCATTAATATGCAGCAATTAAGAGACCTCACTGCTTGAGCACACATTAGACAAGTAGGACTTCCTCCTCTGCCTTTCTGATGGACATTGTACCAATTTAGAGACTAAATAAGCAGTTTATTGGTGCAGATCATATGGTAGGAAACACGAAATGCTCTTAATGCAAAGAAAATATAAGCCACGCTCAAGCTTACAAAGGTACAGGACCACCTGAGTGTAGATCACAGAATGCCCAATTTAAATGATAATAAAAAACCACCGAAACAATATACAGCAACAGTTCTATATACAGAATATAATTGACAATGGGTAATAAAAAATATATAAAACCAATCCAAACTTATCTTGATCTGATACTAGTCCAATAAATGTCACCAGACAATGTAAGGATGGATGTTCATAGAAACACGATGACAATGTAATGATAACAGTGGAGATGAAATGGAGATGAGTCCGTCTCACAGTGAATGGCCTCTGGCACAATCAAATGGTTCACATGTCGCTTCAAATATGTTTTTTCTCTATATAAAACTGTACAGATAGCAACAATCTAAATAGAAGCGCAAAGACTACCATCTAAAAGTAAAGCATGATTTTTATTTCTCACACACAAGTGATAAACACACTTACAATATCCTATATACTGATATAGCTTTACTCTTTCCCAGTCTCAATGCCTCCTCCTCCGTCTGGACTGATATGCGAACAATATCGGTATATAGCAGGAGGCTACGTTGTGACTGGGACAGAATAAAGTGATATCAGTATATAGGATCTTCTAAGTGTGTTTATCACTTCTCTGTGAGAAATAAAAATCATACTCTGCTTTTATATGGTATTCTTTGTGCTTGTTTAGATAGTTGACATTTGTACGGAATTCTCTCGCCCCGAGAACTGGGCCTTTCACCCTCAGACCCTGAGAACTGGTTCAAAACGCTGAGTCTTAGGGTTAAAACCTGAGAGTTCTCAGTTATGATCGTGTCTTACAATGCATTGGTACAAGAGAAACAAAAACTCTGGCCTACATCACAAGTGTTGAAATAGACACAATAGACTACAGGCCCCGGCCTGGGGTGCACTTGGTATGCACCAGAATTTCTCCTCTTTCTTATTGCATGAGGCTCATGACATACTATTGCAGCATTCCTTCTAAGATTTTGGAAGGCTAAAATCCATCATGAAATGTTCTTCCCATGAATGTGTGGGTAGTTGTGATTGATGATTTGCTCGGGATTTAAATGTCAACTTATTTATAAAACATAAAAATACAAACTGAAACTCATCTACTATGTATAAGTTCTATTCATGCATTGTATTTATCACTCATGAATAAACAAACAGTAGCCAAATGCATGCACAAAGCTGCTTACACATCCATAAAAAGCATTGGGTGAAGATGCATTACAATTTGTTATAATCATAGAGCATTTTTTGGCTGTGTCATGAGGGTGCCTTGAGAGTAAGACACACTTCACCATATTCATAATAATAAGTATGAAAGGGAGGGGGGCATTGGTCTTTAGCATTTGATGTTGGTGTAAAGTTTGTAGGTGTATTGTAATGCTATGTCTGCAGTCAGGTTAATAATATGTATTTATTCAATATCAGTGTATTTGAAAATTATCCTCGGTGGTGGAATGTTCAAAGGACCCTATCACCTAAAAACGTTTGGCATTTTGAAAGATCTTTCATAATCACCTATATTTTGTATCAGACATTTTATATTAAGAAAACTAGTTTTGAAGTTTTTTAGATTTATAAATTAATCTAATTAGGGCATACTGTGCAGGCACTTCCTGTCTTAGCCCTACATTGCATATAGCTGTCAATGACACTGATCACCAATGCAATGCACACCTCTGATTAACTGACATGTACCCACGTTATAACCTGCTAGAATCACTGCCTTAGTGCATAACTCCTTGGTTCCCTACTTGTGTTCTCTACAGAAAGTAATTGCAGCAGCACCACCTTATTGATGACTTTTGGCAAACAGAATTTTAATTTTAAGACAATCTAAGAAATCTGAACTGTAATAAACTTTAAAGAAGCATCTCTCAGTATCGGGAGTACTTTGACACATCAAAAAAAAAAAACCTACTATAAATTTGTAGCTACATACACATATATAGACACGCATAGATAGATAGATAGACATACAACATGAAAGATGGCAAGCACTTCGGTATCAAAGTGTGTTTAATAAAGGTGTCAATGTTTTAATCTGAAGTGTTACATTTTCTTCAGGACAAAACAGAAACACCCCCGTTTTCCCCATACAAAATACAAACTTAGAGCCAAAAACACTGCATTCCCAGTAATGTCACTCCTGCCCCTGGAATGTAAATTTACCCAGTGTGTAGTTAATGAGATAGTATTTACATATACATAAGAATCAGCAGTGAAAACAGTATGTGAAACTACACGTAACACTACATATAGAACAATCAGATCTATGTAGTGAGTGCTCATAAAGATGTAAATCAGCATTGGATCGAGTTCCAGGTATGTATGTGGTGTAAAACAAATACACAGCGCCAAATATAAATATGTAAATCTATCACCTCTCCCAATACTGATTGCTAAATACAGAGGGGGGCGTTAATGCAACACCCCACAAAGACTTTACTATGCCTGCTGTGCGAGGACACCAGTGCATCACACAGCATCCAGGGGCTCAAAACCTGGTCCACAATGGGCACCCTATTTAGGCAGTCAGTAAGACCCCAGGTTAAATACAGACCCCCAACCAAAAAGAAATTAGAACCAAATGAAAAAGCTAGAGAAAAAAAAAATAAATAGAGTGGATGAAAGCAAATGAAGGAAAGAGAGAAGTAATGAATAAATAAAATAAAAGTGGCACACATTCACTTATATACGCAAGATGCCAAGCGCAATAAGCGAAACACTATATGCAATACACCAAATGATATAGGCCAAAATATATATGTCAAACACTATATACAAAATGCCAAATGCTATACCCAACATGCCAAATGCTAAGCGTCATACCCAATACACCAAACTCAAAATTCTATACGCCAAACGTTATACACAATACGGCAAAAACTAGACTCCAAACGCTATAAGTAATATGTCAAACACTATAAGCCATACGCCAAACACTATATGCCAAACATCTATATATATATATATATATATATATATCTCCTTGAAGAAGTGAGGAAGCACTGCGAAACGCATTGGGATCTTATATTATATATTGCAATATATATGAAGACTGTGTGAAACAGAATGGATTTTGGCCTATAATTAAGAGGCTATACACCTCACTCCATAATCATTGAAGGTGATTCTCCTTGTTTCATTGAGTCCCGTGGGTGAAGCTAACAAAGACTGCCAAGCTTGGAAGAGGTGTTAACTTGCCACTGTGAGCCTCTGGTACAGAAAGCCCAATCACTCCGGTGGCTCTGGTAATCCCAGGAAGGATGGAGCACCATAAGAGAAGTGTGAGACCTCTGGCATATTCTCCAAACTATGAAATAAGGTAACAGCTGAGCAGGTACACTTGCAGACCACTTGCAAGATACAGCCATAAGAGATTTGAAAACTTTGCCCTCTGTACCGTGAAGACACCTACATTACTGTGAGTCCGTTTCATGTTCCACTGTCTCTATATCCATTGACAGAAATATATCCATACAACATCTAACTGTTTTTCAAATGATCCCTGATGTATGCGCATTTTTAGCCCTGGTACCAGGTGAAGGAGTGGACAGATTCATGTGAACTGTCATAGGGTTTTATTTTATTTGAATTTTATGTTATGCTTTGTATCAATAGTTTAAGTTTTTTTATTCTTATTTTTGAAGAGAAGTGTTTATTGTGACTCAGTAGTACCCTGATATTGTTGAGGATATTACAATGGGTTGTGGCATTTGTGCAACAGTCCATTGCATTAACAGATCTCTCTTTAACTGTGAAGTCACAGATGTGGGTATGGGTATCACAACCTTGTGAATTTGGGTACAGTGCATTTTATCTCATGTGGGGCACATCTTGGTGTGTGTGTGTATCTGTTTTTGATTGTCGACCTTATTTATGCGGAGAAGTTGAGACATGTAAAGCATTGTATACAGCAAGTGTTTCACCTGTGTGAATAATTAGATATAGAATAGGTACCTTGTAGTGTGCATTTTCCTACTGTGGCTCCCCTTTTTCAGCAGGGAGATTTGGGCAGAGTGATGGAGATACGGTGGAACGTATACACTGCTGTTGGTATATAATTAAGGTGATATTGAGTTTATGGTGTATACTGTATCTGAGTCTTCTTGTAATTTGTTACCATTTGGGGGGAGGATGGTGATATTATGTGTAATATAAATAAGATTTGGTTTTTAGTATTTTGTGTACTTCTTTATGCATTCTTTATTGTTAATCTCTCGGGAGTTTTTCCTCATGGGTGTCCATTAATTAGTGTGAAGTCTAACAGACTGACACTTTTTGAAGATATGTCTTTTTGTGGTCAACGATTTACTATATCGACTTCACATAAGTACTGTGTTCTTGGGTGTTACCTATATATATATATATATATATATATACTGAATATTCTGTTCTTCTTTTGGTATTGTCTGTGTCAAGTTTTAAATAGATTTGTTTTAATACATTTATGACTATTTTTATTATGTCTCATCCCAAGCGCTAGATCTTTTTTTTTAATTTGAATATTTTTGAGGGATTTGGTGCATGGAGACCCTTAATCTTAGCTGCTGGGAATAGAGATTATGTTCATCTCTTTATTCCTTTAGTGCCACCAGGGCCGGATTTACATCTCAGGAGCCTGTAGGCACAGAAATCTGAAGCGCCCCCCCCCATTGGCCATCTCCACTGGACACCTACACAACACTCCAAATCTCCACATTACCCCCCACATAACCATATTGCCCTCACATTGCCCCCCATCAGCTCCATATTGCCCTCACATTGCCCCCATCAGCTCCAACTTGCCCCATCAGCTCCAACTTGCCTCCACATTGTCCCCATCATCTCCAACTTGCCCCATCAGCTCCATTTCCCCCATCATCTCCATTGCCCCCATTAGCTCCAACTTGCCTCACATTGCCCCCATCAGCTCCAACTTGCCCTCACATTGTCCCCATCATCTCCACATTTCCCCATCATCTCCAACTTGACCACGTCAGCTCCAATTTGCTCTCGCATTGCCCCCATCAGCTCCAACTTGCTCTCACATTGCCCCCATCAGCTCCAACTTGCCCCCATCAGCTCCAACTTGCCCTCACATTTCCCCCATCATCTCCACACTTCCCCCATCATCTTCACATTGCCCCCGTATCCGTTTCCTACCTCCCTGGTGGTCCAGCGGCAGGAAAAGTCTGTTTTTGCTCCCACGCGGTCTTCTCTTCAATAATGCAGAGCGCTGGGAGATGATGTTATCTCCCAGCGCTCTGCATTACTAAAGAGCCGACGAGGGAGCAACAGCATACAGGTCTGTGCCGAAGAAGGCACAGATCTTACTATGCGGCTGGTTACTGCTGCCACTGTGCGCAGCGCAAGAGCTGTGAATAAAAATATTTTTTTTAAAAATTGATTTCAGTGACAGGCGCCCCTCTGTGGGGTGTGCTTGTAGGCAGATGCCTACTCTGCCTTATGGCAAATCCAGCCCTGAGCACCACCACCTGTTTTGCATATATGCCAAATGCTATACCCAATATGCCAAATGCAAGACTCTATACGCAATTCGCTAAACGCTATACTCAATGCGCCAAATGCAATACACAATACACCAAAAGCTATACTCCAAATGCTATATGCGCAATAAACCACACACTGTACACAAAATACCAAACACTATATACCACACACTATACACAAAATGCCAAACGCTATATACCACACGCAATACACAAAATGCCAAACGCTATATACCACACGCAATACACCAAACGCTATATGCCAAAAGCAATATACCATAAGCTAAACATTATACGCCATACACCAAAAGATACACGCAAAACACTATATAGAAAACACCAAACTCAAAATGGCATACACCAAAATCAATGTGCTAAATGCTATACACCAAAGGCCATACGCCAAAAGCTATCGCCAAACTCTATAAGAAATACAGAATAAAACAAAAAAAGCAAGCTACCATCCACAGATTTACTGTGCTATATCTATCTAAAACAAAAAGAATAAGAAAAAATGGAGAGCGCTATATATATATAAATACTATAATAAATGACCTATTAAAGGCATACAGTCAGAATAGGTAGCAAAATATGCTTTTCTTCAACAAATGATACAAAACTCATTTTTAAAACATATGACCTATAAGTCTATAACAATATTAACATACCATCTGGTATTTTCCCAAACGCTGAATGGTGACAACTGTAGTCTCATAGAGTTTTGCTGCATTAGTAACTTCTTGCATGCAAATAAAGTATGAAATGCCCTAATAATACAAGGGCATTAACAATTAAGTACATAATTTTGCTCCGCCAATTGATGACTGATAAATTATGAATACACTTAAAACAACAATAAAAAAATTAAGTCAAAATTTGGATATATTGGTACAAATACCGCACTGTATACTGTTACTATTAATGGAATGTGCAGGTATAGATGAATTGTCTCCTGCACATCCATTCACAAATAAAGATTGACTCAGAATGATGTTACCCCACATGAGTGCAATTAATATGGCTAAATATAAATAGTGAAATCAACAATTATTGAACAACAAAGGGCAAAAAAAATATATGTATCAGCTTCCCCATTATGTCAGCAGAAAACTCATGGAGAGATATCCTACTGAATGCAGAAAATCAACAGTTTTTGCCACGATTTATGGGTACATTTTGTAAAATAAATCAAAAAGTCCTTGGATATGGGGGGAGAGAAATAGTCCCAATGCAGCAAAGACATGCATTTAAATGAGGAAGACTGTCCACAGAGGATGCTTTTTAATGTCATAAACAGATCAATGTAGATCTTTAGATCTAATGTCGCTAGTTATAGTAACACAGTCAGTCCTCAAAGAAGATAATCCGCTTAGGATGCTCTTTGACTAGCATAAATAAAGCAATGTAGATGTTTGAGCTAATATCTCTGATTGAAGTAAAAAGAAGGCAGCCTTCTGGAAAAATAGTAACCTTAACTCAATCCTTAATGCATTTATCACTTAAATCTAGGTTTGACTTGGTCATAAGAAGGACACCCAAGCTTGGAAAAATGAAAGATGAAGCAATACAGGTCTTGACTAAAGTGATCCACCATTAAGCATGGATTGGGGGATAACAGAGAAGACTTTCATTTTATCAAGGTCCACAAAAGTCAACAGCAAACCATAGATATACTGTGTGAAACAGGAGAGTTAGTGAATATTTATAGACAAGTCAATATACATACAAAATTTACAGTTTTAATGAATTTAATAAGAAAACAACATGTCTTCATCTAGTCCATGTGAGTTATTGGACTGTAACATGAAGATCCACCACGTTTGTCTTTGAAGGAATCTTTCAGTAAGGTTTTCTCGTCTGATATTTAAACTAATTTTCTCTAGTCAAACGATTTCCATCCCCTCAGGAGACCCATCATGTTTAATGGGGAACTCTCACCTCATTTAAAGTCCATATTCTAATCTTGCTTCTCTATAAATGTTAAAACTTGTTTTTGTTTTGTTTTTTAAACAATGTTTTCAAGGAGATATACTCTTTAAAATGTAAGCAAGTGATGTCACTTCAGTACAGGTTGTGGCACCGCTCCATACCACAGCCTTTCAATCTCAGCCTCTTCCCCTCCCCAGTTGTTCCCTGTTCCCACCTCATCCTCTGACGCATGTGAACTGGAGTGATCTCTTGCCACAGAGCGCTCCAGCTCACATGCTGGTTTCCTCTGTCATAGGAGGAGATGGGAATGGGGAACAACTGGGGGGGAGGCCGAATTTGACAGGCTATGGTACGGAGCAGTGCCGCAGCCTGTACTGAAGCGATGTCACGTGCTTACATTTTAAAGAGTATATCTCTGTGAAAACATTGGTTTTTTTTTTTAAAAAAATTACTGGATTTAGCATTTATAGAGAAACAAGATTAGCCTAAGAAGGACTTTAAATGAGGTGAGAGTTAAGGAAATGGTTAGCAACTGAAGTAAGATTATCTCACCCACTTTTATCTCTTGCTGCATTGTTAATCAAATATATATTTTTGGAGTATAGTGTTTAGTGTTTGGGTAGTCTGATCTACATATAGTAGGTTACATGAACATTTGATCCCATAAATGCAGTTCTTAGTATGCAATTTAGAAATGATTTAATAAGGAGATTTTTTTTGGCTGTTGGACTAAAGATCTTTTTAACAGTGGTAATATGGTCACAGATGGATTACTAACCACAGGGAAATACAAAATGCCATATGCAGTACTCCAAACATTATAACCCAAATGCTATTCACCATACGCTATATGCCATATGCCAAACTCTGTATGCAATACGCCAAACACCATATGCAATATGCCAAACGCAAAATACTATACGCCAAACGCTATATGCCATATGTAAAGAATGCAAAATGCAACACACTAGGCGCTATACAAAATTGCTATGCACCATAGCCAAACACAATACACCATGTGCCAAATGCTATAAGTAATAACTCAAAACTCCATACACCAAACACTATAAGCAAAATGCCATAGTCCTAATGCTATAGTCAAGATTCTACAAGACAAACGATATACACCAAATGGTATATGCAAGGCGCTATATGCCAAAGCTAAATGCAGTTATATGCATGATCCCGCTCACACACTCTCTTGCTCAAACATGCTCACACATGCTCACACATGCTCAAACATGCTCACATGTGCTCACATACACATACACACTATGGCTCACATATATATGCTCACACATATGCTCATGACCTCACACATGCTCAAACAAATGCTGACACACACACTCACATGCTTACACACACACACATGTTCACTGATGGAGAGTTGTGTAACGTACTACTTTGCATACCTTTTGTAGCTAAAAGGGCTAAGCACTGACAGTTCAATAAGCCAGACATTAAAGCAGTCATTGTCTTATTAACCACACGGGCAAAATTGTGCCAATATTGCTAGTGTGTGTATATATATATATATATATACGTATATATATATTTATATATATTTTTTTATTTTTTTTTTCCTTTATAAAATATTTCTTCTTTAACCCCTTGGCTGCGGGAGATGCCTTCAACACAAACAGCCTTAGGGAGTTTAACTATTTTGTAGCAGACGGGTGTGCAATACAATACATTAGATTTCCCACTGGCACTCCAAAGGTCTTAAGGTCATATTTTATTGTATCAATTAATAATTACATTAGTGGAGCACTTAAGCTATGTCCGATGCCTTAAAAAAAAAAATGAATCCGGGGTGTCGCAAAACAAAGAGAGGTTGCGAACCTTTGCTGTAAATATTTTTGCAAGCTTTCTTCAATAATAACAGGAACTGACCCAGCCTGCAATTATCTTTAAGTAGTCAAAAGGGATATACAATAATTTATAACAAAGAGGTCTAGCTTTTATGCCTCTAATGTGCTAGCTTTCCAGCTGTGCATTGCCTATAAAATATCTGAATACAGACACATGACACACACACATATAATGGATATGTAGCAACACACTATTATTTTGTTGCTGCTCTTTTTTGGGACCTGTATTCAAAAGGGAACTTCAAAATCAACTGCATCACAGGGAACAAATACAAAACTTCCCATTAATTTAAATGTTTTTGTTACCCCTTGAATGCTGGAGGCCTCTTTAACATTCAAGAGGCTAAAAAAAAATTAAATGGGAATTTTTTATCTGTCCTCTATTATGTAACTGAGTTTGCTACAGAAGTAATCCACTCTTATCCTAAATTCCTAATAAGGAGAATTCACTGCATTGCAATCTTCTCATGTAATGCAATGTAGATGGAACTGATAAAGTGGTTATGCCTCATGGCTGTTTTACTACACTTGATCCAATGTGTATGGCAAGTGTGTGTCAGACAGATAGCTCAGGTGTTGAAGCTGTTATCACACAGGGAAGGGAGTTATGCAGTATTTACATGAAAAATACGAAGACGTTGAACATGGTGTAATCCAAGCTGACAGCTCTTTTGCATTGATGAACATATTTCTTAGTTTAGATCAGTGGTTCTCAACTCCGATCCTCGGGACCCACTAACAGGCCAGGACTTAGGGATTTCTCTACTAGAGCACAGGTGTGGTGATCAGAGGCTCATTCACATTGATTAACTTGCCTGTGCTCTAATAAGGAAATCATCAATTTCTGGCTTGTTAGTGGGTCCCGAGGACCGGAGTTGAGAACCACTGGTTTAGATCCATACAAATGTAGCCATTTCTTTTAAACACTCTGGTGTACAACATATTTCATTGTCAAAACTAAATGAGTTGCAAATACCAAAGAATTGGGGTGAAGATCATGTGATCATTTCCCCTACAATCATACTGCCTAAAAAAACAAAAGGCATTGTTTTAGCCAATCAGTTGCAGGGAACATTATCACAAGATAAATAAAAGACTTGGGATAGTCCTTTTCGGTGTTTTTTTAGCTTATTTGGTGTAGGTAGGTAGGTAGTAAGGTAGGTTAGACTTGCTGTATTGAGCAGAAATAAATAAATCTCACAATCAGACATTTACCGACTTGACCAAAAGAAGAGCTTTTTGACAGAGTCAGTATATTTGACCCAAACAAATTGTTCCTCTATAGAAAAATGTACTTTATAGATATGAATACATTATAAATAAAAAATATACTTTGCAATTTTGAGCACTGTTGTAAGATGCCTCATTCAAAAGGTGCTATGCTATGTACTTGCTTTTTTGTAAGAGTGCATCATTTTCTGTGGCCTTTCCATTTTATGGTGGTGGTGTTCCAATTGCTGATCAGTGACCAGAGATTTCCATGGAGAGGGGAATCGGTCTCCTTATATCAGGGGTAGCCAACGCTGGTCCTCAAGATCTACCAACAGTGCATGTTTTCAGGATGTGCCAACTGGAGCACATGTGGACTAATTTGTGGCTTAGACACTTTAATTAGTTCACCTGCACTCATTCATGGAAATCCTGAAAATGTGCACTGTTGGTAGCTCCTGAGTACCAAGCTTGGAATGGGTGCGCTAAGTGCTATATGAGAATCCAGAAATTGACCCCTTTCTCTCAGTTGCATAGAAAGAACAGCTGTCCCTCTGAGATATGACCCAATAAGGCTGAAACTGATATCTGGGGTTAGCTGCTTCTCTGCTTCAGCACAGAATTATCTGGCACTTTGTGGCATGACTTTCATCTCTATGCAGGGTCAGTATGATATTCAGCATGATACTTCATCTCTGCATATGGTATCTGTGAGTTCAAAGAGATTGAATCCTATAGCAAGGTCTTATAGAGAGCACTACAATATTTGGCCTGTTCAGCTCCAGTTAAGTATATCTGAATCTCATTTTATGCTGTTTATAAGGTGACCAAATATATCTTTAAAGACATGGCCTTTGAGTGCATGGTAATTCAAACCTGTCTTCAGCAGGTTGCCAGGATCTCCTCACGTAACATAGGTGACCCAATCAGTGCATCAGTCACTCTGAAGGATGTTCACTTGTGTTTAACTGAGGAGATCCTGATAACATGCACTGCTGCGGGGGCTTGAGGGCAGGTTTAAACACCTCTAGACTACAGAAGAGTTTAATAACCATGGCCCTCAAGTACCCCTAAAAGTACAGGTTTTCTAGATTACTCTACCTGAGCATAGCTGTAAGAATCAGAATTAAAGATCCACTCACTAGACACCTGAGCTCACTCAGGCAGAGAAGTCCAGAAACTCTGCGTTGTTATAGGATACTTGAGGATGTTGGCTGAGAATCTCTGCACAAGAGTAATGGTTCACAAAGAAATCCTCAGGGTCCACTAAGATGGGGGTCTTCGACCTATCCTTAAGCCCCATCCCCCCCGCCAAAGTGAAGGTTTCCATTATCGCCTCAATTAAACACAAGTGAATATCGGTAACTCAGGCAGATCCTTCAGAATGACTGAAACACTGACTGAATCAGCTGTGCATGTGAGGAGACACTGAGCACTGCACTGTTTGGGAGGCTGAAAACAGGTTTGCACTCAGAGGTCACATCTTTAAGATTTCTCAGGTTGAGCGCAGGAGGGTTAATCAGAGGCTCAGCTATTTTGATTAAATTGCCTGTGGTCAAGAAGGGAAATCATAAAAGTATGCTGTTAGGAGAACCTAAGGTTAGGTTTGAGAACTAGAGTAACAATCCAAAAGAAAGTAAAAGCCACATGCCCCTCCCCATGCAAGAGGATCACAGAGGAAGAGCATAGCAAAGGGGAATAAATGGTGCTGAATGATATTGCTGTTTAAAGGGATAGTAATGTTTCACATAAAACAGCTCCAATTATTCTTCATAGTATTTGGGCCATGGAGAGTGTTATTTCAATACTGTCTGAGCTGTAGTTCAAGAGTAATTGATTGACTGATAAAGTATCCCCCTCCTGCCTCTTTTACCTGGAGTAAAGCACCTCCCCACAGATGGGGAATCTTTTCCTGGGACCAGACATCTCACAGCAAGGGACAATCTTCTTACTGTGAGAACAATGAAAACCCTGCCTCCGTTGACAGATTTTCCTTATGCTCACTGAAGATTGTCCCTCTCTGCGACCCATCTGGATAGTCTTGCTGCTCTGATGTGAGCAGTGTTACATCAGTTTAAGTTCAATACTTGAACTACAACTCTGACATGACATGACCCAAATACCATGAAGATTAATTGGAGCTGCTTTTATTGTGAAACACTACTATCCCTTTAAACCTCCACTCTCTTGGTCTTTTACAGTTCTGTAATTGGCGGGAATCACGAGGCCTAGAGTAGTTCAGCCAGTGCAGGGATCATGGGGAGTTGTTCATTCTAATGCAATATTTGTGTACAGTGCAGACCATTTGTACCATAACTAATAGGGAGATTAGCACCATTACATGCCCCATTTGTCAACAAGCCCAGGGGCTTTAAAGGGTTAGAAATGCCTTATATTGATAAACAGTAATATCGTAGATATTAAAAAAAAATAAATCAATAGAGGCCAGTCCGATCTTTCAAACCTTTATGGTTTGAGGGATATAACATTTTAAAGTTCCCCCTCCCTCCCCTTGCACTGACGTCAGCCTCTAGCTGACAGAAGGAGATCCTGGTCCTGAGACCAGCAGGCGGCTCTTCAGCAGACCCAAGACACCGCAATCTAAAAATAAACACTTAATTGGAATGGTCTACAAAGTGTGCTTGCAAACCAGGCACACTCTGTAGACCGTTCCAATGAAGTATTTCTTTTTAGATTGTGGTATTTTGACTCTGCTGAAGAGCCACCTTGAGTGGTCCGACTCGAATCTCCTTCTGTCAGCTTTACAGATGACATCAGTGCAACGGGGAGGGACTTAATCATTGTGTATCTCTCAAACCATAAAGGTTTGAGAGATCGGACTGGCCTCTGTTGATTTATTTTTTGAATATCTATGATATTACTGGTTATTAATATAAGGCATTACTAATGCCTTACCCATGAGACCTGACCCTTTAGACCCCTTGCTAATACCTAGCATAAGGTGACTATATATTCCTTTACATGCCTGAAACTTATGAAAATGTCATTCTGTTGGACTGCACAGGAATGAATGTAACCCAATATTATCATTTTTTAATATAGTAATTCCCAAGCCTTTGGATGGATGGGGATGATGGGCATTGTAGTTCTCATCAGCTGGTGGGCATCAGGTTTCCCACCCCTTCCCTGAGAATAATAATCTTCATAACTGCATTACCCAAAGAATGAGATCTGGAGCAAGCACTACAATTCACCACCACTAGGGACAGCGTTTCCCCATTACTTCTCATATGGTGATACCATAATTTACAGATTTTGGCAATGTCTGGCCCACCAGTTGCAGCTGTTTCTGGTGCACTTGATATTGAGCTGCTAGGTGTTGGAGGTCATTTTTTATTTGAATTCATTATGTGCAGAAAAAGATATCATTGCTAAACACTGTCCATACAATATTGATTTTACAGCTGGTATAAAGCATGACATATGACAATGATAACTGAATGCACACACACACACACATCTCTATATGCAGAGTATTAAAGGGACATCATCACCAAAACTGAGCAGCATTTTTTTGTTACACATAAAGGTGAAAGAGGATAAAAGCCACAGTGTATCCTGTTAAACGGTTTATCATGCTAAACTCTTAACTAGAAATAATTGTTATGAGATTAGAATATTTTCTGTTCATAGAGGTTTCTAGTTTATAGCACAGTGGCAGGCAACAATGGCCCTCAAGAGCTACCAACAGACCATTTTTTCAAGATATCCCTGTGTGATTACAGATGGAACAATAAACATGATGGAGCCACTGCCACAGTTTGATCCACCTGTATTTAAGCAAATAGTCTGAGAACATTTACTGTCAGTGGTACTTCAGGACTGGAGTTGCCTTTCTCTGTTATACTAGCCTCACAAACGTGTGGACTTATATATATATCTTTATAGAAACAGCCAGATTTCCCAATAGGCAGAGTAAGCAACTGCCTAGAGCTATACAATTTGGAAGTGATCTGCAGCTGAGCTGGCCACATTCTGTATTGTGGGTATGGCCAAAGTACCTGCACCTGTTTATATGCCCATTTACAGACCATTATTTAGCCACTTCTGTACTATGCAATGGGTTAAAGATCTCTCTAGCGACCAAAAGAGTTAAAACTGTTTTATGTTTGTTTGTTGAGGGCCAAGGGTATTTTCTGTAGTAGGAATTAATGGGTGGAACTGTGGGCTGGTCTATATGGGACTGGGGGTGGGTTCATGTGATGCATGACCATGAGAGGCACTAAGGGAACTTGGGTGTTGAATCACTAAGTGGTGATAAAGAGGTGATAAAGTGGAGACGACTTCTCCTGTTTATCACTTCTCCAGTTCCTATGTTATTCTATGGAGCCTATGCACTAAGATCTCCAAAGCTGAAGAAATCTTAGTGCATAGGCTCCATAGAATAACATAGGAATAAGAGAAGTGATAAACTGGAGAAGTCATCTCCACTTATCACCTCTTTATCACCTCTTCATCACGCCTTAGTGAATCTCCCCCGTCGAGTGCCTGCCATACACGATATGCGTAGGGCTACTGACTCTATAACACTCATCATAGTTTTCGGTTCCTCCCACACACCCCGTGAGAACCCGCCTTCTCAACCTGGTTCACAGAGATCACCTGCTCAGCACAGGGAGTCTGAGGCCATCTTGGCATCATCTATTCCAGAAGTATTTCTTCAAATGGACAAGCTTGAGCTGATCACTCTGTTTCCTGTAGAAGCAGTGTGGATCACAGCTTCATGCAGGGTTACTGGATGGACACAGTTCTGACTGTTATTAGGGTAAGGGTTCCCCCGAGATGCCATCTGCCCAAGATGGGACCATTGTAAGTGTATAACATGGAGTTTTATGTATTTTATTCTGTAGTAATAAATGACTACACTTACATGGTTGTTTTGTTCCTCTTCTTTTGTTCTTATATCTTTTACCAAATTGTGAACTTCATGAGTCTCTACATTACCAGCCATAATACTTCTTCTCATCTTCAACATCACAGCTTCAATATTTCAGGGTAATCGTGTTAACATGAAATATTTGGTGCAATACCACTGAAATCAATACCGTGCTGATGGACCCAAATTTCCAGCAAGTTGAGTTGCCTCGTGACACACGCTGTTTTTTCAGTAGTGTGAACAGTTCCATACAACACAGTAATACCAATTGTATGCCTTTTAACATAAATTTGAATTGTTTTAATTATGTTGCCAGTGTGTACCAGGCCTTAACCCTTTGAATACCAGTTGTGCAACATATTGTGAAGCACTCAAAGGGTCGATGTGGGACGATAATGAAAATAACACTGTTGGGTTGCACTGGCTAATGTGCAGTCTTGCAGAATAAAAATTAATTTATAAATATTTCATGTAAAAATGGCGACATTACCTATTGTTAACCCCCTTGACAACCAAAATGAGCAATGCACTGCAAAGTAATGTGTTGCATATCGTTCTGGTCCTCAAAGGGGTTGACACATCCCACAAATCTGTCTGAATGCCTTACTGCTGTTCTTTTGACCTTGAAGCTAGTTTATCCGGGGAGACAATGCTGCCCACCTCTAACTGGTGATGAATTGATTGAGCTGGTTTGTCACATGGCCTTGCTCTTGAACTCTGACAATTCAGATCAATGCTTTTCTAATGCTGTGCAAGGGGAAAATGGTTTGCATTAATATAATCATTTAACCGTTTGGGTGACAGGGGATTAGGTAACACATTGCTTTGCAATATGGTGCATACCCCCTGGCACTGGAAGGGTTAACTACCTGTGGGCCAGCAGGGTGTCTATGGTTATTGATCAAATGAAATGATCTAGTCAGCCATTTCTTTATGTGACTTTATGAGATAGGCAGATAGCTGGAACAGTTGGAAACATAACAGAAAAAAAGTGAGACATAAGACATTGAGGTGGAGGGGAGACAATGAAATATGATGTGAAACTGACATACTATGAATGGTTGCATATGTGTGCAATACTGTTGGAAGTATGATATAGCAGAATCCTAGACAGAAGGTGGATATGGCAGAAATTGTTGAGGGGAGATAATATAACGGAAGCAAAGGGTCATGGTTGTATTTTCATTCCGAGGGTATCATACATGCTGATAAAGAGATTTTCTATGAAGGAGGCATATGTAATGGTACTGTTAAGGATAAGAAAATAGGTAAATCCCATGTATGAGGGATGGTAGCATAGTTAGTACAACAGGAGACATAGGAGGAGATGCACTAAGGATTAATAAAGATGTGATATAGTGGAGATGACATCTCCAGTGATATGACTACCCCAACTCCTATGTTAGTCTATGGAGCCAATGCACTAAGATTTCTCTGCATTTGGAGATCTTGGTGTAGTGGATCTATAAAATAAGATAGGAACTGGAGAAGTGATATCTCTATAGAAGTCATCTCCACTTTATCATCTCTTTATCAGTCCTTAGTGCATAAGCTACATGGTGTATAGAGGTGGTTAAGATTAATGTGGTGTTGATAGGAACTAACATAAAGGTCTAGGACATGGCAATGTAAGGCATGTAGGTGGTGGAAAGCAGAATTAACATTACTGGTGTGGAGAGTGATCAGTTAAAGGAAAGTTTTGAGGTGGGGTATGTGGCTGGGTAAAATAGCACTATGTGTAGCAGTTTGTGGGAGGGAGAGATAACAGTTGTACAGAGAGACCTTTGAATGTGCACGTGGGATTCAAATTGAATGGGAGAGACCTGTGAGGGTGCGGATGGGATATGAATTGTACAGAGGGACCATGAGAGTATGGATGGGATATTATTTGTACAGGAGGGACCTGTGAAGGTGCTGGTGGGATATGAATTATACGGGAGGGAGCTGTGAAGGGACAGGTGGAATATGGATTATACAGGAGATAATCTGAATTGTTTGGGAGAGACCTAGGAGGAGGTGAAGGAGTGTGACATCAATGGCTGTGTGTGGAGAGTGATACCTATAGTGGAGCAAACACATATTTATGCTGTGATCTGAGCGTGAATGACCAGGGAGGATTCCCACCCTGCTCACTCTAGTCCAAATCATTGCCTTCAGTGTGGCCAGCTGGCCACTCCTGTCCAAATCACTACATCCAGCTATGTGTTCCTAAGGATGGCATTAAGGAGGAATTTGTATAACTCGTCCCTATGGGGTGTGTCCAGCATTAACAAAGAATCAGTTAGCCTTTTTTTATACATTATATATAGATAAAGTGATAGAGATCACTATTACTTCTGAGAAACTTATCATTATTGCGATGGTGCTGGGAGATCAGCAAGAACTGCAACAATAGAATATCCATTCCCACAGGATACATAAAAATAGATTTGGGGCCAGAGAAAGCAAATAATGAATTGTTAAAAGGATAGTGATGTTTCACAAAAATGGCAGCTTCAATTAATCTTCATAGTATTTGGGCCATGGAGAATGTTATTTCAATACTGTCAGAGTTGTTGTTCAAGAGTAATTGAATGATAAAGTATCCCCCTCCTGCTCCTTTACCTATTATAAGCCACCTTCCATCAGATGTGGAATCTGGTCTCTTGACCAGACAGCTCTCAGCAAGGGACAATCTTCTTACTGTGAACATAAGGAAATCACTGCCCCCTTTACAGGTTTTTCCCTATGCTCACTGAAGATTGTCCCTCTCTGTGATCCATCTGGATTGTCATGCTACTCTAACTTGATCTATGTTACATCAGTAAAAGGGGTGGGAGGGGGACACTTTGTCATTGAATTACTCCTAAACTTCAACTCTGACAGAACTGAAATAACACTCTCCATGGCCCAGATACTATGAAGATAAATCGGAGCTGCTTTTATTGTGAAACATTACTATCCCTTTAACATGGAGTACATATTTAATTTGATATAACCCAATAACTAAAAGAAGAATTATGTCTTACAGTTCTGAAACATTTTTAAAAAGGCAATGAGATTACTCTTGCAATAAATTACTTTATGTACCTTATTGATAAAGACAAAGTCGAGAAAATCTGGAATAAACCAACTGTACGATAAGGAACAAATACAATTTTTTAATGTAAATGGGGCTTTTAACCCCTTGATTGCTAGAGTGGTCTCTAATGCAGATCTCTCCAGCATTCAGCGTTGTTTTGTAATGCGTTGTGTACCTCTTTGGCACTCAAAGGGTTACATTTATAGGAATTTGGGGATTTTTTGTGTGTTCCTTACAGTGCAGTTGGCTTGTTCCAAAATTTTTCCATGTTTACTTTATACATAAGACCTTGTATATTTATTATGTAATACATTGTACTGACAGTATTTTTTGAGCTTCTATAAAGAAGTAGAGACCTAGATAATGGCAAAGCAGTAGTTGTAGTAGATTTTGCAAAGGCATTTGATACAGTGCCACACAGGAGGCTGGGGTATAAAACAAGGAAATTGAGGCTAGGGGATAACCTTTGCACCTGGATAGAAAACTAGTTGAAGGGTAGGCAACTGTGAGTGGTTGTAAATGGAAAATCCACCAATATAGTTAAAACTGAGATTGAAGTACTTCAGGATTCAGTACTTACTTTACTGATTTTAACACGTTTATAAATGACCTGAAAATAGTTATAGAAAGCAAAATTTCAATATTTGCAGACAACACTAAATTATGCAGGGGAATTAATTCAGAACAGGATGTATGCCCTCTACATAGAATGACAGACTGACCAAACAAATGGGATAGGAAACGGGGAGATTCACTAAGTGGTAATAAAGAGGTGATAAAGTAGAGAACTTCTCCAGTGATACCACTTCTCCAGTTCCTGTGTTATTCTACACAGCCTATGCAATAAGAGATCTAAAGGTGAAGAAATAATTGTGAATAGGCTGCATAGAATAACATAGGAATTGGAGAAGTCATCTCCACTTTATCACCTCTTTATCACCACTTAGTGAATCTCCCCCCTTGAGTGGTAGAGGATTCCAGTTTCTCTCTGGCACTCAAAGGGCTAATGTAGGAAAGTGTAAAGTTATGCATTTTGGACAAGCAAATTGCAATGTGAAGTATGAATTTAATGGAACTTGTTGCTAGAGAAATATCTGAGAGTCCTTGTGAATTATAAACTTGGAAACAGTGATCAGTGTCAAACAGTAGTAGCAAAAGCAAACAATGTTCTGTCTTGCATAAAAAGGGGCATTGAAGCAAGAGTGGATAACATAAATTTGCCATTGTACAAATTGTTGGTAAGGTCTCACCTCGAATATGCAGTGCATATTAAGGTTAGGTACTTGCCATAATGAGGTACCTTGGCGCTGGTGGCAAGCTTAGCATTCTATGGCCATAAAATGGAACTAAATCCTCATCTTTAATATAGTAGTGAAATGCAGGCACAATGCCGCAGAGTAAAGGGTTAATGGTGATGAAAATGTGGATGTGCACCAATACTTTGTATAAGTGAAGTTTTGGGCACCAGTTCTGAAAAAGGATATTACAGAACTAGAGAAAGTACAGAGAAGAGCAGCAAATTAATTAAGGGAATGGAGGATTTGAAGTATGAAGAACATTTAGCCAAACTTGGTTTATTTGCTCTAGAGAAAAGGTGTCTAAGAGGGGAACTTGTCACATTGTATAAGTACATGTGAGGTTAATAAAATACCTCATAACATTTGAAATGTCCAAAGAGGGACACTTTTGTTTAAGGGGGTGTTTCTGGGGACGTGGCTGGTGGGCAGGACATTACAGAGAATTTTTAGGTTATTTCATGACATATTGACACCTCTTTGTGTAACTGAATAAATTATTTAGAACAAGACCAAAGTATTTTATTTACATACACTAATTTATATACTCATTTACTGAAGGTTCTACAAACTGTAATGTGAGCTGTATTGCTGGGGAGCAAAGTGAAACACTTTTATACACACCACATAGTCTGATCTCATAAAAAGAGGGACACCAGGGTAGGAAAGAGGGACAGAGGGATTTGGGTCTCAAAGAGGGACTGTCCCGACTAAAGAGGGACACTTGGGAGATATGCAAGACACAGATCTCTCTAGTGAGCTTTTCATTCCAAGGCCTGATCAAATAACTAGGGCCCATCCCTCACAATCAGAGGAAAAGAGGTTTCAAGGTTTTTTTTTACAGTAAGGTCTGTTAATTTGTAGAATTCTTTGCCCATTGATGTGATAATGGCAGACGCAATGGATATATTTAAGAGATTGCATGCATTTATTTCAAGAGGGTTGAACATACAGGGTTAAACTGTGTAGGTAAAACAGGAGGTTCCAGTAAATAGACTAATACCCATTTTGGAGGCAAGAAGGATTATATAATTCTCATTTTTCTGCATTATGAGGCAAAGGTCAAACTTGATGGACTTGTGTATTTTTCAGTACAAATTGTTATGCTACTATTGCATATTTATTTCAAAGCATGAAGCGCATGTATTAATTCTAACATAGGCAATCTACTTCTTTTTCTGGGCTCATTCACCTCTTTGATGCTAGATACATGTGCTAGGGTCACAATGGAGGGGTGTGAGTGGAACTTTAAGAAGAACCTCTATTTCTTTACTAAACAAAAAACACGGAAGGCACCAGATAGTGTAGTATTCTATATCAACTGATAAAAGAGTTAAACACATATACTCTCACAATTCCTGTGTCAGATATAAAGATGATTCATGACCAGACAAATAGTCAGATTCTTCAAGTGTCCCAATGTTAAATAACACCAATATCCAGTGGCTGTGTTAGAATGTAAAAATCTCTGAACCCTTTGAGTGCCAGAGGTGTACTCAGTGCATTGCAGAGCAATGCGCTGCATACCCCTCTGGCACTCAAAGGGTTAATGGGGTTTATTAATATCAAATAAATAAAAATACTTAGATATAAATATATAAAACATATAAAAAAGTTTAAAAATATATAACAATATATATAGCATTTCGAGGCAACAAAAGCTGCTTTTTCAAAGGTAAAAATTTCTTGGGATAATAGACAAGCATTTTATTTCTTTACCACCTTGAGGACCAGGGGTTGTGTGACAATTGAAAGCAATGAGTTGCACACCACTCACCCCACTGGCCCTGAAGGGGTTAAGTATAATATGCAGCAATGGAACCAGTAATCGGAAAGCAGTGGTGTAAATATATTTGGGCCCCCTAACACAAACATTTTGCACCATGGATGAAGCTAGAATCTAAGGAGCCCCCAGCACATGGGCCCTTTGGATGCACTGCCCCATCATAACTGCACCCTCTGCACCCCCAGTAATTATACTCCTGATAGGTTCCCTTTATGGAGGTATTTAATTAGAATTATATAAAAATGTAATAGTCAACCTTTTTTATGAAAGCACATACATTGTAGGGTTTTCCTGTTGAGTAAAACACGGCTATTCCTACTGTTGGGAGATGTTTTGTTGCAAAGTTATATGTGTTTAAACATTTTTCACATTAACAGTGCCCTCTGGTGTACAGACAGCTCACCAACAGTTCATGTGACGAGTTTTCTATAGAACTAGCAGTTTATGACTGCGTTGCCCGTCATGTCTTTTGTATCCTTGTATTTAGTAATGTCAAGTGGATTATTATAGAACAATCTTTGATGTCCCATTCACCAACTTTCACTACAATTGCGCATCAAAATTCCCCTCCCTTTCAACACTTTGACTATCCCCTTCACTTTTGCCACTTTGCCTATGTCATCCTCCCTTTTCACACTTTACCCTTCCCTTTGTATGCTTTACCTCTTCAACTCTTTCAAGGTTCAGTCCTTTGCTCCATTCATGTGCACTTTTGCAGTGTGTCTTGGACCCTCCGACCTTACCGTTTCCCATCGCCACACACCTCTTTGATTCACACTTCACAGAGACAATCCTCAGTGCACTTTCAATTACACTGCCCTGTGCCTGTCATGGTCAGCACACTGTGCATTTGCTCCCCACTGTAACATGCTGAAGTCAGTTGGACACAGATGTGCAGGAGGGTGAACCTTTGTCCTGCAGTACATGAATCAACACACTTTGCATTTACTCCTCGCCACCACTGACCACCTTCCACTGGATCTATTGCCCGATTCTGCCTCCCCTGGAGCACTCAATACCACTATGGATCCTGCCCTTGCTGTCCCTCCCTACGGCAATGTGTTTATTACCCTTTCACTCACAGAGGTATAGCCAACACACTACAAAATGTTTTATGGCACATGTGGCACCAGAAACATATCCTCATTTCTTTGGTAGCACTCTCAAAGGTCTGTCTGTTATAGCTGTATAGTAATTTCTTTGAGGTTTGCTGCCTCAATGTCTTTCACACTTCTTCACTACTCTTTCTTCTACAGATTTCCCCCCTCATGACCTACTATCCTCATTTCTATTTCTCTGCCCCTCCTCTTCTATGTTTGTGCACCCTGTCTTCTGCCGTCTCTGTGTATGTTCAGGACGTATTTATGTGTTGTCTGTTTATAGTCACATGCTGTGTATTCGTGGTGGGTCCATATATGTTCTATATGTTCAGGAGTTGTTTGTGAACATGCATTGAGCAGGTGTGTGTGTGCGTGTGTGTTTATGTTTTGAGGAAATGCACGTGCCCCATTAGCTAGTTATATATAAAATTATATAAGACAGAAAAAAATAATCAAGGTAAAATAAAAAAGGACAAAATAAAAGTAGTAGTAGAAGTACTTACCTAGGTAACAGTCCTTCATATAGCAGTCAGGTATACCTACATAATTACTGTGTGTAACAGAAGCACTTACCTAGGTAGGAGTCCATCATACAGCAATCACGTATATCTCTTTAACCCCTTAAGGACCATTGACGTGCCAGGACTGTCAAGGTGGTCCGGCACTTAAAGACCAGTGACGTCCTGGCATGGCATGGAGTTCAGGGCTCCCGGTGCGACTGCACGCCGCTCCAGAATCCCTGAACCGGAACTTAAAAAAAAAAGCCCTGTGGTCCTCAAGTGCCGGCCGCACATGCACGCGCCGGTCCTTAAGGGGTTAATTACTGTAACAGAAGTACTTACCCAGGTAGGAGTCCTTCATACCGCAGTCAGGTATACCTACAAAATTACTGTGTGTAACAGAAGCACTTACCTAGGTAGGAGTCCAACATACAGCAGTCAGGTATACCTATATAATTACTGAGTGTAACAGAAGCACTTACCAAGGTAGGAGTCCATTATACAGCAGTCAGGTATATCTATATAATTACTTTGTGTAACAGAAGCACTTACCTAGGTAGGAGTCCATTATACAGCAGTCAGGTATATCTATATAATTACTTTGTGTAACAGAAGGACTTTCCTGGGTAGGTACCCATCATACAGTAGTCAGGTATATTTATATAATTACTGTGGGTGTAACAGAAGGACTTACCTAGGTAGGAGTCCAACATACAGCAGTCAGGTATACCTATATAATTACTGAGTGTAACAGAAGCACTTACCAAGGTAGGAGTCCATTATACAGCAGTCAGGTATATCTATATAATTACTTTGTGTAACAGAAGCACTTACCTAGGTAGGAGTCCATTATACAGCAGTCAGGTATATCTATATAATTACTTTGTGTAACAGAAGGACTTTCCTGGGTAGGTACCCATCATACAGTAGTCAGGTATCCTATATAATAATTCGCCAAGTTGTGTGTAACGCCAGACATGCGCAGTAGACACTGCTGCGCGCGTGGCACTCATGAGCAGTACAGACTGCCCGCGCCGCGACTGATACAGAGCTGGGCGCTCCGAAGGAGCGTCCAGCTCTGTATCAGCCGAGGCGCGGCCAGTCTCCACCGTGTGTGACTGCCCCGCGACCGGCTGCCAGAGGCTCTGTATCAGCCGAGGCACGGGCAGTCTCCACTGCGTGTGACTGCCCCGCGACCGGCTGCCAGAGGCACCGTGGCCCGTGTAACGGGCTGTTCAACTAGTATTTATATAATTACTGTGGGTGTAACAGAAGGACTTACACTGGGAAAAAGTTTAACCCCTCCTTTCTCTGGTGTATGTGGAATGGATGCATGGGGAACATTGGCAGTAGGCTAAAGGGGTGGTAGCACTGCCACTGCATCCATGTCTGTTGAAGCCAATTGTTTGCTGTGAGGGGAAGACCTAAAGGCAGACTTCAATAGAAATCACAATAAACAAGAAAATGCAGATTACCAACTGCCATATGAAGGATACCTACCTAGGGAAGTTAACCCCTGAAGGACTAGGGGGTGCACAATGTATTGCGAAGTAATGCATTTCACACTCCTCTGATCCTGAAGGGGTTATCTGTTAAACAAATTAAGAGGCAATTATTCCTAGGGAATTGATCCCTTTAAATTGCTTCAGATCATATTGGCCAAAAGGGATTATTCAATGACATCCACAGACAGAAATAACACTGTGGTTTCCAAGAATCTGCCTTTCAATCAAACTGAGGTTAGACGATCACTTCAGAAGCTGCTGAATGTCCCTCAGAGAGAGAGGTTTTTTTTTTTTTTTTTTATTAAAGCAGCTTCTGACCAATGACCTGAATCCATGGGACAGTTCTGTGGGCCAATGTACTTCCCTGGTGTGGAAATGAACTTCCAGTATTCACTTTAATCTACACAATGGAGGGCATTGTTGATTAGACTTAATGGAGACTAGTGGACGTAAAGCACTTGAAGTACAAATACAACTATTTGGATGGAGAAGGAGGGGGGCTGATCTTAATCTATTGACTTACAAGTCTTTGGGACAGAACTTGACTATGTATTCGGGAGGTTAAAGAGGTGCAATTTGGGGGTCAAACAACTGCCCCATAGAGAACAAATGGCCATTCTCAAAATTCTCATTGATCTAAATGTGGCTTCCAACTGCTTAAACTTTGCAGTGCCAGAGGGGTGTCCAAAAAAAAACAACATCTAGCAATCAAGGGGTTAAAGTGTCATTTACATTATTAAGAATGTTCATTTCTTCCCTATTATGTAGTTGGTTTGCTCCAGAATAGCACATCTTTAGCTTTCACAACTGCACTTTTTGTCTTTAAAAAAAGAATCTATCTTTAGATTTCACTCAAAATTTAGCAATGTGTTTAAGCGAAACTATCACCCCAAATAAAGTCCCACCCTAATAATTATTCATATAGCGATAAGCATAGAAATAGTAGTATTATCCAGCAGTACATCGTTACTAACAAATTCTACTTCACCTGAGACTGATGGCCAGGCTTCTTGATTTAGAGGTATCTGCGCGTCTGCACCCTCAGGCCCTTTCTGTTACCTTAAGGTGCAATGCAATGCCACCTAGAGGAGACCGGGACGGACAGTGAAGGCGTGTAGCTGTCTCTAAACCAAGATGTCTGCACTTATCCCTGGCTGTCAGTCTCAGAAGTAGGACTTCTTAAAGAGATAGTAATGTTTCAAAATAAAAGCAAACCCAATTAAAGGGACAGTCTTGCCCAATAAAAAAAATGTTATCGATTTGTAAAGGGTAAAAAAAGAATCTCATTGCCACAAACCCCATTTGCAAAGTTCCCCCTTCCCTCCCCTTCTCCTGACGTCAGCGTCTAGCTGACAGCAGGAGATCCCAGTCCGGGGACCAGTCGGCGGCTCTGCAGCAGAGCCGAAATCCCGTTATTAGACAAGAATTCTACTGGAAAGGTCTACAAAGTGTGCCTGGTTTGCAAGCAAACTTTGTAGACCGTTCCCATGAAGTAGTTCTTTTCTAATAACTGAATTTATGCTCTGCTGAAGAGACTCATTGTGTCAGCCGACATGGCTCTCCTTCTGTCAGCTTTACAGCTAACATCAAGAGACGGGGAGGGAAGGGGAAACTTTGATTTCCTATATCTCTCAAACCATAGCGGTTTCAGAGATGGGGTTTGTGGCACTGAGATTCTTTTTTTACCCTCTACAAATCTATAAAAATGTTTATAGGATATTACTGTCCCTTTAATCTTCATAGTATTTGGGCCTGTGTTATCTCAGTAGTGTCAGAGTTGCAGTTCAAGAGTAATTGAATGATAAAGTATCCCCCTTCCACCCCTTTTACCTAGTGTAAGTAACCTCCCCTCAGATGTGGAATCTGGTCTTAAGACCAGACAGCTCACAGCAAGGGACAATCTTCTTACTGTGAGAACAATGAAAACCCTGACCCCCTTGACAAGTTTTCCAGGTTTTCCCTTATGCTACTTGAAGATTGTCCCTCTCTGCAACCCATCTGGACACCACCTTTCTGTTCTGAGGTGAGCAGTGTTACATCAGCAAAAGGGGTGGGAGGGGGATACTTTATCATTCAGTTACTCTTGAACTACAACTCTGACAGTACTGAAATAACACTCTCCAGGGCCCAAATTATATGAAGAGTAATTGGAGCTGCTTTTATTATGAAACATTACTATCCCCTTAATAACGCTGTACTTATGCTGGATAATACTACTATTTCTAAGCTTATCGCTATATTATTATTTTTATTCCTTATTTATATAACACCAACTAATATATGAATAATTATGGGGGGGGGGACTTTATTTGGGGTGATAGCTCCACTTTAACTCATTAATTAAAGTTCCTCACTTAGATCTTTGTTTCTCAAACCATCATTAAAGTATCAGCGAGCTACCGGGGACATTATAGAGAACTCTACAAAAATACTGAGCAGGGCCCTCTTTACAATTTGTTTCTATCAGGACTTGTATGGCATGATATGCTTTGTGCTGCGCTGCTCATGTGATATATTTGTACTGTGCAAGGACTATGTCTACCTCCATCTGCTGGAGAACTGTCTCAGTTCTGGAAGAGAAGCTGAAACCCGTACAATTCTCCAGCAGACAGAGGTAGATATACTCACTTCATGGAGCAGGGAGATCACATAACGATTAGCAGACTGCACACCATACAGAGTAACCCTGTAACTCCAAAGAGTGTATGACGAAGAGAGAGAGTGTGTGTGAGCGTGCGTGCGTATGTGTGTGTGCATGTAATGGCTCCATGAGCCCTATATATTTAAAATGATGTTTCTGGTTCACTGATTGACCTGTCCCAGGGTGGCGAGGGGTGGAGATCGGAGGCAGGTAGCGAATCATGGGTGGTTATTTTCACAGACCCCTGTGATAATCATTGCAGTGATATATATATATATATATATATATATATATTTTTTTTTTTTTTTTTTTTTTTTTCTAAGTACGGCCAGTTCATGACTGTTTAAGGAGTACATTTGCTTTCAAGTTACATCAGCATATGGTTCAAAGGATATCGGAAGATAAAGAATCTATATAAATCAGAGTGGTGACACAGCATCCATTAAACAATACAATAATCACATTGTGTGTGTGGATAACTCCTTGGATGATAGGAAGGTCTCCAATGTACTGCAGTGCAATGGAAAGCTGTCTAGTGCCTCAGTGTATCCCTCCTGGCCCCCTCCCACTTAGTGAAGCACAGCCAGTCACCACAGCCCTTATCCTCTCCCAGGTGCCCCATTCTCTCATTTTGTTGCCCCTACCATTTATATATAAACAAAAGTAAATGGTGGTATCACCAAAAAAACAAGAGCTGTCATGGGACCTGAAAAAATATTATTTTAGATAGGTGTATTATTTATCAGCGATTTGGCCGAAACGTTGATGAATATACACTGATCTAAAATATTTTTTTTAAGTCCTATGTGTGCTCTTTTTTTTTTTTGGTGATCCCAACATTTACTTAAGTTTATATGCTTTTGGCTACAAGCAGCATCTAGGCAAGCGAACTTTGTTTTTCCTTTAATTTTGGAGTGCCCACTAATATATCTATATGTATATCTATATATATATAGTTCAAGATGGGTTGGACAGCACTCACAGGGAAACTTTTCATAGACGAAAAGGTGTTGTTTATTGATTCAATGCTTTTTCATCTATGAAAAGTTTCCCTGTGAGTGCTGTCCAACCAGTGGTGTCCGTAGACATTTTTCCAGGGGGGGGCAAAGCCATAATATGACCCCCAGGCCAGCCCATCTAGCCCCTTTATTTATATGGAGGAGGGTAATTGTAGGGGGGGGCAACTGCCCCCTTTGCCCCCCCCTCCGGACGCCCATGTGTCCAACCCGTCTTGAACTTTATGCAAAATCATCAATGTCAATACGCACCAGGGGCATTTTCTGCATAACGGTGAGTGCAATCCTCTCTCTCACTCTCTCTCTCTCTCTCTCTCTCTCTCTCTCTCTCTCTCTATATATATATACACACATAATAATTAGTCAGGAGTTCCCCACTGAATAAAATAAATGTATCCCTACTGTTGTCTGATGCTTCAGTACAAAACAAGTTGCTTTGTTTTTTGAGAATTTGAGTTCATGATTTTTGCAGCCTGGTGGCGCTGTTGCTATTGCTGTCTATTAGAAGCTGAGAGTTGCCCTGGCAATGTATTAGAGACTTCTTTTACATGCAATAGGTTACAATATGGTAGTTAAAGGGGTCTGTAAACTGGCAAATATACATGCTTCCATAATCCAGCCCTAGAAACTTTCTGTCCACTCCCACAGCTTAGAATGTGGGTGTGGCCAGCACAGTTATTGTGTCACTGAGAACTTGGTGCTCTAGACAGTTGCCTTCTTTGCCTAAAGGGAACTCTGGCATTGGGTTTGCACCAGAATTGCATCTCTTTTCTTTTGTGGATGAGGCTCAAAGTTCAGATAGTTTGTACAGAATCTGGACTTTATCCATACTTTGGATTTTACATTATTTGCCAGTTGCAATCTATCGGTATACAAGTACAGCATATTTTATCTTATTTTTGGATGCAAACATGAGCTCTTCATAGACAGCTATAGCTAGAGTTTAATTTACCTGCAAAAACAAACTCAAATTTAAAAAAAAATAGCATATTGCAATATAATAAATTCTGAAATAAGAATATCCAAGCAGTGGGTGTACGTATATTCTTGTTTTACTCAACAGTAGAAGTCCAATATTCTATGAAATATTATAACAAGCTATAAGACTACAGTAGCACTCCTACTTAATGGGATAGTAATGTTTCGCAAAGACAGCTGCTCCAATTAATATTTAGAGTATTTGGGCCAGAGTTGTAGTTCAAGAGTAACTTAATGATAAAGTATCCCCCTCCCTCCCCTTTTACCTAGTGTAAGTCACCTCCCTTCAGATGCGGAATCTGGTCCTGGGACCAAACAGCTCACAGCAAGGGACAATCTTTTTACTGTGAGCATAAGGAAAATCCTGCCCCCCCCCCCCCGACAGGTTTAAACTTATGATCACTGAAGATTGTCCCTCTCTGCTATCCATCTGGACAGTCTTGCTGCTCTGAGGTGAACAGAAAAAAGGGGCGGGAGGGGGATACTTTATCATTGGATTACTCTTGAACTACAACTCTAACAGTATTGCAATAACACTCTCCGCTTCCCCAAATACTATGAAGATTAACCCTTTGAGTGCCAGAGGGGTAGGCAATGCATTGCTTTGCAATGTGTTGCGTACCCCTCTGGCACCCAAAGTGATACCTGGAGCTGCTTTTTTTGTGAAACATTACTATCCCTTTAAATATAAATACAGTATTCAAAATTACCCTGTGAGGAAGCTCATAACTATTAACTCTTTAATGACAAGCACATGAACTATATGCTGGAAAATTAATTTTAAACCCAGGGACAAAACCCGACACTGCAGGATGAAGGGACAGGTAGCTAAAACAGTAAATGTCCCTAGAAATATGGGACACTTGGCAGGTTTGATTTATATATGCACATAATCAGAAATCAGCTGTGCGGATTGTCCCTTTGCATGTCAGAAGAATATAGTGCACATCCCTCCGGCCCTCGGAGTTAGAAAGAGTCCAAGTGGGAGGGTCTGTCTCCAAACAGTAGGAAAGAGATGGGGAAAGGAGCGAGTGGAGGGAGGAGACTTGCGGCTGGAGGGAGGTGGGAAAGATAAGGGGCGTGCAGCCTGCAGCCTCTCCTGCCTTATGTGTGATTATGTAGGGAGAGACCTGAACGCTCGGACTGCTGGGAAGAAAGGGAAAACCAGGAATCAGTTCGTGCCCACGAAGCAGCCCCTCTTGTACCCTCCAGAACGTTTCATGTAACCAGGCTCTGCCGTAATGATCTTGGCTCTCCACTGGCACCGAGAACATGGATGATAAATCCAACAAGCTGCTGCTGGCCCTGGTGATGGTATTTCTCTTTGCAGTCATTGTCTTGCAGTATGTGTGCCCGGGCACGGAATGCCAGCTGCTCAGGCTGCAAGCCTTCAGCTCCTCTCTGGTGGACCCATACAGGGCTGAAGATGAGAGCCCGGCCAAATTCATCCCCAAATTCAATTTCACAGCGGATGAGCTGCTGAGGAAGGTGGATTTCAACATCAAGGGGGACGACCTGATCGTGTTCCTGCACATCCAGAAGACTGGGGGGACAACGTTTGGACGCCACCTGGTCAGGAACATTCAGCTGGAGCAGCCGTGCGAGTGCAAGGCTGGGCAGAAGAAGTGCACTTGCCACCGACCGGGCAAGAAGGAAACCTGGTTGTTCTCCAGGTTCTCTACTGGATGGAGCTGTGGGCTGCACGCAGACTGGACGGAGCTCACCAACTGTGTCCCTGCGGTGGTGGACAATAAGAAGGAGATCAGGCAGAGACCACTAAGGTGAGTGACCCATGCAGCACCTTGGACAGGGGATATTTAAATACGACCGCGGCTTGTGACCCAGAACCTTATAGAGGGGGATTTAACCCCTTGGTAGTTCGAGACTTCTCGCAATGCAATGGAGATGTCTCTGGCATCTGTGTTTAACCCTTTGAACGCCAGATGAGTACATGTATTGCGCACCCCTCTGGCACTCAAACGGTGAATCAGCATCTCTTCACAAGTGACCCAACATGCTGTATAATGAGGAATTTAAATCTGACAGCAGCCACAAGTGACCTCTCCAGCACTCCCAATAAAGGAATGGAACCCTTCGGATTAATAGACGGATTTAACCTCTTGGCCTCTAGATAGGTCTCCAACCTTGGGCAGGAAAGAAGATAAATCTGACTGAAGCTCTGTAAAATCGACCGGTCATTCACCATCCCTTATAGGGAAACTTACCTCTGACAGCAGCTATAAGTGATAGCTTTAGTATTTTGAACATGGCTGTTTAACCCTTTGGACGCTAGAGAGGTCTCCAACGCGAGCCAGAAGAAAAATCTTATTGCAGCCCTTTAACATTTAAAGGACCAGAGGGAAGTACAACGCATTTTGAGTCTAAGCCTTGGACACTTATTGGTCCTTTAAGGTTTAAAGGGATCCACCACCCTCACCAGAATACTGTATTGGGGAATGTAACTGTTGACAGCAGCTACAAGTGACCCTCTAGCATTTTGAAAGCAGGCATGTAACGCACTGGATGCCGGAGAAGTGCCCAAAGCATTGCAGATCTCTAGCACGCAAGAAGATAAATCTGACTGCAGTACTTTAAAATTGGCCCAACATCCCCTTCAGTATCACGTATAGGAAGATTTAATTTTGCCATCTTGCAAATAGCAGTTCTCCCCAACACCACCCTGCAGGGGGTATGCAAATCTGATAGCAGCATTTTAGATGTCACCCATCGTAGCACGCAGATGGGTATTTAAAACAACAGCCCCTTACAAATGGCCCATCTCCCACTACATGCATGCGGCTATTTAAAACAGAAACCCTATACAATTAGCTCATCTGCCTCCCCAACACACGTAGACGAGGTATTTGACCCATTGAATGCCAGAGAGGTGTATGCATCGCATCTGAATACCACTCTTGCGCTCAAAGGGTTGAAACGTGCCACCTCCTTTCAGGTGATCTGTCAAACTCTTCAGGACCTGCAGATGAGTTTGTTCAATCAGCAGCCTGTTACAAGTGACCCATCTTGCCCGTAAGACCTGGCATGTAGGTATTTAACCCTTTGAATGCCAGAGGGGTAAGCAATGCATTGCGTACCCCTCTGGCACTCAAAGGGTTAATCCCTTATTACTCAATGCATTGGACACATCTCTAGCATTAGAGGGATTAAACAGCCCATTACAAGTGATCCATATTTCTTACCAGTACCATAAAGACTGGGCTTTTATATCTGACAGCAGCCCTTTACAGGTGATCTAGCACTCTGGAAATGGGCATTTAACCCTTTGTCTTCTGCAGAGGTACCGAACTCATTGCAACGCGTTGAATACTTCTTTGGCATTCAAAGTGTTAAATCCGACGCAAGCCAGTGACCACTCTTGCCATTTAGCACCATGAAGTGAAGAGCATACTCCAATCTGACATAAGCATCTTACACCCACTCCAGATTCTTAAAGAGAAATGTAAATTTCACAGCAATCCAGGAACACCTTGCCCCTTCGTACAAATCCAGAACTGGAGCAAACCAACTGCAGCACAGGGGACAAAAAACATTTTCAAATTTCCAATTCACTTTAAAGGTACTTGTGACCCGTTGAATGATAGAAAGATGACTCCTGTACGCTTTTCTAGCATTAACCTTTGAGTGCCAGAGGGGTAACCAACCCATTTCTTCTACCCCTCTGGCTCTCAAAAGGTTAAAGGAGTAAAAAGCCCAATTTAAATCAATGGGAATATTTTTGTCCCCTATGCTGCAATTAGTTTGCTCCAGGATAGATCAGTCTCACTGTGTCAGTATATAATTTTTCTCTTTTATAAAATATTTCACCTTAAACAGCGTTTACTTCAATACCTTTTGAGCCAATTTTTTGCAGTTCCTGTATCCAACCATACACACACAGGGTTAATTATGTTAATTTTCTGTGCGATAAGGAATTTGAGTACATTTTTGCCCATTAAAGGACCAGAGAGGTGTGCAATGCATTTGGAGGAGCAATGCACTGCACACCCCTCTAATTAAAGGATTAAATGATCCCTGTTAACCCTTTGAGTGCCATTGCATTGCGTACCCCTTTGGCACTCAAAGGGTTAAAGGGTCAGAGCAATGGGATTTCACAAGTATAATAACATTTATACAGTTGCAGTAAAGGTTTTTTGGGGGACTATAAATATATATATATATATATACACACATATATATTCCTATCATATATATTCCTATCATTTGATTCAATGTAGCAAAGACTGTACAGGCCTTACACAGAAAGAAAATAAGTGCTGTTCTAGAACAAAGAATTGCACCGTGGGGTGTTAATAAGCATTCTCAAAATTCCCATTTAATTAAATGGGGTTTTTAAACCTTTGTATTTTATTTAGTTCTGAAACACTTTGTGGAGAAGAATATTGGGGACCGCTGTAGCTTTTAAGGGGATAAAAAAGTCCATTGAAGTCAGTGGAAATTTTAATTTGATCCCTATTGTACAGGTCGTTTGCTCCAGAATTGTACCTCTTTAATTTTCAGACTATAGATCATAACCAAATTCAAGATTATACTCACGTCAAGGATACTAATATTGACAGTGCCAGGCTGACCTTTATTTCTGTGCCAGAGTGTGCTCACATCTGGTCCTGTTTCCTTGCTTTTCAAATATTTATCTATTAATAAGCAAATATGTCATGTGGACAATCGCTCTAGAATTTAAAGATCTAGTACTCTTTTGTACGCAGGGATAGTAATACTTAAAATGTAAAAAGAATATATGTTGTAGAGTTTATCCCTCTGAGTAAAACAAGGGTACTCCCACTGCTGAGAGATATTTTATTAAAAATTATAACAGCTGAAACTTGAATTTTTTTAGGTGCAATATCACAGTGGCCTGAAAATTTACAGTGGCGCTGTTGCTACACCATCCTATGGACTGCTCTGGTCTCTAGACCATAGGATGGAGTACTGTACTCCACTGTACATTTTCAGGCCACTGTGATAATGCACCTAAACAATTCAAGTCTGAGCTGTTATAATTTTTTAATAAAATATCTCTCAGTAGTGGGAGTACCCTTGTTTTATTCGGGGATATAAACCCTACAACATATATTTTTTTACATCTTAAGTATTACTATCTCTTTAAGGGCTGTATGCTCAAAAGAAAAGTGGATGCGCACTGGGGCAAACCATTTGAACTATAGGGGAGAACTAAAAATTCCAAAAATTCCCATTGATTTAAATGGGGATTTTAACCTCTTGAATGCTAGCAATGTCTCCAACGCATTGTGGCTAAAATCCCCTTTTAAATCAATGGGAATTTTTAGTTCTCCCCTATAGTGCAAATGGTTTGCCACAGAAATCTTCTGATTTTTCTTTTGAAAATATGTCCCTTGGACCTCATTTTTACTCTTAAAGTGCCAGAGCGGAGCTGCACACTCAGAGTGTTAATTCCTGTCACCCTTCTCGGCAATAGTTAATTTTTGCAGATTTGAAGCCGGCTGCTTAGTTTATTTTTCTATTTTAACCCTTTCAGGACCACAAGGGTGTGCAAGACATTGCTTTGAAATGAGTCACACACCCCTTCTGTCCTCAAGAGGTTAATAAGCATTTTTAGCAGAGGAAGTGGTTAAAATCTCATTGTTGTAGGCCACTTAATAATGTATTGGGTCACGTTATTAGCTCAGTTTGAGCAACAAAAGCATATTCTATATTATATAATTTTTTTTTTCTATACATTGGAGCTATTATGGAGCAAAACAACTGCTAAACAAGAGAGAAGCCATATCCACAGTGATTTAAATTAATTGGAGACCTTTCTAGAATTCAAGGGGTTAAAATCCCAATTTTATTTTTGATCTCTATGGTTTCATTTTTTTGCTCCAGAACGGACCCAGTTCTACTTGTTATATCATCCTCATTGTGTAAGCAACTTTAGACTTTTGTTTATATGTGAAGATTAAAATAAATAAAAATGAACCCCTAGTAATATGCGGTTAATTATATATGGTGTGTTTATATAGTCTATGTTAAGGACCTTTCACATTTCTTAAACAAAATTAAGTAGCCTTAACTAAAGGAAGGGCGCTAGTTAACACCAATAGTAATAAATATTTAATTTTCCACCATACATGTATTTGTCTGTGCAGTGAACTAAGCTGTAACATGAAGTGTCTAGCAGATGTGAGATCAGTTGGCTGGCAGTGGCCTATGCAGGTGTATGAGCCTTCAGCATCCTTTACTGACGCTGGGGCTTACACAGAGGGACCACATAGAATGTTACATTGGGGATGGATACTTGCTGCCAGATATACTATTGCTATAACAGACCATTTACAAGTCTGCCGATACATTTTTTTGTTCAATTATTCTTTGTCTTGGACTGTTTGTTAAATATGAAGGTATATTTGTACTGACGCGGTGGTGCTGAATCTGCAGTCTCCAGCTGCTGTTTAAGTATTGTTACAATGCATCTTCAGCTGGCTAATGGCTGGCAGTGGAGGTATAGAAGTTGTAGTCCCACAAAAGCTGGAGGGGTGCAGGTTGAACATCCCTGCACCAATGTATTCATATAATTTATGAGTTTGTAGGTATATGTGTGTGTATACAGGTCTATGTGTATATATAATTATAGGTACAGTAGCGTAACTACAAGACATACAGTTAGCCCCAGGGTCCAATAGACATTCTAGTAATGCCCTTGGGAGAATAGTTTTGAGTTAGGGTGCCAAAATAATGTTTGCACTGGATCCATCCTATTATTATCTTTTCTACTGTGTGTGTGTGTATATGTGTGTATATATATATATATATATATATATATATATATATATATATACAGGGCTTAAAATCTGAAGTCCTTTGCTGCTAGCCAGAACTGAAAAGTTACTAGCCACTGAAAGCCATAACATACCAACCAGGGCTGAATTTTTACTCGCCAGGGCTAAATTTTCACTCGCCATTGGCTATTGGAAATTTTGAGCCCTGATATATATATATATATATATATATATATATATATATGTGTGTGTAATTTTTTTTTTCTGTTGTAACAGTATAGGATTACGAGGTCAATGTTTCTGCCCCAACATGCGCCTTTATCAAGAACAAAATGTTGACCCAATGCACCTACACTCGGTTGATCATCTTTTTGTTTTTATTATTTATAATTTTTTTATAACACCGTCTCCATGTGTTTTGTGCAGTAGCACCCATGCAGTTTACACTTTGGAGTGCCTGTTTCTTAGATATGATTATATGCATCTATGATGTGTGTAGTTAAGAGGCTTATTCACATAGGTGGGTCAGGTGCCCTTGGTGCCAGATTCAGAAAGTGCCGTATCCAAACGAATGAAACCACACTCATCTGGACGTTTAAATCATGGGTGGACAAAACTGCCGTAAGCTTAGGAGGAAGGCAACGTTTTAGGAGCCAATTAAGAGTTTTAAGAGCCAGAGAAGGGATGCATACACACAGACATATTTAAACCTTTGAGTGCCAGATGGGTGTCCAATGCATTGCAAATCACTCAACGGGATAAAATCTCCTCCAAAGTTTAGGAGCCAGAGGCACTATTTTCAGAGCCTGACTCTGCTTTTATTATATGTCAACGGTCTCCACGTTCGACCCTCAGGAGCTACTCACAGGCCAGGATGTAAGGATTTCCCTGATTAAGCACATGTGAGCCAATCAAAATGAATGAGCCACAGATTAACTCACGGTGCTTATTCCTTATATCCTGGCCTGTTGGTGGCCCTTGAGTATCAAACTTGGACCTATTATAAATGTCACAGTTTTATATGTCTGCCATTTATACATTTTCACACTCTTATTAGAGCAGGCAATCCAGCTGTCATGAGTGCTAGGCCGTTCCCATGTTTTATTTATGAATAACATAATGCTGTTTTCACCCTCGTTCAATTGTAAAGGTGGGTACAGTTAGACTTATGAAGAGTGAATTCTTTGCTTTTCTGCATAAGGCTCAGTGTTGTATGTTATCCCTAATATAATTTTGTATGCATATAAATTCTCTTGACGACACTTTTGGGAAATAATACAGTTTTTGTTAATTTTATACTTCTTAGTTTGAAAGCAATCAGATTCTTGATCAATCCCAAAACTAGAAAAAAAATTAAATAATGGAAATAAAAAATAGTACTTTTCGATGCTACATTTTTGTTTTGCCTTGACTATTGATATTTTATAGCAAAAAAAATGTACCTTTAAAAGAAAAACAAACAATATTATGAACTTGAACTGCACACTTTGGGCTGGACAGACAACAGTGAATTAGACACAGTATTGACAAACTGTTGCATGTTGTGTGTTTTCCTTTCTCCACGACTTGTTTTCCTATTGTTGCTCTACGTGTTGTCTGTGATTTTCCTCTCTGATCTGTGACTTTCTATGTTAAGTAAACAAAAGTCCCTGTGCATGTCAATGAATTTGCTTATCAGATTGAGGTGGTTTAACCCTTTCAGTGCCAGAGGGGTATCCAACACAATGTGTTGCATACACCTCTGGCACTCAAAGGGTTAACTCAGAAAGATGGCAGTTATGGAAGCTACATGTGGGTATATGTATAAACAAACACACAAATTGCACCCACACAGATTGAATGTCGGAATGAGCCTGGTACCAGGAGGGTATGTACCAGGCTATACTGGATTTTTATTTACCCGGGTGCAATCTCTTTTAGAGCACAGGTGCCATAAACAGAGAATAAATATCATGAAGGACATCATGCTGATCCTTTCACAAATGACAATCCAGCCACAAAGTGCAAGGCAATTCCTCCCTGAACCAAATAATCTGTTAACCCCCAGATGTACGTTTCGGCTTTCTTTGGCCACGTCAGAGATGTGCAGCTGTTTATTTATTTCTCCTCTCTCTTTCTTCCTTTTTCTCTTATCCTATATAATAATTCGCTAGGATGTTTGTCATGATGCAGTCATGCTCAGTAGAGATTGCTTGCATTCGGGCAGTCTCTACTGCGCATGATTGCATTGCGTGAGACAAAACAAGACTGCATCGCGTGGAGCAGTGAGGTAGCGGCTGCTTAACCCTTTGAGTGCCAGAGGGGTATGCAACGCATTGCGTACCCCTCTGGCACTCAAAGTGTTAACATTACCCAGACCTTGGCCTGTGTACACGGGCTTTTACGCTAGTACTATATAGAGATAGAGAAGGAAAGCTCACAGCACTAATTCACCATAACATTTCCATATAATAAATAACATTTTAATGTGAATATAAAAACAGATATATAGAAGGCGGTAAGGAATGATAGGGTTCTCCAGTCCCCCAAACATTAGGCCAAAACCTAAAGTGCAGGTTTGTCTTTCTATGTATATATAAATATATACATTATGCATTTCACTATATATAGTTGCGTAGTCAGCCAGCACTCGTGATCGGTACATTTTGTTTTCTGCTCTTTCAGATGCAGTCACTGAGTTTCTAATTTGTATAAATAAGCTGTAAAGGTGGGATAATATTTTACTGTACAAAGAACAGTAAATCAGAAATGTTTATGACTCTGAATGTGTTAATTATTTAAAGTCAACTCTGAGGCAACTTCTTTAATAATTTGACCTTGTTGGCAAGATATGTGAGTACATTTTTATCATCTTAAAAATAAATTCAGCATGTGAGGTTCTGAGCCTTGATACAATTGCAGTGCATGGACAGACCCCTTCTACTCAAACTTTAAAGGGGATTTATCACCTCTGTACAAGTTAATCTTATTGGTTAGATTATTTAGAGAATATGTTAAAAACATACTGCAATTCTTTGGCTGCTGGAGTGCCTCATGTTGCCCACCCCTGCTTTAAGACAATATACCATTACATTCTCCCCAACCACTCCAAAAAATTACAGACCCCATGACATCTGTGTTTCTGCTTTTCCATTGCTGTGTGAATGTGGGACATTATTAGATATAATGTATTATTCATTTGGAATGTTCTAACACAGTTACGGAATTCATTCTCAGTTCAGGAGGTCAGAACAATGATTGGAATTCTTGGCCCTATTACGCGTTAGGTAATGTGACTCTTCAGGGTTCAGTTGTTCAAATGGCAGCTAGTTATTCCTGCTAATGCATAATTATGGTATGGGAATTGGTCTTGTTTCAAAAATATTTTATTACTGCCAGGATATGAGCTATATTGAACAGATTTGAACAAGCTACCTGTCTCTTCTGCAGTAGTTTGCAGTAAACAGAATATCACTGACTGCGGATCTGCAGGATTGAATTTAACCCTTTGAGTGCGCGAGGGGTACTCAAAGCAATGCGTTGCGTACCCCTCTGGCACTCAGAGGGATAATATAAGATCTAGGTGCAAAGAAAGTAAAACCATTGTAGGACAAACCAACTACCCCATAAGTGACAACTAAAATTCCTACTGATATTAAATGGGGATTTATCCCGTTAAATGCTTGAGAAATCTTTAGTGTACTGTTTTGCAATGCATTGGAAACCTCTTTAGCAGTCAATACTTTAACCATTGGAGTGCCAGATGGGTACACAACACATTGCAAAGCAATGGGATACATGCCCCATTTTAAAATAATAAGAAATTTGGGAATTTCCATTTGTCCCATTTGATGTAGTTTGTTTGCCTCAAAGATTATCCACCCTTTTTGTACATATGTTTAACCCTTTGAATGCCAGCGTGGTGCGCAATGCATTGTGAAGCAATGTGTCGTATAACCCTCTGATACAAAGGGTTAATAATGTTGTCAAACATTGACTGTCACTTTAAAGCGGGACTACACCAGAAGTAAAGTCGCCCTGCAATAATTAGGCGAGTGGCGACTACTTTAATAATAGTTACATGACCTCTCAGCACTACGCCATTCTACAGAAATCCTTAATCTTCCTAGATTAATAAGAGATTAATAATGTCTTCAGTGCAGACATGTTGTCAGTGCGCCTGCGCTGTCTGTTCCAGTCTCCCTTCACAAGCATTGCACTGTCCAGAACGGCACCGAAAGGGACTGACGGCGCAAGCACACAGACTGCACTAACCTGGCCGTCAGTCTTGGAAGATTAAAGTGGATCTGTCACCTATGGACAACATCGCATAAATAGTCAGGCTAAATAACAAATACTACGAAAACAGTATTCATTTTTTATTTAAAGTTTTGATTTTGTTTAAATTTAACTTACAAAGTCTGGGCAGCAGCTACTTCCGCATAGACTGCAGCCCGACACTCTGCCTCTGCTCTCCTCCCTCCTCTTCTCTGTAAACTGGAGCGGTCTCATTGGCTAGAAATCGATCTCTGCCAATGAGACCACTCCATCTTACAGACAGAAGCCTCCCTCATCAGAAGAGGTAGGAGAGCAGAGGCAGAGTGACAGGCTGCGGTTACAGAGCAGGTAACCGCAGTCTATGCGATAGTAGCTACAGCCCAGACTTTGTAAGTTAAATTTACACAAAATCAAAACTATAAATAAAAAATGAATACCATTTTCGTAGTATTTGATATACAGCATAACTATTTATGCAATGTTGTCCATAGGTGACACATCCACTTTAAGGATTTCTGTAGAATGGCGTAGTGCTGAGAGGTAATATAACTATCATTAAGCAAGTCGCCACCTGCCTAATAATTGCAGGGCGACTTCACTTCTGGTGGTAGTTCTGCTTTAATCTCCTTTTTGACTTTACCTATCCTGCAATTACAACATAATCTGTAATGAGGTTGATTTATTTGCACATTAACCCTCTCATTGCCAGGGAGGTACGCAATGCATTGCTTTACCCCTCTGGCACTAAAAGGGTTAATGGTGATTAGGAGATTAACCCCTTAAGGACTGGCCGCGCATGCACGCGACCGTCACTTAAGGGCCACAGACATTTTTTTTTTTAATCCGATTTCAGACTCCCCAAATGATGTGCAGCTGTATGGGGAGCCCGCAATTCCATGACTGTCCAGGACCGTCATGGGTCCTTAACGGAAAACAAGCCGTGACAGTCCTAGACCATCATGGGTCCTTAAGGGGTTAATTTAAAAATTGTTCTACACTGTTTTAATTCCTCAGTGCAAGAGGATGCCATCTTGGATAATCTGTTATTCTTTAGGTCAAGGGTAGTCCATTTTTGGACTTTCATCTTGTGGGGACTTCAACTCGCATCATCCTCATCTAGCTTTCCAAAGATAAGGGATGATGGGAGTTGCAGTTCCCAACAGCAAGAAGTCAGATTATCACTCCTTTCAGTTTTCTGAAAGAATCACGTGCCTTGCAAGTAGGACTGTAGAAAGGAAGACTGTAAGGATGGTCAATGAAACTCCCGGCAGCTTCAGAAATAAAACTGATGATACCCAAGAGACAGAGAGGTCATTTTGGCAGGATTTGCAAGGCAAGACAATAATTGTATTTCCTTGTATATTCACCATGTGCAAATGTATCAATGTCTGGATCAGATTTGACACTTGCTCAATGAACAAGTACTGGATAAATCTGTCATTTCCTTCTGTGAGGTTCAGGCTGTAGGAACCCAAATGACCATATGTGGTGGGTACACACTGTATTCATACTTTATATGTACTCAGGTTATGGTGACATTTAGTCCATATATTTTTATAATTTTCCTTCCTTTTGGTATGCAAATAAGGTAAAATTTGGTTGATCATTGAAATAATACTTAAAGTTATCTGACGCTAATTATAGTCGAGGAGTAGCGTATCTGGATTTGTTGCCCTAATCACCCCTTGAATTGCAAAATAAGCAATTCCTAACCCTTAACCCTTGGAGTGCCAGAGGAGTACGCAATGCATTGCTCTGCATACCCTCTGGCACTCAAAGGGTTAAAACGAAACATATCACAGCTCACATTTATTGTCCTGATGTTTGTGATAATTGTTTTGGTACAATAATATTTGAAATCATTAATATTTGTTAAACATTTTGCTATTTTTTTATACAGTTTGTCTAACCAATTTTACTGTCTATGAAAAGTATTCTCTTGATTATTTGCAATTATGAGATCAAAACATCACATAATTGGCTAAATAATAAGGTTACTATAAGGTCCCTCTCACATGGACAACTCCAATGCAGTCTGACTACTTTGGTGATGTCACCCATTGGGAAGGTCCCGTGCTGGGCTATGGTGACACTCACATGTGCAAATGTTTCCTTGAGTGAACATAGCAATGTTAAAGGGATAGGAATACTTCAATATTACTATCCCCCATATTGTAGATATTTGCAAAATAATTTAATAGCCCCCAGGTTCATCTCTCAAACCTTTATGGTTTGAGAGATAACCGAAGGCAAAGTTCCCCCCTCCCTCTCCCTTCCCTGAAGTCAGAGTTGTGCTGACTGCAGGGATATCCGGTCTGACTTTCATCATGCGGCTCTGCAGCAGAGCCGCGATTGCGTTAGTGACAAAGAATTCTTTCACTGAAACGGTCTTCTCCATGTGCTTGCAAACCAAGCACATGTAGAAGACCATTTCAGTGAAATAATTATTTTTCACTAACGGGATCTCGGCTCAGCTGCAGAGCCGCAAGCCTTTCGTACAACAGACTTCCCCTGCAGTCAATACAACACTGAAGGAGGAGGGAGGGGGGAACTTTGCCTTCGGTTAAAGGTTTGAGAAGTGAACCTGGGAGCTATTACATTATTTTACAAATATCTACAATATGGGGGATAGTAATAATAAAGTATTACTATCCCTTTAAGAATACTGTATTACTGTGTTCACACAGGAAAGTACAAATGGCAAGTGTTCATTATGACTTATGAGGCCACTGGCAGACACAAGTGTTGGAAGTTGTGATGTTGTTTGCAACTTCCAATGAATAGCTGGTCCATGTGGGCAACAGCCTATAATATTGCTTGAAGCTCACAAAGGTTAAACATCAGACTCCTCACATGCTTTCAGATTGTCTGTGGAACATAGAAAGTGAGTGAAAGAACCCAGGTGATAGAACTGTAGTAGGGAACTGCTTCAGTTTTGTCACCCATGTTAACACTTTGAATGGCAGAGTGGTGCAGCCCTCTGGCACTCATAGGGTTAAAGATTCATATGAGCTTTTTCACACTGGAGATTTTATAAAGTGATTTTTTTTTGTAGCAGCTGAAAATGTTGTGCTTGTTTGTAGTGATATAATGTTAAAGGTTTTCCCAGCATTCCATTCTCTCACTGGAAACAGAGGGGGATAAATTATCAGAGAAAAACACAGCTACCTGTGCTGGTTTTGCCATTTCAATGTGATTCCATTGATACTCATACTGTAGCTGTGTTACAGCACTGTCAGTGGAATGTTGTAGCACGGTGTGTCACTCTACAACAATCACAGCACATGTTGCCTGGGAGAAATTCCCTATAGAACACAATAATTCACAACTCATGGGGTTTTTTCTTGCATTTGTGTCTCTTCTACAATGTTGCCAGTGTGAAAGGGATCTAATCAAGCAAAACATTGCTCTTATTTTTCATAGAATTGACCTTGGTAGCTGTCCTTCATATAGCAGTCACATATTTCTGTTTTAAGATTTTTTGTGTTAAAGCTATAGTTTTCTTTGCATATAGAGATCTCTGTTGAAGTCTGCCTTTAGGTTTCCCCACCTGACAGCAAAAATTTGGCTTTAGTAGTCCTGATTTGTCAGTATTGGTCAGTGGACTGAAATAACAACTAGCATTAGACTACAACAGAAATCAAATGTGCTTTAAAACAAAAAAAAAAAAAAAAAAAAAAAAAGGATACAGAGAGGACTCCAGTCCGAATTTGGAGCGTTCAGGCAGACTGTACTGTGCATGACTGCAGCACAGGCAGTCTCTACTGCGCATGACGGCTTCTGACAAACGTCCTAGCGAATTATTATATAGGATGGCTCAATGGAGATTGAGGGATGCAGAGCACTTTTAGCATATAGAGTTTTCTATGCCCTCTTGTAGGGAGCCGGTTGTCTCTGAGGGGTTTGGAACAACAAACAGACTTACTGTAACCCTTTGAGTGCCAGAGGGGCATACAAGCCATTGTAAAGCAATGGATTTCATACCCCTCTGGCACTCAAAGGTGTAAGAAAAGATCTTTTTTCAGGGCTAACTATGAAAATTGAAAGTTGATAGATTTTATTTATTTCATTTAATGTACTGCCAGATTTGTCTGGTTAACCCTTATGCTGCTAGTGGAGCTGGTCCTACATAGCCAAGATTACAGTTTTCTCCTGAGATGAAGAATAATTATTTTACCCATTTTTTGGCTTCCTTGTTACTTCTGTGGGGTCATATCAGGCTAGCTTATTCTTTTGAGCTGATCCTGAAAAATCTTCATTATTTCAACACTGAAAGAGAGAACTTAGTTGTCTCTGCAGTGTCAGAGCAATGTGTGCTTTATATGTAATTAAGTAGCTTCATTTTCTGCACTTAGCACAGACTTTCTGAGAGGATCTGTCCTGTGCATTAGCAGCAGTACATGACTCACATAGTCTGCGGTCCCACTGGAAAGACTCTGTGGCCCAATTACACAAACACCACCGGAGAAGGAAGTGGAGACTCCAGCAATGAGGATCTGTGGTGAAATGACACTATAGGTCATTAGGGTGTTCTCTGGAGTCACATAATTGGTACAAGGGGGCTAGCTGACTTGTGCAAGTCAACAGTAGAAAAATCCCAGGAGCTTAGCAACAGAAGCTCTAAAAATATTGTTTCTGGCTCATAAATGTTGAGTTAATATACACTTATGTATATGTAACCTTTAACTGACTGTTACAGCTCTTAGAGGGCTACTAATAATTTTGCCTAGATCGAAAGTTTTTTTTGTTTGTTTGTTTTGTTTTCACCCCTGGTGTAAGTAGAGAGAGTCTATGATTAAGCACCTGGTGGCGAGAAACGCGTAGGACGATGTAGGGGCTCCTCATTCCCCCAACTTAGTCACCTAACGGTGATGCCTGTCTGCGTATATGTGTAAATGTTTTTTATGCTGGATGAATAAAAGTTTAAACTTTTAAGAAATCGATGGTTTATGTGTAAAAGTGCGTCTGCAGTCATTCTTTTGTTAGGTCTTTTCTTGCTGAGTGTACCAAGGGCATTTGCAAAATTATTATTGCTGGAGGTTTTCTCTTTTTTTTTTAAGCAACACTGCTACCTGATGTCAAAAAGACACATTTCATTTTGAACGGCTGTCTGTTGCTTTCCATATTAACAGCACCAATTGATGACCAGAAGGGAGAATTTCAGTGTAATCCAATGCATTGTAAAGCAAAGCTCAGTCTTTAATTCCCACCATTGGTAAGCAGAAGCATTATTGCATTGCAGCACTTAGGGCAAGATGTTAAAAAAGTCGTCAAAATAAAAAAATTGTCAGATCATGAGTTGGTGGTAAAAGAAGGACAATATTTTCAGAAGTAAATCCGTCACGTTTGAAAATGCGACTAAAGAATTTAAAATGATGGTAAGAAAACGTCTTTGATTTTGTCTTTGAAACAAAATTTTCAAAGAAAAATAAATTTTTTTGTCTTTGAAATGACAAATTGCTTCTCACTCCTGTGAACAGTACTTTAATTTGTCTTCTCCAAGTTTAGACCATTTTTATTTTGTCAGGAAAAAATTAGGTTAATCAGACAAAAAAGTGATGTTGAAACTAATATTTTTTTCTGAAAATACCTTACAATGTGACTGTAGATTAAACCACACCCACTTTTAAGGCGGCTTTTTCCCTTTGACGGAGATGGCGGAATTGGATGCAAAAATTGACGGTAATATGTTTGAGAATTGTCGGACCATGGAGTAAGAACTTTTTTATTCTGATTACAGACAATTTCAGTTACCACCAGTTTCTGAACATCTCACCCTTAGTGTGCAGGTCCATTCCAAGGTTTTTGTCACACCTCTTGCTACAGTTAAAGCTGCCAGCTGCAGCCTCATTCCTACTGGCTGTGAAGGTGGGTGCAACAACACCATAGCCAATAGGAATCATCAGCAGTCTGTCTGTAGCACACAGCACCAGCTTTGGGGAGGTGAAGGCTAGGGGGGATTTGAACAGAGGGCTGTAAGAAAAGCATCAATTACCAAGTAAGAAAATACCTTAAAAAATAATAATAATAATAATAAAAAAGACACATTTTTTATAATAATTGACCCTGCATGCCAGAGAGGTTGCATCACATTACTACAAAATGCGTTACATATCTCTCTGGCATTCAGAGGGGGTTTATCTGTTAATTTGTGAATTTTACAACTTGCGTTTCATATTGTTGAATCTTGCATTTTAGCTTGGTTTGCTATAAGTTGAATAGGGCTGCATTGTCTTGGCTATATTTCCCTTATCAGATCTCCAAGCCATCCTGTTGTACAGAAATCCATTTGGTGCAATTTCAGTTTAAAAAAAAAATGCTCTGTTGAATGAGAACAAGTTAAAATTTTAATGACCGGTTCAGTTTAAGTTCAAGATTTTGTGCTTTCTCTGAGGCCTCTAGAGATCTAAAAGGATGGATTGGATTATTTATTCATCTCTGCATACCTCCTCTACTTTTGCCTCTGTGATTTCTGTTTTTCCTGTGTTGCACACCTCTGGAATCTAACACTTTAAAGGAATAGGAATGTGTGAAAATAAAAGCCCCCTCAATTATTCTTCATTGTATTTTGGCCATTTTGAGCATTATTACATTACTGTCTGACGTGTAGTTCAAGAGTAATTGAATTATAAAGTGTCCCCTCCTGCCCCTTTCACCTACGTAATGCTACCTCTCTTTAGAGCAGCTAGACCATCCAGAAGGATCACAGGGAGGGACAATCATCTGTGAGCATATGGAAAAACCTGCCCTCCTTCGTCAAGTGGGACAGGATTTTCCTTATGCTCACAGTAAGAAGATTGTCCCTCACTGCAATCGTCACATCTGAGGGGAGGCAGTTTAAAAGGGGCAGGAGGGGGATACTCATTCAATTATTTTTGAACTACACATCAGACAGTATTGTAATAATGCTCTACATGGCCTACGAAGAATAATTGAAGGGGCATTTATTTCCACACATTGCTATCCCTTTAAAGTAACAAAGAGGTATCTAGAGGTAGTCTAAAGTAAATTTAATGTTAGTAAATGAGTAAAAGCAGGAGAGATTCAGCTCGTAGGACAAAGCAGATCAAGGTTAGTACTTGCTTATAGTGAGGTACCTTGGAGTGGTGGCAAGCTTAGCATATTATGGCCATATCATGTGGACAAAGTATATTAAGGTTAAGACTTGCCTATATGGGGAACCTTGGTGTAAAATGGTTAATGACGCTAAAATATGAATGTGCACCAAAACTTTGTGTATTCGCTTATGTGTGTGTGTATATATGTGTGTATATAGATATATAGATATATATATATACAAACACACATACTACTGTTCAAAAGTTTGAGGTCACTCCAGAAATTCCCTTGTTTTCCATGATAACATGCATCAAATACGTTGCAAAATGAATAGGAAATACAGTCCAGATGTTGACAAGGTTATAAATAATGATTTTTAATTTAAATAATAATTGTGTCCTTCAAACTTTGCTTTCATCGAAGAATCCTCCATTTGCAGCAAATGTAGATATTCCATTAAAAATCAGCCATTTCCAGCTACAATAGTCATTTACAATGTCTACACTGTATTTCTGATCCATTTAATGGACAAGATTTGCTTTTCTTTCAAAAACAAGGACATTTCTAAGTGACCCCAGGTATTACCGTTTAAGTAATTTCTTATTGGAGTTAATATCACATGCTGGTCAGAGTGGAGTTAATGGAGCATTCAATATGTCCAAATGGAATCAGCCATAATGCTTATTTCGGGTAGTTCAAGCAGAAAATGCAGGAGTTTGGAATTCCACTTAACAAAAAGAATGACCAGAGCAGAGAATGCACATTATTTAACCTCTGATTATTTACAGTGCACTGCATTCCCCTCTGGGCCTCAAAGTGTTAAGACGTCATGACACATATAACTGGAAAGTTTTAAAAATTGTATGACACATATGAAGAATAAATAATAAGCTATGAATGACTGACTAGGTAGGGAAAGAAATTACACAGAGACACCTATTAGGAGCCATCCTATTAATTTATCATTATTTTTTAGTAATTTTGTAACTTTTGGACAGCAGTGCAGTAAATGATATACCTTTTCTGTAGACAGAAGGGATGGATATTTTCTGACCCTAAATTGCTTATGGCAGAGGGGGACAAAATCTAACATTCTGGAGCAAGACAGATTCTGTAAGAGCCAGCTATGAACTTTAGGAGCCAGCTGAGGTATGAATGTACATATACAGTATATGTGTAAAATACTCCAAAATGTAGGAGCTAGAAGTAACATTTCAGGAGCTCCGACTTCCAGGCAGTACATATATGTATATAAAATACCCCAAAAATTTGGAGCTAGAAGTAAAATATAAAGAGGCCTGGCTTCCAGGCTGTAGGGATTGTTTCCATTACTGGCTAATGGGAATAATTTGGCTAGCTGTTTGTATGTATGTATGTATGTATGTATGTATATCTTTATTTATATGGCGCCACACAGTGTACATAGCACCTTACAACAGAAGTACGTAACAATAAATAAAAGGGGATAAAATTAGTGCCACCTTCATAGAAACAAAAGGAGAGCTGTCCCTGCCCCAAGGAGCTTACAGTCTAAATGGGTAATAGGAGACAGACAACAGGGTATGAGGGTATCAAGTGCTGAGATTACAAGTGCTAAGTTTGCCCAAAGGTAGTGCATGGTCCTAGTGATCCAGAAGATAAGATTTCAAGGTAGACTTAAAGATAGAGGGGGATTGTTGAAGACATAGGGAGAGGGGTATGAGGTTCCCTAGGTAGGGAGCAGAAAGTGAAAAAAGGTTTGACACGGGAGAGGGCAAAGGGTGTGGATGGTGCAACAAGAAGGGTGTTGTGTGCTGAGTGAAGGAGGAGGCCAATTATTATGTCTGTACTCTAAACGATAGAATATGGTATAAGATGATAATTTCCCTTTAACCCATGTAACTAAAGAACTTGCTTAGAGATACGACCTTTGATACAGTGGTCTGTTATCCATTATATATATTTTACTGAACCCCAGTATGAAGGACACTTTTCTAGGCAAGTCTTATGTTAAACTAATTAAGAGCCACTTACTTCTGTAGAGAGTTTCCATTCAAGTTTCTGTGGATGTCAATCACACTAAATAGTTTAACAGGAATTAAGATTTCCCTTGGGGCCAGATCTATACCTTGCATTTTGCTTCTAAATGCTTTGGGGAGCTTCTCTGGCACGCAAAGGACAGCAAAGGATGTAACTTGCATTGAACAGTAGGTTTACTTTGTCAGTAGAGACAAAATTATAATTACTTTAGAAAGCATGAAAATATCATACAGCCCTATACACTGTGTTTGTATGTACGTGTGTCTATCATAAACAGGGGTAGACAAAAATATAAAGAACTTTGGAGCCAAAAAAATGCCTAGGAGCCAGCTGGGAGATTAGGAGTCAGTGAAGGGGCTCATATACACAAGTGTATATAAAATACTGCAAAATGTAGGAGCCAGCAGTAATAAATATATTGTTGTTAATGTTGGTATATGTACATATATAATCTGTATCCATTGTTTAATGCACCATCTGTGAAATCTGTTTAAACCTCATGGTCACAGGTTCTAGTCCCAAGCATGGTCAACTATCTTCCAACCTGCACTGGACCAATGTGGCAGATTATGGTCCATGTCCTCAGCTTGACTTGCTGTAGAGATTCTCTCTCTCTCTTATATATATATATATATATAGTTTGGGTTAGCTGTGTTAGTCAGTGCTGTAGAGGTCAAATGTATGAGATGAGTATTCCAGTATGTAATAATACCCTTTTTATTGCATTTTATGAAGACGAGCTTTTGAGAGATAAACTCCCTTTCTCAAGTTTAAAGCATACTGAAAAACATGCTTTAGACTTGAGAAAGGGAGATTATCTCTCGAAAGCTTGTCTTAAAACGTTTTATGTTAGAACAATAAAAAAAGGTGGTATTACATACTGGAATACTCATTAATTTGATATATATATATATATATATATATATATATATATATATATATATGATAGTGAGCACTCCAAAATTAATAATGCGATAATTAAATAAATGCCTTGGTGCAGCCTGTATATAATGAATACAAATAGGCATTGGTGAAAAAACAAAGAACAGGAGCACACATAGGACTTTTTTTCAGTTAAAAATTGTGTATTTATTAAATCGATGTTTCGGCCCCCTTGAGGCCTTGATAAAGGCTCCAGTACTTTTTTTTGTTCCCCATTGTCTATATTATATATAATATGTATGTTTGTGTGTGTGTGAATATATATATATATATATATATATATATATATATATATATATATATACTTTATTTATAATATATTTATCCTATTCCCTGCCTGCTTACTCTGACATCACTGAGTTGTGAAATATATTGTTGACCACACTGACTGAATATACAGTGGTGTATCCAGCCAATGGGAAAAAAATCAGTGGAGGATGAATCCCGAGCAGAATCCTGTTATGTATGAGAAAGATATATACTAAAGAGCTGTCTGGTTCTGCACCCTAATTACCTGAGTCTGTGCACAGTTTCTTAAAGGTTGAATAGGAAATATGTGCATGCATATAATGAGCAACGAAGGCTCTGTTTTCACAGGTAAATGGATACATTAACCATATAAAAGTACTTTTTGGAAATAAGGAATCCATTAATAATCATAAATATCATATTGATAATAAAGGGATTTGAGCCATCCATGATGTGCATTGTTGCATGAATATAAACTATGATAAAAGACAAGTCCTACAATAATTTAAAAAAAGTACAAATAGTGCCCTCTATGGCAGGATAATAGCTCCCTTTCGTTAGCAAAAATTGGATTTACTAGTTGTAGATTGTTTAAGGTTTTTGTTAGGTTTCATGACAATGAAAGATTAATTTTTGCTGCATTGATGACTAAAGCTATTTAGCAGGCTTGGCGTGAGTTGAACCAGTGGTGGTGGTGGTGGTGGGGGGGTTATAGTCTTCAGACTCTGCTGTATATGTCAGAGTACATTTACACCAATGCATTTTTGCCCTCATTAATTTCATCTGAGTTGTTGAGAATCATGTTCTCCATTGATGTAAATGTGAGCAAAAAGGACTTATTAGCAGATCTGATTGCTGTTTAAATTTGACTAGCAGAGGTGCAGTAGCAAGCCTTGGAGAATTGGTCTATTTCTCGTGAACAGTTCAGTGGTTAATGAATCACTTCAATGTACTTTTCTGAAGGAAAGCAGAGCAATTTAAATGTGCAATGCATTGATTTACATCAAATGGATTAGGCCTTAGTGTGCAATCCCTTGCATTAATTTACTTTCCGAAGCAAAGGCAATAATGAAGACAGCGCTTCATGCCATATATATGCACAAATTAACTCTTGTGGATCATTGCAGCATTTTCTAAGGACTGAAATAATTGGATATATTTTTTTTTCCATGTGGAAGAAATGAAATCCAACTTAAACACATAATGTTTATAGAAGAAGAAGAACAATATGCTGTCAGAAGCTGTGTCCATTATTGGGATGTGTTCTCTCCTCTTATTGCTTCTGCAGACAACTGTGTTGGGTATTTTGAAGAAGCAGACGACTATTTATGAAAACTTGTTATAGTGCTTTTCCTAAAATGTAGCTTAGAAAATGATTTTGTGAGGGCACTCAAACTCACGTCTGCTGCGGCTTTGGCCCCATTGCAAGTAGAGTGTAGGAACAGCGTTCTGAGGACTTTTTGAAGTGCAAGCAGTTAAAGGGATAGTAATGTTGGGAAAAAACTAGATCGCTGAGTCTTTATAGTAACAGTAACACATTGCGCTATTTTAAACAACTTACATTTCTGTAGTTCTTAAGATATCAGATGTAGAAGGGTCCCCCTCCTGCCTCTTCTGGCCACGTCACTGCTGCAGCTCTTGTATGGCGTTTCATGTTGAGTAAAATAAGGTCACCACTGCCGAGAGATGCATATTTCCAGAGTTATTACTGTTTAAACCTGTGTTTTTTTAAATGTACAGTGCCCTCTAGTGGTCAAATTTTAATTAGTTATTCTCTTACATTCTAATTGAGAGGAAAGTCAGTGACTGCCGAGTCACTTCCTGTCAGTTAGAACTATCAGGAAGTAAGCACAGTAAATTCACTTCCTGATTAATTATAAAGTTTGAATAAAACAACTGACAGCGGTGAGAGTGACCTTGTTTTGCTCAGCAGAAAAAGTCCTATAACATGTAGGTTTGCATAAAAAAGCTTACTGCTCCTTTAATATCTTATCAACTACAGAAATGTAAGTTGTTTAAAATAGTGCAACATGTTACTTTTATTATAAAGAAGACTCAGCCATCTAGTCTTTTTCCAACATTACTATCCCTTTACGTTTTATTGGTCATTGGTTAATATATATTTTTTTAATCACACTAGAAAATTCGTCAGCTTGCAATATTTTAACACTTTGAGCTCCAGAGAGGTATCCAATGCATTGCGATGCAGTATGTTTAACGCTCTGGAACTCAGAGGGTTAAAGTATAATGCATTCTTTGGGAGAGCTTGAGCATGAACTATAGCTTTCCATAGTAAGTGATCGAAATGGCATCACCTGGTGACCAAAATAGGAAACTGTACCTGAATTTAACCCTTTAAGTGCCAGAGGGGTATACAACGCATTGCGGCCCTCTGGCACTCAAAGGGTAAAAAAAAAATGGTGTTACCCTCTATTTTTGTATTTTTCCTATTTAAGTCAAGAATTAAGCTATTAGACTTCATTAAAAATAATGACTTCATCTTTTTTAAAGCAGAATGTCAGTTCTTCATATCAACACAGAATTTGACTGCAGATAGGAACCATTCGGCCATCTAATCTGCCCATTTTCCTACTGAAAAAACCTCAAACCTTATTTGGTCCTTCACCTTTTCTTATATTAAGGACAGCCTTATGCCTATCCCATACATACTTATATTCTGTCACTGTATTAACTTCTACCACTTCTGCTGATGGACTATTCCACTTATCTACTACCCTCTCAGTGAAGTAAAACTTTCTTACATTATGTCAAAACCTGTGTCCCTCTAGTTACACTATGGCCTCTTGTCCAAACATTTTTACTCCTTTGAAATGTACTTTCCATCCTGCACTTTGTTATTGGATAGGCTGTCCATATTTCCTTGAGACAAAAATGGGACAGACTGACAGTGAAACTCCGTCATCCTGAGCCCTATCTTAGTAAGCTGCAAGCAGCGAGAATGCATTTGCTCCATCTCTTACTAGCGGTGTTCTCTCTCTCTCTGGCCAAAAAGCCTGCCCCTGAAGTAAATTGGAACGTCCTCTAGTTGTCACTCACAATAGTGGTTTTACTGTACACACTGATTACCACAGAGTCTTATGACTCATAGTCATATCACTGTCTTAGAGACTCTATGGTAACTGTCTTAGACAGTTATGAGTCACTTGAGTCATAAGACTCTATGGTAGTCAATGTGTACAGTAAAACCACTAGTGTGATGAAAGGAAGTTCCGATTTACTTTAACTTATGAGAAATAAACAAGCTGCGTTCAGTTTTTTACAAAAAAAATTTAAACTATATACAAGTTATATTAAAAATGGGACACAATTGACATTTATATTAAAAAGACAGGAAGGTCTGGAAATTTGAAAAAGACGGTACGTATGGTCAGCCTATTATTGGACTACAATGCCCATCATAAACAACTGGCCAACAGGAATTGTAGCTGGAGATTTACAACTTGTTCATCCCTTTATTATAGTTATTAAACTTCAATCAAATTGTTCTATGTTAAATGATGTTTTTGAAATATTTAGGACTTTTGAACAGAATGATAAGTTTATATTTCAGGTTGCATTGTCAATATCTACAAACTCTATAAATTTGGAACATTTGGGTTCTGTAGTTTTTCACAATGAAAGGAGCAGAAAAAAATGAGTCACTTTTCTATATATTGGTTGGATACCGCTCTGACACTCAAAGGGTAAATTTGTATGCTGTCATGGATTTTTTTCCATCTGACATAGAGCATCGTCTACAAAACAGTGATACCAAATTTTACTCTTACATAGATCTTATGGATAGTATTCTTTTTTGTTTAAAGTGATTGGAAAAGGTGCCCCCTTTTCTGAGTTATTTGGTGTATATTTTTCCATATTGCATATAGGAAAATCACTTGATTCATGAGCGTCAGCAGAGAAATCAATCAAATTCCACCTAGTTTAATCTAATAATATCTATTATATAAAATGCTAATGATTTTAATTGATTATGGTGTTGAAAAATGTGGTGGAAGAAAAAAAAGATGGAAATTCGAAGGCAAAAACCTTTAATTAAGCCCAACATTAAATTTCTTTCAGGGTTGAAATTTTGCAAACCTGAACTCTGCACATAATTAATGGTTTTGATAACATTATAAATGAGATCTTATTTGCAGAGCACAGGGTATCAGTGCATAATTAGTATACACAAGACTTTAACCCTGAATTCCCCATTTTATGTCATTTTGAGTGAAAATGTTATGTTGGATTTAACAAATTTTTTTCCTTTTAAATATGGTTATGCTCATTACACTAACACTCTCCACTCTTGAGATTGCCCATCTGGACTATTATCCCACAATAACATCCCAACAGCCCATAATCTTTTGTTTTTGCTGACTTTGAAGAGCTACTTATGTTCAAATAAGATGCACTTGAAAAACCAGCACCTGTCTGAAACACGTAACCTTATATTCAAATTGTTGTGTTTTAAACAAATAATTTTTGTTTTGTTTAAAGTGGAACTTTCATCAACATTATACTTAGCTCCAAATACTTTTGCAGTATAAGTGTGGCATAAGTAAGAGAGAAAAGTGTAGAGATCTTGTAGAGATGGCATCTCTGCGTCTGCGCTATCCATCCCCTTCAACTCCACAGCTGGTGAGTTGGAAGCCTTGTACCTTAAGGCACCGGAAGGGACTAAGAGCAGGAGCTGAGAGCATCTACTGCAAGATCCCAGCAGTGCCTGCCTGCTGAAAACATTCTCTCTCTTACTTATGACGCACTTATGCTGCAAATGGATTAAGGATTTGGGGTTAAGTATAATGTTGTTGAAAGTTCCACTTTAAAAACAAACGCATTATATTTTATAGCTAGATTTGGTTTCACAACAGATTCATAGATCAAGATCTGATTCTAATTTAACTGTTTGTGTTGATAGCCCTCTGGTCAAATGGTTAAATATAATTTCTTATTACAAATGCTGTTTATATTTATTGACTTTATGTACATTTCAGTTTATTGATTTACTTGACATTTTAAAAGACAAATCAGACACAAACAAAATGTAATATTAGAAATTGTATGTGTTAATGTATCCGGCATTGTGATCTGACATTTCACAGCTGTTGCTTGTGTTTCCCTAAATACTAGGGATTACATATTTTCAAATTTACATACCTCCCAACATTTAAAATGTCCAAAGAGGGACACTTTTTTGATGGGGTGTTTCTGGGGGCATGGCTGGTGGGTGGGGCATTACAGAGAATTTTTAGGTTATTTCATGACCTATTGATACCTCTTTCTGTAATCGAATAAATTATTTAGAACAAGACCAAAGTATTTTATGTATATATACACACATACTGAAGTTTCTACAAACATTATTGTGAGTTTAATTGCTGTGGAGCAAAGTGATACACATATATATACATACCACACAGTCTGGTCTCCTAAACAGAGGGACACCAGGGTGGGAAAGAGGGACGGAGGATAAGAGGGACACTTGGGGGATGTGTGTGTGTGTGTGTGTATATATATATATATATATATATATATATATATATATAATTTTATATCTGAAAAAGAAAGAACTCTTAGGCAGGGTGGGTTTGATTTAAATCAAGTCGATTTAAATCACTAGTCAGACTCGATTTAAATCATGATTTTTAAATGCAAAAACTCATTCTTGCTGGTAGTTAAAACCATCAATATTTGCAATCAGGTGAAGAAGTCCTATTTAGAATATAACCTGTCAGGTTAGTAAAACAGCAATATCAGAACTGATTTTAGTTTAATAGATTAATCACTCATATTTGGAATATATAATAAAATATAACATAAAACATAATTGCATGACTATACAGCCTCAGCCTAAGCTCTATTTCATGCTGAATAACCTTTAAACTATAATGTATCTTACATAGAAAACTATTTTTAGATAGATTTTTCCTCCAAAAACATTTCATTAAAATAAATTTGTTTTAAATCAAAAAAATCCTATTTTTTTTTTTTTTTTTTTATTATTATTTTTTCAAACAAAATCATCAATTTTTATACACCCTGCTCTTAGGACTTCAAAGTTTCAAAAGAAACGGAAAAAAAATTAATAGATCAACGCTTCAGTTATACTGAAATAACCTTCCTCAAATAAAATATTGATCTATTAATATTCTTTCATGTTTTGTGAAACGTTGAAGTCCTGACAGTACTTTCTATTTCAGATATAATTTGAGGACACTGCTTTGGAAATAGCAACCAGGCATACACACTTGCAAGCTTGAGTGCTTCCCTGCGTTTTTGAGATCTACACACACACACACACACTCGCACTCGGTGACCACTTTATTAGGTACACCTGCTCATGAACACAAACAGACAAAAAGCGGATCATGTGGTAGCAACTTGATATATAAATCATGCCAACATGGTCAAGAGGTTTAGCTGTTATTCGATCATTAGAATAGGGAAGATGAGCGATCTAAGTGACTTTAACGTGCTATGACTGTTGTTACAAGACGCGGTGATCCAGCATCTCAGAAACAGCTGAACTCCTGGGATTTTCACATTTTACAATCTCTAGAGTTTACAGAGAATGGTGCGATAAACAGAAAACATACAGTGAGCATCAGTTCTGTGGGGGTGAAAACACCTTGTTAATAAGAGAGATCAGTGGAGAATGGTTAGACTTGTTCAAGCTGACAGGACACAAATAACCATTCTTTACAACAGTGGCGTACAGCAGGGCATCTGTGAATAAATGCACAGTTTGTCCAACCTTGAGGTGGATGGGCTTCAGCAGCAGAAGACCACACTGTGTTCCAATCTTGTCAGCTAAGAACAGGTAGCTGAGTCTAGAGTAGGCATGTGAATACCAAAACTGTACGACTGAAGACTGGAGAGATGTCGCCTAGTCTGGCAAATCTTTCTGATGCAACATGAAGATGATAGAGTCAGAATTTGGCATAAACTGCATAAATACACACATCCATCCTGCATTGTGGTAACGGTACAGATTGGTGGTGGTGTAATGGTGTGGGGAATGTTTTCTTGGCACACATTAGTCTCCATAACACCAACTGACCATCATTTGAATGCCACAGTATACCAAAGCATTGTTGCTGCCCATGTCCATCCCTACCAGGTCCTACCCAGCAATAGATAGGTGTAACTAATAAAGTGTCCACTGAGTATATATAAAATAATAAAAATAATATTTTTTACAGTGTTCCCAAAACCATGGCTGGAATCCCTTGTTACTTGTGCCATCTTGGTTGATGGTACTGCACATGCAGGATGATTTTGCTTTATAGCCATTCAACGTATCCATAACCAAATCTCACTAAAGGCCAAGAGAATCACCCTTCCTCTTAACTAAAAAAGCAGCTTAGTATTCTGCACTGTGTACCTGACCTACAAAACAGGATGACAGGGGATTTTAGTCACCAGGATATTTAACATGCTTGCTCTTAGTAATAGCATGAATATCATTAATAAATTGAAATATATTAAACTTTTAGAGACAGAGAATGCTTCTTGGATCCAGTGTAGGGGTGAATGCTTATAGACTGTTGTATGTAATACAAAAAAAAAAACAAAAAAAACAAGGGAGCACGAGGAGGAGCCCTAGTGTAATATTCTCTTGAAAGGGGGGAATTTCCAGACCAAATAACACCCTACTCAGTGGGTACTCATAAGCACATATTCAATTCCTTCACTTAGGTGATCGATAGCAAGCAGAGCAGTTCTGGGGATATATAGTTACTTTGGCTTTGAAAAAACGGGTGTTTCCCCACTAAACGTGTTAGCCAATATTGTAAAACACTGTTATTCTTTGTACAGTCATTTTTAGTGTTTTTATATATTTTATAATGTTATATTAAACATTCATTACTGTAGCTCTCTTGTTTTTGATGTTTGGGGATTCTTTCTATACACTATCTACCCATCCAGTGTTGCAGATCAGGAGCGAACACTGAGTGGAGACAATGTACTATTAAACTAGAGAAAAGCAACTGTACTGTAGGGAACAAATACAGTTTCACATCGATATAAAGAAGCTGTAAACGTTTGCTATGAAAAACGTGGATATTGTAGTGCTTTTCCTTTTAAGTAAAATAAGAGTACACCCACTGCTGAGAGATGGGAAGTTTCAGAGTAATTACAGTGTAGACTTTTGTTTCTTTACATTAACAGTGCCCTCTAGTGGTCATATTACATTTGCTTATTTTGTTGAATTCTCTGGGCGTGGTGAGTCATTGACAAACAGTTCTCCATAGACGGTGATAGAAATTGCTGAGTCATGCTGTCAGTTTGAACTTTCAGGAAGTAAACATTCTGTAATTCACTTCCTGACAATTCGAACTGTTATAACTTTTGAGGAAAGCAACTGACAACAGTGAGAGTACCTTGTTTTACTCAGCAGGAAAAGCTGTATAACATATAGGTTTTCATTAAAAAAAAATACTGTTTCTTTTACTGGAATTTTTAACCACTTTGATGTTTTAGTTCTCCAGTGGATTGATTTGCAATGCATCAAATATCTCGCTAGCAATTAAGGGGTTAAAAGTCATATTTAAATCAATGGGGGTTTTTTTGAGGAATTATTTATTTATTTTTCCCACATCCCACATGGATTTACCCCAGAATTGCTCCAATTCTACTTAGTAAATCAGCCTTACTGTATATTACCAGTGTGTCCAATGTATTTTTCTAATACCGTTGCTTAAAGGGATAGTAATACTTAAAATGTAAAAAAAGAATATGTTGTAGGGTTTATCCCCTTGAGTTAAACAAGAGTACTCCCACTGCTGAAAGGTGTTTCATTCAAAAGTTATTAATTTTCAAAGTTGAATTTTTTTAGGTGCAATATTACAGTGGCCTGAAATTTTACAGTGGCGCTGTTGCTACACGATCCTATGGACAGCTCTAGTCCAGGGACCATAAATCTTCAGTGTGAGTACTCTTGTTTTACTCAGGGGGATAAACCCTACAACATTTTTTTTTACATTTAAAGTATTACTATCCCTTTAAAGAGGACCCTCATATAAGAATTGTTAGCCATAATGATCTTACATCAGGATACATGAGTCTATGTGCTGTATGCATAAAAAGAGGACTAAATAATTGATAACACTACTATACCATAGGGGACAAATAAAGATTATTGAAAAGTGTTGGAAACCTTTAACAGGTTAAAAAACCCCATTTAAATCAATAAGGGTTTAGGAAATTTGCATTGGTCCACTATGGTGCAATTAGTTTACTCGAATTGCGCCACTGCTTTGTGCATTTGAACCTATAACTGCATAGACTGAGGGGCTTCCAGAAATGAGTCTTAACCCTTTTAGTGCCAGAGGGGTGCGCTCTGCAATGCGTTGCGTACCCCTCTGGCACTCAAAGGGTTAAATTAAAAAATAAGCAGCAGTCTTTTAGAAACAAAAAATTGATTTTATTGCAGAAAATTGATTTTTCTGGGACAAAACCATTTTGTGCTACAAAATCAATTTTGTGAGGCACAAAAATCTATATTATGCACTAAAAACCAATTTTACTGTAACAAAATAAATGGTGTGACACACCTCTTTTACTAGACAGTCAGTGCTGTTCAGTTAACAAATTATATATTAGTTAAGTAATTATTTGAGCAAAATATAAGCTTGACAAATGGCACCCATGCTGTATACTTGTCAATAATTTGTGTATCTTGGGCTTCCCATTTATTTATAGATTTATTTAACACAAGCCTGAAATCTTAGTTATCTTGTAAATATAGAATTTCACACAACACAAATTCATACAACTGTTTCCTTGCATAGGGTTTTATGCACAGAGGCGTAACTGGTCACCGGGCCCTGGTGCAGAAACTGCCATGGGCTCCCTGACCACTTTGCCCCCCCCCCCCCAAATCTCCACACTGCCTCCACATTTCCCCAGTCGCCACTTTGCCACCACATACATTGCCTCCCAATCTCCACACTGCCTCTACATTGCCCCCCATCTCCACCTTGCCACCACATCTCCACATTGTCCCCCAATCTCCACACTGCCTCCACATTGCCCCCAATCTCCACCTTGCCCCCTACTGACCCCCCCTTTCCCATCTCCTACCTCCATGGTGGTCTAGTGGCATGGCATGAGATGTCTGTACCTCCTTCAGCACAGACCTCTATAGAGCTGGAGCTCCCGTGCGGTTCTCAGTAATGCAGAGCGCTAGGAGATGATGTGCCGGAGAGGGAGATCAGCTGTTAGAGGTCTGTGCAGGAGAAGGCACAGACCTACTTGTTGCGGGCACTGGGCGAGGGGTCACACGGGGAGGCCGGGCACTGAAAGAGTTAACAGCCAGCCATGCGGCCGCCAGTCAAGGATCACAGAGCATTTTTTCTTTTTTTTTTACTCCAGTGGATTCAGTTGTTCCTGAATGTTGTGCTGCTGTGAGAGGACCCATGAATTCCATGACATGCAGAACTGTCCTTAACAAAAGTTTTCCCACGACTGTCCTGGCATGCCATGGGTCCTTGAGGGGTTAACAATGAATTTTTATTTGCACCCCATGGCACAGTTGATTTGCTGCAAATTGTTTCCCTATTTCTTTCTGCTTCTGACTGAGAAATTAGCCACACACACGCTTCATTTTATGGTTTGGTAAATCCAGTCTGTAATTTTGTTTTTTTTAATCTTTATTTAATTAGTTCAGTCAGCATGGGGCTTTTAAGAAAATAAAATAAAGAATAATAGAAAAAACAAATAATGCAAAATCATTAAATATAGTATATTAAAAGCTTGGGCAAAACTGAGATGGGATAAAGGTGCACTTGACTATTCCATTTAGTAATTTAGTTAAAGCGGAACTTTCACCCGCTATAAACTCGCCCTGCTATTAATTAAGCAGGTACCGGCTAACTTTAGAATATATATGTTAACTCTGAAATAAAGCCCATTATAAAGAAATCCTTTATTGTAGGGGGCTGACGGCCAGGTTAGTGCAGTCTGGGCGCCTGTGCCGTCAGTCCCTTCCGGTTACCTTGTGGCACACTGCAGTGCTTCTCAATGGAGAATGGGACTGACAGCACAGGCAAGATGTCTGCCCTGATGCCTGGCTTCCGGTCTCCTACAATAAAGGATTTCTTTATAATGGGCTATGTTTCAGAGGTAAAATATCCTATATAATAATTCGCTAAATCGTGTGTAACGCCGCGACATGAGCAGTACACACTGCTGCGTGTGCTGCAGTCACACGCAGTAGAGACTGCCCGCGCTGCGGCTGATACAGAGCTGTGCGCTCCGAAGGAGCGTCCAGCTCTGTATCAGCCATGGCGCAGGCAGTCTCCACTGCGCGTGACTGCCCCGTGACCGGGTGGCAGTGGCACTGTGGCCCGTGTAACGGGCTGTTCAACTAGTATATTATAAAGCTAGTCGCTACCTGCTTAATTATTGCAGGGTGACTTTATAGCGGGTGAAAGTTCCGCTTTAAGTTCTAATCCCTGAGACTGATTGTACTATAAAGAATTTGATCATTATTGGGCAAACTGACTGCACCACAAGGTTCAAATGAATCGCTCCTTTAATTTGATTGAGGATTTTAACCGCTTCAATGCTAGAGAGGTCTCCAACGCATCGCTTTGCAATGCGTTGGGGACCTCTCTAGCATTCAAGGGGTTAAAATTCTCATTTAAATGACTGGGATTTTTTTTTAATCATTGTATTTCTTTCTAGTACATAAGGCTTATTACCTCTCAAGGTTACTAGTCTATTTATGGGGTTGGCGTGAATTATGACAGGTGTGTTAATAAATCCCATTGATACCACACCATCTTGCTCAGGAACAAATTCATTACATAAACATTTCTCCTGCCAGAGGTAACATTATCACCTAAAAATGAAGAGAGTTCATACCTTTTTTTAAATACTCCTAGCCAACATTTGTAAAAATGATTTCTTAGGTGCATAACCCCAAAAATATATTATAAACAACATTTTTCTTATTCATCTAGAGACAGCTGTGTATGACCATTTGACTCCTCTTTCTTTATACAAGTGATAAGGACACAATATGACATGAAGGCAGTAAACAAGAGATAAGAGTTTCAGTCAACTGAACTACGTGGGTTTTAATCTCAAAACAATTATTTCTGTTTATGGTTTTATCAGTTTTTAACAGTCCTGATAAAAATTTCCCAGCAGTGGCTACCTTTACTTTTTAGTCTTAAAGATTTTAAAACATTGTCACCAAAGAAAAATGTATTTATTTATTTTTTTATTCTATTTAGGATTACATCATATTTTAAAAGATATGAGTCCTTTTCATTTTTTGGTGATAATTTCTCAAAGGCGTGAATCCACCCCAACCTCATTTCATTTTTCTGTGATAATTTCCCACAGGCGCAAATCCATCCTAATGTCTGAATATGTTGAAGTCCGTTGTATCTGAAGAAGGGTTTAAAAATATGAATAAACCAAAAAATGTTAATCAGCGGTTCTCAAGGCACCTCTAACATTGTCTAAAGGTTTCAGGGTAGTTGACAATAAGTAGTGAATTGGACACTTTTATAAATATATAGTTCCTTTTAGTTGTCACAATCTGAATGACAAAAAATAGCATATTGTGCATAACAATTTCCATAAATATACATTTGAAATGCAATTGTAATTTTTGTCAAAGTCTGTATAGAACACAGTTGGCACAGTAAACTGCTGGTCATGGTTCACCAAAGTGCCATGTAACTTGGCTGAGATCTACTGATCTAGATGCAGTTTAACAGTAGCTTTTTAAACATTTGAGGGTTTGAATGTGTTGGACACCCCTCTTGCACTCAAACAATTAAAGGGATAGTAATGTTTCATAATAAAAGCAGCTCTAATTAATCACCATAGTATTTGGACTTTGGAGAGTGTCAGTGACAAAGTATCCCCCTCCCGCCCCTTTTACTGATGTAACACTGCTCAGCCAGAGCAGAAGGGAGGTGCCCAGGTAGACTGCAGAGAGGGACAATCTTCAATTAAGATAAGGGAAAAACCTGAAAAACTTGTCAAGGGGGGCAGGTCTTTCATTGTTCTAATAGAAAGAAAATTGTCCCCTGCTGTTATCTGTCTGGTCTTACAACTAATTACCACATTTGAGAAGAGATGGCTTACACTAGGTAAAAGGGGCGGGAGGGGAAACTTTGCTTGTGAATATCTCTCAAACCATAAAGGTCTGAGAGATAAGACTTGTATTGCTCTTCATGTTTTTTTAATGCCTACAAAATAAAATAAAGATAAAACGAAGTATTACTATCCCTTTAACCTTTTGAGTGCCAGAGGTGTACGCAAGATATTGCTTTGCAATGCATTGCATACCCCTCTGGCACTCAAAGGGTTAATTAAAAGCACAGTTAATATGAGTCTGCCTCTGATCTAGAGTGGAAAGTATGGGAAATGCGTAGGGTAGGAGTGGGAAACCAATGAATCCAGCTATTATAACACTACAACTCCAATCAATCTAAACCAGCTGAAGATGATGGGAATTATAGTCCAACAACAGCTGGAAAGCTCTTGGTTCCTACCCTTGGGCTAATCGACAATGATTGGCAGAGGATATTGAGAGTTTAGTACATACAACAGCTGGACAGCCACAGGCTGCCCATCCATGCTGAACACATTTATAATTTGTAATACAGGCACAACGAAACAGGCTTAATAACTAGTTACCCTTTGTATGTTATGTGCATTTGTTTCCTAATCCATTCTGCAGGTAGCATCTGTTCTGTATCATATTACTTATACGCACCTGATCTATTCATATCTTCATTGTGTGTGTGTTGGGGTGGGGGTAAAAATAAAGAAATAAACCACTAGAGTTGCAGTCCTTATCGGCTGATTTTTAAAATGAAAGTGTATTAAAATACACATGCACGCACACAGCTTTTGCTTAAAGGCGCAGTAATGATTTATTGTGAAAAACGTGTTGTAGAAATGTTCCTGTTCAGTATAACAAGGGTATTCCCACCACTGCAAGATTCTTCATGTAAGTTATTAAAGCAAAATGTTTGTTTTTTAATTAAACTGCAATTTTCTGTTCTGGTCAGCTATCACTTTCTTTAGGGAACTCTAGTATATGAGGTAACCTGTTTCAAAGAGTGTATTAAATACCATCTGGTCCCTAGCTGGTGCTGTTTCTAACCATTAAAAAAAACTGTTGAGCTGTAATCACTTGTGAACAAAGCATCTTCCAGAATTGTTGCTCTACTCAGCAGAGAAAGTCCTATAACATGTTTTGTCATAATTAAGGATTCCTGTTGATTTAACTTTATTAGTTTTAGCTTTTCATGACTGCTGTTTTTGATTAAGAGCAAATTCAGACTTTTTCTTTATTCTTGTTAAAGCTTCAGTGATGTAGAGCACGTATTTATATTTTCACTATTTGTTCAGAACGTTACTGATAAAACTTTTTGACATCACTCCTCAGTTTTTTTTTTTTTTACCAAACCATGATGCCCCCATTTTTAATTAATTAATTTTAAGAGTTAAAATAAACGTAGCCCCTTGCATGCATACTTATACAATTCTTTTGCATTTTATTTGAAAGAAACCAATTAAGTGTACATCCAGTTTTTGCCACTTACTTTTCTATAAATTCAAAAAATAAAAAAATATAAATGGGAAAAGTCTTAGGCCACTCAAAAAAATTAAAACCATTTATCTGAACAGTAAGTGTTTACTTGTTTGAAAAAAAAAATCTATATAACATATACATAATATATAATATGTTGTGTGTGTACCGGTTCATGTAATACAGGCTCCACACCAAAATAATGTATATCCTACATGCAGACATGGCAGAATGTGTATTTCACTTTGATACCCCTCTGGCACTCAGACAGTTAAAGCTTTCTCTCGAGATGACACAAACTATGCCTTCTGGGCATCTGATAACAGTACATTTTCCTGGATAATGTGAAAGGTGAAACATTGTTTCCATTTAGATGAATAGGTAGACATGCACACCTGGGTTCTCAGTCACTGTCCCTGGTGTAGACTGCCACAGCCTTAAAGCAGAAGTTAACGCCTAATAATAATAACCCCTTCTGACTTACCTTACTATGGCCAGAAAATCCTATTGGCCCGTATTAATTTTTCACTTGTGCTTTTGTTTAACCCTTTGAGTGCCAGAGAGGTATGCCTACCTATCTGGCATTCAAGGGGTTAAGAGTTGACACCTCCAGGCAGTCTCAGATGTCATGTCTATGGAGGACGACAGGAAAAAAATTAGTTCCAGTGCGCATGCCAGTCTTAACCCTTTAAGGAGCAGAAGGGGGGGATGTGCATTAAAGCGGTTACCTTTGGCACTCAAAGGGTTAAGGCTCCTTACTTAACCCTTAAAGGTTTAAATAAGAAGCCTTCAGTGGGAGGAGTTTGGGGTCCATGTTTTGCAATCAAGAGCAACAACTGCCTTCATGGACATTAGATCCGCTAGCTATTAAAATTACATTTTGGAACAACAGCCCACAGAGAAATGTTTTCAGACCATAATAAGGTAACAGGGGTTTTACTGCTAGGACATGTTGATATTTCTTTAAAAAACAAAAACAAATTGGTATTATACACATTTAACACCTTTAACCCTTTGAGTGCCAGAGGGGTGCTCAAAGGGTTAATAAAAACATCTGTCATCCGAGGGGTTAAATAAAAAATACTCCAAGTGAGCTAAAATAAAAAAAATAAAAAAATAATCCTTTATTTCATTTTAGATTTCTAAAATCTAATCCTAAACGTGCCTTCCCAGTGCCTGTGTAGACAGCTGCGTTACTATTCAACTCAATCACCTATTGATCTGTTTCTGTTTGTGCAGCATAGAATGAGCAGCGGGATTTAAAGGGATAGTAATACTTAAGTATTACTGATCCCTATAGCAAAGTACTACTTAAAAAAAACATATTGCCCCCAGTGTCATCTCTCAAACCTTTATGATTTGAGAGATGAATGCTTCTAAAGTTGCCCTCTCCCTCCCCCTTCTCCGTAGTCAGCATTCTAGCTGACTCAGGGATTAATAATACTTAAGTATTACTATCCCTTTAACACCTTAAAGGGATAGTAATACTTCATTCAACTTTATTTTATTCTGTAGGCATTAAAAAAACATGAAGAACGATATAAGTCTCATCTCTCAATCCTTTATGGTTTAAGAGATATTTTTTTTAATGCCTACAAAATAAAATAAAGATAAAACGAAGTATTACTATCCCTTTAAGTACCCATGACATGCCAGGACCGTAACAGCGGTTCTGCACTTAGTGACTGTCCTGGCACGTCATGGAATGCAGGGGTCCCCATCCGGCTTGACCCCTGATTCATTTTTGCAAAAAAACATGCTCCTATGCACTGCACAGCTGGTTGTTAAGGGGTTAAGGAACGACTAAATTGGACATATGTCTAAATAATTTGGAGCAATTCAGGCAATTAGTTGGAGACCACTCTAGCATTCAAGTAGTTAAAAGCCCCACTTAAACTGGTGGAGGGAAACCCGAGGAGCTCTCCCACCACCACCAGCTTTTTCAGGACTACAGTTCCCATTATCTCCAGACAGCCACCAGCTGCCCTTGGGGACCAGTCGTATAGTCCTGAACAGCTGAAGGGCATACCTGGGAATTGCCTGGTCTCAACACAGTGGGAAAACACGCTGGGCTGGAGATGAGAGTGCCAAAATTACATAGTTTGCCTCATAATGTTGGCCGGACTTAACCCTTTGAGTACCTGAGAGGTATCCAGTGCATTGAAATGCATTGGAGACCTTTCTGGCACTCAAAGGGTTAATTGGCATACCTGCGAACTTGCTCATCTTGAGCCCACAGAGATAAGCTGTCATAAAGGGGTGGGGCTTAATTGGGAAGGCGTGGCTTATTCATATTTGAGTCATAAAGTGGGCGGGTGGGAAGTGGGCAGAACAGGGTGGAAAGGAGAAGTGGGTGGGAAGTGGGAGGAACAGGGCAGGAAGGAGGAGAAAATCACCACTGCCACAGAATCAGTCTCTGCCCCAGGAGACCTGGTAATTGTCTGAAAACTGGAGTCTCCTGGACATATCTGGAGAGCATACCTCCCAACTGTCCCTCTTTAGGAGGGACAGTTCCTCTTTGAGACCTAAATCCCCCTGTCCCTCTTTTCTGCCATGTTGTCCCTCTTTTTAGGACATCAGAGTGAGTGGTGTATATGTTAGTCTATCACATTGCTCCACAGCAATGAAATTCACATAAATGTTTAGTTAATCTTTAGTATATGTGTTTTTAATTGAACCTGTGTAAATAAAATACTTTGGTCTTGATGTAAATCATTTATTTAGTTACACAAAGAGGTGTCAGTAGGTGACAAAGTAACCTAAAAATTCCCTGCCCACCAGCCACGCCCCTAGAAACACCACCTAAAACACAAGTGTCCCTCTTTGGCCATTTGAAATGTTGGGAGGTATGGGAGAGTTCCCAGGTAAGTGATGCAGCATTATAAGGTTGAAAGGCGTTGTTTGCCCTGACATGGGCAAGGAAGTGGGTGGATTGAGGGTGGTTGAATGAGTGGTAAAGTGGATGACTTTAAAATCAGTTTTGCCTATTAATAAAAAATGAATAGTGTACTTGGCAATTTGAGCGTTTTTCCTAAGATGCACTGTTTTCTTTATTTCTGTAAGAGAAATTTCTAAGTCCTACCCTCAGTGCGAACTTCCATCTTGAAAGAATTTGCATGATTATTCCTCGTTATCAGTTTAATCCATCCCACTCATGGAAACTGATACCTTTTAACAACTTTGACTTAGAAATTAGACTTTTTAATGTAATCGCGAGAAGTACGTTGCTGGACAGGCTGCGGTACAGCTCTGTATCGCTGCCTGTCAATCTTCGCCTCTTCCCCTCCCCAGTTGCTCCCAGTTACCACCTTCTCTGATAACGGAGGAATCCAGCATGTGACCTGCCACGCTCTCTTTCCAATGACGGCACTCCAGCGCACATGCTGGATTTCCCTGTCAGAGGAGGAGGTGGTAACGGAGAGCAACTGGGGAGGGGAAAAGCCAAAGATTGACAAGCTGTGATACAGAGCTGTACCATAGCCTGTCCTGAATGGACGTCTTCCGATTACATTAAAAAGTCTAATTTCTCTGTCAATACAGCATTTAAAAAAAAAAAAAAGATTGAAAATGTATTGGCATGGAAGATTCATATATGAAGGACTTTACTGGAGGTGAGAGTTCCCCTTTAAGAAGGTCAAGTGAGATGATTTTTCTTGACATACAAGTAAGTTATTCAGATTTCTATAACCAAGTCAAAGAACAAAGCTCTGCTTACATTAGATTGACTAAATCATAAATCTCTAAAACTATTAGCCTGTTTGCAAAACAAAAAGCACAAGGCACAGAAAGCTGAGATAGATATATTTAGTGTGACTATAAACCCCTTTTGGAAGCCAGAGATGTATCCCTCTGCCATAAACGCCAAAAGAAAAAAACAATCCACCCCATTCTTTTCCTCTCTTACGGATATGTGTGTAACCAAGTATTGTACAATTACACTTACAAGCAATTCTGTATGAGAGCACTCTCGTCACACAATAGAGGACCCCTTAATTATACACTAACGATAAACCACTGGTAACCCACCCCCCTGTTATTGCCCAATCAGCAGCCTCCAGCAGTCTTCAGCAGCGTTATCTGGTCCCCCCAGCTGGTATGTCCTTGAAGCATAAAGCCCTTATTGTACTGGAAAAGAAATTACCAAACTGACCTTGCAAACTAACTCTATATTTCAACTAATTTAAAACTCCTATTTTTCTAATGGAGCGAAAGTATTCATGCATATGCACTGCTTTTAAAGGTACAGTACACTTATTAGAAAAAGATTATAGGATATAGCTTTTTCCCCAACATGTGTTAAAAAAAAAAAAAAAAAAAAAAAAAAAAAGTGGAGGAGTTCTGGGGCAAACCATTTATACTTTAGGGAAGAGCTAAAAATTCCAAAAATTTCCATTCATATAAATGGGGTTTTTAACCCCTTGAATGCTAGAGAGGTCTTTCCAATGCGCTAGAGACCTCTCTAGCATTCAAGGGGTTATAATCCCAATTTAAATCAATGGGATGTTTTAGTTCTCCCCTATAGTGCAAATGGTTTGCCCCAGTACTCGTCCACTTTTCTTTTGAACATACGGCTGTTAGAAACCCACATACATATGGCTGTTAGAAATCCACATACATACGGCTGTTAGAAATCCACATACCTACGGCTGTTAGAAATCCACATACATACGGCTGTTAGAAATCCACATACATACGGCTTTTAGGAATCCACATACATACGGCTGTTAGAAATCCACATACATACAGCTGTTAGGAATCCACATACATACGGCTGTTAGAAATCCACTTACATACGGCTTTTAGGAATCCACATACATACGGCTGTTAGAAATCCACATACATACGCCTGTTAGAAATCCGCATACATACGGCTGTTAGAAATCCGCATATATACGGCTGTTAGAAATCCACATACATACGGCTGTTAGAAATCCGCATACATACGGCTGTTAGAAATCCGCATACATACGGCTGTTAGAAATCCACATACATACGGCTGTTAGAAATCCACACACATACGGCTTTTAGGAATCCACATACATACGGCTTTTAGGAATCCACACACATACGGCTTTTAGGAATCCACATACATACGGCTTTTAGGAATCCACATACATACGGCTGTTAGAAATCCACATACATACAGCTGTTAGAAATCTGCATACATACGGCTGTTAGAAATCCACATACATACGGCTGTTAGAAATCCACATACATACGGCTTTTAGGAATCCACACACATACGGCTTTTAGGAATCCACATACATACGGCTGTTAGAAATCCGCGTACATACGGCTGTTAGAAACCCACATACATACAGCTGTTAGAAATCCACATACATACGGCTGTTAGAAATCCGCATACATATGGCTGTTAGAAATACATACAGCTGTTAGAAATCCACATACATACGGCTGTTAGAAATACATACAGCTGTTAGAAACCCACATACATACGGCTTTTAGGAATTCACATATATACGGCTTTTAGGAATTCACATACATACGGCTGTTAGAAATCCACATACATACGGCTGTTAGGAATCCACATATATACGGCTGTTAGAAATCCACTTACATACGGCTGTTAGGAACCCACATACATACAGTTGTTAGAAATCCACATACATACGGCTGTTAGGAATCCACATACATACTGCTGTTAGGAATCCACATACAGTCCCCTCAGCTATAACTCCATGTACGTGGTGTTCATAATGCAATCATTTTGCAGTCCCTGCTTTAGTAAAATTGCTTTGGAAATGGAAAGGACATTTCATCTGAATCATTTATTACATCCGTTCTCTGCTTTCTTTTTTTGGGGGAAGTAAATTTGGCAGCTTTTCTGTTGCTTTTTCACATTTGACTTGAATACGTGAAAAATTTGTTTTTCTCTTTTGTTTCTTTCTTTGAGGAAGACTTTCTGTTTAAATACGAGGGTGTTACGCAGATAAGTAATTCCAATGCATAGCAACTGTACAATGTGAGTGAGAAGGGGGTGGATTAAAATACCTAAAAGTTCACAGTATTTCAGTGCAGTATCCTCTAAAGCAGATCTGTCCAAGTTCAGTCCCAGGGACCACCAACAGGCCAGGATGTAAGGATTTCCCTGATTAAGCACAGGTGAGTCAGTCACAATGAGTGATCTACTGATTAACTCATCTGTGCTTAATCAGGGAAATCCCGAAATGTTGGCCTGTTGGTAGCCCCTGAGGACTGAACTTGGACAGCCCTGCTCTAAATGGTACATGCCCGAGCTTCATGCACTTGAATTTCCTTTGCACCTCAGAATCCGGATCACTCTGGGGCAGTGGAGGGCAACAAAAATACAATACAATACAATCCCTATAATTTAGAGCCAGACAGTAGCTGGAGGGTCTCAGGTTGTCTGTTCTTTCTCTGTGACCCCTACTGCATTGCAGACTTTCATATAGCTTCTTGGCCTTTAACCCCTTAGAGTCCGGTGACGTACCCGGACCATCAAGCTGGTCCGGCACTTAAGGACCAGTGACGGTCCTGGTAAGTCATGTACTATTACTCACCGCGCTCCTGCAGGAGCGCGGTGAACAATACCGGGGACTGAATTTGATCGCTCCAAGACCGGAGCGATCTCTTTCAGTCCCTCACTTTGCCGTGCCGCCCCACGTGATCAGTCACGTGGGGCGACACGCCGAAATTCTCTATCTGGTCCCCTCGTTAAGGGGTTAAAGGGATAGTAATGTGTCAAAATAAAAGCAACTCCAATTAATCTTCATAGTATTTGGGTCATTGAGAGTGTTATTTCAATACTGTCAGAGTTGTAGTTTGAGTAATTGAATGATAAAGTATCCCCCCTCCCGCCCCTATTACCTAGCCACCTCCCTTCAGATGTGGAATCTGGTCTTGAGCTCACAGCAAGGGACAATCTTCTTACTGTGAGAGCAATGAAAGCCCTACCCACCTTTACAGGTTTTTCAGGTTTTTCCCTTATGCTGATGATTGTCCCTCTCTTCGAACCATCTGGAAAACACCTTTCTGTTCTGAGGTGAGCAGTGTTACATCAGTATAAGGGGCGGGAAGGGGATATTTTATCATTCAATTACTCTTGAACTACAACTCTGACAGTATTGAAATAACACTCTCCATGGCCCAAATACTATGAAGATTAATTGGAGCTGCTTTTATTTTGAAAGATTAGATAGTAATGTTTCATAATAAAAGCAGCTCTAATTATTAAACTATTAACCACATATAAATCTATGGCAGAGCCATAGTGGGTGCCTGGTTAGGCCATGATCCACCTAGATTTGGGACAGGCACATCCACACAACTGTCCATAACTTTATTGAATGCTCACCGCCTATTGTTTACTGTTAGGAAGTGTAAACTAAGGGCAAGCTAACATTAAAGTGTTAGTAATGTCCCCAAAAAAGTTTTAATAGATTTGTAGAGGCTAAAAAAATAATTGTATTGCCACAAACACCATCACCCAAATCGCTATGGTTTGAGAGATATTCTCAAAGTTCCCCCCTCCTTCCCCTTCTCTTGATGTCAGCTGTAAAGCTGACAGAAGGAGATCCGCGTCGGCCGACTCGATGAGGCTCTTCAGCACAGCCGAAATCCTGTTACTGCAAAATAATTACTTAATTGGAAAAGTCTACAAAGTGTGCTTGCAAACCAGGCACACTTTGTAGACCTTTACAGTGAAGCAGTTCTTTTGCAATAATGGGATTTCAGCTCTACTGAGGAGCTGCCGGCTGATCCAAAGACTGGGATCTCCTATGGTCAGCTAGACGATGACGTCAGGAGACGTGGGAAGGGAGAACTTTGATTGCGAATATCTCTCAAACCGTAAAAATTTGAGAGATGGGGTTTGTGGCAATACGATTATTTTTTTATCCTCTACAATTCTATTAAAACTTTTTAGGGACATTACTAACACTTTAAGGGAGGCAAATCCTGTAGAGGTAATGACTGGTACAATGCAAACAAATTTTATTGGATAAAATATAATAAAATCACCTCCAAATAGCCTAAGAACCAAGCTTATTACTGTACACTGGCTTGACTCGAAATCCTGTCATCTTTTATGTCTTTCCTACATAACAATCGACAGTTGTTACTCTGTGACCATAAATTAATGAAAAAGCCTGTTTGCCTTGTTTAGGATTAGGGGAAGATTGGTTGTCTGTTACAAAAATAGCAAAAAAAAAGGTGCATCATTATTTTTATGGGTCTCACTTGCTATTGATACTGTGATGCATAAAATGTAATTTAGCTTAATGATGCAATCCAATCACTGTTTACTCTTTGGAGACGTATTTTATAATTCTTCCAAACTGGTTTATTGCAGGTAATGTCATTGAAATGGAAATTAACAAATTATCTCCATAGATTAGTGATAACCATAACATTAAAAGAAAAAAACAGACACACACACTGTAGATTTACATTTACTTGATAATGTGTGTCAGAGATGCTAAGTTATGCAATGGCTCAATTATTGAACTTCTTTTCCAAACGTTTCTTGCCAAAGAAAATTGACTCTCTGTCTAAACAAATTACATAAATTACAGTTTTAAGATTACTTTTCTACCTTTTTCTTTATCTTTATTGATGTGTAAATTAGCAATGAATTTCTTATCCCAGGAAGCAGCAACAGTGTAACTTTTTGTTAGTCAACCTTACATTTTGCTGTACCAGAAAGGTGTTTCAATTTGTTGAACTGATCATGAACACCGGTGATATTAACCCTATCAGTGCCAGAGAGATTTCAAAAACATTGCTCTCAATGGCACTCAGAGAGTTAAAAGCAATGCATTCCGTACCACTCTGGCACTCAGAGGGTTAAACGAAATGTAAATTGTCCTGTTCAGAGAGCATGTATTAATGTTGTTTGTGCTCTTTGTATTGAACTATAAGTGCTAATGACAGCTAATTGGTTGTGATTTGTGCCCACTGCTCTTGTATTCAGAAAGGCCGTTATCTCAACCCATTTGATAATCTTGGACAATCACGGGGATCCCAGGAATCTCTTCTCACTCGGAATATATGTAAGACTAGATTTTCAGAAAAAAAACAGAATCCAGCATGAAGTGCAGAGTATTTACGTGTATATAACACCATTTCATTTTTAGGTGTGGTGTTCCTTAAAGGGATAATCATGTGACACTATAAACATCTGATTATTCCTTATACATTTTAATATTGCTCTGTACTTTTCACAATGTCCATATCGGTATAGTTTTAATGTAATTATATTTTAAAGTTTCCCCTTCCTGCCTTTTTTCCCGACTTCAGTCTTCTTCCTTCAGACCAGAAAGCTGTCGCAGAGGGATTGCAACGGAGACAATATTTTGTGAGCATAAGGAAAACCCAAATCCCCTTTATCAAGGGGGTGCAATATGTCCCTCGTTGCGATATGAGTAAAGAAGAGTGATGTTGGGAAAAGGAGCGGGACATTTTTAAAAACTAAACTACACCGATATGGACACTGCGAAAGGTACAGAGCATTATTAAAAAAAAAAATATAAGGAATAATCAGATATTCATTTATAGCGTCGCATTACTATTTCCTTGAAATCAGTGGCCCAAATGCATCTCAACTGATCCCAAGGTGTGACCTGCTTGGGATTTTTTGCAAGCAAACTTTTTACCTAATTAGGTAGCACACATTAAAGGGATAGTAATACCTCATTTAAACATTTATTTAACATATAGTTCTATATATATAATTACATACAGATTTGTAGTTCAAAAGATATTCAACCTGAAAGTATCCCTCCCGCCCCTTCTGGCCACCTCCCCTTAGATTTGGAATCCGTTCGTGGGACTGGACAGATGCAGTGAGGGACAATCTTCATTCACTAAGTATAAGGAAAATCCTGCTCTTCTTGATGAAGGAAAGCAGGATTTTCCTTTTGCTTACTGAAGATTGTCCCTCGCCACTCTCCATCTGGACCAGACAGAGGATCAGTGCCGCAGAGGTAAGGAGCGGGAGGGGGATCCTTTCTGCTTCAATAGCATTTGAACTACAAATCTGTAAGTAACAATATGTAGTGCAATATGGTAAAAAAAAAAATAGTACATAATACTCGGAGCTCCATTTTTTAAATGAGGTATTACTATCCCTTTAACTAGGAGCATAGCTACCCACCTGCCACTGCTGTCATCTAACTAAATCCATATGCTTAAGAGTAATTGAATGATAAAGTATCCCCGTCCCGCCCCTTTTACCTAGTGTAAGCCACCTCCCTTCAGATGTGGAATCTGGTCCTGAGACCAGACAGCTCACAGCAAGGGACAATCTTCTTACTGTGGGAACAATGAAAGCCCTGCCCCTTTGACAGGTTTATCTGTTTTTTCCCTTATACTAATTGAAGATTGTCCCTCTCTGTGATCATCTGGACAGTCTTGTTGCTCTGAGGTGAGCAGTGTTACATCAGTAAAAGGGGTGGGAGTTGAACTACAACTCTGACAGTATTGAAATAACACTGTCCATGGCCAAAATACTATGAAGATTAATTGGAGCTACTTTTATTGAGATACATTACTATTCCTTTAAAGGGTTAAATGCCAGTATTCCCATTGATTTGATCAATCGCTAGCACTAAGCCAATAACTTAATTTTTGTATAAATAAAGTTCATTCAATTTTTTCTTCAATAGAAAACTGGTATTATTCACCACAATATGTCTCTCACAAAAATGGATTTCTCATAATGTGGCCCACGACTGAAAAATTTGGGATGCCCCTGCTTTAAATGAATACAGTTTTGTTGTTGCCTGTGGTGCAGTTGATTTCCTCCAGAACTGCTCCTGTGTAGGTTACTGAATATCATTCATCAGCTTTAATTGGCTGGATTCATGTTTTCAGCCTTGTCCACCTATCACTAACATGACCATATACGCACACAACACACACAAGAAGAATGTTGTTTTTCTATAAATTAGACCTTCGTCTTTGACTTTCTTTATAGAACAAAACATTGACTCATAAACGATTAAACATTTCATTTGTTTAATAGAATTACTTGCTGAGAAATGTCCTTCATACAACAAAGTCTCTACATTTACTGTGTTTTGCATTTACACTCTGCTGTAGTATTTTTAACCCCTTTGAGTACCAGAGTGTTACACAACGCGTTGCAACACGATGCGTTGAGTACCACTCTGGCACTTAAGGGTTTAACCCCTTGAGGACCAGCCTTGCAGCCAACACTTTAGGACCACGGGGCATTTTTTTTTTTTTTTTTGCTGAAATGGAATAAGAGGTACATAGAGAGTACATATACGTCATGGATCCTTAACCCCTTCCCATCCACTGACATGCCAGGACCGTCACGGCTGTCCGGCACTTAAGCACCGGTGACGGTCCTGGCACGTCACATACTTTTTACTCACAGCGCTCCTGCAGGAGCGCTTTGAGTAATAGCGGGGACTGAAATTGATCACTCCAAGACCGGAGCGATCTTTTTCAGTCCCCCGTTCGGCGTGCCGACACACGTGATCAGTCACGTGGTACGGCATGTCAAAGTTTTTAGTCTGGTCCTTAAAGGACCACACACCCCGGGACCGCTTGTCCTTAAGGGGTTAAGGGGTTTAGAAGGTTATTGTGTCCAGTTAGAAATATAGTAATTATATAGATACACCTTACTGCTGTATGATAGACTCCTAACTAGGTAATTCCTTTTGTTACACACAGTAATTATATAGTTATACCTTACTACTGTATGATGGGCTTCTACCTAGGTAAGTCCTGTTACACACAGTAATTATATAGATACACCTCACTGCTGTATGAAGGACTCTTACCTAGGTAAGTGCTTCTGTTACACACAGTAATTATATAGATACACCTCACTGCTGTATGAAGGACTCTTACCTAGGTAATTCCTTCTGTTACACACAGTAATTTTATAGATACACCTGACTGCTGTATAATGGACTCCTACCTAGGTAAGTGCTTCTGTTACACACAGTAATTATATAGATATACCTGACTGCTCTATGAAGGACTCCTACCTAGGTAATTCCTTCTGTTACACACAGTAATTATATAGATACACCTGACTGCTGTATAATGGGCTCCTACCTAGGTAAGTGCTTCTGTTACACACAGTAATTATATAGATACACATGACTGCTGCATGAAGGACTCCTACCTAGGTAAGTGCTTCTGTTACACACAGTAATTATATAGATACACCTCACTGCTGTATGAAGGACTCTTACCTAGGTAATTCCTTCTGTTACACACAGTAATTTTATAGATACACCTGACTGCTGTATAATGGACTCCTACCTAGGTAAGTGCTTCTGTTACACACAGTAATTATATAGATATACCTGACTGCTCTATGAAGGACTCCTACCTAGGTAATTCCTTCTGTTACACACAGTAATTATATAGATACACCTGACTGCTGTATAATGGGCTCCTACCTAGGTAAGTGCTTCTGTTACACACAGTAATTATATAGATACACCTGACTGCTGTATGATGGACTCCTACCTAGGTAAGTCCTTCTGTTACACACAGTAATTATACAGATACACCTGACTGCTGTATGAAGGACTCCTAACTAGGAAATTCCTTCTGTTACACACAGTAAATATATAGCTACACCTGACTGCTGTATGAAGGACTCCTAACTAGGTAATTCCTTATGTTACACACAGTAATCATATAGATACACCTGACTGCTGTATGAAGGACTCCTAACAAGGAAATCTCTTCTGTTACACACAGTAAATATATAGCTACACCTGACTGTTCTATGATGGACTCCTAACTAAGTAATTCCTTATGTTACACACAGTAATTATATAGATATACCTGCCTGCTGTCTGATGGACACCTACCTAGGAAAATCAATCTGTTATCACAGTAATTATATAGATATACCTGACTACTGTATGATGGACACCTACCTAGGCAAGTCAATCTGTTACCATAGTAATTATATAGATATACGTGACAGCTGTATGATGGACTCCTACCTAGGCAAGTTCTTCTGTTACAGACACGAAGAGACATTTATTCCTAGAGATGTAGTTCTCCTTTAATAAGAATTACTGAACAATTCTGAAAAAAAAAACTAACAGCGCCATAGGGAACAAATAGAAATATTTACCAAATTCTCATTGATTTAAAAGGAACGTATTTTTCGCCTTGATTACTAAAGAGGTCTCACAATGTGTGGGAGACCTGTCTAGTAGACAAGGGGTTAAAAGTCCCATTTAATTAAATAGGAAGTTTTAGATCTTCCCTATGGAGCTATTGGTTTGCTCCTCTCGCATTGTGCATGTGTCCTTTATGGTAACCTAGTTGAAGAGCCCGTGTACACGGGCCACAGTGCCACCCAGCAACGCCCGCGGTGCAGTCATGCGCAGTACAGACTGCCCGCGCCTCATCTGGTAACAGAGTGGGCCGCTCCGAATTCAGACCTAGTCCTCCCTGAGCAGAGAGGACTCCGGTCTGAATACGGAGCGGCCCACTCCATTATCAGCCGCTGTGCGGGCAGTCTGTACTGCGCATGACTTCAGCGCACGCAGCCATCTGTACTGCTCAATGCTTACCACTATGGTAACAATGAATTGGGGGGTCAGTTATATATCAGTGATTGTTCTGCTTTAATTTATTGCTTTCCCCTTATTGTAGCTGTAATATGTTTGTGTAAGTATGGGAGGACTTCAAAGACATTACACTTCTGTAGCTCATCTGCCAGTTCAAATTCACAATGGGATAAATGGATAGTTTCCATCTTTACCTGCCCAGTATGTGACAAGCTCTGTGCGTTATCCTTTGGATGACATTTCAAACAGATGCTCTTTTCTCCCTTGTAAAACTTAATGCTATTTTCAACGTTTGATTTCCCTGAGGTAGCACAGAGGTTTTAAACATGTGCACTGTTAGCATCCAGGCAGAGAGAGCCTTGCTGTACTCTGATATTAAAACCTTGTCGGTTTATGTTTTCGCAGAGAATGTTAATCTTTTATTGACAGGATGGTAAGAAATCTGCTGGAGGCTGTCTTTAACCCCTTGGATAATAGAGTTGACTCTGCTGCATTGCTTGGAGAGGACTCTGACTTCCGGGGGTGTTAACCCTTTGAGTGTCAGTGGTATCCAATGCATTGCGCACCTCTCTGGCACTCAACGGGTTAAACGAGAACTAACACTTCCTGACTATAATTCCCACTCACCATACTATGACTTGAAAGTCCAAATGGCCGTCTATGAACATCTTCAATAAGTCCTAGATGTCGTGTCCATAGAGGCGGACATGACAGTTTCTATCAGGACCACTTGACCTTATATGCTGATCACAGAATAATGTAATCATAACCCTTTTTTGGACCAGAGGGGTGTGCAGTATATTGCTTTGCAATGTGTAGTGCAACCCTTTGGTCATTAACCCTGTGACTGCTAGAGGGGTACTCAACATATTGCAAAGCAATGCCTTGCATACCACTCTGATATGCTAAGGGTTAAAGGGTTTAGTAGACTCATGTAAAATATTGTCACGTATCTCCCAGCTGTTTAAATGGCCAAAGAGGGACACTGGTGTTTTAGGGGGTGTTGCTGGGGGAATTTAAATGATTTAGAGCACGACCTAAAAGTATTTTATTTACAATTATTAATTTATAAACATATGGTGAAGTGTGTTTTATGTCTGTGGAGTAATGTGATACACTTATATACACACACCACACAGTCTGATCTCCTAAACACAGGGACGCCCGGGTGATACACTTCTATACACACACCACACAGTCTGATCTCCTAAACACAGGGACACCAGGGTGATACACTTCTATACACACACCACACAGTCTGATCTCCTAAACACAGGGACACCAGGGTGATACACTTCTATACACACACCACACAGTCTGATCTCCTAAACACAGGGACGCCCGGGTGATACACTTCTATACACACACCACACAGTCTGATCTCCTAAACACAGGGACACCAGGGTGATACACTTATATACACACCACACAGTCTGATCTCCTAAACACAGGGACGCCAGGGTGATACACTTCTATACACACCACACAGTCTGATCTCCTAAACAGAGGGACACCAGGGTGATACAATTATATACACACCACACAGTCTGATCTCCTAAACACAGGGACACCAGGGTGATACACTTATATACACACCACACAGTCTGATCTCCTAAACACAGGGACACCCGAGTGATACACTTATATACACACAACACAGTCTGATCTCCTAAACACAGGGACACCAGGGTGGTACACTTCTATACACACCACACAGTCTGATCTCCTAAACACAAGGACACCAGGGTGATACACTTATATACACATCACACAGTCTGATCTCCTAAACACAGGGACACCAGGGTGATACACTTATATACACACCACACAGTCTGATCTCCTAAACACAGGGACACCAGGGTGATACACCTCTATACACACCACACAGTCTGATCTCCTAAACACAGGGACACCAGGGTGATACACTTATATACACACCACACAGTCTGATCTCCTAAACACAGGGACACCAGGGTGATACACCTCTATACACACCACACAGTCTGATCTCCTAAACACAGGGACACCAGGGTGATACACTTATATACACACCACACAGTCTGATCTCCTAAACACAGGGACACCAGGGTGATACACTTATATAAACACCACACAGTCTGATCTCCTAAACACAGGGACACCAGGGTGATACACCTCTATACACACCACACAGTCTGATCTCCTAAACACAGGGGCACCAGGGTGATACACTTATATACACACCACACAGTCTGATCTCCTAAACACAGGGACACCAGGGTGATACACTTCTATACACACCACACAGTCTGATCTCCTAAACACAGGGACATCAGGGTGATACACTTATATACACACCACATAGTCTGATCTCCTAAACACAGGGACACAAGAGTGATACACTTATATACACACAACACAGTCTGATCTCCTAAACACAGGGACACCAGGGTGATACACTTGTATACACACCACACAGTCTGATCTCCTAAACACAGGGACACCAGGGTGATACACTTGTATACACACCACACAGTCTGATCTCCTAAACACAGGGACACCAGGGTGATACACCTCTATACACACCACACAGTCTGATCTCCTAAACACAGGGACACCAGGGTGATACACTTATATACACACCACACAGTCTGATCTCCTAAACACAGGGACACCAGGGTGATACACCTCTATACACACCACACAGTCTGATCTCCTAAACACAGGGACACCAGGGTGATACACTTATATACACACCACACAGTCTGATCTCCTAAACACAGGGACACCAGGGTGATACACTTATATAAACACCACACAGTCTGATCTCCTAAACACAGGGACACCAGGGTGATACACCTCTATACACACCACACAGTCTGATCTCCTAAACACAGGGGCACCAGGGTGATACACTTATATACACACCACACAGTCTGATCTCCTAAACACAGGGACACCAGGGTGATACACTTCTATACACACCACACAGTCTGATCTCCTAAACACAGGGACATCAGGGTGATACACTTATATACACACCACATAGTCTGATCTCCTAAACACAGGGACACAAGAGTGATACACTTATATACACACAACACAGTCTGATCTCCTAAACACAGGGACACCAGGGTGATACACTTGTATACACACCACACAGTCTGATCTCCTAAACACAGGGACACCAGGGTGATACACTTGTATACACACCACACAGTCTGATCTCCTAAACAGATCGACACCAGGGTGGATAAGAGGGACAGAGGGATTTGAGTCTCATAGAGGGACTGTCCCTCCTAAAGAGGAACATTTGGGAGGGGTAATGTTATGTTCGCCTCTGGGGACATGACATCTAGGATTGCTTGAAGGTGTTGTCTCTTGATCAAATAATAAATTCATAGGGGTCATTAGGATTTTTTGGTCATAGGAAGGTAAATAGAAGGTTATTATTAGGAGCTGTTGGCTCTCCTATAACCTGTTAAGGACCGTGGATGTGCCAGGATCATCATAACTTTCGGTCCTGGCAGGGTAGGAGTTAAATGATCACATCATGCCGGGAAGCTGAAACTGACTGCTCGAAGACTGGATCAGTCAGTTTCAGCTGTTCCCTTGGCGAGCTGGTACTCATTATCACTCACATGTGCTGGCTTGGTGAATGAACTCTATCTGGTCCTCCAGTGTACAAAACCCCCGGTCCTTAAGGAGTTAAAGAACTATGGCTTGTTTAATATGGCAGAACTACTGCTGAGTAAGTCTGCGGTGCTCCCCCGGGACAGGAGCAAATTTTTCTACAGGGCAAATGTTGATATGTTAAGACTGCAAATCATGTCAAGAAACAGTGTTGATCGAGGACCAAAGTATTACAAGTCAAGGTGACTTGTAGTTTCCACAAAAAACACATGTGCAGGCCTTAAAGGAGAAGTGACCTTTTTTTATGAAAACCTCTGTTATAGAGCTTTTCCTGCTGAGTAAAACTAAGGCATTCTCACCGCTGCCAGTTGATTCAAAACTTATAACAGTTCAAATTGTCAAGAAGTGAGTTACAATGGGATTACTTCCTGAGAGTTCAAACTGACAGCATGACTCATCAGCCGAGCCTACCAACAAAAGCCAGGATAGTTTAACCCTTAGAATGCCAGATGGGCACGCAATGCATTACTTTGCAATGCGTAGCATACCCCTCTGGCACTCAAAGGGTTAAATACGGTAAGCTTTATAGACTTTTAGGATACACATAGTATTAAAGCACATTTTATATGCTTTAACACCTTAAGGACCAAGGATGTACATGTACGTCATGGGGTGAATGTGCCTAAAGGACCCCTGATGTACATGTACATCATGGAATTCATGGGTCCCTGCACGGCTGCACACTGTTCCGGGACCTCTGATTCCGATAACGAAAAAAAAAAAACGCTCCGAGGTCCTTAAGTGCTGGCTGTGTGCCCGTGGGCTGGTCCTTAAGGGGTTAATGACCATCTGAGTGCTAGAGGGGTATGCAGGTCATTGATTTGCAATGAGCTGCATATGCTTCTGGCATTCACAGGGTAAATACTATATAACTGTTCTGGGGGTGCCTGGGGAGGTGTGTGTCCCTTTAATTGCTATGAAATGCGTTGGAGACATCCCTACCATTCATGGGGATAAAAACCCTTTTAAATCAATGGGAATATTTATTTGGCATTCTGTGGTGCAGTTGCTTTGCCGCCGAATTGCTCCAGTTATTCTTAGTACATGTATATTTATGACATTTTAAGGGAAGGCACTTACAGATCTTAACCAAAATTAAAGTGGTTTATTAGAAATACATCACGGTTACAGTCAGTATACAAACACGAGATCATAAACAGGGCAGAACAGCCAGCGGAAATGTGCGGGCCGGGAGCCATAAATTCTCTACGTTTCCAAAAAGTTATGATGGAAATTCCAAACATCACATGTAATTTATTAGATCATTAAGATAGAACATAAACCTGTAATATTAATAGCATCATAATCAGTTTAGTCTTATTTTCTACATAAAAGTACAACAATCAACCACACATAAATTTGCTAACCTTACTAAAAATGAGACTCTATGGGCCTTATTCATAATACAGTAGAGGAGCCATTCTGGATCAAACCATTACAAAGGGGGAGGAATTGAAATTTAATACATTCCCATTGGCTAAAGTGGGTTTAAAACCCCCTTGCGTGCTAGTGAGGTCTCCGCAGTAGTGTGTTAGAGACCTTTTTAGCATTCAAGTGGTTAAAAGCACAAATTAACCCCTTACCGCTGATCCGGCTCGCTGGTGGCTGTTAAGGATCACTGAGCTTTTTTTGTTTTCTTTGTGCATAGTATTCTGGGATGGCAGAGCGGCATGCAGCCATGCTGCCATCCCACAATTCCATGACGTGCCAGGACTGTCACCAGGACTTAACCTTTTGAGTGCCAGAGGGGTATGCAACGCATTGCATAGCAATGCGTTGCATATTTCTCTGGCACTCAAAGGGTTAAAGGGGATTTATCCAGGGCCGGTGCCACCTATAGGTGAGGTAGGCACCGGCCTAGGGCACACATACTGGGGGCGCGGGCATGCAGCAGAGAAGAGCTGCGCCCGCACTCACACAGCAGAGAAGAGCTGCTCCCGCACACACCACAGGGGCTACTTTAGCCTGTACTGTGGAGAGAGGCGTTGTCACACGTCATGTCTGTAGCCATCGCCGTGTCGGACACTCCAGTAGTAAGTTCAGGTTAAGCTTGTCAATACGGCGTTTGGCATGTCACTGTCTGTTTTGAATGAAATTGAGTTTATTCTTCTCCCAGTGAATGGCGTGATGGTGCCCCTGGGAGCAGGGTTAACCCTTTGAGTGCTGCTATGCTAGAGAGGTATTCACAGCGTTATGGAGTTATGGAGGATATTTTTCATGTTATGAACAGGTTAACCCTTTGAATGCTGATGTGTTCGAGAGGTAGCCAAAACGTTATGGTGGATATTTTTCATGTTATAGATAGGTTAACCCTTTGAGTGCTACTGTGCTAGAGAGGAATCCAAAGCGTTATGGAGGATATTTTTCATGTTATGGATAGGTTAACCCTTTGAATGCTGATGTGTTCGAGAGGTAGCCAAAACGTTTGAGTGCTAATGTGCACTAAGGGTCGATAAGGGGCCAGGTTGGCTACATAATGGCATTATTTGCTTCAATTACATTTCTGAATATGTGATATGATAACTTCGTCATCACATCACTGGGAATCTGCCGCAAATAATGCCATTTTGTAGCCAACCTGGCCCTGCATCTCCACCAGGAATTCAGACAGCATTTTATGGGAGCGGTAAGTCACAGGCAACAGTTTTCCATTGAATGTGCTCAAACTGACAGTGTACAAACTGTCAGGCAGTGGTGCAGCTGTTACTCACTTTCTGATAGTGTGCATGGTTATAGCAACTGCCAGCAGTGGAAGTGCTCTTGTTTTATTACCCAGCAGGAAAAACCCTATAACATATATATATAGGCTTTCACTGAAAAAAAGCTTACTGTTCCTTCATAGAGACATTTTAATGAATTACTAGGGGCCTTATGTTCGAAAGGAAAGTGGAGGAGTTCTGGAGCAAACCATTTGCACTATAGGGCAGAACGAAAAATTTAAAAAAATTCCCATTGATTTAAATGGGGATTTTAAGCCCATGAATGCTAGAAAGGTCTCCAACACGCTGTGAAGCAATGCGTTGAAGACCTCTCTAACATTCAAGGGGTTAAAATCCCCATTTAAATCAATGGGAAGTTTTAGTTCTCCTTATAGTGTGAATGGTTTGTCCCAGAACTCCTCCACTTTTCTTTTGAACATACGACCCTTAGTACTTTTTCTTATTAAAGCCAGGGTTGCACTGTACAGCCCACAAACAGCCCATGTTAGGTGTTAGATGGTCAGAAAACAGACCACTGAGTGGACACTGGTACCAGACATGACCTGGAGCTTGTGTCTCAGAACCAAAAACATGACATAGTTGCTCTTAAGCCCATAGATGGCTAATGTCAGGACAGAAATCATTTCTCTAGCAATCTGAGGACTGCTGTGTTAAATTCCACATGGCTGGACTGTGAGATTGGAAGTCTAATAGATCAGTCCATAGAGGAAGCAGTGAAGCAGCACAGGGGGTCACTTTTCACAGTCTACTCTATCGCTGATCTGCCAGGATTCTCTGTTCAGCATCAGCTTCCTCAGGAGGCCAGAGCCAAGAGACAAAGATCCGCCGAGGGGGAAATAGCGTCATCGTAATTGCTTTTCTAAAGTATAACTAACTGGTCATAGTAATAAACCCACTTATCTTACTATGGCCAGAATATCGTAATGTACCCTAGGAATGTTGCCGTTATGCCTTTGCTCAGGAGATGACACCCAGGACTGATTGTAGATGTTATGTCTATGGAGTCACACATCACTGATTCTAGCAGGCCATGTGACTTCAAACCCTGCTCATGGCACATAGTAATCTTAACTCTTTAAGGACCACAGGGGTGTGCATGCACTCTGCATGCTTCAGTTTGAATAAATGCCAGCACCTGTCATGTCCCCTTCCAAGGCTATGACCTCCTGGCTGAAGACCCTATCGCTTGAACAAATGCACATGGGCAAAATTTGTGCAGGCCATTAGAATTTTCTGTCCATAGTAAGGTATGTGTCTGTGGGGTTATTATTTGGAAGTCTTGGTTCTCCTTTAAAGGACAGTTACCATGAATACATCTCCCCACCGAGGGATTTGCCCCACAATTGATCCAATGTCTTTTATTGCATTTCCTCCTTTGTGTGAAAAGAAATGAGCAGTGAATAGGAAGAGCTCTTTCATTGCTACTAGACAAAATGTGATACCATGCTAGCCATAGAAAATGCAGGAGTCTGGTAGAGTAAAACAAAGGAATTAGTTTTACTCTATCAGAGCTCATAGTATCCATCTTGAGAGCGGCATCAGAAAGAGGCTTGGAACGCGGCAGCAGAAGACATCCTTCACAGTGATGTCACCGAAGGGAGTCTTTTTGACAGCGTGAAGAGGATGCCAAGGATGTTTGCTGGATGCTAGTTCCAGTCTGGGGATCAGCATCAGAGTACTTTGCTTTGAGTGTATCTGGGTCTGTGAGCTATTTCCAGAGCAACTCATTTCTGTGAGTGCATAGCCTTATGGGGGTCTTGGGTTTTATGTGGTAGATTTTTAAAATCATTTTTAATAGTAAACTCAGGTTTCCTTTCCTTGTTTGCATTCCCTTTCTTTTCTTTAGTTGGTTTATCCAGGTTCAAGTAGACACATCTTGAATATAGATAGGATTGAGCATGAGGATTGGACTGAGCACATTATGGACTTAAAGGGATAGTAAGTAATGTTTCAAAATAAAAGCAGCTCCAATTAGTCTTCATAGTATTTCGGCCATAGAGAGTGTTATTTCAATACTGTCAGAGCTGTAGGCTTGAGCACTATGTGAATATTTTTTTTTTCTTTCTACCAAAGCAAGAAGTATGAGAACCGATGTATAATGGAATGAACTTGGCAGCTTTTCCTGCTAGTTTCAACATACAGTAGACCTCTGGGTGCCGGAGAGGTATCGCTGGCACAGAGAGTGTTAAATACATAACAAAGTAATGCAAAAAGCTTTATGACAGTTGTTTTGTTTGTGTTCTGTTCGGGAGGAGGGAGATGGTATTTGGTTATGGAAAAAAGGAGAAGGTGAGAACTACAGGGACGCTTGTAACAAATGACACAGAAAGCCTTCAGCAGTAAAATTCCTTTGCATATGCTCTTGAAAATGTGTTAAAATTCCATTTATATACACGTGTTTTGAAAGTTTGGTATTTATTTAAATATTCACAAAGGCCTCTGGGAAATGCAGGCAGGAGAACTTGCATAAAATTTTAATTTACATTTATTACGTTAAGAGGAAAATGCTCTGTAAAGTCTCAAAATGTATATTTTTTTCTTTTGCTCAAAGCGTAATATATCAACACTCTCCTACAGAACTAATGATTTTTTTTTCCATGTTATACTGTTACTGTGTCCTTTGGAATACACTATTTTTATTTTACCTTTTGAGCTCCAGAGAGGTACACAACACACTCTGGCACTCAAAGGGTTAAGTGCTTTTTATTTTTTTTTCCTAATTTATTGGGTTGTATGCAGAAAGAGCAAGAGGAGTTAATCTGGTGCAAGTCTCTTCATCATGGGGAGGCAAATGAAAATTACTTTGATTTAAATAGGGTTTTTTGGCCCTTGAAAGCTATTGAGCTTTGCAATGCATTGGAGAGCTCTCCTGTTTTCAGTGGGTTGAAAGCACCATTTTAGTCAATGGGAGTTTACAGTATAGTGGTTTTACGTTACCTACCACCCAAGTATTCAAGCCTGGCCTGACTGCAATAGAGGGCCATTCTGACTGGAAGTCAGCAGGCAGGGCCTGGACGGGGGCTACTGGGTAACAAAAGGAGGGGGGGTATTTAAGCAGGATCTGTTGGGGAGGTCTTACTTTTGCAATGAGACTTTGTAATCTGCACCATCCCTTGATCCCCTATTGCATTGTTTATTCCCTTATGTCTTTTAACCCTTTCCTTTTTTCAGTCTTGCCGATATCTATGGTTGTTAGGTTAGGACTGTTAGTGCTGGGAATAGATAGGGTAGAATTCATTGTTACTGGACAGGTATCTGTTACTATGCTGTAAATCCTGTTTATGTGATTGTTATTTCTTTCAGTTGTAATATGTGGTTTGTTAATAAAATTGTCATGGTGGGTTGGTGTGGCCTAGGGCCAGCCTTCCAGGTAAAACTGGCCCCCACAGGGGCATGGGTAGGCAGCATAGAGCTGACCCAAGCAGGGTTACATGCTTCCCTAAGGGTGGCTGGCATGGGCTTATGCTATCTCCTGCCTGTACCTGCAGGGGGCTGACGCATACCAAGATTGGTAATTGGTTTTGAGGGCTGGTCCAGGGTCCTAACCAGCTGTGCCATGGCCTTTATCCCCACTTTGGTGTCTGGTGCTAATTTTTGATCTGGTATATATATTTATGGTCTGAGGCTGGTACCAGTCTTACAATCAAGGAGTTGAAAATGTCATTTAAATCAATAAGATTTTGGGGACTTAATTTGTCCCCTATGGTGCAGTTGGTTTGCTCCAGAACTGCACCTCTTTAGCTTATTAAATTGCATTATATTATATATTCACCCCTGGATGAAGATTAGCCCATTGAGTGCCAGAGGGGTATGCAACACATTGCAGAGCAATGCATTGCATACCCCCTGGCACTCAAAGGGTTAAGAACCTGTTATTTACAGTGACAAATATTACAACATTCGCTAAAAATAAAGTGTACATTTCTACAGAATCATACTTTTCTTTTGCACTATGTCAATGTAAAATGACTTGGGTTCATTGAAAATCTCAGGAAGTACAAAAAAAAAGACTTGCATTTACTGCAAAATACAGATTTTTTTTCCTCCTATCTTGGTTTGCAATACAATTTATGGCTCTTGGTAGCCATGGGATATTATAATTGAAACCACAGCAAATTTTATAGCCTGAGAGAATAAGAAAGAACCTTTTAATCTACAGTATATTAACAATTTGCTGCATGGCCTCTGTTCATGGTGTCAGCTGCAAATTAGAAAGCCGAGCTAGACTTCATTTCCAGCGAAGCACAAGGATATGGCTGCCTTGCTCTCACCCCATAATTAAGTCCACTAATTCTGTAAAATAAGTCAATAAGTAATAAACGGATTGCTAAGGACAGGGTCATCACTTGTGGAGGTGTGTGGTTAATTGCTGATCTGTCATTAACGTAATACGGACCAGAGAAGTGGGTAGAAAGGTGTAGAATTACCCTGGGGCATTGAGGGGAATTAACATTTTTTTTTTCTTACTGCTCTGAACCTAACATTACCTATTAACCGTCTGAATGCCAGAGGGGTATCAAATGCAATGCAATGCGTTGGATAACCCTGTGGTACTCAAAGTGTTATTAATATAACTAGGAACTTTTTCTTCTGGACTCACTGGAGGGGGAGACCTGTGGTGGCGTTGAGGGAGACAAATGATGCAATTTGCTTTAAAAGGGGGTGGGGCTTAATCGCGACTAGGGGCGGAGCTTCAGAAAAGTATAAAAGTATAGGGGAATAGGCTGGGGAAGAAGAGGGAGCGGGCAGAGATTGGATGGAACAGATGGGGAAGGAGCACCAATGGGCAGAGTTTCTTAAGAAACTGGCCACACCCAGAGAATCAGACTATGCCCATGAGATCTGGTAATGCAAAGTCAAAACCAGAGTCTCGGGGGCAAACCTGCAGAGTTCCCAGCTATGGTTATTAACCCCTTGAATGCTGGAAGTGTCTCAAATACAGGTATTCACAATATCATGGAGACCTGTCTAAGATCCAAGGGGTTAACCCTTTGAGTGCCAGCGGGGTATCCATGGTGCTCAATGCATTGGATACCCCGCTGGCACTCAAAGGGTTAAACAGTGCTATGGGAAGGAGTGAACTTTGGATGTCTGGTGGTGTAAACGTTAACATATTGGATGCCAGGTATCCTCCAATTGCCTCCCCTAGAATCCAAGTGGTTAAAAGAACAATACACTTTTTTTAAATGAAAGAAACATGTTATTGGTGGTTTTCTGCTGAGTACAAGATTTTTCCATTCAATTTCAGTATTAAAATGCAGTTTTCTATTTGTGTTGGAAGGGGGCTCTGGTCCCCTCACTTACTGTGGGTAGCAGTTGTCAGTCATTCAACCTTTCCAAGATAGAGTATTATAAAAAGTTGTCTTTTTGGATAGCAGGGGGGAGATGCATGAAGGCGTGATAAAGATGTGATAAATCAGAGTTGTGTTCTCCAGTGATAGCACTTCTCCAAGGCCGTTGCTATTCTCTTGAGGTTTGGAGATATTAGTGCATAGGCTCCACAAAATGAGATAGAAACTAGAGAACTGATATCACTGGAGAACACATCTCCGCTTTATCACCTCTTTATCACATCTTCGTGCATAACCCCAGTTAGCTCTTGCTGTTTGATTTAAAAAAAAAAAAAAGTTTGAGCTGTAAATATTATAATATTATATATTATTATATAGAACATAAGTTTTACTCATCAGGAACAACCCTTTAACCTATATATATTTCTCATAAAAAGTGTACTGCTCTATTAAACATGGTACACCCCTTGTCCTGCTGTGTGGAATTGTCCTTTTGCTTGTAAACATTTTTAAAGGGATAGAAATATTTTGCAACACAGCTCAGTTTCTTCAGCATAAGGAATAGTACTGCAGCCTGAGGCTCTTATTCTCCAAAACTGTATAGTTACGATGTAATTTAATGCTGAAGTTGATGCCTCTGGCCCCTTTTACTGTTCTGATGCCTCTTCCCCTCAGATCTGAAGTCCGGTCATTTGACCAGACAGATTACAATGAGGAACAATCTTCCCTCAGTCAGTATAAGGAAAAACCTGCCCTCCTTGTCAAAGGAAGGCAGGTTTTTCCTGAAGATTGTCCCTCGCTATGATCCACTGTCGAATTTCAGCCTGAAATGTTGACATTGGAAAATGGGGTGGGAGGGATCAACCTCAGCATAAGATGACATCATAACTATACTGTTTTGGAGAATAAGAGCATCTAGGGTTGCCACCTTTTCTTCAAAAAAATACCGGGCATGGCATTCCCTCCATAGGCTTAACATTGGACAGAAGCCAATTTTTTACTGGCCTGTCGGTAAAATACCGGCTGGGTGGCAACCCTAAGAGCATCAGCTGGCAGTACTATTCCTTATGTTGAACAAACTAAGCTGCTTTGCAAATGAAATATTACTGTCCGTTTAACCCCTTAAGGACTATGTGACGTGCTATGACTGTCACGGTCCTTATACCCTTAAGGACTAGTGATGGTCATAGCACGTCACGTACTTTTTACTTACAGCGCTCTACCGGGAGCACTGTAAGTAAAAACGGGGCCTAAAATTGACCGCTCCAAGACTGGAGCAATCTCTCTTAGGCCTCAAAGCAGCGCGCCGGTACACGTAACAGGTCACATGTACCAGCGCATCGGCAAGGATCAAAGTGATCCTTAAGGGAAGGTAACTTCCCTGGACCACTGGTCCTTATGGGGTTAAAGGGAAGTGTCATCTTGTGTTGGTGTCCCTCTTATAAGGAAGGCATTTATGGTTGTGTACTACTTTATTGATTCTGTGTCCATATAGACCTCTTTTTTTACGTATTCATATGGGCTGCTGTTACCTGTAGATGATTTTGCCACTGATAATAGACCTAGTTCTTTAGCAGCAGTGCCACTTTAACCCCTTGAATGCCAGAGGGGGTATGCAACGCATTGCTATCCCTCTGGCATTCAAAGGGTTATAATCTCAGGCCATATAAGTACGGCAGTTAGGAAATGCAAGTTTGTGCTGTATTAATTTTGTGTTTTATTCAGCAAGACAAGCCTTACTATCTACTAAGCTATCTATAGATCTTTCGATCAATGTTATTAGTCATTGGTTTTAGGAGGACTCGCTTTTAAAAATCATCTTTGCCTGTGTGCTATTAATAGTACACATGGATTTAAAGGATGATTGTAGAAGATGCATTCACAGGACTCTCAAAAGGATGCAAACAGGAGGTAAGTTTCATCTGTCAGTGTTCTGGCCTAAACTCTAGTGTCTTCATAGTTGCCAGAATTTAGGCCGAAACGTTGACCGATTTAGTATAGAAACATAGGATTTGACAGCAGATAATAACCATTTGGCCCATTTAGTCTGACCATTTTTCCTACTATAAAAACCTCAAACCTTGCTTAGCCCTTGTTCATGCCATATTTAAGACAGCCTTATGCCTATCCCTGTCATGCTTAAATTACCTCGCAGTAATAACCTCTACCACATGTGCTGGTAGGCTATTCCACTTTTCACTCAGGTGATGGCAACAGGACAGTACCTCTCTTTCCTCATACTTGCTGCCCACCAGCTGCACAACATGAAAGAAAGAAGGTGCCCAATAACGTAATAATGTTTTGCCACACGTTACAAAATACAAAGGTAGATAAGTCACTCACATTGAAATTCAATCAAAATGGGAATATTCACAAATGACACTCTCTAACATTCAGAGAAATTCACCTGTCTCCATTCTGTATACATCAGGATCAGCAAAAGCATGAAGAAAAGTATGCATTCCAGACAAAATATATATAAAAATGCATTTAAATATATTAAAAGAAATATACATCTAAAATTATATAAATGCCTTCTTACGCGTTTCGCTGCTAAGACAATGCTTTATCAAAGACTAAAGGCTTGCATAGGAGATCAGTCGCACAGAATGCCATCCTTTAAACATGATCTTTGTGATCATCTTGTCCTAACATTTTTACTCCTTTGAAATGTCCTTCCCTCCTGTACTTTGTTGAATCCCTTGATGCATTTGAATTTTTCTATCATATCCCCTGTTTCTATCCTCCCAGCCAAATTTGTTTCTGTTTGCATTAACCCTTTAGATACTAATTGGGTGTGTAACACATTGAAAAGCAATGCATTTCGCAACCCTCTGGTAATTACAGGATTAAGATATTGTGAAATACTTTCCTTTAAAATAATGTATCTTCAATGAAAACATAGTTATATGCTGTCGCATCTATATGAACTTTTTTTATTGACTTTGGAATTTATACACAATAATACAAATTCCTTCATGTTTCTCTTGGATTCAGTGTCAGAGAAGAGCTTTGTAGTAATTATCTTTGTTTTCTTTGTAAGCAGGATTCCTATAATGTCCTTAGAGTTCTAATGCATTTAAAGGAGGACTGAGATGCTTCTTTGCCTAAGGGAATATAATACAAATCTTTTTCTTCTTCCGCAATCATAAATCTCTCTATGAAATGTATTGCACATTATATTGTGAATGGAATGCATTGTAGAAGAGATTTCTACCCCATCCCTTTGTTTTCCCCTTTTGATGTGGTAACGTGCTGTGCCCTAGCAGCAGGTTTTTAATGAAGCGAAAAGGGGGAAAAATGAAAAAAGGAAGATAACTTATCACAATCAGTTTGTTTTCCTGTTATCCTACAGTAATCTCATTTTTAAATGTATCTTCAGAAATACATCAGTTTGCATCATCAGAACATTTTCATAAATGATATAACAAAGCTTGCTGTTGAAGTTGATGAAAGGATTAGTCTGTTATTAGACAGAAAATATTTCTGATCTAATCATACCTGGCATCTTTGCTGGCAGCTGCCCCTGAAATGACAAGTAGGGCTGTAGGTGGCAGTGCCCAAATGATGCAATTTGCATCATAACATGGGCAGGTCTTAACCCTTTGAGTGCCAGAGGGGTATGCAACGCATTGCAAAGCAATGCGTTGCGTACCCCCCTTGCACTCAAAGGGTTAATAGAAGTACGCTGGGCTGGGATTAGGCAAGGTGGGTTTGTCTCCCAAAAATGGTCAGACTGGGATGGATAATAAGCAGAACAGGCACAATAGTGGGCAGGGTTACCATGGATCTCACTAAATGGTGAATCACTATTGGTTCCCACAGATGCGGTGATTTAATTGGAAAATCAAATCTGTGGCGTTCCCAGCTATGAATGTAAGTGTAGGAGTGGCCAGGGATGAGTTGCACTTTTTTCCATTAAAGGGATAGTAATAGTAGCTTTTAAAAAGTTGACTATTGTAGATATTAAAAATATTAATGCAATGACATAGGTCCCGTTTCTCAAACATGTATAGTTTGAGAGATATAAGCTTATAAACTTCCCCCCTCCCGCCCCTTTCACAGACGTCAGCTGACAGAAGGAGATTCAGGTCATTTGACCGGCCGGCGGCTCTTCAGCAGAGCTGAAATAGAGTTATCTAGATAGAAATACTTCATTGGAATGGTCTACACAGTGTGCCTGGAGATGACGTCTGTGAAAGGGGCGGGAGGGGGGAACTTTATAAGCTTATTATACATGTTTGAGAGACGGGAACCTACGTCATTGCATTAATATTTTTAATATCTAGAATATTCAACTTTGGTTAAAACAACCATTACTGTCCCTTTAAATCTTTAAGTGCCAGAGAGGTTTTGAAAGCATTGTGTTGGATACCTTTCTGAGATTAACAATTTAATGTGCAGTTCAGCAGCCAAAAAGGTACAGTTAAGAAGAAAACTAATAGCACCATAGGGAACAAATGAAAACACCCCAAATTCCTATTAACCCTTTGAATGCCAGAGGGGTACACAACGCATTGTGGACTCAATGTGTTGAGTACCCCTCCGGCACTCAAAGGGTTAATTTAAATAATATTAGAGAGGTAACAACACTTTTGATGCGTTTTAAAAAAAAATTTGTCCATCAAATTCAACCTTTGCCATATCACTTTTGTTGATCCAAACACAAAAATAACAAACAAAAAAACTAATGAAATCATTATAGTATTGCCCCAAATGGGTAAAAAAAAAAAAAAAAAAAATCAGTTTGGACTCCAGTAAGATATCTGTTTGGATCAGCATCCTATCTGCTTTGTAACCAAATGTCAAATGTTATTCTGAGCTAGAAAGGTATCCATTGCTTTTTGAAAGTATCTAGTATCTACAAATATACTTTCCAAGGCAAAAAATCTTTACTACCCTTATTGTAAAAAAAAAATCATATCTTTGTTTTAGTCAGAAGTGCCTTTCCACCAATCTTAACCCTTTGAGTGCCAGAGTGGTATGCAACGCATTGCCTTGCAATGTGTTGCGTACCATTCTGGCACTCAAAGGGTTAACCCCTTAAGGACCAGCTGAGCGCGCACTCGGCCTGCACTTAGGGACCGCAAACCATTTTTTCCCAGCATTCGATTCAGGACTTGTGCAGGGAGCCCTGAATTCCATGACGGTCCTGGCACATTATGGGTTCTTATAACTCCCCAATCCATTACATGCCAGGACCATCAAGGGTCTTTACGGGTATTTAAAGGATGACCCCTGGTTGTTTGTGTAGCTGTTCCAGTAAAAAGAGTTCCCCAGAGAGTCATTTTTGTTGGCCTTAACCCTTTGAGTGCCAGAATTGTGTTTGTTTACATTAAGGTAGAGGTATCTAAGGGTGGAAATGATTACTAGTTACAGAGAGGCACTCAAAGGGTTAAAATGTTTGTAACTAGTAATCATTTCCACCCTTCGATACCTCTACCTTAATGTAAACAAACACAATTTGGCTAGTTTCTCCCCATAACTAATATCTTCTAATCCACTTACCAGTTTTGTTGCCCATCTCTCATTTTTAGAGTTCATGAATGGCTTTTTTTTTTTTAAACCCTTTGCGTGCCAGAGAGTTATGCATCGCATTGTGTTGGATACATCTCTGGCACTCAAAGGGTTAAAAACTGGTGCCCAAGCCTTTTCTCCATATTCCAGAGTGGTGTTTTTTAGTGTAAGCCCATGGATCACACTAACAGTGCAGGTTCCTAGGATAACCAATCAACGGTTCAGTCATTGGAGGGAGCTGTTTTTCTACTTGGAAATTCCCACTGGTTTGAAATATAGGCCACATTCACCCCCTAAAACGCAGGTGATCCAGAATTTATTTCTTTCCTTCTTTCTTTCCCTTTTTCTCTTTTTCGTTCTCACTTTCTATCTCTTTTTCTCTCTCTCTCTCTTCCTCTCTTTTAGAACAGATGTTGCTTCTATACCTGAGAGGAATGAGAGGGAAAACACAATGTAAGATTAAAGACGACATTCACAAAATGAGATGTAGCTTCCTGCACAAGTGTCCTATAACATGTTACATGTGATCAGAGTAAGCTGGCTGCAGAGACAGATCTTTCCTGTTGGTAATACATTCTGTGTATTATCTATGCTGCTCATGTGCTACTATTATTGATTGTACTTGCAGGAAAGAAGTTGATGGTTAAAAGCTTCTCATTATTGTCGAATCGAAACAAAGCAAACCTGGTTGATTTGCTAAGATCTTGGTCCAGGTCTGAAGTAGCTAAATGGGCAATCTAGAGTCATACGCACATGAAAGTGAGATTAACATTAGTTTAGATTACAAGATGTGAAATTAACTTTTTAAAGACCTTTTCAGGAACATTTTGTTAATTTTTTTTTTTTGCAAGGGCTGATTTAGAGTCTGTGAATTGATTTATGAGTAGATGATAGGGATGTATCTGTGTTTTTTACTATTAGAGAGCTATAGAATACAAGATGTCAGGTATGGAGGAAGAACATAATGTCAAATTAACGCAGAACTACCACCAGAAAGTCGCCCTGCAATACATAGGCAGATGCAATACATAGTCCTCTCTGCGGACTATGGTCTGAATTCAGAGCAGGCCGCTCCGTTATCAGCCGCTGCGCAGGCAGTCTCTACTGAGCATGACTGCAGTGCATAGCCAACTGTACTGCACATGATGGCTTCTGACAAACTACTGTAGCGTTTTATTATATAGGATTACTTTACTTGGGGGCACTTTTAAGAGGTAAAATGATTATTAAGCTAGTTGCCACCTGTCGGTTCCTTCCGGGTTTGCGGAACCGAGCGGGGAGATCCTGGATGCCCGCTTCGGCTTCCGCAGAGCTTCTGCGCATGCGCCGTCGCCATGGGTACAGACGTGCGGCGGCGTCATGATGTAGGCCTATTAGATGAGCGCACGGATAGCATCCGGCGCTCAGTATTCTGTCCCTGTGCGTGGGTGAGCAGCTGCTTCCTGCTCTCTCCCTACCTTCGGTGGATTATCAGCTTCCTTATCTCTCCCTACCATCAGTGAATCATTAGAGTCCATTATCCTGGCCATCTGGTGCTACCTGTTCAGGCCAGGCCTGCTTCGCTCCCTAGCTTCCAGACAGTGGATGCCTATATTTCCACCTTGGGTCCTGTCTTCTCCTGCAGTTCTGCTTTAGGGTCTGACCTCCAGTATCAGTCTGCTCTGTACCTACAACTCCTTCAGGAGGCCTCTGTGACCTCTCCAGCTCAGCTCTCTGTGTGCTTGGGATCTCCAGTCAAAGTTCTCCACCTCCTGTGTGCCTCTCCTGGATGTTTCAGCTCCTTTCTCTCTAGATTTGGTGAGTGCTTCTATCATTGTTAATTGTGATATTTGACTCTCCCTGGGGCTGGTGGTGGTACGTTCTCCCTGTGGTGTGTTGTCCTGGGCCTTCCTCAGCTCAACTGAGGGGGGTCATCTGGCTTCGCGGCCAGCATCTTTATTCAGCTCCGGCTGCAGCGAAACACTCTGCAGGGGGACATACGCTCACCAGCCACGCACCCAAGCGCCGATCCCTAGCCTTCACTCCCCCAGCCCTTGTTGGAGGAGTCACTCATTTTCACTGGGGTTCTTCCTTGTTGGGATTCCCCATTGTTGTAGGTTCTCTGTTAGTCCTGCTTCTGGGTTCCATTCATAGCCAATTTATTTATTTGACACTTGACACCACCTGCCTAAGTATTGCAGGGCGACTTTAGTTGATGTTGTAATTCCGCTTTAAAGTCAGTCTGTGGTACCAAGATGTACAAAACAGGTTCGTTTTAAAAACCCCTGTGATCCCAGGCAGAATTGTAAATGGAGCCCGCCCCCCAAAAATAGGTTATCATTTAGTATCCTTAAGTTTAGTTGTCGCCTTCCTCTTGCTTTCTTCCTATTTGTGGGAAAAATATCCATAGTTACATGTTGTGCAGCCAGACCTGCCTCACTCCTCACTGACCATCCATCTGATCAAAGGACTAAATTGGTTCTTTCCGTAGATATGAGACTGTTGGGAACCCAAGGAGAGGTCCGTTGAAACTGGAGGCCTCCGGCAAATGCCCAGGTATACCCATGCATTAACCCTTTGATTACCAATTGCCTACCCTTCTAGCACTCAAAGGGTTAAAATGTCCCAGTACAAAAAAATGCCTTGTGATGGCATTTGCAGTGTGGGAATGAAATCTATCCATTAGGCTAACAGTCCTAGGACAAACCAACAGCTTTAATGGGGACCTTTAAACATCCTCATAGATTTAAATTGGGCTTTCAACCCTTGAATGCTGAAGAAGTTGATGCTTCTCTAATATTCAGTGGATTAAAAGCCCCTTTTAAATTAGTGGGCATTCTTTGGTGCAGTTAATATGCTCATCTTTTGCTTTCTGTACAAGGCCCTTAATGAGACACTTACACCAAACTGACTGTCCGTATTACCAGTTTATAATAAGTGACACATCCTGGAGTCTCCTAACATGTTCTGGAGGGAGGGGGAAGATGGCTTTGTGTCCCTGGTGGAGTCCCCCGTTGGAACGCCAGTGCCACCTCTTTCATAGGGAGGAGGCAGCAATTTGAAAGGCCTTCTCTCTCCTTTAGGAAAACAAAAAAGCAGTGTGCTCCCAAACATACAGCTATTTCTACCCGAACATCCACAGAGATAATATGTGACGCAGAAGCCCACCATGCATCATTACACAGACAGGGAGCCCATCAAACAAGGGAAATGGCTGCTGCTTTGGACTGGAGAGGGGATCCAGCAGGGGGCTCCATCAGGGACACAGAGCAACCAGAAAACTTTAGGAGAATCAAAGATGCTTCACTTATTACAAATGCAATAGGTACATGTTGGATTTGTAATACATTTAAGAGACAAATAAAGGGTTAAACTGTATATTAGTAGGCTAATCAGGAAGGTCTGATCAAAGACTAACTTATTTGGTAGCAAGAAAGCTATACTGTACAGTTCTCATGTCACTGGGGTATGAGGCAAAGGTTGAACTTGATGGACTTTATTTAACCTAATTTACTATGTTACTGTGTCTATAGGTTGGTGTTAGTTTCTATTTAAAGCCTTAGGAAAGCTTTGGCAATGCATTGTAAGACCAATAGCAGTCAAAGGGTTATAAATGTCCCATTAATAGTAATGAAAATGGCTATTTACTAGTATCCAGGAGGGTGAAGGTCAAGACAACTACCCTTAGACTCCTGTTCATATACATGGCATTGAAGGCAGGACTGCCACTGTCCAATCTCTCCTTCAACCTTTTTGAGTGCCAGAGTGTATTGCAAGTGTTGGATACCTCTTTGGCACTCCAAGGGTTAACTTCTTAGATTCCAGAGATGTCCCTGGTATGTGAGGGCTTTTGCCCACACTGCATCTTTTTGTAATGGTGTTTGATGTGAAAGAATTGCATGAAAAATGGATGCTATTTTATTGGTTTTTAGGGTGGAACTTTCAGCTTTATAATATCCCCCCCCCGATACATTAGTAATATAGCGATAGGCAAAGGAGTAGTTGTATTATGGAGAATAAATCTACATTATTGAAATAATCCACCCTCTTCATCAGGTATCCAGTGCACAGAGATTACAAGAGAAGCTCTGTGCACCTGCGCAGGCAGCAACTTCCTTTACCTTAAGATACCAAGGAACGTCACCACCAATCCGGGCAGTGCACTGGACAGACAGCGCACACTCAGAGGCATTGCACTAGCCTGACCGGCTCCAGAAGAGACTGATGGTGCAGGCGCACAGGCTGCACTAACCTGGCCGTCAGTCTCAGAATATTACTGACTAGCTGAAGAGCCCGTGTACATGGGCCACAGTGCCACCCAGCAACTGGTGCGGTGCAGTCATGCGCAGTAGGGACTACTCCACGGCTGATAACGGAGTGACCCGCTCCAAATTCAGACCGTATTCCTCTCTGCGGACTACGGTCTGAATTCATAGCGGACCTCTCCGTTATCAGCCGCTGTGCAGGCAGTCTCTACTGAGCATGACTGCAGCGCGTAGCCAGCTGTACTGCACATGATGGCTTCTGACAAACTACTGTAGCATTTTATCATATAGGATTACTTTACTTGGGGGCACTTTTAAGAGGTAAAATGATGATTATTAAGCTAGTCACCACCTGCCTAAGTATTGCAGGGTGACTTTAGTTGATGTTGTAATTCCGCTTTAAAGTCAGCCTGTGATACCAAGATGTACAGGCAGCAACTTCCTTTACCTTAAGATACCAAGGAACGTCACCACCAATCCGGGCAGTGCACTGGACAGACAGCGCACACGCAGAGGCGACTTTCCTCTATGATGTCTGCACTGTTGTCCGCTGAAAGTTCTGCTTTGAATGTAATACAATCAAAACAGCATTTTGTCTCCTCCCAGTATTCATTGTGAACTTCTGTATTAGACACCCATGTCCTGTTCCAGAGATTCTCACCTCCACTTCTCACCAACAAGGAGTTTAACCCTTTGAGTGCCATTGGGGTGACCTATGTACTGCTCTGCATGCACTGGGCACCCGTTTGTAACTCAGAGGGTTAATGATATCCCAGACTAAGCATAAAAAGATCAATCACAATGATCGATACACTGATTATCTATTTGTGATCATGTAAGGATATCCTGAAAACCTGACCTTTTGTTGTTTCCTGAAGATTTTCTTTAATAGTCCCTGTCCCATTTATACTTGGGAATTCTCCCGATCTGCTTTTCTGTTGTTTTTCCATGTTAATTACCAGGTCTCATGAACAGAAGCTCTGGAAAATTCACTAACTTCCTTCATTGATATACTGATATACTACAGGTTTCATCCACTTTAGGGGGAAGCTTGCTTACGCTTCTCCCCAAAACCACCCATCAGATTAAGTCCCACCCACATTATGGCTCAAATAATGTAATTTGCATCCCTCCAACCACCATCCTTTTTTGTAGTCCAGGGACTGGAATCGAGGATGTACACAGGGGATGGTCCTATTCATTCTGCCTCTCTCACTTCCCTTAACCCCTCAAGGACCAGTAGTCCTTTAAGGACCAGATAACATTTGACTTGACAGCACACGTGACCGATCAAATGTGCCGGCACGCCGAACCGGGAACAATTTCAGTCCCCACTACTACTCACAGAGCTCCTGCAGCATGTGCCAGGACCGTCACTGGTCCTTTAGGGAAAAACGTATAGCCCTGAAAATCATAGTGGCTTAAAAAAAAGAAATTATATGAGAATATAGATGGATAGGGATGTAGATAATGAAGAGAAAAGAAAAAAATGTGGTTTTGATTTTACATTTTAAAAGAACACTGATACCTCATAATAATTACCGCTCACTTCCCTTAATTTGTGCAGAAAATCTTAATGGCCACTATGAATCAGTCCTGAGTGGACTGGTTCTCCAAAATGAATCTTTAATTAGTACTGGATTTCATGTCAACGGAGGCAGACATGATTACTTTTGCAAGACTCAATACCCCCAAACTCTTCCCACTGAAGGTGGAAGGCTCCAGTAGGAGGAGTTTGAGGGGTGTTGAGTCTTCAGAATGAACACGTCTGCCTCCATGGACATGATATATAATAATTGTTTTTTCTACCAAAATTATTTAGTACTGATCCATATTGGAGTTTAGGATTTTCTGTCTGGATTAAAGTTCTGTCCTTTTAAACGTATAGGCTGTACAGATCAATATCTGTAATGTATCCTTATTTTTGGAACCCGTGCCTCTGTGCTGCAGTTAAAGTAGAAGGAAAGTTACATATTTTCCATTTATGAGTATAGATTTCACACTTCACATTTTCTAGTGCATGGATATGTGATTAATGTAAAAGAATTGTCAAACAACATTAATCTCAGCTGATTTCCTATTGATTTCTCATACCGCCAATCTGCTGCTTGGCTAGGAATAAACCTAGGAATAAAACTTGAGAAATTACCTTGTGCATTGAGGGAAAAAAAAATGCTACATTTTTGGAGGGGGTAGGGGGGAACGTAACCCTTTTAGGCCCAGAGATGTGAGAAATGCATTGCACAACTCTCTGGTCCTTAACCCTTTGAGTGCCAGAGGGGTACGCAACGCATTGCTGTGCAATGCGTTGCGTACCCCTTTGGCACTCAAAGGGTTAAATGTTCAAATGGGTCTGTCACCTAGAATTAGCATCTTACATTTTTGAAAATCTCATTCAAAACTGCCCTTGTGTCATGTTAACCAAAAGTCCAGCAGATGTTTACTTTAGGAAATAGTAAAACATTAATTTCTGGGAAAAGTGAAAGTCTCCTGGTGCAGTACAGAGCTTCATTAGCATATAAAACATCACTGAAAATATTTATTGACATATAAAGCCTCACCGATACGATTTATTAGCATATGATTTGTCACTGAAAAGCTTAGTTAGCATATGAAATGTCACTGGTACCGCACAAGTACCGCAATCATCATACATTGTAATTTGGTAACAAGTGTGAAAAACTCCTTAGCCTCTTAAGGACCGTCTGCGTGCGCACGCAGGCGGCACTTAAGGACCACGGACCTTTTTTTTTTTTTTTTTTTTAAGCGATCCAAATAAGGGCTCCCCGAACGGCGTGCAGCATGTTGGACCCATGACGTGCCAGGACCGTCATTGGTCCTTAACCCCTTAACGACCAGCGGTCCCGGGGTGTGTGGTCCTTTAAGGACCAGATATGGAATTTCGGCGTTCCACCCCACGTGACTGATCACGTGGGGTGGCACGCCGAACGGAGGGACTGAAAGAGATCGCTCTGGTCTTGGAGAGATCAAATTCAGTCCCTGGTATTACTCACCGCGCTCCTGCAGGAGCGCGGTGAGTAATAGTACGTGATGTACCAGGACCGTCACTGGTCCTTAAGTGCCGGACCAGTGTGACAGTCCGGGTACGTCACCGGACGCGAAGAAGTTAAGGGGTTAACTGTACATTTGCTGGTCTTTTGGCCAGCACGATGCACAGGCAGTTTTTAATGACGTTTTCATATATGCAAACTTGAATCAAGGTGGTAGGTCCACTTTAGCCCTCCGGCAATCAAAGGTTTAAACATTTAGCATACACTTGTTTTGCGTGACATGGATGTTTTACTACATTATGGGTCATATTCACAGAAAAAAATGGAGATATTGTGGAAGCAATTCAGCTGCACCATAAACACACCTGGGAAACCTCCATATCTGGAGACTCCAGCTTTTAACCCGTTGAGTGCCAGAGGGGGTACGCAACACATTGTTGCATACCCCTGTGGTAGCAAGTTCATTACCAGGCCTCAGGTGACAGATGTTGATGATTTTTTTTCAGCCTCTTGGGTTCCCTGGTAACCTCACCCATTTCCAGTCCATTTTCTGTGCAAGCCCTTCCTTCCCTCCTCCCATTCCGCCCTAACTGAGTAATAGGCGCCACACAATGCAAAGGAATTTATTTTATATTGCTTTTATTTAACAAATATTAATATTGTAGATGTTAAAATTATTAGTAGAATGAGCTGTGTTCCATCTCTCAAACATTTATAGTTTGAAGAGCTGTCCTGCGGCTCTGCAGCAGAGCTGAAATAGCACAATATAGAAATAAATACTTCATTGGAACGGTCTACAAAGTGTGCCTGGTTTGCAAGCACACTTTGTATACCGTTCCAATGTATTTATTTCTATATCGCTATTTCAGCTCTGCTGAAGAGCCGCAGGATGGTTCTGGGACCAGAATATGCTTCCCTCAGCTAGAGCGCTGACGTCTATGAAAGGGGCAGGAGGGGGAACGTTACGTGCTTCGATCTTTCAAACTATAAATGTTTGAGAGATTGATCATAGCTCATTCTACTAATAATTTTAATGTCTACAGTATTAATATTTCTTAAATAAAAGCATTATTATCTCTTTAAATCAGACAGGTCAGACTGCATTCACAGGAGGCAAAGACAGTGCATTTTCTGGGATATCCCTAATTAAGTACAGGTGTAGCAGTCCTTAGCTCAGTCCATTTGACTACAGCACCTGCACAAAATCAGGGATAACCCAAACATGTGCACTGGTATTTATTTTATTTTTTTTTAAATATAACTTTTAACATTTTGAATGCTAGAGTGGTATCTAGCTCATTGCTTTGCAATACATTAAAGATCTCTCTATTACCCAAGGTGTTAAAAGACCCATTTAAATCAATGGTCACATGTAGTCTTTTAATTCATTCCTTATAGTGCAGTTAATTTTCCCCCTGAATTTCTCTGTCTGTATGGCCCTTGGTGAATAGAGCATGGAGGGGGATTAAAATGCCTCGGGGTTATGCACCAAGTTGTGATAAAGAGGTGATAACACGGGGAAAAATTTCTCTAATTATATCACTTCTCCAGTTCCTATGTTATTCTATGGAGCCGATACACTAAGATTTCTCCAGCTTTGGATATCATAGTGCACAGGCTGTATAGAATAATATAGGAACTGGAGAAGTGATACCACTTTATCATACCTTTGTGCATAACCCCCATCTTAGAGCAAGCTATAGACAGGGATATGAACTTTGTCTCTACAACTGTTGTAAAACCCCTACGATCCTCACACAGCCAAGGGCTGGTAGGGGATGATGGTAGTTGCAGTCCCCAGTAGCTTGGTAGCCAAAGGGTGCCTGCTCATTATAAACTCTGGCCTGGCCTGGGCTGCACTGCAGTGCAGTGCTGCCATTGTGAGAGGATTGCAGGGGAAGCAGTTGGGATAAGGCAATAGGAAAGTGACTGGGCTACAGCCACACAAATCATCTGTATGAACATAACCTAAGGGCCATAAGCTGAAAGATAAGTAGAGTAATTCTGGAGTAAATCAACAGCAAGGTAGGTAAGACATAAAACCTCTCCAAATTACTACTGTGTTAAGTGGGGCTGTTAACCGCTTGAATGATAGGTCACCAATGTGTTGTGAAGCAATACATTGATGACCTCTAGAATTCAAAGGGTGAAAAGCCACATTTAAACAATGGGGATTTGGGAAATGGAGCAATTGTTTTGCCGTGAATTAATCCATTGTTCTTTTGCAGATATGTCTAATTGAGAATGGAATGACAATGGGCAACCTGAGGCCATCCAGCTGTTGAGGGCAGCAGTTTCCCATCATCAACCAGTGACTGTCCAGGGATTATGGGAATTGTAGTCCTTAACAGCTGTAAGGCCCCAGGCTACCCATAGCTGGCACTGGATATGTAATTTACAGTGGCATTTTATCTGGGACACAGGAAATGAAAATTAGTTAGGCAAAATGAGTTTGAAAAGAAAAAAAATACAATAAAGTATCCAGCCAAGTTCAATATGTTACATTGTTGCAATCTGAATCGACAGAACATAGACTTACCTGGAAGACAATGGAACATGTAGAGCGAAACCTGCAATGATCACACATTCTGATTCTAGCAGACAGAGCATACAGTTATCAAAATGGTCTATCAGCATGTACCACATACCTCCGCTGATCTCTCTCTGCTGCCCGCCTATTGAATATGAGATAATGGATGTCCTTGGAAAGACACCGTTGAAATTCATACAAATATAGTATTGGCAAACATTTTGTTTCATATTAAACCTAGTCGATCTTTCAAGATTAACCAGCGCATGCCCAACTTAAAGGGGAACTCTAGGAGTAAGTGGCTCTTTCTTTAACACACTGACTTAGGTAGGTGTCCTTCATACAGTGTTATATATATATATATAAATACTAGTTGGAGAGCCTGTTACAAGTGTCACTGCCAGCCGGTCGCAGGGCAGTCATGCGCAGTAGAGACTGCCCGCGCCGTGGCTGATACAGAGCTGGACGCTCCTTTGGAGCGTCCAGCTCTGTATCAGCTGCGGCGCAGGCAGTCTCTACTGAGCATGACTGCAGCACGCGCAGCAGTCTCTACTGCGCATGACTGTGTCGTTAGACATGTTTTAGCGAATTATTATATAGGATATATATATATATATATATATATATATATATATTTGCATTGTATCTTCAGTTTCCTGTATATAGTGGTCTCTCTTGTAATCTCTGTTGAAGTGTGCCTCTAGGTCACACCCCACAGCAAACAGTGTGCATTAATAGTCTTGAATAGCTCATAATGGTCACTAGTCTTTATCAGAGTGTAAACTATAACAATTAAGGCTGTCTCGCAAGATGAAAGAACTTCATCAGTCTCCTGTTACAGTTCATTCAGTCACCACCACCTGCGTTTTTTCATTCCACCACGGATTCGCATGCAGGAGAGACTTGTCTGAAGCCAGTCCACTTGAGCCCTAGCCGGCATTACTGGTTGGTGCTCGTGTGAATTAGTCATTCATTAGAGCTTATAATGGGGATTGCAACACTCAAGTGAAAGGTCTGTCATCAGCCCCAAAAGCCTCTGTGCAGCCCTAACTTAGTTTATCTTCACTGACGTTCTGTGTGAATGCAGTAGATGCAGTATACTGGATTCATTCATTCAAGGCAGTAGTCACCCATGCGAAAGGCACCATTGTCCAATATTGTTCCTTTCACAAGAGGAGACATTCCCAACCCATCACTGCCCATGTGAAAGTTGTCTTAGCAGTGGACTAGATGCACTAAATACAAATAAGAAACAGTAAATAGAAATAAACAGATCTAGGCAATTTCTTTTGATAAGCAAATTAAGAGACCCTCTTCCTATTGTTCATTTCCCTTTTAAAGGGGATCTATCACCCCTATACAACGCTGCCTAAACAGTTTTATTATATAGCGAATGTTGAAAAATATTATTTTTTTTTTTTTAACGCTTGTTTTCCGAAATTCGTACAATAAACACAGCCCTTCTCCTACTTCCAGACAGACTGTGGTTACCTGCTCTATAACTGCAGTCTGTCTCTCTGCCTCTCCTCCCCTCCCTCTATCCAGCCTCCAATGACTGAGGCTTTCTGTCTGTAAATACTGACTTTTCAACATATTCGCTATATAACAAAACTATTTAGACAAAGTTGTATTGGGGTGATAGATCTCATTTAAAAATAAGCAAATGGCCAGGCACAAATGTATTAAAGTGTTAGTAATGTCCACAAAAAGTTTTTTTGCATTTAGAAGAGCTTAAAAAGCTGAGCTAGATGCAAAAAAACATATCTCTCAAACCGCTATGGTTTAAGAAATACAGACGTTTAAAGTTTGATCTCTCCTACTGACAGCTGTAAAGCTGTCAGCCGGAGATCTGTGTCGGCCAACACGGAGGAGCTTGAGAAGTGCCGCAATCTCGTTATTTACCACAAATCCCTTCATTGGAATGGTCTAAAACATGCGCCTGGTTTGCTGATCTCCTGCTGACAGCTTTACAGCTGTCAGTAGAAGAGATCATACTTTAAAAGCCTGTATCTCTCAAACCATAGCAGTTTGAGAGATACTTTTTTTTGCATTTAGCTCAGCGTTTTAAGCTCTTCTAAATGCAAAAAAACTGTTTTGTGGACATTACTAACACTTTAAAGGAACACTAATACTAAAATCTAAGTTGTCCTTCCCACAGAACAATTGTTACTACCCCTTGGATGCTAGAAACATCTCCATTGCCTCTCCATGCATTGGCATCCATAAGGTTAATTATGTAACAAGATGCCGTGAAACAACAGTGCCACAATAGTGCCACATGCACAAAGAAATAATCTTTGTTCCATGTGCATTTTCCAATTTAATTTAATCAGTGAATAAGTACCTGTAAATCCTCCATTCCCATCCCTCAGGTTCAGGCTGGAGGATCCCATAGAACTATATAGTGCAGACACATGCGCACAGTTTGTATAACTGGAATGGCAGCAATTACTAAATATTTATATCATACTTCCTTGTCTTATATACACACGGCAGGGAATTATAAATGATCGTTGATAAATACCCATTGGTATATCTAATTCATTGCTCTTCCCACATTTTTAATTTGAGCTCTAGTGACTTCCCTGGACATGCAAATTGTACATCCTACGTTAGGAACAAGATAGGAGAAGCCATATCTCTCATCCCAGTGCATCACTGATGCAGTGTGAGTGAGCACTGAGCTGCTCCTGTATTTTACTTTAAAGGAGCACTAAACTTTTTTAATGAAAAAAAAATATATTGTAGGGATTTTCCTATTGAGTAAAATAAGTGTACTCCCACTGCAGAGAGATTTATATTTCCAGAGTTATTACAGTTTAAACCCATGTTTTTTTTACATTAGCAGTGCCCTCTAGTGGTCAAATTCTAATTAGATTTCCTGTTAGATTCTAATGGAGAGGAAAGTCAGAGACATACAGTTCTCCATAGAATGTGACAGAAACTGCCTGTCACTTCCTGTCAGTTAGAACTATCAGGAAGTAAACACAGTAAATTCACTTCCTGATTATTTAAACTGCTATAATTTTTGAATAAAGCATCTGACAGCGATGGGAGTGACCTTGTTTTATTCAGCAGGAAATGCTCTGTAAAATATGTGTTTTCATAAAGAAAAGTTTACTGCTCCTTTAAACTTCCTCACATCCTGTGTTTGTATTGTTCCTTGGTTACTATTAGCACGAGCCAATCACTTTTAGCAATGATAGGTTTATGATAAAACGCTTAAGACTCTCAGTTCTCACTCACACTGCATGAATGATGAAAAGGAGGCAGAAACATGGGACTCTATAGAGGTACAGTTCTGGAGCAACCCAACTGAATCCTAGGAACAGTTAATAATTCCAATAATTAAATGGGGCTTTTAACCCCTTGAATGTTAGAGAGATCTTAAGTGCATTGGCAATGTGTTGGAGACTTTGCATTCAAGGGGTTAAAAGTATATTTTAACTCTTTGAGTTCCAGAAAAGTGCCCAACACATTTAATGTGTTGGATACCTCTATCTTGCACTCAAAGGGTTAAATCAATGTGGAGTTTGATTGTTCCCTAAGGTGAAATTCATTTTCTTCAGAATTTCTCCTGATTGGCTTCCAGAATATGACCTAAGAATCCTTCCTCCTAATTGGATAATAGTTGCAGATGCAGCGAGCCCAGCTGGTGCCCTGGTTGTCTGGGTAAGGCACTTACTGCATTATCACTTCAGGACATTTTGGCACAGAAATATTTTTTATCTGAAACGTACCTGGAAGGGATACATTTGGATGCCAGAGAGCACTTGGCAGTCAAAGGGTTAAACATGATCAATATTTTGAAGCTCCTTAATAATTATGAATACAGAAAAAAATAATCACTTCTGGGTAAACCCAATTTACAGGATAAGGGAAGGAAAGAAATTTTTCCATTAATTTAATGGATTTTTTAACCCCTTGAATGCTAGAAAGCATGCTTTGGAGGCTTCTCTAGAATTCAAGGGGTGAAAAGCCTAATTTAAATCCATAGGCAGTTTTTACATCTCCTATGATGAGGATGATTTGCAGCACTATTTCTCTAGTTTTGTGCTTATCCATAAGACCCGATATTGATTTGACTTGCTGCCACATGGACCCCTGTTCATGTAAAAACAAAACTACCATAATTTGCTACAGACATGACCCATAAATGGTGTGATTACACATAAGCACATTTTTATAGATATATTTCTTAATCAGGATGCCCTTTGTAAGACACACATTTACAGAAGGTTAACATACTGCTTATTTAAAGCAAGACAATGAAATGCAGGATGGGTATGGAGTTTTCTTATTTAAAAGAATTAAAAAAAGGTTAGATTGCAATAGAAATCATTGGTGCGTCTGAAAAATTATTAACACTACTCTAGAATTCTCAGTGTGTGATATTTTTAAAGGCCATTGTAACCTTTTCAGATGTCTTGACATGCAGAAGAGTTTTTATTTTAATCAAAATGTGTTAAAAAAAAAGTAAGTAAAAAAAAAGGATCTTTTTTGCAGTTCTGACTATTAATTGTGTTTTTTAGCCATTTTAAATGTTATGGGGTTACCAAAGAGAAATCTCACAATGCAAGGTACTTGAGGGACAAGGGCTTGTTGATACCAAGCAGTAAAATGCAGCTTTTAACTCCTAGGGGGTTATGCACTAGAGCATGATAAAGTGGTGATTAAGTGGCAATGACTTCTCCAGTGATATCATGTCTCCAGTTCCTATGTTATGCTATACAGTCTATGCACTGAGATCTCCAAAGGTAGATAAATCTTAGTGCATAGGCTCCATAGATTAACATAGGAACTGGAGAAGTGATATCACTGGAGAAGTTATCTCCACATTATCACCTGTTTATCACGCCTTAGTGAATGCCCCCCCCGTTGAATTTTAGAAAGGTTTCCAACACATTGTGAAGCGATGCATTGGAAGCCACTCCAGGGGGAAGATTCACTAAGAAGTGATAAAGAGGTGATAAAGTGGAGATAACTTCTCCAGTGATATCACTTCTCCAGTTCCTATGTTATTCTATGGAGCCATGGTTGAAGAAATCTTAGTAAATAGGCTCCATAGAATAACATAGGAACTGGAGAAGTGATATCACTGAGAAGTTATCACCTCTTTATCACCTCTTAGTGAATCTCCCCCCCCCCCCCCCCCCGGTTTTCACTTGGTTAAATGTCCCATTAAATTTGTAATCAATATCCCTTCCTTCTTATTAGATGTCTGATGATCTGCCTATGACTGATCTCCACTAAAACATTTAATTAACTCTTTGAGTGTTAGATGGGTGTCCAGCGCAACGTACTGGATACTTCTCTGGTGTGTTAATGTAAGGCCTCCTGTCTTATTTATCCCATGGATTTGGCTTACAAACACATCACTATGTTCCTTTTCAATATTAAGGCAAAGACAAAAATTTGGCTTCGCTTCTAATTCTTAACCGTTTCAGTGCTAGAGGGTGTAACCCTCTGGCACTGAAAGGGTTAAATAGTTACGTTTATGCTGTGTCTTGTCCTTCCCTATTTCTGTTTTTCTTGTTATATGAGGACTGTGAAAGTCCCACTGGTCTGCGTTTCTGGATCTGAGCTATACTATATGCTTTACTAGTTCACATAGATTCCCTGCCTGTACAGTATGGTTTATGTATACTAAGCTTTAGACTCATTCTGTGATTCTGTTACCATCATACCCAGAAACTTTCTAAATGAGCTGACCATGAAATCTTTGAAATATTAACCCATTGCTCTCCCCTTAATGTAGATTGCATGTGAGATATCCCTGCTTGCTGTAAATTTGAGGTGCTCTAACTGGTCCTCAATTAAACTAAATCATGCTAGAATTTAGGGATATCATTGCTTGAACACAAACAAGACAAGCAGGACATCTCCCTCTGCCTTTCTGGTACAAATGGAATCAATTTAGAGACTAAAAAAGCAATTTACTGCAGATCCTGTAGTAAGTACCAGTGGGCTCTACACATCCTGATAATGTGACCCATCAAGCTGAGACTTGGACCATAACCCTGAGCTTCAAGGTCAGACCTGGAGAGTTCCCGTGTATGACTCCATACCTGGGAACTTTCTTCTTAGGGTCCCCTGGAGAGGGCTTATAGCCTGGAAATGGGAGTGTCTAGATTATGTGAATTGTCAAAGTGGGTGGGGCTTATCTGGATGGGCAGGGCTTCACATTACAATGGACTTGAAGTGGACTGAATAGGGCAGCAAGTGGGATAAATGGTCAGGAAGTCTGCAGATTTGGAATCTCACCATGGCTGGAGGTTTGGCTTTTGTCCCCATAGACCCGTTAATTAACCTTTAAAAACCAGCATCTCCGAAGCACATGCAGAGAGTTCCCAGGTATGGGAATACATTTTAGCCTTTTAAGTGCCAGATTAGTATGTAGCGCATTGCAAAACAATGCGCTCCGTACCCCTCAGAGGGGTGTTCAAATTTTTCAATGCATTCAGTACCCCTCTAGCACTCAAAGTGTTAATCAATACTTTAGGTATCATCTTTTGTTGTGATTTAACCCTCTGAGCGACAGAGACGTGAGCAATGCTTTGCTTTATAATAAGTGCATGTGTATTGGTTATACATACTGTAAAACCCAATAAAGATCCTATATAATAATTTGCTAACAATGTTTGTCAGAAGCAGTCATGCGCAGTACAGACTGCCCACAAATCTAAAAAGCATCATTTAAACCACTGATACTTTGGAAAATGTTTATTTATCTCTAGTGCTGTAGTTGGTTAGCATCAGATTACTCAAATTCTTGCTAGTTCACCAGCCTTAATGTCTTTTAGAAATGTTTATGAAAAGTAAAATGTAAAGTATTTATATATTTCTAATCTTGAAGTGACTGTGCAGAGTACATAGTAAAATATGATTTCCCTTTCCTTAATCTGACAGCCCTTCTGTCCTTCTGTGATCCCCAACGCTTCCTCACTAAATAAACGGAAAAGGTTATGCACATAGGACAATAGGTGGTTGCTAAGATGGACTTTGCTAATTAAGGTAATAAATCACAATTACTAGGCGCACTTTATAACCACAGCAGATAGTCTGTAGGTGCGCTTGGCATGTATATTCTAATCAATTTAATATGCCAACTTTTATGAGTGTTACGTGGGGTGGGCAACCCATAACCCTCCAGCTGTTGATGGCAGGCTGAGGATGATGGGAGGTATAGTCCAACAACAGCCGAATGGCAGCAGTTTTCCTTACCCTCATCTAATTAAATGTTACGTTAAAAGGGACTTGTACCCTAAGACTAAGTGGTTCTTAATTTGTCTAACAGATTAACATAACTGGGTAGGTGTCCTTCATGCATTAGTAAGAATATCTGTATTTTACATTATATCTGCAGTTGCCTGTATATAATAATCTCTGAAGTCTGCCTCCATGTCACACGTCCTCAAACAATGGGATTAAAGGGATCTGAATGTCTTGTAAGGGTCATTAGTCTTTATCAGTTTGTAAACTGAAACAACTAGGCTACCTCTTTGATCAAAGGCAAATGCAAGTATTTAAATGGATAGCAACACTTAATGTGTAAATATATATTTATTGTAGGGTTTATCCTCCTGAGTAAAACAAAGGTACCTCCACTGATGAGAGATGTTTTATTCAAAGGTTATTACAGCTCACACTTGAATTTTATTTAGGTGAAGTATTTCAGTGGCCTTAAATTCTACAGTGGAGCTGTTGCTACACCATCCTATGGACCGCTCTGCTCAGTTGACCATAAATCTCCATAGGATGGTGTAGCAACAGCGCCACAGTAACATTTCAGGTCATTGAGATATTGCACCTAAAAATTCAATTCTGAGCTCCAGTAACTTTTGAATAAAACGTCTCTTAGCAGTGGGAATACCCTTGTTATACTCAGGAGGATAAACCCTACAATATATATATTTTTTTACATATTTAGTGTTACTATGCCTTTAAATATAAATACTGCTGAATGAAGGAAAACTATCTAGGTAAGTCATTTTCTTAACCCTCTGAGTGCCAGAGGGGTACGCAAAACATTGCAAAGCAATGTTTTGCGTACCCCTCTGGCACTCAGAGGGTTAACCCCATGAAAGTGGACCTGTTTAATTTAGACAAGTTTAGTTTTGTTTTACAGAGAATTAAAATCTTCCTGTGTATTGTGCTAGTGAGTTTACTGTTCATTTTTTTTACAGTAACCTTTATATTTTGATGGCTTAGTGTGGCAATTAATGCTAATTTCCTGCATAGTATGCAAATCCTACATAATAATTCGCTAGGATGTTTGTCACGATGCAGTCATGCACTGTCTGCGCTCGGGCAGTCTCTACTGCGTATGATTGCATCTCATGACTGAGGCGACGCAAGACTGCATCACGTGGAGCAGTGAGGTAGCGCTCGCTTATTAAAGGGATAGTAATACTTAAAACGTAAAAAAAAAAATATGTTCTAGGGTTTATCCCCCTGAGTAAAACAAGAGTACTCCCACTGCTGAAAGGTGTTTCATTCAAAAGTTATTAATTTTCAAAGTTGAATTTTTTAGGTGCAATATCACAGTGGCCTGAAATTGTACAGTGGCGCTGTTGCTACACGATCCTATGGACAGCTCTGGTCCCAGGACCATAAATCTCCATAGGATGGTGTAGCAACAGCGCCACTGTACAATTTCAGGCCACTGTGATATTGCACCTAAAAAATTCAACTTTGAAAATCAATAACTTTTGAATGAAACCACTTTCAGCAGTGGGAGTACCCTTGTTTTACTCAGGGGGATAAACCCTACAACATATTTTTTTTTACATTTTAAGTATTACTATCCCTTTAACATTACCCAGACCTTGGCCCGTGTACACGTGCTTTTACACGAGTTAGTCATAATCAAGGCCAAATGTATCACTCAATGTGCTGTTTGAAATGCCCCAGTGTGTGGCCTCTGTCTACATTCCTTCATAACACAGTGTTTGGTAATAATTGTTCCAAATTAGCATAAAGCATTGCACTATTTGTTTTACGAACAAATGGCTAGCAAAACGCGTAGGTAATTTTAATGAAGTAAAAGTAAGATGACAGTTTTTTTTAAGTCACTTTTTCGTGAGGTATAATTTCCCTATAAAATGATTTCACAATAAAGCCGATAAAAGCAAATGATGGTGGCATGATTCAAAGAAGACTATGCATTTAAAATAAATTGCTTATCCAGGTGCGTGTCTTTCACACAGCAATCCAGAGTATTCATAAATACATTTTTTCCTTTTTTTTTTTTTTTTTTTTTTTGCAGTGGAGCTGTATGGCATATAGCTGGACTATTGCATTTCACTATCTGAAAACCTATAGTTCTAATGAAAAAATGAATGGAGCATTTCACTGTGTTCTCTCTATTCAGATTCTGTGTTCTTGACAATAAAAAGTGATCTAAAACAAACCAGAGTACTGTAAATTCAGGTAACTGCAGATACTGCTGTATGAAGGACAACTTTTAACCCCTTGAAGACCAGAGGGGCGTGCAGCGTACTGCTTTTCTATGCATTGCACTCATCACTGGTCCTCAAGGAGTCAAACAATTAAGCACCACCTTTTAAAAGTATACTTTTCCCTTAACCCCTTGACGTCCAATGCCATGCCAGGACTGTCACAGCTGTCCAGCACTTAAGGACCAGTGACAGTCCTGACATGTCATGGAATTCAGGGCTCCCCGCACAGCTGCACACTGCTTGGGGAGTCCCGAATCGGACACAAATAAAAAAAAGCTCCATGGTCCTTAAGTGCTGGCCACGCATGCGTGTGCTGGTCCTTAATGGGTTAAAGCGGAACCATCATCAAAATTGAAATATCCCCAAATCCTTATTAACATAGCCATATGCATATACATACTTTTATTATGCTGAATAAGTCCGGCATTAGTGAGAAATACAACTCTTCGTCAGGCATCAGCAGAAACATCACAGCCATCTTGTAGAAAAGGCATCTATGAGTCTGCACTGTCGTCCCATTCACCTCCAGGTTTGGTGAATGGAATACCTTAGTACCTTAAAGGGATAGTAATACTTAAGATGTAGAAAAATATATGTTGTAGGGTTTATGTCCCCGAATAAAACAAGGGTACTCCCACTGCTGAGAGCTCAAACTTGAATTTTTTAGGTGCAATATCACAGTGGCCTGAAAATTTAGAGTGGGGCTGTTGCTACACCATCCTATGGATATTTATGGTCTGCAGACCAGAGCAGTCCATAGGATGGTGTAGCAACAGCGCCACTGTAAAGTTTCAGGCCACTGTGATATTGCACCTAAAAAATTCAAGTTTGAGCTGTTATAATTTTTTAATAAAATATCTCTCAGCAGTGGGAGTTCCCTTGTTTTACTCAGGGGGATAAACCCTACAACATATATTTTTTTACATTTTAAATATTACTATCCCTTTAAGGTACCGGAAGGGACTGACGGTGCAGGCACACAGAGAGGCTAAGGCAAAATCCCTGCCACTGATGCCTACCGATCATGTTGTATTTCTCACTATGCCGGACTTATTCAGCATGACAAAAGTATGTATATGCTTATCGCTATGTTAATAAGGATTTGGGGAGGCAATTCAGTTTTGATGATCATTCCACTTTAACTCCTTGGATACCGGAGATTTCTCCATTGCTTTGCTCTATAATGAGCTGGGAGAGTCAGTAGCATCCAAAAGGTTGATGAGTTAAATCAACTTCCCCTGACTTCCCTATTTCAGCAGTTCTCGTTATCAGCACTTAATTAGGTGTTAATTCTGGCTGCTGTGCATGTGTAATAATTATTCACACAAATGCGTTGTATGAGAGCACTCTAGGGGCCGGTATCACATTGCTTTCTCTAGTGTTTTGGCACATCTATGTGTAATGATAGGGAGGTGAAGCAGGTTATTTATGTAATGCTGACTTGCAACTGCAAAACTTCTTGCGTTTTTTTATTGAGTCACCACCCCATCTTAATCTCTTGAGTACACTCTTCTTCTCTCTCTCGCCATCACTCTCCTACTTCTCTTGCTCTGTCCCTCTTTCTTACCTACTTCTCTTGCTCAGTCCCTCTTTCTCTTTTCTATCTCTTTATCGTTCTACCACATCCCCTTTAAAACACCAAAAAATGCTTTATGCCAGCAACAATGAGTCACAATGCAACTTTGCCAGCAACATGTGGCTCCATGGCCTATTTAACATGCCTCCAGGCCCATCTGCAGTGAAAAATGAAATCCAGGCAGCAAGTTTTTACTGCACGGATTCCACTCTGTGTGTACAATTGTAGTACTCTCATTTCAATTATTGAATTGTTGAGCTGGCACAGTCTGATTGGCTAGCACGCATTTTCCAATCAGGTTTTATTACCCGTCCAATCAAATCACAAGAGGTGGCAGCAGGTGTCAGTATTTGCCATCAGTTCTGGGATAACCAATCCTCTTTCTGCTTTTCTTGGCCACTATAGATGCAGACTGGATCAGGAAGCAGTGTGGATAGTTGGTCCATGGGACAGAACAGGGTAGTTAATTACATATTGTTGCAATGTGCTTGTTCCGTAAGAACTGAGTCCAAAGTTTATGGCAGGTAAACATTATTATAAACTTTATTAACAGTGCTGTAACATGGCTGCACTCACAGCATGTGCTACTGAACTTCTGTATGTCCTGGATCCCTGGATCTGTTTTAGTGTTCATTTAATGTAGCATATCATATCATTGTATCTTTCTGCAGATATTTGCAGGTGAAACGCAACAGTGAATTCAATGCGATTAAGGCCAAAAAAAGTAGAGCCATTTAATTGCATTTTTTTATTGTTCCTAATATTACTTATGTGTTTCATTTGTGTGCTCAGCCCAGGCATCTAAAATGTTACGCACGACCCAAATATTTTGGAGGAATTGGGACTGTTATTTTGTTACTTGAAGAACAGTGGCACCTCTAGGTACTGCAACAATACCACAGCATGTAAGGAGCCAGATGGTCATACCTGGGAACTTGGCAATGTGGACTACCTGGAGTGGAGTCCTCTGCTGCCGCTGGGAGAGATCTATGACGCAATTCGTGTCAGAATAGGGGTGGGGCTTAATCATGAGTGGGGGCAGGGCTTAAATGTATACCAAAAAATTGAGAAATAGCCTGGGAAGGAGGCGAACTTGCAGCGGAGTGCAAGGAGCACACTTGGAAGACACAGACGTGGGCAGAGTTTTATTATCAGCCTCTGCCCCTGGAGACCCGGTAATTAGAAGCCAAAACTGGAGTCTCCGGGGCAGATCCAGGAAGTTCCCAGCTATTCTCTGAATACTGAACTAGGTTAGTTTCATGGTTGATTACAAGCTCTTACAATTAACATTGAAAGAATGACAGATCTCCATTTATATGAAAACTGACCAATACTTTAAGTGGAAATTTTGCGGGGCATCCTATAGATTACAATTCCTTTCACTGTATATCACAATCCCTATAATTCTGGTTGTATCTTTATTGTACAAACTATTGGTCCATTCACTAGACTGCAACCTGAAGATTCTGTTTCCTTCCTTATTTAACACTGTGTGGTCCTGTCGGTATCTTTACTCTAAATCCTTAGGGACACTTTCTGATAGGCTGTTGTATAGTTTGTCAATAATGTAGGCTGTAGACCGAACATTGTAGTTCATTTCCTTTGAACATTACAATCTTTGTGATCTTGTGTTTGTGGATTGCAAACTTTGTGAGCTAGTTTGTTAGTGCTGTTCAGTGCTATTGCTAGCATCTAACTTGTATATTGTGGAACAGACCTGTTATAGTTACAAGCGTTTGTAAAATATATTCTGCTTGAACCATTCAATCCCATTTATTATAAAAAAAAATGTTTATTTACAGTATTCTTTGTAGGGGTAAGGCTCAGTCTGCATTGTGCAGTGAGAATTTTTCCATCAAGCTAAAGACATGCGATTTTAGTGCAAGCCTTTCTCACTGTAAGGGAGAGATGAAAACACCAATGTATTTAAATCAGGCATTTATCCCTCTGAATGCTAGCGATATCTCTAACTCAGAGACATGGGCATCTGCAGAAATTTTTTGGGAAGGGGGGGCAAAGCCATAATATGCCCCCAGGCCAGTCCAACCAGCTTCTTGCACACCCATGTGGACAGCCATGCTCAGAGGGGTTTAAAGTCCTATTTAAATCCGTGGGAATTTGTAGAGCCCCCCACCACCACCACCAATGGTGCAGATTTTCAGGGTCTCCTTTCAAGACCAGGTGAAGTGGTTCTATCACTCAGATGGATCTGTCTGAGTTAACACCATCCACTCTTGTTTAACCCTTTGAGTGCCAGATGGGCACGCAACGCATTGCTTTGCAATGCGTTGCATACCCTCTGGCACTCAAAGGGTTAATAGAGGAGATCCTAAAAACCTGCACTGTTGGGGAGGGGGCTGCTTGGGGACAGGTTTACGCTCCCCTGGTGTAGACTGTTTTTTCCAGATTTGCACTTATTTGGCATGATTCATAAAGCTTTAAAACAGAACTACCACCCCACAAAAAATTCCCCTGAAGAATTACCCATCTGGCAACTAGCAGCTCAGTAGTGCTAGTCACCAGAATTATTACCTCCTTATAGAGAAGTTCTGCTGCTCCCAGGACTGGCAGCCAGAGAATAATGCAGACATCTTTGCATAGTGACGTCTGCGCACCTGCGCTGTCAGTACCTTCCAGTGCCTAGCAACACCTCCTAGAGCAGACTGGGACTGACAGCGCAGGAGCGCAGACATCACTATGCAAAGATGTCTGCGCTGTTTCCTGGCTGTCAGTTCCAGGAATAGCAGAATTTCTCTATAAGGTGGTAATAATTCTGGAGACAAACTTCAGTAAGTAAGTATAAGGAAAACCCTGCCTTCCGTATGGATGTGCATGAGCTGCAAAGTGACATGGCCAGAAGGGGCGGGCGGGGGATCCTTCTACATTTCATAACTTTTGAAATACAAAGAAGTAAATGGTTTGAAATAGCGCAATATGTTTCTTATATTATAAAGAAGACTAGGTGATTTAGATTTTTTACATTACAATGCCTTTATGGGGTTAAATTGGAAGGCTGTTTGAAGGAGAGCAAAGGAGGCTGTGGAAATATATTCTTACGTCTTTCGTGTATGTAATGTTATTTGAAGTTCTCTTGATAATCTGCGCAGAACTTGAATTTGTAGATGGTAAGTGACCACCAGTGGCACCGATATATTTTGATTACACATTTACTTTTGAAAGTTGCAAAAAAATCCTGTTAATAGAATCAAACTGCACCATTCATTTGTGTTATAAAATATCAGTTTTTATTATTTGACAAGAAAAAAAAAAGATTCGGATTAAAATGCCGAAACCATGCTGACATCTTCTTGTGACTGAAGTGTTAGGCAGTTTCTCTCTGAAGAGTTAAACAGGGAATTCTAGAACAAGCTGAGAAGAAACCGAACAAGCCACTTGGCATGGCAACCAATTTGCTATCTCCCCTACTTCTGAGGTTTGTTGGCATCTAGTTACACCCTTGTGTGGAGAAACAGAGGTTTGGTGTTTGATAGCGATCAGAAGAGGAGAATAGCAGAGAGCCAGGCATCCGACAGGACGTCAAACCGATCACTTTCCCACATTCAGTTCTCATCTGACAAGGTTATCCAGTGAATGACAAGGATACTGCTAGCGGCCTCGTAACATTCAAAACAGCCTAAGAAAATAGTTACACTTGTTACAGAGTAGCAACCTTTTTCCCTTTACAACAGAAACCCAGAAAGTTTTGGGGTCATTTTTAATATCACATCTTGTGTTTGTGAAAATAGACATATAAAATCTGTCTTTAATACTGATTTGTTATTTTGATTTGTACAGTGAAGGATTTGAAAGGCCAGAGAATTTCTGTCTACTTTCACCATAGCAACATCAGGTTAAAGGACAAAGTCACCAACCTCGCAGTCTGTTAATATTGAAGAACAGGAAGCTGAATTATTACAGTGCGTAGGGCCTGAAATCTCACTTGTAGCTTGACAGAAAAGGGATATAATGAGGAAACATTTTATATATGAAATGGTAACACTTGGGGTCCTTTTTCATAGTAGAAGCAGTGATGAAAATTGTATTAACATTTGGTGGCACACAGCCACGTACCTCAGGAACCTTTTAAGCTACTACCATGAAAAGAGGCCTAGTGAGTCCAACTCTTTACCTATTTTACTTTTTCTTTTGTGTGCGCCCACAACTGTATTGAGAATGCTGTGTTCTTACATAGACACAGATACACACACACACACATGACCATCCTATATAATAACTCGCTAAGGATGTTTGTCAGAAGCCGTCATGCACAGTAGAGATGGCTGCATGCGCTGCAGTCATGTGCAGCAGAGACTGCCCACTCCTGATACGGAGCGGGGCACTCCAAATTCAGACCGGAGTCCTCTCTGCGCACCTTCCTGGAACCAAGCATACAACAGCTATATTATGAACATGGTTTTAATTATTATGTGTTTCACAGGATATGGATGGAATAAAGCATAATATCTGGAGTAAACCCTTTCAGTGTCCCTCAGGGGGTTAATGGTTTCATATGCAGACTTTTTTTGGAGATTCTGAACATTAACCCCTTAAGGAGCAGAGGGGAGTTCAGCGCATTTGAAAGCATTACACACCTCTTTGTTTTGCAAGGGGTAAAAGCTATGTAAAAATGGGCCAAAGTGGAAGAGGTTATCTTCTGAAATATTTTTAAAACTTTTCCCATACAATAACTTTCAGTGAACACTACCTCTGCTGGGTAGCAGCTACAGCTGTTGTTGTGAAAAGTTATATAGATTCCAACTGTGTTTGTTCATCTGCTTTGTCTGAAAGAGTTTCATTAATAGCTGTGAGCATCAGCTCGATTCAGGCTTTGGTGCTGGAACATTGCTCGCTTCCTCTTCTCTGTCCTCCAGGTCTAGGAGAAGGTTGCCTCCAGGGCCCTGGATGAAGCCACATGCCATCCTTATATGAACCATCTCGATTCCTGTGTCCGCCAGTGCAAGTGAAGCACAAGAGACAACAGCGGGCAGTGAGGATCTTCAGGCAGGCTTCTTTTCCTCCCCATCTGTTAAGGAGTAGCCTTGTCCTTGATGTGATGGGATATTGTCGGCTTCAAATCAGCGAATATATATAATTTTTCATTGCAGGTGTAACAGTTTGTTCGACACACAGACACAGTAGGTTTGGATAAAACATAATTTTATTAAACAATTAAGATTACAATAACCCTCACAGGTCCTGTAATATACACTTAATATAGTACAGCCACTAGACAGGTTATACAGAGGTAAGCCCACACAGGTCCAGTATAAGTAAAGAGTCCATAGAACAATATACTGAAACAGGTCAGGCATATCTTGCGTGAGTCCCAGTATATCAGTACTGCATGGGTTAATAGCAGACAGAGAATGTTGACAGGCCCTTGTGTGGTAAGGCCTTTTAAGAAGCTCAAACAGCGGTGAGAGCTTTAATACGAGTAACGCCCAGGATAATGGATACCAGACAATTGTGGACTGCCTTAGCAGTAACGGCGGCTGAGCAACTTGAGCACTGCCTTAGCAGTAACGGAGACTAGGCAACGTGAACACTGCCGTAGCAGTAACAGAGACTGAGTGATTTAGACACTGCCGTAGTAGTAAAGGAGACTGAGCCACGTGGGCGCTACCGTACCAGTAACGGAGACTAGGCAACTGGATACTGCCGTAGCATTAACGAAGATTGAGCAACTGAGGCGCTGCCGTAGCAGTAATGGAGACTGAGCAATAGGGGCACTGACTAGCAGTAGCGGAAACTGAGCCACTTGAGCCTTAGCAGTAATGGAGACTAGGCAACTGGACACTGCCGTAGCAGTAGCAGAGACTAGGCAACAGGATACTGCTGTAGCATTAACAGAGACTGAGCAAATGAGCACTGCCGTAGCAGTAACGGAATCTGGTCAGCGTGGGCACTGCCGTAGTAGTAATGGAAAACTGAGCAACTCGCCCTGAGAGGCACCAAACCTGGAACGGTTCGTAAGGCAGACCAATAGGAATGTTGCCAGGGCGACACGGAGGCAACCGAGACCAATCTGCACAGCTGTCCACAGACAGCAAGAGACAAGCACTACCCTTAACCGGAGACCGGTCAGAGTGTGCAGAGGAGGCAGCAGCCCAACCGGGCGGAATCACACAGAACAGGAATGTAGAACAATCCAAGTCGGTACACGGAGCAGAAACGTCAGCCAATCCAAGTCGGTATATGGAGCAGGAACGTCAGCTAATCCAAGTCGGTACACGGAGTAGGAACGTCAGCCAAGCCGGGTCGGTACATGGAGCAGGAATGTCAGCCAAGCCAGGTCGGTACACAGAGCAGGAATGTCAGCCAAGCCGTGACGGTACACAGGAAATGAGAAGCAGAATGGTCAGGCGGTCCGGGTCGGTGCACAGGCAGGAAACAAGATGCAGAGAAGTCAGGCAGGCCGGGTCGATACACTGAGAGCACACAATAATCAGGAACAAGCGCTGGTACTGGAACACCACGAAAGGGCACTGGAGATGTGCCAGAACCCAGTATTTAAGGACAATACTGGGTGGGACAATCACAGTTCAGCCAATAGGTGTTAGGTAGGAGTGTAAACTGACAGAATGTCGCCGAATAGCACGGGTACCATGATAACAGGTCCAAAGACGATAACACATATCTTTTCATATATAAACATAAATTGTGTAGGCTGAGACCCTTCTAACGCGTTTCATGCTATACTGCACTTCCTCAGAGAAGGTATAGCACAAAATGCGTTAGAAGTGTCTCAGCCTACACGATTTATGTTTATATATGAAAAGATATTGTATGACCTTTGGACCTGCACTGAAAAATTGTATATTTGCTGATTTGAAGCCGACAATATCCCCTCACATCGGAGTTTAAACAAGGAGAAGGCTACTCCTTAACAGACGGGAGGAAGAGAACCCTGCCCGCAGTTATCATAATACCAAGTGAAAAGGTGAAGTTTGGCACACCATATTATCTGTGTGCTGGTATCAGTGTGGAGCAGACCAATACAGAGGACACCACACAGAGTCGGGAGGAAAACAACCCTGGCCGCTATTTTATTAGGTGATTTGGCATATTCACCTGTTGGCACCAGTGTGGGGATAGATCCATATAGAGGAGACTACATGGAGCGGAAGGAAAAGAACTATATAAGCTTAGAACTACAACTCCAGTTGTAACAGAACTAGCCTTGTGAATCGTGAGTCAGAGGTAGCAGTGCAGAGGGGAGAGTGTGACTGTGTAGTGCAGGCAAACTCGTTGCAGACATTTTCACAGGAGTGAGCATGGGGCCGTTTTCACAGGAGTGAGCATTGCTCCGTTGCTCCATTACTTAAAGTGTAAAAAATTATATGTTGTAGGGTTTATCCTCCTAAGTAAAACAAGGGCACCACCACTGCTGTGAGATGTTTTATTCAAAAGTAATCACAGCTCAAAGTAGAATCTTTAAGTGTAATATCTCAATGGCCTGAAATTGTACAGTGGCGCTGTTGCTACACTGTCCTAAGAAGGTTTATGTTCACCTCACCAGAACTGTCCTTGGGATGGTGTAGCAGCAGCACCACTGTAGCTTTTCAGGCCATTGAGCTATTACACCTAAAAAAAATCATGTTTGAGCTGTGATAATCTTTGAATAAAACATCTCTCAGCAGTGATAGTTCCCTTATTTTACCCAGGAGGATAAACCCTACAATATATATTTTTTTACATTGGAAGTATTACTGTGCCTTTAACATATGGCTGCAATGCAAAGTTCGAAGATTAAGTCCTTTCTGTACTAAATAGGAACACACAAAAATACAGATCATTTTAAAATGGAGTTTTTTAAACCTGTGACTGCTAGGTCAGTCTTCATTGCATTGCAGAGAAAGCAATGGAGACCTGTTTATAATTATATGGGTTACAAGTCCCATTTAAAGGAACATAGCACCAACAATTATATTGAGTTTTTAATTTAATAGATCATGTATTTTCAGCTACTCATCCATAACCATTCATTAGTTTGATAGCTCTTTAAAATATAATCATAAACATTCATTTTTAACACCCATTTAGACTGCCTTATTCAGAAACTATTAGGATAGTTTTTTTTTTTTTCATTGAGAGACAAGAGCTAAGACAGTTACTTTACTGAAGCTAGTGCCCAGCCAAGGCATCCCAGGCTCACTTGGGCAAGGCACGCTAGTCGCTGTTAGCTCCACCCATGGCAGCACACCCCCACTCCTGACATGACGCCACCCCCAGTCCCATCCACTGTTTTGTGGCAGAAAAAAAATATTCTGGGTCTTTAAGAAGCAAGAATTATAAAAAAAAACCTGTAATCTCTTGGTTGCTTGAAAGAAAGAAAGAAGTCCTTGCATTTCTTCACAGTGTGTTGGAGAGCTCTCTAGCATCCAAGGGGTTAACTAATAGCCTGTAAACTGGTATAAAACTGGTGTAGGGACAATGAGACTGCTCTGGCCACACCCACAATTTGGATTGTGGGTGTGGCCTGCAGAATTGAGTCACCCTTCAGTATTTGGAGCTCTGGGCATTTTCCTAATCTGACTATTGGGAATTCTGGCCCTGTACCCACTGCTCTTGTATTCCGATAGGCTTTTACATTATGTCAGCCCATTTATTTATAGACAGTCACTTTGAGACAAGATTGCTATAGTATTTGGAGTATTGGAAAAGGCAGGTATGGCTGCTCCATTAAATAATATAAGATTTGATTTTAGGCCTCAAAACTCAGAGACTTTAAGTGTATATAATCCCAGTTAATTTTTAAGTGTTTTGTTCCTTCATTGGAAATATGGAGAATTTTTTTTTGTCCCCTAAAGTATAGTTAATTTCCCCCATAATTGCTCCTCTTTCTTTGAGCATATGGTCTTTTGTGTATGTGCGTGGGTCATGCAGCTTATATCTTTCCCACTGCATTATGGGAATGCATACATTTTTAGGTATTCATTGTCACACTGACATATCTCTGTAGGCGCCAGCAGCTGGCCTAGTTTCCTTTTGGTGCCTGCATTGGGTGTTTCATATTCATTAAGTTTCTGTAGGGATCACATTGACAGGTGGGGGATCTCATTGTATAGAGAAGAATCCCTTTGAACCTACCTTGGCTAAAGACTCCCTTTTATGTCAACGAGAGTTTAGCTTGAAGCTATAAACTCTTTTGTGCAGTTCTGTTACTTTGACAAGCATTGATGACAAGGATCAATACAGATGGACAGGTTTTTAAAGCCACTGAATAATCTAATGTTACAGTGAATCAGCCTGTATCAATAGAAACATAAATATGGAATTACCTAACAAAGAACATTCAGTGTGCATTGCCGACAAAATGGTAAAAAGAAACAAATGTCCTATTGTCCTTTCTGTTCCATTAATCTGAGTGGCTGGAAAAGGAATCATGTTTTTCTGCTCTTATTTAAAGAGAGAGTATTTTATTGTGACTTTACTTATGCTACAAGTGCATTATATGAAAGTCAGATTGCATACATTTTTTTCATCCTTGCCTATATTTTATAACACTCTTATGTCTGTTACAATAAGCTCCCTGACCTATTTAAGAGAGCTTTCTGTCAGGAACTGTTGAAGCTGGGATAGCAATTCAATGTAAAATAGGTACAATGCAAAACAAAATATGATACATTGTAGAAAAGTCTGCCTCCAGTCTATTAAATAAACCATACCGAGCATGCAAAGATGCAGGAATAGTGTTACATTGTATCATTAATTCTGTTTTCATAGTAAATGACAGAAAGCTCTCTGGGAAACAAAGTTCAGTGAGGACACTGTCAGGGACATGCAAGTGTGAAATAAAAATGAAAAAAAAAATATTCTGCATTTGTGGATTATCTAAAGTTGTACTAAAAAAGTTACAATCTCCTTAACCCCTTGAATGCTAGAGAGGTTAATTGATGCTTTTGAGAGCCTTGTAGCATTCAAGAGGTTCCATGTAGCTATCCAAAGCATTGCAATTAGTTGGATACCTCTCTGGTACTTAAAGGGATAGTAATGTTTCATAATAAAAGCAGCTCTAATTAATCATCATAGTATTTGGACTTTGGAGAGTGTTATTTCAGTTCTGTCAGAGTTGTAGTTCATGAGTAATTCAATGACAAAGTATCCCCCTCCCGCCCCTTTTAGTGATTGAACACTGTTCAGCCAGATCAGAAGGGAGGTGCCCAGGTAGATTGCAGAGAGGGACAATCTTTAATTAAGATAAGGGAAAAAGCTGAAAAGCTTATCAAGGGGGGCAGGGATTTCATTGTTCTCATAGGAAGAAGAGTGTCCCCTGCTGTTATCTGTCTGGTCTGTGGACTGGATTCCACATCTGAGAAGAGATGGCTTACACTAGGTAAAAGGGGCGGGAGGGGAAACTTTGCTTGTGAATATCTCTCAAACCATAAAGGTTTGAGATATAAGACTTATATCGTTCTCCATGTTTTTTTAATGCCTACAAAATAAAATAAAGATAAAATGAAGTATTACTATCCCTTTAACCTTTTTACCCTTTGAGTGCCAGTATCACCTGAAAAAAATAACAATAGTTGCACATTTTTTAAATACAGTGTCCTTCTATCCAACAGTTGTAAGTAATGTTCCTTCTTTGTTGCATAAGCCTTAAAATTTGTGATACATGACATTTCTGTAGATTTGCAGACAGCTGTTCATGACTGTTTAATGTTTTAAAAAAAACCTATATTAGGACTTTTCCTGCTGAGTAAAACAAAGGTACTTCCATTGCTGGCAGTTGTTTTATTCAGCAGCTATAATAGTTCAAATTGCAGGAAGTGATTAAAAAAGTAATTACTTCCTGAAAGTTTAAACTCTCAGGAAGTGACTCTGAAGTTACTGTTTGTAGGCAATTCTCCTCTCCAATAGAATACAACAGAATAACTAAATGAAACCTGATCTCTAGAGTGTACTGTTAACAGAAAAAACAACAGTTTAAACTGTAATAACTCTGCAAAGATGTGTTTTCCAGCAGGAGTACCTTTTTTAGTCATTAGGAAAGTCCGACAGTATATGTTGTTTATTTCATTTAAAAAATGGTTTTCTCCACAATTCCTCCAGTTCTTTTTAGTACAGCAGCCTCTGTGGCTCCAATATATACATTCTTCAACCAATGTACCCATGGCAGAGTAGTGGCTATGTAAGGTCTTGTGCAGAGGAGTGACAGACACCGTGTTTCTTTTAATAAAATATAACAAACTATTGTCTATGGTCCTGTTCACATGGTCCACTACAACAGCACTTGCACAGTTTATGTAGGTTGTTCCAGGATCTTGCAAGTTTGGTGTGTTTATCCCATTTATATTCTACATGTTTATCACAAAAATATCCAAGTTGCAGCATGCCTATTTGCACTGATGTCTATGGACTGCCATGCAGCTAGTTCACACAGTAGCATTTACAGTGATTGGCCTATCCACATACACACTGCTCAATAATATATGGCTTATACGGACAAGAACTGGACCCCCCACACACATACACACACTCCCATCATGCCCCACCCCCACAAGAGGATCGCCAAGAGAATGGAGAAGATTGGAAGTCAGTTCCTCTCACATAATGAATGCTGTGAACAGTGCTGCATGTACCAATACTAACATTTTACACTGCACTCTCTCCCGTCTGTCACTCAAAATGGTTAAAAATAAACTGTCATATTGTTAGTTGACTGTAGAAAGGGGTCTTTTGAACTCCAGTTAAGAAATCAAATAGGAGGAAGGAACAGCATGAGGGAGTATCGAGTGGGAGGAAGAGCAGTGGGGAATGTTAGCAACTGGTTCACAGCTGTGCCAGCCATAACTGTCTAACTTGCACAAACCAACACTTAATAAAGCTAAATTTCTCCTAAACTATTATTTTACATAAAAATGGCTGACATAACATATAGGTGATTTTGAAAGTTCTTTCAAATGAATCAAAGTTGTCATAAAGTGTTAATTCCATATTAAACCTTTGAGTATCAGAGATATATCAAAGCATTGAGTTGCAGTTGGTTGGAGACCTCTTTGGCATCACAGATTTAAGAATACCATGTGAACGGGGCCTTAAAGATCACTGTGTATGTTACAAAAAAGAATGGGGTGAATGTCCAATTACAATTCCATTTCAGGTGCTGAAGTCCAATTATTTTACTTTTTTGTCTCTATGCATGCCTAACAGTCAGTCATTTCCTAAGTTACATATTCTAGAATTCCTCCTCTTAATACTGGTTGTACAGAGCAGAGGATAGTGAGGCAGTGTGGGTGTTTTGGGGTGTTAATTTCCTTTATGAGATATTTACAGGCGGCTTTGCTGTGAGCAAGGCATGAAGGAAGTGAGGTGAGTGTACGCCATTTCTCTGCACATACTATAGGGCTGTGGGTCTTGCTAGCATTAACATGGAAGAGATTACTGAGAGTCCCATGGACAGCAAAACAGACTAACAAATCAATTCTAAAACAAATCTAGACAGCCTGCTGTCTGGAAGCCACCATGTTGAATACAAGCTGAAATATTTTGGACATGTGATGAGGTCTCACCATTCTCTGAAGTCTCTTATGTTGGGGAAAGTAGAAGGTAGTAGGAAAAAGTAAAGCAGCATTTGAGATGGATTGATTGAATCCAGGAGGCTGCAGGACAAGAGCTGCATCAGAATTTCCAAGAACATGCAAAGTGGAGAGCTCTAGTCCATCAGGTCACCAAAAGTCAAAGATGAATTGATAGAACATGATGATGATAATGATGATGCGCTGGTAGCAGGGCCAATTTACATCTCAGGAGCCTGTAGGCACAGAAATCTGAAGCGCCCCCCCCCCCCCCCCCCATTGGCCATCTCTGCTGGACACCTCCACAATACTCCTAACCAGGGCCGGTGCAAGGATTTTTGTATACACAGGCGAAGGTGCATTTTGATGCCCCCCCCCCCGACACAATCCACCTGCCCCCCCTGACCTTACCACAGTCCCCTGCCCCGCCCACATATTCACCTCCACAATGCTCCCTTCATCTCCACAATGCCCCTTCCACAATGCCCCTTCATCTCCACAATGCCCCTTCCACAATGCTCCCTTCATCTCCACAATGTCCCTTCCACAATGCTCCCTTCATCTCCACAATGCCCCTTCCACAATGCTCCCTTCATCTCCACAATGCCCCTTCCACAATGCCCCTTCATCTCCACAATGCCCCTTCCACAATGCTCCCTTCATCTCCACAATGCCCCTTCCACAATGCCCCTTCATCTCCACAATGCCCCTTCCACAATGCCCCTTCATCTCCACATTGCACCTTCCACAATGCCTCCTTCATCTCAACATTGCCCCTTCCACAATGCCCCTTCATCTCCACATTGCTCCTTCCTTTATGCCCCTTCATCTCCACATTGCCCTTCCATAATGCCCCTTCATCTCTACATTGCTCCCTCCTTTATGCCCCTTCATCTCCACATTGCTCCTTCCTTTATGCCCCTTCATCTCCACATTGCCCTTCCATAATGCCCCTTCATCTGCCCCTTCCATAATGCCCCTTCAGCTCCACATTGCTCCTTCCTTTATGCCCCTTCATCTCCACACTGCCCTTCCATAATGCCCCTTCATCTGCCCCTTCCATAATGCCCCCTCAGCTCCACATTGCTCCTTCCTTTATGCCCCTTCATCTCCACAATGATCCCTACCTTGAGTCCCTGGTGGTCTAGCTCTAAGAGAGCTCTGTGCCTCCTTCGGCACAGAGCTCAGCCTCCCAGCGCTGTTCTCAGTAATGCAGAGCACTGGGAGATGATGTCATCTCCCAGCGCTCTGTATTACTACAGAGCCTGGGTCGCTCTGCGTTGTGAGCGTCCCATAGACGCCGCGAGGGAGCGCTTGGTCGTGTAAATGAGCGCTCCCTCGCGGCAGATATAGTTAAAAAAAAAAACAAAGAAATTCTCAGCTTCTCCCTTTCCGGCGCCCCTCCGATGCGGCGCCCTAAGGCAGCTGCCTGTGCTGCCTTAATGGTAGCGCCGGCCCTGCTCCTAACCTCCACATTATGCCCATCTACATATTGCCCTCACATTGCCCCCATCAGCTCCAACTTGCCCCCACATTGCCCCCATCATTTCCACATTGCCCCCATCAGCTCCAACTTGGCCCCATCAGCTTGTCCTCACATACCCTTGTTTTGCTCTGGGGAATTAACCCTAAAACATTTTTTTTTTTACATTTTAAATTACTATCCCATTGGGTACTTCTGGCATTAATAACATCTAAAAAGCAATAACACCAATAAATATTATAATCAGACAATAAAGTAACTGCGGTGCTGTCATTACAGAACTGTTAACAACAGAGTTACTGATACAATGAAGTGCAATGCTTTACAGAAGGAATGTGCATTCTCTGGCTCTCCAACTGTTGCTGGACCCCAACTCCTATCAGCCTCATTCTGTCACTATTCAATAACAGATGAAGAGCATCAGATTCCCACTTCTTTAAGGGCTCGTATGAACAATTAAGTTAAATAATTCAATACCCCATTACTTCTTTCCCTACCAAATCACCCTCGTGTTAGCCCAGCAGAGAAGCGCTTTGTCCCATTTATATACACCAGCACATACCCCAGGCTGCCAGGCACTCTATTTGAAGGGGCAGCTTCTCCAAGATCAGCACTGACTCGAAGGTGTCTTGCATGGCCGGTGTGGCCTGCAAGCCTAGGCCACACCACGGCCTTTCCTTCAGCACCGGCCAGCGGCCGGGACCCAGAGTCCACCAATGGGGGGGGCTACAGTGAAACCAGGGCCCAGGAATGCAGAACAAGAATCAGCACCATAGAGCTCCCAGCTGGCTTACAGGGACTGTTTTGTTTCTTCCGGGATCTAGCCACCTCCCCAAGCCTCTCAATCCCGCCCATCAGGGAGGGAATAGGGAGTGACACTTTACAAGACGGGGGCTAGCTCCACTGCAGGATTAGGCATTGCGATGAGAGGTACTCCTCTTTGCATTCCATTTGATATTAGAATAAGAACGATGGTACAACATACCTTTTCTCATGTATTACAATAGGCTAGCACAGGCTTGAAATAATTTTATTTCTGTACAGCTTGTAAAAATCATTCATACCGGGGCAGCGTCAGCAAGGTGGCTACTTTTTTTTTTTTAATTAAAAAAAAAAAAAAAAGATTAAAAAAAAAAAATGTCAATGGCAGGTGCCCCTCTGTGGCGTGCGCCTGTAGGCAGATGCCTACTTTGCTTAATGGCAAATCCAGCCCTGGATGGTAGAGACTGTCTGCCAGTATACACTACAGTGAACATACGGTCTAGTGCATACCTTGGAGTGCAGCCATTGCCCGAAGAGCTGAACAATTCACCCCAGTGTTTGGAGAACGTTGTGAACTGGTGTTCCATCTGCAGTTGATATGGGACCTTATTTATCAAAGTAAAGAGGTGCAATTCTGGAACAAGCCAACTGCATCATAGAACATTCTGCAAATTCCCATTGATTTAAATGGGGAGTCAACTCCTTGAATACTAGACAGGCCTCAATCACATTGTTTTGCAATGCATTGGAGATCCTCAGTAGCATTTAAGAGGTTGAAAAAAACTAGTTATGGGAATTTTCGTGTTCCACGCTTTAGGGCATTTGGTTTGCTCCATTCTTGTTCCTCTCTTGATAAATAAGGCCCCTTGTCACTGAAAAGTCTTTCTTTAACCCATTGAGTGCCAGACAGGCAACCAACACATTGCGTTGCAATGCGATGGATTCCTCTCTGGCACTCAAAGGGTTAAATCCTCCTACAGATGTCTGTATATCGGTGCCCTCCGTCTGCCTTGTAATCTGCTTTTACAGCCCTGAATTTGAATGCATCTGACTGGTTTTATTTTACTCACTAGCTTTTGCTCTTATGCTGCTGCCACTTAGATTGATGATACAGAATGTGTCCAGTAATTATATTCTTAGATACAGAGAAGCAGTTCAAAGACGGAAAATTAATTTGGAATCTGTCACATTCTTGCTGCATAGAACCTTATATGTTTCCGCTTTATAATGTATGGATACCAATGTGCAGCATCTGCTGTTTGTGGTTAACCACTTGGCTGCTAGTGAGGCCTACAAAGCGGCCAGAGACGTCTCTAGCAGCCAAGAGGTTAAGCACACATTGACTGCTTTGGCGCTAAATTTTTAACATAATCTTGTCTTTAATTTCGATCCATTGGAGAAGTCTTTATCTCTTATGGGGTTAAAACACACACACATGCACACTCATGCACACACAGTCATTTACACACATCCTATATATAAAAGGTCGGATGTATGTTTGTCCGAAGCAGTCATGTGTAGTAGAGGCTGCCCAAATGCACAGAATGCTGGCCCATGTACGCGTGTTTTTACACTAGTATATATATATATATGTACAATCGTGTGAAAAAGAAAGTACACCCTCTTTGAATTCTGTGGTTTTACATATCAGGACATAATAACAATCGTCTGTTCCTTAGCAGGTCTAAAAATTAGGTAAATACAGCCTCAGATGAACAACAACACATGACGTATTACACCGTGTCATGATTTATTTAACACCTTAAGGACCCATGACGGTCCTGTTCCGTCATGGGTTGTTATACCCTTAACGACCCATGACGGAACTGGACCGTCATGGAATTCCGGGCTCCCCTCGCGGCTGCACGCCGTTCGGGGAGACCAGAACGCAGCCGCAAAAAAAAAAAAAAATGCTCTGTGGTCCTTAACGGACCGCAAGGTGCGGGCATGGCCTGTCGTTAAGGGGTTAACAAAAATAAAACCAAAATAGAGAAGCCATGTGTGAAAAACTAAGTACACCCTTACTGCTTCCATAGGAATTAAGATGCTATGTAGCAGACAGGTGCTGCTAATACAATGCCCTTGATTAATTGATCATCAACGAGTGTGACCACCTCTATAAAAGCAGTTTGCTGGTCTGGAGCATTCAGGTTTGTGTTAACACAATGCCAAGGAGGAAAGACAACAGCAATGATCTTAGAGAAGCAATTGTTACTGCCCATCAATCTGGGAAGTGTTATAAGGCCATTTCCAAACAATTTAAAGTCCATCATTCTACAGTGAGAAAGTGGAAAACATTCAATACATTTGCCAATCTTCCCAGGAGTGAACATCCCAACAAAGTCTCCCCAAGGTCAGACCGTGCAGTGCTCAGAGAAATTGCAAAAAACCCAAGAGTTACATCTGAGTGTCTACAGGCCTCAGTTGGCATGTTAAATGTTAACGTTCATGACAGTACAAGTAGAAAAAGACTGAACAAGTATGGTTTGTTTGGAAGGGTTGCCAGGAAAAAGCCTTTTCTCTCGAAACAGAACATGGCAGCATGGCTTAGGTTTGCAAAGTTGCTTCTGAACAAACCACAAGACTTCTGGAACAATGTCCTTTGGACAGATGAAACCAAAGTGGAGATGTTTGACCATAACGCACAGCACTACGTCCAAGCACACCAGCAAATCTACAACAGAATGGTTGAAAAAGAAAAGAATCAAGGTGTTGCAATGGCCCATTCAAAGTCCAGACCTTAACCAGATTAAAATGCTGTGGGGGGGAGCTGTGCATAAACAAGTACCCTCAAACCTCAATGAACTGAAGCAACATTGTAAAGAAGAGTGGGCCAAAATTCCTCCACAGCAATGTGAGAGACTGATAAAGTCAAACAGAAAATGATTACTTCAAGTTATTGCTGCTAAAGGTGGTTCTACAAGCTATTGAATCATAAGGTGTACTAAGTTTTTCACAAATTGCTTCTCCATTTTGGCTTTATTTTTGTTAGATAAATCATGACACGGTGTAATATGTTGTTGTTCAACTGAGGTTGTATTTACCTAATTTTTAAACCTGCTAAGGAACAGATGATTGTTAATATGTCCTGATATGCAAAATTCAAAGAGGGTGTACTTTCTTTTTCACATGACTGTATATATCACCACACACACACACATATAATACATGCACATATACACACTTTCATATATATGTTGGTACACACATGCACGCATACACACAATCACACATACACATCTGCATGCACATACACATATATGCACACATATTGTACACATACAATACATACAAACATTATTGTTGGAAAAAAACACAGGCAATTTATTTTATCTTAATTTCTATCAAATTATGCTAACTTTTACATGTGTATCTGTAAATGTTACATGCTAATTTCATGTAATAATATCTGTCTGTTAGCACTGGTTTTACTTTAAATCTTGATTTGTTTTTATGAGCTAACCTCTTCGATGTTAGATCTCCCCTTTATCTGGAACTCACTGCCATGCTCCATTAGATCTCCCCTTTATCTGGAACTCACTACCATACTCCATCAGATCTCCCCTATATCTGGAACTCACTACCATACTCCATCAGATCTCCCCTGTATCTGAAACTCACTGCCACGCTCCATCAGATCTCCCCTATATCTGAAACTCACTGCCACGCTCCATCAGATCTCCCCTATACCCAGGGGTGTCCGTCGAAATTTTTCCGGGGGGAGCAAAGCCATAATATGACCCCCTGGCCAGCCTATCCAGCCCCCTTTGTTTATATGGAGGGGGTAATTGTAGGGGGGCAAGTGTTCCCCTTGCCCCCCCTCCGGACGCCCATGCCTGTATCTGAAACTCACTGCCATGCTCCATCAGATCTCCCCTGTATCTGTAACTACTGCCACGTTCCATTCGATTTCCCCTGTATCTGTAACTCACTACCACACTCCATTAGATCTCCCCTATAACTGGATCTCTCTGACATGCTCTGTCAGATCTCTACTGCATCTGTAACTTACTGCCACTCTCCATCAGATCTCCTCTATATCTAGAACTTACTGCCACACTCCATCATATCTCCTCTATATCGGGAACTCACTGTGTTGCTCCATCAGATCTCCCTGACATGAACTCACTGCAACACTCCATTAGATCTCCTCTATATCCAAACTCACTGACATGCTCCATCAGATCTCCCATATGTCTGGAACTTACTGCCACACTCCATGATCTCCTCTATATCTGGAACTCACTGCCCTGCTCCATCAGATCTCCCTTACAGCTGAACTAACTGCCACACTCCATCAAATCTTTCTTATATCTGAACTCACTGCCACACTCCCTTAGATCTCCCGTATATCCTAACTCACTGCTATGAGCTCTCTTATATCGGAATTCACTGCCACTTTCCATCAGATCTCCGTTAAATCTGGAACTCACTATCACTCTGCATCAGATCTCCACTGTATCTGGTACTCACTGCCACACTCCATTAGATCACCCTTATATCTGAACTCACTGCCATGCACCTTCAGATCTCCTTTATAAGTGGAACTCACTGCTGCTTTCCATCAGGTCTTCCCTATACGTGGAACTCACTGCAAGGCTCCAACAAATCTCCCTTATATTTATAACTCGCTGCCTTGCTCCATCAGATCTCCCCTGTCAGATCTCTCTTATATTTGGAACTTATCCCCACACTCCATTAGATCTCCCTTAGCTTTCCCTCAAAACCCATCTATTCTAACTTTCACAAATCTGCAACTTCAGTAACTTTACATTGTCCTGCCAGGAAATCTAGAGGACCAAGTCAGCTGACCCAAACAGTTCCCTTCTCTCTAACTAAATAGAATCCCACCTGAATGTACCTTTTGTTTCTTTCACTTGTACCCCTTCTCCCACTAGAGTGAAAGCAGGATCCACGCCATAATTTGTATTCGTTTGTTAACCCTTTGAGTGCCAGAGGTGTAATGTTGTGTACCCCCCTGGCACGCAAAGGCTTAATTGTGCAGCACTGTGGAATATGCCGGCACATTTTAAATTAATAATAGTAAGAATGAGAATTCTTTAACCATTTGAGTGCCACAGTGGGGAATTCATTGCATTGCAGAGCAATGTGTTGCATACCTCTATGGTACTGAAAAGGTTAATCTCTGCAGAAAATCTCAGTGGCTTCTATGAGTCAATTCTGAATGGACAACAGGGGTTATTATTTGGAGGAGTTAGAGTTGGATTAACCCCATGGGGATCAAAGGGGTGTGCAACACATTGCAAGGCATTCTTTTGTGTGTGGCTTGAGCAGAAAAACAGAAACGGTGGCGTGCACAGACAGTAAATTATTTACCAATCTATAGTGCAAGTAAATAACGAGTCTCGTGAATTATGAATTAACCACAGTGAGGACCCACAGAGAAATCACTGCAGCCAACAAAGCCAGTCTTAGCGTTTATTTCAGATTCTGGTCTGTCAGTTCGTCATCTTCTACACACAAAGATCAGTCTCCACAAATAAATAATGATTCTACAAGAGACTATGTAATAATTCAAAATGAAGGCAACAAGAAACCAATATTGTGAATGTCAATTAAGAAGTGTAAACTTTGGAACGGTTTGTAAGAAGCAATTTTTCAGTATTATGAGATATATAAAATATTTATTGGTTCCTGTGAGATGCACTTCCATCTTAAATCTGTTACTACTGAAAACATTTTGTTTTCTAACTTGCAGTTTTATATTCTGGTCATTAGGTGGTGTTGTAGTCAGTGACTCAAGCTTTCAAGTTGAGTGCATTATTAAAAAATGCCTTTTGAAAAATAGTTGGGTATGTTGATTTAAAATAAGTTTGAGACTAAATACGTTTTAATGAAAACTCTCCCAGCAGCGGGGATAATTTTGTATTATTCCGGCTTTGAGCTGCGTTTTTTAAAAAATAAATAAAAATAATGTTTACTGCTCTTTTTCAAAAAATGTACTTGTCCTAGTGTGCTTTGAAGTACTAGTGAAGTGTGCCACAGTAAATGTATTACTCAGATAGTCAGTGTACCAATTGAGCAAGCTGAACTAGGGAAAAGATAGGACGAAGGGACCTTACTTCTTCTCCCCATACATCAGGGATGTAGTGTGACCATGTGCACGCATTGTTCTCAATGTGATAATAACCAGTAGATAAAACAAAAGCAGGAAGTGAGAAGGTATAAGGGAAAAAATCCGTAATGTCCCATAAAAATGCTTCTAGTGTTGTAGAGGTTAAAAAAATAAACTATGTGCCACAAATCCTCTCTCAAAACGCTATATGGTTTGAGAGATATTCGCATTGAAAGTTCCCCCTCCCTCCCCTTCTCCTTATGTCAGCTGTAAAGCTGACAGCAGGAGACTCAAGTCGGCCGACTCGAGGAGGCTCTTCAGCAGAGCCGAAATCTCGTTATTTAAAGCAGAACTAACACCGCTAAGAAACTTTGTAATAATTCCCTATCTGGCGACTAGCGCTACTAAGCATCTAGTCGCCAGATAGGGAATTATTACAAATTATTATGGTCCCAGGACCATAAATCTCCATAGGATGGTGTAGCAACAGCGCCACTGTACGATTTCAGGCCATTGTGATATTACACCAAAAAAATTCAACTTTGAGCTGTAATAACTTTTGAATAAAACACCTTTCAGCAGTGGGAGTACCCTTGTTTTAATTAGGGGGATAAACCCTACAACATATTTTTTTTTTTACATTTTAAGTATTACTATCCCTTTAAGTATATTATAAAATACATATTTATAATATATATATATATATATATATATATATATATATATATATATATATATATATATATATCAGGGCTCAAAATTTCCACTAGCCAATGGAGAGTGAAAATTTAGCCCTGCGGAGTAGTAATTCAGCCCTGGTGGTTATGTTATGTATTACAGTGGCGAGTAACTTTTCAGGTCTGGCTAGTAGCAAAGGACTTAAAGTTATAAGCCCTGTATATATATATATATATATATATATATATATATATGTTTTATTTATTTATTTTTTTTTAAATAAAATATTTTCTGATATAACACAATATTGTCCCTTTAAACTCTTAAGGACCATAGGGCTGTGCAACTCATTACCCCTTTGATCCTTAAATGGTTAAAATGATAGTTCAGGACATCTGCATCAGATAATGTTACTTTTTCATTTTTAGCAAATTTATGTGTGGTTGATTGTGGTACTTGTATGTAGAAAATAAGACTAAACTGATTATGATGCTATTAATATTACAGGTTTATGTTCTATCTTAATGATCTAATAAATTACATGTGATGTTTGGAATTTCCATCATAACTTTTTTGGTAATTTAGAGAATTTATGGCTCCCGGCCCGCACATTCCTGCTGGATGTTCTTCCTTGTTTATGATCTCGTGTTTGTATACTGACTGTAACCGTGATGTATTTCTAATAAACCACTTTAATTTTGGTCTTCCCATGAGTGTCCTCCCACTTGGGACAGGAACATGTAATGTGGAAAGAAAAGAAACACATAGGAAGGCGCCAGTAGTGCCTTGTGACTGTTTAACCCTTTGAGTGCCAGAGAGGTATGCAACGCATTGCTCTACAATGCATTACTTACCACTCTGGCGCTCAAAGAGCTATAACAGACTAAAATGTATTGTTTGTATCCGTGTCCTGTCTTCTTTTATTTATTTATTAATATCCATCATACTCAGCACGAAGAACAGGCAATTGCAGGTATTATGCAAAAATATATAAAAAGATATGTCCGACTGCCCTATGAAGGGCTCCTAGGTAAGTAAATTTAAAAATTATTTCTGTAAGATTTGGTTCCTTTTTTTAAATTATTTAGGTTTCTGTTCATGTCAATTCAAGCAGAAAAGAAAAAGGTGCCAATAAGCAAGGGTATTCTTTCCCCTACCCATGACCACGCTACAAAATCATCAAGACTCTACCCCTAGCACAGAAAATACCCTTAGCCTATAACATGGGTTCTCAGTGAGTTAGAAGCATTTTTATCATTCAGTAGGTTGACTAATAGCTAGTAAAGGGGTATATAAATTGGTAATCTGGTCACCAAAAAAGAGGACTTGGTGTCTGGTTAAGGGGGACTTTCTACATCCACTTCTCAGTATTTGGGTGTGGCCAGCGAAGTGGAGGTGCCCCTCCAAATCTGGCTCTTGACAGTTACCTACATTGCCTAATGGGAAATCCAGCCCTTTTTCTTAGCTCATGTGCATACCTGAGAACTTTGTCTCTAGAGTTCCCAGAGTGGACTTATGTGGTGCCAGTGGGAGGATATAAATGATGAGATTCACGTCACAAAGGGGAGGGGCTTAATGGGCTGTGTAACAAAGTGGGTGGGAAGTGGGCAGAACAGGGTGGGAAGGAGGAGAAGTGGACTGGAAATGGAAGGAACAGGATGGGAAGAATCAGAAGTGGGCATAGTTCCGTAAGAAACTCCCCACCACCAGAGAATCAACATCTTTCCCCGGAGACCCGGGACAAATCCAGAGAGTTCCCAGTTATGCTCATGTGTTAAAGCAGAACTGCCACCCAATATAAAGTTGCCCCCCAATAATTAGGCATATGGAGACTAGCTTCTTAATAATGTTATCAGGGCTCAAAATTTCCACTTGCCACTAGCCAATGGTGAGTGAAAATTTAGCCCTGGCGAGTAGAAATTCAGCCCTGGTGGGTATGTTATGGCTTGCAGTGGCGAGTAACTTTTCAGGTCTGGCTAGTAGCAAAGGACTTCAAATTTTAATCCCTCAAGTCCCACAATCTGAAGTAATCCTGTTTCTTCAGAGACTGACGGAAAGGCTTCTTGCTGTAGAGTCGTATGCATGCCTGCGCCATCAGTCCCTTCCAGTGCCTTTCGGCTTCATGCAACGCTTCCTAAAGGAGAACAGGATGGACAGCGCAGGCGCGCAGACATCTCTAAGCCAAGATGTCTGCGTGCAAGTCTGGCCATCAGTCTCTGAAGAAACAGGATTACTTCAGATCGTGGTACTTGTAGCAGATAATAACACTAATAAGAAGCATGTTGCCATATACCTAATTATTAGGGGGTGAATTTATATTGGGTGGTAGTTCCACTTTAAGGACTGGTATAACATAAATTTATTATAAACAGGGGACATCGGAACTTAATCAGAGGGGATCATTTACAAAGAGACAAGCTCATTTTGTCGTCAGAGTTGAGTAAACCAGTCAAGGTTCACAGACTTTCTAAAATCTGGGTTGTGAATTGTGGACAAGACCCATTGATTTTTGGCTTTGATATTGTGGATAAGAGCTGTTAAAGAGACAGTAACCATTGTTTAATTTGTATACTGTGCACTTGCAGAATATCTCAGATCAAATTGCCTGTTCTTCATGATTATTTTCATCTCGATCTAATTTTTGACATATTTATGCCCCTGACATTAAGCTTTAGATGTTTTCCAGGCAATGTAAAAACAGGTGTAGTGATAAAATGTAAGAACAGATGCACAGTAAAACAATTTAGTATACAGCGTACAGAGCACTTGGTGATGCAGGCACAGTGTTACATTGTAAAGCTATCCATCTTTCATGGTCGACTAACCAGAAAGCTCTCTGGAAAGGGAGATCCAGGGGTCTTAGAGTCAAGGACATAAATGTTTAAAAAAATGTGAAGCTGAAAAAATGAAAGTATAGGTAATCTGACTTTACTTACTAGTCACCTGCAGAATACATAAAGTCAAAATGAAAGGGTATGGGTTCCTTTAAATAGGTAATTTCCCTTTTAAGGAGCTTATGGCATTACAGGGCAACTATTTTAAGATACTTTCCTTATCTTCAGATGGGTGCATACCTGTTGATTAACCATTTGAGTGCCAGGGAGGTATGCAATGCATTGCAAAGCAATTTGCTGCGTACCTCTCTTGCACGCAAAGGGTTAAACGGGGAGCAGAACAGGGCACTGAAAATAGTCTTGTGATTCTTCTCCTTTTTATCTGTGTTGCATTGTACCGGACAGTTTCTTGTGCTGTGCAATGCAGTTCACTATGGACCCCTGTATTGGGCTTAAAAGCCAGACAAAGTGGTTCTATGGGGAGTGGTTCTATGAGTCATTTTTAGGGCTGTGCAGGCAGATCCTCATCATCCATTATGGCAACTTAGACTAGGGCTAGGACACAAGATGATAGCGGAAACACCAGCAGTGCCTTTGTCTGTGACTTATCACTTGCACCCCCCCATACTGCCATGGGACTAGGGCCCATGGCATAATGAGAGCTGCAAGTGATGAGTCACAGACAAAGGCACTGCTGGTGTTTCCGCTATCATCTTGTGTCATATGCACTTTTTTGGTGAAAGAGACCTGCCTTGTCATGTTGCTCCCACTTAAATTACAGCCACAATGAGTGTACCTACTAGCAGCACTCTGTGTCAGAGGCACTGGATCTAGAGATGTGGAACCCTAAACTGGTACCTTGCCTAGTGTCCTAAGGGGCCCTAATCCATCCCTGGTTTTTAATTTACAAAACCTGCTCCTATTGAAACATCCTTAGTTAAACATAACACATGAGAGTTGGTACCTTGTTAGCTGTAGAAATACAGGAGGCAAATATAGTCGTTGATACCTTTATTGGCTAACTAAACAGATTTAGGATGCAAGCTTTCAAGACATCTCAAGTCTCTTCATCAGGCATGTTGTACAGATAAATATGACAACTTTTCTCTTATATACAAGTACACGTTGCATTGTTTAGAATGGAAATCAGATAAGGAAGTTCAGATAGTTAACCAAGATACATAATGCAACAATTTTTATACAATATCGACAACATAGGGCATCATGCCTGAAACGGGCACAATCACATACTATATTTTGAAACATTGAAAAAAAAAACCCAAACACACAAATAGTGAATTACACATGATTTTTCTAAATTTGTGTGTCATTTTCTCACTGTACTCTTATTTCAAAAAGAGGTCAGAAAAAAGTGGGTGTGGGTTCAGGAAACGATAATTAGTTACAGATTCAGTGAATGATCCTTATGCAGCTAGTTAAATAGTGACTATTTTCCTGTGTTTGGTTATATATATGTTAATTTAATCTCCTTAATCACTATTCATGTGCTAATTGTTTTAGCATATATAAAAAGGTGAAATCGCTAATGTTTATTTTATTGCATGACTCGTTCAAATTGTGATTGCATCCATTCTGTGCGTGCCGCCAGTATTTATGTGATTTCATAGTTGATGAGGTTGAAAAAAAGTCCATCACGTTTAACCTTTGCCAGATCTCCTTTAATGGTCCAGAGAGAGAGGCAAAAAGCAAGTGGACAAAAGAAACCATCCTTCCAGACTCCAGTAGGCAATCCAATTTCTCACTAGGTCAGGTGTAGCCAATGCTGGACCTCAAGAGCCACCAACAGTGCATGTTTTCACGATATCCTTTAAACCTTTGAGTGCCAGAGGGGTACGCAGTGCATTGCTGATGTCAAGAAAATAAGAGGGAGGGGGGGAACTTTACCAGCATATTACTCCCAAAGTATGCATGTTATTAAAAAAAAAAAGACTAGGATTGTTTGATTTATGTATTTAAGAAGAAGAATATTAAAGACTGTGTTAGGAAAGTATTACTGTCCCTTTAAAGTGACTGAGCCATTAATTAGTCTGCCTGTGCCTCAGCTCGGATATCCTGAAAGTTGGTGACTCTTAAGGACTTAGGTTGGCTACCAATTCCCTAGATCAACATCCTGCCTGTGTTGAAAACAACTTCATGAATGTAAGGTGTGGATACAATAATCCCACCATTTTGGAGCCAGAAGTATAATTGTGAGAACCTGTTTTCCGAGATTTTTTGAATCTTCTCACTGTTGGAAATAGATGGATTTCTGCACTGCCAGTTTTCTCTGTAGACTGGGTATTAAGCAAAGAATGCACAAGTCACACACTTCTTCTCACTTGAGCTCCTTATCTTATGGACCATCAAAGTCACCAGGTAAAAAGGTATTGTAATCTTAAGAAGACGAGACCCTTTTTTCACTGTGGATGATCTACTATCATATTTGTGAAGGCAAAAAAAAGTCTGAATGTTTTTAAAGCACTGATCAATAAATAATTCATCAAATCTTCTTTTAAAAATAATATTGACACTGTATTACAAAATATTGAAGGACAAGAAGCTGGAAAAGCAGCTTCTAAGTAAGTGCTTCTCAGAGTTCTTCTTTGGAGCACACCAACAGTGCAAATTTTCATTTAATCTCTGCTTAATAATATGAGAGTAATGGGTGGCTCATTCCTTGTGGTTGACCCACCTGTGCTCAGGGCCGGTGCTAGCATAAGACAGTTTAGGCAGCCGCCTTAGGGAGCCGCAGCGGAGGGGCGCTAAAATGGGGAGAATTTTTTTTTGTTTTCCATTTATTTATTTTTTATATCTACCGCAAAGCTCTCCTGGGGCCGGCTGGGGCTGCCTGCTTCTTAAAAAACATGCTCCAATTAAATGTATCCGCGGCAGCAAGCCGCAAGGTGACAGGAAGCGGGGCCGCATCTAGTGAGTAGGGGCAGGCCGGGTCTAGACCCAGTGACGAGCACTATGTCTCCTGCACACCGGGTAGGCCGGCCGGTGGCCACACCTAAGTTAAACACTTCCACGGAGACGAGAGAGCTGATCTGAGCAGGAGGCCGGCGGGAGCAGAGTCAGTCAGCAGACGCCTGTCACGCCGGCTAGTCACCAGACACTTTAAGGTCACAGGGAAGAGGGGAAAACGGGCAAAAAGGTTGATCAAGACGGGAAGAAAGGCAAAAGGGGGATCATTCAAGAGGGGTAAAGAGAGGTAAGGGGGAGAAAGGCAAAAGGGGGATCAAGAGGGGTAGGTAAAGAGGTAAGAGGGGGAAAAGGCAAAAGGAGGGGAATCAATAGGGGCATTAAGAGTGGGTGAGAGGCAGAGGGGGGTCAAGAGGGAGAAAAAGAAGCAAATGGGAGAAAAAAGAGGCAAAAGGAGGAAGGATCAGGAGGCAAAAGGAGGGGGGACCAAGAGGCAAAAGGAAGGGTGGGATCAAGAGTCAAGAAGGGGATAGAGAGGCAAAGGAGGGATTAAGAGTCAATGAGGGGGAGAAAGAGGCAAAGGGGGTAGCAAGAGGGGGGGAAATGGGGGAGGGGAGAAAAAGGCAAAAGGAAGGGGATCAAGTGGGGGAGAAAGAGGCAGAAGGGGTAATCAGGAAGGGGAAAGAGAGGCAAGGGGGGGAGAGGAAAAATGGGGGATCAAGAGGGGGAGAATGGCAAAAGGAAGATCAAGAGGGGTAAAGAGAGGCAACTTGGCAAGAGGGGGAATCAAGAGAGGATGAAAGAGGCAGAGGGGGTCAAGAGGGGGAAAAAAGAGGCAAATTGAGGGAGGATCATGAGGCAAAAGGAGGGGGGTCAGGAGGGGAAGAAAGCAGCAAAAGGGTGGGATCAAGAGTCAAGAAGGGGATAGAGAGGGAAAAGGGGGGATCAAGAGTCAAGGAGGGGGAGAAAGGGGGATCAAAAGGGAGAGAAAAAGGCAAAGGGAGGGGCTTAAGAGTCAAGAGGGGGAGAACGAAGCAAAAGGTGGGAATCAAGAGGGGGAGAAAGAGGCTAAAGTGGGGGATCAAGAGTCAAGAGGTGGTGTATATATACCAAAATTAAATCAGCCAGCACCTGCAGGGTTAAGTTAAAATAAAACAGTGTTTAATGTGGTGTGTCAACGTTTCAGTGCAGCCATGTGCACTTTCATCAGCACATGGCTGCACTGAAACGTTGACACACCACATTAAACACTGTTTTATTTGAACTTAATCATGCGAGTACTGGTTGATTTCATCTTTTTGGTACACTTATGAGGATTCCACTCAACTTTAGAACCCAGATTGTCTCTGTTTAAATGGGATGCATCACCTTACTAAACATTTCCCTTAATCTGTTTGTTTTAGATATTGTAGCAATGTTGTGTCGTTTTTTTTTAAAAAAAAAAACAACGCTATAGAAATGCAGTTTGAGAGATTTCTTTTTCCCCCTTGACATCTTCTCCTCATTCTGACAAGCAAGACTCTTGCCGACAAGAATACAGGAGAGATCCTCCTCCACGCTGGTCTGTCTGTAAGCTGCAGCACTCTCATTGGCTAGATAGCAATCTCTGCCAATGAAAGTGCTGCAGTTTACAGACAGACCAGCGTGGAGGAGGATCTCTCCTGTAATCTCGTTGGCAAGAGTCTTGACAATCAGAATGCGGAAAAGACGTCAAGGGGGAAAAAGAAATCTCTCAAACTGCATTTCTGTAGCGTTTAAAAAAACAAACAAAACACAGCATTGTTGCAATATCTAAAACAAATAGATTAAGGGAAACTTTTGGTAAGGTGATACATCCCCTTTAAGTGAGAGTGCTTCTGGTGGTAGCATATAACTCTGTATTGTCTTATGGTGGCATCTAACTGTATTTCTCTGGTGGTGGCATATAACTCTTTTTATTGTTCTGGTGGTGGTGACATATAACTCTGTGTTGCTCTGGTGGTGACATATAACTGTATTGCTGTGCTGGTGACATATAACTGTATTACTCTGGTGTGACATAGGGCACACAGGGGCCCACAGTGCAGCCCCGGCTTCATCAACTTGCAACATTGAGTGGTTCTGCCCCTTTTGTGGCTCCGCCCTCACCGACCCACAACTATGGCCAGTATTTTTTTGAGGAAAAGGTGGCAACCCTGGGGGGGGGGGTTCTGGCGGTGGGGCATCAAATGCACTATTGCCTGTGTAGACAAAAATCCTTGCACCGGCCCTGCCTGTGTTTAATTAGCACTATACTCTTGGAGGGCCTAGCCTACTCCCACCTACGTGACTTCTTTAACACGCACAGCCTGCTCATCCCTTTGCAATCTGGCTTTCACACTGTTCACTCCACTGAAACTGTTCTCACAAGAGTGGTCAGTGATCTTCACAATGACAGATCACAAGGTCACTAGTCAGTACTTATCCTGCTTGATCTCTCAGCTGCTTTTGACACTATTGATCATGCTCTCCTTCTCCAAATTCTTCACTCCTTAGGTATCCATAACTTAGCACTGGACTGGCTATCCTCTTATCTAACTGGTCAATCCTTCAGTGTCTCCTCTGCCACCTCTTCATCCTCTCCCGACTACCTCTCTGTTGGTGTTCCTCAAGGTTCTGTTCTATGGCCGCTTCTGTTCTCTCTTTACACAATAATTCTATAATGCAAACATGGTTGGCACCAGTTGAGTAATGAATTAGGGTAATAATGACTACAATAGTCGGGTGCACTCAGGGTTCAAAATATATAACTAACAGAAACGGGAAAATAAAGATCCCAAAAAAAGCAAAACCCCCTAAATGAAGCTCTCAACCCAACAAGGATACAAAAAATATAAACATTATTATTTATTGATACCAAAATATAAATATACAGTGACTCAATGAATTAAAACATACTTAAAAATATATTGAGGGGGACACTCCAGGCTAAATGATGTAATAGGATAATCAATAATATGTAATGGTAATCCATAAATATAATATCCCCATCTCACAATGAAAGTTGTCCTAAACATAAACACACTCCCACTATTAAAAGAGAATATAGTAATACAAATCATGAATATAATAAAGTGCAAAGGTGCTAGACAAACACCAAAAAATGAGAATAAATTTGTGCTAAGTATCACAACATCGAAACATATACTTATCACATTAATAAAGATGAAAAAGAAAAAATGAAGATCCAGCAGGAAATAGCACAAGGAGAGTGACCCCCTCAAAAAGGACCGCTCAAGGCTAACGCATTTCGCCATAACTGGCTTTGCCAGGGGATGTCCGATACACGGTCAAAGCCCAGTTGGGTTGACTGCCTCATTTAGGTGTTTTTTGCGTTTTGGGATCTTTATTTCCCCTTTCTGTTAGATCTTTACACAGTAACACTTGTTAATCTTATTCGGACTCAAATATCGCCTCTATGCAGGTGACACCCAGCTTTATTTGTCTGCACCTCAACTGACTTCTGATATTCAGTCTAAAGTCACAGACCGCCTCTCTGCTATCTCAGACTGGATGGCTTATAGGCACCTCAAGCTGAATATGTCTAAAACGGAGCTAATTCTTCATCCCACCTAGGCCTGGCCCAGTATTCCCTTCCAGGGGACTGTAAATGGCACTACCATAAATCCAGTATCAGAAGCAGTGTCTTCGGGTGAAAATTTACACTGCCCTCTCATTTTCTCCTCACATTAACACCATCCATAAATCCTGCCGCTTTCTCTTACATAACATAGCTAAAATATGTCCCTTCCTCAGGAGCCTGTAAGCACAGAAATCTGAAGCCCCCCCCATGCAGTAGCTGACCCGTGAGCGCTGCGTGGGTCTTTTGTCTCCTCCTCTGACTGCTGCCTCTTTGATCCGATGGATTAATTTGGGGGTGAGCGAGTCCTGGGTCATGTCCTCCTTAGCGGGAAGCAGGCACGCTCTGATCTCCTCTGACAGCCTCTCCCCCATCATCACGCACACCTGTGGGCCGTGATGACTTCAGTGCGTGTGATATGCTGACCAAGAGGTCGCATAGGCATGCACAGAGAGAAGAGTACTCACTTCTCTTTTTTGAGTCTTAGTAGACTCAATGAAGTGAAGTACTTGATGCCAGACAGTAACGCAACAACGCGAGTGAGTCTGGCAGAAAGTCTACACATTAAAAAAAACCCAAAACAATCCCAATGACAGGCGCCCCTCTGCGTGGTGCCCCTGTAGGCAGATGCCTACTCTGCCTTATTATAAATCCGGCCCGGTCCCTTCCTCTGTTGCTCCACAGCTAAAATTCTTACACAAGCACTCATCATTTCCCACATGGACTACTGTAACCTTCCTCTCTCTCGGCTTCCTCTATCCTCTTCAATCCATACAGAAAGCTGCAGCAAGAATTACCCTATTGTCACCTAGGTTTGTCCCTTCACCAACTCCTCTGCAAATCTTTCCAATGGCTGCCTATCAAACTCTGGGTTTTCCTACAGAATTTTGCTTCTCTCATTCAAAACCTTTCTCTCTCCTGTACCCCTTCCTACATTTCCCTCTATACCCATCCCGCCACTTACAATCAGCCAGTGACAATCTTGTCTCAGCTCCTTTTGTGTCTACAGCCCTCTCACTTGTGAAACCTTTTTCTCTCAGTGCTCCTTATCTATGGAACGCTCTACCTCCCACCCTGAGTCATTGCACCTCTCTTATTGTCTTAAAGTCACGCTTGAAACTTCAGCTCCTTAACAAAATTGAACATGCTAGAAGGCACTCAATTTGTACAGCTTAGGCTCTTATAAATTATTTACTTTGTGTCCCCTATCCTGACCAGAACTCTTGTACTGTATTCAGCACTTGACCCTTATGTACTTTTTGGTCTCCCATTACCACTTTAGATTATAAGCTTTTGGGCAGGGACCTCACTTCTGGTGTTTCACTCTGCAAAAGCACTTGAAACCCTGTATTGTCTAAACCCTTAATTGTAAAGTTCTGCGTACAATTGCGGCAATATATAAACATATTCATTCAATTAGGGATATCTTTAAAATATGACTTGTTGATGTGCCTAAGCACCTGAACTCAGAATCCCTTTTCTAGTTTGTAGGTGGAGAGATACCACCTGCTGATATGAATGCTTGTGCCTGTTGCCTGTGTTAGAAAAATTTTTCTGATCATAATTTTTTGTCATTATATTAAAGTGGCATAAAATAGAAGGCAATATGAACCTTTACTTTTTTTTCTTTTCTTTTTTTAACAAAAGAATTGCTATTTCTTCCACTGGGGTAAAAAAATGACAAAAATCCAAGAAAAATAGCCGTTGCTAAGATACAAAATACATTACAGTAAACCTGTGTTCCAAGTAAAGGTTTATTGAATGCGCTATAAATTAAAGCGTTCAACAATAAAGTAAAAAGAACGATGTGCAGTGCTTGGTTCTGTATCTAGGAAAATATTTTATCTGAAAAGAATGTTTCAGGAGACTCTGTAGAATAAAGCCCTGCTGAAATATTTATTGGTACGATTTATGGCTGCCGGTCCATTTTCAGTAGACATTAACACATTGAGCATCACGATCTGAATAGATTTTTGCACAGCAAGAAAAAAAGTATTTCTAAAGGGAGCTACAGAAGAATAGCCTGGAAATTCACCTGATCTGTCGAATTCTAACATAAGCCAACTTCCACTCTTTGTAAACCTGTTGTATTTGCCAGGGATGGAAAATTCATTTTGCCTAATGAACACATTTGGGAATATTTGTGTGTCATATCCAAACACATGCAGAACAAAGTACAACAAGGTGGATGTGCTAAAGAAATGGGATGCATTGAGTTGGAGACCTCTCTAGTACTCAAGGGGTTAAAACACCAATTAAATCAATGGAAATTCTTATTTGTTGCTCATGGAGCAGTTAGTTTGCCTCTGAATTCCACACATTTTCTTGGTCCATCAGCCTCCATGTGTGTAATATCTTGTTCAGTAATTGTTGTGTGTTTGCTACAAACCATTGCCTAACTAATACTACCCATGCCTCAATATCCCTTCCTGACCAGTAATAAGGTGTTAGAGAGGGAGAGGTGTGTGTGAGAGGGAGACTGTGTGAGAGAGATGTGTCTGTATAAGTGATATCGTGGGCAGATCGAGGGAGGTTTCCAGTTGCCCCAGAAAACCTCTCATTCTTATTTCTATGATACCAGAGAAACACAAAGCTTTAGCTCCCCCCCCCCCAATAATAAGAAATGTTTATCAAAAAACAGATCATCCATTAAGACTAGCATAGAGGTGCTTTTGACTAAAAGGCAGGGATTTTTTTACAGTAAGTGCAGTAAAATTGTGGAATTCTTGGCCTTAGGATGTTGTGTTTATAGACCTTATAGTTGCTTTCAAAAAAAGTAATGGATACCATTCTAGTGCAGAACACTACTGAGAATTATGCAGAGAAATATCAGACTGCCTTTTGGAGTCTGGAAGGAATTTTGTAACCCACTTGGAGCTTAATTGGAAATGTCTCCAAAAGGTTGTTTCTTTTGCCTTCCTCTGGATCATAAAGTGTGAAATGACATGGGCTGAATTTCATGGATCAATGTCTTTCTTCAGCCTCATCAACTATGTTACTATGGCAAACAGCTGCCGTAGAGCTGTTGTTGGTCTACAAATCCTATCCTCCTGAGGATGATGGGACTTGTATTCCAACAAAGCTGGGTTTCTCACCTTTGTTTGATGTAGTGTTTTTTAGAAGCAGAATCACACACAATAAATTTTAGATATTTGTACTGCATAGTTATATTTTGAAAAGCCTCCTATGGAAAACCTGTATTTGCTCTTGGATGTGACAGTTACAGAGTAACTGCCCTGGGGCTGCACAAAGACAGAACCTGACCACTTCTGGCTTTCTCTCTGTTGTCGAAGGGTGATTCATTGTATCGCCTTCATTACTGTTTGGATACAAAGCAGATAAAATATATCACTGTCTAGGCAGCAGTACTGTTTTAGAAGCACAAGGAACAGCCAGACAGATGGACTTAGGGCTGAATCTACTTTATTGTTTTCTCCCATGGGACCATACATGATAAAAAATACTGGGGCTTTGTTGTGCTCCCTCATAAAAGCTTCTGTCCAGATCCCCCTCAGCTGGCAGCAGACTGGAACACAACCCTGAAGTTGGTGGCTTATAGAGTCAAACTGTTGAAGAGCTGCATGCACAGCTTCCTTACACTGCTTGGGATATTCAAGCCCATTGATGGCCTTCTATGGGAACTGTAATGCGAGACAAGTTCTATTGTGGCATTCTATCATGGGATCTATGGAAAAGCATGGCGTCTATTGTGTGATTAGTGGAAAACCATCTTGTATCTCATATACTGCAAAAAAAGAAAAGAGGGGAACAGACCAGGAGTATGCCCCTGTGTATGTTGGTCTTTATGAGACTTGGCCACCATCATACACCCAAAGGTGCAAACTCGCAAGAAATGTATGCTTTGTTGTCAAATGACTTTGATATCAGAGTCCTGGCCAATATATTATGTGTGTATTTTCTATTTTTCCTTTCAAATTGTGTGTGAATTTATAACACTACTAGTATGAAACCCGGTATACATGGGCTAAAGTGCACCCAGTGGCCCCGGCAGCTGCCCCGAAGCTGGGAGCAGAGACAGGCGGTGAGCCGTCCGGAGCTCCCTGCTCCGGATCAGCGCATTTGGCGCTGCTCGATGAACGAGCTGATCCTTAGCGGGGAGCTCCAGACGGCTCAAAGCGAAACTCCCTGTGTGTGAAACCACTCATGCACAGTAGAGACTGCTGGAACAGCATTCTCTACTGCGCATGTGCGGTTACGCTCACAGGGAGCGACGCATTCTACCACTTTATGTTATAGGAGTGTGGCTCTTTCCTCTCTTCTTTATTCGATTGATCATTGTATCTCATTTGTATGGTTCATTTAAAAATAAAATTGTATATTCTGATGTGTGGGCAGCACTCGCAGGAAACTATATTTTTTAAATTGGAGTATTGCATTTATCGCCAACGTTTCTTTTCTTAGTTTAGACCTTCCTCAAAACTTGAGAAACTACAGACCATATGCAGAAAGAGGAGCAATTGAAACAGAACAATCTTGGGGGCAAAACTACTGACCAAATGTTGGAGAAATAAAGATTCCCACAATTCCCACTCAATTAAACAAACAGTGCCCTTTTATTTTGACTTTACATATTACGGACTTGCCGACTATGTACACTCTTGTCATAGGAGAAGGTATGATCCATAAATAAATACAGACACATTATTATTTTTGGGGATAACAGACCACAGCTTTATTTAACTATTTTCTCACATATTGTTGTTCTTATTAAATACAAGAATAATTAATCATTAACCAATAATCAATCATTAACTTACAGTCCTTGCCAATCCACTTTCCTTGAAACCAAGCATGCTCAAATTGTCCGGACTCATGCTAAACTCTTCAGCACTACAGTTGATCCCAACGTTCGTCAGCACTTACAGCTGACTCCACCATTCTTCAGCATTTACAGCTGATTCCACCATTCTTCAGCCCTTTATAGCTGGCCCCCAAGAAATTACCCTATTGGCCATCCACTTTAACTTCAATGGATAACGTCACCTCCCGCGACCTAAGTCCGGGGCAAACTCCCAAAGGGCTTCCGCCCGAGGACAAAATCCCCTAACTTTACTACATCAGTTATTGATCTCTGAAAACCATGCAAGGACTATCCGCCCGCTGGAGAAACTCAACCACACCAAAAAAGGGGAGGGAGGGATGCTTACTTTGTCTTCTCTTCCTACACACAACAGTTCACTTCCTGCTACAACCCTTCTTAAACCCTTTCTTTCACACCGCCCATCAAACTCACTTCCTGTCTGGCTCAACCCTCCCTATGACATGTTTCTCCTCCTGTACCCTGCTGTCTCTTCCGGGGAATTTCTATCTGCTTATACTATTTACTATGCAATGGAAAATATAATGAAACAGTGTAGAAAAGTCTGATTCCAGTCTATTAAAGGGATAGTAAAGTCCCCAAAAAAGTATCTTCTAAATGTTAGCTGCACTAAAAGAAACACTTTCTCGCAAACCGTTATGGTTTGAGAGAAATAAGAAAATAAAGTCCTCCATTCCCGTCTCTGCAGAGCTGTAAAGCTGTCAGAGGCAGAATCCGGTCGCCCAACTGTAGGTGGCTCTTCAGGAGCGCTGTCATCTAGATATCGAAGTATAATTACTTCATTGGTATGGTCTATAACGTGTGCCTGGCTTGCAAGCACACGTTGTAGACCATTCCGATGAAGTAATTATATTTAGATATCGAGATGACAGCGCTCCTGAAGAGCCGCCGTCTGGTCCCAGAAGCAGGATCTCATGACATCCGCTGTACAGCAGGCACATGAGAAGGGGGAGGGAGCGGAGGTCTTTATTTTATTACATCTCTCAAACCATAACAGTTTGAGAGAGGATTAAGCGCATTAAATTTTTTGGGGGGCAGCTACCATTTAGAAGATACTTTTTTGGGACATTACAATCCCTTTAAATACCACATACTGTGCAATTAGTGCTGCAGGGATTCTGTTACATTGTTTCACTATCTCTTCTTTCAGCTCTCAAACAGAAACAAAAAGAAGAAAATAGAAAAAGTATGAGTAATTGGAATTTATAGATTGTGTACTTGCAAAATAAACAGTTACTATCACTTTAAATGGGGTTTTTAACCCATTGAATGCTAGAGAGTTTGGAGAGTGTTAGCATTCAGGGAGTTAGGAGCCCCATTTAAGTCAATGGGAGTTTGGGGGGGGGATATTTATTTGTTCCCCATGGTACAGTCTGTTGGCTCAATAATTTATCTTCTTTGTTTGTTCCTGTGGCCTAGTACAGTGATTCTCAATTCCAGCCTTCAGGACACATCAACAGTTCAGGTTATAAGGCAGAGGTGTCAGAATTCAGTTCTCAAGGGCCACCAACAAGCCAGGATGTAAGGATTTCTCCGAATAAGCACAGGTGGGTTAATCAATTGCTCATTCATTTTGATTGGCCCACCTCTGCACAAACAGGGAAATTCGTAACCCTTTGAGTGTCAAAGGAGTGCTTTCCACACCCCTCTGGCACTCAAAGGGTTGAACCCCGGACAGTTGCTGGATCTTGAGGACTGACTTGGACTTCCCTGTTATAAGGATAGTCTGAATTAAAGGGAAAGTAATGTTTCAAAATAAAAACAGCTCCACTTCATAGTATTTGGGCCATGGAGAGTTATTTCAGTACTGTCAGATTTGTAGTTCGAGTAATTAAATTATGAAGTATCCCCCTCCCGCCCCTTTTACCTAGTGTAAGCCACCTTCCCTCAGATGTGAAACAAGGGACAGTCTTCTTATAGTTAGTATAAGGAAAACCCTGCCCCCCTGGACAGGTTTTTCCCTTATGCTAATTGAAGATTGTCCCTCTCTGCAATCCATCCAGACAGTCTTGCTGCTCTGAGGTGAGCAGTGTTATATCAATAAAAGGGGAGGGAGGGGGGTACTTTATCATTCAATTACTCTTGATCTACAACTCTTGACTATTAAAATAATGCTCCCCATGGCCCAAATGCAATGAGGGTTAATTGGAGCTGCTTTTATTTTGAAACATTGCTATCCTTTTAAGCACACATAGTGCAGTCAATATGAGTGAGACACTGATTACAGACATGTGACATATTGAAAAGGTGATTTGTTGTTGTGTCTCTTGGACTAAAATTGAGTAACTGGCTCAAGTGTATCAAGTAAATCTCTGATAACAGTGGTTTATCAAAAACAAAAGAAGTATTTCTGACATGATCCAAAACCTGCTTCTTCTGTTCCAGTCCAATCACTTTATGCACATACAGTGCTTACCAGGAGCAACGCTCAAATACAGCTGTTCATAGCTGTCAGTTTCTGACAGCTAAGTGATGGAAGCACTCTGCAAAAACACTTTTCTAAATGTTGCATCTATTTTATATATTTTAAAATGTCTCGACCACCTGGGAGGCATTTTACTTTCAAAATCAATGAAAAGGACCGCAGAACAGGAAGGAAAAAACAATTGCCTTAGTTTTATTTTTTGGGCTTGTCAGTCAATAAGTAGTTTAGAATGATCTCTTCCATTCTGGACATATTTAACCCTTTGTGTGCCAGAGAGGTATCCAGCTCATTGCGCTGCAATGTGTTGGATACCTCTCCTGCACTCAAAGGGTTAATCAAGTGACTTAGCTATTCAGTGTTGTGTGGACCGTGTGACAGCGCTTTCATTGCTTGTTATAGAAGTGACAAAGGATTTGGTAAGCTGCTCAGCGTGCAGAGACAGACAAGGGGGGGGGTGCAGAGCAGTCACAAACATGGTTCCCTACTGCTCCCTGTATTTATAGTGACAATACAAAGGGATTTGCTAAAAATATCAGTGAAGGTTATCCATGTGTGAAGAAGCAGAATAATCATGCATGATATAGAAGTTCTCCCCCACTGGGGTTAGCAATGCAATTAGCATATACCCCCTCCCTCCAACATCTTGTGTGCATAGGGCTTGCTTTACCAATAGGCAGAATAAGAATCCATCTAGAGAGAAACTAAAGACAATATGTACAAAGAAAAGTGGAGTCATTCCAGGGCAAACAAACTGCATCATAAGGGAGTAAGTCTGGTTGATTTAAAGGAGAATGAACACTTCCTAAAAATAACTTCTCACTTACCTGAAAATTGTAATGGCCCTGATGAATTTTACCATTGTGCCTTTAAGTGCGGACAGCACTTAAGGACCACTGACCTTTTTTTTTTTTTTTTTTTTTTCTTTTAATTCGATTGGATTCAGGGCTCCCCAAACGACTTGTAGCCGCCCAGGGAGCCCTGAATTCCATGACGTACATGTACGTCCTTGATCCTTTAGGGACATCCACCCCGTGACATGGGTCATTAAGGGGTTAAAAGATGTCATAGTCAGTCCTAGATGTCATGTCCATGGAATCGGACATGTTGCTGAAATTTTTTTCCAGAGTGAAACAGGTAGAGTGCATGAGCTTATTTAACCCTTAATGGACCATGAAATGCGTTGTGCACCCCTCTTCTCTTTAAAGAGTTTAGATTACCATGTGCTGCTGACAGAGTTTGTGCCCTGTCATCCTGCCAGCAACTGTGATGTCTGCCTCCATGGACAAAACAAGAGAAGAGAGCGAGAGAGGACGACTCATAGGGTGATAGCGTTTATTATCGCTGGTAAATCCACATGTACAGTCCTTCATACGATATACTCACAAAGATAATAGGCTACGTATACACTTAGCACATCAGCATGTGGAGGATATTATGACTGTCTTCACACCAATCTAAAACAGCAGCCACTTCTTCACGGAGATGCTGTAGTTCCTTTATAAAAAAAGAAAAAAATGGGCAGAAACCAACAGACAAAACAGAAGGAGGTCACTAACATATGCATCTGGATGACATATGTTGAAGATATTGGTACTCACACTAATAGGACACCGGTGAGGTTCCTTCCACCCACAGACATATAGCAACTGGGGAAACGTAGCTCACCTCTGATCAAGCTAACAAACATAAAACAAGATCAATAGCTAGATAAAATAGTATTTATATTTAATAAAAGTATATTTAAATAAAACTGACACCACATGTCTCTAATAAATGTTTGTGTGATAATCAACGCATTTCAAGGTCCTATCGGAACTGTGGTCTCAGTTTCTTTAAAATATACTTTTATTATAATACTAGTTGAAAAGCCCGTTACACAGGCCACAGTGCCACAGTCAGCCAGTGTCGGGGCAGTCATGCACAGTAGAGACTGCCCACGCCACGGCTGATATAGTGCCAGCCGGTCGTGGTGCTCAGTAGAGACTGCCTGCTCTGCGGCTGATACAGAGCTAGACACTCCTTCGGAGCACCCAGCTCTGTATCAGCCTCCTCATTGGCAGTCTCTACTGCGCATGACTACAGCACGTGCAGCAGTCTCTACTGCGCATAACTGCGGTGTTACACACTATTTTAGCAAATTATTATATAGGATACTATTTTATCTAGCCACAAATCCGGTCTTATGTTTATTAGCTCGATCAGGGACGGGCTATGTTTCCCCTGTTGCTATATGCCTGTGGATGGAAGGAACCTCACCGGTGTCCTATTAGTGTGACTACCAATATCTTGAACATAGACTTATAGATGCATATCTTAGTGACCTCCATCTGTTTTGTTTGTCTGTTGGTTTCTGGTAATTTTTTTATCTTTTTTTTTTTAAAGGAACTACAGCATTTCTGTAAGAAGTGGCACCTGCTTGAGATCTGTGTGTATCTTAGTGCCCTCCTTCTGTTTTGTTTGCCTATTACCTCCATGGACAAGACATCCAAGACCAATTGCAGATGTTATCTCTTGAACCAAGGAGCAAGGGAAAATAATTATAGGACAATTTTTCTGGTCATGGTAAGGTAAGTGTGGGGGGTATCACTGTGCCCGTGCTCCTGGGCGCAGGCGGCGACATTATCACTTCCTGGTTTACTGCCTCTCTTTTATTGGTTATCTGATCTTGACTTCACCCAGGGCCAGACTTTATATACCTTGTCATAATAATACTTGGGCGCCCTTTCGTGGTGTACCTGTTCCTGACGTTAGTTCCTGTTTACGCTCTGCTTGTGTATGACCTGGCCTGCCTGACGACGTTCCTGGCATCCTGATTTGCTGATTCCTGTTGCTGACTGATCTGGCTGAGAACCCGCTCCATTGCTGACTGATCTGGCTGAGAACCCTCTCCGTTGCTGACTGATCTGGCTGTGCTACTGGTCTGGCTGAGTACCGTTACGCTGCTGACCGATCTGTCTATCGAACCCGCTCACTGCTGCCTAGTCTGGTTGCGTTCCCACTGTAGTAGTGCCGTGTGGCGCTTTTGTTTATCTTGCCGACCTTAGACTGAGCACTTGTTGCTGAAGCCGCTTACACTGGTTAACCGCCTCAGGTGGTGTGCACATGTGAAGTACTGGTTCAGTGCTGCCTAGCTGTGACTGTGTTACTCTGTGATCTATACGTGTCCTCCATTCTGTTTTATACTAGCTGGGCTCACTCCCTGTGGGAGTTGCAAATATTCCTCCGGGTGTATACCTCGGGATCCTTTCGGTGCCTAGATTCTCTAGGCAGGGTCATTGCTCGTTTTGCTCCCTGCAGTAGCCGCAAGGCTCAAGAGCCAGCTGTTGCGTGACATTACATCTTAGCATTTTTGTGCTGGGACACTGGTTGCCTTCCGTATTGAGTTGCCTCGATCCACCCCTAGCGTTCTAGGGTCTCTCTTACCAGTAGAGGTTGCCTTGGGCATGCTGTGACCCTAGGGAGCTAGGGTCTGAGCTGCCTTGTTCTTTTAACGGGTTCTGTGTGACCCAGGGCTCCTGGGTTTGTATGCCAGTTACCTTCCTCTGGACTCCTAGCGACCTAGGGTCCTGTTGCCAGTGCCTGGGCTGCGTAGCCTCCGCATATCCCTAGTCATTCTGGGTCTTGGTTGCCAGCAGTCTATTGTGGGCCTCCAGTCTAATTGGGTTCAAGGATCAGTACTATCAACTGCCAGTCGTCGCCTCCCTTTCTCCCTAGCCCGCTAGGGGACTGGCTACTCTCAGTACATCTCCTCAGAGTGTCTGTTCCCTGACTTTGTGTATCGTACTATTGCTGTACTGTTATATTGGGCTTGTGGGCCTTACATTCGCTGTTTGTACTTTATCTTAATAAAGTTATTTTAACCTTACCAGTCTGGTCTAAGTGTTCATCAAAAACCGTGACAGGGGGTTATTATTAAAAGGTGTTACTTCTCCTTTAATGATAAAAGTTGTAGCTGAACAGCAGCTAGACAGTCACATATTTCCAACCCCTGGGGTATGATATTAGAAGGTTTGTTTTTTAAGTCTTAAGGAAGGTCACAACTAAGCGAATGTTGATAATAAATGCAGTACTTACAGTTCTGCTTAAATGAGTTCCAGTGAATGCTGCTCATACATCAGCATATATAGTTTTATTTTTAAATAAACCATACTTATGAGATACCAGATGATTTTTCCATAATTCAGGCAATTAAGAGACCACAGTGTGAAATCATTAATGTGACCTTGAACGTGTCAGATGGTCCTTTAGTTATTTAATATGAGATTGTGATATAATGTCCTAGACACTGGGTGTTTGTAGTGTGTGGAGAAGTGTCTCCTTGTGTCAGATTGTTAGGACCTGAATCTGTGATAATTGCCAGTTAGAAACCACACAATAGTTTTATAATGGAATAGTACTGCACTTAATGAGCAGGGTATCACTTTTGAGCTCTACAGAAATCAGGAAGCTTGGAGAGATGTGTTATGCTATTGTTCTAGAATCACAGACAGGAGATCTTTGAAACAAAAAAGGGGATCATACTCTTAGAAATAATGGCGTTAATATAGATAATTAGAATTGAATTTATTAGTGTTTTTCAGTAACCGTGAGAGTTCCTAAACAAAAAATGCAAGGGGCTTCCTAGAGCAAATGTAAATAGTGGCAGACAGAGGAATATTGTTGGTGTGGCATTTTGGTTCTGTGATAACCAGTGGACAGTGGAACAAAGCTGGGGTGGAATACAGTGTATGTGGGGACCTGTGGTTACCTCCCAGTGGACAGTGGAACAAGGCTGGGAGGGGTACATGGTGTATGTGTGGACTTGTGGATACCCCTCAGTGGACAGTGGAATAAGGCTGGGATGGTACATGGTGTATGTGTGTACAAATGGCTTCCTTCCAGTGGACAGTGGAACAAGGCTGAGGTGGTACACGGTGTATTTTTAGACCTGTGGTTAAATCCCAGTGGAACAAGACTGGGGTAGTACATGGTGTATCTGTGGACCTATGGCTACCTCCTAGTGGACAGTGAAACAAGGCTTTGGGGGTACTGTCACCAGACCTACGGAGCAGGTATATTACCTGCAAGAGAGGGAGTGCTAGGGTACGACGCTGGTGTACGGTGCTAGTAGTGCGGTGACTGTCTACGGCGGGACCTTGCTGCGGCGAGGGCCGGATAAAGGTGCTGGCCGCGAAGCCAGATATCCAATCCCGGTTGAGCCGGGACCTAGACCAGGATGATCCCACCGTACACAGTACAATCTCTCCTGCAGGGGGGAGCGCTGGCTAGGGATCGTGGATGGAGTACGTGGGCCACTCAGTAGCAATAACTCCCCAGTACTAAGAACCCACCCCAGAGAAATAGGTACAGACCTGAATAGAAGAAGGGTCTGTAGGATCTCCTACCGGTCCGCTGGAAGCAGAATCAGGAGCCTGGGATCTACGTGTAGATGTCTGGCTACATGGAACTGGAAACAGCCAGCAGGGACAAAGGAGACTGGAGGAGGATGCTAGATCAGATGACAGCTTTAAGGTCAGAAGACGAGCGAGGAGACTGTTCTGCAGGAGAGGTTCAGGGATCTGGAGCACTAGGTATCCAAACAGGAATGTGAATGCTCAGGAACAGGCACCCAGACGTACACGGAACACTGTGTCAGTGCACCGGGCGTCTGGAAGCGTGCCTGGATATGGGCACCGCCGAATGACGTCACCATCACGTGACGCGCCAAACCCGGAAGCGCCGGACCGCACAGAAGCAACGGTGAGCGGGCAAACGGCGTGACAGGTACATGGTGTATGTGTGGATCTGTTGATACCCCCCAGTGGACAGTAGAACACGGCTGAGGTGGTAATCTGTGTATGTATGAACCTATGGCTACCTCCCAACGAGACTGGGGTGTTCAACATTGTATGTGTGGTTCTCAGACTACCCATGGACATGTGGAAGATTGGATCATTTCACACAGTGCAATTTTAATTTCTGTAGGAGTTACTCTTGTAATAAGTATCTTAACCTATATTGTCAAGCACAGTCATGTGATATCTGTTATCTAATGCATTGTAAGCTGATAGTTTAATCCTATTGTACTGGTACCAACTTACATCCTAATACATTTAGTACTGATACAGTACTAACCCCTTATATGCTAGACTAGAGAGGTCTTCAGCTTCAGTCCTGGTTTTACTGGCTTGCTATTAAGGCTTGGTGCACATGTGGAGCACAAACTGAAATGGTTATGGTGGGGAAAAAGTGAATGAAACCCCTTCCACCTGAATTTGGTGGGTGGTAGATACAATGTTAAACAAAAATTTGACACCCCAGTCAAGCCATAAGACTTGCTTTTCCCACAGAAGCAGGTCTTATGGCTTGACTGGTGTGTCAAATTTTTGTTAAACATTGTATCTACCACCCACCAAATTCAGGTGGAAGCGGTTTTCATTCACTTTTTACCCCACCATAACCTTTTCAGTTTGTGTTCCACATGTGCACCAAGCCTCAATAACAAGCCAGTAAAACCAGCCTCATGCTGATGAGATGCATTAACAACAAAACAGCTGTCCATGAGTGGTTCACTGGCTTTGCATCTCTTCCTGAGTTGTGTCTTAAAGCTGTTGCTCAGCACACACATACTCTTAGGAATCCATGTATAAAGTGGAATCTGAGGCAAAAAGGTGACTCCTTGTTAAACTTATTTGCATATGCCTACCCAGAATCCCTTGCAGTAGTAACAACACTGCAAATGTGAGATTTCTGTGGGGAAAGCAAGTCTTATGGCTTGACTGGTGTGTCAAATTTTTGTTTAACATTGTATCTACCACCCACCAAATTCAGGTGGAAGGGGTTTTCATTCACGTTTTTCCCCACCATAACCTTTTCAGTTTGTTGTAGTCCTAATGACCAAAGCGATAAAATGGAACACTTTGTAACAAATAGGGGATTTTGAAAGAGCTTTAAAAATCATCTGTTTGTTAGTCATTTTTATGTTAAATAATAGTTTATGAAATACAGAGTTTTAATTATTTGATAATTTATGCAAATAAGCTAGTATCTATAGAGCAAGGAGTGACCGGGGGGAATACAGCATGGAATGTTGGAATCTGGCTGCCATGACTACTAGTAACATAATCTGACAAACAACTAAAGCTAAAAATCTCAAGCAATTATATGAAATAGGAAATGGGTTTACAAAGCATTCAGGTGCTTCGAAATTGCATTCAAAATTACCTTTGTTTAAAAAAAAAAAGTGACAGTTATACATTGCATCCTTAAGGGGTTAAAATACACCATCTGTTTCTATGCAATTTTGCACTTTTTTAATCAACTCCTATTGTATTGCTGCATTTTGTTATTTACTCTTGTGGTATACTGAGTGCATCATCCATTGAAGGTGTTGATTGATGCTTTCCTGGCATATTGATAGTAGACTAGCAAACAAGATACAGTGCTGTCTGTAACTCACATCCACACACACAATGTAACCGACAGTCACACAAACACGGTCAGTGAGCCATTTGCATAAAAGAAAGTGGTGAAATTCTGGAGCAAAGCAACTACATCATATGACAGAGATATAAATTAGCGAAAACTGCAATTGATGCAAGAGACTGTGTTCACGTGCTTCTGTCTGACAGCACCCAGTCTTGTCCAACTGGTGGGTTGGGGACAGGAGACAGCATGGAGAAGGGAGGGAGGAGATGAGATAGGGAGGAGAAGTAAGAGACGGCATAGGGAGGGAGCAGACTGCACTTGGTAGGGTGGGAGGAGATGACATCGGAGAGGATGGAGAAGATAACATATTGGTGGCAGTGGGATGTCATGAGAGGAAGCAGAGGACTCATACAGGGCCACACCATGGCTAATGCATGAGGGAGACAGAGAGGGACTACTGATCAAGTGGGTGTTCTGCAATAAACATGTGCAATTGATATTTAGAATGTACTTTTGATGGCAAAATGATTAACATCAAAATGTTACTGAACTGCACATTTCTCAGTTAGCGAACATTTGCTCATTTTTTAACTAATGTGTTTCCAAAAGTGGGCGTGGCTAATTTTTTTATTTTTTTATTTATTTTAAAGAGGATTAGCAATTGCGTCTAATTCAGCAAAGCAATAAGCACACATTTTCATACACTGGCTTTGCCATTAATTTAGGAACATTTTCGTTATTTAAAAAATAGCTTCTTCAATGGAACAGTCTACAAACTGTGCTTGCAAACCATTGACGTAATTATTTTTAAATTAAGCAATTTTGGCTCTGCTGAAGAGCCGCCGGCTGGTCCCAGGACCGGGATCTCCTGCTGTCAGTAGAGCGCTGACGTCAGGATAAGGGGAGGGAGAGGGAAACTTTAGCAGCAAATATCTCAAACCATAAAGGTTTGAGAGATTGGACTTTCCCCATATACTATATTTTCTCTGTCGTCCAATACAGGTTACTGGTAACTTTGGGTAGGCGATCAGCCTGTTTAATAGGCAGGAACAATTCTGAGAAGTGACTGCTGAGTGGAACTTACTTCCTCTCCTTAGCTTGCAGCTAGCCAATCCCCAACCAGTAAGATTTGTTCATTGGTCAAGATGCAAGCAAGAGAAAACTTCTGCTATAGTTTTAGCTTTTTTATTATTTTTCTGTTAGATATGGAATACCACCATTAGGTGGATTACCATCACTGACAATTCCCATCACCCAAATGTGGATAGCTCAGTTTACCAGGTGCTTTTGTGGACCTAAGCCCTGGGGGTGAAAATCTTGGCTGCAAGTTCTTTCCCCAGGAGTTGCCCACTGAGGCTTCTTCTTGATACATGGTAATCTGAAGACAGAAGACCTGCTGAAAAAGATGAGCACCCTTTGAGTGCTGAGGTCCACATGTCCCATGCTTCCCCTCCACACAGGGGTCTCATTTGGAGTTCCTATTACATACTCCTGCACTCATTGGGTTTATTATGTATGTCTGTGAGGTGTTTGGAGCAAGTTTCTGTGGTAACTTAACCCTTTTGCTGCTGGTTAGCACCTTTTGGGGGCGTTTTTGGATACTTTCCTTATTGGGTTCAGTGTTTATTGGGTTTACTGTTTTTTTCTAGTAGACTTTTGAGTGGTTTACGTTTGGTATTCACCTCGTTCACTTTATGTTCCGCGCATTTCAGGCACGCGTTTACCACATAGATGCCATTGCTCCATTCACTTCTATGGGACTTCACAGTTTGAGACATATCTCTGCAACCACTCCAAGTAGCGTGGTCAGAGATGGCTCAGGTTGTTGGTTTTCCCTTGCTCTGTCATCCGGTCAACATTCTGGGGATGTTGGGGGCTTTAGGGGGCTCCTGGCACTGTTGGGGTACTCTGTCAGCGAAACTACATTTCCCATGAGTGCCCACTTTGCGCGCTTGTTTCCGATTGGTTCCCGTCGCGGCAGCCATTTTGTTTATAGATCTAGTATCCTACACAGGGCTTGGACTCTCCTTCTCTCCTCAGCAGTTTAACCCTTCACCTACCAGATAAGTCTATATTAGCGTTTCTGGGGTGCATTAATTATCATACACGCTTTATTGGGGGTGTTTTGATACTTTGACCATTTTGAAAATGTCTACTCCGTTAGACGTTGGGGTTAAACCTAAGATTAAGGATACTGGGGTGTCTGTGTCCCCCATTGCTAATTGCTCCTCATGTCAATCAGGGTTACCTAGAGAATACTCAGGTCATTTTTGCACATCATGCACTGCTGCCCCTGAATCTCCTTCTGGGGCCTCCAGCCATGCACTAGAGCCAATATGGATGCAAGAGTTTAAGGCTACAACCAGGGACCTCCGATCCACCTTACAACTCCTTCCATCCACTTTACAGGGGGTCTTCAACTCGTTGCAGACCCCCGCCGCTATAAGATCTTCCCTGCCTAAACCGCCGGGTGTACCTGATGTGTCTGATTCCTCTGAGGAGGAATTATTGGTGGACTCTGATGATGACTGTTCAGCTGTTCCTTCATCTCATTTTTTTGTGGACCCCTTCGAGGAGGACCCCATTCCCTCTGCTGAGGGCCTGATCAGGGCTGTATTGTCCACCCTGAACACTCCCCTGGTGCAGGAGGTGTCTTCTGACCCCTCTGATGTTTTCCAGGAGCCTGTTAGGCCCCATGCCTTCTTTCCACCTAACCCTACCCTTGACCGCTTGGTGTCAGAGGAGTGGAAATTTCCAGACAAGAAACCTTCTGTGTCTAAGAAGATTGCTAAACTTTATCCATTTTGTGAAATGGCCCTTACTCAGTGGGTTCATCCCCCAAAGGTGGATGCCCCAGTTTCCAGGCTTTCTGAGTCAACTGCCCTGCCAGTGGCTGACACCTCTGCTCTTAAAGACTGGACTGACAAGAAGCTTGAGACTTCTCTCAAGGCTATTTTTGCGACAACAGACTCTGCTTTTTGCCCTACATTTGCTGCCGCATGGGTAAAAAGGGCTGTGGCTGTTTGGACTGAACAGCTCAATTCTGCTGTCCATCAGGGAGCCCCTACTTCTGACATGTTGCTTCTCCTCGCTAACATTGCTGAGGCTCAGCATTATGTCTCTGCTGCCTTGTTTGATGCTGTGCGTATGGTAGCCACGGCATCTACCATGTCTGTGGTAGCCAGAAGGGCTCTTTGGATAAAGATCTGGTCGGCTGACATGGCCTCTAAGAAGGCTTTGCTGTCTTTGTCTTTTCAGGGTTCTTCCCTGTTTGGGCCTGAACTCAAGGATCTCATCAATGGGTCCACAGGAGGGAAAAGTTCTCACCTGCCAGTGGTCCTGTAGGAAGAAGGCACCTGTTAAAAAAAATTGGCTTTTTCGGTCCTTTCAGGCAGACTCACGCCAAGCGACCCAGACGGTCCCTCAGATCCAAGTCCTCCACGAAGCCCAAAGCTTCCAAACCCCCTTCTGCATGACTCACCGAATCCAGGTCCCCACCCGCAGGTAGGTAGCCGCTTACGCCACTGCCTTTCAGCTTGGAAGGCCTCTGTGGTGGACCCATGGGTTTTACAAGTGGTGGCCTCGGGATACAGGATTCCCTTCACCTCTCTTCCTCCTCCAAGGACCTTTGTTTCTCCCTTGGGAGCAGACAAGCGACTTTTCGAAAACCAGGCACACGTTTTAGACCATTCCAATGAAGGGATTTGTGGTAAATAACGAGATTGCGGCACTTCTCAAGCGCCTCCGTGTCAGCTGACACAGATCTCCTGCTGACAGTGTTACAGCTGTCAGTAGGAGAGATCAAACTTTAAACTCCAGTATCTCTTAAACCATAGCGGTTTGAGAGATACGTTTTTTTGCATTTAGCTCAGCTTTTTAAGCTCTTCTAAATGCAAAAAAACTTTTTTGTGAAGATTACTAACATTTTAAATGTATCCATTGTATCTGCCATTACCACATCCTTGGGCATAGAGTGCCACAATTTAACAGACCTCACTGTAAATTTCACAGACCTCTCTTCACTAGACTAGAAATTGTTTCATAGTTGTTTGACGACTGCTCCCATCATCATTAGCTAGCCACTGGAGGATGATGGGATTTGTAGTCCAGCAACAGCTAGAAAGGGAGAGACAGGCTGCCCCTCACCCTGATATGTCTTCTTTTCAATAGCATACATTTGTAACTAGTTCTAGGACTCTTTATTGTGAATTAAGTAGAAGTATTGCTTTTGATTTATTTTTTAATCTATAATTTGTTAGTTTGGGAATTAGTTTTGATTTTCATTTTACGCTCTAATCACTAGAAATTATGGTCTGCTGTACATGCTGGCTTTGCATTGCTGAATTTCATGATCAATTTGCACCGTGGCCTAAAACCTGTGTTTACCCAATTTATTTTTCACGCCAGCCGCATGAATGTCTAATACTCTGGAGTCTCATCACCAGGATGAGAAGCAAATCAAGGTTGTTTACCTGCATTTCCTACATGGTAAATAGAAGTGGCTATTGCGGTATATGTCCTTCCTTGTTATCTCTGTTCATTTCTTGCTCCAAGGGCAATTATCTGACACACTTAGGACTGCATGTTCAAAAGGAAAGTTTGCATTATAGGGGAAAACTAAAAATTCCAGAAATGGGGATTTTTTTTTTTTAACCCTTTGAATGGTACAGAGGTCAGCGTTGGAGACCTCTGTAGCACTCAAAGAGTTAAAATCCCTATTTCAATCAATAGGAATTTTAGTCCCCTCTACAGATCAAATGGTTAGCCCCAGAATTGCTCCACTTTTCTTTGAACATATGGCCTTTGGTGCTGTACATACCTGAGATATAATCCTTCTCTTATATTAACTTAAATCTCAAATACTCCCACTTTTTCTCCCACTCTTACTCCCTCTGTCACTCCCTCTCTGTTACTCTCTCTCTTTCTGTCTGTCACTTGTATTATTTCTTTTCTTTGCTTTCTCTCTTACATTCTTTCTCTACTTAACTTTTTGCTTTCTTTTTCTCTCTATTTCTATTTTTCTCTCTATTTTTCCTCCTTTGCTCTCAGTTTCACTCTCTGCCTCTCTTTTTCGATCTTTCTCACTTGCTTACTAGGAAATAAGAAAGGGTTAATACTGTGTTAGCCAGCAGAGTAGATGGGATTCAATGTAATGTTGTAACAAAGCACTCACAGGAGTGATGTGAAGGTAATACCTCCTGATGACTGAGAACAAAGAACGTGCACGCTTTCAGGACACTGAGGTCCGTTCTTCAGGCATAGACCTTAGTGTCCATAAAGCTTGTACTTGACTGACAGATGGCATATCTATTCCCAACTCTACCATAAATAAATAACACCAGACAACTTGGAGGTAAAAGGGCCGTGGTCCAATGGTATTCTTCCCCCGATACCAGTACACAGTTCCCAAAAAAAACAACCGTACCATGAATATCAACCTAGCCCATGTCAGTCCCTGAACCGTAGCCTGAATGGGAACGAGTTAACCAATGCCTGTCACTGCAAGTGATGTGCATGTCACCCAGTCAGTACTCAGGCTGGCATCAAGGGAAGAGTCATAACCCGCCAAACCACAACATTTATTGACAGCAAAACAAAACTGGAACAAATACTGTGCCATACAGACAGAACCACTTATGTCAATAACAACAACGCTACCTACCATATCAATAATCCTAAGCACAACAATCTAACTAATACAAAATGAAGACCCTAACTCGCTTCTATTTGAATAAAACTTCTTAAACAATGGACTCTAGAAGAAGAATTGAAAATTCGGGAAGAGTGGGCGGAAAGCTGCTTGTCCTCCACGGTCCGGCTGAAAAAGGAAGTGCCAGATTATCCTACACTGCCTAAACCCCCCTCTTAACTCCTCCCACCCCAAACTATCCAATCAAAGTTCCCGTTCCATGCAATGCGTAGGAAGGGGAGACACAGGAAGCCCATCATGCCCCAGTAAGTCAAGATGGGCTTCCCGAATAGATCCGGGGCCCAGTTCTTCTATGTTCTTAGCCACTAAAAGGTATCACTTTTACATGACTCTTATGGGTTCTTTGTTACAAAAGTACATTGAATACAATTTCTTGCTTACTAACTTTCTTATTAACTCTTTTACTGTTTTTGTCTCTCTTTAACCCCTTACCGCCTGAGGACGTACATGTACGTCCCAAACAGATGTCACAGGTGGACAGAGGATGTACAAGTACGTCCTGGAAGTCATTTTAAGTAATGGAAAAAAAAGTTCAGCGTGAGTTAATTGCCAGCCTCGTGCGCGTGCGGCCGGTCACTAAGGGGTTAAGTTGCAGATCATTTTACACTGTTACCATAACATGTATGCGTTTGTTTGCCTTAGTGGTTCATTACCCTGATGGGAATAAACAGCAATAATAAAAAGGAGTTGTGTTAAGGGACAACCATACACTGGAGAGACTGGGGACGTGTGTATTGGTTGGCGACTGTTTGGCCCCTGTCTGCTCTTGTGTCAGCTTGCGACATATTGAAGTGCTATTGCTGTGACTCCTCTGTCCCGAGCAGAGTGCACCATTACTCACACGGCGGGGAGAGGAGTCTAATGTTTCATGTTCTGTGCTACAAATTGAGGTTGATATACAAAGAATTGGATCAAATCAACTGAATCACAGGGGACAAAAATTCCCCAGATTCCTTTTGATTTGAAAAGGGTTTTTAACCCTTTAAGGACCAAAGGGGTGTGCAATGCATTGCATAGCAATGCGTTTCACACCCCACTGGTCCTTAAAGGGATAGTAATACTTAAAATGTAAAAAAAAGATATGTTGTAGGGTTTATCCCCCTGAGTAAAACAATAGTACTCCCACTGCTGAAAGGTGTTTTATTCAAAATGTATTAACTTTCAAAGTTGAATTTTTTAGGTGCAATATCACAGTGGCCTGAAATTGTACAGTGGCGCTGTTGCTACACGATCCTATGGACAGCTCTGGTCCCGGGACCATAAATCTCCATAGGGTGGTGTAGCAACAGCGCCTCTGTAGAACTTCAGGCCACTGTGATATTGTACCTAAAAAATTGAACTTTGAAAATGAATAACTTTTGAATGAAACACCTTTCAGCAGTGGGAGTACTCTTGTTTTACTCAGGAGGATAAACCCTATAACATATTTTTTTTGCATTTTAAGTATTACTATCCCTTTAATTGTTAACTTTTAATACAAGAGAGGTCAACCAGCGGACATATGCATGCACTTTCAGTCATAGAAACATAGACTTTGACAGCAGATAAGAACCATTTGGCCCATCTAGTCTGCCCATTTTCCTACTGTAGAAACCTCAAACCTTATTTGGCCTTATACCTATCCCATGCATGCTTACATTCCACTTATCTACCACCTTCTCAGTGAAGTAAAACTTTCTTACATTATGTCTAAACCTCTGTCCCTCTAGTTTGACTATGGCCTGTTGTCCTAACGTTTTCACTCCTTTGAAATGTACTTCCCGCCTTCATTCAATCACCCACACATACATAAACAGACATTTACACACACATACATAAACAGACATTCACACACATATACAAACATTTACACACACATACAGACAGGCATTTATACACTCGCACACACTCTTTCCTTTTTCACGGACATTCACATGCATTTCACAGCTTCCACTGGATCCTGGTCAGTATTAAATCTGCAAAACATAAGTCACCATAAAAAGAACACCTCTTATTGCCCTGGTTGATGGATCATTAAAGATATGTTTTACTTGGTTAATACAAGTTTAAGTGCACTGCATTTCTGCATACTTCTGAAAGCTGATAGTCTTCTGATTGCATGAGATTAGCTGTCTGATTTAGTAACTCGATCCCTAGTGGAATAGTTAATGTGTAAAGTTCGAGGGAAGATCAGCACATTTTATGACATCTGGCAACCTTGTCTGAATTTTTTGACGACTTGTGAATGAGTAATTGCCCTTCTCAGGATATAAATTTGTAGCTTAAGACAACCACTTCCCATTTAAATTTTCTAATGAGATTTTCTTTTATTACTACATACCTTGTATTTTATCTAAATTGCTAACAGGTATATTATAGGGAAGAAAGAGATGTTTTACATAGTTAAACTCTCTGGCTGTCTGTAGAGCAGTAAGTCCAACTAAAATAGACAACCAGGAGCTCTCTTGGAATCATTTAGCCCCTTGAATGCTAAATATTTCTCCTACAAAAAGAAAAGGAAGAACAAACAAGGGACACCCCTTGTGTATATCAATAAGACAAAAATTGCACTACTACAAAAACCCTATGGGTGCACACTTAAAGGGATAGTAATACTTCGTTTTATCTTTATTTTATTTTGTAGGCATTAAAAAAACATGAAGAACGATATAAGTCTTATCTCTCAAACCTTTATGGTTTGAGAGATATTCACAAGCAAAGTCCCCCCCCGCCCCTTTTACCTAGTGTAAGCCATCTCTTCTCAGATGTGGAATGCAGTCCATAGACCAGACAGATAACAGAAGGGGACAATCTTCTTCCTATGAGAACAATGAAAGCCCTGCCCCCCTTGACAAGTTTTTCAGGTTTTTCCATTATCTTAACCCCATCCCGACAATTGACTTACCAGGTGCGTCCCGCAAAAACTGTCACTTAGTGACAGAGGACGTACCTGGTAAGTCCCAGAAGTCCGGGTCTTCGTGCGGCTGTATCACGGTGCCCGTGATTCTGCCTGAGCGACATTCTTACTTCCAGGTTTACCTTGACTGCTTCTTATTGGCTCTGGGTTATCAGCCCCTCCCAGGGCTTGCCTTTATATACGCCATCCTGTCACTATACCGGTGCCCTTTCATGGTGTTCCTGACCAGACGTTTGTTGCTATGTTCCTGTTCCTTGTATGATCCGGTTTCGTCTGACCTTGCTCCTGTCTTCACTGCCAGATTTGTTTATGACCCGGCTTGCCTGACTACGATCCCGTGACAGATTCCGTTACTACTGCTCGCTGTGTACCGATCCAGGCTTTGACTGACTACCGCTCTCTGCGTACCGATTCAGGATTTGGCTGACTACCGCTCTCTGTGTACCGATCCAGGCTTTGGCTGACTACCGCTATCTGTGCACCGATCCAGGCTTTGGCTGACTACCGCTATCTGTGCACCGATCCAGGCTTTGGCTGATTACCACACTTTGTGTACTATCCAGGCCTTGGCTTACCTCCGCTCTCTAAGGTACTGTCTCTGCATTGGCTACTCGCCTAGCATTAGCTTCACTGCTAGTGTCTCTGTTGCCTCTGGTCTCGTGTCCTATAGCCATTGCTTTACGGTTGCCGGTTTACTATACAGCCTGTGCCTTAGAGGTCACTTGTGGTTGCACTACCTGTCAGCCTGCACCTATCCGTTGCCTCCGGTTGTGCTACTATATAGCCTGTGCCTCAATGTTGCCATCGTTTGCACTACTATACAGCCTGTGCCTTAGCGGTCACTTGTGGTTGCACTACCTGTCAGCCTGCACTTATCCGTTGCCTCCGGTTGCGCTTCTATACTGCCTGTTCCATACCGCTATCTCCGGTTGCGCTATAGCTTCTGGTACTGGTCTGTTGCCTCCAGTTGCGCTGCTGTACTGCTTGCACTTACTATTGCCTCTGGTTGCGACATAATCAGTCTGATATTACTGTTGCCTCCGGTTGTGCTGTTGATCTGTGCCTCACGGTTACCTCCGGTTGCGCTACCTTGCAGACTGTGCCTATTCCGGTTGCCTCCAGGCATAACCTCCGAGGTAGTGATTTGAGCCGTCACGTGGGCTGCCTTTACCTGGTTTCAGGCAAGGCCGGTAGAGCCTACTCTCTCCCTATTCCATTGAGGATTTCTGCCCTGCAGTACTTACCTCACCTAGGGTTCCTCCTGACCAGTACTGCTGGGATTTTGTTCCTGTTCCAGTCCTACATTCTGTTTTACTGTATTTTGTACATACCAGTCTCTATTGTACCCTGACCTGTGTCAGATCCGAAAGAGCTTATCTCTGTTTGGATATGCACCTGTGAAGGGCATTTCTGTTCATTATTATTTGTTTAATAAAGCTTCATTGTTTTACCTTAACCAAATTGTCTGAGCGTTCATTAAAACCGTGACAGGCTGCACACCATTCGGGGACTCCAGAATCATTTTGTAAAAAAAAAAAAAAAAAAAAAAAAGTTAGCCGGGCATTAAGGTGACAGCTGCTTACGCACACGGCTGTCACTAAGGGGTTAACTGAAGATTGTCCCTCTCTGCAGTCTACCTGGGCACCTCCCTTCTGCTCTGGCTGAACAGTGTTACATCAATAAAAGAAGCGGGAGGGGGATACTTTGTCATTCAATTACTCCTGAACTACAACTCTGACAATTGAAATAACACTCTCCAAAGTACAAATACTATGATGATTAATTAGAGCTGCTTTTATTATGAAACATTACTATCCCTTTAACCCCTTAGCGACAATGGACGTACATGTACGTCCTCTGTGGCTGTCACTTAGTGACAGAGGACATACATGTACGTCCAGGAAATCCGGATCCCCGCGCGGCTGCACGCCGTTCGGGGACTCCGTATTCTAATGAAAAAAAAATGTTACACGGGCGTTAAGTGACGCGGCCGTCACTAAGGGGTTAAAGAAAAGTGTGTTGGAGAAGGCTTATGCCCAGTTCAACAACACAAAGCAGCTGAAGAATTTAACCGCCTCTAGACGCAGTATCCATCTATTACCCTCTTCGCGTCCGATGACGTACCTGGACCGTTACGCTGGTCTGGCACTTAAGACCGGAGCGATCTCTTTCAGTCCCTCGTTCAGTCACGTGGGGCACCATGTCGACCTTCCCCATCTGGTCCTTAAAGGACCACACACCCCAGGACCGCTGGTCCTTAAGGGGTTAACCCTTTGAGTGCCCTAGAATGCATTGCGTACCCCTCTGGCACTCAAATTGTTAAAGGCTCTGGATCAATCGGCTGCTCTCTCCAGGAAAAAAACTCGCTCTCCCAGAGTGGCCTAGCAATCCAAAAGAAAAGGGGAGAGCGCTAAATAGCGTAAAACATTCAAACACTGTGAAATATAGATCTACGCGAAATCGACTCACATTAAAAACTGGTCAGATCTTTGTTATGAAAGCAATCTGACAATCACACCTACAGAGAAATGTGACCTGTCTCTGTTCAGATAACTTACGGTTTCCCTACAGTATAAGCCTTTATATCTTTTTATATATTTTTTAATAAACCTTTTTCTAGTGAAGCCTCCGCCAGATCTATTTAAAGAGTTGAAAAGCTGTACAAGGAAACCGTGAGTTACCTGAATGGAGACAGGTCACATTTCTCTGTAGGTGTGATTGTCAGATTGCTTTCATAACAAAGATCTGACCAGTTTTTAATGTCAGTCGATTTCATGTAGCTCTGTATTTCATACAGTTTGAACATCTTACTCTATTTGGAGCTCTCCCCTTTTTGTTTTCTTTTGGATAAATATTTCTCCTACACTTTGTAAAACACTGAAAATATCCAGCATCTAAAGGGTTACTGTCATTCATTATTTATGTAGAGACAGGGACACTGATGTACTAAGGACGTGGTAGAAAACCTTTTGGTTCTCTGACATCTACAACAGCTGGAGAGCAAAGGTTAAAGGGATAGTAATATTTCATAATAAAAGCAGCTCTAATTAATCATCATAGTATTTGGACTTCGGAGAGTGTTATTTCAATTCTGTCAGAGTTGTATAGTTCAAGAGTAATTCAATGACAAAGTATCCCCTTCCCGCCCCTTTTACTGATGTAACACTGCTCAGCCAGAGCAGAAGGGAGGTGCCCAGGTACACTGCAGAGAGGGACAATCTTCAATTAAGATAAGGGAAAAACCTGAAAAACTTGTCAAGGGGGGCAGGGCTTTCATTGTCCTCATAGGAAGAAGATTGTCCCCTTCTGTTATCTGTCTGGTCTACAGACTGCATTCCACATCTGAGAAGAGATGGCTTACACTAGGTAAAAGGGGCGGGAGGGGAAACTTTGCTTGTGAATATCTCTCAAACCATAAAGGTTTGAGAGATAAGACTTATCTCGTTCTTCATGTTTTTTTAATGCCTACAAAATAAAATAAAGATAAAACAAAGTATTACTATCCCTTAAGTATCTCTGTACTAAGAAGACCCCATAGAAGACGTGAAAATATACACTTATTTGAATGCAATATTTAACCCTTTGAATGCCACATATGTCTCTGACGCATTCAAAGAATTAAAAACCCTACTTAAATAATTAGAGTGTGGGGAAATATTTTTGTCCCATATGCTATGTTGGTTTGGTTAAGAATTTCTAAATTGTTTTATTTTATTTTATATATCAACCTCTGAGAGTTTAATATAAAAAACTATTGGGGGTGCTAAATGTTAACTATTGCTTAATTTAAGTAGAGGTTAAACATTTTTAAAGGGTGAGTAAATGTAAGAAATGTATCTAGGCACATGAGGATGGATTGAAACTGCTGTATCACCGTTTCAAGCTAACCATGTATTCATACCCCCTGCAATGTACTGGAGAAGTTTGTAGCATAAGCATCCTATTTGTCATTTTCCTCTCTGTCTTGGTTAGGAGCCTGTACACTGCTATGTAATACCACAGGAAGTGAGGAGTGCAATGATAAAATACTTCCCCCATTCTGCTGAAAATCATTGAGGGTTTATGCTGTAAGGGGTGATAAAGAGGTGACAGAGTAGAGATGACTTCTCCAGTGATATCACTTCTACATTTCCTACGTTATTCTATGGAGCCTATACACTAAGATCTTAAAGGAACAGTAATGTTGCAGAAAAATTTTATTCAGTTTTATAGAGTTTAAAATAATAAACAATATGCTTCAAACCCTATATCTCAAACCGCTATGGTTTGAGAGATATAGGTATTCAAAGTTCCCCCCGACTTCCCCTTCTCCGACAGCAGGAGATTCGAGTCGTATGACTCGAGGAGAGAGACGAAATCTTGTTATTTAAAAATAATTACTTCACTGGAACGGTCTACAAAGTGTGCTTGCAAACCAGGCACACTTTGTAGACCTTTCCACGGAAGTAATTCTTTTTAAATAACGAGATTTCGGCTCTGCTGCAGACCCGCCAGCTGGTCCCCAGATAGGGTTGCCACCTTTTCTTCAAAAACATACCGGCCATGGCATTCCCTCCATAGACTTAACATTGGACAGAAGCCAATTTTTTACTGGCCTGCCGATAAAAATACCGGCTGGGTGGCAAACCTATCCCCAGACCGGGATCTCCTGAGGTCAGCGTCTAGTTGAGGGGAGGGTGAGAGGAAGTTAAATGCCAATATCTTTCAAATCATAGCGGTTGGAGAAATAGGGTTTTGATCATATTTTTTATTATTTTAAACTCTATAAAACTGGATACAATTTTTCTGGGACATTAGTGTCCCTTTAAAGCTGAAGAAATATTACTGCATTGGCTCCATAGAAAAACATAGGAAATGGAGAAGTGATATCAATGGGGAAGTTCTCTCCACTTTATCACCTCTATGACACCTTACTGCATAACCCCAATTGTGTTCAAGATCATATAGCTTCATTTTTAGCACCTTATAGGAATTTGTAAATTGATATTTGTGAATTTTGAAATGTACTCCTTCATAAGATAACAAGTTGGATCTTAGCATTAATTTTCTTTAACCCCTTTAAGCATTGTCACTCAGCAACTAACCCTTGGAGTGCCAGAGGGGTACACAATGGATTGCTTTGCAATGCATTGCGTACCTCTCTGGCACTCAAAGGGCTAAAGGGACATTATCATCAAAGAATGAGAAAGGGTTGACATGGATTCATATGTAATGTACTCCTAACCAGCATTTATTTTGGTTTTGTTTTTTTGTGATAGTTCTAAAATGATTCAAATACAGGTGTAAAGTGGCTAAAAGTATCTAGAATGATCCTATTTCTTATGACAAAACCCGCGATACATGTTTTAACCATTTGAGTGCCAAAGTGGTGCAAATGCATTTATTTGCAGTCATAGGCGGGCGCAGCCAATTGCATAAGGGTGTGCACCCAAAAGCACAAACACACACATGCGTGTTTGTGTATATGTGTGTGTGTGTGTATGTGTGCTAAATAAATGAATAAATGTATTAATCTGGACTGGGAACCAAATGGGCACACAACATACAAATATAATAGCAAATAAGTTATGCAATGTGACCAACAGATGTTGCCAAATTTACTCTTATGAGCTTAAAACTCTCCACTTTGGCATAGATTGTAATTTAGAATGCTTTTATAGGAGGGAGAACGGTTAGCCACTGCACATTTAATTTTAATGCCACTGTTTCTAACTGCATTTTACAGACAGTAAAACAGTAAAAAGACTGCCCACCCTGTCCACTTCCACAAACTGTCCACCCTGTCCATCTCCATACTGCCCACCTCCACACACTGCCAACCTCCACACCCTGTCCTTCTCCACACACTGTCCACCCTGTCCTCCTCCAGAATGCCCACCACCTCCACACACTGGCCTCATTGGCCACCTCCACATACTGTCCACCTCCAACACCCTGCCCAACTCCACATTGTGCCCCCTCCACTCCCTGTCCAATCTGTTGTCCTCCACACACTGTCCACCCGTCTCTGTCCTGACCCCTTCCACACTCTGTGCCCATTGACCCCCTCCCCACTCTGTGGCTGAGCCCATTGTCCACCTCCACACTCTATGCCCACTGCCCACCTCCACATACACTGCCCACCATGTCCATCTCCACACACTGCCTACCTCCGTCCTCCACACACTGCCGACATCAGATACAGGCCACCGACATAAGCTGCTAGCAAAGAGACGATTCAAGATAGGAAGTGCATAATGCGGTGTTCTGGCGCACAGAGCGCGCAACAAGCATGCTTATTGGCGCCTGCTCCCCCAATGGTGTTGTCATCATTATGCACATGGTACGCAGAACTGAAGGTTGCGTACGCATGCGCAGCTATGAAGTAGCTTCCCTACACATTGAGTCTCAATAGACTCAATGAAGGGAAGCGTAATGTCAGTGACAGACACTGACAATGGCACTTAGGGAACATCGCTTAGCTGCCGGCAGCCGAAGAGATTGTTCTCGCGGATGGGGGCGTCTGAGCAGGCGGCTTTTTATGCCGGGCAGCCTGGGCCTATTTAATTTAATTTGTGGGCCTGGCGCTGCAGCTCCCTCAGCCCCTACGTTAATCTGGCCCTGCGATTAGGGTGTGCCTAGGCACACCCCGTGCGCACGCCTATGTTTGCAATGCTTTCCACATTCCTCTGGCACTCAAAGGATTAAGATTAGAACCCACCCTGTCCAGTATCCTATCTACTATTTGTTTGTTTACCTTAATTAACCCTTTGAGTGCCAGAGAGGTATGCAACACATTGCTTTGGATGCATCGTATACGTTGTGTACCCCTCTGACACGCAAAGGGTTAAAGGCTACCAACAGTCCCAGATATAAGGATTTCTCTGTCTGAGCACAGGTGGACGAATCAAAATGAATGAGCCATTTATTAACTCACCTACCCTTAATCAAGAAAATCCTTACATCCTGGCCGGTTGTTGGCCCTTAAAGATCAAGCTTGGACAGCCCTGGGTTAAACAGTCATGCACAGTTGTCTACGCATCCATAGGAAATACTAGTTTATAACTTTTTTCAGGCTTATTTCATACCTCCCAACATTTCAAATTACCAAAGAGGGACACTTTTGTTTTAAGTGATGTTGTTGGGGTGTGGCTGGTGGGCAGGGCATTATGAGTACTTTTAGATTATTTCATGACCTATTGATACATAGTTACATAGTTACATAGTAATTTAGGTTGAAAAAAGACTTGCGTCCATCCAGTTCAACCCTTTTCCTATTCCTGTTTACCATCGCTGACCCAAAAGAAGGCATCTGACTCCAAATGGCAATCAGATTTCTCCCTGGATCAACAAGCCCTAACTAAATATTAATCCCAGTACTAACGTGCATAGCCCTCTATATTATGCTCTTTTAAATAAGTATCCAGGCCCCTTTTAAAGGCATCTAATGTATTTGATAGCACCACCTCCTCCGGAAGTGCATTCCATACCTTTATTGTCCTTACTGTAAAGAAACCCTTCCGCTGTTGTAGACTAAATCTCCTTTCCTCAAGTCTAAGTGGGTGGCCCCTATTTGTGCAACTGAATAAATTATTTAGAAAAATACTAAAAGTGTTTTATTTACACAGACTAATTTATAAGCAAATATACTGTAGTTTATACATACATTAAATTTGCTGTGGAGCAATGTGATATACTGATACACACACCACACAGTCTGATCTCCTAAAAAGAGGGACACCAGGGTGGGAAAGAGGGACAGAGGGATTTGGGTCTCAAAGAGGGACTGTCCCTCCTAAAGAGGGACACTTGGGAGGTATGTTATTTATATCTCCCAACATTTCAAATGCCAATGAGGGACACTGGGGGTGTTTGGTGGGCGGGACATTACTGAGGATTTTTAGGTTATTTCAGGACCTATTGTCACCCTTTTTGTGTAACTGAATAAATGATTTAGAACTAGACCAAAGCATTTTATTTACACAGGCCAATTTATAAACACATATAGTGAAGTTTAACCAAACCTTAATGTGAATTTTACTGCTGTGGAGCAATGTGATACACTTATATACACACCACACAGTCTGATCTCCTAAAAAGAGGGACATCAGGGTGGGAAAGATTGACAGAGGGATTTGAGTCTCAAAGAGGAACTGTCCTCCTAAAGAGGAACACTTGGTAGGTATGCTTAGGTACCTAAGACATTTGTACAGATGCTTGCTAAGAATAATTATATTTAAAAGGATACTAATGTTTAGGTAAAAACGTCTCCTTAAAGATGACCTTGTAGGTGCTGGTTTTCAATATGCATGAAGAATCTGCTTTCCTTACATTCTGCAGTTTTACGAAGAACAGGCTTCTGAGCAAGGGGTGCTTTTCCCAGCTTGTTGAAAAACAGCACATGCAGTTTCATATATATTTAATTCCATCAAGGTTAGGCTTCTTTTAGGTCTATGAATGACACATTATAGTTTTCCATGTGATAGCAATGCATTGGAAATGTCTCTAGCACAACTATCCCGACCCTTTACTGAAGTTGTAGTCCCCACAGGCTGCTCACTGATGTTTAAAGAGTCAATTATACATACATCTGATTAATTGAACCATGCTGCTTCCTAACAGAATACTTTATATTCAGCACGACTCACACCTTTACGATTAATTGGAGGAACAGAGCAGTGAGTTCATTGTTGTGAGAGAGGGGGAAGGCAAGTGACCCATTTCTGAAATGTATCACAGAAGGAAGCATTGTACTATTTCCAGATACTTGCACTGGCGCTCCGGTCGGACTGTTTCTCTGGGGACCAGCGGCATGTACGTACACACGCTTACAGAACTTTTCAGAGGTCCACATGTCGGATTAACCCTCTGAGTACCAGAGATTTGGGCACCACGCAGCGTTAAGGGAAACTGAGGAAAAAAAGGGGTATCCATCATTTAGTACCAAATTTTCTTAACCCTTTGAGTGCCAGTGCATTGTACACCCCCTCAGGCACTCAAAGTATTAAAAGGAAATTAATTTTTTTTTTTACTAAGTGCATTTTTGTGCATCCGTAAAATGCCCTCCTGTTGGGGGAGGGTGGTACAAAAATCAAACCATTTACTTGGAAGTGGGCTGGAACACAAACCAGGAGTCTGTGGCTCACAAGTGTTGCAGTTTACACGAGCAGGGTACCTATATTAAGGCGACTACATATCCTGTTAAATCGGGGGCACTTATGAAAAACTTGCACTCCAGGGTTGCACTGATTCCTGTGCAGTCCTGCAGAATGAGGTTTTCATGAGCCTTCCTGAATTAAAGGCATATGTGGTCACCTTAGCATGCATGCCAATAAGGCACTATTGGCATAATAGTTGCCCTTTAAAGGGATAGTAATGTTTCACAAAATAAAAGCAGCTCCAATTAATCTTCATATTATTTGGGCCATGTAGAGTGTTATTTCAGAACTGTCAGAGATGTAGTTCAAGAGTAATTGAATGATAAAGTATCCCCCTCCCGACCCTTTTACTGATGTTACACTACTCACTTCAGAGCAAGAGTGTCCGGATGGATCACAGAGAGGGACAATCTTTATTGAACATAAGGAAAAACCTGAAAATCCTGTCAAGGGGGCAGGGTTTTCCTTATGCTCACAGTAAGAAGATTGTCCCTTGCTGTATGGTCCCAGGACCAGATTCCACATCTGAGGGGAGGCAGCTTACACTAGGTAAAAGAGGCAGGAGTGGGGGTACTTTATCATTCAATTACTGTTGAACTACAACTCTGACAGTATTGAAATAACACTCTCCATGGCCCAAATACTATGAAGATTAATTGGAGCTGCTGTTTTTGTGAAACATTACTATCACTTTAAAGAGACAAAATGTTTTATTTTGACTTTACGTATTCCGGGAGAACCCCAGTAGTATAAAACAGAGATGGCGAATTCCTCCGGCACTCAAAGGGTTAATGAACTCACCTGTGTGTAAGTAAGGAAATTCTAAAGACATGGCCTGTTACAGGTCAGAGGATATGCTTGAGAACCATGGTTTTAGAGGAAAAACCTCTGAAAGAGGCCAATAAAACTTGTTATAAAAGGTTGGAAGTAAATATAATAAACAGTATAAGCCTTGAATTTTACATCTTCTGTACTTAACCCTTTGACTAAAATAAAAAAGTACCATCTCTTTACACAAAATAAATTAAACGGGTATAGCTTCATCTTTAAGTGTTTGAAAGAAAACTTTAGTTTCCATTTAATTACAGCTGACGAATAATTCACCTTACTGTGTGAGAACATTTTGTATATAATCATATTGCATGTTTCTAATGATTTTTGTTTTTATGCATTTAACCTTAACGAACGGTGATTAAATTGTCTGTAATTTTTCAAGAAAAATGTTTTCCCTCTGCTGTCACAATTTACTCCAAATTAGCACCCCCTTTGTGAATATGTCCTTCAATGATTTAGACACTGCTACACGCTGGTTAATTAACTGCTCTGGTGATCCATTATTAAAGCCCTACCTTATTGTTTAATGCCATACTTCATTAACTCCTGTGGACGCCATCGCAATATCACATAATAATTATCATCCCTACGGTGACCAAGAAGTATTCTGACTTATGGATTTCAATTAAAATTCCAGGAATACATATAACATACATGACAGTTTAATGTTGGGTTATTGTGATTCAGTGTGAAAGCTTTGTAGAATCACTCTTAACTGTTAATTATTCTTTCACTTTGTGCAGTGAGAAAAAAACATGGCTATAAAAACCCATAATATAAAATAACAGTTTTAAATTAATATGTGTGTGTGTGTGTGTATTTGTATAGATATATCCTATATAATAATTCTAGGATGTTTGTCACGATGCAGTCATGCTCAGTAGAGACTGCTTGCATGGAGCAGTGAGGTAGCGGCCGCTTAACCCTTTGAGTGCCAGAGGGGTATGCAACTCATTGCTTTGCAATGCGTTGCATACCCCTCTGGCAATCAAAGGGTTAACATTACCCATACCTTGGCCCGTGTACACGGGCTTTTACACTAGTATATAATAATACAACATTTTGTTGATATACCTATGAACAGCATATTGAGCTTCACACCTATGAGGTTAATGTACTTCGAAGAACTGAGGCATTCTGGGGCAAACCATATGCACCATAAGGGACAATTAAAAATTCTCATTGATTTAAATTTGACTTTTAACCGATTGAATATTAGCGAGCTCTCCATCTCCTTGAAAAGCAAGGTGTTGGAGACTATCCTGTCATTCAAGGAGTTTAAAAGTATCATTGTAAATCAATAGAAATTTGTGAAATTTGTTTGTCCCCTAGTTTGCTGTTGGTTTGCTCCAAAATGGCTCTGGTTCCTGATACTACAGCACTCTGATGATATTATCTGGGAACTCAACTGATCTGCCTGGGAGATTCCAGTTTTCAGAGTTAAAGGGGAATGATCGCCCATATACAAGTTTGCCTCATTGTGATCTACACATACTGATATCCTTTAATCATTTGTTTTTTTGTTTTAAAATGCATGTTATGGCAAAATTTACATTATTAAAAATGAGCTGTGGTCTTACTTCTGGACAGACTGCAATGACAGCTCTGCACCACAGCCTGGCAATCTTCTTCTGTTCCCTCCCCCAAAATTGTCACGTTCTAACCAGCTTACATGGAGAAATTCTGCGTCATGGGAGGAGGTTGGAACGCGACAATATTTGGGGAGAAGAAGATTGCCAGGCTTCGGTGCAGAGCTGTAACCAAAGTCTGTCCGGAAGTAAGGCCACGCCTCATTTTTAATAATGTAAATTTTGCCATAACATGCATTTTAAAACAAACAAAAAAATTATTAAAGGATATCAGTATGAGTAGATCACAAACATGCATATTATAACCAAAAAAAACAAAAACAATTATTAAAGGATATCTCTATATATAAATCGCATTGAGGCAAACTTGGATAGGGGTGATAGTTCCTTTTTAATCGGTGGATCTCTGGCGACAGAGATTGACCTTCCGGCTTAGAGAGATCCCTAGTAACCCCGCCCATGTCTTCCCCATTCCACCCACTTCCCCACCTATTTCAGGATACATCCCTCCTTCCTGTTCTACCCTTATTGACACACATCAGCGTGTTTGAACAATTTTACTTGGTATTCTGCGGTCTAGGGTATAAGAAAGTTCCCAGATATTGCCATAATGGGTGTGTTAGACAGAGTTAAAGTGTTAGTAATGTCTAAAAAAAACTTTTCTTGCATTTAGAAGAGCTTAAAAAGCTGATCTAAATGCAAAAAAACGTATCTCTCAAACCGCTATGGTGTAAGAGATACAGGCGTTTAAAGTTTGATTTCTCCTACTGACAGCTGTAAAGCTGTCAGCAGGAGATCCATGTCAGTCAACACGGTGGCACTTGAGAAGTGCTGAGATCTCGTTACTTACACGGAATCCCTTCATTGGAATGGTCTAAAACGTGTGCCTAGTCTTCAGGCAGATAGTAACGTCACGCTATAAATCAATACCCGATTATTCCTTATACTTTTTAATAATGCTCTGTACCTTTTGCAATGTCCATATTTGTGTGGTTTTAGTGTAATTATATTTTAAAGTTTCCCCCTTCCACTCCTTTTCCCAATGTCACTCTTTTTCCCTCAACTCTGAAAGCTGGTCCCAATGGATCACAACGAGGGACAATATTGGAAAACCCTTTTTCCCTTCATCAAGGTGGGCAGGGTTTTCCTTATAGAGACACAGACAATATTGTCCCTTATTGCAATCTGTCCCAATAAAGCGAATGGTTTTCAGATCTGAGGGAAGAAGAGTGACGGCTGGAGGGGGAACTTTAAAGGAGTAAACTTTTTTAATGAAAACCTATCAATATATATAATTTTCTAGGATGCGTGGCTCCATGTGTGCGTAACACGCACATGCGCAGTACAGACTACCCGAACAATACAGAAATGAGCAGTAGAGACTGGCTGAACGCGCCGGCCTCCATCGGGAGTGGGGCGCTCCAAACGACCCACCGCCTGTCTCTGCTTCAGGCTCCGGGGCAGCAGCCGAGGCCGCTGAGTGGCACTTTGGCCCGTGTACACGGGCGTTTATACTAGTATGTTATAAAGCTTTTCCTGCTGAGTAAAACAAGGGCCACCCCACTTCTGTCATTATTTTTATTCAAATCATGTAACAGTTCAAATAATTAAGAAGTGAATTTACTGTGTGTTTACTTCTTGCAAGTTCTAACTGACAGGAAGTGACTCTGCAGTTTCTATCACATTCTGTAGAGAACTGCAAGTCACTGACTTTCCTCTCCATTAGAATGTAACAGAATTACTAATTGGAATTTTACCATTAGAGGGTACTGCTAATGTAAAAAAACAGCTCTAATTAATCATCATAGTATTTGGACTTTGGAGAGTGTTATTTCAATTCTGTCAGAGTTGTAGTTCGAGTAATTCAATGACAAAGTGTCCCCCTCCCGCCCCTTTTACTGATGTCACAGTGTTCAGCTAGAGCAGAAGGGAGGTGCCCAGGTAGACTGCAGAGAGGGACAATCTTCAATTAAGATAAGGAAAAACCTGAAAAGCTTGTCAAGGGGGGCAGGGATTTCATTGTTTTCATAGGAATAAGAGTGTCCCCTTCTGTTATCTGTCCAGTCTATGGACTGCATTCCACATCTGAGAAGGGATTGTTTACAGTAGGTAAAAAGGGGCGGGAGGGGGAAACTTTGCTTGTGAACATTTCATAAACCATAAAGGTTTGTGAGATAAGACTTATATCATTCTTAATGTTTTTTTAATGCCTACAAAATAAAATAAAGTTAAAACGAAGTATTACTATCCCTTTAATAAAAAAAAGTTTACTGCTCCTTTAAAATATAATTACAATAAAACTACACTGATATTTACATTGTGAAAGGTACAGAGCATTATTAAAAGTATAAGGAATAATCAGATATTCATGTATAACGTGACATTACTAACTCTTTAATTACATTTTTGATACGACTATTTGTTATTTCTCACTTGGAAACGTAGCTGACTTTAGAAACAAACAGGAGAAATACAGTGTGACATTCATTGTTAATGAGTAATTGGTGGTAATGAAATCTACATCTTCTGTAAGGTTTGCACATATATAAATAGAGAAGAGAAGATCAGATTATGAAGATAACTAGAAAACGAGCAGCCTTTAATATGATTGCTGCTGCGGGCTGTGTTCTAAGAGCTTTCCAATTAGTTTCTTTGACGCTGTAATTAATTAAAATGTGATATTTGTTTCTTATCTTAGCCTGCCTTTTGGATTTTTTTTCGTGTTTTCTGTAAAACAAATATAAATATTAACAAGATCTAAATTAATTACATGCATCTTGTTTCCCAGTCACTATGTATCTTAAGACACAGCTGAATACATTTCGTAGGATGTGTACGTTCTGAAAAGACAAAGCTGTGCATGGAGTTTAAATTCCTTTATTGTATAACCTAATGGTTCTCAAACTTTGTTACTTGCAACCCCTGGGTACACTGAAGTACAAGGGGTTCCCCTAAGGTGACCACATATATCCCCTTAATAGGGTTGCCACCCGGCTGGTATTTTACCGGCATAGCCAGTAATTAGCGCACTGGTGCCGGTGCCAGTATAACTACTATACCGGCAATTGAAAAGCCGGTATTTGTGTGAGTCTGGGGAGGGGAGCGAGGTGACTGAGCGGTCAGCGGTCCCCCAATCGTCTCCCTGGCTCCTCCCATCACCCAGCCACACGTGACTACTGCTGGCATATAGAAGGCTGTGATTGGACCACAGCGATGTGGGCGTAACAGAGTGGAATACAGTAGTGGGCGAGCTGCCAGTTAACGAATGTGACTAGTTGTGATGCCAGGATAGGACTACGAGAAAATGGCCACCAAACTGCTTTATAGATATTAGTATGAAAATATACAGGTAAAAATACTTTGTTGTGATTTTAAATTTTGTAGGCTCATGCAACATTGAGTGGTTCTGCCTCTTTTGTGGCTCCACCCTCATGACCCACAACTATGGATGGTATTTTTTTGAGGAAAAGGTGGCAACCCTACCACTTAAATCAATGAGGCTTAGAAAAAAACAGACTGCAGGGTTCCACCGATTCCTGTTCAGTCATCCACAATGACATTTTCATAAGAGTCCTGGATTTAAAGGGATATTTGGTCACCTTAGGGTCCACTGAACAAATATTTGTAATGGCAGGCAATGGAACTACTAAGAAAGTGGAATAATGCTGGACCAACCCAGCTGCATCATAAGGGACAAATACAAGTTTCAGGTTGCAGTAACTAGGGCTTTTAACCTGTTGAGACCTTTCTAGCATTCAACAAGTTAAAAACCCATTCAAATCGTTTCAAAGTTTGGAAAAGTTTTTGTCCCCCCTAGTGCAGTGATTTGCTCCAGTTTGACTTAGTATAGTGATTGTCAACGTTGATTCTTCAGGAACACCAACAGGTTGGCTTTTCACATCTATGCTATTCACTGGGGAGTAATCGGTGGCTCAGTCATTGTGATTGAGCTGTCAGTGCTTAATTAGAAATATCCTGAAAACGTGACCTGCTAGTGTGTGTGTGTGTGTGTGTGTGTGATCTAAGGACTGGAGCTAAGAATCACTGTTTAGTATATCAGACTTGTGTATATGTATTTGTTTGGTTCCCAGAGGACATGTGGAAGATCATGGCAATGTTTACCTGAAACTGTAGCCTGATAAATAGGTCTTAATGCTGTCTTAGTACAAACTATACCTCCGGTACATCTGCTACCAACTGCTTTGGAAACCTCTTCAGCACTCAGCGGGTTTAAGGGTTTAGTTCTTAGGGCTTCACTGAGATTTCATGTGAAACCAAAGGACTCCATCACTACAAGAGAGCTTGAGAAGCACATGTATAGGCAACTGGTGAAAGGAGACTGGAATTTATAGAATTATAGAGTGGAACCTTGCAACATTGCTTTATCTTATTATCTATCAAATTCCGCTGGTACTTGTAACCAAGCTACATCATTTAGTGCACAGCAAGTAATACTAAACATCTGATGCCATTTATTAATCATTTTAGTGACATTAGGGTTCACATATTCCGAGAGATGCCCCATATACCATGGCACACCCGCTCTATTGAGCAGTGGTTTGACCAACGTAACCCCAAACTCCCTGCTTTTAATTTAGAGGTTTTTTATTTGTCATTATATATATTAGTGTAAAAGCCCGTGTACACGGGCCAGCATTCTGTGCATCTGGGCAGTCTCTAATGTGCATGACTGCATCAGCAGTCTCTACTGCACATGATTGCATTGGACAAACACATTTGGCCTTTTATATTATAGGATAATCTCCTCCCTAGCTGCTTCCTGGGGTGTGTGTGTATGTTGGGCTATGGCAGTCTAGAGGAGATCTGCAAATGTGCTCTTATATGCCAACCCTGGAGTGTGTGTATTATAATTTTGTGTGAAATATTGGGCTCCGGCATTAGAGGACATATGCAAATCTCCTCTTAGCTGCCTCCCTGGGAGGGAATAGGGTTGCCACCCAGCCGGTATTTTACTGGCAGGCCGATAAAAAATTGGCTTCTTTCCAATGTTAAGTCTATGTAGGGAATGCCTTGGCCAGTATTTTTTTGAAGAAAAGGTGGCAACCCTAGGGGGGGTTGTGCAGCACGGACATAGAATTGTGGTCACCTGACCACTTCTTTTATAGTATAGAAGATATATATTTGAACTGGATCACTGTTCATCTGTGTCAGAGGTTTGCTGCACGCAGAGAATCACCAAGGGAACTGATTTTACCTGGAGCAGTCGGGGGGGGGGGGGGGGCTGCAAGGCGATTCACAGGGGTGGCGATTTTCACAGAAGTGGGCACAGGGGAAGTGATCACCCCCGCCCTCTCCTGTGGAAATCCCTGCAGCAAGAGTGACTTTCATCCACCTCTACTGTTCCACCGGTCCCACAGGACACCAAGGTTCATGGAGTGTCCAATCGAGCAGGCAGTGCTGTTTAGCATTCGCTAGTGTATGCATGTGTGTGTATATAGGAGAGAGAGGTAATACAGATAGAATAAGACATGATGTGGTTAAAATTTAAGGAGTATTAAAACTGCATAATGGGGGTGGGATTAAAATGCCCAATAATTTATATGGAGTTTATAATCCTTATAATGAACAGACTGCGTTGGAGACCTCTACCATTCATGGGGTTAAAACTTAGATTTCATAAAATCACTTTTGTTCATGCATCTGACTTTATTTATCCGTCAACGTGTTGGTGATCTAGGAGGAAGAAAAAAATGCATTGAAAAATAATGAAAATTCCCTTAAATAAAATGTATTCAATACCGCAGTGGCACTCAAAGGGTTAACCCTTCGAGTGCCAGAGTGGTATACAACGCATTGCAAAGCAAAGGGTTAAAGGTATATGAGCTAATAAAACCATAGAGCTAAAAAAAAAAAACAAAAAAAAAAACTCAAAGGAAATTGCAGACTGAAAGCATAAGAGAGAGGTAAAAAGACAACAACAAAATATTATGCAGATAATTCTTGCAATTAACGTATCAAAGCGTATTTGTACAAGAGAGGACTGAGAACATTAATTGTGTTTCAGCATATGAAAGACCTGGCCTTTTCATTTAACACTTGTCAGCAAATACAAAATGAGCATTATTGTTGAAGAGTGTAGTTTACATCTTATGTAGTGCTACTTCATGAATATTATTGAGCTTTTTTGGTGAATATTTTATGTATGTGCCTAGAAAACCTATTTTTTTTTAATAAATCTGTGGATCCCAGAGGCATATTTCATGGGAGAAAAAAAAAGCACTAAAGTTTTAAAAGGAGCACAGCTAGATTGTGAAGTAGCTTAACCCTTCAAGTGCCAGAGAGGAATCTTTCGCCTTGCAGCACAATGCATTGGCTGTATCTCCAGCACTCGAAGGGTTAAAAGGTTATTTTAACCTTTTGTTTGTAACATAAATATTTTCTGAGATATTAACCATTATTTGTTGGGGCATAGACTAGCACTTTATGCAAAGTAGTTTCTTTGCTGGGCCAAAAACCAACACACAGTGTTATGATTGAGTTCAGACAGAGCCTTCACAATGGGGTATCCTATATAATAATTCGCTAGGATGTTTGTCACGATGCAGTCGTGCAGTAGAGATTGCTCGCGTTTGGGCAGTCTCTACTACGCATGATTGCATTGCATGACTGAGGTGACGTAAGACTGCATTGCATGGAGCAGTGAGTTAGTGGCCTCTTAACCCTTTGAGTGCCAGATGGGTATGCAATGCATTGCAAAGCAATGCATTGCGTACCCCTCTGGCACACAAAGGGTTAACATTACCTTGGCCCGTGTACACAGGCTGTTACACTAGTTTCTAATAGAATAGCAAGTAATGCTTCACAGATAATCAACATGAATTGCTACACCATGGGGGAGATTCACTAAGCGGTGAAAAAGAGGTGATAAAGTGGAGATGACTGGTCCAGTTTATCTCTTCTCCAATTCCTATGTTATTCTATGGAGCTTATGCACTAAAATGTATTCAGCTTTGGAGTGCATAGGCTCCATAGCATAACATAGGAACTGGAGAAGTAATTTCACTGGAAAAGTTATCTCCACTTTATCAACTCTTTATCATGCCTTAGGTCATCTCCTCCAATGAGGGTTATGTACTAAGGTGTGATAAAAATGTGATAACGTGGAGATAACTTCTCCAGTGATATCATTTCTCCAGTCCCTATGTTTTTCTAAAGAGCCAATGCATAAAGATTTCTCCACCTCTGAGCTCCCTAGAATAACATAGGAAAAGACTAAATTATATCACTGGAGAAGCTATCGCCACTTTATCACCTCTTTATCACCTCTGAGAGAATCTCTCCCCATATGGTCAAAATATAATGGTTCATTTCTCATAAACAAGTAGTGAGATGCACTAAGGGGTGATAAAGAGGAGATAACTTCTCCAGTGTTACCATTTCTCCAATTCCTATTTATTCTATGGAGTCAATGCACTAAGAGTTCTCCAACTCCCGAGATCTTGGTGAATAGGCTCCATAGAATAACATAGGAACTGGAGAAGTGATATCACTGGAGAAGTCATCTCCACTTTATCACCTTTTTATCACACCTTAGTGCATAATCACCAATGTATTTTATAGGAAAAAGTCTAGTATAATAATGTATTGGAACATTTTAGTTCTCTGTAAAAAATATACTAAACCTGCTTTCAGGTGCTAGGTCTACTTTAATCCTTTGGGAGCCAGAGCGTCGTTTTGTATTGATCACTCTCTGATGATCAGAGAATTAAGTAGCGGCATGCTCCATTATATTCTGTTGGCATTTTGACACTGGGATAAGATTTCTTACTATATACTAAGGTTTTATTTTAGCTCAGAGAAAACTGACACTAAAATCTGGAACAGAAAGGGATTCTATGTGTATCGACGGCTGAGCAGAGTCACTGCGTCTGCGGTTCAGTTTTAAAAGGAATTAATGAGCAGGTAAGTTTGTGCAGGACCTGAAATCGTAGAGCCGTGATGTAACACTGGTAAAATAATACCGGCGATCAGCTTTCAGATTTGTTTTATAGACCCCACTTGTCAGTATTTTCTGAAAAGATTTGATCTTGCCAAAAAAAAAAAAAAAAAAAGATATTCAGTTCTCATTTCAAACCAATTTCATTTTACAGTCGTTCCTCCTGGTTTTTGTCAGCTAAACACCAGAGATCTGAGGAGGGCCTATAATAACTGGTGCTTATAAATGCTTCTCTGTTCCACAGTGAAGTGTAGTTGTAACAGAGTCATTCATCCATCCAGAGCTGGTAGGTAACATTATTGTGCCTTGTGTGTGGTTTGCTAAGGTGTCTAATTATCCCATTGGATGTTAGAGATGTAATTACTTTGTAATATAATTGAAACATCTCTAGCATCCAAGAGGTTAAAGGGATAGTAATACTTTGTTTTAACTTTATTTTATTTTGTAGGCATTAAAAAAACATGAAGAATGATATAAGTCTTATCTCTCAAACCTTTATGGTTTAAGAGATATTCACAAGCAAAGTGTCCCCCTCCCGCCCCTTTTACTGATGTAACACTTTTCAGCCAGGGCAGAAGGGAGCTGCCCAGGTAGACTGCAGAGAGGAACAATCTTCAATTAAGATAAGGGAAAAACCTGAAAAGCTTGTCAAGGGGGGCAGGGATTTCATTGTTTTCATAGGAATAAGAGTGTCCCCTTCTGTTATCTGTCCAGTCTATGGACTGCATTCCACATGTGAGAAAAGATTGTTTACAGTAGGTAAAAGGGGCGGGAGGGGGAAACTTTGCTTGTGAACATCTCATAAACCATAAAGGTTTGAGAGATAAGACTTATATCATTCTTCATGTTTTTTTAACCCCTTAGTGACGGCCGCGTGCAGACGCGGCCGTCACTTAACGTCCGTCTAACATTTTTTTTTATTTTTTTAAAATAATCCGGAGTCCCCGAACGGCGCGCAGCCGCGCGGGGAGCCGTATTTCCGGGACGTACATGTACGTCCTCTGTCACTAAGTGACAGCCACACAGGACGTACATGTACGTCCTGTGTCATTAAGGGGTTAATGCCTACAAAATAAAATAAAGTTAAAACGAAGTATTACTATCCCTTTAAAGGGATAGTAATGTTTCACAATAAAAGCAGCTCCAATTAATCTTCCTATTATTTGGCCCATGGAGAGTGTTATTTCAATACTGTCAGAGTTGTATTTCAAGAGTAACTGAATGATAAAGTCTCCCTCTCCCACCACTTTTACTGATGTAACACTGTTCACCTCAGAGCAGCAAGACTGTCCAGATGGATCGCAGAGCGGGACAATCTTCAGTGAGCATAAGGAAAAAACCTGAAAAACCTGTCAAGGGAGCAGGGTTTTCATTGTTCTCACAGTAAGAAGATAGTCCCTTGCTATGAGCTGTCTGGCATACCTCCCAAGTGTCCCTCATTAGGAGGGACAGTCCCTCTTTGTAGCCCAAATCCCCCTGTCCCTCTTTTCTACCCTGGTGTCCCTCTTTTTAGGACATTAGAGTGAGTGGTGTGTATATTAGTCTATCACATTGCTCCACAGCAATGAAATTCACATAAATGTTTAGTTAATCTTCGGTATATGTGTTTGTTAATGAATCTGTGTAAATAAAATACTTTGGTCTTGCTCTAAATCCTTTATTCAGATACACAAAGAGGTGTAAATAGGTCACAATGTAACCTAAAAATTCCCCGCCCACCAACCATGCCCCCAGAAAAACCACCTAAAACACAAGTGTCCCTCTTTGGCCATATGAAATGTTTGGAGGTGTGGTCTGGTCTTAAGACCAGATTGCACATTTGAGGGGAGGTGGCTTACACTAGGTAAAAGGGGCGGGAGGGGGAAACTTTATTATTCAGTTACTCTTGAACTACAACTCTGACACTACTGAAATAACACTCCCCAGGGCCCAAATACTATTAAGATTAATTGGAGCTGCTGTTTTTGTGAAACATTACTATCCTTTTAAAGAGACTCAATCACACAAAAGAAGTTTGTAATTTTTTAAGTTACAGTAGACATTGCATTCTTAACCCTTTGAGTGCCAGAGGGGTACACAACATACTCAAACGGTTAAAATAGCCTAAATAATAGCAAATGCTTGCCTTGAAAGGCTATAGGGATTTTATTTTCGAGTAAAGCAAGGATACTTTTACTACTGGGAGATGCTTTAGCCAACAGGTTTTACAGAGCAAACTTACATTTTTGGGGAGTTTGAGTATAAGATTTCTTCCAGACAGGTGGAGCTTTTGCTTTTACAGCCTGTGAAGAGCTGAGTGTCACAAGTTTTACATAGATGATTGTAGCACAGCTTCCCCTGGCAGCAAAACATCTTGAACTCGAGCTATGAAAAAAACCAAATGAGATCTGTAATATCATTTATTGTCACGGTATTCAGGCAAGGAAGGACAGACACAAAGATAATATATAACCACCTTTATTAACCTCTTAAGGACCAGTGACATGTCAGAAATGTCACTGCTGTCCTTGCCTAAAGGACCGGTGAGGGTCCAGCAGGAGAGCTGTGTGTAGAAGCGAGGTATTAAATTGACCTCTCCAAGTCTAGAGTGGTCACTATCAGACCCCCCCCCATTCGGAGTGCAGACACACATGATCAGCCCCCCCCAAGACTTCTGGTCCTTAAGGGGTTAAATATATACAACAATAATGGTATTGACCCCCATATAACCCCAAGACACAGGCTGGTAGGACCCAAGGTCCCTCCGGAGCTGCACACTGTGCTGTGAACTGCACTACTGCAAGAAACCGAGACTACGGGAGCGGCTCGAGTGGGACAACAGTATGAATGGTATAATATGCATAATTCACCACTTTGGTCTGCGATCGGAGGCAACCGGGATCAAAGGCAGACCAGAGCCACCGAGACTACAGGCCAGTAGTGTAGGGAGCGAGTAGGAAGCCAGAGCCACAGGTCAGACAAACTGGGAATACACAAAGCAAGTAGTAGCCAGAGCCACAAGCAATAAACTGGGGACTACACGGAGCGAGTAATAGCCATAGCCACTGGTCAGGCAAACTGGGGACTATACTGAGTGAGTAGTAGCCAGGGCCACTGATCAGGCAAGCCAGGGTCAACATGGAGCGAGTTAGTCAGCCAGAGCCACAGGTCAGAACCGATGTTGGTAGTCAGACAAGCCGGGGTCATACATGGAGCAAGTTCTCAGACAGACACCGGTCACAACAGAGCGCAAAGAGTACTAAGCAGAAACACCACATAAGGGCAATGAGGATTATAAAGGAGCAGGAGGCGGGACCCAATTAGGCCACCCAGAATAGGCCCATAAACAGGCATCCATGCTAGTGCCTGTTACCTGATCTCAGAATGAGGAAGTGGTCGGAGGCAGTGCCGGCCAGCGGCCATGCAGAGGTAGGAAGCACAGGATCACTAGGCTGCCTAGGCATACTGTGATATTTATAAGCATTATCTCCTGGTATTAGGAGTCCCATTGTTTTATATTACAGGAATAAAATTTGTTCACATTTTAAAGACCTGTGAGTGCTGGGCTTTTTCTGTGTTTATATAACATTTTTTCATAATTAGGGTTCGCTATCCCTTTAAACATATTTAACCCTTTGAGTATCATAGAGGTGGCAGCACATTGCTTCACAATGACTTGTGCGCCTTTTAGTCCTCAAGGGGATTAAAGGGATAGATAGTGATGTTTCACAAAAACAGCAGTTCCATTTAATCTTCATAGTATTTGGGCCATGGAGAGTGTTATTTCGATAGTGTCAGAGTTGTAGTTCAAGAGTAATTGAATGATAAAGTATCCCCCTCCCTCCCCTTTTACCTAGTGTAACACTGCTCACCTCAGATGTGGAATATGGTCCTGGGACCAGACAGATAACAGCAAGGGACAATATTTTTACTGTGAGAACAATGAAAACCCTGCCCCCTTGACAGGTTTTTCAGGCAAGGCATAACATAACTTTACAGCCCTTACTGTAAAAAAATCCCTGCCTTTGTCTTAGTTGAAAACACCTTTTCTCTAGTTCTGTTGCCCGTGTGAGTCATATGCTTGCTCAGTTACTTCTTGCTTTGTCCAGAGGCATCTAACCAGTACAGATAACAGCTGACAGTTATCAATATTTGCCATTTATGGACTTAGGTTGCAACAGATATAACCCAAAAGGGGTTTGCTACTAACAGTTCTTTGCCCCCCCCCCTCCAAAATGATACAGGTTTGTATAATAATAATGCATATAGCTGGCATTGGTCCCTTATGGTTTTGTCACTACGGATGTTTACAGGATGTTTTCAGAGTCCACAAAGTCGAGTAGGGCGTCCCTGCAGAGAACACGCCATCCTCTCCTCTGGGACCTCATTAACTAGCAGCACAATACAATTGTTTTCACTGTGAAAGTGCTCACATCGAGATCTGTAACACATCACACTGTGTATCCCTAAACTAGTGATGCAACCCTGATGCATTATAACTGTTTTTATTTTATTTTTTTTGTCTGATGGTGGAATATTTTTTTATTTTATAGATAGCCACATTGAGGCTGATGTACTAAGAAGGAATAGAGTAATTTTGGGACAAACCAATGGCACCACAAGGGGGAAAAATCCATATGAATTTGATATGAATTTTAACCCCTTGAATGCTAGAGAGGTCACCAGCACATTTCTTCTAAATACATTTGAAATTTCTCTAGCATTCAAAGGCTGAAGTGTCCTTTTAAGTATTTATCCCTTATAGTGTAGTTGGTTTGGCCCACAATTATCCCACTGTCTCTTAGCACATTAGGGGGATGTATAAAAGTCGTGCAAACACGTATATGTCACTATTTTCACATAAAAATTGGCTGCATGTATATAAAGGTATTTCATACCAAAAAAATACCTTCTCTGCACAACAAAACAAAAACACCTTACAACACAATTTGTGAATGTGGCCAAGTATGAATTTTGTTGGTCAATGTACAAAATTTCTCATTTTGCAACAGTTTTAAGATCACTTTTTTTTTAAGATGTCGTAATCTCAGTACTGTCTATCTAGTGCAAACAGCACACAATAACCCATTTTTATGTTTGCCTTAGATCATTTTTTTTCTCCCCTGCCATAGGGCTGTATGTATAAATGTTGACTGGCAGGAGCCCCTAGACAAGACAATCTAGGTGTCGTTCTCTCCAAGTCCCATCTACTGTTTCCTAACACAGACAATACCCTTGTCTTAAAACAAGCAAGAAAGAGAAAAGCTTTAATCCCTTGGTTGCTAGAGAGATCACCGGTGCCCCTATGGTACAGTTGGTTTACTCCAGAATTGCACTACGCCACTTTTTTTTTTTTTAATTTATTGACCAATTTTACTTTTCACCTATCATGGTGTTCTCCTTTTTATTGAAATACATGTTTAAACCCATGACTAGTATTCAGTTACATTTTATTTTTAACACCTGTCGACAAAACCAATTCAATATCCCATCTTATCTTCGTGACAGACAGCCCTACAATGATATGATCTTGATACAGTGTTTCCTGTGTACAACTAACCTTTATCAATCTTCTGACTGGGATCGCTTTTTGACATTCGTAATACTGGTAAATGTTATGACAACACAGACATTTGGTGCTGAAACAAAATCTCATGCCCTCTGGAAGCAATACAGCCCCCCCATTTTGGGGAATCACTGGTCTTACACCTCATCGTATTTGATTTAACCCTGAGTGCCACAGGGGTAGCATACCCCTCTGGCACTCAAAGGGTTAATGAAAAGTCATAAGGATATTCCTCCTGAGAAGAACAAAGACAACACAACCATCCGGTGAACTCAATAGAAATTTGTTGTTTTAATTAAAAAAAAAAGTTTGAACTGTAATGCATTTTGAATGAAAACAATTAGAGCAGTGGAAGTACCCTTTGTTTTTACTCACCATAAAAACCCTATTACTTAAATATCTTTTTTTTTTTCTTCATTAACAAAGTTTACTCCGCCTTTCAATATTCAGTGTGCAGGTATCCACTCATGGCTTCCTGATTTCATTATTATGGTAATATTCTTGTGCTTCAGAAGTTATTGTGCAGTATTGTCTGTAAACTGTCAGAGACAAGATAAACTTTCAGAAAATGAGGGATGGGTACTAATCTCAATAGAAATAACTGCCTCATATCATGTCTAAACTACAGGATCAATGTTAATCAGACAGTGACCTTTTGAACAGTTGAAGCAGATTTTAGCCTAATGTAGGATCACATTTGGGAGATCTAGAACAAGTTTTTAATGCTTGGAGTACATAATCTTTAAATGTATACAACCACTTTTTGTAGCTTTTAGCATGTTTACTAACTGGGAGTGTATGATAATTAGGTCAGAATGCAAGAAAGTGGAGAATTCCCTATTTTTTGAAAGCCATATATTTATGAGCTATTTGCTATTGCTCACGTTTTGATGCAGGAAACATACTAATGCTTTGATGCTGAATAGCACATGCTTCTAAACTAACGGCAAAGTTAGCGAATGCTAATGAATTAATGGCAAAGAAGTTAGCCAATGCCCCCCAATTAATAGTAAATTTAGTGAACACCCCTAAATTACCAGTAAAGTTAGTGAAAGCACCTAAATTGACGGCAAAGTAAGCCAGACTTTTGAAAATGTGTGCTAATTGCTTTGCTGAATTAGGTGCAATCACGCATTCTCTCAAACAACAGACATTTTATCCTTGAGCACTTTATGAAACACATTCACAAAAAGAAGCGCACATTTTCAAAAATTTTGAAAACATTTGCAATTCAGTAAGATTTTGGTGCGAATCATTTTTCCATAAATACTGTTTCTTGCATACCACCCTTAACCCTTTGGGTGTCAGAGGGGAACGCAATACATTGCAGAGCAATGTGTTGCGTACCCCACTGGCACTCATATGATTAAAGTTGACATGTCAGCCTTAGATAAATTTAGTTTGCTTTAAAGAAAATTAAAATCTGCCTTTATTTTGTACTAGCAATTTCTAAAATAAATTGTTCTTGAGAAATTATAGGTAGGTGGCATTGTATGCTCATTCTGTGCACAGTATGGTAATTAGTTGTGTTTGAGGCAAAACCTATGGCTTGCTGTGTTATGTGGCTCAGTGGTTAGCACTGTTGCCTTGCAGCGCTGGGGTCCTGGGTTCAAATCCCACCAAGGACAACATCTGCAATGAGTTTGTATGTTCTCACTGTGTTTGCGTGGGTTTCCAACGGGTACTCCGGTTTCCTCCCACACTCCAAAAACATACTGATAGGTGAATTTAGATTGTGAGCCCCAATGGGGACAGGAACCAATATGAGTGTAAAGCGCTGCGGAATCTGTGTGCGTTATATAAATAAAGGGTTATTATTATTATTAGAAATGACTCCAGTGTGTGGGCTCTGCCCGGAATTCATAGCTTAGTGTGTGGTAGTATTAGCTCGTTATAGAAACTAATTTACATAAAGTGCCACACTCTCCTATGAACAAATAAAGCTTAATTTTTCAAAAACTTTTTATATTATAAACAAAACATATAAACTGGTTTTAATTCTCTTTAAAGTTAACTAATTTTATCGTTGGCTTATTTCAGGTACTATATTGTGCTATGTTTCCCTTCACATGGGTGATTATTACCTTGAATGAACACACCAAAGTCCTTTATACTGCCTTTATTTTCTACTAGCAAGTTTCCCGCTAAAATAAATTGTTCTTGACAAATTATATGTAGGTGGTACTTTATGCTAATTCCATGCACAGTATGGTAATTAGTTGTGTTTGAGGCCAAGCTTACCTCTTGTTGTGTTATTAGAAATGACTCCAGTGTTTGGGCTCTGCCCGGAATTAATTCATAGCATAGTGTGTGGTAATATTGGCTCTGGCTCAGTGGTTAGCACGGTTGCCTTCCAAGGACAATATCTGCAATGAGTTTGTATGTTCTCACTGTGTTTGCGTGGGTTTCCTCCGGGTACTCCGGTTTCCTCCCACACTCCAAAAACATGCTGATAGGTGAATTTAGATTGTGAGCCCCAATGGGGACAGGAACCAATATGAGTGTAAAGCGCTGCGGAATCTGTGTGCGCTATATAAATAAAGGATTATTATTATTATATTATATAAAGTAATTTACATAAAGTGCCATACTTTTGATGTAAAATGGTTATCACTATTTTGAAAAAATTCTAATTATTGTGGACAGAGAATTGTACTAAAATGCTAATGTTTTAACAGGTTATGATCTTCTGTGATGCAAACTGCATGATAGACATGAGGGGTCCCTGGGTATTAATATATTTTTTGGGGGTTGGCATTGATGTGCATAGGATTGGGGGCCCGGCCCATGTTCAGCTCCCTGTTTGTTCAGTTAATGAGAAGAAATCCCACCTTTCAGGCTGACCTTGAGATGTGAATCAAAACCATCATTATACCTGTGCTTCTTGATTTGATTTACTGTTTATTCACCTCTTAATCCCTGAGTTACGCTCCTGCTGACGTCTGTAAGGTCTATAGGGGGTAGATGGAGTTTCAGGCACACCTGTCCTATTAAATCAAGTTGCTCCTGTCTAAATAGCATCATTCTGCTGTCAGGGAGACCAAGATTCATTGCAATGCAACCAATAGCTGTTAACCCCTTTCTCTGGCTGCTGGCAGTGCAAAAATTTCACTGCACATTTTAAATCAGGGGTGTACAAACTTTTTTTCCACAGGGCCAGACTAGGAAAAAATAAATAAATAAAGGGCTACTTACTACTAAATAGTGCATAACTCGCTAACCCTTTGTGTGTCAGAGTGTATATGCAATGTTATGTTGGGTTGTGTGATTAATTGTTTAATGTCTTTAAAAGGTTAATAAAAATGTACATAAAATTGGTTTATATTATTATGTAATCCATAGCTAAGCTAATACACACTCTTACGTTTTGCTATATCAATGTATGTACTAACATAACTCCCAAGTGTCCCTCTTTAGGAGGGACAGTACCTCTTTTAGACCCAAATCCGTCCGTCCTTCTTTCCCACCCTGATGTCACTCTTTTTAGGAGATCAGACTGTGGGGTGTGTGTATAGATGTATCTCACTGCTTTACAGGAATAAAACTCACATTAATGTTTGTGTAAACGTCAGTATATGTGTTTATACATTAGTCTGTGTAAATAAAATACTTTGCTCTAAATCATTTATTCATTTACGTAAAGAGAAATCAATACGTTATGAAATAACCTAAAAATTATCAGTAATGCCCTGCCCACTAGCCATGCCCTCAGCAACAACATCTAAAACAAAAGTGTCCCTCTTTGGCCAATTGAACTGTTGGGATGTATGGTACTAAGAATTAACTGTTAGCCTTAATTTTAAAATATTAAGAAAGGATTTTTGTGTTCCTCAGCTGGTCAAATTTTTATTATGTAATAAAATTAGCATGAAAGGCCAGATTGTCTATGCCACGCAGGTAGCTCACAAGCCTTAGTTCGGACACCCCTGTTTTAGATGCTTTTCAGTGACTCTGTATTTTTTTTCTATATTTATTTCATTTTCCTTTTCTATTTAGTACCTCTGTAATTTAATGTATTTTAGCAAAAGAAAATCTTTTTTTTTTTATTTTTTTTTATTTTTTTTTTAATGATCTTTGAGAAATGTAAAAAAAAAAAAAAAAAAAGTAAAAATTAAAACCAGAAAGCAGCAGTTAATTATAGAATATAATAAAATAGCTGGGAGTGTGAAAATATTTTCTGTACAGTGCGATTCGCCCCTTTGGATGCTAAAGAGGTATCACATTTGTGAAGAACCCGTTAGTAAACAATTCCTTAACCCTTTGAGTGCTAGAGTAATATCATGCGTTGGATAACCGATTACACTGTTTTTGTTATTGACATTTACTTGAATCTTCACTGAGTGAATGATATAATGAATTGAAGCGCTTGTGGGGTATGTAAAAAGCGAAAAAATAGCACAATAAAATAAAAATACAAATCCCTGATGAGGTATTGTAATAACACGAAACGCGTAGGAAGCTAGCGTTCTATTTCTTTTAGATTATAGCTCACTTCTAGAGATTGTACCTGAAGACGAGAGGTTGCAGATTTTGCTACATTGTATTGCACCGGTAAATACTCTGCCTGCGACTGAAAGCAATAGATGGGAGAGTTTGGACGACACATCACGGACTGCCTGGAGCAAGTCTAGAAACTTGAGAGGAATTAACCCTTTGAGTGCCAGAGCAATGCATTCTGTGCCCCTCTGGCACTCAATGGGTTAAAGATCTTCCCACCTGGATGTGGAGCACTTGATATCAGCAGGGGAAGACACCCTTTAAGTGCTGATCTATTACATTGTCGGTGAAAGTCACCGGAGAAATACTAATGTTTTAAACTGACCGCAATACATTACAGAGTCGGGAGAATAAAAGACTTAACATCTTTAGTAAAGATGACACTCTTTCAGTGCCAGTGCATATCAATTCTGAGCTACTGCATTACCTGCCCGCTTATAAATAGGAGATAGTGAGCTATTTTATCTTACCTTATATTTTACATTTTATTTTTACATGATCACAATATATTATTTTATTATGGTACCATAATTGTTATAATATATTGCTGTATTATGATTGTTTAGTAAATATTTGTCTATTGGTATAAGTCCTGGTCTTTTCACAGCCCTTGGGGACTGAATTTTGACACCCCTGTACCAGGATGTAGTTGTTCTTTAAAAGGTTTAATGATGACGATTTATTTTTTACATATTTTATGAGACATTCACAATTTGGAATGTATCCTACAATAAACGTATATGAAAAATGAGGTGACAAATAGAAGATAATGTACTAAGAACTGGAGCATTTCGGGAGCAAACGGTGGCACTGGGGACAAATTAAAGGGATAGTAATGTTTCATAATAAAAGCAGCTCTAATTAATTATCATAGTATTTGGACTTTGGAGAGTGTTATTTCAATTCTGTCAGAGTTGTAGTACAAGAGTAATTCAATGACAAAGTATCCCCCTCCCGCCCCTTTTACTGATGTAACACTGCTCAGCCAGATCAGAAGGGAGGTGCCCAGGTACACTGCAGAGAGGGACAATCTTCAATTAAGATAAGGGAAAAACCTGAAAAAACTTGTCAAGGAGGGCAGGGATTTCATTGTTCTCATAGGAAGAAGATTGTCCCCTGCTGTTATCTGTCTGGTCTATGGACTGGATTCCACATCTGAGAAGAGATGGCTTACACTAGGTAAAAGGGACGGGAGGGGAAACTTTGCTTGTGAATATCTCTCAAACCATAAAGGTTTGAGAGATAAGACATATCATTCTTCGTGTTTTTTTAATGCCTACAAAATACAATAAAGATAAAACGAAGTATTACTATCCCTTTAATACTCTTAAAGTCCCTATTGATTCATACCTCCCAACATTTCAGATTGCCAAAGAGGGACACTTGTGTTTTAGGGGGTGTTGCTGTGGGTGTGGCTGGTGAGTGGGGCATTACAGAGAATTTTTAGGCTATTTCATGACCTATTGACACCTCTTTGTGTAACCTAATGAATGACTTATAACAAAAGACTCATTTATAAACATATACACTGAAGTTTAAACAAACATTAATGTGAGTTTTATTGCTGTAGAGCAGTATAATAAACTTATATGCACATCACACAGTGTGATCTCCTAAAAAGAGGGACATCAGAGTGGGAAAGAGGGACAGAGGGATTTGGGTCTAAAAGAGGGACTGTCCCTCCTAAAGAGGGACACTTGGGAGGTATGTTGATTTAAAAGGGACTTTTAGCTTAAGTTGCCAGATCAGCCTTTTAAAAGAGGGCCCATATGAAAAATGTCTGCTAGTACTGCTACTATGTAGATACCTGAAAACCACTCTAACCTCTAATTAACCCCTTAACGTCCACCCAATCCAGCTCACAGGTGGCCGTTAAGGACCACAGAGTTGTTTTTGCGCATAGTATTCTGGGATGGCAGAGTGGCATGCCATCCCAGGATTCCATGCCGGGACCGTCATGACAATCCTGGCACATCATGGGTCCTTAAGGTGTGTTAACCACTGGAGCCCTGCAGCAGGCATTTTTCATAAGGGTCTTCTTTTAAAGGGGTGATCTGGCAACCCTATTTAAATCCCCTTGAATGTGAAGCAAAGCATTGAAGACCTGTCTAGTAAGGCCACAGATAGAAAAAGGCTAGCTCTAGCTAATAATATAAAATACAGGTAATAAAAGCTAAAATAGCCTGGTGCACTCTGGGACTAATACTCAACATGCCATACAAAAAAAAGAGTAAAGGTCACTCCTTATGAAAGTTAGTACATCTGATGAGGCAGACAACCCATATACAAAATTTTAAATCTTTATTCCAAATTGTATCCAAGCAATATACATCAAATAAACATATATAAAGGTGACTCAAAAAACAATTAAAAACATGCATCTGAGGGGAAGACGCCTAAAATGAAACTATGCGCATATATTTTAAGCATAGAAACAAATATATATAGCAGCAAATATAATAATAAGCATCACATAACGATGTATCGCCATAATAGACAAAAATCAATGGCTCAAAAAAGTGTGCAGAGTAATAGGGAAACACAAACCGTGGTCAATAGTCAAAAAATAAAGATCCAAACATACCACCAATATGTGTGTAGCAAATGGCAATAAAGTAAAAATGGAGGCAAAGAATTAGATGCTAAATGAATACAAAAGTAGCTGCTACAAGCTGAACGTATAGAGTCAGTCAAGTCACCCCTGAGGAACTGCATCCATCCCAACGCGTGTCGTCTTAATGGCTTTGTCAGTAAGGAGACCCTAGTTGAGGCACCGCCCCTCAAAACTTGGAGTTCTAGGCAGTTGCCTACTCTGCCTGTTGGGAAGACTGTCCCTGCAGAGATATGTGGAACAATGTGTTGCGTGCCGCTCTAACACTCTAAGAGTTAAAGGAGAGATCAGACATCCCTACTCAGGTTCCTGACCGCTGCTCTGCTTCCTGCTCTCAAGCACTTTGGTGTGATTCCTCCACTTACCAAATATTATGACGGCATGTTCCCTTAATTCAATTCTACACTGAATACAGATGGGCTTAAACCATTTCTGTGTGTGGAGTTTTCTCCCTTCCCTCAGTGAAATCAGATTTGACATTTAAGATAACACAGGCCCTCGGTAAGACTCACATTGCATATAAACACAATGCTGCAGTGTACATCCTGATTAAGACCTGTTTGGGAGAAAAAGTATCTGCTGCGATCCAAGTGAATAGATATTGATTTTACTCCTATGGGTGAGCTCTCTTTCTTGTTTCTGATGGATGACAATTTGCAGTGTAACATAATCTCCTATTTGTGTGGAAAATTACACTCAGGTGCTGCCGTTGTCTCTCTCGCTCTGCTCCCAGCAATTAGCCATAATAGACTGATGGTTGCCCATTCAGCTCATTCTGTGTAATTGGTGTGGAGGGGGTGGGTGTTAACAAGAATGTTGCAGATGTCTTAACTCTTTGAGTGCCAGGGAGGTACGCATCGCATTGCTTTGCAATGCGTTGCGTACCTCTCTGACACTCAAAGGGTTAACCCTTTGAGTGCCACTGAGTGGGTTAAGCTGGGAAGGGTACTGCTGAGATTCCGTTGCAACGCAATTCATTGGATGCCTCTCTGGCACTCTATGGGTTAAAACTAGGCCGATAAAATATTTGTCTTATCGTAGTGTTTCTCAGTGTTAGTCTTTAGGACACACCAGCAGTACAGTTTTCCATGTATATCCCTGCTTGTTAACTCTTAGAGTGCCAGAAAGGTATCCAACGCATTGCAAAGTAATGCACTGGATATCTCTCTGGCACTCAAAGGGTTAAAAGGTATGTAATCCGTAGATCAGTCACTATGATTGCTCCACATGTGCTTAATCAGGGATATCCTAAACATTTGATCTTTGTGTCCCAAGGACCAGAGCTGAGAATCACTGTCCTATAGACATACTTTGGAATTGTGGTATTTGCTGTGTAAGTATACTTTATAATGACATTCTATGTTAAAGGGCACTTCCTGCTGAGTGAAACAAGGTCCCTCTCATTGACTGCAGTTTTTTATTTAGAAATTGTAAGGGTTCATTCTATCAGGAAGTAATGAAGTTGTTACTATCACATTCTATGGAGAACTGTAGTCAGCGACTCACCATTCACATAGAATGCAATATAATGACAGGAAGTGATGAAGTTGTTACTATCACATTCTATGGAGAACTGTAGTCAGCAACTCACCATTCACATAGAATGCAATATAATGACAGGAAGTGATGAAGTTGATACTATCACATTCTATGGAGAACTGTAGTCAGCGACTCACCATTCACATAGAATGCAATATAATGACAGGAAGTGATGAAGTTGTTACTATCACAGTCTATGGAGAACTGTAGTCAGCGACTCACCATTCACCAGATGGCACTGTTAATCTAAGACAGTTTAAATTCCAAAACTCTCAGCAATAAGAGTACTCTTGTTTTATTCAGCATTACTTAGGCTTTTTTTCTGCTAGTCATCTCCATCTCCTTGCACTGGAGAGTTCCTCTTTATCTTGTCCACTGTATGTCTGTTATGCCCATAGCCTTCCAGTCCCATCAACACGCCTATTCTGACTCAGATTGTTGTGATAGCGATCTATCCCTTGTAAGACCTCTATGCCTGGTCTGAATAAGCAGATATACCCACTGCGGACAATCCTTATCAGATAGCTGAACTCACCAATACTGGTTTTCATCCACAAGCTGGTTTATTCTGTACAACAAACAATGGAATACAGCAGAATGAATGGATTTCAGTATTATGCGGTCAAAAGATGATGCTTTCCTAGCTTAGCATGCAGAATACATGTTTCCCTATTACATGTGGCAGGCAACCATGATACAGGAAGTGCCTCACTAGAGAGCAGGGGTGTGGTTTACATACAAAGTAAATGTGTCATAAGTGCATTACCAACAAAAAGGCCACAAGATGGCAGCAAATAACTAACCATAGAGAAATCACTAACCATAGAGAAATCACTAACCATAGAGAAATCCATAGTAAATGGATCAAAGAATAAACTATGTAATTCCCATCTACAATAATGAGAATATTAACTGTGTAACAGCACACTCCCCGTCTGGCATTTTAAATGTCACTATTTACACCATAACGGTAGTTATACAATTGCAAATAAACATCAGTGCAATTTGCTTTGATGTCTTGAAAACCTGGAAGACACAAAAGAGAACATGCAGATAATGCAACAACTATAATGTAAGACTTCAAGTCGTAACAATAAAGTTCAAGACTCTTCCTTCTTGAAGTCACAGGTAGGATCCAGCAGCATACGCAAGCAAGTTCATTCTCCAAAGGGCAAGAGCAAAATAAGTTCCATGATAGGTCTGATGAAAGTCTTTACAGTCCCTTGTCTTGCAACTTTCACCTCCACCTTGTGTATCTTACCGCCATCACTAGGAATGCTCTTTATAAAAAGTCCCATGGACCAATCGATTCTTTCGGCTTGTTGATCCTTGAGCAGAACAAGATCTCCAATTTTTATGTTAGGGTTCAGGCGCTGCCATTTCCTGCGTCCTTGCAGAGTAGAAAGATACTCCATCTTCCAACGATTCCAGAAGCAGTTGGCGAGGTGTTGTACTCGCCTCCACAGGTCATAGCACAGATTTCCTGATTTAAAGTTTTCAGGTGGAATAGGGATGGACCCTGGCTTCTGAGTAAGCAGGGTAGCTGGGGTAAGGATAGTTGGGGTCTCTGAATCTGTAGACACTGGAACAAGTGGTCTGGAGTTGATTATGGCAGATGCCTCTGGCTTAGGTGCTAACTTAGCTTTCCCAAACAGAAACCCTATGTGGGTTTGATTAGAGGAGTCTTTTACCTTGAGGTAGGTGACAGCTGCTATGGCCTCAGTAGATGCATCTGAGAAGATGTGAAGCTCTTTTCTCTGACTTGTAGTAAGAGAAGCTGAAGTGTAGCAGCGTGGTATACGGATTCCATCTAAGGCATGAAGAGATTGGTTCCAGGACTCCCACTTTGGAAGCTTGTCTGTTGGCAATGGGGCGTCCCAATCTTTAATAGCCCCTGAGAACTGCCTAAGCAAGGATTTGCCTTGTATAGTGATGGGAGCCACAAATCCTATTGGGTCGTATAGGCTGTTCACTACTGACAGAACGCCACGCTTGGTAAATGGCTTGTCTGCAGAACTGACTTGAAAGCCGAAGGTGTCCCTTAATAAGTCCCACCATAGGCCCAGACTTCTCTGTGGCGGCATGTCCATCCCCAGGTTTAGGTCTTTGAACCCTGTGGCATGATCGTCAGGTTGAAAGGCTTTCATAACGGCAACACTATTTGAGGCAATCTTGTGTAGTCTGAGGTTAGCCTCAGAGAGCATACCTTGTGTCCTTTGGAGCAGATCTATGGCTTCTTCATCTGTAGGTGAACTTAGGAAGTTCCTATGGTCTTCGCTACAATGAAGCAATGAAACATTTGCTCAGTGTCGGCAGTTATCGCAACTGGCTCTCTTCTAAACCTCATAAGTACACCTACAAGGTTGTTGGTTAGATTCGGGCCCGTAAGAAGAACATCATTCAGGGATACGTCTTGATACTTGGCACTGGAGTCAAATACTACCCTGATTTCTTTAGGCTTGCGTGGGTGATACACTCCAAAGAAAGGTAGGTACCAGCACTCATTGTGTCTTTGAAGTGGTGGCGCTGGTTCGGCGTGATCATTGTCGAAGATCCTTTTCATAAAGGCGATGAAATGGTCCTTCATTTCAGGCCTGTTCTTTAGTGTTCGTTGAAGTGAGTTGAATCTGGATAGAGCCTGTTCACGATTGTTTGGGAGTTTGGCCCTTGCAGCCCGAAGGGGTAATGGCGCAACCCAGCTGTTAGACTTATCCTGGAAGAATTCTTTATCCATTATTTTTATGAACTCTCTGTCTTCAACTGACAAGGCTACTCTGTTATCATCACTGATAGTACTAAACACTGCAGCACCTAGGTTGTCATCACAAAGGACAGGAGTATCATGCCGTACTTGGATGATGTCAAGAGGCTTCTCCTTTACTTCGTAATGGTGAGGGCATTGTTTGAAGTGGGAGGCACGTCCATTTCCCAACACGTAAGTTTTGAAGGAGCAGATCTCGGCTGACGTACGCATCTTGCCCAAGCATACATCGCCCACTATTACCCAGCCTAAGTCAAGTCTTTGTGCATAAGGGGCGTTGTCAGGTCCATCACACTGTTCGCGTACTTTATGTACTCTGAGAATGTCTCTTCCTAGCAGGACCAAAATTTCAGCACTCGTGTCCATTGCAGGAATCTCATCAACAAGGTGCCTTAAGTGAGGATGATGATATGCGGCTTCTGGAGTGGGAATCTCTTCCCTTTCGCCTGGTATCTGGTCACACTCAACTAATGTTGGTAGGGGTATGCCTTCTCCCTCCTTGATGTGAGAGACCATGAACCCATCGACCCTTCTGCCGAAGGTCTCTACTCGACCAGAACACGTTCTGAGAGTATACGGTGTGGCGTGACCCTCTATGCCAAAGATCTCAAAAAATTTAGGCTTAACCAGGGATCTATTGCTCTGTTCATCTATTATGGCATACATTCTAGTAGCTTTCTCAGGATGGTCCTTCGGGTATATCTTGACTAGGCATACCTTGGCACAGCATTTGTGATCCAAGCCCTCTCCACAGACTTCTGTGCATGAAGATAAAACATTATCGTTGGTTGGAGCATGACTTTGTTGCTCCCCGCCATGATTTAAGGCAGGGGGGGAGGTAGCTAGCTGCTGTAGGTTGTCTGGAAGTGGAGTAGGATGCAGAGCTGTAACATGTCTGTCGCTACTGCATTCTGTGCACTTGATGACGACTTTACAGTCTTTAGCGAGATGACTATAAGAAGCACAGCACTTGAAGCAAATTCCTAGTTTCTGGAGAATCTCCCTGCGCTCTTGTAAAGTCTTTGCCCTAAGCCCACGACATTTCTTAAGAGGGTGAGGCTTCTTGTGAATAGGACACTGACGATTAGGGTCTTTATCTCTGTCATCCACAACGCCCTGATCACTAGGTGAGGTAGTTGAGGGTGAGATGTCTGTCCTCTTGACAGATATTGCTCTATTAAAGTCTCTACGTTTAGGTATTGTTTTATCATACCTTGATGATGATGATGAGGATGAACCAGGTAAGTTGGGTTCACTGAAGCTGAAGCTAGGGTCATTTCTCATCCAGGCTTGATCACTAATGAACCTGCAGAAGTATGAGAATGGAGGAAAGGATACTTTATGGTCTCTTTTGTACCTTGAGCCCTGTTGTGCCCATTTCTCTTGCAGGCCATATGGCAGTTTAGACACCACTGGGTTGACACCATGAGCGGTGTCCAGGAAGCTTAGTCCAGGTAGACGTGGGTCTGTCTTTGCCAACTCTAGCTCCATGAGGAGGTCACTCAGATCTTGCAGCTTGCGATAGTCTTTGTTTGCTAATTTGGGGAAGTTTTGCAGTCTTTTGAATAGAGCGCTTTCTATGGCTTCAGAGCTACCGTAGGCGTGCTCAAGTCTTGCCCATGCAGCAACAAGACCTGCATCTGGGTGGTCCACGTGTACTGTTCTCAGTCTTTTAACACGATCTGCAGATTCTGGTCCCAGCCACTTTATGAGCAAATCAAGTTCTTCCTTAGTAGTAAGGTTGAGATCAGCAATAGCAGCCTTGAAGGTTGATCTCCAGGCCCTGTAGCTCTCTGCACAATCGTCAAACCTTGAGAGGCTAGTGTTAATGAGCTCACGGCGTACCATATATCTGGCAAAGTCATTCAAATCTGATTTCTCACTCTTTGGTGCCAAAGTAACTTGTGGAACCACTTGGGTGTGAAAGTTCTCTGGTGATGTAGGGTGAGGTTTACCAGGGTAAAATGATGTTGCATGAGCGTTTAACTGTGGTGTAGTCTCTAAGGCTTGTGCTGGCTGTGGCTTGAGTTGCAGCTTATCACAGGAAATCACGTTGTTGTTGGCAGGAGTTGATGTGGTTTTCTGCGTAGAAGTACTTGTGTTGTAGACTTGACGAGGCTCAGGCATATAGAGTTGAGAGGTCTCCATGTTGAGAGTCAAAACAGTGTTGTTAGTAGGAGGTACAGGAGATGACTCTGTGTCTTTGCAAATGTTATGCTTTAGTACGTATTCACTGGTGCGTTCAACTGGATCTTCCAGTTCTGCTGGGATAAAACAGTCCAAATTAGTGCTTTGTCCCATTGCTTGTTCAAGGACTTTCAGCCTTGCCAGGGAAGCTGCTTCCTCCCCTTCCATTTGCAAAATCTTTATTTGGGAATCTGCCTCTGCTTGTTGAGCTGCCTTGCTTGCTTCTACCTCTGCTTGCTTTCTTGCAAAAGAGCTTCGTGCTTTTTTTGATTCGGCATCAGCGCGGGCCTCTATTAGCTTGTCACTTAATGTAGAACTTCTGGAGTGAGAGGATCTAGAAGAAAGTGCAGTGCGCTTGGTTGAAGTGGATCTGTGAGATCTGGTCTCCTGCAGTTGAATAATGCGGAGTTCTGCCTTAAGCTTAGCATTTTGCACTGCGAGATCCCTTTGTTGATTCAGTGCATTGGTCCTGGTCAGTTCTGCTGAAGAATCCTCTATATTAGAGTCCTGCAAGAAAGCGGAGTATTTTACAGACAGCCGCTGGTAGCGTTCATACGCAGCAAATAGGCGATTTATACAGTCTCTTAATTCAGCTGGTTGATCAATAAAGTGTGACAAAACTGACATGCAGTGTGAGGTTCTGTCCCAGAGGTCTGACAGATTACTGGAGAACTCATCTCTAGTGGCTTCATAGTTTTCCCTGAGTTTCTGTGTTGGTATTATTGTACGTCTGGGTCTTACACTCTGTTCGGTAATATCTGCCTGATCTGTTCCCTGTACGACTGCCGGTTCGGCGGCATGATGTATCTGCGTTGATTCGGCCATAAAAGAGTGTTCAGAGCCTTGTTTAGACATTTTGTGAAAAATGGTACTGTCTCTTTAAGAAGATGAACAGCAGCTTAGACAGGTGAGGTAACACAGTTTAATGCAGAGAAACAGTTTTCAACATTCACATGAAGTGCAGTAGGCTTGCGCAACCATGTGCTTCACAAGATGGCGGATAGCACTGAGCTTGATTGCAGATTAGGTACACACATATAAACAGCAGGCTGTAGAAATTCTATGCATCTTTTGACTATTCTGACTCAGATTGTTGTGATAGCGATCTATCCCTTGTAAGACCTCTATGCCTGGTCTGAATAAGCAGATATACCCACTGCGGACAATCCTTATCAGATAGCTGAACTCACCAATACTGGTTTTCATCCACAAGCTGGTTTATTCTGTACAACAAACAATGGAATACAGCAGAATGAATGGATTTCAGTATTATGCGGTCAAAAGATGATGCTTTCCTAGCTTAGCATGCAGAATACATGTTTCCCTATTACACGTGGCAGGCAACCATGATACAGGAAGTGCCTCACTAGAGAGCAGGGGTGTGGTTTACATACAAAGTAAATGTGTCATAAGTGCATTACCAACAAAAAGGCCACAAGATGGCAGCAAATAACTAACCATAGAGAAATCACTAACCATAGAGAAATCACTAACCATAGAGAAATCCATAGTAAATGGATCAAAGAATAAACTATGTAATTCCCATCTACAATAATGAGAATATTAACTGTGTAACAGCACAACGCCCACCAAACTCCACTTACCTCTCTGTCCCTGTTCAGCTTAAGCCCCTACCCTTTAGGTGTAATTCATGTCTTTTGAACTTATCCATCCAAGTTATCTGCTTTGGCCAAAAAATCAAAATGGCCACTGGGAATTTGGTCCTAGCATTTTTGTTCAATAGATAACATCTACACTGCAATGGACGTAAATGTTGCCGCCTGGACTTCAGGGCCTAAAACGCTACCCACTGTAGAATGGTCATCTTCTAAAGGAAAAGACAAGACAGGCAGAGAGTCTGATGAAGATAGCCAGTCTAGAGCTGGAAAGGTCTGAAGTATGAACGGTCATGGAAGGTAAGGGTTGTTTATCTTTGGGAAATGTTAATGTCCCTTTATGTTCATCTGGAGAGACACTGATCACTAATTTTCCCAAGCAGGACTGTCCAGACAGAGAAAACTGGCAGCCTGATTTCTCTTTTACTAAAAGCAAATATGAGGGGGATAGTAAAAATATTAAATCAGCAAGCAAATTATGATTTATTCATATTTACTACTGGTCTTTGATTTGCACATGCAAATCAAATAATAGTCCCGTGGGACCATTTGAACCAGACACAGTGTGGGTAGACAGTGCATGTCAGCTCCCTTTAATCTGAATCCCTAGACTAGATAGATGTAGTTGTCAGACAGCTGATGAATACTTGATCACTCTTAGACATCAATATAGAAGATAATGCAACAGGGGAACCATGATGAACGTTAACCCTTTGAAGGTCCATAATGGTGTACCATAATGGTCTTTTAAAGACTTAAAAGGATTAAAAATAAAATATTGTAATGAACCATTTAAACAGAAGCAACAATAATTTCAGTGAAAGGTATAATGGCACATCCAGTCTTGTTCGAAATGCCTCTGGCAATCAAAGGGTAAATTACCTACACATTGTGGTCCTCTTGCAAGGAGCTAAGAGGTGGAACGATTTTTGCTTCATGTGTGACAAAATAAAAATTAACAATGATTTTATATGAAGCTTTTAACCCCTTGAATGCTAGTGAGGTCTCCAGTGCATTATGAAACAATGCACTGAAGATCTACTTAGTTTTCAAGGGTTAAAATTAATTTAAACCAACAGACATTTTTATTTGCTTCTTAATTGTACTTCAAAATAAGACTTTGCCTCTTAATCCTGTAAATGCCAGAGAGGTAGACATTTCGTTGCAATTTTGTAGTTGGAACCAGAGATAAGCACTCGTTAGGTTACCCTTTGCGTTTCACAGTGGTGTACTATGAAATGAGTTGCACTCCTCTGTTATGCAGAGCTTTAAATGGGGAAAAATGCAAATAAAAACATTTTAGTTAAGCTTAACAAAAATACTGCTCTCCAGAATAGCCGCAGGAAAGCTTACACATTCTTAAAGGCAATTAGTTTTAAATTATTTCTCGGGTATCCATTCGATTTTAAAGCCGGCCATGCTAGCAATGCTCTGTTAAGACAGTCTGTAATTTAGAAAAGGCATATAAAGAAAATGTTCAGCTAATTATCTTTGGTTGTTTAACCATGGTTGTGTGGGAAACAATACATTTGTACATATTATGCAGAAGTCAGTTGTTCCTTTATTACAGAACTAGTGTAAAAAGCCCGTGTACACGGGCCAAAGTCTGGGAGATGTTAACCCTTTGAGTGCCAGAGGGGTATGCAACTCATTGCTTTGCAATGTGTGGCGTAGCCCTCTGGCACTCAAAGGGTTAAGAGGCCAGTCCTGCTCTGCATCCTGCTGCTGACGCAGTCATGCACTGTAGAGACTGCCCGGACGCACAGAATGCTCCCAGCACAGAACTCCCAGCATTCTGTGCATTCGGGCAGTCTCCACCGCGCATGACGACTTCTGACAAACATCCTAGCGAATTATTATATAGGATGCCTTCCAACATTTCAAATGGCCAAAGAGGAACAGTGGTGTTTTAGATGGTGTTGCTGTGGGTGTGACTGGTGGGCGGGGCATTACTGGTTAAATCATGACCTATTTACACCTTTGTATAACTGAATAAATGACTTAGAGCAAGACCAAAGTATTTCTCTTAAGCAGACTAATGCATAAACACATACTGAAGTTTAAAGAGACATTAACTCCTTAACGACCGATGACTTGCCAGGACCGTCGTCATTGTCTGTGCCTTAAGGAATGGTGATGGTCCTGGCATGTGATGAAATTTCATGTTTTCGGCGTTCTGTGATCACTGGGTAGGCAGGAAAAAACAAAAGTGCGTTGGTCCTCCAGTGCACTCCACCCCTGGACAGCGCGGTCCTTAAGGGGTTAATCTCAGTTTTATTGCTGTAGAGCAATGTGATATACATATATACACACCACACAGCTTGATCTCCTATAAAGAGGGACACCAGGGTGAGAAAGAGGGACATAGGGATTTTGGTCTCAAAGAGGACTGTCCCTCCTAAAGAGGGACACTTGGGAGGTATGTTACAGCAATGTGAGTCCCTTCAGATGCTGCTGCCAGACTACAGCGCCCATCATCCAAGAACTGGCTCTCGGGGAATGATGAGAGTTGTAGTCTGGCAGCAGTATCTGGTGGACCTCACTTTGACACCCCTTGCTATAATATAGTATATATTGTAACAATGCTACCACAGAAACAAATGGGAAAGACAGCTTGTAATTATCTCCTTATCCAACTGTGTATCGCTACTGTATATGATACAGACCTTAGACATTCATCTTTAACCCAATGCGTTGGTCACCCACTGTCACTCAGAGTGGACAATTTCCTGGTTCTTCGCCAGTGAAACCTCTATACAGTTTCACTTGGGGACATAACTCTTTTGTTACACCCGTTGATCAAAATAAAAAGGCATCATCTAATCATATTTCTTCATATTTCTGAAAATGAAACATCCTATCACAGATAAATGTTATTCAGAACATTGTGTAACTTATTCAGAAATTCAGTGGTACCGTGGGATTTAACTGGGGACTGTGCTAATAGAAATAAGTAATCCTTAACCCCTTAATGACCGGCAAGCGCACACGCAGATGGCACTTGGTGGCCACAGGGCTTTTTTTTAATCATCACTTCCGGTTCAGGGCTTCCGGAGCGGCGTGCAGCCGCGCCGGGAGCCCTGAACTCCATGACACGCCAGGACCGTCACTGGTCCTTAAGTGCCGGACCAGAGTGACAGTCCGGGTACATCATCGGATGTGAAGGGGTTAATTAGTTTAACCCTTCTGATCCTTTAATGGATATTAGTATATTTAGCCTAGGTAGTTGTCTTTCATACTGTTCCCAGGTATATTCCCAGGTATGTTTGCATTGGAAGTCTGCAGCATAGTTTACATTCTGATCCGCTTCTTACACTGTTCTTCTGAATTAGATTTGTGTTCTTCACAGCTGTGTTTTTTTTATCCTCATCCAAATTGTGTGTTTTGTGTTTTGAAGAGGAAACTGGAAACACATGACCTTCTACTTCAAGCTAAAGAGGTGCAATTCTGGAGCAAACCAACTGAACCATGGGGGGGGTGGTTGCAAGTTCCTATTGATTCAAATGATGCTTTTGACCCCCTTGAATGCTAGAAAGGTTACAGATGTGGAAACCTGTATCTAGCATTCAAGATTTTAAAAGACCTATTTAAATCGATTGCAAACGTCATTTCCTCCTGATGGTGCAGATGATTTGCTCTAGAAGTGTACCTCTTTAGCTTGACGAGGAAAGTCAAAACTAAAGCAATTCCAGGGCAAACCAACTTAGGGTACCATTCAAAATTTGCATCGATTTTAATTTTTTTATTTTTTTTATTTAAAAATGTTGATTATATGGTGTTTCCTTCTGAATGAAACAAGGGTACTCCCGTTGCTGATAATTTTGAGTGCTAGAGAGGTATCCAATGCATTTCATTGCAATGTATTTGTTACTTCTTAGGCACTCGAATGATTTATGGCCAGAGGGGTGTATGACACTTTATATAAAAATTATAGATTGCAATCAAGATAGCGTACAGAGTGCTCAGTGCTGCAGGGACAGTGTTACATTGTATTACTGTACTGCTGTAATAGCTGAGTGACCAAAAAACTCTATGGAAACATCGAGCCAGGGAGCTTACTGTCAAGGACATGAAGTGTAAAAAATAATAACAATGAAAAGTATAAGCAATTTAGAAACATAGAAACATAGAAGATTGACGGCAGAAAAAGACCACCTGGTCCATCTAGTCTGCCCTTTTTTGTCTGTACATATTGCATACTTGCAGAATATGTTGACTCAAAACTAAGGGTTACTATCCATTTAACCCCTTTCAATGGCAGTAGTGGGCAATGCATTGCTTTGCAATATGGTGCACACCCCTCTGGCACTCAAAGCGTTAATGGGTTAGGCAAAACACTGGAATACATTTTTCCCAAGGCACCACAAGGCCCAGCAGCAATGAGCAGAACTGGGATGCAATGCATTATACTGGGAACCTGTAAACAGGGCTGTATCTTACCAGCAGTGCTAATTCTGCACTTTCCATTATACTTGATGTAACCTTGTCTAAAAGGCAAAGTCTTGGCACATCACCAGTCTGCCTGTCTAAATGCTTTACAATTGTTTGCTTCTAGTGAGCCTATTTCTTGAGTTCTTAGAAATCCAAGCAGTAATAAATCTGACCTGGATGTTGGTTTTCTCACTCATCAATGTGGTTATTATGATAGAATCCCAATAGGATTTCTGTTATGTTTGAGTGGAAGTTCTTGACATTTTTTATTTTGGCCATACCTTTTGACTGCCACAGTGAAATTGGCTACAATTTTGGATTCCAGTTCAGATTAGCAGTCCCTGCAGATCCAGTGAATTGCAAGTAAATTGGTTCTGAAGTTTCCGAGTGAGTAGATTGGATCAGTATTAGTGTTTAAAGTTCCAAAAACAGTTCCAAAAAAGAAGAGCTGTGATGTAATTGGTGCACATGCTGATTAGCATATTCTACTATAGGCAGGGTTATTTAGGCTATGGTAGGCTGCCATCTACTGAGGATTGATGGAACTGGCTTCTGAGGTGTCTTAGATCTCATGCCTAGATATACTCCCACAGACCCTAACATACACTGCTGCTATCCCAGCCTCATTTGATTGCTCTCTGGTAGCCACTGACCCCAACATACTGTCCCACTGTGAGACCTCATTAGTATTCAGTGTGTTCAACTCCCTAGTTAAAGCAACAGGACATTTTATTTGATCCCCTGGTGTAGTTGGCTTACTCCAGAACTTCTTCACCTTAAGTTCTCACTGAAATACAGATTATTTTTCTTCCAGTTTAACACCATGTCCCATGTGCTTTTGCTCATGATACACAAACATAATCACAATTAGCATTTAAAAACTGTATATTGTGCTCAATAATCTCTATAAATATACATTTGAATCTCAAGGTTCCCACTCATCAGGTTATTCATAGGAAAATGGTGGTACCCTAATAAATTTCCGATAGAGCACCAAATTGCCTTGGCACTTAAACAGAAAAACATACACACTGCCAACAAGGGAACAAACTTCAACAAAACGTTTATCTAGCAACACTGCAACCCAATAGCAAAACTACACTAAATTAACATCATAAAATGTATACAAGTCCTAACTCACTAAGAGCACTACACAGCATCGCTCAACAGTGACACAACACATTGTAATATGATCTGTCATGTAATCTGTCAGTGTGAATGGTAAGATTATTTGTGATGTTACTGATATTTGTGACATCACCAGTGATTTAATTGATGATGTAATCTGGTATGTCATGTCTAATGTCATCAGCAAAGCACACATGGCAGTGTAAAAGGAAAATTGCAATGGGTTATAAATAATGCAACAGTGACACAGTTGCTCCAAATTATAGATTGGTTATTATTTAAAATAACACAGCAACACAGCAATAACATGTAAGTGATGTACATACAAACTTACAAGAAATTCTGTATGAGAGCTCTCTCTTCCCACAATCGAGGACCCCTTAAGTATACACTAACGATAAACCACTGCTAACCCACCCACCCGTTATTGCCCAATCAGCCGCCTCCAGCAGTTTTCAGCAGCGTTATCTGGTCCGTCCAGCTAGTCTGTCCTTGAAGCATAAAGCCCTGTTGTACTGGGAAAAAAACTTACCAAACTGGCCTTGCAAACTAACTCTATATTTCAACTAATTTAAAACTCCTATTTTTCTAATGGAGCGAAAGTATTCATGCATATGCACTGCTTTTAAAGGTACAGTACACTTATTAGAAAAAGATTATAGGATATAGCTTTTTTCCCCAACAGGAGCGTAGAGTTTAGATGGAGGAAAGTAACCTGTATTTCTCATCTTTTGAGCATTTTAATGAAAGCTAACTGTAACAAAAGTGTTTTGCCTTTTGAATATAGTATATTCTCTCTCTGGTTAAAGGTAGTGCATTACAATTGTTGTTTGCATTATGATTAAATAGTTTTTACCAATGTTGCTTTCATTTGAGTGACTGAGATGTTTTCATATATCAAAAAGTGGTCTTTATAGCAGCTTTAACTCTTAGAACACAATTACTCAGCAGTAAATCCTTAAAGGGATAGTAATGTTTCATAATAAAAGCAGCTCTAATTAATCATCATAGTATTTGGGCCATAGAGAGTGTTATTTCAGTTCTGTCAGAGTTGTAGTTTAGGAGTAATTCAATGACAAAGTATCCCCCTCCCGCCCCTTTTACTGATGTAATACTGCTCAGCCAGATCAGAAGGGAGGTGCCCAGGTAGACTGCAGAGAGGGACAATCTTCAATTAAGATAAGGGAAAAACCTGAAAAACTTGTCAAGGGGCGCAGGGTTTTCATGAAAGAAGATTGTCCCCTGCTGTTATCTGTCTGGTTTATGGACTGGATTCCACATCTGAGAAGAGATATCTTACACTAGGCAAAAGGGGCGGGAGGGGAAACTTTGCTTGTGAATATCTCTCAAACCATAAAGCTTTGAGAGATAAGACTTATATCGTTCTTTATGGGGGGTTTTAATGCCTACAAAATAAAATACAGATAAAATTAAGTATTACTATCCTTTTAACTCCCCAGAGGGGTGCACAACATATTATGAAGCAATGAAATTACACACCATTATGGTACTTAAAGGGATAGTAATGTTTCATAATAAAAGCAGCTCTAATTAATCATCATAGTATTTGGACTTTGGAGAGTGTTATTTCAATTCTGTCAGAGTTGTAGTTCAAGAGTAATTCAGTGATAAAGTATCCCCCTCCCGCCCCTTTTACTGATGTAACACTGCTCAGCCAGAGCAGAAGGGAGGTGCCCAGGTAGATTGCAGAGATGGACAATATTCAATTAAGATAAGGGAATTTAAAGGAGCAGTAGATCTTTTTTAACTAAAACTTATGTGTTATAGAGCTTTTCCTGCTGAGTAAAACAAGGTCACTCCCACTGCTTTCATTTATTTTAGTCAAACTTTATAACAGTAACGACACAAGAAGGGAGAGCAATAGGGGGCGCCCTAGTGCAATTCAGACATTCAATGCCAAGTAGTCTCCACCGAATCACCCCACTCGTGGGTACTCACAAACACATTGGCTGTTATAACACTTATGTGTAAAACAGCATCCAAGCTTGCTGGAAAATATCCTGATCCAGCACAGGATTCTTTAAAGGCTGCTTCTTAACACGCTCTCTCCAGACGGTTCAATAACTCTCAAAAAACAATAAAGAAAAAGAAGCGCCCAATAGTGAAGTATATTCACATAAGATATTCCACCATATAATAACAATTATCCTTGTACTCACATTTGATCAAGGTTAGCAGAGGGGATATTCCAATGCTAACAAACTCGCTTTTGGAGATCATACACCGTCTCCACTCGGTGCTCCAAACGCTGCTGCTCCAAAAAACGCCAACCACTCAACGAATCCAATATGGTTATTTATTATTAAAATATAATGCAATTGCACAAAAAATAAAATAAAAAGGCAACGTTTCGCGATTACAAATCGCTTTCTCAAGCCCTCATAAAAAACATATACATCCAATAGTACCGCATATTCACATTTAAATCCCCACATACATATGGTGATTGGACACCTATCAAATCCCACTAATCGCAACAACCAATGGGCATAGTAAACGTATAGACTCGGTATTGATTGATCTTCAACAGATATAAACCCTCCGTATATAATTGCAATCACATAAAACATATTAACCCCAAACTTACGGGGACAACATAACATCCCAGATGTATTGTATCTATGGATAATAAGATAATTACATCACGTCCACTTATGCCCACTGAACTGTCCGACAGTAAAACTCATAGGCGCATGCGTTGTGTGTATCAAGTCCGACCCCTCACATAATCCACGGGAACCGTTGTCAAACAGAGGACGCATGCGCAACTCATAACCCTAAAGCGCATGCGTCCTCATTCAACTCAAGATCCCGCATAAGAGAGATATATATGTATATATATTGAGATGTATTCTGTTACGCGCATGCGTGGTGAGTGGTCCTTTCCGTCCAATGTGTAGATCTATAGTGTGTTCTTTAGTTCTCCACGGGATCTTGAGTTGAATGAGGACGCATGCGCTTTAGGGTTATGAGTTGCGCATGCGTCCTCTGTTTGACAACGGTTCCCGTGGATTATGTGAGGGGTCGGACTTGATACACACAACGCATGCGCCTATGAGTTTTACTGTCGGACAGTTCAGTGGGCATAAGTGGACGTGATGTAATTATCTTATTATCCATAGATACAATACATCTGGGATGTTATGTTGTCCCCGTAAGTTTGGGGTTAATATGTTTTATGTGATTGCAATTATATACGGAGGGTTTATATCTGTTGAAGATCAATCAATACCGAGTCTATACGTTTACTATGCCCATTGGTTGTTGCGATTAGTGGGATTTGATAGGTGTCCAATCACCATATGTATGTGGGGATTTAAATGTGAATATGCGGTACTATTGGATGTATATGTTTTTTATGAGGGCTTGAGAAAGCGATTTGTAATCGCGAAACGTTGCCTTTTTATTTTATTTTTTGTGCAATTGCATTATATTTTAATAATAAATAACCATATTGGATTCGTTGAGTGGTTGGCGTTTTTTGGAGCAGCAGCGTTTGGAGCACCGAGTGGAGACGGTGTATGATCTCCACAAGCGAGTTTGTTAGCATTGGAATATCCCCTCTGCTAACCTTGATCAAATGTGAGTACAAGGATAATTGTTATTATATGGTGGAATATCTTATGTGAATATACTTCACTATTGGGCGCTTCTTTTTCTTTATTGTTTTTTGAGAAACTTTATAACAGTTCAAATAAACTTGAAGTGAATTTCTGTGTATTTTCTTCATGAAGGTCCTAAATGACAGAAAGTGACGTCAGTTTCTATCACGTTCTAAGGAGAAATGTATGTCACTGACTTTCCTCTCCATTAGAATGTAACAGAATAACTAATTGGAGTTTGACCAGCAGTGGGAGTACCCTTATTTTACTCAACAGGAAACATCCTACAATATATATGTTTTCATTAAAAAAGTTTACTGCTCCTTTAAGGATTTCAATCAAATTGAATAAGCCACTAATTCACCCAGATGTGTTTAATCTGGGAAATCCTTAACAAAATCTAATGTATAATACACACAATTTTGTCCCTTCACTTTATGTGAAGTGAAGGGTATGTATTATACACAAGAGGAAAAATATTGTTGTGTCTGCTCCCCTACTTCTTTTTGCATGATATCTGCAGTTCCCTTTATTTGCTGGACACCATTTTTTGATTTGTAGCTAGATTTAACCTCAGCACAATAAACACTAGACTTTATCAGTCTAAATGAGATTAGCCATAGAGAGTGAACCCCACCATGAAAACCTCAATGTAATTATAAGCCGCTGTAGTGCTAAAAGATACCCAACCCTGCTCTGATCTTTCCACTGCTTTTTGTAATCTTACTGAAGAGTGGAAATAGTTGACACGAAGGTCAATAATTTATCTAATTAGAACATTTAACAGTAAAAAGCTTTTGTTGATTGCCATATTCTTCAAAGTTCACTTTTTCATTCTCTTTTTCTTCATCCTCAAAAGCTACCCTGTGCGAACGAGCAATTTCGGAATGGTTCTAGCAATAACTGAGTGCCGATAATAGACTTTTAAGACATGAAAGGTTTGCTGATGAGAACGTGTGGTAATGGCTTTGTGCGTTCTTCAGGTGTTAGTAGGGCTTCCAAGAGTCGCTCATATCCATTTTGATCCATGGTAGGCTTTTGTCGAGTCTTGAATGGTACGGGCCATATGTTTAAATGAAAGGTGGCGGGGTTCTCGGGCAAACTATTTGCACAACAGGAGAGAACTAGAGATTGCAAACATTCCCTTTGATTTAAATGTAAATCAATAGGACTTTTTGCAATTTTTAGTTCTTACCTTTACTGCAACTAATTTTCCCCAGAAATCCTCCACTTTTCATTTGAACATATGGCCCTTAATGTAGTTCAGCTTAGAATCCTGCTTAGCTTCTTTGATGCTAGAGAGGTTTTTAATGCATTGCTTTGGTTTTGCATATTCTGCAAGTGTAAAGTCAAATTGTTTATATTTTTATTATTATTTTTATTCATCTTCACCTATTTTTTCTACATGTATATGATCCAGACAGGGAGCTCACTGACTTCTGTTTCCAGGGAGCTTTCCATTAGGGACTGAGAAAGTATAGTTAGTGATATAATCATATAAGCCTGACTTCACTGCAGCATGCAGAACACTCAGAGCTGCAGGCATAGGCCAACAATGTATTACTCTTCTGCTTTCATATTCATATTCCCTGAGAGAAAGCTCTCGGGAAACAGAGATGCAGAAAGCTGTCTGTCAGAAATATACAAATGTAAAAAAAAAATAGTTGAAGATGGAAAAAAATAATACAGAATAGAGTAAATTTAAAGTGATAGTAATGTTTCATAATAAAAGCAGCTCTAATTAATCATCATAGTATTTGGACTTTGGAGAGTGTTATTTCAGTTCTGTCAGAGTTGTAGTTCAAAAGTAATTAAATGACAAAGTATCCCCCTCCCGTCCATTTTACTGATGTAACACTGCACAGCCAGATCAGAAGGGAGGTGCCCAGGTAGACTACAGAGAGGGACAATCTTCAATTAAGATAAGGGAAAAACCTGAAAAACTTGTTAAGAGGGGCAGAGCTTTCATTGTTCTAATAGGAAGAAGATTGTCCCCTTCTGTTATCTGTCTGGTCTATGGACTGCATTCCACATCTGAGAAGAGAAGGCTTACACTAGGTAAAAGGGGCGGGAGGGGGAAACTTTGCTTGTGAATATCTCTCAAACCATAAAGGTTTGAGAGATAAGATATCATTCTTCATGTTTTTTTAATGGCTACAAAATAAAATAAAGATAAAATGAAGTATTACTATCCCTTTGACTTCACATACAGTATTATACACTTTCAGAATGTCACATCAAAAAGCAGGTTAACAGTCACTTTAATGTTGGTCTGGAAGAGGCAGGACGATATTTCTTGACTATCACATTAACGTTTGGCATGGTTTTGCTTGTCTTCCAGCTAAATCTCATTTGGGTAAGAAGATTAATGTTTTTCTTTTTACTGTAATCTAAATGGTTTTTGAATGATGATAAATGAAAATGTTCAGTTTTTGATGTGTGCCTTTTAGCTTATTGAATGTTTATAAATATGAAAACCAATGAAAAAGAAATTTAAAGTGATAGTAATGTCTTGCATAAATGAAAAGTAATATTGTAGTGAATCAAAATAGAAATCGATCAATGAAACTCTTCTCTCTTAAACCTTTATGGTTTGAGAGATATAATGTTTAAACTTCCCCCTTCTCCCTCCCCTCTCCTGTTTTCAGCTGTAACTCTGACAGCAGGAGATCTGTGTCGGCCGACTCGAGGTGGCTCTTCAGCAGAGCCAAAATACTGTAATTTAAAAAGAAATACTTAATTGGAATGGTGTACAAAGTGTGCTTGGTTTTCAGGCACACTTTATAGACCGTTCCTATAAAGTATTTCTTTTGAACCCCCTAACGACAGGGAGATCGGCGCTGCGACGCGACTGAACATTGACATTGATGTTTGTGGATACATTTATTGAAAAACCTTTGCTAATTTATCAACTGCAATGTAATCCAGGCCTTAAGTCTCTAAAGCACAAAACAAACACAATACTCGCATTAATCTGACTCATCTTTATTCAAGTGCACTCTTTAAACATTTAGCTTAAATACCGACCTGCTCAGAGAAGCAATGAAAAGATGATAATGGAGAGGGCATGGGTGGGCAAAATTGTCCAGTTCCAAGCAGGTTAAATATTAATGGGATTATCACAAACTGTAATCCAGTCACAATCTATTAAGAAGAAGTAATTTACATCTAGAGTTGTCTTTGCAGCATGCCACAATGACTGCCTTGTCATAGATAGTGTGTGTGTGTACATATATGTATATACTAGTTTGAAAGCCCGTGTACACGAGCCACAGTGCCACCCAGCAGCCTCGGCTGTTGGCCAGAGCCTCTCTGCTCACTGTCAGCGCTGCAGTCATGTGCATTACAGAGTGCCCGAACATGCACTCTGTACTGCGCATGACTGCAGGGCGGGCAGTCTCTACTGCGCATGACTGCAGCACTCAGTCTCTATGGCGCATGACTGCAGCACGCAGTCTCTACTGCGCATGACTGCAGCGTGGGCAGTCTGTACTGCGCATGACTGCTTCTGAGAAACATCCTAGCGAATTATTATATTGGATAATATAAAATAGTACAAACAGTAGACAGATCACACTCTGGAGACATAACGGAATTCCTGTATAAACAACACACATACAGAAACAAAGGATATCATCCATAACAGCTCTTACACATTTCACACAATAAAGCTCACTTAACCCCTTAAGAACTGGCCGCACACGTACTTTGCAGTCCCTTAAGGACCATGGAGCATTTTTTTTTGTGCAGTTCGATTCCTGACTCCCCGAACGGCTTGCAGCCGCACAGGGAGCCCAGAATTCGGGTCCTTAAGGGTATAAAAACCCATGACGGTCCTGGACCATCATGGGTCCTTAAGGGATTAATCATAGACTACAGCACTCCCTACCATGTGAAAAGAGTAACACCTATCATGATCAATATCCTATGTTCATGAATATGAATTTGTGATTGATAAAGGTGTTGTTTTTTATTAGAACTCCATATCTCTCCAGAGTACAATTACTCTTTCTAAATGTCACTGTAAGGAGAGTTGAGTGTCCTCAAGGATTGGAACCGGAGTGGAAAATGATATGTTCTGATCTGAACTGTTAATTAGTACCAATTCTACTCTCTGTTTTCACTGCCTTTTCTGCATAGCCAGGGCATCAACTGGGTATGTCTTACTAGGAGCCGGTTAGGAGGCACGGCCAATGTCTCCCCTCCCATTGCATCAATATGGGTGTGAGAGAGCACCCCCCTTACTTTCTGCATTTGTTCCCTATTTACTACCGCAAACCGAGCCCTACTGCAGCAGAAGGGTTTGACATAATACATGACCATGTTCTATTCTTACACTGCATCAGTGATGCAGAGAAAGAAGAGATATGGCCCCTTCAGCCTACCTTGCTTCTACTGCAGCATACCCAGTTTGTGCTGTCTGGGGAAGACTTGCTGTGACATTAGCACCCAGTGGATTAATACTGATAACCGTTGAAAATAATAGGGCAGTAGAATCTGACAGCAACTTCTATATTGCCCATTAGACAAGTATAACAAATGTGATACTTTTTTGTTTAGGTTTCATTGCAGTTGATAACTTTATCAAGGATTTTACTTACAAATGTCCCCATAGACTTTAATGGCAATCTGTTAGATTAAACCAGTGATAATTTATCAACTGCAGTGTAATCCAGACCTTTATTGGCTGAATAGCTTTCAAGACCATTTAGGTCTCTTCATCAGGCTTTTCAGCCAATCAAGGTATCACATTTGTTCTTGTTTCCTGCTTTATCCACGGCTAGCACTGTAATACCCTTTATCTGCGTATATTCGGTTCACTTTTGAATGGTCGCATACAGAAAAGCGTGCGATAATTCAAGTATTTCAGCAGGTCGCAAGGCTACACAGCGCAACGTGACAATCTCGCACTGCATGACAGCATACCAGTGTTTGTCCTTTCCCACAGTCTGGCTGTATATAGCAGTACTGCCCGATCACGTTCTTTAAAGAAGCGACATGACAATCTTGCACTGATATGCAATGCGTGACTGTCCTGTAGCCCTTTTGAACATGACAATGCATTGCGTACCCCTTTGCACTCAAAGGGTTAAAACTCAACATATTCTAAATGTTATGGCAGCTGCAAATGCAAAATATACATCTAAGTTGTGAATCTAAAAAATAATAATAAAATAATACAGAATTAGCTTTAAATAGTAAATCAATGGATCCACTTATGTTGTATATGCTATGTGTACATATCATTAGCAACAAATAATATAAAACCTCCATATATATATATTAGTGCAGACTAATACTTCTAGAAATCCTAGCCTTAAAGACAAATGAAATAAGTCTGTGATGATACAAATATGACAATATATATGTTATTGCAAAATGGAAAGAATTGACATGATTGTTTTTTTAAATAGGATCCATTATTCAGAAAGTAAAATAGATGTGCTTATGGTGATAAAGACGTCCACTTATTCTGGGTGAAATGCCAGTATCCATAACCTGATTGATGTAGAAATATATAGCTCAAGTATCCATGATAGTACAATGATAAGTGATGAATTAAATTGGTTGATTAAAATAAGAAGTCCATAATGCAGAAATAAAACCTTCATACTCATATTTATTGAAGATTGTATATCCGTGGTGTTGAAATCGAATAGATGGCGATTAAATAATTGAAATGGAATCTGTAATGCTGAAGGTGAAATGGATGAAATTGCTTAACCCTTTGCATGCCAGAAGGCACCCAAAGGGTTAATGAAAGTCAAATATGAAGTGAATATGTACATTATGTACATTCATTGTAAAGTCTTTTCTTTATAGAGGCAGTTCCAAATAAAAGTGGAGGAGTTCTGGGGCAAACCATTTGTACTATAGGGGAGAATTAAAAATTCCAAAAATTCCCATTGATTTAAATGGGGTTATTAACCCCCTTGAATGCTAGAGAGGTCTCTAAAGCAATGCGTTGGAGACCTCTCTAGCATTCAAGGGGTTAAAAGCCCATTTGAAATCCATGGGAACTTTTAGTTCTCCACATATTGAAAATGGTTTGCCCCAGAGCTTCTCCAGTTTTGCTTAGAACATATGGCACTCAAAGGCACAGTAATGTCCCATAAAAAAATGTGTTTTGTAGTGTTTAAGAAAATAAATTATATGGCACAAATTCTATCTCTCAAATCTTTATGGTCTGAGAGATATTCGCATGTACAGTTCCCCCCTCCCTCCCCTTCTCCTGATGTCAGCGTCTAGCTGACAGCAGGAGATCCCGGTCCTGGGACCAGCCGGCGGCTCTGAAACCATTGTTTTAACACTTTGAGTGACAGAGAGGTACGGAACGCATTGCTTTGCAATGCGTTCCGTACCTCTCTGGCGCTCAAGGGGTTAACTCTTTGAGTGACAGAGTGGTATCCAGCACATTGCAACGTAATGTGTTGGACACCCCACTGGCAGACAAAGGGTTAAAGTGGAACTACCACCTGAAAAACACTTTAGCTTAAATAACTCCCCATCTGGCGACTAACTGCTCAGTAGCGCTAGTCGCTAGAATTATTACATTGTTAAATAGATTTACCATTTCTTCCCGGACTGACAGGCAGGACAGAGCGCAAACATCTTTCCATAGTGACGTCTGCACGCCTGCGCTGTCAGTCCCTTCCAGACCTGAACAGCTCCTAGTAACACTTCCTAGAGCCGGCTGGGACTAACAGCGCAGGTGTGTGGACGTCACTATGGCAAGATGTCCGTGATCCGTCCTGCCTGTCAGCCCTGGAAGAAACGGTAAATGTATTTAACAATGTAATAATTCTGGTGACTAAGGCTACTAAGCATCTAGTCGCCAGATGAGGAGTTATTTAAGCTAAAGTGTATGTCAGGTGGTAGTTCCGCTTTGAAAAAAATGTACTAACCTGACTATAGGTGACTTTGGAAGCGCTTTTAAAATCAGATATTTATTGCAAAGTGACATTCCCACTTTAAGTTCTTCGTGGATTTTCTTGAAAGAAGTGTGTATATGCCACCACTTCCTGCCCGTGTGCCAACTATAAGGCGGTTTAAGTGTGATGGGCAGACACATAACAGTTTAATAATGTGCTTTACTTAAAGAAGTGTTCACAGGTTGAACAAAGCATCTCTCTCTCTCTTTAAGTACTAAAAAAAATCATTGAGTTCAAGATGCAGCAAAAGTGCTTACGATTGACTTTAAAAAGCAATCAAGCTGAAAAAAAATCAAAGAACACTTTACCCGCAATGAGGTATATATGAGTGTTATAGGTTTTAGAATTGATTTTTTTTTCTTACTGATTGGAAAGCCTTAACCTTCCTGATAGTGCAGTGAAAGGTGCTCAGGATAGTACTTTACCATTCTCTTTTCTTAGGAGGTTACATATTTTATATGTAATTTCATGCGTACATGTTGAAATTCAGTAAGCTTGGTTGCCCAAGTACTGTTATTTTCATTATTTTCTTTAAAGGGATAGTAATATTTTACAAAAACAGCAGCTCCAATTAATTTTCATAGTATGGAGCCATGGAGAGTGTTATATCAGTACTGTCAGAGTTGTAGTACAAGAGTAATTGAATGATAAAGTATCCCTCTCCCGCCCCTTTTACCTAGTGTAAGCCCCTCTCAGATGGGGAATCCCAGACAGATCACAGCAAGAGACAATCTTCTTACTGTGATCATAAGAAAAACCCAGCCCCTCTTGATAGGTGTTTCAGGTCTTTCCTCATACTCACTGAAGATTGTCCCTCTCTGTGATCTATCCGGACAGTCTTGCTGCTCTGAAGTGAGCAGTGTTACATCAGTAAAAGAGACGGGAGGGGGATAATTTATCATTCAATGACTCTTGAACTACAACTCTCCATGGCCCAAATTCTATGATAATTAATTGGAGCTGCTTTTATTATGAAATATTACTATCCCTTTAAAGGAACTGCGGGCCTTATTTAATAAGAGGTGCTCGGTTCTGGAAGGTACCACCTGCTCTCTCGGGGACACACAAATTTCCCAAATTCGCATTGATTTAAGTGGTGCTTTTTAACCCTTTGAGTGGCAAAAGGGGTATGCAACGCATTGCTGTGCAATGTGTTGCATACCCTTCTGGCACTCAAACGGTTACTCCCCGAAATGCTAGAGAGTCTCAAACGCATTCCTAGACCTCTCTAGCATTAAAAGCCCCATTTAAGTAAATTGGAATTTGCATTTGTCTCCTATGATGCAGAAATTCTCTGCTTTATCTCCCTGAATACGGCCTATGTCCCTTTATGTATAAAAGCAAAGACGAGCAAGTTTGGAGCAAATCAGCTGCAACATAAGGTGCACCAAATGCTAGAGAGGCTTCCAGTGCATTGAAAAGCAATGCACCGGAAACCTGTCTAGCATTCTAGGGGTTAAAAGCCCCATTTAAATCAAGGCAATGTTTATTTGTCCCTTAGGGCACAGTTAGTTCCCCCCAGAATTCTACCAGTTGTTCATAGTATATTACGTTCGGTGTTTAGCTCCATTTAAAGTGTAAGGTGTAACGTGTTTTACTGGATCTGCACTTATAATGCAGGTGTCTGTTTTTGCTGTCCATTTGTGATCAGCAGTCTATATCAAGAGAAAGGATTGTGGGAGAAAGCAAAATAAAGTCTTGCAACAAATCACATCTACGTTGCATGCTGGTGAGATGGCTCAGTTTGGTTAATGCACTAGCTGTAGAATCTGTTCAAACCTCAGGGTCACATGTTCTGGTCCCAGCAATGTCACTGCGGTCTTTCACCCTTCCAAGGTAGATAAAATGAGTTCCATTAACCCTTTGAGTGCCAGAGTGGTACTCAATGCATTGCTTTGCAATGCGTTGCATACCACTCTGGCATTCAAAGGGTTAAACTGGGTAAAAATAACATCTATACCCCAGGACATACTTAAAAACAAGAAACAATCTTAATGTATCATTCCTTTTAAAATACTTTGCAATTATATAACAAGCAGGGAACCTGTATGAGAAATGCAGCCATAATGTATCTCTTTTCTGTACAATTTCAGTGCTACAAAACAGTCACTTGTGTCAGCATAGACTGCTTATATCATTAGTGGGTAAGGCTGCTTACTTCAGGAGTGAGTAAGCCGATGCACTCCTTTTGTGGAGGACTATAATTCCCCATTATCCCTACTGAGCTTACCCACTCCTGGTCTATGTCATAACATACCTGATTGGAGCTACGTGGGCTCGGCTTTCTATTTCAGTTGGAAAGAAATAGGATAACTGGCTCAAGATGTACTGCGGTCTTTAGCAATCTGTATTAAAGTAAATAAGACATGAATCAAGCATTACAGTCAATCTGACAATCTCTGTGCTTTCTTTAGGGACAACAATAATCTCAGACCAATTCTGCGCTTGCTGTTTATACTGCCCAAGCAAAGCTCTAAACTTCCTGTAGGCAGAGCATTTTATTGGGCCATTTCAAGTTACTGCATGCTCAGGAGTCATTTTTATAGGAAGAACGGCTTTGGTAAATCACTGATCATGTGGATTTGCGTGTGCCTCTGTATATGAAGATCATTTTTTATTCTCCGAAGCACATTTTCTTTTTCTAAAAATATGTATAAAAAGCACATCTCTTTTCTTTTGTCTCAGTACATACTCCCCTTCATACTTAACACTGTTAGACATAACCCTTTGGGTGCTAAAGGTCTTGAGACTTCTTTATCATCCAGTGGGTTCATTTTATTTTTATTTGGCATTTTTAACATGCCCCGGAGAGGTCTCATGTGCTGCCAACCAATTTGTGTCATAAAGGTGGCGGGCCTTAATCTGGTGGCGAGGGCTTATGTCTGTGTATCATAAAGTGGGTGGGAAGTGGGCAGAAAGGGTGGGAAGGAGAAGTGGACAGGAAGTGGGAGGAACAGGGAGAGAAGGAGTAGAAGTAGGCTAAGTTTCAGAGGAAACTCACCACCACCAGAGAATCTGCCTCTGTTCTCAGAGACCCAGTAATTAATTGTAAGAAATAGAGTCTCCAGGACAGATCCGGAGAGTTCCCAGGTATGAGTTTTAACCATAATGTGCGGCCTTTGGAACTGCGGTCAGTGGCACAACTAGTCATTGGAGGACTCGGGTACAAAAATGGATGCCAGGCCCTGTCACCACTGACACCACTGCGCCCTCTGTTTCCCCTGTAGTTAGTCTTCTGCCTTGGGAGTCACATGTGGGCCTTAATGTGAAATAAGTTGCCTGCCAGTTAAGAACCAGAGGGTTGCGCATTGTGCACCCCACTGATGGTACATAAGCGGTTAAACAAAGCCTATGTTAATAACAAAGAAGGGCTGGGTTTACATCTGGGCAAGGTGCCTTTAGTCCTGCCCATGGCTACACCCCTGCTCTTCACATGAACCCACTCTCGGCACTATATACCATTGCTTGGCACAGGAATGACCCTTTGACCATCCTATATAATAATTTGCTAGGATATTTGTCAGAAGCCGTTATGCGCAGTAGAGACTGCCCGAACGCACTGAATGCTGGGAGGTGTAGGAATGCTGGGAGTACAGAATTCTGGGAGGTGTAGGAATGCTGGGAGCACAGAATGCTGGGAGTTCTGTGCTGGGAGCATTCTGTGCCTTCGGGCACTCTCTACAGCGCATTGCTTGAGTGACAGCAGACACAGAGCAGGACCAGCAATGCGTTGCATACCCCTCCGGCACTCAAAGGGTTAACATCTCCCAGAAATTGTCCCATGTTCACAGGCTTTTACTATAGTTATGTATAAACTGTGAAGAAGCTCAACCCCTTGGATGCTAGACAGTTAGCACATTGTGAAATACATAGATAAGTCCAACGGGTTAAATAAACTGTAATTTGACTAAACTACCAATGTCTGTACCAAACTGCACTCAGATAGAGATGTCTCCAGGACCCTGTGAGTCAAGGCATTGGAGATCTCTCTTGCATTCAAGGGCTTAAAAAAATCTTATTTCTCTCTCTGGGAATTTGTATTTGTCCCTCCATACTGCAGTTCATTTAACCCTTTGAGTGCCAGAGAGTTATCCTCTCTGGCACTCAAGGGGTTAACTGGAAACACCCTCTTAGTTTGCTTTTAATTGACACAGGTCATCCAGCTATGGCCTACAATTTCCTCAGATTACCATACATTACAATTTTGCTGATTCCTTATGTGTCAAACATAGGATATTTGATACATAATTAAAATATAAACAATGTAGTTCAAACTGCCACAGCGTATCTTATCCTGTATAATAATTTGCTAATGTATGTTTGTCAGAAGCTGTCATGCACAGTACAGACCGCTGCAGTCATGCGTAGTACTGACTCTGTGCACCAAAGGACTACGGTATGAATTCTGAGCGCCCCACTCCATTATCAGCCGCGGCGAGGGCAGCCTCTACTGTGCATGACTGCACTGCGTCCATTTCTTCCTGGCACTGTGGCCCATGTATACGGGCTGTTCAACTAGTCATAAAATAAAACCCCAAGAGCAACAGTGGATGCCATATCCTTGTTTATGTCCTGTTCATACTGCAGATAAACAGACGGCCTATATTGCATGCAACAGCACATCATTCTAAAAATCAAGAAGCTGATTTTTTTTTTTTAATTTAATTTGCATTAATGCACTTTTAATTCAGTTATAGCTGCTGTATTTAGAATGACCTGAAGGTGCAGGAAATGGAAAGTATAAAGATAAATAGCACTTCTGAAGTAGATCTAAGACATTGAATTGATTAGTGAACTTAAGTAGAACGTATTGACACAAATGAAAGCCAGGATGTCATTGGTCAAATGACTGGAGCACAATTAACTTCTGCACTTGATGGAGAAGCCTGTAAATTTAAAATGAGAGGCAGATAAAGCTTTCTCATCTTATTGCATCTCACCTTAATTGCAGCATTAGATCTACTTGATGCCACATTTGGCTATTGACACTGTCAGTAATTTTTTTCTCTGCGCATTAACACTTTTGTTTAAAAAAAGCTTCAAGACAGAGGCTTATTTACTAAAGAAAAGTGGTACAATTTGCCTCCCCTGATTCACTGCTTGTGGTCAATCTCTGCTACCCTGAGGCACGGAGCACAGTGAACCAAAAACACACACACATATATATATATATATATAATATATACCTTTTACATGTTGTCTGATTATGATAACAGCATATGAACTGATGGCTAAAGAGCTGTACTTCTGCAAAGCACAATTTAAATCAGGGGATATGAGCAATATGATATGGAATTACATCAGTTTATCATCCTTCATATTGCCCTTTATATGTAATTTGTAATCATATTTGTTTCCTGTGTTGGGTCTATGCCCCCTTCCTGCAGTAATCATATTAGATTCCTTAGAGACTAACGAAGGAAATCTGCAGGAGTGGACTAGTCTCTCCACCAGTAAGGTGCATCACCCATTAAAAGGCCCATTAATCTTCTTAAACTGTGCTTGTCACTATTAAAGGTATAGTGCCACAAAGACGCAAATTACACTAATGGCAATAACATATGAAGCCGTTTAAATCTAGGTGATTGATGTCTTTACAAAAAAATTGGACTTTACGTTAATTATCCTGGAAATACTATAATGCTATTAATTCCTTTAGCTAATTATTGTATTATGTGAATGTTTTCTGGCTTTCATAGGGGGCTCATTTTGTTCTGTAACAAAGCAACACAATTATATGCAAGACAAATTAAGTGGGGGTATGTCTTTACCCAGAAAGCCCCATTGCTCTCTGTTACCCTATATCAGATTGACACAAAGCTTTAGAGCCACAGTAATTGGCAATTATTGTTGCAGTTGTGCATATAGCTATGTCTGGGGTAGGAAGCCTCCAGTTATCCATCTGTTCCACAATTCTGAAAGCCAGCCGAGAGTTATGGGAATTGTAGTCCAGCAGCAGCTTGAGTTCCAGAAGTGTCCCACCTTTTTTATTGTTTGGATTAAATGTTAAATTATACTAAAGCTGAGCATTGTTATAGTATGTGTGTGTGTGTCTGTATATATATATATATATATCTAAGGCGGGTGTGAAAAAATGCTGTAAAGTAAGAATGATTTCAAAAATAGACAAGTTAATAGTTTATTTGTATCAATTAACAAAATGCAAAGTGAGTGAACAGAAGAAAAATCTAAATCAAATCAATATTTGGTGCGACCACCCTTTGCCTTCAAAACAGCATCAATTCTTCTAAGTACACTTGTACAAAGTCCGGGATTTTGTAGGCATATAGTCAGGTGTATGATTAAACAATTATACCAAACAGGTGCTAATGGTGATCATCAATTTAATATGCGGGTTGAAACACAATCATTAACTGAAACAGAAACAATTGTGTAGGAGGAATAAAACTGGGTGAGGAACAGTCAAACTCCGCTAACAAAGTGAGGTTGCCGAAGACAGTCTAATGTCAAAAGTCCTACACTAGGGCAAGACTGAGCACAGCAACAAGACACAAGGTAGTTCTACTGCATCAGCAAGGTCTCTCCCAGACAGAAATTTCAAGGCATACAGTGGTTTCCTGATGTGCTGTCCAAGGTCTTTTGAAGAAGCACAAAGAAACAGGTGACATTGAGGACCATAGACGCAGTGGTCAGCCAAGGAAACATAGTGTAGCAGATGAAAGACACATCATGCTTACTTCCCTTCGCAATCAGAAGATGTCTAGAAGTGCCATCAGCTCAGAATTGGCAGAAAACAGTGGGATCCTGGTACACCCATCTGCTGTCCGGAGAAGTCTGGTCAGAAGTGGTTTTTCATGGAAGACATGAGGCCAAAAAGTCATACCTCTGATGTGGAAGGCCAAGCTGCTCAACTGTGAATGAAAACACAGGAACTGGGGTGCAGAAAAATGGCAGCAGGTGCTCTGGACTGATGAGTCAAAATTTGAAATATTTGGCTGTAGCAGAAGGCAGTTTGTTCGCCAAAGGGCTGGAGAGCGGTACAAGAATGAGTGTCTGCAGTCAAAAGTGAAACATGGTGGAGGTTCCTTGCAAGTTTGGGGCTGCATTTCTGCAAATGGAGTTGGGGATTTTGGTCAGTATAAATTTTCTCATCAGTGCTGAGAAGTATAGGTAGATAATTATCCATCATGCAGTACCATCAGGGAGACATCTGATTGGCCCCAAATTTATTCTGCAGCATGATGACCCCAAACATACAGCCAAAGTCAGTAAGAACTATCTTTTGTGTAAATAAGAACAAGGAGTCCTGGAAGTGATGGTATGGCCCCCCACAGAGCCCTGGTCTCAAAATCATTGAGTCTGTCTGGGATTACATGAAGATAGAGAAGCAACCGAGTCTGTCTAAATCCACAGAAGAACAGTGGTTAGTTCTCCAGGATGTTTGGAACAACCTGCCTGCTGAGTTCCTTAACAAACTGTAAACAAGTGAATTGATGCTGTTTTGAAGGCAAAGGGTGGTCACACCAAATATTGATTTTATTTAGATTTTTCATCTGTTCATTCACTATCATTTTGCTGATTGACAAAAATAAACTATTAACATGTCTATTATTGAAAGCATTCTTACTTTATAGCATTTTTTCACACCTGCCTAAGACTTTTGCATATTACTGTGTGTGTGTGTTTGTGTATGTATGTATGTATGTATGTGTATATATAAAAAATGTATAGTATTTTTTATATGGGAGACCTCCTGGGAATATTACGTGCAGTAAGTTATATCTGCCGACCCCCACTGGACCAGCATGGCAGATTGTGGGCCATACCCTCAGATTGACTTGCTGTGGAGGCCTTCATCCTGCATTGGATTGACAATAACTGCACCATCAAATCTGGTAATTTAATCAGCCCATCTTGTCTTTGGTTTTCTTCTTGGGTGTTTATTATCAAGTGGCATCCATTACTATACTCCTTCTAGCATCTGATGTTCTTGCTATGTAGTCTGCCCAATTCCATTTTAGGTTCCTTAGTATTTCAATGATGTTACAAATCTTTGTATGCTAACAAATCCATGCACGTGTTTTTCGTTCTGTTTTTGTTATGTTGAAAATTTGACGTTCTAAACTTCTCTTTGTAAAAATAAAAAAAATAATAAATATATGAACTCCAAAAAATAAAACAAAAGTGAAAACATTTTTTGGAAATAACTTATCTCCTTTTAAGGACCTCAAAAACCAGAAAAAAAAGGAAATCTAGTGAAGTATGTCTTTAATATAATATGGGACATCAGCGTCCACTGAAGATCAGACGGACCAGATCCACCACCGTACATTTACCAGGAGCATTCCGTACTCCATCAGTTCAAATTTGTGCAGTCAGTCACCCATATATATCATGGATACCAATATATGTCCTTGGACAGATATACAGGCTACTCTTTCTATCTCAGTCCCAAGTGGGATTGTGTGATGGTCGGTACCAACTTTGGAATTGGTGGCCAACTAAACTTATTACAATATCCCCTTTGTGAAAACATGTATGAGAAAACTCTTAAAATGTAGGAAAAGACAAACTCTCTGACTCGTTTTGTCCTCAGACTTGAATATAATCTATTAATTTTAATAATCTTAATAATCCTATATACATATATGGCGTATTGACTTTGCACAAATTTGAACTGGTGGAGTACAGGATGGTCCTGTTCAACGTATGGTAGATGGATTTGGCCTGACTGATCTTCAGTGGACATCCATATGCATTTTAGCAAACTACTAAATTAAGTTTGCATGGCTGTTTTTTATTCATATTATATTAGACACATTTTCTGTTTCTTGAGGTCCTTAAAAGGAGAAGATTCATATAAGACTAGTGTAAAAGCCCGTGTACACAGGCCAAGTTCCGGGTAATGTTATCCCTTTGAGTGCCAGAGGGGTACGCAACGCATTGCTTTGCAATGCGTTGCGTACCACTCTGGCAATCAAAGGGTTAAGCGGCCGCTACCTCACTGATCCATGCGATGCAGTCTTGCACGGCCTCACTCACGCGATGCAATCATGCGCAGTAGAGACTGCCCGAACGCTCGCAGTCTCTACTGCGCATGACGGCTTCTGAAAAGCATCCTAGCGAATTGTTATATAGGATAAGTTATTTCCAAAAAATGTTTTCCCTTGATTTGTTTTATTTTTTTGAAGCCCATACTTATTATTTTTTATATTTACTTTAAACACTTATGGTGGTATATTTCCTATACTGCTGCACCAACTTTGTTTGTATGGCTTTGGCATTTAGTGTCCATGTTTCACAGCCATAAGTAAGAACTGAGATGATATCTGCTGTAATTTTCCTTTGGGGTGTTCAAAGGCAAAAAGGTTCATTAAAGTCAACATCAAAGTTCTCACTTGAACAAGCAGTAACTGGGAAATTAAGAATTACATATTTATATGTTGTATAATGAGTTATATGCGGAGTTACAAAATGTTTACTCTGAATTTATCAGCCTTTGCTCATTTGAGTAAAAACATTTACTCTGGATTTCATGAAAAGCGTTTTACCTGTGAATTTTTTTTATTTACGTCTACCAACACCATAATCTATTCAAAATATGTACATTTTTAACTATAGAAATTATTGCGGCCTCTGCTTGCACATGTTCATGAATTATTAAAGTGGACCTATTGCCCTAAGAAAAGATTATATTGTTTACAGGTAATTAAAATCTATCTATATGCTGTACAAAACATTTTCTGTACAATAATTGGTTTTTCAGAAATTAACCTTTATGTTTTGGTGGCATGGTGTGGTACTTTATACGAATACCCTACGCAATATTCTAATTAGTATTGTTCAAGGTCAAACTGCTCACTAGTTGTGCTGTTACTAATGCCCCAGAATGTGTGCTCTGCCTTGATTCAGATACGTAACATCGCATGTGGTATTACTGGCCAAGCATATAACTTAATTAGCATTAAGTGCCCACAATACATGAAGATTCATTTATGTGGGAAATTTGGTGTACCTTTTTTCAAAAGATTTTGCTGAAGGTATTAGGAAAGGAACTGTGAAGTTATATAGTTAACATGGGAAAACTACAAATTTTTTCCTGTCCTTCATTCTCGAGAAATATTTGCAGGTTTGTAAGTACTGGAAATGTAACCTAAAAGCCGAAGTTACTGTCAGATTTGTCATTCTGCTCGAAATGGGCAGTAACCTAGAGCAAGCCATTTATGCTGTTTCCATTCTCATCCGTGCTCATGCTGACCACGAATGGCAGCAGATACACTTCAGGGTAGGTACTGGAGCGTGTGATTGGGTTAGTGCATACTGACACGCACTGCTCCTTTGTACAGACTTTAATGCCAGCAAGCCCCAAACACTTCCTCAGTATCATGCACCGGGAAATGCAGTAGAGTTACACCAGTTACTTGTTTAATCCTTTGAGTGCCAGAGTAGTCGCAATGCGTTGTGTACCGCTCTGGCTCTCAAAGGGTTGTAACATAAAACAAGAGTATAGGTAGCTTAGTAAATTGGTGTAGGGCTAAGAAATCCATTCCAACACGTGGTTTTTTGTGTGTATTCACCCCGTGAACTATTCACAGACCTATTAACTATACCATGCTGGGCACAGTGACTTAACCCTTTGATCACCAGATTGGCATCAAACGCATTTCTTAGCAGTGTGTTGGGCCCCCTCTGGCACTCATAGAGTTAAACACCAGGAGACGATAAGGATATTTGACTATAATACAAGGGCACAGTGGAGGAATGTGCAGCTGAGCGGATGTCAGCATTGTTACATACTGGATACTGTATATCACTCTTACCGACTGACTGCACAGTACGTTATCTTCACTCCGTGCCATGTATTCTAAGCATTCTGTTGTCACCTGCCATGTAACAGCTGTCTGTATCTATGGCTAATCCCTACCTTATCCTTGTTTCATTATGAGATTTTGCTGCTGTTGGCTTTCTGTAAATAACAGAATGTTTGTGCTCGACTCAGGAAATGTCTAGACTGCCCCCTTAGTTCCCCCCCTCCTAGATTTACTCTTTGAAGCCTGCTTTGCATAGAACATCGTGTTTTCATGTTAAAATATGTTGCACTGCTTTCTGTCTTGTCGTAATATTAGTAGCTTGCAATTATTGTAATTCTTCTGAGAGCAACGCAGGAAGACAAGTGTGTGATAAACACATCTGTTTTCACGCTTTTAATGGGATCATAAGAGCCACGCACAAATTATGCAGTTATCCAAAGACACGCCACCATCCTCGACCATATTTAAGGCTTGCGGTTGTTCAGAATGATAAAAGTGCGGCATGTTTTGTCCTGATAATTATACAGGGGACAGATTTCAGTGCTTAATGCTAGCAGTGGGAGCCGTAGAAAAATAGGCCTGTGTTTTTTTTATTGCTGTGTTTGCAAAGAAAAGACATGCTATAGGAGTAGTTCTTTTATGGAATATTCTGAGGAGTAAGCATTTACGTGGGATTTCATTATTGTGCCAAAATATGCACTTTTGCCTGAAGGAAGAGTATTAATATTGTGATTTTTTTGCAGCATAATAGTTTGTGGCAGACCGCCCTGTCTGGAAGGGGTGGGGGTGTTTTAAACCTATGCGTAATCACCTAATTGATCTTTAACCCTTTGAATGCCAGAGGTGTGTGCAACCCTTTTCTTTGCAAGGTGTTGAATACACACCTCTGCCACTCATAAAATCTACACTTTGAATACCTGAGGGGTATACAACACATTGCTTTGCCGCTCTGGCTTCTTAAAGGGTTAATGCAATAAAGCCATAACCCACTGGATACTAGAGGAGTCTACAACGCAATGCAAAGCAACTATTGTGTGAGAATGTTTTACCGTCTTGGGGCTTATTTGGAAATGGCTTCAAATGTATTTTTTTTGCCTTCTTCTGGATCAACAGGGGTGATATACATACCTGGGAACTCGCCGGATTTGCCCTAGAGACTCCGGTTTTGAGAGGGCATTACCGGGTCTACTGGGCAGAGGCTGATTCTCCGGGGAGTTTGCTTTAAAACTCTGCCCATTTCTGCTTTCCCTCCTTCTCCACTCTACTTTCCTCCTACTTTTGTGATGCCCATAGAAGCCCTGCCCCCACTCATGGGCAAGCCACACCCCCTTTTTGCAGTGATTTGCAGCAATTATACCCACTCCAGTGCACCACAGGAGTCCCCTCCAGGAACTCCAGAAACTAAAGTTCCCAGGAATGGCATGGGCTGAACTTGATAGTCTTTTCTCGGCCTCATGAACTATGTTACTATGTATAGGGTGGACTAGTGTAACGCTGTCAGGCATTTACTTGTGTGTGTGTGTGTGTGTGTGTGTGTGTGTGTGTGTATATATATATATATATATATATATATATATATATATATATATATATAATTATATATGTATAAATACAGAGAGATTGATATCAATCTATTATATTTATATTATGCACACACATACACCCATACATTATATGTTTTTCTGGGTCTTTTCATTTAGAGTATAATGTGTCTACTTTCTCCCAGCAAGAAAAAAAAATGATTCTGTCATGAAACAGCCCTGGAAATGTAACTTTTTGAGTGCCAAAGGCGGTATGCAATGCATAGTTTTGCAATGAGTTGCATATTCATCTGGCACTCATAAGATTAGTCTCCTTCGCCAGGGGCACACTTGCAAAAACATGAGGTTTCCCTTGAAAGAATATCTGTCACCTTAACCCATTAAAGACTAGATGAGTGTGAAACACATTGCAATTAAACATGCCTTTTTGTCCTTAATGGGTTAAGAAAAATGTGGTTAATTTTATAGAGATTTAAAAGCTGCCTATTTTTTGTTCTCTCCATTTAATTCAAGTATTATTAGTGAAAAGAGAAAAAGGAGCATTTTGTAGATTTGTAGAGGGAGAGAAGGAAATAACTGAATGTCTAATTATTTCAGCTCAGTCCTTACAGAAGGCAGTGAAGATGGGAGCCTCTTATTAAGTAGAAGAACTGTTAATGTTAAACCAGTCAACATTAGTCTGTTTACAGAGGCTGAGGTGTTATTGATGTTATCAAAATTGAAAGTGGGCAATTCAGTTTGTACAGATGCGATTCACCCAAGAGTATTAAAAGAGATTAGGTGTCTGCTTGCAGAACATCTAGCTGAGCTTTTTAATCAGTCTCTATTGACAGGAGTGATTCCAGATAACTGCACAATTGCCGCTGCAGTGGCATCACACAAAAAAGGCAGTAGAGAAGGCTGACAATTACAGGCCAGTCAGTCTGACATCAGTAGTTGGGAAATTAATGGAAATGCATATCTGAAGTGTAACAACATTCAGGGTCCATGGCAGCATGGCTTTATGACAGTCTTACCAAGCAAACCTAGCTGAATTCTCTTTGATTACATTACTTGAGTGATATACCAGGGTGGGCCAATAGATTATAACCTAGTTGAATTTTAAAAACATTTTTGACATTGTACCAGATTGAAAGCTTGTTCATAGTTTAAGATTGGACTCAAAGGTAATTGATTGGATAAACTGGCTAAGTGAAAGGAAACAACACATCATAATCAATTGTATTCATTAAGAGGAGAGACTGGGTAAGTATCACGGTGCCCGTGATTACCTCCAGTAGATATTGCTATTCAGCGACATTGTTACTGCCTAGCTGTCACTCTATGCTGAGTCGCTGTTCTTATAGGTCACTATGCTGGTGATGTCATCTCTCCGCCCACCTGCCAGGCCTTTTAAACCTCAGCATGTCTCATTACCTTTGCCCTTTCGTGGTGTACTTGAGCTTTGTGCTGTGTTGGTCCATTTCTGTTCCTGTGTATTACTCTTGCTCGTCTGACTACCCGATCCGGTTCTGACTCCTGGCTACGTCTGACTACCCGTTCCAGCTCTGACTCCTGGCTATTCTGATTGCCGGTTCCGGCTCTGACCACTGGCGACATCTAACTACCCAATCCGGCTCTGACCCTTGGCTGCCTTTAGTTTCTCTGTTGTGCTCTGATTACCATTCCTTGCCTCGGTTTGGGATCCTTGCTGCCTGTGCCTTCCTCTCAGCGCTCGCTTTCGCTAGCAGCGCTTGTCGGCCAGTCCATGTTACTGACCTCCCTTGGTTGCTCCCGTTGTGTTGGTTTGTCAGTCAGTCCATGTTACTGACCTCCCATGGCCGTCCCGGTTTGTGTGTTGCCTCATCTAGCCTCAGTGCCGATTACCTTCAGTTGCATACCCTATCATTAGGGTATAGATGTGCTTCATATTTCCTGTGTATGTGTGGACGTGCTCTGCACTGTCCTCCCACCTAGCCTGTGAGAGTCCCAGGGCCATTCTGTTTCTGCTCACCTGCCTAGTGAAGGGTGAGGAAAGTGAGTTCACTGTTCCTCCCTGGTCTCGTGAAGGTGTGTCACTCACACTGTGTGTGTGTGTGTGAAAGTGCTCTGCACTGTCCTCCCATCTAGCCTGTGAGAGTCCCAGGGCCATTCCGTTTCTGCTCACCTGCCTAGTGAAGGGTGAGGAAAGTGAGTTCACTGTTCCTTCCTGGTCTCGTGAAGGTGTGTCACTCTTTGCTGCCATGTTTGTGCCACTCTTACTGCCACTGTTGTGTCATTTGCTGCTACCATTATTGTGTCATCGTTACTGCCATTATTGTACTTCAAAAAAGTTTTATCTTAAGTTAATCTATACTTGTCAGTGTTGTTATTTTGTAAGTCACCCCGTGACAGTAAGAGTGGAGTGCCACAATGGTCAGTGCTAGGGCCTGTTCTCTTCAATATTTTCATTAGTAATATTACTAATCATATTCAAGGTAAGGTATGCTTTTTTGAAGATGATATGAAAATCTGTAACAGGGTTGACTCTCCAGGGGCTGGATTCTATTGCAGGTGATAAATGTTACCACCCTTTTTATGAAATATTTGCCTATTAAAGTCTATGGGGAAACCTGGAGTTAAAAGCAGTGATAACATTAGCACCTGCAATACAATCCATCCCCAGGAGGGATAAACCAAAGGCACGAGGACAGAAAACTGGAGGAAAGGACAAAAACGTGGGATATAATGTTTAATGCTGGAAACGGCAAGATAATGCATTTGGGATACAGAAACACAGAGATGGAATACAGGTGTAACGGTACCGTGCTGACAAAATCATAAGGGGAAAAGGACTTAATAATTAATATTTCAGATGCAATGAAGGTAGAAAAGCAATGCAGTAAAGCAGTGGGAAGAGCAAACCAGGTTCTTAGTTATACAGGAAGTGGCATTCAAGCAGGAAGAAGTTCTAATTTAAATCTGTAGATCATTGGTAAGCACTTGAGATAAGCTCTCCAGAAGGACATTAACCCCTTAATGACCCATGATGTGCCAGGACCGTCATGGGTAAACTTCCCTTAAGGACCCATGATGGTCCTGGCACGTCATGGGTTAAAGGATAGCAGTACGCCTCCGTGCAAGCTGCTATCATTCATTGCAGGCTGAGACTGAGCAATCCGGTACCAGAGCAATCAGCCTCAGCGCTTGTCACTTGTGCCGGGTCATGTGATTGCTGCAGGAGCGATCACATATACCGGCATTTTGAATGAATGTGCCTCCCTTTTGTGTCCTCCCTTTGCCTCTCTGTCCCTTATGATCAAAGTAAGGGAGAGAGTAACAGAGAGGAGACACCTAGTGGAAAAAATGCATCAGCTGGGGGTATTAACCCCTTCACTGCTGGTGCTGGAGGCTGGCTGAATGCAGGTCCATTTGTGACCTGCTAAGATACACTTTTTTTTTTTTTTTTTAACAAAAAGATTTTATTTAAAAAAAAAAAAAAAAAAATCTCAATAAACAAAATTGGTAGTTTGATTGTTGTGGAGCCATATAGTCACTTATATACACCGCCATTCCTCATCAATAAAAAACAGCCAAAATACTGAGGTAAAGAGGGATATTGGAATTTTCATCCAAGGGGGACAGTGCCCACTTAAAAGTGCCCATTTTGTAGGTATGACTGACTGGTCATACCTTTTATTCAATCTCAATAAAAATGTAACCCATTGTGCCCAAATGATCCCAAGAGAGAAAAAAAAGAGGATTTTAGTCTTACCTGTTAAATCCTTTTCTCTTAGTCCATACAGGTTACAGGTAACTTTGGGTAGGCGATCCACCCCTTTAATTGTAGGCAGGAACAATTCTAGAATTGTATGCAGGGGGTGGAGCCTACCTTCCCTCCTTGGCTGCAGCTAGCCAACCAGCTCCAGAAACATTTGAGACACTAACTATTGACTAGATAGTGGAAGGGAAAGAAGACTCCTGTAAGCCTCCAGGATCTTTCTCCCAAAGCTGGCGTCAGCCGATGCCAGCACATCAACATGGTAGTGTTTCGAAAAGGTGTGCACAGATGACCAGTTGGCAGCCTTGCACAACTGATCAGCAGAGGCCTGATTCTTGTAAGACCAAGAAGCCCCAATAGATCTTGCAGAATGAGCCGTGACCCGAAAGGGGACAGGCTTCTTCCTCAGCTCGTAAGCCTTATGAAGAGTGAACTTGATCCAAGAAACAATAGTCACTTTGGATGCAGGTCTTCCTGCCATGGGACCCTCAGGAATGACGAACAGCGCGTCAGATTGCCTGATAGACTCAGTGCGATGTACATAAAACTAGAGACAATGCACCACGTCCAACTAGTGGAGATCCCTCTCCTTGTCAGAGGTGGGGTCAGGGCAGAAAGAAGGCACCACAATCTCCTTATTGATGTAGAACTCTGAAACCACCTTCGGAAGAAACTCCTGAGAAGTGCGAAGCACTGCCTTGTCCTTGTGAAACACCAAAAAAGGTGGTTTACAGGACAGAGCATTTAACTCCGTGACACAGCAAACTGACACGATCGCCAGGAGAAAGACCATTTTCCACATCACCAGGCGTAGAGGAATAGTAGGCAAGGACTCAAATGGGGGGGCGCTGAAGAACGCCCAAAACCAAGCTGAGATCCCAAGGAGGAATGGGATTCTTGAAGGCAGGACGAGTATGAGCAACGCCCTGGAAGAAAACCTTGATATCAGGAAGGATGGCAATGTGCCTCTGTAAGAAAACGGAGAGAGCAGAAGTCTGGACCTTAAGGGAACTCAAACTGAGGCCCTTATCCACACCGTCCTGCAAAAAGGCCAGGACCATAGGCAGAGCAAATTTGTGAGACAGGTCCTTGTCAGCACACCAAGACCGAAAAGTCGACCAGACACAATGGTAGATCTTAGAAGAAACAGGTTTGCGGGCACTGAGCACAGTAGCCACCCCAGAAGAAAAACCTTTCTTCTTCAATATTGAGGATTCAATTTCCAAGCCGTCAAAGCTAGCCGATGAACATCCTCCTTCCACAGGTAACCCTGTAGAAGAAGATCCTGATGGCAAGGGAGCTGGAATGGCTCTGCCACTGACAGATCCAGCAACATCAGAAACCAAACTTGGCATGGCCAATATGGAGCAATCAGAACGACTGGACAGCGTTCCAGTCACAATTTCCGTAACACCCTGTGCAACATTGGGAGGGGAGGAAAGATATAGGCCAGAGGAAACAACCAAGGAATGGACATTGCATCCACCTCCAGAGCTAGAGGGTCCCTCCACAGAGAGCAGAACCTCGGAACCTTCATGTTGTGTCTTGTCGCCATCAGGTCGATGTAAGGAAGACCCCACTTCTGAACAATGAGGGTGAACACCTCTGGGTGCAGTTCACACTCTTCTCTGTTCACTGGGTGTTGACTGAGGAAGTCCGCCATGACGTCTACGCCAGGAATGTGCACTGCGGATATGGCAGGAACATGTTCTTCTGCTCAGGACAAAATAGCCTTGACCTCTATCCAAGCGGCGAGACTTCTTGTTCCGGCCTGCTTGTTGATGTAAGCCACGGCCGTGGCGTTCTCGGACTGTACCCGGAATGGACAGTCTTCCAGCTGAGATGTCCAATGACGAAGGGCATGAAATATCGCCGGAGCACCAACAAGTTGATGGGAACGAGAGATTCCTCTGGAGACCACCAACCCTGTGCACTCAGGTGACCCAGGACCGCTCCCCAGCCGGAGAGTCTGGCGTCCGTTGTCACTGTGGTCCAGAAGGATACCAGGAAGGTCTTGCCCTTCAGCAGATTGGAGAGGTCGAGCCACCACGACAAACTCATTTCCACATGAAGAGGGAGGGACACTGACATCTTCAGAAGGTCCGGCTGACCCTTGCACACCTGGGTCACAAACCTCTGGAGTTCCCTGGTGTGTGACATGGCAAACGGGACCAGTTCTATGGTGGAGATGAATTTCCCCATTAGGACAGCTTCTTGGCTGGAACTGGATCTTGAGCCAGAACAGCAGAAACCCTGTGGGCAATCTGGGGAGCTACCTCATCCTTGAGAAACAGAATGCTCTTCTGAGTGTCGAAGAGAAGGCCCAGGAAGACCAGATGCTGGGATGGGACAAGATCTGACTTGTCCATCTTGCTGATCCACCCGTGATGGGTGAGAGCGTGAATTCATAGCTGAACCTGCTGATGAAGAAGTTCTGCAGAGGGGGCTTTCAGAAGCAGGTCGTTCATGTATGGAGTAACTCTGATGCCGTCCTGGTGGAGGATGGACACTAAGGCTCCCTGGACATGGTTGAAAACTTGAGGAGCTGTCGTCAGACCAAAGGGTAGAGCTGAAAACTGAAAGTGCCTTCGGTCGCACGCAAATCTGAGATACTGCCAGCTCTCTGGATGAATAGCAATGTGTAAATACGCATCCTGAAGATCCAGAGAAGCAAGGAATTCCCCCCGGGACATAGCAGCAATCACCGTCTGTAGAGACTCCTGGTGATATCGAGTCTGGATCACAAAGGAATTGAGATCCTTCAAATCCAAAATAGGGCGACAACCGCTGTCCTTTTTGGAGACCACAAAGAGGTTCGAGTAGAAACCCATACCTCTGTCCTGAACTGGAACCGGCTCTAGTACATCCTTGTCAAGAAGAGCCTGAATAGCACCATTGAACACCGAATCCACCAGCAGTTCCTCATCAGAGGAATCTGATACGTCAGGTACTCCCTGTGGTTTTGGCAGGGAACACTTGACTGAAGAGAGGGTATGCCAGGAATGGAAGATCCCCTGTAACTGGGATGGAAAGAGTTGCAATGTAGACCTAAGGTCCCTAGTAGCAGCCTTGAACTCTTGCACCCAAACTGGCTCTAATGCATGGCTGGAGGTCCCTGGGAGCAGGCACGTGCACAAATAGACACCAAGGGGGGCTTGAGCACCTACCCTTTTTGTCCAAAGTGCCCTCATGCCCTTTTAACAAAAAAAAAAATAAAAAAAATAATTATGAGAAGTGCCCTTTTTTTCATTTGAGCCCCTGCCACCCATAATGTCTGTGCACGTCCCTGCCTGGGAGACCCTCAGGGACATCAGAACATGCTGGTAATCCTGAATGACAGGAAGAGCAATGCACAATGGGGATACAGAGACCCCAGCATCCTTAGTCTTAGGTCTGGCCCCAAGCTCCAATGGATTAGACATTCTCACAGTGTCAAAAACGTTACAGTATACGAAATCACCCAGTTAGAGTGTGTAGGATTAAAGTTTGACCCGAGAAATCGGTAAAACAGACTTATCTGGCAGGCAATGGGTTAATCAGCAGAGGAGAGAAGGAGATTCCAAGCCCTGTGTAGGATACTCGTTCTGGAAATGGCACAAAATGGCTGCCGCGGTGGGAACCAATCAGAAATGAGCGCGTGAAGCAAGCGCTTATGTGAAATGTAGTTTTCCCAGGAAAAAGTACCCCAATAGTGCCTGAAGCTCCCTGAGCTTCCCAACACATTAGAAACGTGAACCGGATGATAGAACGGCAGACAAGAAAAATGAGCCATCTCTGAAGTTGCTAGGTTAAAGGGATAGTAATACTTAAAATGTAAAAAAAAATATGTTGTAGGGTTTATCCCCCTGAGTAAAACAAGAACACCCCCACTGCTGAAAGGTGTTTCGTTCAAAAGTTATTAATTTTCAAAGTTGAATTTTTTTAGGTGCAATATCACAGTGAACTAAAATTGTACAGTGGTGCTGTTGCTACACCATCCTATGGAGATTTATGGTCCCGGGACCAGAGCTGTCCATAGAATCATGTAGCAACAGTGCCACTCTACAATTTCAGGCCACCGTGATATTGCACTTAAAAAATTCAACTTTGAAAATTAATAACTTTTGAATGAAACACCTTTCAGCAGTGGGAGTACTCTTGTTTTACTCAGGGGGATAAACCCTACAACATATTTTTTTTTACATTTTAAGTTTTACTATCCCTTTAAGTGGTTGCAGAGATACGTCCCAAACTGTACAGTCCCATAGGAGTGAATGGAGCAATGGCGCCTCTGCGGTAAAGTGGAACTCAAATTTTACAAAATTGAAACAGTATAATAAAGATGCATGAAACATCACTAGAACATGTTAGGATACCCAAAAAACACTGAACCAGTAGGAAAAGTGTCAGAACCCCCCCCCCCAAAAAAAAAAAAGATGCAAAACCAGCAGCTAAAGGGTTAAAGAACCACATAAACCTGCTCCAAAACACCCAACAGACATACAGATATACCCAATGAGTGCAGGAGTGTGCAATAGGAACTCCAAAGGGAAACCCCAATGTGGAGGGGCACTGTGGGACATGTGGACCTGCAGCACTCAAAGGGTTGCTCACCTTTCCTTCAGATCTTCTGTCTTCAGATCTACCATGTATTAAGAAGAAGCCTCGGTGGGCAACTCCAAAGGAAAGAACTTGTAGCCAAGATTTTCCCCCCAGGGCTTAAGGTCCACAGAAAGCACCTGGTTACTGAGCTAGCCACATCTAAGGGCATTGTCAGTCATGGTAATCCACCTAATGGTGGTATTCCATTTCTAACAGAAAAATAAAAAAGTTTCTAAAACTATAGCAGAATTGTTCTTGCCTGTGTTATCTTCACCAAGGAACAAATCTTTCTGGATCTGGTTGGCTAGCTGCAGCATACAATTCTAGAATTGTTCCTGCCTACAATTAAAGGGGCGGAACGCCTACCCAAAGTTACCAGTAACCTGTATTGGATGACAGAGAAAAAGGTGGGGGGGTTTTTTACATTTTTTTTTTTTTTTTTTACAGTTTTCTTTTATTTTACAAAAATAAACGGTGGGTTATCCATATAAGTATGGTATCAAAATAAAGCCCTACTTGTGCCGGAAAAAAGTATATAATTTGCATGGGTAAAACAAAGTACTTGCATGGGTAAAATGAGGGAAAACACTGTTGAACAAAGACATAGTCAAAAAGGTCAGAATTGCTCCGGTCCTTAAGTGAAATTCACCTCAGATTTTCCCGGTCCTTAAAGGGTTAATAAATTGGTAAATTGTTGTAACATGCCTGACGGAGAGATCTAATTTGTCTTGAAAGCTTGCATTCCAAAGCTACTCAGTTAGCCAATAAATGTATCACATTTACTGTATTAATAAATTGGAGACATTTCAAAGGAGAGCCACTAAAATGGCTCAGGATTTTCATGACACAGTGTTCCAGAATAGACTCACAGACCTAAACCCTTTGAGTGCCAGGCGCAAATACGTTGGCTACCTATCTGGCACTCAAAAGGGTTAAGAAATTAACTTTTATTTGTTGATGACACAGAGTGGTACTTTCTTCCTGTGCAGATCCAGTATGGCCACTTGCTGTGCGGTGAATGAATCTAGGCAAACTGGGGGCATTTCTAATGGCACAGTAAGAGTTAAGTTTGGTCTTGAACATAACTAATTAGCATACTCTGCATGGAATTAGAATAAAGTGCCATGCTGTGACACTACCATAATAAGGTTCTCAAAAACTGTTACCAAAAACAAAGTCTAACGCTAAGTGTAGGCAGATTTCATTTATCTAATACAAACGAAACATATCTCATGATGACTGGTCCATTTTAAGTATGTGCTTAACACTTTGAGTGCCAGAGAGGTATCAAATGCATTGTGTTACAATGTGTTGGATACCTTCCTGCCACTCAAAGGGTTAATAATGCCTTGGATGTTAGCGATGTCTCAAATACCTCAAGCTGGAGACATTCTTGCATCCAAGGGGTTAAAAGTAAGGCTATTAAAAATAAAGGTATAATAATCGTTTGTTTTGGAAAATAAGATATAAGGTGAAATGGAAAAACCCTGACATTTCCATCTGTACACAGTCATTTTCATGAAATAAGAGTATGGATTTGCCTAAGCTCTATCAGGTGTCGGTAACTCATTCTCTGGGGATTACTCCTCTATGAACAGCGTAATGTCACCTTATTCCTCTTTCCATTCCCTCTCCAAAATCATTAAATACAATCATTCACACGTCCTGATCTGCCCCAGATGACTGTTATTGGTATCTTGGGGCTTATTGGCTATTGCAGCACAGATTTTTTTATTTAACATTTTTATTTAAGGAAATCTAGCTGCAGTTTTGTGAAATGCTCAGGATGCTGTTTCCAAGTTATCTTTGTAAATATATCACAGCTTTTTCATTCCTGGCTGATTGTGTTCAGTGGGGAAATTCTGCAAATAATATTTCATTTCAGGATCTCTGTTCGAGACCTCATTTGTACATATAGATTAAAGAGAAGGATGTAATGTATATCTGCACAATCTATGCCATGCATTCAAAGTAGTCGCAAACATTTTGTTTAATAAAACCTACATGATTTGGGGATTTTCCTGCTGATTAAAAAAAGGGTACTTCTACCACCGGTAGTTGTTTTATCTAAAAGCTCTAGGAGTTCAAACTCTCAGCAAGTGATTAAAAATGCCATTACTTCCTGTCTGTTCAAACTGACAGGAAGTGATGAAGCTGATCCTATCACATTTTACAGCGAACTGATGTCAATGACTCACTTCTCCCATAGAAGGCAACAGAATACCTGTCTGGAGTCTGGCCACTCAAAAGCACTGGTAATGTAAAAATACAACAGTATAAACTGTAACGACTGTTGAAAAAATGCATGTCCCAGCAGTAGAATTACTTTTATTTTATAAACTCATCAGGTAAAGCACTATTTTTTTCTTAAGTATACTGCTCCTTTAAGAAGTCCCAATGAATATGCCATGTGTAGGAATGGTGGCACACTTGCTCTGGTTCAGGCAGGGGTAGGAAAGCTTTGGCTATTCATCTTCTGTCATTCTCAGCCCGCTCTAGTGCCAAAGGCTGCCTACCTCTGGACTATAACACTCCCATCTATAAATGAGGCCGTACGACAGAAATGGAGTCCCCACACACTCTAAACGGGGAGGTGGGGGTGTAATGGTAATCTCTCATCACTATCAGCCAAACTTTATTGTCTGTCATCTATGTATCTATGTGGGTCAGCCGTTCATTAGAAGATGGAATGAGCATCGAAACGCCAAAGTAGCTTGAGAGGAACATCTGCTGACAGCCCCATAGACTGCTGTACAAATCTGTCCTGCTGCAACTCTACTGCATTCCTGAGTGAGTCCTTTAAAGATGCAGCAGGCTGGACTTTGATGTGTTCCTGCAATGCGATACTCACCTGTGTGAAATACACTGTAGTCCAGCCTCTTACACTGAGTGTATATCGACAGTTTCTTCATTAAAGGAGTAGAAATCTTTTCTGAAAACATGACCTAGGGCTCTTTTCTCTGAGTAAAACAAGGGTACTTCCACTTCCCATAACTCCCAAGTGTCCCTCTTTAGCAGGGACCGTCCCTCTTTTGGACCCAAATCCCTCTGTCCCTCTTTCCCACCCTGATGTCCCGCTTTTTACGGAGATCAGATTGCATGGTGTATATAAGTGTATCATATTGATCTACAGCAATAAAACTCACATTATTGTTTGTTTAAACATAGTATATGTGTTTATAAATTAGTGTGTGTAAATAAAATACTTTGGTCTTGTTATAATTCATCTATTAGGTTACACAAGGAAGTGTCAGAAGGTCATGAAATAGCCTAAAAATTCTCAGTAATGCCCCGCCCACCAGCCATTCCCCCAGCAACACCCCCTAATACAAAAGTGTCCCTCTTTCTCAATTTAAAATGTTGGGAGGTATGCACTTCCAAGTTTGGATTTTCTTTTCATTCAAAAGGTATTACTGCTCAGACTAGTTTTTTTTACATTTCACTGCAAGTTTCTGTATTGGTCACCAGATGGTGCTTTTCTGATCACTTACTGTAGAAATCTGGAGTCTGTGACTCAAGCTCTCCAGCAGAATGCATAACAACTGTGCAATTTGGACACCAGTTTAAACTATTGCTAACATTGTGGTTAAAAAAGTTTGAGCTGATATAACTTTTGAATCCAAAAGCTGCCAGAAGTAAGAGTACCTTTGTTTTACTCAGCAAAAAAAAGTATACCTTTTTTTTAATTATTAGACTGTATAGGTCCACCGTTTGTTTTTTTTTACCATTCGAAATTTCCATTCTCTTTGTAGTCCAACAATGGCTGCAGAGCCACGGTTTGTTCAGCCCAATCTTTTACCATGCCATGACGTATCCAAATTCCTTGATTGCCTTTGCCTCTGCTGGGCAGACATTTTATCAGTCTATCACCCCTTTCTGTTCATTACATGTAACAAAACCTACATAGAACAGAAATCATCATGTTGTTCTCACATTTTCTGCTAAATAATATACTGAAACATTGACAAGTATAATTATTTAGCTTTTATGCTCAGTGCGTACATTTAAGTGTTCTCAGCTTTGCTGTGATTAGTGTTGAAGTCATGCACTTTCACAGGGGATGAGGTGTAAAACAGGACAGAGTTTAAGCAAGCAGATATCTGTCTCCTCGTTCAATCAGACTCTTTTATCAATGATCCTTGTCTAAAGGTTTTTCCTATGCTTGCATAGATTTTTTTTCTTTTACTCATTAAGGAAGATGTTAAGTAAGACTTTGATCCATCCCCCCCACCTTTCCGTTTGTATTAGAGTTAAACGGATCTTTGTTATAATAAAGCATTATGCTAGTTGTCAATTATCTGTGTGTGTGTGTTTGTGTGCGTTTATACCTCCCAACAATTCAAATGGCCACAGAGGGACACATGTCGTAGGTGGTGTACCTGAGGGATGTGGCTGATATGCAGGGAATTACCGAGAATTTTTGGGCTATTTCATGACCTATTGATAGCTTCGTGTAACCTAATAAATGACATAACAAGACCAAAGTATTTTATTTACAGACTAATTTATACACTGATATACTGAAGTTTAAGCAAACATTAACCCCTTAAGGATCCAAGACGTGCCAGGACTGTCATGACAGCCCCAGCACTTAAGAACCGGTGATGGTCTTGGCACGTCATGGAATTCTGGGATGGCAGAGTGGTTACACGCAGCTCTGCCATCCAAGAATAATATGTGCAAAAAAAAGAAAAAACTCTGCGGTCCTTAACGGCAAACCTCACTCTGGTTTGGGTGGTCATTAAGGGGTTAATGTGAGTTTTTTTTGCTGTAGAGCAACATTATACACATATACACACCACACAGTCTCCTAAAAAGGACACCAGGGTGGAGAAGAGGGACAGAGGGATTTGGGTCTCTAAGAGGGACTGTCCTGCCTAAAGAGGATCACTTGGGAGATATGTGTGTGTGTAAAAATGCATATAAAGACAACCAACCTGTGGCTCACCAGTTGTTGTTGGACTACAGTTTTCAGTCTTCACTGGATGATGGTAAATATTGTCTAACAAAAGCCCTCAGCCAGAGACATTGTGAGGTACTGGCTGAAGAGGCTCATATACCAAGCTCCATGTTTAAAACCCATAAGTATGATATTCAGTTAACAACCCGAAACATGTAATGTAATACTTTGCTGATATCCCTAATGGTAATGGTGCAGCTGAGCTGTGCAGCTTTAGATGGCTCTAACCCCAAAGACTTTTTGGCATTTCTCAACTCCCCTGGCTCTAGAACTGCAGGGTGGTTTCCTCTGATTATCAATTGTGCTATACTCCTTTCTCTAGCTCTTAGGGTTACCAGATGGTCCCCCTTCTGTACTCCACCCACCAGCTCTTTCCCTTTCCTCTCTCTCTCTTCTCTTTCTCACTCCCTCCCCTTCTCTTCCTGTTTTTCTTCTCTTGCTCTCCCTTTTTCCTTATTCTCTCCTCTCACCCCTTTACCATGGGTGTCCGGAGGTGAGGACAAGGGGGACTCTTCACCCGCCCCCCTAAATTGCCCCCTCCATATAAACATGTAGGCTAGGCGATCTGGCCTGGGGGTCATATTATGGCGAAAAATATCTGCGGACACCCCTGCCCATTACTCTTCCCTCTCTTCTTCCATTCCCACTGTCTATATCTCCCCGTCTCTTCTCTGTCATACTTTCACTCCCTCTGATTTCCCCTCTAGTCGCTTATCCCCATCTCCCTCCTCCTCCCCTATCTCTCCCCTCTGTAATATACATATTATTCTCTGTAATATACCTATGTTTGTATGATTTTCCTCTGTGCAAATTGTTGCTGTTGCTAGAATAACAAGCTTGGACATCAATAAAGTTTTTAATGTTAATGTTCTCATTGATACACTGTTTTCAGATTGGGTTTCAGTTTTGGGCATATTGCCAAGTATCAGAAGCAGACGTAGCCCACTTGACTTTCAGCTTTATAGAAGAATGCTTATATTTATTGCGATGATGTTTGTGGGATTCTAGTATATAAAGCTTTCAAGTCTTGATGTTCAGAAAATGCTGTACATTCTGCAAAATTTTGGGTCATGTTTATCAAGATAAAGAGATCCAGTCCTGATGCAGACTAATGGCAGTATAAGGAATAAATAAAAATGACCATTGATTTAAAGGACAGGGGAGGGTTGGCCTGGAGGGCAATTTCCCCCTGGGCCAGTCATATGTCTTGGCTGGTGGGCCACTGTTTCACTCAATGTCACACTTGCTGCTGTAAATGGAGCTACACTAGTGATACCACAGAGCTTACAATTAAAATTATGCTACACAAATGACACCACAGGTCTACAATCCAAAAGGAGCTACACTGGTAGCATGAACCATTTTACTTGTAAGCTCTATATTATCACTAGTGTAGCTTTACTGAAATTGTAAGTTCTGTGGCATCACTAGTGTAGCTTTTTTTCAGTGGCGTAACTAGAAGCCACCGGGCCCTGGTGCAGAAATTGCCATGGGCCCGGCGTCCCCCCATCTTCACATAGCCCCATGTCCATCTCCTACCGCCATCACCTGCTCCTGTGCGATGTCATCTCCCAGCGCTCTGCATTACTAGAGCGCCGGGAGATCAGCTGAGCTGCTGCGGACGAGTGGCGATGGATTCACAGGGGGTGGCCGGGCCCCTGGAGTACCGGCCCGGTTACAGGTGTGACCCCTGTGACCCCTATTGTTACGCCACTGCTTCTTTTCTATTGTAATCTATTGGGTTTCACTTGCTTTACTTCACAACATCAATGACAATTTTGAAATTAACAAAAGGGGGGTGGTCTGGGACAATGGGCACTAACAATAGTAGAAATGGGCCACTTGATTGTATTTGCCCCCAAGCCACAAGTTGCCAGCCCTCCCCTGTTAAAGGGGTCTTTTAACTCCTTGAGTGCTAGGGAGGTCTCCAGTGCATCGCTCTAGCATTCAAGGGGTTAAAAGCCCCATTTAAATCAATGGGAATTTGCTGAATTGTAATATCCCCTGTGCTGCAGTTAGTTTGCTCCAGAACTGAACCTCTTTAGCCTGATGAAAGCCCCCCTGTTTTTACCCAGTAAAACGTTGCAATCTTGCTGTATTGATTTAGGAAAACAACTAGCTGGCGATTCATTGTATTGAGCAGCAGCACAGATGTGCACAGCTGGAGAGCACTGCTTGTGAACCTCTTCATGTATTCTTGAGAAAGAATATAAAAAATACCCAAGAGTTTGAAATATTCAGTAGAGCTCAGTGTTTGAAGATCTATTATACTGGTCCGTTAACCCTCTGAGTGCCAGAGGGATATCCAAAGCAATGCACTGGATACCCCTCTGGCACTCAGAGGGTTAAAATGTATCCCCAGGTCCTCCCAACTTACTACATTATCAGCCCTATGTTTAACCCCTTCCCGACAAGTGACTTACCAGGTACGTCATGAAAAAATGTCACTTAGTGACAAAGGACGTACCTGGTAAGTCACGGAAGTCATTCGCTACAATGAAGAAAAAAAAAACCCCGTTGTTAAGTGCCGGCCGCGAGCGCTCGCGGCCGGTCACTAAGGGGTTAAAAGAAAATAGAATAATTCTGGGGCAAACCAACTACACCCTAGGGCAGGGGTGTTGAAGTTCGATCCTCAAAGGCCACCAACAGACCAGGATGTAAGGATTTCCCTGATTAAGGTCAGGTGAGTCAGTCAGTGGATCATTCATATTGTTTGGCCCACCTGTACTCAGACAGGGAAGTCCTTACATCCCGGCCTGTTGATGGAACTTGATGACTTGAGGTCTAGAGGACCGAACTTGGACACCCCTGCCCTAGAGGGATAAATACATATACTCCATTGATCTGAATGGAATTTTAGGACATTGAATGCTAATGAGGTCTCCAGTGCATTTCAAAGCAATGCAATATATATGTCTGGCATTCATGGTGTTAAAAGAACCTTTTAAATCAGTAGGAATTTGGGTATTTTTTCATGAGTGCAGTTGGTGTGTTCCAGAATTATTCCACTGTTCTTTTGAACGTAGGACCACAAGTATTCTGCATGTTCCTACTATGCAGAGTAGTGATAGGCAACATTTGGACCTGGGCCTCTGAGGCTTCTCCTGTGGCACCCAGTGTATTCTTTGGTACAGCAGGAGGATAAGATATATACTAACACATGCATACACACCCAGTCACATAAATGCGCACACACCCAGACACATAAATGCACACATCCAGACACATATATTCGCGCACACATACACACACACACATAAGCACACTCACCATATTTTCAACCTATACCTTAGAGCAGGTGTTTGATCTTTAGCTGTTGGTGAATACTACAACTCCCATCGTCCACAACCAGCCAGTGGAGAAAAGTTAATTTTCCTCCCCACCAGAAAATAAATGTTTTTTCTTTCTCCAAAAATCCCAGCGAAACATCAAAATTATACTGGTGTAAAAGTACACCAGTTGATTTCAATGATGTTAACTTTCCTGCATGCACATAATCACCTGCATCTCTTAATCGAGGAAATATGTTCTCAAGTTATTGGAATGTTTGCATGTTTGGTATATATGTGTGTTATATATATATATATTTTTTTACATATTATAGCATTGAAGGCATTAGGTATAACCTGATAGTATAAGATTACTCAGCAGTAGAGATGTGCATCAACAAGAAGTTTGGTGGAAACCTTGTCTCTGCCCACAGAGAGGTCCTTTTGTGCAATCCTCTTCTGTATGCGTATGCATACTGGTGTGTGTGTGATGACATGTGTATACCTGGCAACTCTCTGGATCTGCCCCAGAGAATCTAATTTGTACAGATTTTTTTGAGTTAATTACCAGGTCTCCGGGGACAAAAAATGATTCTCCAGCGGTGGTGAGTTTCCTCTGAATCTCTACCCACTTCTCCTTATCACACTGTTCCTCCCACTTCCCACCAACTTCTCCTCCTTCTCACCCTGTTCTGCCCACTTCCACCCACTTTGTCACAGTGATAAGCCCTGCTTCCACCCAATTAAGAGCCACCCCCTTTATTACGCAAATCGCATTCTTTACATCCCCCTTGGTCTCATCACATGAGCTCCCTCGGGGATCTCAAGAGGACGAAGTTCCCAGGTATGGACATGTGCATACATAATGACATCATCAGGGGAACATCAGAAGCACAGAGCAGGAATGTTAGGACTCAGCATTAAAAGGCTTCACATCTTTTGGAGATAACTTTTGGCCATGTTTCCTCCCATTGCCAATTTTCGTGAAGAGCAGGAATATAGATTCTTTGCAGTGGAAATTCACATGAGGATGATATGCAGACTTCTTCATATCCCTACTTAACACCAATGGATATTTGCTGGATCTGTGTTATACCACAATGACTTTGTATTTTCAGTGTGAAAACATAAATTGTCCTGGGAAGAGGCCCTCGTATGCACACAATCCTGCTGTACTGACCTGTATCTAAATCCATAATATTGTAGTCTCAATGATGAAATCTCAGGATAGCCATTTTATCACTTCCCCTACCACTCTGTATCATTACAATATATCATTTTCCCGAGTGCTGGCTGTTTTAGCCAAGCTGAGTATTTATATGATCCAGTTTAAGATTCATCCTCCGGAAACCCACAGAGATAATGACATGTTTTATACACGTAGTTCTAATTGGGAGTGATAAAATGTAATAATCTATTTATTGCTGTCATAATAGGAAACTGTGATGTTTTCAGAGGAAGAGAAAAAAGCTTGAATTAAAACATTTATCAACCACTTATAGGAGTAATCCATAATCTTTTTCAGCTCTTCATTCAATGCCCAATGAAAGTGAAATATTCTTATTTTAACTTAATTTATTTTGCTTTAATTTTTGCAAATGGTAAACAGCACTTTAGTTTTGTTACATTGATTTAACTCCTTGCATGCCATAGAGGTCTCCAGCACTTGTATCTAAGGGGATAACCAAAACCTTCAGCCTCAACGAAATTAAAATATTTGGTATATTTGAGAGGTGAACACCTAAAAATATCCTTGTCAGCACCGCTAAAATTATTTTTTCATCAAGATCCCTAAAGTCTAATCCTAAACTCTGGCACTCATTGGGTTAATTCATATGTAGAAAGTGCTGCACTTGCTCTGTAAGTCACAGATCAATTGATTTATGTTATTAGTGTTGTTTGTAATGAATAACCAAATCTAAATCCTCTAAGTCTTTGCAGTATAATGGGGGGGGAGATGCACTAAGGAGTGATAAAGAGGTGATAAAGAGGAGATAACCTCTCCAGTGATATCACTTCTCCAGTTCCTATGTCATTCTATGGAGACGATGCACTAAGATTTCTCCAATGTTGGAGATCTTAGTGCATAGAATCACTGGAGATGTTATGGCTACTTTATCACCTTTTTATCACGCCATAGTGTATTTCCCCCCTGTCCCTGACAGTTTATAGACTTTACTGCGCTATCATTTCTTAAACAGCTTTAAAGTTTGTTTAAACAAACATGCATCCTGAGGCCAAGTACTAGGTGTATTTAACACCTTGAATATCAGCAGTTTGTGCAAGCATTGCTGCTATGTGGTCTTTAAGGGTTAAGATTACAGGGGGAGATGTACTAAGGTGTAATAAATAGGTGATAAAGAGGAGATAATATCTCCAGTGATATCACTTCTCCAATTCCCATGTTATTCTATGGAGGCGATGCACTAAGATTTCTCCAGGTTTGGAGATCTTAGTGCATAGGCTTTATACAATATCATAGGAACTGGAGAAGAGATATCACTGGTGAAGTCATCTCCTCTTTATCACCTATTTATCACTCTTTAGTGCATGACCCCTTAGATGTTAGATCCATTTTGTACCCAAAAATCATGATTACAGATGTCATCTTTGAGTACACGATATTTGAATACCTTTAATCCCCTTTGGGAATTAGGGTTATATTCAACCCATTGGATGCGAGAAATGTCTCACAATGCATCACAAACATCTCTAGCACCAAAGCAATTAGTAATGATCAATAAGGATGTGAGTATTTATTGCATATAGTTGTTTTATGAGCTAAAAACAGTTTTCTTTCTTTTTTTTCCTCTCTATCTCAAACCTATTTCCTGCAATGGGCGCTGATTTGATTAACTGATCCAACTCCATAATCTCTACTGATTCTCCCTCTATAGGTAAGAGTGCACCTATACTGTACATTGTCTATTGTTGCTGTTTGTACCTAAAACCTTTCATTCACACTGCTCATTCCTGGTGAACATTTCCTACAAATGTAATTCAAGTACTACATACAATGCGTCACATGCAGTGCACAACAAGTCTACATTGTGTCAATATGTTACAGCATACCTGTCCCTGTGAATTCATCTTTTGTATGTTGAAAACATCGTTCAAAATTACGTGTTATATCAGCCAAGAGACCATCAGATGTACATTTTGTGATATTCTTACTTTAATTTCTGTATGGTGAGCCCTTTAACCTCTCATTGGAGCCCAGACTTTAATTCGCATACAGTGCTGCACTGAAAGACTTTCACTTTTTCAGAAATAGAAATAACAATTTTTTTAAACTATCCATCTACAGGTCTTTTGGCTAACAAATTACAGAGACAGTTTATACATTTTCCAAATATGCAAACTTGAATTGAAGGTGACAGGTCTATATTAACATAAAATAACTCTTTGACAGAGTTGTTTTTAATGTGCTACAAAATCTTTGCAAGTCAATAATACTTGCAGTATTTGGGCTAATGGATAATTGTCTCTGTTAATATTGCTTTGGGAATGGAATTGAGAGAAACCAATGAGTTGGGTCTTGTTATTAACTGTTAAATATGCAACATACTTTAATTTATTCTACTGAACCTTAGCTATTCATATATTAATCAAAAGAAGTAGAGTATCTATTACTCTGGGATGGACTTACATCTCAGGAGCTCCTAAACAAGGCATCCTGGGCCCTCTAAGTCCCACCCATTGTTCTGTCCCTCTCCTCCAGAGACCTCACCCCCACTCCATCTACTGTAGCCTTGAACAGAAACACCCTCAATCTGTAATATATAAGCACAGATAAATATTTTAACCCTTTTGATACTTGCGCCTCTCTAGCATCCAAGGGTTTATGTAAGGACCAGTAAAAGGGATAAAGTGGTAAATAAACAGACCAAATTAGTATATAAACTGGTAAGTTAACCAGCCAACATAAACCATTAGCGCATGCATGTCAAACTCCTATACAGTCTAGGGTTGCATGCTCAACAACTTCCTCCAAGGAGGACCACAATATTGGTTTCTAGGGTTCACTTGTGTGTGTATGTGTCTATATATAGATATGGGCAGGCCACATATCCGGAAGATTAGACAGTAGTTATATATCTACCATCAGGCCTTCTTGATATGTGGCCTACCCATATCTATATTTATATTCAAAATAAAGTCCCATTAGCACAGTATATAAATCCTTATTCAAGTATCTTAGGGAAAATAAAGGCAAGGTGAATTAGTGCATAAAACATCTAAAATTAAGAAGTGAAACAATCATCATATACAAAGCGTCCACAGTTTATTTACATATAGACAGTAGGGTGGTCATGTATCATCCCCACCATTATGTATATGCAAATATAACTTGTTCAACATAATTGTGGGTTTGTTACATGGACACTTCTCAGACAGTCACTTCATCCTTCTGAATAAAAGAAAAAAATCCCATTGATCTAAATTGAGTTTTTAAATGCTGGGTTACAGGGCACTTAAAGTTTCAGTCTGCGGATGGCCTCACACTGGCGGCCCACTGGCCACACATTTTCAGTCCTCATATTTGACATGTCTGCATTAGAGGGGTTCCAGTACAGAGGTATTGAGACTGTGTGTTTGACACACCATGAGCTCAGAATGTTGGTGTGGCTAGTACTGCTAAGGCACCATTAGAGGTTATTATATATATATATATATATATATATATATATATATAATATCTAAGGTCTGTCACTCAAATATCAGATCTGTGCACATTATAAAGCTATAAAAAGGAATTGCTCCCTTTACTATTTTAATAAACACATATATACTGGATAGTGAGGGAGAAATTCCTTTTTATTGCTTTTTTTATTAATGGTCTTTTTGTCATTTTTGTAATTGCCCATGAGTCTGACCTTATATATATATATATAACACCGAAGGTGATCACTCCGAAACAAAAAAGAAATGAGTGTAATCTGCCCGTGTGCGTCTTGAAAATTAACGTATACGAGAAAAGTAAATGGTGAAACCACGATATACAAGAGCACTCACAGGTCTTTTTAAAGAGAGAAAATTTATTAGGTTGTTTAAAAATCAATGTTTCGGCTCCACCATAGAGCCATCAAGGAGAAAGGCTCTATGTTGGAGCCGAAACATTCCTTAATAAACAGCCTAATAAATTTCATTTTTTTAATCTCTTTAAAAAGGCCTGTGAGTGCTTTTGTATATGGTGGTTTCACCAATTACTTTTCGTGTGTGTGTGTATGTATATATGTATGTATATATATATGTATGTATATATATATATATATATATATATATATATATAAGGTTTTTTTGGACTGTGTGAGTGGGAGACTGGGTTGGTCTGCACTGGGAGATCTTTTCTTTTCTGTCCTTCTTATTTTTGCCCCACCTATACATGTTTCACCATTAGAGGTCATCTTATCTGCATCATGAGAAATCTGAGCCTGATTATATCCTGTCATTTAATCAATGATTGAATAGAAGTTATGATGGGGAATACTAATTAATTTGCTGCTTAAGAAACTGATCTAACTCTTGTCAGTGTAGAACTAGCACCTATAACAACAATATAATTCAAAATCAACTATATTTAAAGGAATAGTAACACTTAAAATGTAAAAAAATATATAGTAGTGTTTATCATCCTGAGTAAAACAAGGTTACTATATGTGATGTATTTTTAAGCAGTATCTATATAAAAAAATGCTCAGTGCATTTTCAAAACGTTTATTTCAAATTAATACTTGTGTCCAGCTAGCAAGTCCTTTCATTTCTTTTCAAAGAACGTAGTGTCTGGATAATTCTCCTCCCCTTCATCTGGAGTATGAAAGTATGGAGTATTTATCATCTTTCTTGAATTGTTTATACCGTTCGTGTTTAGAAATGAATATGTGTATTTGGTCTATCCCTATATATTGTGGTGGGGGATTGATATAAAGTTTGGTACACTGTAACTGGTGCAGTTTGTGGTGTACATATTGTGGGGGTTATCTTTTATATTATCTAGTTAAGAAGTGTGTGGAATTACCCCATTTGACTTAAATATGTATTTAACATCTGTTGTGTGATAGGTGATGTGCTGGCTCTTTTTTTTTTTTAATAATTTGAGATATTTTCATTTATTTGACAATTTATGGATATTGGACAGTACTGGCTGGCATGCTCTTTCTCCCACTTGCTATTCCCAGCCAGCCAGATGCTAACATTTCACACTGTTCTCCTCCTACCTGCCATTCCCTGCCAGCCAGGTACTAACATCCCACACTGTTCTCCTGCTACCTGCCATTCCCTGCCAGCCAGGTACTAACATCCCACACTGTTCTCCTGCTACCTGCCATTCCCTGTTGAACAGATACTAACATTCCACACTGCTTTCCTTAACTCCTGCCACTACCTCTCAGCCAGAAGGTAACATCACATGCTGTTCCTTCAAATTTTGTTCTGTGTTCTGTCTGTGATCATCATTTGGATGTTTAAAAGAAGAAACGTGCTGAAGGAAGGAGAAACCAGCTGAATTTAGAGGCACTGGAGAAATTATGATAACTGAAAATATCAAAAACTGTGCATGTTTAAGGTTTGTGAGGCCACTCTGGAGTCTCAGGGATAAGCTCCACAAAGCTGTATTTGTTGAGAAAAATATTTTCTCTAAACTGCAGTAAAGCAATCTCTGTATAATGCTAACCGGATCTTGATGTAACAATAGAAGCCATTCGCAGCACATCGAAGGGCAGTGTGAACACGCTCCCTGGGGCAGCTGGGAGGGAGGTGGGAGGAGAATTAGGAAGTCAAGAAGAGCTGTGCCGGGGATTCAGAGTGCTGCATTACACTGACTGGCACAGCTTGAAGATTAAATATCTTTAAAAGTATATAAGTGAAAAAAAACACACACAGTTCCTAAAACTACTTTAATAACTAAACCTATGCTAAAGACTTTTTAAGAGATGACAGTTCCCCTTTAAATGAAGGCTACATCTCCCTCATTCTGAAAATGGTGGAGCTCCATGGGCAGTGTGTGGGTGAGGACCAGATTAATGTTCTGAATGAAGAACTGAAAAGGGTAGAAGAGAGAAATGTGTATAAAAGTATTATTAAACCAAACTGTCGTAGAGCGAGAGAGAGAGAGACTGGGATCAGTAACTCTCTAACATGGTTCATTCTACAGTTAAAAGCAAACTTACTGAATTTCTATCTCTTTAAATAGACAAGATAATGGGCAAACTAGATGGGACAATTTTTTCTTATCTCCCTTCAAATTCCATCTTGCTCAGATGTAAGTAGCAATGATCTGCTATGTAGAACCTTGGCTAGTTCTTGAATTAACCTTGTCCCCCTTTGAAAAAAAATCTGGTTGTATTTTGTCTTATAGACTATGCCGATGTCTTACTGACAGCCAGAGAAACTCGTTTTCAATTCTTCTTTCCTTCGTCCAATTGGTATTTTTCTATTTCCATGATACAGCATTTTTTTTTATCTAGACACAGATTGTCGTTCTTCTTTGTGAAAGGAGATTTAATTACAGAGAGAGTGAGCTGCATCCATCATTTCCAGTTCACAGCCTATCCAGAGTCCTTCCTATTACTTAGGAGACAGTGTCACATTGCATTTCAAGTCCTTTTGTGCTGGACTTTATTCACGTACTGTAATAGTCCTTGGTGATAAGATTGTGTAATGAATGTGCAGCGGCAATCTAAGGCCAGTGGTATTAGGATTTGCCTTTATCCAGTGCCAGAGGGTTCAGCAAAAGCTGAACGTGTGTATTTTTTAAAGGAACATAGACCCATATTTCTAAAAGCAAATTGGAGTTTTTCTGCAGAAATCCAGCTGCACCATTGGGAACACATACAAATCCCTGTTAAATGAAATTGGGCTTTTAACCCTTTGTGTGCCAGAGTGGTGCGGAATGCATTGCAACGCAATGCATTCCGTACCACTCTGGCACTCAAAGGGTTAACCCCTTGGACGCTAAAGAATGCATTGGAGACCTCTCTCTGGCATTCAAGAAGTTAACCCTTTCGGTGCAAAGAAATGAGTTGCGTACCCCGCTGGGACTGAAAGGGTTAAAGCAGCTCTAATCAAGTGTATGGGCATTTAGAGATCTTTATATGTCCCCTATGGTGCAGTTGGTTTACTCCAGAATAACTCCAGTTTGCTTTTAGAAATATGGGTCATAGGGACTTCTATGCAAAAAGTTAAATATAAGCAATTCTGGAGCAAACCAACTGCTCTGTAGGGGGAAATAAAAATAAATCCTATAGATGTAAAATACCCCTTCTTTCCTCTTGAATGCTAAAGGGGTCCATTGGATTGTGGACACCACAATAACACACCTCACAAGTGTCCTCCCTCTCTGGGCCGTATGTTCAAAGAAGTAGCGAAATAGCTTTTGTCATTTTTAAGGACATTTTATTGTACGTTGTAATAGTCTTCATATATATTTACAAAGAATGTCGTTTGTTATAGAAAATATATTGTTTTTTCTTTGAAATACGATTTCTGATTGGAAGTGTCATAAAACGTTTTCCAGATTCATATTTGCAATGCATTGCGTACCCCTCTGTTACTCAAAGGGTTCAACTGCTCTGCTTATCTTCTGTTCAGAGATGTAGTATTGCATGCAGTAGCCACCTGTATTATTGCTCTGGGTATTGCTAGTTGAGTCTGTTAGTAGCACAAATGCTCTCACAGGGAGGGACCAACTGGAGAAGCCCCCCCCCCCCCATTGCTTTAGTTTAACCATTCCCTGCAAGGACCTGTTCTCTCTGTTCTACTCCCCTCCAAACCCAGTACTCCTATCATCCTTAGTCAGCCAGTATCTGCCTGAGGTTGATGGAAGTTGAAGTTCAGCAGCTGGGAATCTTCAAGTTCCCACCCCTGCTGTTCTCATAACTACATTCAAAGGGTTAGTAAGACTTGTAAAAAAGTGCATCTCCGAGTCTTCTTTATACTATTTGTCCCATGTAGCGCTGTATTTCAATAATATCAGCCTTGTAGTTCAAACACAGTTGAATGAGAAAGGATGCCCCTTTTAGCCTCCACCCATCAGTTGTGGAATTTGGTCCTGAGACAGAACAAATCTCAGCATGGGACAGTCTTCATGTAGTAAATATAAGGAAAACCCTGCAACCCTTGACGAAGGAGGGCAGGATTTTCCTTATGCTTACAGAAGATTGGTCCTTGCTGAGCTCCAACCGGATTGGCTTGGAGAGGCCGAGTGCCAAAGGGGAAAGGGTCGGGAGGGAGATCCTTTCTGGTTCAAGTGCAGTTGAACTACAAACCTGATAGTATGTGGGACAAATAGTATAAAGACAACTCTGAGCTGCATTTTTATACAAGTATTACTATCCCTTTTATAAGCTCTGCAGTTTGCTCACTTAGATTTCCAAAAGGTGTGAAGACATCCCAAAGCAATTGCTCAGTTGTTACAGATACATTTATGTATAAGAGTCGGTTATATTTTAGCAATAATGGGGGGGATTTATAAAAGTGGAGTTAAGCAAAAAGAAGCATCTTCAATAGTTATAAAAGTAAGAACGCCAGTTTAGGAGCGCTCTACGCCATGTATTACATTTGAAAAAAAGTGATGTTTGTGAAAAATTGCACAGTGAATTTATAAAGAAATGTCGCTATTTGTGACAATTCTGTGTCAGTATTTTCACCAGAATCCTAAACCCAGGTATATGTTGTCCTTAAAGGGTTAGTAATACTTAAGGTGTAAAAAAAATATATTGTGTAGGGTTTATGTCCCTGAATAAATCAAGGTTACTCCCACTAATGAGAGAGATTTTTTTTAAATATTATAACAACTCAAACTTGAATTTTTTAGATGCAATATAACAGTGGCATGAAAATTTACAGTGGCGCTGTTGTTACACCATCCTATGGAGTTTTTTGGTAGAAGGACCAAAGTAGGACCAAAGTAGTCCATAGGATGGTGTAGCAACAGCGCCACTGTAAATTTTCAGGCCGCTGTGATATTGCACCTAAAAAATTCAAGTTTGAGCTATTATAATTTTTTAATAAAATATCTCTCAGCAGTGGGAGTACTCTTGTTTTACTCAGGGGGATAAACGCTACAACATATTTTTTTTTCCATTTTAAGTATTACTATCCCTTTAAGCATTCCAGGGGTTAACATCAGAGTACTAACACCATATTTATATAAATGGGTTACATCACTTATAACTCAGCCCTGACTTTATCTCCAGTTGCCATGACTTAAGGATGGTTCCTTAAAAACATGCTACGAATGTTTTTTTGTTTTTTTGTTTTTTTTTGTTTTTTTTTAAATAAATCTCCTTCATTGTTCCTTAAAGCAGAATTTTCACTGATCACAGTGTTTTCACGGTTTCCTATTTAATTGCCTTAAATCAGGGGTAGAAAGTTGATGAACCTCCCATCTTCCCCATTCAGCCAATGTAACACTCAAAGACTGTCTAGAAATTTTTATTTGCCTTGTTGTCTTGGGGGGGGGGTAACTTTTTGAATGATCATACTCCGCAGAAGGGATACTATTCAGTTGCTTCAAGTAGGATTTCGGCAAAATAGAACCATGGGTCTTATGTTTAAAATCAAAATAGATCAGATCCCTAATCTCTAATTGAAATGGGGTTTTAAACCCCTTGAATACTTTAGAGGTCTCCAACGCAGTGGGGATCTCTGGCAGCTGGAGTGAGTGAGCATTGCTTTGCAATGCTTTGCTCCCCTCTGGATCCAGTAGCGAGGATCAGAACAGAGGTGAGCAGGGGGAAAGATGTGTGAGTGGTGGAGGTAGGGTACCAGGAGTGGGAGCATGTAGTGAAAGGGAGGAGCCATTGGAATGTGAGCAAGTTCCTGTAGGGAATGCTTTGACAATTGCAAATGGGGGCTTCATCCTCCTTGTATTTTTGCAAAGCATTCACTGTCTCTGCGGCTATTTGTGTCAGTTTTGTGCCCCTATATGCATACCCTGGAAAGGGGTCATGTGCTATGATCAGGGTGATGTAAATGACACAGTTCATTTAGTAAAGGGAGTGGGATGTAATTGGGTGGGTAGGGCTTATCAACCTTCTGTGGGTGGGAAGGAGAAGTGGGTGGGAAGTAGGCAGGACAGGATGGGAAGGAGGAGATGTGAGCAGAGTTTCCCAAGAAACTCACCACCACCGGAGAATCAGTCTCTATCCCCGGAGACCCAGTAATTAACTCTAAAATCTCCTTGCCAGATCTGGAGAGTTCCCAAGTATGTATTTATGCCACCTCGTAGACAATTCACAGTTTGTCTGTAAGGCAGCTTATACGGGAATATATGTGCATCTAGTCGCTTATGTCATCATGACACATGGACAGTGACATTAAATGGATGTTACCTTGTTCTGGAGGAATTTATTAAGTGCACATTGTCTGTCTAATAGTTTAACCTTTTGAGTGCCAGAGGTGCACAGAAAGCATTGCTTTGCAATGCGTTGGCTACCCCTCTGGGACTCAAAGGGTTACATTTTCTGATTTCTAAAGAGTAGGATTAACCATGACACTGTCATATACTGGATATATAGGATCGGTCCATTGTCATGAAGCTGGGACTTAATGCTGTTTTGTTTATGCACTACCTGTAGACACTTGTTTTTATTTAATTCTCCTTTTCTTTGCCATTTTATTTGTATATAGAGTTTGGTCTGTATACTGGTGTTGCTTGCCTTCAGGTTGCAGCAATGTTACAAATACTGGGGTGTGGTTTAGTCGCGTTCGGGTACCAGTTGCTAGATTGCTCATTAGAGCTGTGATGTCACTCTCCAAGACCCCTTGAGTGCCAGAGAGGTATCCAAAGCATTGCTTTGTAATATGTTGGATACCGCCGTGACACACAAAGGCTTAAAGGGGAACTACCACCCAGTAAAAACTGTATGTTAATTAAGTCTTCATCTGGCAACTAGCTGCTTAGTAGCGCTAGTCGCCAGAAATATTACCTGGTTTCAAAGATTTTCTACTTATTCGGAGGCTGACAGTAGCAGGAAGCACGGACATCTTGCCATAGTGATGTCCGTGCGCCTGCGCTGTCAGTCCCTTGTGGAGCCGGATGAAGACTTAATTAACATACAGATTTTGCAGGGTGGTAGTTCCCCTTTAAATTGCATTAGAAGTCAGACCTCATGGTGGAGTATCAGGACCCCTCCTGATGCCCCCCCCCCCTCCAGCTACTGATCTCCCAGCCGATTGGGCTGGGAGGTCAACAGTGGCAACACAGGGAAACAGGAGCCCCCCTCCTTCCATTTTACCCAGAATTTCTATTGAGTCATAGTTTGATACGTTGTTCTAAGCAACAAAATGGGATGTTGCTGTTTTTACAGAGAAACTGTTTTGATACATTTTTCTGAGAATCAACTGAAAACATTTTTTCATACATGGTCTTCTTGAGCATATTACCAAGTGACAGAAATAGGAAAACCTTGCATTTTCAATTTTACACTTGTAGAACTGGAAAAATACTGATTATTTGACATATAGTAGAACATACAGGCTCTTCATTTTCTGTGTAGTCACACCTTCACATTGCCAGGGTCATCTGAATAGATAAGCTTGAAAGTGGACACATTTAAGGGATTGTACTGTGAATTAACCCATTGAGTGCCAAAGGGGCACGCAACGCATTGCAAAGCAATGAGTTCTGTACCCACCTCCATAGGATGGTGTAGCAACAGCGCCACTGTACAATTTCAGGCCACAGTGATACTGCACCTAAATAAATTCAACATTGAGCTGTAATAACTTTTGAATAAAACACCTTTCAGCAGTGTGACTACCCTTGTTTTACTCAGGGGGATAAACCCTACAACATTTTTTTACATTATAAGTATTACTATCCCTTCAAGAAATTAATCTTTATATTTTGGGAGCACTGTGTGGCAGTTTATGCAAATGTCCTGCCCATTATGCTAATTAGTTCCGTTTGAGGTCAAAGTTATCAGTCCCAGCGCTATTAGAAATTGCAGTGTGTGAGTTCTGTCCAGATTCATTAATTACATAGCTTGTGGTAATATTGGCCCAGTGCATAAACTAATTAGTATCAAGTGCCATAGTGTGACCTCAGCAAATAAAGGTTAAATTCTAAAAAAAAAATAAAAAAATGGCTAATACAGCATGTAAGCAGTTTTGAATCATCTTTAAGATTAACCAGTATTAAGGTCACAGGTCTAGTCTACTCCTTTCCGGTTCTTAAAGGGGTAGTAAGACTTAATATGTAAAATATATATATTTTCATGTTACGTATTAGTATCCCTTTAAAGGGGAGTAATCCATCGGAGAGTAACTTACATTTACGTGTACATTAGACAGATGTAATATTTAAAAATGCTTGTAGAGAATCGGGTAACTTTAAAAAAATCCAGCTACTTTCATTAGTCTGTGCAGGCATTTAATATTTGACAGAAAAAAAATGACCAAGCTAAAAACTGCGGAGGTAAATGTCTGCTGCACAGGTCATCATCACTCCTGCATCAGTCTATCATAAGTTGTCACCGGCTGAAACATTATCACAGATTGGTTATTATGCATAGGGGCGTGGCTTAAGGTCAGTAGGTCCAATTTTTCTACAAAGATGGTGGCTTCCTCAGTTTGTCTGCGTGGTCCAGTTTTAGATGCAGTAGCATTATTTAAAGGATATTTATTTAAATACCCCTCTGGCACTCAAAGGATTAAACCATCCAATCCGTGTGGCAAGTGGCACCAAAACCTTAGACAACCGTGTTTATATGGGCCGAATGTTCAAAAGAAAATTGGAGGAGTTCTGAGGCAAACCATTTGCACTATAGGGAAGAAATAAACATTCCCCAAATTCCCATATATGTAAATGGAGATTTTAACCCCTTGAAAGGGATGCAATGCACTGGAAACCTCTCTAGCATTCAAGGAGTGAAAATTCTCTTTTAATTCACTGGTTATTTGTAGTGCTCCCCTACAGTGCATTGGCAACCTCTCTGGCATTGAACGGTTTAAAAGCCCAATTTAAATCAATGGGAATTTCCATTTGCTCCAGAACTCTTCATGTTTGGGTTCCTGACCACAGCCATTAGAATTCCAGTATTTGTATCAAATGATATTACACTGCTGGAATTTCCCAGTCACTGACTTGCTAATCTGCACAGTTTATTTTGAGCAGATGATAAATGTCAAGCAAACTATAAACGGTTTCCTGACAATTTATTTGTGCAATTGTATAAATGTTTAATATTTTAATTATCCTGGAGTTGTTGTCTCCGAACAACAGCTCTTATCTGTATCATGAATGATTTATTAATCTGTCTGAATTTGTTTTGTTTTTTTTCCTGTAGCAAAGAAAATTTCAGAAAATAAATGAGAATGTTACAAAAGTTTGGTGATGTAACATATATTCATAATTCATATCAGTCAACTAATCTCAAGCTAAATAAAATGTCTTTCTAAATATCAGGTAGTATTGGGTGTAATGTCATTTCCCAGTCCAGTGAACAGATCACATGTTCTGACTTTGTTTTATAGCAAGGATGGGTAATGTGATGCCCTCGATCTACTGCCAGACTACATCTCCTATCATTCCCCGCCAGCCATTGGCTGGCAGGGAATGATGGGAGTTGTAGTGTGGCTGCATGTTGCCAACTACTGTCTTATGTACTGGACTGATCAAAATGGTCTCCTTGCTTTGAGCATCTACAAGAGGTTAAAGGAATACAAACCATAAAGGGCATAAATAGCAAGTATAAATATCTGTCATGGTTTTCCGGCAAAGAAGGATAGACATGAATATAAAATATAAATCCACCTTTATTTAATAAGTACAGTAATAATAATGTAGCCCACACAGAACCCCAGACAAATGTAAATAGGACTCAAGGTCCCTCCGGCGCTGCACACTGTGCTATGCACTGCACTACTTCAGGGAAGTGGCTCAAGTGGGACAACAGAAGAATGATAGAATATATGAAAGTCACCACTTGGTCTGCAAATGGAAGCAACAGAGATCAAGAGCAGACCAGAGCCAGGAGGCACAGAGATTACAGGTCAGATAAGCAGGTAGTAGTGCAGGGAGCAAGCAGGCAGCCAGAGTCACAGGTCAGACAAGCCGGGACTACACGGAGCAAGAGTAACCAGGCCACTGGTCAGGTAACCGAAGATTATGCTGAGCGAGTAGGAGCCAGGGCCACTGGTCAAGCAAACTGAGGACTACAAGGAGCGATAGTAACCAGGCCCTCAGGAAAGGCAACTGGAGGCTACAATGAGAGGGTAGTAGTCAGGGCCACTGGTCAGGCAAGCTGGGGTCATACACAGAGTGTGTAGTCAGCCAAAGCCACAGGACAGAATTGATGTGGGTAGTCAGACAAGCCAGGGTCATACACGGAGTGGATTCTCAGATAAGCATAGGTCACAATGGAGCTCAAGAGTAACTAACAGGAACACCACGTAAGGGCAATGACTCCCAGGCCCAGGGAGGTTTATAAAGGAGCAGGAGAAGGCGGGACCCAATTAGGCCACACAGAATAGGCCCATAAACAGGCATCCTAACCAGTGCCTGTTTCATGATGAAGCAATGCAGAGGTGGCCGCAACTATGCCGGCCGACACAGCACAGAGGAAGGAAGCACAGGATAACTAGGCCTCTAAGGTAGACTGTGATAATATCGGAAAAAGGAAGACTAAAAATAGACTTCCTTTTTCCGACCTTTATACTTGCCATTACGATTAGAAATCGTGTGTCCCCTATATATATTTTTGTAGGGCTCCTCCTGGTACCTTGGCTTCAGCGGTCACTCCTGATTCCTTTGATCTGTTGTTTTCTTAAGAGTGGTTGTATTCTATTTGGAGTAATAGCAGCCGGACTGGCACTGTGGAGAGTGGATTTTGAGAAAAAAAGAGACATTTAAAGAGACAATAGGAGTAAGATTAAAGAAGGTGAAGATGCTAAAAAATAAAATGTATAGGCAATCTGAGTTTACATATTATGCCTTGTAAATTCACAATTAAGAGTTAGTATTCCTTTAAAGGAGCAGTGAACATTTATTATGTAAAAACGTGTTGTAGGGGTTGTCTTGTTGAGTAAGCAAAAGCAAGGGTACTTTCTTTGATGGCACTGACTTCTTCAAAAGTTTTAATTCTAAACCAGGGGTATGCAAAATTTGATTCTTCAGCAGTTTGAGCCTACTTCTCCCGTTGGCGGGTAGGGGATGATGGGAATTGTAGGATCCAACATTTAGAGAACCAAAGGCTGCCTTCCCTTTATTAAACTGTTAGAACCCGTGCCATCTGGTGTGCAGACCGTTCTGTTGCATTCTTCAAGAGAGGTAAGCCACTGGATGTAGGTTTTCATAGAATGTGGTGGTATCAGTTCTTCCATTTCATGACATTTTGATATATAACAACTTTTGAATCAAGCATCACCCACTTGCACTTGTTCTACTCAGATGGAAAAACCTTCCAACATTTGTTTTGGTTTCTTCTTTATTTTAATAAGAAAATGTTATGGATATTTTAAAAGGAAATGGGATTATTATATACATGCAAATACCTGTACTACAATTTATCACCTGTAAACATTTCTGTCTGGTAGCTGAGGGCTAAAATCTCATCTTAGCTATCTCTTTGGAGGTATCTATACATCCTTTTTGTGCTTAGGAGCTTATTAGCACTGAATTCTTGAATAGCATTTCAGAAGTGATAATGCAGTATTGTCAATAAAATGACAGACAGATGAGTGAAGCACCGGAAAGCAGCATACAGCAACTTAAAGGGTTAAGCTGCTCAGTAAGATGGCTGCAAGCCAGGTTATGGAAAAATTATTGTGGTCATTCATTGTTTTGAAAATTATTAAATGGCAGGTGAACACTGAGGTCCCCTCCAGAGACCTTTGCTGAGAGAGGTTGAAGCCTGAACTGAAACATCGACCCACTATTAAACAGTTTAGTGAACCGTGATTACCTGCAATACTGTATTCTGCTTAGCACTGTGACAGTCCCATGATCTTTATATCCCCCCCCCCCTTCCATATTCTTATTTCCACACTACAAAGGTTACAGGACAATTTGCTGCTTTTGTTGAGCAAGGAATTCAACAATGAGGACATTTTGCCCGGAGGCTGCTAAAAATAGGTTTATCATCTCGAAGACTACAGGAAATAAGGGTTCCAATGAGTGACAGGACTCATTACATAAATAGGTCTGTCTCTGTTTGTGTGTTAGAGCATGTGCCTTTGTGTGGTGCTTATTACCGCAGACTAGATATGAAAGATGTTTTAGAGGCTTTTATTTTTTTTTTTACAGAGTTCATATCTGATTAGAGTCAGATGAAGACTCAATAGAAAAAGGCCAATGCTGGAATAGTAGAAAATGTCAGACCAATGTGCCTGGCACCTGTTGTTGTAACCTTGCCAACAAGGACAGTGATGTAGTAATGAGTTTAGATCTGCCAATTTCTAACAGCATGAGATTTTTTCTTTTCTTTTTTTTTTCTTTTTCTTAACTACAGCATGATGTCACTTGATGATTAAAAGCAGCATTTTAAGCATTTGCCTTCAGGATATAAACTGCCCTCCTTTTTTAATATATTAAAGGATTTTCATTGTAATATATTTTTTTTCTCCCCACCAATGACACATGCCATCTTTCAAAGACATATAAGGAGATGCAATGATATAAATATTTTTTTAACCCAGGATTAGTCAGCTGCTTGGTTAGTGGAGAGAACCCAATGTGTTTCAACCGGGGATTCCCCGGCGCTAAATCTAGAACAATCTAATGAAATGGTTCGCAAACTGTGTTCCATGGAACCCTGGGATTCCATGAAGAAGTACAAGGAGTTCCACAAACACATTTGTGGCATAAGACTTCCAACAGTGTATGAGTGATTCTCTGATTACTAGTGACAGTGGAACAAGAATAGACTGACAGTATTTACGTGGTTCTGTGATTATTAGTAGAACAAGGATTGGGTGTCAGACAATGTATTTGTGACAGTGACAGTGGAAGAAGTATAGTATTTGTGTGCTTTTTTTGGCTATTAGTAGAACAAAGCTGGGGTGTGGGTTTGTGTGGTTCTGTGACTACCAGTTTAACAAGGTTTGGCTGACAGACAATATGTGCATGGTTCTGTGACTATCAGTGGACAGGTGAAGAAGGTTGGGGAGTCAGACAATGTATGTGTCGTTCTGTAACTACCAGTGGACAATTGAACAAGATTGTGGAGTCAGACAATGTATGTGTAGTTCTGTGACTACCAGTGGACAACTGAACAAGTTTGGGGTGTTAGACAATGTATGTGCGGTTCTGTAACTATCAGTGGACAGTTGCACAAAGTTGGGGTGTGGGTTTATAGGCTGTTCTGTGACTACCAGTGGACAGTTGAAGAAGGTTGGGGTGTTAGACAATATATGTGTGGTTCTGTAACTATCAGTGGACGGTTGAACAAGGTTGGAGTTTGGGTTTATGGGCTGTTCTGTGACTACCAGTGGACAACTGAACAAGTTTGGGGTGTTAGACAATGTATGTGTGGTTCTGTAACTATCAGTGGACAGTTGAAAAAAAGGTTGGGGTTTTCGACAATGTATGTGTGGTTCTGTAACTACCAGTGGACAGTAGAACAAGGTTGGGGTGTTAGACAGTGAATGTGTGGTTCTGTAACTACCAGTGGACAGTTGGACAAGGTTGGGTGTTATTCTGTAACCACTAGTGGACAGTTGAACAAGGTTGGGGTGTTAGACAATGTACTTGTGGTTCTGTGACTACCAGTGGAAAATGTAAAGTTTTCCATACAATACAGTTTTATATAAATTAGATTTATCTTGTAACCACGCCCTAGCTTCTTCCTTTAAAAAAAGTATATAAGTTGATGATAACATTTTGTAGCAATAGTTATTGAACTGGCTACCAGTACAAACTTGCATTCTGATACATTTCAAACTGATAACTATGTTAAACCCTTGATTGCTAGAGAGGACCAGAGAGAAGAATATTACAATAGTCCATGTGGGATGGGATGAGTGCTTGTAATGCTTGTACAAGAATTTTGGCTCTGGAGGAACAGAGAAGGAGCGCATTTTGGTTATGTTACACAAAAGAAAGTGGCAGGATTTGACAATAACAGTAATATGAGGAGAGAATGAGAGGGTAGCATCAATTATCACCCCTAGGCACTGTGCTTCCGATACAGGATTTATGGTAGTGCCATTTACTGTTACCTGGATGGGCACTTCTGGGCCAGGTCTAGGCAGAATGAGGAGTAGCTCCCGCCTGAAGTAGCCAAGGGGCAATCTGTGACTGTAGATTGAACATCAGGAGTAATTTGAGATGTAGATAAGTAAAGCTGGGTGTTGTCTGTATAGAGGTGATATTTGAGTCCGAATGAGTTGATAAGTTCACCAAGTGTTATTGTATATAGAGAGAACAGAAGTGATTTTAGAACAGAGCCTTGGTGGCAATGGAGGCACTGAAGGATTGGTTAGTTAGATAAGAAGACAGTATCACGGTGCCCCGTGATTGCCTGTGGCTGCATATTGCCCTGAAGTGACATTGTTTACTTCCTAGCTGTCGCTCTAGCTGAGTTGCTATTCTTATAGGGCACCACCCTGATGAGGTCATTGCTCCACCTACCTGTCAGGGTTTTTAAACCTCAGCCTGTGTAATTTACAGTGCCCTTTCGTGGTGTACCTGAGCTTATTGCTGTGTTGGTGCATTACCGTTCCTGTGTATTACCTGGCTACGTCTGACTACCCGTTCCGGTTCTGACTTCTGGCTCGTCTGACTACCCGTTCCAGTTACGACCATTGGCGACGTCTGGCTATCCGATACGGTTTTGACCTTTGGCTGCCTCCTGGTTTACTCTCTGTTGTTGCGCTCCATAACCATTCCGTTCATCGGTTTGGTTCCCATGCTGCCCTGTGTCTTCCACTCTGCGCTCACTTCCATTAAGCGGCGCTTGTCGGTCACTCCGTGTGTCTGACCTCCCGTGGCCGTACCAGTTTGTGCTGTCTAGCCTATCCTCCATCTGGCTACCACCTGGTGTATTCCCTGTCGGGATACTAGTCTACTCCATATATTTGCCGACTCTGTGTATGGGAGTGCTCTGCACTGCCCTCACATCCACCGTGTAGTCTCAGGGCCATTCTGTTTCTGACCACCTGTCCTGTGAAGGGTGAGGAAAGTGCCTACACTGTTCCTCTCTGGTCTCATGAAGGTGTGCCATCCTATCCGGGTACGGGAGTGCTCTGCACTGTTCCCACATCTACCGTGTAGTCCAAGGGCCATTCCGTTTCTGACCACCTGTCCTGTGAAGGGTGAGGAAAGTGCCTACACTGTTCCTCTCTGGTCTCGTGAAGGTTTTCCACTATCTACTGCTACTTGTGTCATTACCATAACTACTGTGTGTCATTTATTGCCATCTGCCTGTTGCCTTATCTCCTGCCTTTCATTGTATTTAATAAAGTTTTATATTAAGTTCATCTGTACTTGTTAGTGTGTTTAATTCCTAGTCACTCCATGACAGACAGCCATTTCATGGCTGAGTTACTGATTCCAAAGGAGTAAAGAATTTGGAGGAGGAGAGCATGATCAACAGTGTCAAAAGCAGCTGTGGGATCAAGTAGGATGGGTATTGAATAGTGACCTTGCGATTTGAAAATGTGTAGATCATTGACAACTCTTGTGAGAGCAGTTTATGTCGCATGAGCTGTGTGAAATCCAGATTGTAATGGATTGTGTACATTAAGGAAGTCAAGCAGGAGGTAGTAGTCTAGGTGTTCTAAAAGCTCAGAGGCAAAAGGCAGGAGATAAACTGCCCAATAGCTAGGTGGTGTGGTGCTGTTAGGGCAATTGTTCTTCAGGATGTTTGAAGTAATCAGGAAAAGTAGCAGAGGGAAAGGAGGAATTAAATATCTGTAATAGTACGGGTATTAGTGTGGACTAGATGGACTGGATGAGGAGAAGGTAAGTGGATCAAGTGCATATGTAGTGGAGTGAGAAGATGATAGTAGGTTAGTCAGTTCCTCCTCCTCCGGGATTGGTGAGAAAGAGTTCAGCATGACAGGAGAGGATATTTACAAGGGAGGTGTCATCTTTTAGGGCTGTTTCAGATGGGTGAAAGAATTGTCACAGTCCCCTGCACTGTGTCTGTATTTCACTCATCTCTCTCCTGTGTTCCATCACCAATCCTGAACACAGGAGTGTCATTTATTGTAACTGGCCTCTGGAGGGTGCAGTGAGCATTGCAACATCCAACTCAACTCTTAAGCAAGGTCTTCAGGCGGCCCCATAGACGTCACAACAGACCTTGCTTACAGCAACTTTACTGCATTCCTTTCTTGGAGCAGGGGTGGAGATAAATGGCCATAGCAGCGCTGTTGCACTACAGCTCCCATAGTCCAATAACAGTGAAGGGCCTCAAATTGAGTACTCCCTGGCATAGAGAGTAAACATTAACATTATTGGCTCCAGTGAATAATTACAATAGTTAAGCTTAATTGACTTCTCCAGATGCCCATTAAAATAGTTAAATCAGCAGGAGGAGAAAAGGAATGATTCCTGTTTGTTGTTATTGATCCTGTCCAGAGCACGTAGATCCAAATTGTTACAACTGCACACTGGTGCTTCTGCTTTTCTTTATTCCAACAAAATACAGTTGATTGCAACATAGAATTTGGTAGCAGATAAGAATCAGTTCTCCCATCTACTTTACCCTCTTCTCAAGCTTCTTAAAGTGAAATTGTAGCTATAGGAATAAGTGACTCTAATGTGGACCCTATACTTATAAGGAGTCCATAATAATTCTAACGTAAACCAACTGTATCATAGGGGAATACCTGTAGTTGCCTTTTTACTGAGCCCCATTTTGTCTGCCTTTTAGTTTAAGCATATTCTCAGCAATTGGAAATAATGCGAATGAGTTAAAGCGGAATTTTCCCTAAGCATAAGTTTGCTTTAATCCATTTATTATACCGACTAGTTGAAGAGCCTGTTAGAGGGGCCACAGTGCCACTGCCAGCTGGTCACGGGCAGTCTCTACTGCGCATGACTTCGTCGTTACACACGTTATAGTCAATTATTATATAGGATTGTAAATGTGCTGGGTTTAGCTTTTCTCTTGACGTCTTCTCATTCTGAGCGGCACAATTTGTGCCGATGAGAATACAGGAGAGATCCTCCTCCTTGCTGGTCTGTCAGTAAGCTGGAGAACTCTCATTGGTAGAGATTGATAACTAGCCAATGAGAGTACTCCAGCTTACTGACAGACCAGCGGGGAGGAGGATCTCCTGTATTCTCATCAGCAAGATGGTGCCGATCACAATGAGGAGAAGAGGGAAAAAGTTAACCCTCAAACTTCATTTCTATCGCGTTTGTTTTAAAAAAACAAAACCCAGCACAGTTACAATCTGTATAATAATTGGATTAAAGCAAACTTGTGCTTAGGTGAAAGTTCCGCTTTAATCCATAGAGAAAAGTCGCACCCATTGTTCTTTAGATCCATACAAATCTTTTAAAGGGATAGTAATACTTCGTTTTAACTTTATTTTATTTTGTAGGCATTAAAAAAACATGAATAATGATATAAGTCTTATCTCCCAAACCTTTATGGTTTAAGAGATATTCACAAGCAAAGTGTCCCCCTCCCGCCCCTTTTACTGATGTAACACTTTTCAGCCAGGGCAGAAGGGAGCTGCCCAGGTAGACTGCAGAGAGGGACAATCTTCAATTAAGATAACAGAAAAACCTGAAAAGCTTGTCAAGGGGGGCAGGGATTTCATTGTTTTCAAAGGAATAAGAGTGTCCCCTTCTGTTATCTGTCCAGTCTATGGACTGCATTCCACATCTGAGAAGAGATTGTTTACAGTAGGTAAAATGGGCGGGAGGGGGAAACTTTGCTTGTGAATATCTCATAAACCATAAAGGTTTGAGAGATAAGACTTATATCATTCTTCATGTTTTTTTAATGCCTACAAAATAAAATAAAGTTAAAACGAAGTATTACTATCCCTTTAATACCCTTTGAGTGCCAGAGGGTCACGCAACATATTGCTTTGCAATGCATTGTACCCCTCTGGCACTCAAAGGGTTAATACAGAGGAATGCCACTACCCAGGTATAGACATGTTTACGATCCAAACATAGTATACTGACAAACCTAACTGAGTTATGATAGACCTATTCATATGTAGGTCCCTCTGTTGAACAAATTAAGAGCCACTGATTCTATAGGTATAGTACCCTTTAATATATTTTGATGGTTTCAGCCCTAACGCCTTTCTGTTTTCTTTTATACACCATGCATCATTTTAGTAGACCACCTGTAAAGTGCCTATGGTTTATTGACCCTCTGATCGCCAGGGGCTTCTGCCATTTCTTAGACCCTGGAAGCCAAGTGGTTACATGATAAAACTACCTTAAAACAGCTGAATGACAATATAAAACTATGTATTTCCAGAAACTGAATATCCCATGTATGTGTAATTCAGGCTGGGGAGTGGGGTCAGGCAGTGTATTTGTGGGCATAAATATACACACACATGAAAAGCGGCTCCAGCAATGAACGGGTAAATCGATTCATATACATTTCACATTGTGTGCTTTATCCGCTAGATTTTCCAGCTACAACAACCTGAGATCTCTATTGCGATGTGCCAGCCTGGAAATTCTCTTCTGATCCCATATTTTTTCACCACTCAATATTGGTATGGCTGCACCAAAGCAAATCTATTAGATACTCAGCGTCATAAAAACAACTTCATCTTTATTTAAAGTCAAAGAGATTTATATTAACAGTGAGTAATGAACATCCAGACTACATATATATCGGAGTTAGGGTTGCCACCTTTTCTTAAAAAAAAAATACCGGCCATGGCATTCCCTCCATAGACTTAACATTGGACAGAAGCCAATTATTTAACGGCCTGCCGGTAACCCTAATTGGAGTTACAGACCATGAGACATCTTCATGAGCAGGTGTAGACACTCCACAGTCTGTCACTCTGCCTCTGCTCCCCTCCCTCTATCCAGCCTCCTCTGATGACGGAGGCTTTCTGCCTGTAAGCTGGATCGATATATAGCCAATGAGAGTGCTCCAGCTTACAGGCAGAAAGCCTCCATCTAGCCAATGAGAGTGCTCCAGCTTACAGGCAGAAAGCCTCCATCTAGCCAATGAGAGCGCTCCAGCTTACAGGCAGAAGCCTCCGTCTTTGGAGGAGGCTGGATAGAGGGAGGGGAGCAGAGGCAGAGTGACAGACTGCGGTTACAGAGCAGTGTTCATTCCTTCATTTTCAACCAACTACAGCTTTAAGAAAATAAATTAATAAACTTTTACACATGTTCGCTATATAATGTAACTATTCAGGCTAACTTGTATAGGGGTGATACATCCCCATTAAAAAAACAAAAAAATACACAACGATGAACCTTTACACACAAGTAATATAGTGACATGAAGTCACTAGAAGGTGAAAGTTCCCCTTTAAAGGGATAGTAATACTTCATTTTATCTTTATTTTAGTTTGTAGGCATTAAAAAACATTAAGAACGATATAAGTCTTATATCTCAAACCTTTATGGTTTGAGAGATATTCACAAACAAAGTTTCCCCTCCCGCTCCTTTTACCTAGTATAAGCCATCTCTTCTCAGATGTGGACTACAGTCCACAGACCAGAGAACAGCAGGGGGCAATATTTTTCCTGTGAGAACAATGAAAGCTCCCCCCCTTGACAAGTTTTTCAGGTTTTTCCCTTATCTTAAGTGAAGATTGTCCCTGTCTGCAGTCTACCTGGGCACCTCCCTTCTGATCTGGCTGAGCAGTGTTACATCAGTAAAAAGGGTGGGAGGGGGATACTTTGTCATTGAATTACTCTTGAACTACAACTCTGACAAAATTTAAATAGCACTCTCCAAGGTCCAAATACTATGATTAATTATAGCTGCTTTTATTATGAACCATTACTATCCCTTTAAGGACCAGAGTGGTGTGCATTGCTGACCCCTCTGGTCCTTAAAGGGTTAATGCCATAATGTTATCTAGTGCTGTTAAAAAAAAAAAAAAATAAATAAATATATATATATATATATATATATATATATATATATATATATAGCAACAATATGAGATGGCTGGCAAACAAGAAATCTCATTTTTAATGGTTAGATACCAGAGCTGCATAAACATAATTTACTTATTTTATGTGAGTATTAAAAAAGGAATCGCAACAGTCCTTATAAAACATGAACTATTAAGGCTTTTTTTTTCTAAATCCAATTCACATTTATTACAAGCTGAGTGCAAACTATAAATTGTGCTAGTCTGTGGATGTTATGTGCAAGTCAATGCAGCGAAGGCTTATAAAATGTGCACTCACAGAAATCCAGCTTCCATAAAAGAAAGACTTCATATATTTTTTGCTTTACTGCTGTAGGCAGATTCCCTTTTGGAAAGCACCTTGCAAAGAGAAAATGCTGCTATCCTTTAACAATTTTTTTTTGTCTGCAAAATTAATTTCTGGGTGTACATCAAAGTGTTTCTGTTTGATAAGCTCTGTTGCCGCAATCCCTGTTCATGATAAATAAGCTTGTGCATTATTTAATACTTCTTTCTTTCGTTCCTCTTGTGCTGCTGTGGTTAGCCACAGGAGGCAAGTTTTTGGGGAATTACATTTTTCTCTAGTACGCCTCTCATTTAGCCGCTCCAATTAGCAATGAATAAACAACGTTTGATAGTTAACAAGTACTGTGCAGAAATCATTTAGGGTCTACTCAGGTCCAGATTTTCTATGAGTCAGAATAGGCAGCTACCTAGAGTTCTACATTTTGAGTGGCGGTGCCTCAGCTGTGCTAGCCACACCCACATTCTGAATTGTGGGTGTGACCAGAGCAATCTCAGAGTCCCTGCATCTGTACCCGTTTTCTGGCTACTATATAACCCCTTGTATGGTAGAGAGAGAGAGAGAGATCTCAATGCATTGAGGAGCAATGCTTTGGAGACCTCTTGAGCAATCAAGAGGTTAAAGTTTTTTTCCTTCCTGTGTGTTATAGGCTAAGCGTATTCTCTATGCCATATATAGTCAATGGGACTGGGGGCAGGTTCATGTGAGGAGTGGGGGTGTGGCAATGGGCAGAGCCAAGGGCTTCTAGAGCATCTTGCCCAGGGCCGCCTGCAATGTAAATCCAGCCTTGCCCCTGTCCATTGTCCACTCTAAGCAGATCCAGTACTTTTTATCAGCAGCTCTCTACATTTTTTGGCAAATTGACCACTAAGAATAAGGTGATACGGTACCTTTATTCTTAGAAAATCATTGCTGCCTCTCTCTAGCATCCAAGGGGTTTATTGGACAGCTTCCCACCTTTATCTAACCGTAGTGCATCTACCACCCTTGTTAGTCCCCTGTCTATCTCCAGGGCTCTGCTCCAGGGATGTAGATAGAAGGACTTGGCCTCATTGATATGGATTCATCTCTTCTGCACCAGGGAAAACGTTAGGTGTGTCACATGCAGCTTAGGGATAGCTGGCAAATAAACATTCCAGTTGATCTAAATGGGGCTTTTATCCACTTCAATGTTGGAGATGTGTCTAGAGCATTGTGATTCATTGTGTTTTAAAGCTCTTTATCATTCAGAGGGTTAAAAGTACCAATTAAATTCATGGGAAGTGTTATCCTGCCCCCCCCCCATGGTGCAGCTGGTTTCCCCAAAGTTGCAGCTCTTGAATATGGCCCATAGTCCTCGGTTTCTGCATTCATTCCCGTGTGATACTCCACTCTACTGCTAGGGCACCAGGACATGTCTTAAACAGGTACTTTATTTAGCTGTACAAAGAGGACCTGTCCATTTAAATCAACTTGGACGAATCTGAAAACTTTTAAAACACCTCTGTGTTGTGTCTTAGCTATAGTTGCATTTATTAACCCCTTAAGGACCAAAGGGATGTGCAGTGCATTGCTTTGCAATGTGATACACACCACTTTGATCCTTAAGGGGTTAAATGTTTAAAGAGGTTTACATTTTTTTATATGCAGCGATTCACCTGTCTGACTTGCTGGCTCAGCTTGCTCAAATGATCTTCCTTGTATGGACATAGTATGTGAGTTTCTGTGTCTACCAGTGAATAGTAGAGCAAGGCTGGGGTGTCAAACAGTGTATGTGTGATTCTGTGGCTACCACTCTCCCTTCCATAACAGAGTATGTGTTCTACAACTACCAATGGACAGTGCAACAAGGCTGGGGTGCCAGACAGTGGGTGTCATTCTCTGGCTATGTTTGAACAGTAGAACAAGGCTGGTATCTAAGAGTGTATGTTTAATTCTGTGGCTACCAGTGGAACAAGTCTGTGGTGACAGAGTTCATATTTGTGTTTCTGTGGTTATCAGTGGACAGTGGAGCAAGGCTGGGGTGCCAGACAGTGTGTGTCATTCTCTGGCTATGTTTGAACAGTAGAACAAGGCTGGTATCTAAGAGTGTATGTGTAATTCTTTTTCTATTTGTGTTTCTGTGGTTATCAGTGGACAGTGGAACAAGGATGGGGTGTCAGCATGTGATTTTGTGATCTAGTGGACAGTGGAATAAGTCTGGGGAAGCTCACAGTTTGTGTTTTTCATTGGCTAACAGATGACTGTGTAACAAGAGTCTAGTGCTACAGTGTATGCGTGATACTTTGACTACCAGTGGGACAAGTCTGGGCGTCAGTGTATGTGTAGCTCTTTGACTACCAGTGGACAGTAGAACAAGACTGGGGTGTCAGTGTATGTGTGGTTCTGCGACTACCAGAAGACAGTGGAACAAGGCGGATGAATCAGTGTATGTGTGGTTCTGTGGCTACTATTGCTTTTTTTCCCATTCTCTCCATCCCCACCCCCCACCACTTCTCCCAAGGGAAAAGCTGTACTTCTGTTACTAGTAATCCATATTTGATTTTACTTTCATTTTACTGGTGTTCAGATAACAGATGGGTTGTCTATAGCCTGATATAAAGATGTTCATCTGACGGACTCCCTTGAATTTTCAGTGTTTAAAGTGAAATTCTTTTTCACTCTTAAAGGGATAGTAACCTTTTTATTTTGACTTTACATATCCTGCAAGAGCATAATATATAAAGTCAAATTGCCTAGAGTTTTTTCATCTTCAGCATCTTTTTTTATTGTTGTTGTTGTTTAATGAGGTCTTTAACATTGAGCTCCGAAACTTTTTGTCAGAGACTACGGAAGAAGATCTAGTGATACAATGTAAAAGGATTGTACACTCAGTGCTGCAGGGATACTGTTACCTTGTGTTCACTGTCCTGCTTTGATGGTCAACTGACCAGAAAACTCTCTGTAAACCTAAATGTCAAAGAAAATATAGCTAAAGATGAAAAAAATAATAAAAACTAAACACAATTAAAATATAATAATAATTAAAATAAAAGGTTACAGTCCCTAACCTTTAGCTGAAACATTTTTCAGTTTCACTGAAGATTATGAATAAAGACAGCACAAAGCATAGGATACCTCACTGGCACTCAAGGGTTAATGGATAATCCTCCATCAAATATGTATTGTCTGTCTCAGCCTCGGGACTCAGTCTCACTCTCTGTGACTGCAGCGTGCACTGTTCACTCTTCCAGTCCTCCCTCCTCTTCTCTATGTTCCGCGTCCACATTCCATCTACAGCCGCCTGTCACTGCTCCCAGACACTGTCACTCACATGGCAATGTGGCATGCATACCACCTCACACGCACAGACCAGCAGCCAGCCAATAAGGAGAGGAACATTGTGCACACTGCAATCACTCTCCCTTCATTGGCTGGTGGTGATGCAAGTATATTACTTTCAGTAGGCTGTGACTGAACTGGCACCACTGGAAGGCAGAATACTGACAGTGACTCTAGGCTTTGTTTCCAGGACTTTTTATAGTCCCGGTGGGGGGTGACCCGGGACGCGGGACACAGCCCTCAATTAAGGGACAGTCCCGGGCATTCCGGGACATGTGGTCACCCTATTGATAAATAGTATTTTTTTTTCTTTTTCTTTTACCAGTCCTGTTTTAAGGGCACTGGAGCTTTAAAATAGCTCTGACTAAAGTGCACCTATCACCTTAAGACAAGTTCAGTTTGTTTTTCAGATAATTAGAATCTGCCAGTATTTTGAGTCCATTTTTTTAAATACTAGGTTTTGGTATCACAATGTGGCATTTTATGCTAATTCCCCACACAATATTCTAATGAGTTATGTTCAAAGCCAAACATTCCGCTCACTGCACTGTTAGAAATGCCTCCAGTGTGTGCTCTGTCTAGAAGATTCTTTTCTAGCACAGTGTGTGGTGATATTGGCCCAGCACAGACACTAATTAGTATAAATGTTCCACCAAAAATAAATGTAAATTTTTCAAAAAATATTTTAATTACAAACAAATGGCTAGCAAAACATATTGGCAGTCCTTTCCTCTATTTAATAGTAACTAAACGTATATTAAACCTTTGACTACCAGAGAGGTATTCAACACGTTACGTTGCAATGCATTGGATACTTCTGGTTCTCAAAGGGCTAAGGAGACTGGTCCACATTAATCTTTTTTTGTAGGTTTGTTTTTCTTATTTTATTTATTATTTATTTATTTTTTTAATTTTAAGAAAAAAAAATTATAAGGTTTCTCCTAAATGAAGGCTACTCCCACAGGGAGAATGTTCATTTAAAAGTTTATTACAACATACTTTTTTTTTTTTTTTTTTAAATCAGTCTGTTAGCAACAGCGCCAACCGGTGTACAAAAGCAAAATTGTTTTTATAATGTACTCCATTGCAGGAGCTTAAGTCTTAGACTATGTACAAAATAGCCGAAGAAAACAAGAGCCACTCCTTGTGTTGAATGAGTTAAATCTATAGCCCCCACCAATGTATTCATTCATACTATGTCACTATCACATTACACATGACACACACAGACTTGTTCCTCTTATCCAATAAGTGAGCATTTGCGATCCCAGGCCTCGTTCCGATCCTCCAATTACCTGACAAAGCTTGGTATTTGAAAAGAGAGTTTTTGATGGCTTCTATGGGGGAGATGGATAAAACTGGAATTATAAAGAATGTGTCTGTAAAAGTGTCAAAGTGACATAAGTATATGTATAAACATCTAGTGACATTTTGCTAAGCGCTAACTCCAGTTAGTTGACTTTTTTGATAAGTGGAGTAGAAATGGTCTTGGCCAAACAAAAATTGTGTGCCAGTGTATTTATAAAGAAATTTGCTAATTGCGCCAAAAATTAAGCCTGTTTTAGGGATTAAATCATAACGTCAGGTAAAACCTGTTCTTATTGGAAATATATAACAAGGCTATGTGTGCGAAAATATATTCACAGGGGTGAATATTCTCACAATATTCTCAGATAGACCTATTTATAAACATGACTTTACTACTTTATAAATATGACCAGGCTTGGTGAATTTTAGCAATTCTTAAGTATACACTAAGAAGGCTTTTTATACATCACCCCCAATGTGTCTTTGCCTATTTGTATATCACTGTTTAACCCCTTAGGAACCAGATGACGTGCTATGACCATTACGGACCATCATGGTCCTTATACCCTTACTTACAGAGCTCTACCGGGAGAGCTGTAAGTAAAAACGGGGCCTAAAATTGACTACTCCATGAGCAGAGCGATCTCTCTTAGGCCCCAAAGCAGCGTGCCGGTACACGTAACAGGTCACGTGTACAGGCGCGTCGGCAAAGATCAAAGCGGTCCTTAAGGGAAGGTAACTTCCCTGGACCGTTGTTCCTTAAGGGGTTAATAAAGTGATGTTTTGAGCAACAAAATGCCTCAGTTACTTATCATTGCGCATAGTAGTTATAAAAAAGTTAAATAAAAGCAATGTCGTTTTAACAAACCATTTTTGATACTTTGAAGCCGTCTGTATTATCTTATTATTTGAGCAGCTGTTCAACTTCAAGACACTAGAACGGAGAAGGGTTAAACTCTCCGCATGCGTCAGCTATTCTATTTGCTGATCACTCCATATTATTTTAATTTACTTACATTGCTCATCTTCATATCTGGGAATTCTGTCTTATTGACTCCCCGAAGGGGACATCTGTGGTGCCACTGGGGGATATAAATTATGCGATTTGTGGAAAAAGGGATGTGGCTTAATCATGAGTGGGGCGGGGCTTAATGGATTTGGAAAAAGTAGGAGGAACAGGGTGGGGAAGGAGGAGAAGTAGGCAGGAGTTGGAGGAACAGACTTGGAAGGAGTAGAAATGAGCAGATTTTCATTAGCAACTGTCCACATCCGGAGAATCAGCCTCTGCACCAGAGACCCATTAATCAACAGCAAAATTCAGAGTCACCGGGGCAGATCCGGAGAGTTCCCATCTGTGCCCATCTTGAGTCTAGTCATAGACTATGGCTCGTCAAAGTAGTTGTTTAAAAGAGTTTAATGTAAAAAGAGCTACAATAGCTATTGAATGATAAAATGAAATGCCTCTCTGGCATTCAAAGGGTTAACTGTTTGATTACCAGAGGGGTATGCAGCTCATTACTTTGCAATGCGTTACGTACCTCTGTGGCACTCTTTTTGTTTTATTGCTGCTCTTTACACACTCAGATTTCTGAAATGCACTATATTAATTTACTACATTTTTTTTTTTTTGTCCTTAATATTTTGTTGTTCATACCGCTGGGATATTGGCCATCTGCTGGATAACAGATTGCTGAGGTTTTGTTTCACTGTGTTCTTAAGTAAGGAAGGGAAAAAAACCTGTAGAAATTAGTTAAATGTGCACTTATTTGTCTCTCTCTTCATATTAATCACGACCTTCACGTGACGCCATTAAAATGTAAACTGTGGAAGTTGGTGCCAAATCTGATATTGTTGTTAAATGTTACGTCCCTGGGGCAGGGTTGTCTGAAATTTTTTCCTCAAGGGCCACGTGAGAAAATAAAAGGGAGTCAAAGGTCAGATATTATTAACCCTTTTTAGTGTCAGAGGGGTACGAAACGCATTGCGCTGGCACTCACAGTTACATAAGTCATGACATTAAAGATGAGTGTGCGCAAAATGAGAGTTTTGTAATAATCTAGCATATATTTTGCTTCATAAATGTACATGCTAACCTTGGGAAGTCTGCCGGATTGCTGTAAATGAGACAATGATTGTTATTAGTGTTGAGCGAGCACCCCGATGCTCGGGTGCTCGGGTGCTCTGACCGAGCACCCCCTGAGGCTCGAGTGCTCGGCCGAGCACCCGAGCCCCATTGAAATGAATGGGGCGACACCAGGCACCCCCTGCTCTGATGAGGGGAGGGTGCCTGGTCAATGCCCCCTTCATCTCCGCTATGCCCCCTTCATCTCCGAATGCCCCCTTCAGCTCCGCAATGTCCCCCTTCAGCTCCGCTATGCCCCTCTTCCACAATGTGCCCCTTCATCTCCGCTATGCCCCTCTTCCACAATGTGCCCCTTCATCTCCGCTATGCCCCTCTTCCACAATGTCCCCCTTCATCTCCTCTATGCCATAGAGGAGATGAAGGGGGACATTGTGGAAGAGGGGCATAGCGGAGATGAAGGGGCACATTGTGGAAGAGGGGCATAGCGGAGATGAAGGGGCACATTGTGGAAGACGGGCATAGCGGAGATGAAGGGGGACATTGTGGAAGAGGGGCATAGAGTCTATGCCCCTCTTCCACAATGTCCCCCTTCATCTCCGCAATGCCCCCTTCATCTCCGCAATGCCCCCGTACCTCCAGTCCCTGGTGGTCCAGCGGAGCGTCTTCGGATCTGTGCCTCTTCCGGCACAGATCCCCGCCACCCGAACATGGCGGGAGAGCACATGGCGGTACTCGACGAGTACCGCCATGTGCCGAGCAGAGCGATGCTCGAGCCGATCCGAGCATCGGCCGAGCACGCTCGCTCATCACTAATTGTTATGTTTATGAAATCTAAGAATTACTCTGGTTTTGTATTTGTAACCTTCATTACGCCATTGATAAATGACAAATTACATGTTGTGGTGCCCTAGAAATCGCAGATTGTGTGATATGGGTACCTTGAGCAAATAAGGCTCGAGAACCACTCTTTTAACCCTTTAACCCCTTCATGGTGACCCAATCCGTGGATGGGTGTCCCTAGAGGACCACAAAACATATTTTTCTTCCCAATGCATTCTGGGATCGGAGACTGTCATGCAGTCACGCTGCCATCCCACAATTACATGACATGCCTGGATCGTCTCCGGTCCTTAACGTCCAGATGTTCCTGGCACGTCATATGCATACCTGGGAACTCTACATATTTGCCCTGGAGACTCTGGTTTTGAGATTAATTGAGCTTGTATAAAGGGCCAGATCGGCATTACCCAAGTGAAGCCAATGGCCACCTGGCCTTCGTTTGGACATCCCTGCCCTTGAATGCTGTAGAGATTTCCAACACATTGATAAACAACACAGACACACATACATACAGTGAATATAGACATGGTATGGATGTAATAAATCTACCATTCGGTGAGTTTGTTCCCAATGTGATGTCACTGGGATTAACGTTTATGGTTTAATCAGTCTGGTGATGGGCACTGCTATGTACCTAAACATGAATAAATTTTTCCTGTTTACTGATGGAAAAAAATTGTTGAAAAAAATTAATGAGACCCATAACTTTTGCAAATGAATGCATATGTTAAACTGATACACATAACTGGGAATTTTCTTTTTTGGATCCCCAAAGAGGGCTCGTGGGCTAGGAATGGGCTTGTTTGAATGATGTGAATCATGTCATAAAGTGGATGGGGCTTAACCAGATAGGCAGGACTGAGAAGATGAATGCTGGGGTTTCACTTTAGAATGGGCAGAAAGTGGGCAGAACAGGGTCGGTGAGAAATTCGCCAAAATCTGAGAATCATCCTCTCTCCCTGGAGCGTCAGTAATTAACTCTAAAAATGTGAGTCTCTGGGCCTGATCCAATTATGCTCATACTTTGAACCATTGCAGACCCTGTAGAACTGGACCACCAAACTCTTTGCAGGACACTGATAAAAACGAACCTTATTCATCAAGCTAAGGAGGTGAAATTCTGGAGCAAACAAACTACACCACAGGATGAAATGAGAATTACATAAATTCAAGACTCTTAAAGGCACTGTGAAAAAAAACAGTCTAATATTAAATCCTCAGTTCAAAATTCTTCCCTATCACTCTAATAAAGTGCATTTTATTTCCCACTGTCACACAATAATACACCAAGTTACACAAATTACCAGCATGTGATTAGACACAAATATATCTATGCAAAGAAACAACGCTAATTACCTTTAAAGAAAACCAAATATTTCCAAGTCAGAATTTAACCCTTTTGGTTGTAATGTGTCTAGATTGAAGATCCATTTAGATTCAGTCTAGACATGGCTGCAATATGTTCTCCTCCGCTCCAATTTGTAGGAAACTATTCTATACCAAAAAGTGTAAATTATCCACCTTAGACTCATGGCACATTTTAAAATGAGCTGATACGCTATGGTTATCAAAACATTTTTCTAGGTTTCTTATGTGTTCTGCTATCTTTAACCCTTTGAATGCCAGAGGGGTTAATTTTCTTTTTTGTCCTTCCCACATATATTGTTTGAAACAACTGCATTGCAGTACATAAATTACACTTGATATAGTACATGTGATTAATGATTTGAAATTAAATTTTCTTTCTTACTAGTTGAAATAAATTTTAAACATTTTTTAGTATTATCTGATTTGTTAGTTTTTTACACTGCCCACATTTTACAAAGCCCATTGTATTTAACCATGTAGTTTTATTGTTTTTTTATGTGAAAGTTTTATACTGTACGAGCAGGAGTATTTTTTTTGCTCAATGGACACAATTATCAAGCGGTAATATGTGGGAACGTTCCGGATTTTCCCCAGAGACTCTAGTTTTTGCTGCTAATTACTGGGTCTCTGGGGCAGAGACTAATTCTCCAGACATAGGGAGTTTTTAATCAATCTCTGCCCATTTCTGTGCCTTCCAAGTCTGCTCCTCCCACTCCCCACCCACTTCTCCTCCTTCCTCAGCCTATTCCTCCTGCTTTGTTCATGTATATTAAGCCCCCCCACACTCATGATTAAGCTTCACTCCTTTTTAAAGGAAATCATGTCATTTTTCTCCCCCCAGCAGCACCACAGGACTCTCCTCCAAGGAGTCCAAGTCAAAGTTCCCAGGTATGGTAGTGTGCACTTTATACCAAAAAACAAGGGACAGGAGCAAAGGAAAGCTTTCTCACACCTTATTTACATCTTTTCTAGGTAGACTTACTAATATTTTAGACTGGAAGCAGTAATTGTTGTACTTCCAGCTGATTGAGGATGATGGGAGTTGTAGTCTCCAAGAGCTCTATGTCCAACTATTAACTACCTCCATTCTATGTGTGTGTAAAAGAAAAATGAATTAATATGGAGCAAACCAGCTGCACCTCTTTACTTTGTGTATATGGCCACATTTTTCCAAGGGGTTTTATAGTTAATTACTGGGCTGATTCTCCATCTTGGTGAGTTTCACGGGTAGCTCTGCCCAATTCTTGCCCATTCTGTCACTCCCTGACCATTCCTCCCACATCTCTATTTTTGGCAATACCCCCGCTTCCACTTGTAGAGGCATAACAAGAAGCCACCAGGCCCTGGTGCAAAAATTGCCATGGGCCCTCCTGACCACATTGCCCCCCCCCTCAATTGGCCATCTCCACTGGCCACCTCCACATTGCCCCCGATCTCCACATTGTCCCCAATCTCTACATTGCCCCTATTGGCCCCCCCAGTGTCCATCTCCTACCCCCCTGGTAGTCCAGCGGCATGACAGGAGAGGTCTGTGCCTCCTTCTGCACAGACCTCTAAACAGCTGGAGCTCCCACGCAGTCCTCTCTTCAGTAATGCAGAGCGCTGGGAGTGCTGAAGAGGGAGCTTAGCTGCTAGAGGTCTGTGCTGAAGAAGGCACAGACCTCAGCATGTTGTGGGTGCCGGCGGGGGGGTTGCAGGGGTGGCCGGACCCCTGGAATGACAGGCCCCGACCCCTGCATCCCTTATTGTTAGTCCACTGCCCACCTGATCAGGCCTCACCCACATGATGGGTCTACTAGTCATTTGAACACACCCATCTCCTTCCTACAGGGGCAGGAATTTAGAAAATGTCCAGGTATGGTTAAAAGCCCCAAGGATGTTTACTTGTTCCCTGTAGAACAGATGGGTTTGCTACAGAATTGATCCATTTTTATACATTTGGGCCTATGATTGTTTGCATTTTGTGTCGTAGTACTTTAAAGGGGAACTATACTTATAGAAATATATTCTACTTAATTTGCTTAACCCCTTGGATGCCAGAGACATCTCTGAACTGACTTTGCCCAGCACTGGACTATATGTTCCATGTCCTGTATTTAATGATCCCCATTTTAGCCTTGTATTTAGCCAGCACCTCCTAAATAGGCTTTATCATTCTAAATAGTAACATAGTAAATTAGGTTGAAAAAAGACACAAGTCCATCAAGTTCAACCTTCGCCTCATACCCCAGTAACTGAGAAGTTTATAGCTTTCCTGCTATCAATTAAATTAGTCTTTATCAGACCTTCCTGATCAGCCTACTGATAAACAGTATAACTCTGTATGTTCCCTTTTGAAAGAAATGTATCCAATCTTCTCTTAAATGTATCCATTGTATCTGCCATGACCACCTCCCTGGGCAATGAATTCCACAATTTAACAGACCTTACTGTAAAAAAACCCTTCCTCTGCTGAAGTTTAAACCTCCTTTCCTCTAATCTCAAGGGGTGTCCCCTGATCAGGCCTTGGAATAAATAGCTCACCGCAGAGATCCTTGCATTGACCTCTCATATACTTGTACAATGTGATAAGGTCTCCTCTTAGTCCTTTTTTCTCTAGAGTAAATAAACCTAGTTTGTCTAGTTGTTCCTCATACGTCAAGTCCTCCATTCCCTTAATTAATTTTGTTGCTCTCTGCTGTACCCTCTCTAGTTCTAGTATATCCTTTTTCAGAACCGGTGCCCAAAATTGCACTGCATATTCAAGGTGAGGTCTTAGCAATGATTTGAATAATGGCAAAATAATGTTATCCACTCTTGCTTCGATACCTCTTTTTATGCAAGACAGGATTTTGTTTGCCTTTGCTACTGCTGTTTGACACTGGTCACTGTTTCCAACTTTATAGTTGACAAGGATACCCAGGTCTTTCTCTATCAATGAGTCCCCTAAAATTATTCCATTAAGTTTATAAGTATCCTTGGGATTGTTTCCTCCCAAATGCATGACTTTACACTTCCCGACATTAAACTTCATATTCCATATGTTTGCCCAATCTGACATTATATGTAAGTCCCTCTGTAGAGAGAAAATATCCTATTCTGAATTAATGACCTTGCATAATTTAGTATCATATGCAAATATTGATATTTTGCTTTCTATATCTATTTTCAGGTCATTTATAAACATGTTAAAAAGCAGCGGACCTAATACTGAACCCTGAGGTACTCCACTCTCCACTTTAACTGTACTGGAGAATTTTTCCATTTACAACCACAATGACATTAGCCATAGGAAAGGTTCCACACACAGGGTCCTTTTAGAACTATTTGTTTTTAAATAAAATGGCAGCTTTAGACTACAGCGGATAAAGTACCTGGCTGCTGTATGAAGAACCCATCTCTAGCTAAACACGTTTAACCATTAGAGTTGTAGAAGGGTACCAAACGCATTGGGAAAGCACTCAATGGATTACATACTGTTATTTCTATAGCTGTACCTTCCCCGTTAATCATGAATAGGCATAGCTGGGAACTCTCCAGATTTGCCCCAGAGACTCCGTTTTTTGCGTTTTTTGATTACCGGGTCTCCGGACAGAGGCTGATTCTCCGCAGAATTTCCAGTGAAACTCTGCCCACTTCTGCAATTTCCCAGTCTGTTCCTCCCACTCCACACCCACTTCTCCTCATTCCCCAGCCTATTCCTCAACCTTTTTTTGTTTTCCAAGTCCAAGCCCTCACTCACAATTAAGCTACACCACTTTTTAACACTAATCACATACTTGATCTCCACAAGCGGCACCACAGGACTCCCCTCTCCGGGGAGTCCACAAGAAAATGTTACCAAGTATGTGAACAGGCAATCAGGGATAGGATCACTGAATATTACCAATTTATTTTCAGAAATTTGAATGCTGTCAAAAACACGTTTCAGTTAGGTCTGAATACCAAACCAAGTGGCGCCCAGTCTCAGTCCTTCTCTGTTCTGCTGGTACACATGATCGTTCCAGGAGCGATCACATGTACCGGCATTTTCATTCACAAAGGCAATGTGTCATACACACTGCCTTTGTGACTGCTCTCTGCCTCTCTCTTCTTTTCTATTAAAGTAAGGGAGAGAGAAGCAGAAAGCAGACACACACACCGGGAGAAATACAGGCCAGAGTTGTAGGTATTAACCCCTTCTGAGCTGGGGCTTGGATAAATGTAGGTCCTTTAATGACCTACTGACAGTAGTTAGTACATTTTATAAATAAAATTAGCAAGATCAATCTGTTTTATTTACACAGTATAATTTATAAACATTTATGTTGGAGTTTAAATAAAAGTTAATGACACTTTTATTGTTGTGGATCAATTTAATACACTTATTATACATACCACAAAGTCTGATCAAACAAAAAGTGAGAAAATAGGGTGGGAAAGAGGGACATGGGGATTTTCACCCCATTGTGGGACAGGACCCACTTAAAACGGCCCATTTTGTAGGTATGAATGATCGGTCATACCTTTCATGCAGTCTCCATAAAAATGTAACCCACTGTGCCCAAATGATCACAAGAGAAAAAATAAAAATGGTGGGGTTTTTTTTACATTTTTTTAAACAGTTTTCCTTTGATAGCACATATAAGTGTGCTATCAAAAGAAAGCCCTACTTGTGCGTAAAAATAAAAAGGTGTATAATTTATCTGGATGGGATAAAAGACAGAGGAAAAACACTGTTGAACAAAGACATAGTCAAAAAAAGGTCAGAATTGCCCCTGTCCTTAAAGGGATAGTAATGTTTCATAATAAAAGCAGCTCTAATTGATCATCATAGTATTTGGACTTTGGAGAGTGTTATTTCAATACTGTCAGAGTTATAGTTCAAGAGTAATTCAATGACAAAGTGTCCCCCTCCCGCCCCTTTTACTGATGTAACACTGCTCAGCCAGAGCAGAAGGGAGATGCCCAGGTAGACTGCAGAGAGGGCCAATCTTCAATTAAGATAAGGGAAAAAGCTGAAAAGCTTGTCAAGGGGGGGCAGGGCTTTCATTGTTCTGATAGGAAGAATATTGTCCCCTGCTGTTATCTGTCTGGTCTATAGACTGCATTCCACATCTGACAAGAGACTGCTTACACTAGGTAAAAGGGGCGGGAGGGGAAATTTTGCTTGTGAATATCTCTGAAACCATAAAGGTTTGAGAGATAAGACTTATATCGTTCTTCATGTTTTTTTAATGCCTACAAAATAAAATAAAGATAAAACGAAGTATTACTATCCCTTTAAGTACAATCCACCTCAGATTTTCTCTGTCATTAAAGGGTTACATATATGGAGATGTTTGTTCCCAATTAGTGTGCAGAATTGCACCACTTCATTTTTTGAATATGCCCCAAATTTTGAATGTAATGCATCTGTACCAATTTGGCTATTCGGGGAGTTATACCTGTAAGGCTGAAGCAGTGGTGATAAAGCTTGAACTGTGTGTTCGACTTTATTGTTGTTTTGGGCATGTCTGAGCTGATGAACAGGGTTAAAGTTGGTGATAAGTTTGGCCTTCCCCCTGAGTTGTTTCATTACATTATTGACGTGAGCAGTAAATCCTGCATTTCCTTTACTGCAGGCTGAAGGTCACTACTGCAGGCTGATCATAATGAGCCACATAAGCTAGTGTCTCATCTCAGCAGGGCGCTCAACAGATTGCCAAAAGATACCATTCAGTTCTTAGCCTTATTAGTGTACAAAAGTATCAAATGGAATTAGGAACTATTATATAGGAGTAAAGGTTTTGATAACGTTTTCCCAAAGATAATAAGCAGCAGGAGTCCCTTGCTAGTAATCATTAGACTATCGATGGAAAACCTGAGGACCACCAGCTGTTCAGGACTACATTCCCAACATCCCCAGACAGCTAACGGTTGGCTGGGAATGATGGGAATTGTAGTCCTGAACAGCTAGAGGAACTTAGGTTACCCACCTCTGCATTGAGTTGTTTATGTAATTGCCACAGTGGACCCAGGCCTTGTTGAACAGTTTGTGAACAATATGCATGAGCAATCAGTGCTGCAACTTCGACTTTGGGTCTTATGTAGTAATGCAAAGTGATGTAATTCTGGGGCAATGCTCCTGCACCTTAGGGGAGAAATAAAGTTCCCCTTTTTATGTAAATAGGATTTCCAACCCTTTGAAAGGTAGAGAGGTCGATAACGCATTATGAATCCCCCATTCCTATGGGTTAAAAGTCCCATTTAAATCAATAGGACAGTGCTCATGTTGATGATCTATCCCCAGCTGTCTCTGAGATCTGTCCTGCTGCATCTTAACTGCATTCCTGGATAGTCTTTGCTGTATTCATGCACGGTGATGGTTCCCTGTGTGAACTGCACAGTATCCCAGTAATATACACTACAAACGGCCTTAAGACGTTTTAAAGTTTTATTATGAAATAAGTAAATACATATATACAAGGTACCCTACTGCTGTGAGATTCCTCAGCGAAGATTCAAGCATTGTTATTATTATTCATCTGCTAGCAACAGTGCCACCTGGTGTTCAGACAGCAAATTCTTTTCTATTTCTTTTTATGAGAGAGCAGAGTTGTAGGCTACAATTCTCCATGGAATGTGATCGTAACAGCTTCATCTCATCATGACAGTTTGGACTGTATTAACTTTTGAGTTCAGTATTCCCCAGCAGTGGTACTAAAGCAATGCAATTTGTGTATTTTTTTTTAATATTAATACTTTACTACTCCTTTAACCCTTTGAATGCCAGAGCGGTAAGCAATGTGTTGCATATTCCCTCTGGCACTCAACGGGTTAATCGAACCATGTGAGCTGGGGACCTAAGCAAGATATGAACCACGTTGTCCTGTACAGCTATAGAGTTGCTAGCTTGTAGTATGTGATATTAACCCCTTAAGGACCCATGACATACCAGAGCCATCCAGTAAACTTGAGTTAAGGAGCAATAATGGTCCTGGCATGTCATGGAGTTCAGGGTACGCCTGAATCTATATAGTCATGCCTGTTTAAGGATCCTTCTTCTCTTTCTTTATATACAATTCTGAAGCCTGTTTATTGTTGTTTCTTGTGAGCTGTTTGGTGTGCAAGTTCGGTGCCCATTGACACCTGAGGTTTATACTGTACCAGTTAGTCCTGGGGAATAGGGATCTACAGAGCAGGGGTTTTATCTCCTTTTCTCTCCAAGGAATCTTGGTGGATGCTTTCGTGTATCCTCATGGTTCCTGTGTTCCACATTGGACGTAAGAGAAAAGAGGATTTTAGGCAATTTACTATTAAAGGGATAGTAACACTTCGTTTTAACTTTATTTTATTTTGTAGGCATTAAAAAAACATGAAGAATGATATAAGTCTTATCTCTCAAACCTTTATGGTTTATGAGATATTCACAAGCAAAGTTCCCCTCCCCGCCCCTTTTTCCTAGTGTAAGCCATCTCTTCTCAGATGTGAGTCTGGTTGTATGACAGTACAGATAACAGAAGGGGACAATTTTCTTTGTATGAAAACAATGAAAGCCCTTCCCCCCTTGAAAAGTTTTTCAGCTTTTTCCATTATCTTAATTGAAGATTGTCCCTCTCTGCAGTCTACCTGGGCATCTCCCTTCTTATCTGGTTGAACAGGGGGGGGATACTTTGTTTGTGAATATCTCTTAAACCATAAAGGTTTCAGAGATAAGACTTATATCATTCTTCATGTTTTTTTAATGCCTACAAAATAAAATAAAGTTAAAATGAAGTATTACTATCCCTTTAAATCCTTTTCTCTTAATCCATGTGAAACACAGGACTCCCATCCAGAGAAAAAAACATGTGATTTAAGTCCCTGGCAGAGGAGTCCCCTTAGAGTGTCTATTGGAAATTCTTTAAAGCTCTACAGAAAATAAAATATGTACAGTCTTATCTGCTCTAAAACATGGCTGCAGCCTACCATGCAGTTTGTATTAAAATCAAACAAGAAAACAGTGAACAGTGAATCTAAAACAGCACCACCTACTGACAGAACAGTATATAGCACATAAACATTATAAATAACAGTGTCAGTGTGAACAACTGAGTGTGAATGAGGTCAAATTTGTCAGTGGGACTGACTGAGTACGAGTGTGGTAAGTGAATGTGAGGGGAGAGAGGGTATAGAAGAGATGGCAGGAAGAGCAGCATAATGGATGGGGTGTTGGGGGAGCAATGGGTAGAGAAGTGGGACTGCAGGAAGGGGAGTAGAGTGGGAGGGTCCTGCACAGGTAGGCAGGAAGAAAGGGAGAGCAAGGCTCAGGGGGAGAGGGGGTAGGGATGAAGGTAGGAGAGTGGCGCAAGACACACAAGAAAGCAGGGAGGAGGTGCATGTTGTTTCCTTACAAGTAGAGGTGAATTTGAGGGTACAGGTAATATGAGGGTGTTTGAAATATGAGGGTGTTTGATGCTTGATTGGTTCTATGATGTATGTGCTGGTGTGTTGCAGTGGCTTCTTTTTGGTGTTCTGGTACTTTGTGTCGTGTGTAAAGGATTAATCTTTATTTGCTTAACCCCATTCAGTGCATATGTGCCAAGTGTTGGTTTTGGGCTTGTAGGGTACATGGAAGTTGGTTTAGTGTATCTAGTGTATTCTAGACATAGTGATTTGATGGTCTGAAATGTACTGCAGGTAATATATACTTTAATATATTGTGTTAGCACAGGTTACTAAATTGCACACTGGGTATGGCTTTTTATTGATTTCCGTGGTGTGGTTTTTGAGAGGCCATTATCTAAAATAAGTGCCTGTTATTTTTCAAGTAGGAAAGTGATTGAATCGCTTACATGGTAGTTTAACACCTAGTTTGGCACTAGACTTTGTATCGAGCCCCTAGTCCTCAGTAAGGGCTCTTAAGCTTAAGACCAGCCCTGTATGCATACCTGGGAACTCTGAAGGTTTGACCCTGAGACGCAGGGTTTTGACCCAAATTTCTGGGTCTCAAGGTGAGGGGCCAAATTTTCAGGGTGAGAGAGTTATGTGTTACCCACTACATGATCTGCAGTAATTAACTGCTTCTTTAGCCTCTGAGTTGGCGAAATGTATACCAGAAAGGCAAAGGGAGAAGTCCTTCTTGTCGTGTGCATTTAAAAGGGAACTATCACCCATATACAAGTTTGATCCTCATATAGCGATATACAGTGCATGCTATGGCGAAATTTACATTTTAAAAAATTAAACAGGGCCTTACTTCAGAACAGACTGAGGTCTCAGCTCTGCACCGCAGCCTGTCAATCTTTGTCTGTTCCCTCCCCAAGTATTGTCACAATCCAACCAGCTTACGTGGAGAAATCCTCTCCATCTCCATCCTCTCCATCTGAGGAGGTTGGTACATGACAATACTTGGGGAGGGAACAGAAGATTGACAGAATGTGGTAGTAAGCTGTAACCTCAGTCAGTCCTGAAGTAAGGCCCTGGCTCATTTTTAAAAATGTAAATTTCACCATAGCAGGCATTGTATAACAAAAAAAACAACTATTACAGGTTATCGCTATGAAGATCACACTGAGGCAGACTTGTATAGGGGTGGGTGATAGTTCCCTTTTAAGTGATGAGAAGTTGTAGCATATTGAACATTCACTGAGATCTGATTGGTGCACCTCTCAGTTACAGCAAGCAACTAGAATAGAAATATTTCGGGTTAATATTGCAAGATATCAGCTCATTTTAAACATTCCCAGCTTTGCCTTTAACCCTGTGAATGCCAGAGGGGTATATCTGACTGCTGTATAAAGGGACCAACATCAGTTGGTCATTTTTGTAACCCCTTGGATCCCACAGACATATCCAGCACATAATGGAGCAATGAACTGGAGATGTGTTTAATACCCAAGGGGTTAAAAAATTTGAGCCAATTATTCCTGTATGCACAGTTTCCTTTTGAAGGTCTAAATGCAACCCATGCCCTTACACCACTAATATATTTCTCTGCAATGAAGATGTAAAATTCACCCCATTCTGTTATTTCTTGGCCTTGTTAATTAATTATAAAGCAAATGCTGAAATTACAAGATAATGAATGTTTGCAATACGGCTTCTTCTGGATGTCAAATCTCTTTTAGACAGACATCAAACGAGCATATTGCCTGGGATTCCCATGACATTGGGGTAGAGAGGCAACAGGAACAAAGCTGTTCAAGCCTGAAATTATTATTTTAATGGGTTGCAAGTGTACATGGGTTCATGTACAAACAAGCACGTTACAGAGGATTCAGAGGTGGTTGCTGTGTTCTCGCTGGAAGTCCTTGAGAAGTAACACAATTATTTTAAGTAAACATCTTTTTACTTGGATTTTTTTTGCTGTTGCTTTAATTGAACCACAAGTTCATTTGAAAGCCAACACAAAAATTGGAGCACACAGAAAATCTATGTTTTCTGAAGCCTTTAACACTGGCAGTGTGTTTAAATTTACTCCAGAAGAGTGAGAACACATACGTAATTAGTAGTCAGGCTATTTTAGGATTTACATTTACTAAGATATTTGGAACAATAGTCATCTGCTTAAAAAAAAAAATTAAAGGTACACAGCACCTAAAAATGAACTGGGACTTTATGCACTTAAGCACCCTCTACTTCATGTTAGAATTTATATATATATATTTACAAATTGTCCAGGATTATCTGTGAATGGGCTCAACTGAAATAATATCCTTTCTGAATACAAGGGCAGTGGGCACTAATCATAATCAGTTAATTGACATTAGTTTATCTCTCAATAGAAACAGCACAAGTAACCTTAATACCTTAAAGGGATAGTAATGTTTCACAATAAAAGCAGCTCCAATTAATCTTCATAGTATTTGGGCCATGGAGAGTGTTATTTCAGTACTGTCAGAGTTGTAGTTCAAGAGTAATTGAATGATAAAGTCTCCCCCTCCCACCCCTTTTACTTATATAACACTGCTCACCTCAAAGCAGCAAGATTGTCCTGATGGATCATAGAGAGGGACAATCTTCAGTTAGCATAAGGAAAAACCTGAAAAGCCTGTCAAGGGGAGGGGCAGGGTTTGCCTTATGATCACAGAAAAAAGATTGTCCCTTGCTGTGAGCTGTCTGATCTTAAGACCAGACTAGATTTGAGGGGATGTTACTTACACTAGGTAAAAGGGGGCGGGAGGGGGGATACTTTATCGTTCAATTACTCTTGAACCACAACTCTGACAGTATTGACATAACACTCTGCATGGCACAAATACTATGAAGATTATTTTGAAACGTTACTATCCCTTTAAGAACCAGCCGCACGGCTGGCACTTAACCCTTTGATTGACAGATGGGTACGCAATGCATTATGTACCACTCTGGCACTCAAAGGGTTAAGTACCACGAGGCATTCTTTTTTTTATTTTGCTGAAATGGAATCAGGGGTCCCCGAACAGAGTGCAGCCGTGCGGGGACCCCTGAATTCCATGACATACATATAAGTCATGGGCCCTTAACGTAAGTTTTCCAATGACGTATATGTATGTTGTGGGTCCTTAAGGTATTAAGTAAATACTCTATTAACAGGATAATTTACACATGAATTTAAAAAGCTAATTTAGGACTATATTTTAGGGATGAAACATACTGTATGAATAATTTTTATATGTGCAATCTGTAAGTGGGCAATATGAAGTATATATACTAGTTTTAAAGCCCGTGTACATGGGCCAACACTGGCAGCACTGCAGTCATGCACAGTACTGACTGCCCATGCCTCTGCTGATACAGAGCGGGGCGCTCCGAAGGTGCGCAGTGAGAACTCCGGTCTGAATTCGGAGCACCCCGATCCGTATCAGCCTCATTGCAGGCAGTCTGTACTGCGCATGACTGCAGCGCACGCAGCCGTCTCCACTGTGCATGACGGCTTCTGACAAACATCCTTAGCGAATTATTATATAGGATTTTTTTTGCTTTGTAGATGTCTTTAGCCTCTGTGAGGTTAACCCTTTGGATGCCAGAGAAGTAGCCAACGCATTGCTTTGCATTTCATTAGATACCTCTCTGACACTCTAAGGGTTAATGCAGACTCAGAAATGTGGCCTGTTTGGGGCTTTCAAGTTTTGAACATGACTACCCTTGACCTCTTCTACACCAGTGTCCTTTCTAATCATGAATCACACAGCTACATATCTGACATATACAATTATACACATCTCCTGCATTCAGTAAAACAAAGTTATTCTGTGATCATTTCTCTTTAACGTGACTGTATTATTCCAAAGGTCAGTAATATCGTTTTCTACTCATTCAATAGAACACATTAATGAAAATCACTCTTAAAGGGATAGTAATACTTTAAAATTACTAAATCACTCTTAAAGGGATAGTAATACTTTAAAATTACTAATCCCAATATTTTAGTAGTAAAAAAAAAAAATTGCCCCCAGTGACATCCCTCAAACCTTTATGATTTGAGAGATAATCGGTCGCAAAGTTCCCCCCTCCCTCCCCTTTCCCTGAAGTCAGTGTTCTAGCTGACTGCAGGGGAAGCCTATCATACGACCATCTGTTGGCTCTGCAGCAGAGCTGCGATCACGTTAATGGAAAATAAATCATTGACTTAAAAGGTCTACGTGTGCTTGGTTTGCAAGCACACGTAGAAGACCTTTTAAGTGAATGATTTCTTAATATAATCTGGCCATGGCTCAAATACTATGAAGATTAATTGGAGCTGCTGTTTTTGTGACACCTTACTATCCCTTTGATAGTAACATATTGCACTGTATTTAAGTCCTTACCTTATTGTAGTTCAAGATCCCCAGCCCATCCCTTTCTGGCCGCCTCCCTCTGAATCTGTAATCATATTGTGCGACTCGAGGTCTGCAGCGAGGGGCAAAATTCAGTAAGAATAAAGGAAATTCTGCCTCCCTTGACGAAGGAGAACAGGATTTCCCTTTGCTTACTGAAGTTTGTCCCTCGCTTCAGCCATCCTGACCAGACTGCAACTTCTTGTGAAATGGCCAGAAGGGGGCAGGCGGGGGATCTTTATCTCTGCATAACTTTTAAACTACAGTAAAGTAAGGACTTAAATACAGAGCAATATGTTACTATTAATATTCATAAGACTCTGCAAAATAATTGTAACTAGACATTCCTAACCCTTAAACTAGCAGTAAACTTGTTTAATGAAAATCTTTGTTATAGAGCTTTTCCTTCTGAGTAAAACAAGGAAGCTCACGCCACTGTCCATTTTTTAATTCAAAAGTTATTACCGCTCAAATTGTCAGGAAGTGAATTACAGTTCAAACTGACAGCAATTTTTATGTCAGTGTCAGTGACTCACTTCTCCTACAGAATGCAACAGAATAACTAATTTGAATCTGATCACTAGAGGGCATTGTTAATGTAAAAAAACAAGAGGTTAAACTAAATTTCATCTCTCAGTAGTGGGAACATCCTTGTTTCACAGGTAAAGCCCTAAAAATATATTTCTTTAATAACAATAGTGTACTAGTCCTTTAAAGTGGAAATTTCACTCAAATTAAAGTCCCCCTCCCACCCCTTTTACTTATATAACACTGCTCACCTCAAAGCAGCAAGATTGTCCTGATGGATCATAGAGAGGGACAATCTTCAGTTAGCATAAGGAAAAACCTGAAAAGCCTGTCAAGGGGAGGGGCAGGGTTTGCCTTATGATCACAGAAAAAAGATTGTCCCTTGCTGTGAGCTGTCTGATCTTAAGACCAGACTAGATTTGAGGGGATGTTACTTACACTAGGTAAAAGGGGGCGGGAGGGGGGATACTTTATCGTTCAATTACTCTTGAACCACAACTCTGACAGTATTGACATAACACTCTGCATGGCACAAATACTATGAAGATTATTTTGAAACGTTACTATCCCTTTAAGGACCAGCCGCACGGCTGGCACTTAACCCTTTGATTGACAGATGGGTACGCAATGCATTATGTACCACTCTGGCACTCAAAGGGTTAAGTACCACGAAGCATTCTTTTTTTTATTTTGCTGAAATGGAATCAGGGGTCCCCGAACAGAGTGCAGCCGTGCGGGGACCCCTGAATTCCATGACATACATATAAGTCATGGGCCCTTAACGTAAGTTTTCCAATGACGTATATGTATGTTGTGGGTCCTTAAGGTATTAAGTAAATACTCTATTAACAGGATAATTTACACATGAATTTAAAAAGCTAATTTAGGACTATATTTTAGGGATGAAACATACTGTATGAATAATTTTTATATGTGCAATCTGTAAGTGGGCAATATGAAGTATATATACTAGTTTTAAAGCCCGTGTACATGGGCCAACACTGGCAGCACTGCAGTCATGCACAGTACTGACTGCCCATGCCTCTGCTGATACAGAGCGGGGCGCTCCGAAGGTGCGCAGTGAGAACTCCGGTCTGAATTCGGAGCACCCCGATCCGTATCAGCCTCATTGCAGGCAGTCTGTACTGCGCATGACTGCAGCGCACGCAGCCGTCTCCACTGTGCATGACGGCTTCTGACAAACATCCTTAGCGAATTATTATATAGGATTTTTTTTGCTTTGTAGATGTCTTTAGCCTCTGTGAGGTTAACCCTTTGGATGCCAGAGAAGTAGCCAACGCATTGCTTTGCATTTCATTAGATACCTCTCTGACACTCTAAGGGTTAATGCAGACTCAGAAATGTGGCCTGTTTGGGGCTTTCAAGTTTTGAACATGACTACCCTTGACCTCTTCTACACCAGTGTCCTTTCTAATCATGAATCACACAGCTACATATCTGACATATACAATTATACACATCTCCTGCATTCCGTAAAACAAAGTTATTCTGTGATCATTTCTCTTTAACGTGACTGTATTATTCCAAAGGTCAGTAATATCGTTTTCTACTCATTCAATAGAACACATTAATGAAAATCACTCTTAAAGGGATAGTAATACTTTAAAATTACTAAATCACTCTTAAAGGGATAGTAATACTTTAAAATTACTAATCCCAATATTTTAGTAGTAAAAAAAAAAAATTGCCCCCAGTGACATCCCTCAAACCTTTATGATTTGAGAGATAATCGGTCGCAAAGTTCCCCCCTCCCTCCCCTTTCCCTGAAGTCAGTGTTCTAGCTGACTGCAGGGGAAGCCTATCATACGACCATCTGTTGGCTCTGCAGCAGAGCTGCGATCACGTTAATGGAAAATAAATCATTGACTTAAAAGGTCTACGTGTGCTTGGTTTGCAAGCACACGTAGAAGACCTTTTAAGTGAATGATTTCTTAATATAATCTGGCCATGGCTCAAATACTATGAAGATTAATTGGAGCTGCTGTTTTTGTGACACCTTACTATCCCTTTGATAGTAACATATTGCACTGTATTTAAGTCCTTACCTTATTGTAGTTCAAGATCCCCAGCCCATCCCTTTCTGGCCGCCTCCCTCTGAATCTGTAATCATATTGTGCGACTCGAGGGCTGCAGCGAGGGGCAAAATTCAGTAAGAATAAAGGAAATTCTGCCTCCCTTGACGAAGGAGAACAGGATTTCCCTTTGCTTACTGAAGTTTGTCCCTCGCTGCAGCCATCCTGACCAGACTGCAACTTCTTGTGAAATGGCCAGAAGGGGGCAGGCGGGGGATCTTTATCTCTGCATAACTTTTAAACTACAGTAAAGTAAGGACTTAAATACAGAGCAATATGTTACTATTAATATTCATAAGACTCTGCAAAATAATTGTAACTAGATATTCCTAACCCTTAAACTAGCAGTAAACTTGTTTAATGAAAATCTTTGTTATAGAGCTTTTCCTTCTGAGTAAAACAAGGAAGCTCACGCCACTGTCCATTTTTTAATTCAAAAGTTATTACCGCTCAAATTGTCAGGAAGTGAATTACAGTTCAAACTGACAGCAATTTTTATGTCAGTGTCAGTGACTCACTTCTCCTACAGAATGCAACAGAATAACTAATTTGAATCTGATCACTAGAGGGCATTGTTAATGTAAAAAAACAAGAGGTTAAACTAAATTTCATCTCTCAGTAGTGGGAACATCCTTGTTTCACAGGTAAAGCCCTAAAAATATATTTCTTTAATAACAATAGTGTACTAGTCCTTTAAAGTGGAAATTTCACTCAAATTAAAGTGCCCCCCAAATCATTATGCACATAGCGATACGCATATTAATACTAGTATTATCCTGAATAAGTCTGAGAAATCCAACTTGTTCCGAGATGCACAGACAGGGATCAGCACAGACATCTTGCCAAAGAGACATCTGTGCACCTGCGATGTCTGTCCCAGTCTCCTCTAGGATTGATGAGGGGGAGTTGCATTTTACCTTAAGGTACATGATGACGCAGGCTCACTGATGCCAGTATAGCAAGATGCCTGTCTGTGCATCTCGGTACAAGGTGGATTTCTCAGTAATGTCGGACTTATTCAGGATAATACTAGTATTGATATTCATATCACTATGAGCATAATGATTTGGGGGGCACCTTAATCTGAGTGAAAGTTCTGCTTTAAGGACTTACTAAAACCTCTCTAGGTTAGAGCAAGCAGGGACATATCGCCTAAACTCAGTGATCTGGTAGAATTTTTTTAGATGAACTCTTAGTCAGCTTTTTTTTTTTTTTTTTTTTAAAGTTCCTAGGCATGTGTAAATATAATCAGTAGTGGTTATTTTCAGTGTTTCTCTAATTCACACTGTATAATTAATCTAGGTTAAATTATAACCGCCCATAGACAGCAATAGCAACTACTCCACCATAAAGGGAAAAACCACAAAAAATACTTCAGCTGTCTTCATACACAGGCTGATGCATTAAGAATTGGAGCAATTCTGAAGCAAACCTGCTGGATCATAGGAGTTTGAGTATACATGTTTTATACTCATATGAAAATGCATACAATATAAATATATTGCTGAACGTGGTGAAAACTTGTCAGCATTTTTATTAATACCATTACATGTGTTGCTCACCCCTACAATCCTTAAAAGTTTAATAAATTATTTAAAGGGATAGTAATGTTTCTAAATAAAAGCAGCTCCAGTTAATCTTCATAGTATTGGGGCCATGGAGACTGTTATTTCAGTACTGTCAGAGTTGTAGTTCAAGAGTAATTGAATGATAAAGTATCCCCCTCCTGCCCCTTTTACCTAGTGTAGGCCCCCTCTCCTCAGATGTGGAATCTGGTCTTAAGACCAGACAGCTCACAGAAAGGGACAATCTTCTTACTGTGAGAACAATGAAAACCTTGCCCCCCTTCACAGGTTTTTCCCTTATGTTAATTGAAGATTGTCCCTCTCTGCGATCCATCCGGACACCACCTTACTGTTCTGAGGTGAGCAGTGTTACATCAGTAAAAGGGGTGGGAGGGGGGCACTTTATCATTCAATTACTCTTGAACTACAACTCTGACAGTATTGAAATAACACTTTCCATGTCCCAAATACTATGAAGATTAATTTGAGCTGCTTTTATTTTGAAACATTACTATCCCTTTAATTTCACTGGCAATGCAGCGTTGCATGAATCCCTGCTCCCTCAGACTACACTAGATGTTATGCCACAAAAAATGTTTTTAATACAGACATTTATGATTTTTTTGGTGGGGATATATGTTTATTCTGGGAAGTCTGGATGTATCCAATAGTGTATTCACTTATTGGTATTTATTAATAAAATAGTATATTTTTCTACTTTTGTTTATTGGGTGTAATTTCTAAGATAAATGAATAATTAGGCGGAGTGCTCTTTCTATGTGTGCCTATGTTGGAGCTCCCTGTCATTGAAATAAGTGTAAAAAAATAGATAAAGATGGAGAAAAAAATGAAACAAAATTGAGTCTTGAAGTTGTTACACAGTGTAGACAAACAGACTTAATGCATTATGCACTGGCAGAATATGTAACGTCTAAAAGAACGTTGGGAACCATTAAATTCATTAACCCTTTGAGTGCCAGAGTGGTACGCAACGCATTGCAAAGCAATGCGTTGCGTACCACTCTAGCACACAAAGGGTTAAAACATGTCTACATAGTACTACCATAAAGCAAAACTGTGATGTGGTGCTTTGAAAGAAGTATGTCTCTGTTAGATTGCATCTGAAGGGTTAAATTCTTTGATTGACAGATTTGGAGAGAGTTATGAAGATGAGTAGATTTCTTCCTTTTGATCAGCATTACATGACAGGTTCTTACATGTTCTTACAGCATTTCAATTGTTAATTTAGCATGATGTTCTTTTGCATGGCAGACAGCATCGTTAGGATATGCTGTCAGATCTGTCTCTCTCTTAACCTTCAGTGCCCAATGACTGAATATATATACCTTGTAGAGCATTTAAAGGGATAGTAATACTTCGTTTTAACTTTATTTTATTTTGTAGGCATTAAAAAAACATGAAGAATGATATAAGTCTTATCTCTCAAACCTTTATGGTTTATGAGATATTCACAAGCAAAGTTCCCCTCCCCGCCCCTTTTTCCTAGTGTAAGCCATATCTTCTCAGATGTGGAATCCAGTCCATAGACTGGACAGATAACAGAAGGGGACACTCTTATTCCTATGAAAACAATGAAATCCCTGCCCCCCTTGACAAGCTTTTCAGGTTTTTTCCTTATCTTAATTGAAGATTGTCCCTCTCTGCAGTCTACCTGGGCACCTCCCTTCTGCTCTGGCTGAACAGTGTGACATCAGTAAAAGGGGCAAGAGGGGGACACTTTGTCATTGAATTACTCTGGAACTGCAACTCTGACAGAATTGAAATAACACTCTCCAAAGTCCAAATACTATGATGATTAATTAGAGCTGCTTTTATTATGAAACATTACTATCCCTTTAAACGTAGTCAGTAGCACCTCACAAGAATAGATCACCATTATGTCATCAGTTTGTATATGTTCAAACATGGATGTTATATACTATGGCCTTATTGCATCATGAATATGTAATTATCTAGATTACCTCACGTGTTATGCTTATATATACATTTTGATTGATTGGAACAGAAGGCTAGGCTTATGAGATAACTAGTGTGCTAGGATTGACTAATGATGGGGCAGGAGACCCTTAGCTATTCTTAAAGTGTTAGTAATGTCCGCAAAATGTTTTTTGCATTTAGAAGAGCTTAGAAAGCTGAGCTAAATGCAAAAAAAACGTATCTCTCAAACTGCTATGGTTTAAGAGATATAGGTGTTTAACGTTTGATCTCTCCTACTGACAGCTGTAAAGCTGTCAGCAGGAAATCCGTGTCGTCCGACACAGAGGTGCTTGAGTAGAGCCGCGATCTCTTTATTTACCACAAATCCCTTCATTGGAATGGTCTAAAACGAGTTCTTGAAAACCAGGCACTCGTTTTAGACCATTCCAATGAAGGGATTCGTGGTAAATAACGAGATTGCGACTCTGCTCAAGCACCTCTATGTCGGATGAGCTGTCAGTAGGAGAGATCAGACTTAAAACATCTGTATCTCCTAAACCATAGCGGTTTGAAAGATACGTTTTTTTGCATTTAGCTCAGCTTTTTAAGCTCTTCTAAATGCAAAAAACATTTTTTGTGGACATTACTAACACTTTAACATAGCTCTGACATTTACTGATGCTGATTTATCACAAACTTATTTTAAAGCCTGTGTATACGGGCCAACACTGGCGGCGCTGCAATCATGCGCAGTACTGAGTAAAGGTGCGCAGAGAGGACTCCGGTCTGAATTTGGTGTACCCGCTCCATATCAGCCGCAGAGTGGGCAGTCTGTACTGTGCATGACTGCAGAGCATGCAGCCGTCTCTACTGAGTATGACTGCTTCTGACAAACATCCTTAGAGAATTATAATATAGGATTGTCATTATAATTTAAAGAAACAGTATTTTAGATTTAACAGGCTCTGCTCCTCCCATTAAAGGCAGACTGAATCGCTGACAGCAGGGTACCCAGCCAGTGAAATGTAAAATAAATAGATAAAATAAATAAATAGGTGTTTGATGTGTTATAACATGTATGTCAGTACCATGTATGTAAAGATCATTACAAAGAATAAAAATGGTTAATGATATTCTCTTTAAGCCTTTGAGTGCCAACTGGGTATCCAACCCATTGGATACCCATCTGGCAATCAAAGAGTTAAATGGCAACTATCTCATTTTACTAAATATGTGACTTAGTAAAAATCCCAAGTAAGCAGTGTGCGTCTTCAAAACAGATCCTGTTTGTCACTGAGGAGGGGGTGGGAGAATCATAGACTGACCCCTTCAACTGGCAGGGGGTCTGGGCTACAGAGGAATGTTCTTTGTCTTAGATACCAGCTTCTATTGTTGCATGTGCAGAACCCATATATTCATACCTGGGAACTCTCCACATCTGCTCCGGAGACTCCGGTTTTCAGACTGAATTAACAGATCTCTGTGGACAAAGGCTGATTCTCTGGTGGCGGTGAGTTTCTTCTCATTCCCACCCTATTGCTTCCACTTTTCACCCACTTCTCCTCCTTTCCACCCTGTTCTGCCCACTTACCACCCATTTTCAGTCCATAGAGAAGTAAGCCCTTACCACTCTATTAAGCCTCACCCCCCTTATAACACAAATCGCACCATTGTTATCCCCCTGGCTAACAGCATGAGTCATCTGTGGAGGCTCAAGGGGAAGAAGTTCCCAGGTATGCATATATTGTAAGGGCCAGATCTGAAAAATAATATGTAACTGAAATACTTCAAAGTATGTCAGCTGCAAGGGTCACTTTCAGGCCTCTGCTAGGATGTTAGAGGCATACCTGGGAAATTTCAAAATGAGCCAACCCAAAGATCTTTGAAATATTAACTTGTAAAGTTCCCCAGAACGTAGATTTCAGGTGATATATACCTCATTTCTCTAACTGGGATGTGTTCTTATTGGTCCTCAAGGAACCCTTAACATGCTGTAACTCGAGTTTCCACTGCCTGAACATACAGAAGAGAAGTGGGATGTATCTCTCTGTCTTTCTGGTAAACATGACACCAATTTTTGAACTAAATAAGCAGTTATTTGGTGCAGATGAGATCATAGTTAACGCTGGGCTCTCTCACCTGAGAATTAGGCCCTTCATTCCAAGACCCTGAGATTTGGGTCAAACCCTGAGAGTTCTCAGGTATGCCATTAATATACAAATATGTATTGATAATTATCTCTATTTTGTGTTGTTAACCACTTTAAGGACTAGATGAGCATGCAATAAATTGCAAAGCAAAGTGTTGGGCACCTGTCTGGTCCCTTGAGTGTCATATCTTAATGAATAAACTGCAGCATACATTCTGTCTTAAAGGGATAGTAATTTTTCATAATAAAAGCAGCTCTAATTAATCATCATAGTATTTGAACTTTGAAGAGTGTTATTTCAATTCTGTCAGAGTTATAGTTCAAGAGCAATTCAATGACAAAGTATACCCCTCCCGCCCCTTTTACTGATGTAACACTGTTCAGCCAGATCAGAAGGGAGGTGCCCAGGTAGACTGCAGAGAGGGACAATCTTCAATTAAGATAAGGGAAAACCCTGAAAAACTTGTCAAGGGGGGCAAGGCTTTCATTGTTCTCATAGGAAGAAGACTGTCCCCTGCTGTTATCTGTCTAGTCTTACAACCGGATTCCACATCTGAGGGGAGGTGGCTTACACTAGGTAAAAGGGGAGGGGAAACATTGCTTGTGAATATCTCTCAAACCATAAAGGTTTGAGAGATAAGACTTATATCGTTCTTCATGTTTTTTTAATGCCTACAAAATAAAATAAAGAAAAAAACGAAGTATTACTATCCCTTTCATAAAACATTTTGTTGCGCATGTCTTTAATTTCATTATATAGAAATGTTAATAAAGGGATAATAATACTTAATTTTTTCAAGATAACATATTCTATGTTTTAAAGAAATAAATGAAACCATGTATATATTTTTCCCATAACTTGCATAGTTTAGGAGTCATTGTGTTCTAAAGTTTGCCCCTCTCGCCCCTTTTATCTCTGTCACCACTCTAGCTATCAGACTTGGATTCTGATTAAACCTGGTATGGGGGTATGTATAGTATGGATACAGTTTGAAATACCGCAGGTCTACACAATCTATATCAAAAGCAAAAAAGAAAAAGAGGGGGAAGGCCAGAGAGGGAAATGACCCGTCAAGTTATAGTAGAAGTTACTACTCCTATAGTACCAGTTCAGTATTGGATAGGGAGACTTGTATACCTAAAATGTACCTTTTATTAGTGAGATTAAAATACTAAACACATATTTACACATAGACTGGGTAACAATATAAGTATTGTGTCCCCTTTAAAAACACAGTGCAGTCTCAACACGCATACAGGTTGCCCTTTAATTGGAGTTAGCTCATTAGTGCTGTAGTCGGCTGATGCAAGTTTATGTGCGCTACCTGCATCACTAGTTGAATTTCTTAATAATATGTTGAGATCTAGTGTAGCCAATCGATATAATGTGTGCTGTATTAACCCTTTGTATCTCGTGCTATTAGAGCTTAGTCAGGTCATTCAGATATAGATATCACTACAGGCGCTCTGCCTAACTGGATGTCTTATATTTAACACTTCAGAGTCACGTATGTAGTGAGAAGTCCCAGTGGATTTGTGATGTCACATACATGCCGTATTCGGACCAATATTCTGATGGCTTTCCACTTATCGTCTCATTTTGCACAGTGACAAAAGGAACTTGGATTCTGGTCTGCAGACCGGACGGATTGTCTGGCGAGCTGAAATAGGAGTGGATACCAAGGAAATCTTAATGACAATGGTCTACTGCCTCAAACCATGCCCATCTTGTAGACCTTCGTATCCACTCCTATTTAGGCTCTCCAGATGCTCCATCCAGTCCGCAGACCAGAATCCAAGTCTGGCAGCTAAAGCGGTGACATACCTAAAAGGGTTGGAGGGGTAAACTTTAGAACGCAATTACTCTCAAACTATGCAGGTTATGGGAAAAATATGTACGCAGTTTCATTTATTTCTTTAATACACCCAATATCTTATTTTGAAAAAAATAAATATTACTATTTCTTTAACCCCTTGGATGCTAAGAGTTGTCCAATCCATTATTTAAAAATGCATTGGACCCTTCTCTAGCATGCTACAGGTTAAAATGGAAAAAAGAACAAATCTATCATTGCTTTATTATTATTTTATTAAGAAATTAAATCAAAATATGGTACCTACAGAATTCTAATAGCCATTATGGAACTATTCTTTACTTGCCAGTGAAAAATGACATCGATCTGAAGCAAGACTGATTTGCTCCCTTGAGACATTTGGTTTCTAAGTTTGTTTAATGTTGTTGAGCATTCAATAAATCAAGTTTACAGGGGAAAGGAAAAAAAGAGGAAAAAAATCTCAAGTGGGAACGAGCGGTATAAAACTTCATTTTTAACACATATATAACTCTCTGTGACTGGTGCAACACTGCAGCAGAATTAAAATGATTAATAAAATAAATTTAAGGTATGATCTCATTCTTTATGGCAGACACAAACCTAAAACTGACAGTAACAGCATCTATATTAATACTGCACTCTGTGAGTAATTGGTAGCAATTACAATGTTTCACTGCTAAGAGCGGTTTCTTAAACCCTCTCACTATTCACTGCTGCTTTCAGATCATTAAAGTTTACGTCAGTGTTTCCCAAATTGGGTTGCTTGCTCCCTAAGAGGGGGTATCATCCAGAGGAAGAATGAGGGTCTGTTCCAGAACCAAACTTCTATGCTGCCATCATGAAACATTACAGTATCCATAGTGTCGAAAAGCGATCACAGTGAAGTGTTTGGGAAAGGCTAGTTCAAATAATAGTTCTGAATAGAAAAGAAAGAAGGTGCCCCTAGTGTAATATCTTCAGTGGATCATACAATATCACCAGTGCCACACCATCCCCAATTGGACACTAGTCACATAGGTAGTTGCTGGAATGTAAACCAGCGCAAAGGCACAGGAGAATGTATTACTGCTTCCTCCAATATAATCTTCTGACCGCTCACCCGAGAACCTCCACCAGCAGAGCAGGATGTATACAAAAGACAAAAGAAACACAGGGGGCGCCAATAGTGTCTTATCAAATGTGTTAGCAGAATTAAACAGATAGTGGACACACATTTAGTTGTACTTGTAATGCAGGCATATGCGTCAAAAGAGCATTTTAGGCATGCAGGGATTTTTGATCTGTCTCTGCTTAGGCACTTTGTTTTTCCACTCCATCGGTTTAATGGACAATGGAAATAATAAAATCCAACCATTAAAATAAAATAATAAAAAAACAAAAGAAGGAGGGGCTGATCCTCCAATGGAAAATATATAATGTTTATTAAAATCAAACACTTGGACCACTCCAACACTACACCATTATTTTACATGCAGGAAAACCATACAATTTTTATACTTTTTTCCATAATGAAACATTCCTATACTTTTGAAGCCAGCTTGGGACATGTAATGGAGGTCATCTCCCTACTACTAATGGTACAATCGCATTCCTCCCAACATTTCAAATGGTAAAAGAGGGTGTCGCTAGGGGGCGTGGCTTGTTGGTTGGGCATTACCGAGAATGTTTAGGTTATTTCGTGACCTTTTGACAGATATTTGTGTAACTGAATAAATGATATAGAGAAATACCAAAGTATTTCATTTACAGACTCATTTATAAACAAATATACTGAAATTTAAACAATCATTACTGTGAGTTTTATTTGTTTGGAGCAATTTGATACACTTATATACAACCACATAGTTTGATCTCTTAAAAAGAGGGGCACCAGGGAGGGAAAGAGGGACAGAGGGATTTGGGTCTCAAAGAGGGACTGTCCCTCCTAAAGAGAGACACTTGGGAGCTGTACAATTGTGATACACAGTGCACTGAAAGTCTATATGACTTGGCCAAGCACTGGGAACAGAGCAATTCCTCTAAAGAATAGATAACAATCACTGTTTTATTGGGGGTTTTAGTAACTTCTTGATTGAAGACCTCTATTATATTAAGTGGCTTAAAATTGCTTTTTAAATCAACAGGACTTTTTCATCCCCTACTTTGCATTTGGTTTGCTCCAAAATTGCTCCATTTTTTCTATGCCTATGTCCCTTAACCTCTTACTTCTATAGGTATAGTGTCCTGCTAATAGGTATGGGAATTGTATTGCTACTAAACTCCAGCACCTCAATTTAGGGAATGGAATGAAGGAGGACTGATCATCTAACAGAGCTCTATTTTACGTTACTGCAATGCCAGTTTTAGTTGTGCAGACAAAACACTATTGAGACCAATCTGTGATTTGCTTTCCCCTCACGGCTTCTCGGGTTGAGTCTCCTGGGAAAGAAAGAGATCTGCACATAGATGAGCCGGAACTCACCTGCACTATCTAGAACATACATCAGCTGATGTAGGTTTATTGGGTCAGCAGAGCATACAGAGAAGCCAGCAGGTTATATATCGTCCTCGGATAGCCATCTCTGAAAGTGCCTTAACCTCTTGGGTTCTTGCGACCAGGTGGCAGTGGCACTGTGGCCTGTGTAACGTGCTATTCAACTAGTCTAATTATAATGCAATGCAAAGAGTTAAGAAGTAAGCCATTATATATGTTCAACTCTTGCCATTGTTTTTTCTAAGTAACTGAAGTTATTGTGGAGTAAACCAACTGTACCACAGGGAACACATCAAAGTTCCTGTTAAATTAAATAGGGGGTTTAGCCCCTTGAATGCTAGAGAGCATTGTTTCACTGGTTACTGGTATCCACAGAACCACACATACACTGTGCTATACCCCATCATTGTTCCATTGGTTACTAATATCCATTCATACACTGTCTGATTGCCAGCATTTTTCCATTGGCCACTGGGAGCCACAGAACAACACACATACACTTTATGATACCACAGCCTTGTTCCAATGGTCACTGGTTGCCACAGATTCCCTATATATATACACTATGTGACCCCCACCAGCTTTATTCTCCTGCCCACTAGGAGCCACAGATTCCCCACATACACTGTGTGACCCCACCAGCCTTGTTACCCTGCCCACTGGTAGCCACAGATTCCCTAAATACATTGTGTGACCCCCACCAGCCTTGTTCCCCTGCTCACTCGAAGCCACAGATTCCCCACATACACTATGTGATCCCCCACCAGCCTTGTACCCCTGCCTACTGGTAGCCACAGATTTCCCACATATATTGTGTGACCCCAACAGCCTTATTTCCCTGCCAACTAGTAGTCACAGATTTCCCACATATACTGTGTGACCCCCCACCTGTGTCCCTCTGCCCACTGGTATCCACAGATTCCTCACATATACTATGTGACGTCCCCTTCAGCTTTATTACCCTATCCACTGGTAGCCACAGATTCCATACATACAATGTGGCCTCCCACCAACCTTATTCCCCTAACCACTGGTAGCCACAGATTCCCAACAGCATTTTACCCCTTCTCACTTGTATCCACAGATTCCTAACATACACTATGTGACCTCCCCTCCAGCCTTATTACCCTATCCACTGGTAGCCACAGATTCCATACATTCACAGTGGCCTCCCATCAACCTTATTCCCATAACCACTGGTAGCCACAGATTCTCTACATACACTATGTGACAACCTCCCCAGCCTTGTTCCCCTGCCCACTGGTAGCCACAGATTCCTCACATACACAGTGTGACCTCCCCCAGCCTTATTACCCTGCCCACTGGTAGCCACAGGTTCCCCAAATACACTATGTTAGCCCCACCATCCTTATTCCCCTGTCCTCTGGTAGACACTGAGCCCACACAGATGCTATGTGACCCCCACCATCCTTATTCCAATGCCCACTGGTAGCCACTGATTCCCTACATAAACTGTGTGACCCCACCAGCCTTATTACCATACCCACTGGAAGTCACAGATTCGCCACATACACTATGTGATCCCACCAGCCTTATTCCCCTGCTCACTGCTAACAGCCCACAAATTCTCCACATATACTATGTGACACCCACCAGCCTTGTTTACCTGCCCACTGGTAGCCATATATTTCCCCCATTTATACTGTCCCTCATACCTTCTCTTCTGCTCTGCCCCATGCTGCTTTCTGTTTCAGACTCACACTGCCGCCACTGGTACTTTGGGTGCATGTTGATGACCTCATCTCAAAGCACCAGGGAGTGCTAGAAGAGCTACTGTGGAGCCTATGGCTCAGCTGAAGCTGAGAACAGAGTGAGGCATCAGCCTGCTCTTCAAAGCTATATATATATGCCCACAAGTTGCTGGGCAGCAGCCAGCCTCAGACACACCTCCAAACAGCAGGAGGAGTGAGTCTCTGTAGATCAATTTTTGCTGATGGCCTGACATTCGGGGCTGCCCACTGACACACACTCGGGGCTTCAGCCCCCTTAGCTCACCCCTAACGATGCCCCTGCTGTGTAACACAGAATGGAAGGAACACGGTTCATTTATTACAAACTGAGGTTATGATCCCTTGCTCACAGGTGTCTAGAGGGATCAGCTGCACCTCACCGACGAGGCCCAACAAGGCCGAAACGTACATCTGGGGTTAGCTGCTTTCCTCTGGCATTTAGTGGCTGGACCGTCATTTTGGTAGGACCTGTATGATATGTTTCAGAATATTTCTTCTCTGTGTATGGCATTTGTGAGCTAAAAGAGATTGCACCCTGAAGACACAGTCCCAGTGAGCTTTTACATACCCTTGCAAGCTCATGAGCCTAGTTGAGCATCTCTGACTTCTTCTACTTCTATGATTACACTCACAATTATTTTAAAATAGTGAAAGTGTATAGAAAAAAACATATTTTAGCTGCTTTTTTAATATATTTTACTGCTTTTACATGAAATTTGTAGCAAGACTTTTCTCCTATAATCCCTCTGTCTCAATGTAAACCGCTCACCAAAAATATAATGAAAACATAGCTACTTGTGTTATTAAATGATTCCATTGCAATCCCATTGAAATCCATACTTCATATTACACAGCAATCAAACAGTCTGCAGCATTCTGGGGCGTGCTGAGAAACTCATCCTCTTGAAAAGACTTGTAATCATACCTGGGAACTTTTGCTTCTTGCTCCCCTGGAGAGGGCTCATCTGGTGAATTTGGGGGATATAAATAATGTAATCTGCATTACAAAATGGTCAGGGTTTAATTGTGAGTTGGGTGGGGTTTAACAATCTGTGTCGCAATGCATTACAGACCTCTCTAGCATTCAAGGGATAAAAAAATGAATTTATTTTAAAAGGATTTTTTATTTGTCCCCAATAACGTTGGTTTAGTCCAGAATAACTCCAGTTTGCCTTTATAAATATGGGCCAATAATACCAAACTCACATTTTTTTCTTTGCTTACAAAACACTGCAGTAGTCACCATACCTGTGAACTTTTTCTCCTGGACTCCCCGGAGGGGGAGTCCTGCGGTGCAGATGGGGGAGATAAATGGCTCGATTCACCTCAAAAATGGGTAGAATGTAATCATAAGTGTGGGCGGAGCTTCATAAACATTGAAAAAATAGGTAGAATAAGCTGGGGAAGGAGGGATAAGTGGGCGGGGACTAAGATGACCAGACTGGGAAGGAGCAGAAATGGGCAGAGTTTTATTAAAAACTCCCCACATTATGAAAATCAGTCTCTGCCCAGAAGCCCCTTTAATTAGCAGCAAAATCCAGAGTCTCCGGGGCAAATCCAGAGAGTTCCCAGCTATGGTAGTCATATGTGTCAACTTACATTAAGAGATACAACATACCTCCCAGCATTTCAAATGACCAATGTGGGTGATGCCATTGGGGGGGGTGACTGTGGGCGGGGCATTACTGTGAATTTATAGGCCACTTTCTAACCTATTGACAGCCTTTATGTTACTGAATAAATGATTTAGCACAAGAGCAAAGTATTTAATTTATACAGGCTAATGTATAAACACATATACAGAAGTCTATATAAACATTAATGTGAGTTATATTGCAGCAGAGCAATGTGATACACTTATATACACACCACACAGTCTGAACTCCTATAAAGAGGGACACCAGGGTAGGAAAGAAGGACAGAGGGGTTTGGGTCTCAAAGAGGAGCTGCCTCTCCTAAATAGGGACACTTGGGAGATGTGCACACTGCAGGGTTGCACAGGTTCCTGTGCAGTCCTGCATTAAAATGGTAATACATTGACAGTCAATAATATATCAATATTCTTTTCTGTTTTGGAACTCATTTGTAGTCTATGAAATAGAATTATCTAGACATTAACTTGTCACAGGAGAGGGCTGGTAACTTCTGGCCTGGGGGACAAATAAAATCAAGTGGCCCATTTCTACTACTGTCCGAGCCACTGTCCCAGCCCAACCCACCCCCTTTTCTTAATTTTAAAATTGTCATTAATGTTTCAAAGAAAGGCAAGTGATACCACAGAGCTTATAGTTAAAATGGAGCTACACTACTGATACTACAGCGCTTATAGTTTTACACTTTGAATGCCAGGGAGGTATGAAAATGCATTACGTTGGATACCTCCTTGGCACTCAAACGTTTGGGTAAAGCGACATTAGTGATACTATAGAGCTTACAAGGGAAATAGGTTATGCTACAGTGTAGCTCCATTTGGATTGTAGCTCTGTGATATCACTAGTGTAGCTCCATTTACAGCAGCAAGAGGGAGACTGAGGCAGTGATCCACCAACCCAGATTTGTGACCAGCCAAGGGGGCAATTGCCCTGCCCCCCACACCAGCCCTCCCCTGTCTTGTCATCTCCTTGCATTGTTCTGCTGAATATGGGTAGGGCTTATTTTCTGTGAGTTTACTAATTCTGTATTGATGCCAGTTGTGTGCAGGTGAAACCCAAATACAGACCATTGGAGACGATCTGTAATTATATTCAACTGTAGAACTCTCCAAGAAGTTTGATTAGCCATCAGCACCTTATAATAACCACAGAAGGAACATAAAGTATACCAGTTAGTGGAAGAAAGAGTGCAGAAATCCTGCAGTCATAAGATCTGTGTATCAAAGCACAAGTAATGCCTTTTTGATTTGGAACAAATAACCCTAGCTCCTTGCACCAATTTCTTAGTTAAAAGGACATGATAGGCACCTCCTCGGTAGTTCTGTTCCGCTGGGAGTAGCTGGGGTCGGATTAGGTGAACCAACTGGGGGTCAGAAACTTGACTGCTGATGCTCTTCAGCAGATCCCATGAGAGAGAAACTGAAAAGCAAAATGTTGAAGTCTTGTAGTTTAGTCACTGGAGCCCCTACAGCAGTCCCAATAGGCTTCTAGAGATGGTTTTCGTAACCTGACACTAGGAGTCTACAGGAACTGTGTGTGCAACCAGTAAAGCCTGTAGTTTAAGCCACAGACATCCTGGTTTAATCCGTCCCCACTGCCAGATGGGGGTTCAAGCTGTATTGGGGCTGTGCAATCCAGTGAGCGGCTTTTTACTCAATCCCATCGAAGAGGTGCAATCTTAGTAAAAAGAAAGTTGCCCCATTACCTTGTTTTATATAGTTATTACAGCTCAAATGTGCATATGTGTTTATATTTTCTAGTGCAGTGCCTTTATGGTCTGCCGCTTTTCATATGTATCTCAAAAACAGAATAAAAAGCACCCAATAGTGTAACCAGCCTTTAAGTATTTGTACTTTTAATGTTTTTATTTTGATTGATACTATAAACTACATTTTGAGCTTTGTATTAGATTGACAAAGAAGAAGAAACTTTTGTTGGAGTTGTATTTTGTATTCACGGACGGAGCAGCCTTTGGGATCACTGAGTAGAGACGGTGAGAGATCTTCATTAGCTTGACTGTCAACTTTGGTTTATCCCCAAATACTGACCACACATAAATGTGAGTAGATTGATTTGCATTTGATAATATCTGTTAAGCTGGTTACACTATTGGGCACTTTTTATTCTGTTTTTGAGATCCATTACCACCAGGGGAGGGCTGGCCAGGGGGGCAATTGCTCCCTGAGCCAGTCATATGTCTGGGCTGGTGGGCCACTCCCACTTGTTGCTGCAAATGTAGCTACACTAGTGATGCCACAGAGCTTACAACTGAAATGGAGCTACAATCCAAGTGAAGATACACTAGTAACATAACCAATTTCTCTTTTAAGTTCTATAGTATTACTACTGTAGCTTTACTTAAATTGTAAGCTCTGTAGCTGCACCAGTGTAATCCCATTTCAATTGTAAGCTTCATGGTATTGCCTTACTTCACAACACTAACCCTTTGAGTGCCAGAGCGGTATACATACCCCTATGGCACTCAAAGGATTAATGGCAATTTTAAAATTTAATAAAAGGGGGAGGGTTGGGACAGTAGGCTGGAATGATAGTAGAATTGGGCCTCTTGATTGTAGTTGCCCTCCAGGCCACAAGTTGCCAGCCCTCCCCTGAGTGTAAAAAAAGTTACCAGTTAGGAACAATCACAGAGTTGAGTTGCGGCCTGAGCTGTGTCAGGATATTTACTCAGCAAGTGCACTAGCTGTTATTCATGTTTGTGTTTTAACAGCCATTTACTTTGTGAGTACCCACGTGTGGGGTGATTTCTGGTGGTGGAAACGTGCCTCATAGTTTTGATTGCACTAGGGCACTCCCTTGCGCTCTTCCTTCTCTGTCTTTGCACTTTACATATGTAAGGTTATTATCAGTACATAAATCATCCATAAGGAGTAATAACAGTGGCACTGTAAACTGGCAGTCTATAGTTGTACTGCAAGCATAAAATGGCAAGTTTGAGTTAATAAAACTTTTGAATGAAGCATCTCAGTCCAGTGAGATTCCTTTTTACTGAGCAGCAAAAGGCCTAGGCAAAGGGCATTTTCCTTTTTACAAAATACTGTCCTTTTGTTGGATATTATTTTTTGGGTTATTTGTACATATGTTGTCTTTCTGTATTTTTAGGTTTGTACAATATTGTGAGATATGTCACACTGTACTGTTTTACTAAATATTCGGTAAAGCAGGTGTCACACACGTTTTTCCGGAGCCTTCCTCCTCTCCTCCATTTCAGAGCTTGACATCTTGTACTTGCTATTCCATTACTTTTGAAATCTATTTCCTTCCGGTACACTGCAGTAGTTCTTTGTGCATGTTAAACTTTTCTACTCATATCCCCTGCCCATTTCTAGTCTCTTCTTCAAATTTCCACTGCCATTCATGCTGTACCTAGTCAAGATGGCCGTGCTCTTGCTCACCTGATGCAACAGACATCAGAGCCGATTCAAAGAAGATGAAACATGTACTGACGGTAACTCAGTCCGTTTTGGACGAAAACAACTTTTTTTAAATATGAAGGAGATAAGATAGGTGGCAGTTCCATTTTAAATAAAACAAGATTACTCCTACAACTGAAATTTGCTTGTTTTTAAATTCAACTGTGCTGTTTTCTGGCCGCCAGGTGATGCTCTTCCAGAAACTTACGACATGATTCCATGTCTCCCATGGAATGTATTAAACATTGATTTCCTTTTGGACATCAGTTGGTGCTGTTGATAACCGGTTTATTAAACAAAAAGTATGTTTGAGGTGTAATAACTTTGATATGAAGAATCTCCAGTCTGGTGGCGTTCACTTGTTTTACTCGGCAGCAAAATCTACATAACATTGTGGGCATGGTTAGGCAATGTGGTGCATTTCTGGGGCAAACCAGCAGCAGCATAGGGGACAAATAAAAATCCATATTGATTTGAATTGATCTTTTAACCACTTGAATGCTAGAGAGGTCGAGGCCGTCTAGCATTCAAGAGGTTAGAGATTTATTTAAATCAATGGGAACTTTTTTGTCTCCTATAGTGAAGCAGTTGGTTTGCACCAACTTATTGTGAGAAATCAGGTACTGTGTTTGCTTTTCACATTCAAGCTCCTAACCCTTTGAGTGCCAGAGAGGTATGCAACGCATTGCAAAGCAATGCGTTCCGTACCCGTCTGGCACTCAAAGGGTTAAAGGGATAGTAATGTTTCAAAATAAAAGCAGCTCCAATTAATCTTCATAGTATTTGGGCCATGGAGAGTGTTATTTCAATACCGTCAGAGTTGTAATTCAAGAGTAATTGAATGATAAACTATCCCCCTCCCGTCCCTTTTACCTAGTGTAAGCCACCTCCCCTCAGATGTGGAATCTGGTCTTAAGACCAGACAGCTCACAGCAAGGGGCAATCTTCTTACTGTGAGAACAATAAAAACCCTGCACCCCCTTGACAGGTTTTCCAGGTTTTTCCCTTATGCTAATTGAAGATTGTCCCTCTCTGTGATCCATCTGGACACCACCTTTCTGCTCTGAGGTGAGCAGTGTGTTACATCAGTAAAAGGTGCGGGAGGGGGACACTTTATCACTCAGTTACTCTTGAACTACAACTCTGACAGTATTGAAATAACACTCTCCAACGTCCAAATACTATGAAGATTAATTGGAGTTGCTTTTATTTTGACACATTACTATCCCTTTAGAATCCAGATTAAATGCAGAATTTTTATGTGTCCTTATAAAGCAATTGGTTTGCTCTAGAATTGCACCTCTTTGCCGTTATACATGATGCCTATTTTATTAAATTAAAAACCAGGTTTACTGTACAGTTTTTATGCATTTTCATCAGATCGCTTTTAACCCCTTAACCGTTTGAGTGCTCAAAAGGTTAAATGTGTGGATGTGTTAGAGAAACTAGCATCCAAGGAGTTAAGTTATGCAATACTCTTATATCCAGGAAAGATGGAACATATTACTTTTCTGGACCCTGCGTTTTTTTGTAAAATGAGCTGAACACTGGCAAAATCGTCCATCATTTACAAAGTGACTCAGACTGTGGTCGTCATGCAAATGGATTAAATAAATGCCACCAAAAAACCAGCAGGTTTGAAATAATTTCTGATCATTCCCCCAGCATTATCTCAGCATGAAGCCTTCATAAAACGGTCATGATTTCAGATGTAATTCTATAGATTGAAATGTAATTAGGTGCAAGATTCAATTATGTGCCCTTTGGTGTGACCTGGAGTGTACCAGAGCCTCGGAGAGGTAGCAAGTAATTTTCGCAATGCATGCTGTTTAATAACACAGTTGGTATTGATTCGCTGAAGGCAAAGTCTTTATGAGCTAGTCAGCATTCTGAAAAAAAAAAAAAAAAAAACACCGAACATATTAACAAATTAAGTTTCAAGGCTGGTCAAAAGTTCACATTTTAATTACTTATAGATAATCAAATTTCTATTGGATTTTCTTATGAATTAATGACCTTTACTGATGGAAATATGATACGTTATTACTCATATCATCAGAATTATTAATTAAATCTTTTAACGAAAGAAGCTATCTGACTTTTTTTTTCCAGAGCAATGGAAATGGATATTTTTAAAAGGACTATACCTTAGAAATAAGTGACTCTTAATTTGTTTAACACATTGACATACCAAGGTAGGTTTCCTTCATAAAGTAGTAAGGTATATCTGTCTCTATATATTTAGCAGTTTTCTATATATTATGTTCCTCAATAGAGTCTGCCTTTAAGTCGCAACGTCTTAAAATAATTGAGCTTTCATAGACCTGAATAGCTCATTAGGGTCTCTAGCCTTTATCAGATTGTATATTGAAAAATGATCAATGTACTACGAGAGAGAGATAATTAACCCTTTTAGTGCCAGAGGGGGTACTCAATACATTGCAGAGCAATGTGTTACATACCTGCACTTAAAGGGTTAAAATTAAAATAAATTATGGGGATATAATGGATTGCTGTTTGAAGGACTCCTAACTAGGTAAGTTCTTGGGAAAGATGCACTAAGGGTTGATGCTATTGCAATGTGTATCTGTCTATGTGTGGTGAGCACATTGCCTTGGCGATAGAGGGACACATCACCATATACTCTAAAAATTAGGATGCAAGGGGAGGGGTAGAGAGTAGAGACTATGACACACCTCCCAAGTGTCCCTCTTTAGGAGGGACAGTCCCTCTTCGAGACCCAAATCTCTCTGTCCCTCTTTTCTATCCTTTCGTCCCTCTTTTTAGGAGATCAGAATAAGTAGTGTTTATTACATTGCTCCACAGCAATAAAACTCACAAAAATGTATAGTCAATATTCAGTATATGTGTTTATAAATTAATCTGCATAAATAAAACACTTTGGTCTTGTTCTAAATCATGTATCAATTACACAAAGAGGTGTCAATAGTTCAGAAAATAACCTCAAAATTCTTGGTAATGCCCCACCCACCAGCCACACCCCCAGACACACAACCTAAAATAAAAGTGTCCCTCTTTCGCCATTTGAAATGTTGGGAGTTATGCTATGATCATGGAGTAAAGGTGTTGATGTGTTGGGGAGGGAAGGGAGGGAGCGGTGACAATACAGAGAGGATTCAGCACCAGGAACAGCAGCAGTCTTCACCCAGTCATTTGAATGCCAGTGGGATAAGCAATACTCTGCAAAGCAATTCATTGGATACCTCACTGACACTCAAAGGGTTTATATAGTGACGGAACAAAAATTAGGACCTATTGAAAACTTTTTATCTAATTAACTAAAGAATTTACTACAAGCCCAAAGTGTTTTATTTGCACTGACTAGTTTATAAACACATATACTGAAGTTCAGAAAAAACATTTACATAAGTTACTGCTATGGAGCAATGTGATACACTTATATACACACTAAAATCGCCTACGACTCTTAAAGTAAGTACAGTACGTACCAGAGCTTAGTGCACGTCCCCTAATTATTCTTATTCTTTCTGTTAAAAACACTTCACATTTCCATTAACCCTGGACCTCCAACTTCCAGCAAGATCGTTTGCCCTGTTGTATTGCCCTAAAACAAGTGCATTGTTCCTGTTCTTAGCTGAATCATGTAAAGCAACTAAAAGTTTAATTCGGCCATCGTTTTAGATTCAGATGTAACTTAATATGTTATAAATGCAGTGCTTTTATATCTTCTAGCAAAGTATTACTTTGAAACATGTAGTTTTAAAAATGTCAAGGTGCCCTAAAACAGCAGTGCTTTGCTGCCCTTGAGCTGTGTTGGGCTCTTTACAGTCCAAGCATTCTCTCTTACTGAATTGTTCTAGATTAAATCCATAATTAGGGACAGTCAACTGTTGGACATCCAGCAGGAGGGGACAACTCCCATCAACCTTAACCAGCTTTCAAGGGGTTTAACCCTTTTCATACCAGAGGACAGGGGCAGACTGACAGGACCCAGGGCCCCTGGTCCAAAAAGAGGTCTGGGCCCCCTGCAGAAATCTCCACATTGCCCCTTCATCTCCACAATGCCCCTTCATCTCCACAATGCCCCTTCCACAATGCCCCCTTCATCTCCACAATGCCCCCTTCATCTCCACAATGCCCCTTTCCACAATGCCTCCGTCATCTCCACATTGCCCCCTATCTCCACAATGCCCCTTCCACAATGCCCCCTTCATCTCCACAATGCCCCCTTCATCTCCACAATGCCCCTCCCTCCACATTGCCCCCTTCATCTCCACAATGCCCTTTCCACAATGCCCCCTTCATCTCCACAATGCCCCCTTCATCTCCACATCTCCCCTTCCACCATGCCCCTTCATCTCCACACTGCCCCTACCTGGAGTCCCTGGTGGTCTAGCGGCATGGCTTAATACTGTGCGAAGTCCTTCGCACCTCTAGTAATGCAGAGGCTGGGAGATGATGTCATCTCCCAGCGCTCTGTATTACTAGAACAGCCGTAGTTGGAGAGCTGCTGAGCCGTGCTGGAAGCGGCGGCGCGCCCCCTTCGGTCACAGGCCCTCGGTCCCTGACCTAATGCCAGTATGGTTAGTCCACCCCTGCCAGAGGGTGTGCAATGTATTGGTCTGCAATGCTTTGCAAACCCTTCTGGCACACATAGTTAACCTTTTGAGTGCCAGAGATGTATCCAACGCATAGCAATGCAACGCGTTGCATACCTCACTGGCACTCTAAGAATTAAAGCCCCATTTAAATATGAATTTTCATTTGTTCCCTATGCTGCAGAGTTAATCCACTTTTGATCTATGCGTATGGACCTTTATGCTTTTTACTATATAGATTTTCAAGCGCATGGTGGTATCATCAGCACTGCTTTAGGTGCAGTCTGTTCTAGCGCCACCTGCTGTCTGATGTATTACTGATTTAATGACAGTTTCAGAGCACATTGCATCTACTCCATCAGTGATATTTGAGTGGACAATTTGAGGCTTACGGATGAAGACAAAACTGAAGCATTGATGGGGCAAACGAACTGTACAGTACACAGCAAATATACATTTTTAAAAAAAACAGCATTGATTGAACACCTTGAATGTTAGAGAGGTTTTGATTGCAGCATCGGCAGGATCCAGTATAAATACAAAGCAATGTATTGTGACTTCTGCAGCATCCAGTTCAATACAAAGCAATGTACTGGTGCCATCTGCAGCATCCAGTGCAATACAGAGGAATTCACTGGTGACCTCTGCTGTACCCAGTGCAATACAAAGCAATGTACTGGTGACCTCTGCAGTATCCAGTACAATACAAAGCAGTGTATTGTGACCTCTACAGCATCCAGTGCAATACAAAGCAATGCACTGGTGACCTCTACAGCATCCAGTGCAATACAAAGCAATGTACTGGTGACGTCTGCAGTATCCAGTGCAATACAAAGCAATGTATTGTGACCTCTACAGCATCCAGTGCAATACAAAGCAATGTACTGGTGACCTCTGCAGTATCCAGTGCAATACAAAGCAATGTATTGTGACCTCTACAGCATCCAGCGCAATACAAAGCAATGTACTGGTGACCTCGACAGCATCCAGTGCAATACACAGCAGTGTACTGGTGACCTCTACAGCATCCAGTACAATACAAAGCAGTGTATTGTGACCTCTACAGCATCCAGTGCAATACAGAGGAATTCACTGGTGACCTCTGCTGTATCCAGTGCAATACAAAGCAATGTACTGGTGACCTCTACAGCATCCAGTGCAATACAAAGCAATGTACTGGTGACCTCGACAGCATCCAGTGCAATACAAAGCAATGTACTGGTGACCTCTACAGCATCCAGTGCAATACAAAGCAATGTACTGGTGACCTCTACAGCATCCAGTGCAATACAAAGCAATGTACTGGTGACCTCTGCAGTATCCAGTGCAATACAAAGCAATGTACTGGTGACCTCTGCAGTATCCAGTACAATACAAAGCAGTGTATTGTGACCTCTACAGCATCCAGTGCAATACAAAGCAATGCACTGGTGACCTCTACAGCATCCAGTGCAATACAAAGCAATGTACTGGTGACCTCTGCAGTATCCAGTGCAATACAAAGCAATGTACTGGTGACCTCTACAGCATCCAGTACAATACAAAGCAGTGTATTGTGACCTCTACAGCATCCAGTGCAATACAAAGCAATGTACTGGTGACCTCTACAGCATCCAGTGCAATACAAAGCAGTGTATTGGTGACCTCTACAGCATCCAGTGCAATACAAAGCAATGTACTGGTGACCTCTACAGAATCCAGTGCAATACAAAGCAATGTACTGGTGACCTCTACAGCATCCAGTGCAATACAAAGCAGTGTATTGTGACCTCTACAGTATCCAGTGCAATACAAAGCAATGTACTGGTGACCTCTACAGTATCCAGTGCAATACAAAGCAATGTATTGTGACCTCTACAGCATCCAGTGCAATACAAAGCAGTGTATTGTGACCTCTACAGTATCCAGTGCAATACAAAGCAATGTATTGTGACCTCTACAGCATCCAGTGCAATACAAAGCAATGTACTGGTGACCTCTGCAGCATCCAGTGCAATACAAAGCAATGTATTGTGACCTCTACAGCATCCAGCGCAATACAAAGCAATGTACTGGTGACCTCGACAGCATCCAGTGCAATACACAGCAGTGTACTGGTGACCTCTACAGCATCCAGTACAATACAAAGCAGTGTATTGTGACCTCTACAGCATCCAGTGCAATACAAAGCAATGTACTGGTGACCTCTACAGCATCCAGTATAATACAAAGCAATGTACTGGTGACCTCTACAGCATCCAGTGCAATACAAAGCAATGTACTGTTGACCTCGACAGCATCCAGTGCAATACAAAGCAATGTACTGGTGACCTCTACAGCATCCAGTGCAATACAAAGCAATGTACTGGTGACCTCTACAGCATCCAGCGCAATACAAAGCAATGTACTGGTGACCTCTGCAGTATCCAGTGCAATACAAAGCAATGTATTGTGACCTCTACAGCATCCAGTGCAATACAAAGCAATGTACTGGTGACCTCTACAGCATCCAGTACAATACAAATCAGTGTATTGGTGACATCAGCAGCATCCATTGTGTTGGATGAGGCATATAATACAGAGATGTCTCCAATACATTGTGAACACTCCCTGGAAACCTCTTTAGCATTCAAGGGGTTAAAAGTTTCACTTAACCGAAATATCTTTATTTGTCCCCTATAGTGCAGTTGGTTTGCCCCAGACTTGTGTTGTATTGGTACAGGTCATTTTCCTGGAATCTCTCTATGTGACTTTGGGTTATGTTCACATGGGCGGCTTTAATGTAGAGTTAATGCTGCACTAAGTGCACCTAGTGAAACGGCTTGCCCTGTTGGTGCTGTGCCAAGGGTGGTCTCACAGAATGCACCTTAGCGCACTATGCTTCAACTTGGATGTGATTATATGGTAGACACATCCAGGTTTCTGCATGCTGATCTGCACTGTGGCCTATAAACCACCACATAGATTGAGAGAATAACAAGAGGAATGTAGAACATCAGATGTAGTTGACACATGTAGCATGACATACACTAAAATAAAATGCACCCAAGTCACCTGTGAGCCTTAACCCTTTGAGTGCCAGAGGGGTATCCACCCATTGCAGAACAATACCTTGTATACACCCTGGCACTCAAAGGGTTAATCTCACATTCTATGGAGAACTCTAGCCTGTTGCTCTCTGGTCTCATAGAATACAATAGAATAACCGTCTGGACACCAGGTGGAGCTGTTGCTCACAGAAAATAATAAAAAATATGAAATGTAGAAAGCTTTGAACAAAGCAGTTCCAAGCCATAGATGAAACCTTGTTTTAGTCAAAAGGAAAAACCCTGTTTTTTGTTCCATAATAAAAGTTTACTTCAGTTTACTACTTTAATCTTGTGTGTCAATGCCATAATCATTCTTTCATAAGTGTAGGATTGTGATAAATCCGCAGATGGTAATGACACCAGGGAAGACGTACCGTGGAGAGATGGAGAGAAGTAAACTGTGTCTAATCCTGCAAAGTGAAACTGCCTATTAGCCCTTTAAGGATTAGAGGGATCTGCAAAGCATTGCCTGGCAATGCATTGCATACCACACTGGTCATTAAAGGGTTAAGAAATCTACAGCTCAGAGAAGCTGAGAAAAGATTAACGGGCCATTATCATAAGGATAGCAATCCTTCAACAGGTTTAATCATCTGGGAACAGACGTGCCAAGGAGGCCTGGATGGCCTCTGAACTGTGAGACAGTCGGTCACAGTTCATGATAGTGGTACCCAACCCAGCAGCCTCATAAATTGACAGCAGTTTCCTATCTCTACCCTAGCAGACTATGGGGTTCTGTGTACAGCTCTACAAAGATTGTAGCTATTAACCAAAAACTTCCTGGCTGTGTCCAGTCCTTCCATACCACAGCACACCTCCCACCAGCTGAGTAAGACCGTTTACAGAATAACCCCCCCCCCCAATGGCTGTTAGGAAACATTTTAGAACTGCACAGCGCAGCCCTGGGCTTTTTATTAAAGGAACACTAATGCCCAATAAAAAAAAATTTCTTGTTTTATAGATTTAAAAAAAAATAAATTATGTGGCGCAAATCCCATCTCTCAAACTTTTATGGTTTGAGAGATATTCACATCTAAAGTTCCCCCTCTCCTGATGTCAGCTGTAAAGCTGACAGAAGGAGATCCGTGTCGGCCAACATGAAGTGACTTTTCAGCAGAGCCGCAATAGCGATAATGGAAAAGAATTATTTCATCGGAACGGTCTACCAAGTGTGCTTGCAAACCAGGCACACTTTGTAGATAGATTGTTCCAGTGAAGTAATTCTTTTCCAGTATCGCTATTTCGGCTCTGCTGCAGAGCTGCCAGCTGGTCACAGGACTGGGATCTCCTTCTCCTGATGTTAGGAGAAGGGGAGGGAGGGGGGAACTTTAGATGTGAATATCTCTCAAACCATGAAGGTTTGAGAGATGGGATTTGTCCCACATCATTTTTTTTTAATCTACAAAACAAGAAAACATTTTTATTGGATATTAGTGTCCCTTTAAGTCTGCCCACTTAGAAGACTTACTAAACATAATAATTGCCCTTTACTAAACACAGGTGTATCTTTAGGTATCATTCAGACTAGCAATTCCAGCACTGAGTTTTGTAACACTGCTCTAATTGCCAATGAATTGAACATATGGGGGGAGTGTATAAAGATGGTGTTATTGGAAAAAAAACTGTTGCATAATGTGTTTGCTCTGTGAGTGTTTTGTATGTGTAACCCTTTGAGTGCCAGAGGACTATGCAGCGCATTGCTTTGCAATGCACTGCGTACCCCTCTGGCACTCAAACGGTTAAAGTGGATGTGTCAGCTATATATAACATAGCCTAAATAGTTAAGCTAGATATCGAATAGTACTAAAACGTTATTTATTTATTTATTTATTTATTTTAAGTTTTAATTCCTGTAAATTTAGCTTAGAAAGTCCGGGTTGCAGCTACTTCTGCATAGACTGCAGCCCGATGCTCTGCCTCTAATCTCCTCCCTCCTCCAATGACGAAGTCTTCTGTCTGTAAGCTGGAGCGATTTCATTGACTAGATATCGATCTCTGGCAATGAGACCGCTTACAGCTCCGTCGTCAGAGGAGGGAGGAGAGCAGAGGCAGAACGTTGGGGTGTGGTTACTGAGCAGGTAACCGCAGTCTATGCGGAAGTAGCGGGGGGACAGACTTTGTAAGTTAAATTTACTGGAATTATAACTTAAAAAAAAAAAATGGATAACGTTTTAATAGTATTTGATATGTAGCCTAACTAGGCTATGTTATATATAGCTGACACATCCCCTTTAAGAAAGGACCATCATTTTCAGCTGTCCTAATACCATGAACGTCAGTGTTTATAAAAGTGGAGTTGTGAAGTGCAAAAAATTGCAGCAAATTTAATAAGTGTTGCAAATCGTGACATTTTTATGGTAGTTCTAAATACAGTTCTTTAGCACCACACCTGTTCTAGTGCAAATGAGCGGTAACATCTGCATTATTGTGAAACAAAGCCATATTTATCACATCTATAAAATTATTATAAATCTTCTCCATTATTAATGTATTTTTATTTGTATTGAAAAATCTTAACAGAAAACTAAGGACCATATGTTTAGAAGCAAAGCGGAGGAGTTCTCGGTTTAACCATTTGCACTATAGGGAAAACTAAAAATTCCCATTGATTTAAATGGGTATTGTAACCCCTTGAATGCTAGAGAGGTCTCCAATGCATTGTAAAGCAATGTGATAGCAACCTCTCTAGTATTCAAGGGGTTAAAATCCCCATTTAAATCAATGATCATTTTTGGAATCTTTAGTTCTCCCTATAGTGCTAATGGTTTGCCCTCCATTTGCCGACCAACAAACATCTCGTTAATAATATCACCAGCAGGAAAAGGGCAACAGCAGAATGTCACCCACATCAACAGGGCGACATTCTGATGTTGCAGGCTTAATTTTCTCTGGCTTAAGTATCGCCGAGTAGCCTCCATCTTAATTCTTTGAGTCCCAGAGGGTCCACAACGCAATGCAATGCGTTGTATACCTCTCTGGCACTCAAAGGGTAAATGTAAAGTTGTACTTCTTCTTATGTATCTTCCATCTTAACCCTCTGAGTGCCAGAGGGGTCTGCAATGCAATTCAAAGCAATCTGTTGTATACCTCTCTGACTCTCAAAGTGTAAATGTAAAGTGTCGTGAAATTCTTCTTATGTTCTCAAGATATGTTACAAAATTCTTATTATGTCAAAAAATATGTTATGTGACAAAATATTAGAAATAAACAGTGATTATTACCAGTCTCTGTAGTGTACTGGGATGTAGGGGAGACAGACAGCTCTCAGTCTCCTCTCAGGTCCACCACTCAGTCTCATCTCTGGTCCGCCTCTCAGTCTCCGCTCAGAGCAAGACAAGCAGACCGGAGAGAACACTAAGAGGCAAACCAGAGAGTAGACTGAGAGGAGGACCTGAGAGCTGTCTGTCTTCTCCACATCCCAATACAGTACATTGTTCATAATAATCAGTTTATTGTAATATGTAGTAACAGAACATATTTTTGGAACATAAGAAGAATTTTGCCACACTTTACCTTTACACTTTGAGCGCCAGAAATGTATACAGCGCATTACTTTGCAATGCGTTGTGGAACCATCTGTCACTCAAAGGGTTAAAATGGAGGCTACTCTGCGACACTTAAGTCTGTGACTTCAGAATGTCGCCCTTTTGATGCGGGTAACATTCTGTTGTCACCCATGTTAAACAGGCAGCATTTTTAACGTAATGTTTTGTTGGTTGCCAAATACATTTCAATAGTGAACCATAATCAGCCAGTGATACATGGCTGATGCCTGCATACACTGCCCTCTGCCACACCTTTGTGACATGATCTCCGGGGAATGCAGGGACATCACAGGTAAGTAAACTTGGTGATTGGAACTGTGACTCATAGCAGTACATTCAAATCGCCAGTGTGAAAGAGGCCTTATACATTAATAAAAAAGAGCAATTGTTTTTAGGCATTTGTGTTTACCTTGGACTACCAAATAGTCTGTAAGATCTTTAATAATTCAACATAACCTGCGGGGGCATGCAATTTATAATAAGGGCCAAAGGACTCATTAATTCTTATTAAGATCATTAAGAAAACAAATTACCTTCTAGGTAATTTATAGTTGCTCATAGTCATGAAGACTTACTGTGGCTTTCAAAAGCTCTATCTGTTAACTGGTAATGTGACCTAATGTTAACTCATTGAATGCTTGAGAGAACACCAAAGATTTGCTCTGCCGTGCTTGGAGACCTTTGTAGTGCCCAGGGGGTTAAAACTATTCAGGAAAAATACATAAAATATGTTCCCACTAAAATTGTCAAATGCTACACCAATTTAGTTAAAAATGTGCAGACACCCACTCCTTGGTATTTTTAGTTTTAATTATTTTCCACCAGAGTTGATACAAGGGTTTGATTAAGCTTGTCTTTTAAAACATAATTGCACACAGGGAAAAATTGGTTTATAAATTGTGCTTGAGAATAGCTTTTGTTACAAGAACAAACTGTCTCTTCTTGTCCCCGTGATTGAAAAGGTGTTCAGAGTAACCAGGAAAAGTGGTCAAATACCTATACATTGATTACCCTTTATGTAGCATGCATATGTTTTCCGTAAGATTATAGTTTAAAGGGATGCTAATGAAGAAAAAACATTTGGCTTTATTTACTAAAGTACGGTTTAGCCCAGAGCCAGTCAATTTTTGAACTTACAGCTAAAGTAACCACAAAATGCCTTTAAAGGGATAGTAATGCTTCATAATAAAAGCAGCTCTAATTAATCTTCATAGTATTTGGACTTTGGAGAGTAATTCAATGGCAAAGTGTCCCCCTCCCGCCCCTTTTACTGATGTAACACTGCTCAGCCAGAGCAGAAGGGAGGTGCCCAGGTAGACTGCAGAGAGGGACAATCTTCAATTAAGATAAGGGAAAAACCTGAAAAACTTGTCAAGGGGGGAAGGGCTTTCATTGTTCTCATAGGAAGAAGATTGTCCCTTGCTGTTATCTGTCTGGTCTATGGACTGCATTCCACATCTGAGAAGAGATGGCTTACACTAGGTAAAAGGGGCGAGAAGGGGAAACTTTGCTTGTGAATATCTCTTAAACCATAAAGGTTTGAGAGATAAGACTTATATCGTTCTTCATGTTTTTTTAATGCCTACAAAATAAAGATAAAAAGAAGTATTACTATCCCTTTAAATCCAGGATGCTTATGGACATTTAATTCTACAGGACTGCAGATAAATTAGTGTAACCCTGCAGTGTGTGCTTATTATAAGATGCCTGGATTTAAAACTGAGATGTAGTTGCCTTAATTCCGGCTGACTGGGGATGATGGGAGCTGGTGATTCACCGATTGACAACCCCTGCAGTATAGTTCAGCCCAGAGACAGTCACGTCAGCTGTTAGTAGGGCTTCCAGATGATCTCTTTAAAACTGTTCACCTATGAAATATGCCAGCTGCATGGACATATGGGAACCACTCAGAAGCGTAACTACAACCTCTTGAGCCCTGGTGTAAGATCTGAGTCTGGCCTCCACCGTCCCTCTGGTGATGAAAGGTTTAATAGTATGGAAAAGGGGAAGGACTCACTGATATTTTCTTCATCTTACTGCCTGGCAGTAGACATGTCATATCTGTGGCCAAGAGAGCAGACTGATCTGATTACATAAATAGTATAGATCCAATGGGGTTCCTGACTTCTTGGCCCTGTCACAAGTGCACCCACTGTACGCCTGTAGTTATGCCCCTGGAACCAATGTGGCCCAATAACCCAATAATCACCACTGCAGCCCTGAAGCAGGCAGTTTTCTTGTATCCTGACATCTCCATACCTGGGAGCTTTTTCTTCTAGAGTGCCCGGGAGGGTAGTATATATGGCGCGATTCTCGTTACAAATGGGGTGACTTAATCCGGGGGGGGGGTCTTAACAGACTGTGACATAAAGTGGACAGGAAATTGGCAGAAAAGGGTTGGAAAGGGGAAGAAGTGGGCGGGAAATGGGAGGAACAGGTGAGGAAGGAGTAGAAGTGGGAGGGAATCTTGAGGAACAGGGTGGGAAGGAGGAGAAGTGGGAGGGAAGTGGGAGGAACAGGGTGCGATAGGAGGAGAAGTGGAAGGGAAGTGGGAGGAACAGGGTGGGAAGGAGGAGAAGTAGGTAGGAAGTAGGAGGAACAGGGTAGGAAGGAGGAGAAGTGGGAGGGAAGTAGGAGGAACAGGGTGGGATAGGAGGAGAAATGGGAGGGAAGTAGGAGGAACAGGGTGGGAAGGAGGAGAAGTAGGAGGGAAGTGGGAGGAACAGGGTGGGATAGGAAGAGAAGTGGAAGGGAAGTGGGAGGAACAGGGTGGGAAGGAGGAGAAGTAGGTAGGAAGTAGGAGGAACAGGGTAGGAAGGAGAAGAAGTAGGAGGAGAAGTGGGAGGGAAGTAGGAGGAGAAGTGGGAGGGAAGTAGGAGGAACAGGGTGAAAAGGAGGCTAAATGGGGGGGAGAATGAAGGACAGGGTGGGAAGGATGAGAAGTGGGAAGGAAGTATGAGGAACAGGGTGAGAAGTGGGAGTGATGTAGGAGGAACAGGGTGGGAAGGTGAGAAGTGGGAGGAACAGGGTGGGAAGGTGGAGAAGTGGGAGGGAAGTGAGAGGAACAGGGTGGGAAGGTGGAGAAGTGGAAGGGAAGTGGGAGGAACAGGGTGGGAAGGTGGAGAAGTGGGAGGGAAGTGGGAGGAATGGGGTGGGAAGGTGGAGAAGTGGAAGGGAAGTGGGAGGAACAGGGTGGGAAGATGGAGAAGTGGTAGGGAAGTGGGAGGAACAGAGTGGGATAGGAGGAGAAGTGGGAGGGAAGTAGGAGGAACAGGGTGAAAAGGAGGAGAAATGGGGGGAGTATGAAGGACAGGGTGGGAAGGATGAGAAGTGGGAGGGAAGTAGGAGGAACAGGGTAGAAAGGAGTAGAAGTGGGAGGGAAGTATGAGGAACAGGGTGAGAAGTGGGAGGGATGTAGGAGGAACAGGGTGGAAAAGTGAGAAGTGGGAGGAACAGGGTGGGAAGGTGGAGAAGTGGAAGGGAAGTGGGAGGAAAAGGGTGGGAAGGTGGAGAAGTGGAAGGGAAGTGGGAGGAAAAGGGTGGGAAGGTGGAGAAGTGGGAGGAAAAGGGTGGGAAGGTGGAGAAGTGGGAGGGAAGTGGGAGGGACGGGGTGGGAAGGTGGAGCAGTGGAAGGGAAGTGGGAGGAACAGGGTGGGAAGGTGAAGAAGTGGGAGGGAAGTGGGAGGAACGGGGTGGGAAGGAGGAGAATTGGGCAGAGTTTGAGAAGAAACTCCCCACCACTGGAGAATTAGCCTCTGTCCCCGGAGACCCAGTAATTAACTGCAAGAACCTTCGTCTCCAGGGCAGATCCAGAGAGTTCCCAGGTATGGACATCCCTTTGGCACGTGGAGGGTTAGGGATGAACTGACATCCTTAGCTGTTGGATTCTACACCCCCCATCATCAACAAGCAGTTAACTTTCCTTTTTTGTGTAATTCTGTTGTTTTCTTTGTTGATTTTAGGTCTGATTTTTCCACAGGTGACTTTGGGCCATATACACTAAGAAAGTGGAGCAATTCCAGGTCAAATCAACAGCACCATAGGGGAAAAATATACATTTAAACCTTTGAGTGCCAGAGGGGTTTGCTATGCATTGCTGTGCATATTGAAGTGTACCCTCTGAAATTCAAAGAGTCAAATGAGGCTTTTAACCCCATGAATGCTAGTAAGGTCCCCAATGCTTTGGGACCCCTCTAGCATTCAGGACATTAAAAACTCTGTTTTAATGAATAGGCATTTTAAGAATGTGCATTTCTCCTCTATACAGCAGTTGGTTTGCCCCGAAATTTCTCCAGTTTTGTTTTGTGCATATAGCACCTTGATATCTTGAGTATTTCCCCAAGGTCATTGTAATGACGTCATCTTATGCACCGAGCTGCACCAGTCCTGTAGGAGGAGAGAACAGCTCCTCAGGGGAGGATCTGCAAGGGGTCGGCACATACCCGATGGCTACATTTTATTGGCTATCATAATGGACCTTTAAAGGGTTAATCTGGGCAGAGCATCTTTATGATCTGTATGAATCCGTTCTGTGCGGATTGGTTCCCCAAAACAAGTCTTTATTTAGTACTGGATTTCATGTCCATGGAGGCTGACATGAGTCTTTGCTGCAGGACTCTAAACTCCTCCCACAGAAGTATTATCAGGATGGAAGACTTAAAGGGGAACTTTCACCCCGCAATAACTTAACGTTCGCTTGTTGCTCACCTGGCGACTAGCTGCTTAGTAGCGCTAGTCGCCAGCAATATTACCCGGTTCTTCAGATATCGGCTTTTTGCCGATGGTGACAGGAGCAGGAAGCACGGACGTCTCTTCACAGTGACGTCCGTGCGCCTGCGCTGTCAGTCCCTTTTGCACCGTGTGGTGCAAAAGGGACTGACAGCGCAGGCGCACGGACGTCACTGTGAAGAGACGTCCGTGCTTCCTGCTCCTGTCACCATCGGCAAAAAGCCGATATCTGAAGAACCGGGTAATATTGCTGCCGACTAGCGCTACTAAGCAGCTAGTCGCCAGGTGAGCAACAAGCGAATGTTAAGTTATTGCGGGGTGAAAGTTCCCCTTTAAATCAGAGAAGTTTGTAGTCCTTAACCCTCTGAGTGCCAGAGAGGTATCCAACACTTTGCAATGCAATGCATTAGATAACTCTCTGGCACTCAAAGGGTTAAGCCCAGGAACAAAGAATCATGTCTGCCTCTAATAAACATGATGTCTAATACTAATTAACCCTTTAAGGACTAGAAGAGCCTGGGTGAGCAATACATCGTGGTTATGCACTAAGTGGTGATAAAGAGGTGATAAAGCGGAGATGACTTCTCCAGTGATATCACTTCTCCAGTTCCTATGTTATTCTATGGAGCCTATGCACTAAGATCTCCAAAGTTGGAGAGATCTTAGTGTATTGGCTCCATAGAATAACATGGAAACTGGAGAAGTGATATTAGTGGAGAAGTTATCTCTACTTTATCACCTCTTTATCACACTTTAGAGAATCTCCTCCATCAAGTGCTAGATCTGTCTATAACACAACCTTTCCTTAAAGACATCTCTAGCAATCAAAGGGTTAAATCGTGAAAATACAAATATTGGAGGCCCTATCTATGTAGAATCGTTTCATAGTGGCCAGTAGGATTTCCTGCCAAGATTAACTTAAGTGGGGGCTTATTTCGAAAAGGTAACAGTGCTCCTTTAAGTGGTTCATTTTATTTGTCCTCTGTAAGTCACATGTACGTGTATACACACACATAGCTCATGCTTCACTTTATTTTGATTTGTAGTAGAGTAAGGAAAGACATGACTTAATTATGCTAATCATTAATTGGATTTTTATCAGGAAGATGCATATGAGGGTAAGTTGTTGCACTATTAAAAAAATGCTTTTTTTGAAGAAAAAGGGTTGACTGCAGCCTAGATTAAAAAGCATATAATCACAGAGATAGATACTGATCATCAAAAATGCTAATGATTAAAGAGAGAGGAGCCCTATCTGGACGGCTCAGGCTGTGCAAGTCCTTTATTGAGTTAGAGGTGCAGAGCTGAGATAATGCTTCACACTCAGATAGTGTCGTCTCAGCCGCACTTTTCAATTCAAGGCGAGACCTGTGTGATGACCCAGGTTCTGTTGGCTGTGAGAGGGGATGCTCTGAAACATGTCCCTGACTAGTAGAGGGTTCAGCAACCTGAGGTTGTCCAGCGGTGGTTGGAATGCAACACCTGTTATACTCAACCAGCCAGCTCTATCGGTGTTGGATTACAGCTACCATCGTTAATAGTCAGCTCTCCTGCTGCTTGTGACTACAGTTGCCATCATTCTCAGTCAGCTAATGGCAATGCATTGGCGATATCTCTACTATCATGGATTTAAACAACATTTGGCAATCTATCTGTTGGAGACTACAACTCCTATCATAGCTGTAGTCTCCAACAGATTGGATGCCAAAGAAAGGAGGATCCTGGATTGCAACACTTAATATTTAACAAAAAAAAAAAGAAGCTATATATGTGTTTGTGGGGGTCATTTATTTTTTTCAGGATTTATCCTGCTGATTAAAACAAGGGTCCTCCAGTGCTGAGATATGTTTAACTGAAAAGTTATTGCAGCTCAAAATTATAGTTTTTGGCCACTGTATTTTCATGGCCTGACATTTTTTACTGTTGTGCTGTTGCTGCAACAGTCAATGGACAGCTCTGGTCAGTTGATTATAAACCTCTGTAGACTGCAGTAGCTACAGCACCACTGTAAAATTTCAGGCCAAGGAGATACAGCACCCAAAAATTGCAAGTGTGAGCTGCAATAACTTTTAAATCAAACTTCTCATAGTAATGGGAGTTACCTTGTTTTACTGTGCATGGCAAACCCTGCAGTACAATGTTTTTTGGATGTTAAGTGTTACTATCCTTTTAAGACTGGACGTTAGACCTTGTGTACCAAAGAAATCATGTTAACAAAATATGTGTGTTCATATAATACTGATGAATTAGGATGTGAATATTTATTTATTAATTTTAGCAACTAAAAACATATTTCCTTCTTTTTTCCCCAATTGCACAAACCTTTCCTGCAATGACTCCCGCTCCATTCACTTGATCCATTTCCCTCACTGGTGCTGAATTCCTCTACCTAAAGGTAAGTGTGCACCAATGGGTGTAAATCTTCTGATCTATATGTAGCTTGTGTGGTTAATATAACCAAATCATTACATCTGCCTTCCCTTTCCACTGAGCAGTAACAAGTGCTGGTGTGGCAATTTCTAAATGGATCCGTCTTGTTTCATAATTGCCAGGAGTGCGGCTAAAGGGATAAGTAAACCCTCCTAATTATAACCACCTATCCCATACTTTTAACTTATGTCCAAAAATCCTAATGGCCCATATGGATTTTGCCCTTTTGCCTTGCTGCAAGAGAGATAATTTTACTCAGTCTTAGGGGGAGATGCATTAAAATCAGTAAGAGGCCAGTCTGGTAATCTTCTGTTGTATTTGTGTTGATGACCTATCGACAATATGCACCAAGATGTTCAATGTGGGATTTCCCAATAGGTAGAGTAGGCAACTGCCTAGACCTCCAAAGTTTGAGTGGTGCCTCAGTTATGCTGGCCACACCCGCAATCTGAATTATGTGTTTCCAGAGCAATCTCTATAGTCTTTTACCAGTTTTATACCCCTTTACCGGTTATAATGTAACCATTCCAATCTTTTGGAGATCTCTCCAGCAACCAAAAGGTTCAAGATTTTTATTTCTTGTTTGTTATAGGCCAAGGGTATTTTCTGTGCCAGAAAACAGTAGATGGGATGGGGCAGGGTCATGGGAGGAGGCACCTAGAGTACCTTACCTAGGAGTGCCTGGGATGTAAATCCGGCCCTAAAGATGTTTTCGCAATAATATCCCTGTGAATACAACACAGATATGTCAACATCACTATGAATCCGCCATGCCTTTGACAGGTTTTCGATTTTACTCTGATTACTTTGTCAAGGACTCATTTGTATATTGAGATGCAGTTTAACAAGTAATTTGTCATAAAGGGGTTGAGGCTTTATAGGGTGGGTGGGTCTTATCAGCATTGTATTAGTGAAATAGGTGGGAAGTATGTGGGAAATGGGCGGGAAACAGTGGGAAGGAGGATAAATAGGCAGGAAGTGGGAGAAAGAGTGGGAAGGAGGAGAAATGTGCAGGGAGTGGAGAAACAGATTGGCAAGCAGGAGATGTAGGCAGAGTTTCACAGGAAACTCACCACAGTTAGAGAAATAGCCTCTGTCCCTGGAGGCACCATAATTAACTCTAAAAACCAGAATCTCCAGGGCAGATCTGGAGAGTTCCCTGCTATGGCCGTTGTTGTATTCGTGTCGGTGTGTTTAGATGTTAATCTGGCACGTCGTCACATGCATTAAGCTCGGATAGCAGCCTATGCTGATGGAGTTCACAGTCCCAAAATCTCCAACCTGAGTCTGGTGAAGTTGGGAGCATGCTACACTTCCTATTTATTGTTGTAGGCTACACAGTGGGTTTCAGCGCAGTTCCAAACAGTCATTCACACAAGACGGTCAACAAACAGCTCACTCAAGTAAACACTCAGACTCTCAGCAGTGCCGCTCTGTTCAAGCATAAGGCAGCACTGGACCAGGTACAACCAAGCACTAGACACAGAGATATCTCTACAGCAGTACACAAACAATAAAACATTACACCTCATTGTTACCTCTGTGGCTTAGAAGAAATAGGGTAAGATAAATGATTAAAATGTAACTTTTATTAACATGATCAGCCAATTACAAAAAAATGTTTAGTAGCTAATTCCATATCAGTGCAAAATGACATACTGTATCTGTACCTTATCTATATTGATTCTGGGGCATATTCTGGTTTGCTAATGAAACAACCCCACTTGAAATAACAAAAGAAATTGGTGGTACTAGTTAAAGTAAACTGAGTCAGTTACTGCTCTGCGGATTTAGCAATATTATAACATATACTTGGGTAAAGGGTGGTACTGTGTTAGCCATACAAAACGCAGGAGACTAGTAGAATTTAAATGTTAATTCTTTGAGTGCCAGAGTGGTACACAACAATGCGTTGAGCACCCCGCTGGCATTCAGAGGGTTAAAATAATATGCATGAGTTTATTTTGCATTCAGCCTTCATTCTTATTATGCCTGAAGAAGAGACCTAGTTGTCTTGAAAGCTTTCATTTTACAGCCATTCAATTGGTTTTTTTTGTTTGTTTTTTTAAGATTAGCAGTGCACTCTAGTGGTCAAATTCCAATTAGATTTTCTGTTACATTCTAATGGAGAGGAAAGCCAGTGGCATACAGTTCTCCATAGAATGTGATAGAAACTGCCCAGTCACTTCCTGTCAGAACAGTCAGGAAGTAAACATACAATAAACTCAGGTCCTGATTATTTTAACTGTTATAAATGTTTAATAAAACAACTGACAGTGGTGAGAGTACCCTTGTTTTACTCACCAGAGAAAGCTTTACATCATATAGGTTTTCATTAAAAAAAGTTTACTGCTCCTTTAACATATACTTGAAGAGAGAACATGCCTAAATGGAGCCAAGCATTTTTTATTGCTCCACCCGACCTGACTATAAATCAGTTTAAGGCTTAATGAGTCTTGTAGACAGTATGTGGTATGATTAAGTGTTAGTGGTTAAACCTTAACCTTTACTTTGTATATGATAAAAATAGAAAACACTTTCATTCTTCCTTTAAAATTAATATGGTTGAACGGGGTCAAAATAGTTTTCCCGACAGCCCAGATAAAACCAGTCATGTATTGGGGGGGGGTTTAGATTTTAAGTATCTCTGCTCAAATTTTACATACGAATAATGCTGAAGATATTTGTGTATTTAGTATATAATATAGAAAGTTCAGAATAACTAAATAAAAGATTAAAGAGATAATGCAAGTCCCAAAGCTCGTTTGACAACATGGAGAACTGTAATATCTCCTGTGGGATTTAATCAGCCCGGTATGCCTTCCCTAAGATAAATGCAGAGTTATTGGTATCATAATTTAAATTAGGAACGTTGGACAACAATGTCCATAGGGTCTAAATTTCAATGTAAATTAATAATACTTCGGGCAGAGTATCAGTGTCCAAATTAATGTGGATGTATCACCTATGCATAACATCTTCTAGGTGACACATCCAATAGCATTAAAACATTATTATTATTTTATTTTAGGCTTCCGTTTGGTTTAAATATAACTTATAAAGGTCTGGGCTGCAGCCACTTCCCTATAGACTGCAGCCTGACTTCCTGCCTCTGCTCTTCTCCTTCCTCCGATGAAGGAGGCTTCTGTCTGTAAGCTGGAGCGCTCTCATTGGCTAGATATCGATCTCTGCCAATGAGACCGCTCCAGTTTACTGACAGATGCCTCTGTCATCGGAGGACAGAGGAGAGCAGAGGCAGAGCTCTATAACCGCGGAGAACCGCAGAGAACTGCAGTCACCTGGAAGTGGCTGCAGCAGATACTTTTGTAAGTTACATTTAAACCAAATGGAAGCTTAAAAAATAATAATAATAATAATAAGGTTTTAATGCTATTGGATGTGTCACCTAACTGTTTAGGGGATGTTGTGCATAGGTGATACATCCACTTTAAGCACTCGTCTCTTGACATGTTGCTGAATCAAGTGCTATTGTGAAAAATGTACATACCCGGAAACTCAGCAGATCTACCTCAGAGACTCCGGCTTTAAAATTGAATTATAAGGTGCCCAGGCACAGATACTTATTCTCTAGCTTGGTGAATTCTTCTGTAACCCCACCCACTTTCCACTCTGTTCAGACCACTCCCACCCCATTCCACCGACTTTCCCACCCCATTCCACCCACTTGCCAATCCAATACATAGCAAATGCCTCCTTTCAACCTCTCACATCCACCTGGTTAAGCTCCACCCACAATATGATACAAAAATGCATCATTTGGACACTCCAATCCTCAACTCTACAGTGCTTCTCTGGGGGCTTGGGGCAAGAAGGTTCTCATGTATGAAAATGTATGATCCTGCAGATGTTATAAAGGCAAAGTGGAGAAATTCTGCAGCATAGGGGACAAATACAAACTTTTTTAAGCCTTGAATGTACAAGATTTAACCCTTTGAGTGCCAAAGCAATGCATTCCGTACCGCTCTGGCACTCATTAACCATGTGAGTGCCAGAGACTCATGCAATGCATTGCTTCACAATGGGTTGCATACACCTCTGGAACTCAAAGGGTTAAAAGTCCCATCTAAATCTGCCCCTGGATCAGATCCCCCGAGGTACAACTATACAATATGTGATCATAGGTGGTATATGTTGTTCCGGCAGGGAGGCGGTAACCCCCCCCCATGCGGCTGCCCCCATCTGCCCCCTGTTCCCCTCCCTCTGCCCTACTACCCTTCCCTGATTTCCCTTCATTCTTTGTGTCTTTTTCTGACCTCGATTGTTCTTATATTACTCGTTGTAGTTTACGCTTTTCATCCCCAGAATTCAGGTATAATCCATATTATGCACACTAAGTCTAGAGGGTGAAATCTAATCTATGTATGTTTTCGAGCCCTCACATCAGGATAACCTACCTCACAAGTGTCCCTCTTTAGGAGGGACAGTCCCTCCTTTAGACCAAAATCCCTCTGTCCCTCTTTCCCACCCTGATGTCCCTCTTTTTAGGAAACCATACTGTGTGATGTGTATATAAGTGTATCACATTGCTCTACTGCAATAAAACTCACATTAATGTTTGTTGAAAAGTCAGTATATGTGCTTATAAAGTAGTCTGTGTAAATAAAATACTTTGGTCTTGTTTTAAGTCATTTATTAGGTTATACATAGATCATGAAACAGCCTAAAAATTAACAGTAATGCCCCGTCAACCAGCCAAGCCCCCAGCAACACCCACAAAACACAAGTGTCCCTCTTAGGCCATTTGAAATGTTGGGAGGTTTGGGATAAATTGTAGCATCTGGTGTATGTATATCTCATCTCACTGAGAGGTTTCTTCAGTGACAATATTCCCGACTAGTCATTTTTTTTTCTTTTGTTAGTAAAGGACTGATCTGTTAACTGAGATCTTATTTTCACTGATGTGTTTGTATATCCTGAACTCTGTCACTGTTTCCTTTTATTATTCATCAATAAAGCATTAAAAAAAAAAATTTGCATTTTTCCCATATGGTTTGCCCCAGAATTCCTCCATTTTGTCCTCATACATACATACATCCCAATTGGCTGTATTGTGGGAGCTAAAGTGGGCCGATTCTGGATAAATCTATTGCACTATAGAGGAGAAATACAAATTCATAAAATATCCATTTAGTTTAATATATTTTTTAACCCTTTATATGCTAGCGAGTTTGTCAGTGAATTGCATTGCAATTGAATACGGTGGAGACCTCTGCAGTATTTAAGGTGGCTATAAAGCTCCAGGTAAATCAATGGGGATGTTGGTGTCTCATTGTGAACTTGGTTTGCCCTTTAATTGTGCAGCTTTGGCTTCATACATAAGGCTCAATATATTTTACACACAAGTGATATTGTGATTTGATTTATCAACTTGTTAGTGAGCAGAGCACTTAATCGTTATTGATTAGATCAAGAATAATAAGTGTTTGAGTGCTTTTTTTTTTTACCAAAAATGACACATTCTTTTACCAGTAATGGCGATCGAGAGAATGGTGACTAGGTAGACTAGTAGATAAAGATTATTAGCTAGGTTGAGACAGATGGAAGATTTCACAGTGAGCAGGTTAAGTGATACTTGCTGCCACTCAACCTCTTTATGGGAAGAGCTAACTACGTACAGATTAAAGCATTTCAGCCGCAGCACTTAAGTGGACAATTATCTGGGTGCCGCTGACCTTAGGTGTAATCTAATGGGCATTTTCTGCAGCACAGCGGAAGCTTCAACAGATCATTCCGCCTGCTTCAATGAGGATTCTGTGATGTTAAACAATGCAGCTCGTATAGAACAGTTATGTATCTGGAACACCACAGGTTCTCAGGCCCAGGCAGACTGAATAGCTTTATAAATAGACTATATCCTGAAAGCTCCAAAATGGATACAAAGAAACGTGTTCTCTGTTCATTTGGACTTCAAAGATAAAGAACCCTTTCTTTGTTAGCAAACCAGGTAATTTGCTTCTTTTTTTACTGCAATAGCGGATATATGAAGCATGTTGGATTCTTAACTGCTTTGTGAATAAGGATGCAACAGAGATTTGGAATCCAAATGTAACCCTTTGAGTGCAGGAGGGGGGTGTTCAATACATTATGGGGCAATGTGACGCTTACCTCTCTGGGACACAAAGGGTTATATGATAGATTTTAACCCTTCAGTGCCAGAGGGGTACGCAACGCATTGCTTTGCAATGCGTTGCGTACCCCTCTAGCACTGAAAGGGTTAAAATAGACCGATCACCCAAAGTTACATTTGGTTAATTTTAAAGTTAATTAAAAACTGCCTATATGTTTTACTGGCTATTAGTTCGTAATATAAATTGCATTTGAGAAATGAACCTTTTGATGTTGGCGGCACTTTATGTTAATTCATTTCTATACTGGGCCAGTGTTACCACACACTGTGCAATGAGTGAATCTCAGCAGGGGTTACACAATGGGGACATTTCTACTAGTACAACCAGGGAAAAATTTGTTCTTAAGCAGGAGTGATTAGCATATGGTACGTGAAATTGGTATAGATCACCATATTGTAACAGCAAAACCTAAAGGTTCTTTTCTCAATAACTATTTATTTTACCAAAAATTGGCTATTACAACATAAAGCAGTTTATAAGTGTCTGTAAACCAGACTAAGCTTTCCTTAGGGTGACAGGTTCACACTAGCTGCTTTATGAATCAGGAAGCAATTGTAAGTTAGGATCTCTACTCTCTGAGTGCCAGAGAGGAGAGAAACCCATTGAAGAGGTTACAGGATTTACACATACACACTCCCCCTTTTTTTTAGGTGGTAAGAAATACTAACGCCTACAAATGAAAAGGGGGCATATCATTTTAAATATAATTTACTAGCCACATTTATGACAAGGGGGGAGATTCACTAAGGCATGATAAAGAAGTGATAAAGTGGAGATGACTTCTCCAGTGATATCACTTCTCCAATTCCCATGTTATTCTATGGAGCCTACGCACTAAGATTTCTAGAATTTTGGAGATCGTAGTGCTTAGGCTCCATAGAATAACATGGGAACTGGAGAAATGAAATCACTAGAGAAGTTATCTCCACCTTATCACCTCTTTATCACACTTTAGTTAGTCTCCTCCATTGTGTTGGAGACCTCTGTAGCGTACAAGAGGGTAAAAGCTCTATTTTTGTTTGGATCAAAAAATTATGGGCCAGTGGCTGTTAGCCAGGGTGCCGTGGCAATTTGATGTGCTGTGGGCACCTGCCCATATGCCCCACTTTTTCTATTAAGAGAATAAAAATGTTAAAGTTTAGTTTAAAATAAACATTTACGGAAAGTATTATTCATGATAATCTCTGTTGTCATTCTGACTGTGGGTAGAATAATAAGTATAATAGTATATGTATGTATTGTACCCTCCATTACGTCCTTTCCAAATCTATATTAATAAAAGAAGGCCGTCGCGTGATGTAAGATTCTCCATCCATGCAGGTCTCACCCTGGGGCAGCAATAAGGAGGAGATATTCTACTCGACATGGGGCTGGGACTTTCCAGGAATGCCCCCACCCCGCCTCTTCTGGCAGCATCTCTGGAAAGAGTTTCATGCCTATCCTATTTACCTGTGCATCTGTACATGCTGTCCCTCACATGGCCAAACATCTCCACTGTCCCTCCTCCCAGTGATTAACACATTTTTCTCTGTTTGCCTTACTTTGCATTATTGCCTTCATGGTCCACACTCACAGACTTTCATGTTCGTACTTAACACCCTCTTACCCCATTGTATGTCTCCTTTTACCCATTTAGACTGTAAGCTCCTTGGGGCAGGGACCTCTCTCCCATTGTTTCTATGAATGTTGCACTTATTTCATCCCCTCTTATTTATTGTAACATATGTCTATTGTAAGGCGCTGCGTACACTTTGTGGCGCCATATAAATAAAGATATACATACATACATACTATTTACATATGCTTTTGAACACTCACATTCCCAAGGTTGTCCACTGTCCCTCCTCCCAGTGATTAACACATTTTTCTCTGTGTGCCTTACTTTGCATTATTGCCTTCGCGGTCCACACTCACGGACTTTCATGTTCGTACTATTTACATATGCTTTTGAACACTCACATTCCCAAGGTTCTCCTCTGTCCCTCCTCCCTGGGATTGACACAATTTGCTATGTGTGCTTTGCATTAAAACCTTCTCCTTGGTTCTCACTCACTCCAGTTTCTGACCTCTTCACTTTCTCTGATACTCTCCTGATGCCAGTCCAATGATTCTGGCTTTATCCACTATATCATTGGCTATTGAATCAGACCCGCACTTCCACGTTCTGTAGTCATTCCTGCATTTTACTGTGGTCTATACACCTGGCCTTTGTTAGGGTCATTCACTCACGTGTACCTCATGCTCCCTGATCCTGAAGTTCGAGGTTAATTGGCAGAGAAAAAAAAATAAAGACAAGCACACAACAATCTAAAAGCGGGAGTTTTATATGATAAGGAATCCACCTCCACTGACACCCTTATTGTCTTCTACTCACATGGCGTAGGGGATTAAAATAGCCTTTCATAGTAAAAGCAGATCCTGGTACCTCCAGGGGAGTCTTTATGATATCCAATGATCCTCATTTATATCAGGTAATCACCAATATGCTCCCAAGATGCTGAAGTGGGTGGAAAGAGATATATAAAACAAGATCTAAGTGTAATAGGCAACCATAAGATTGTAGATCATCACCAGATCACATTAAACAAAGAGTAAGATGGCCTCTCGTAGATAGTTGCCATCTACGATACAGAACTTGAGATTATCATATTTCTCACCCTTATCTCCCCTGATCGTGCTAAGACATAGGTAAATGGGAAAAAAAGAAATCAAGAGTAGTATATATACATAGGAAGATTAATGATAAAATGATAATGGACGGTGTCCAAAATACAATCAGTATAAAGAAATATATTTACTGTATCCAAAAACATAATATAAAAGTGAACAGTTTTTATAAAAAAAGACTTGTAACACATTTTTATATTTACTATATGTAGTTTTAACTGGCAATATAATAGCAAATATATGGAGATTTGATGTCGGGAGAAACCCTACATTCCCCTCAGCACACATTGCGCTCTCATACATGTGTTTTGTTTATTTACTAACTAGCTGAAGAGCCCGTTACATGGGCCACAGTGCCACTGCCAGCTGGTCACGGGGCAGTCATGCACAGTAGAGACTGCCCGCGGCACAGCTGATACAGAGCTGGACGCGTCCAGCTCTGTATCAGCCGCGGTGTGGGCAGTCTTTACTGCACATGACTGCGTTGTTACACACGTTTTAGCGAATTATTATATAGGATTATATTGTGAGAGTTGTTAGTCCACTTCATTTAGCACTGAAAAGCATTTGCAGCTTCACTGTTGATTTCTTTCTGTGTGGAGCAGTTTGGTTTTTGCACGTAAGACCTCCCTGCATCCTGTCATGGTGGCTGAAGCCAGAGGAGGGGAACAGCTGGTCAGATTAGTCAAACTAGCAGGGAGAACAGTATGTAAGAGAGGGTGGAGGAAGACTAACTGAATGGAAAAGAAAAAATGCACAGGGGAAAATAAGCAAAGAGTCACTAGGACTTCGGGTGGAAGGAGAGCCTAATGGGGTAGGAGGGACATACTCTATATAAACACAATCACACTTAAGGCATGAGACATGCTTGGAGGTCTCAGAAGGTTGCTTGACATTTTGGAGCTGCTTCCCAAAACACTGCAGCATTGATGTAAGGGTGGTACCTGGAAGTTGTGAGATTATAAAGTGATAATAGATTTAAGATTGTCATTTAATATACAAGAGCAAGTGTTTACTGCAGGTGTAGCAGGCCAATGGCACTTCAACTGTTGAGTGACTACAAACATCTCCCATTGTTTCTAAGCTGGACTCTTACAAGAATTGGTGTTGTAGTTCTAAAATATAAAATACCATGGCGTGTGGATGATGGCAGTTGTGATCCCACTATAGCTGGAGAATTCCTGACCTTCAGCTTGTTTTGTGGAAGGGAAGGCACGGGTTAGGATGATGGGAGTTGTAGACCCAACAACAACCGGAAGCCACATGCTGTCAACCCACAGTATACCTCTTTGTTAATGCTCCTAGGAATAAGTGCCACGCTGCAAGGAGTCTGTTGTGAGGGAAGCAGCAGAGTGCCAACATCGATGGGAGCATATCCCCCACATTCAATTTGTGTTGCATGCCCAACAAGTAATGATACAAATCTGAGTGCACATCTACAACCCTATGACCACTCCCTGTTTATGTATTACCCTCCTACTCCCACCCTTTAGGCAGTAATGTGAACACATACATTGGAACATCACAAACCAAATAATACAAGGCAAGCAACACCTACTTCCCATTACTAGTTACATATAAATACCTGGTGTGCCCTGAAAACGCCAAATGACATGTTAGTGGTTCCTCGAGTGAATAAGGTTTGAAAACCTCTACTATGGGCACTATGCAGATATCAAAATGAGAATTTCCAGAGCATACCAATTGCAGTAAAGCAGGCAAATTATAAAAAATCCTAATGAGTTAAATGGGGCTTTTAATTCCTTCAAGGAGCAGTACATTTTTTAAATTAAAACATAAGCTTAGAGCTTTTGCTGCTGAGTAAAACAAGGGCACTCATTTCTTTTACTCAAAATGTATAAGAGTTCAAATAATCAGGAAGTGACGGTGTGCTTACTTCCTGATAGTTCTGACAGGAAGTGACTCGGCAGTTTCTATCACATTCTATGGAAAACTGTGTCACTGACTTTGCTCTCCATTAGACTGTAATAGAATAACAAACTAATATTCATCAACTAGAGGGCACTGTTAATGTAAAGAAAAAAAACTGTAACAATGCTGCAAATATGTACCTTTCAGCAGTGGGAATACCTTTACTTTACTCAACAGGAACATTTCTGCAAGTAAGGGATATGTGTTCACCTTAATGCTATAATCCACAATAGCTGGAGTGGCGCCAGAGCTTGCCTAAACACTGCCATAAAACCTCAAATCTGTTTTCAGAGGTCTGCCACAAAGAGATCGAGAAACTACTTAGTTTCTAGTACCACCTGGAAGTCGGGAATGTCCTCCATGTATTAGAGTTGGGGTAGCCAACCCTGGTCATAAAGAGTTACCAACAGTGTATGTTTTTCAGGATATCTCAGATGGAGAGCAAGCAGACTGATTAATGTCACTTCAATTGATTTGCCTGTGCTCATTCAGGGGTATCCTGAGAAATTCACTGTTAGGGACACTTGAGGACCAGTCTTGACTACACCAGACTACAACCCCACCAAAAGTTGGTAGGGGATGATGGGACTTGTAGTCTGGTGGCAGCTGGATGGCTTCACATTGCCCATCACTGGTTTATAGTTACACAGTAAATTAGGTTTAACAAAGGCACAAGTTCAACCTTTGCCACAGTATAACCAAGAAAACAAATTACATAAGCCTTTCCCACTCCTAAATAGGTATTACTGTGTTTACCAGAACTTACTGTTTTATCTACTGATGAACAGTATAATCCTTTATGTTCCCTTCTGCTAGAAATGCATTTTATCTTCTATTAATTATATCCATTGTATCTGTCATTACCACATGATTGATACTTTATGACTATCCCACACAATTCATTCCTTCTATGGGTTCTCTGCAAGTGTCATCCAAGAATAAGCACTCTCATGTGCTCAGTGCATTGATTGGAACCTCAGTGGTCAGCATTTTGACCCCCCAAAAAATCAACCTAATTTTGTTTTCTTTCATTTTATGTGCATACATGCCAGCTGCTCCTGATTTACAGGGGCTGTCTCTGGTTTTGGCTCCCTGTTACTGGATCCTGCTGTACCTGTTTTAAAACTGAAATTTAACCATTTGAGTGCAAGAGGGGTATGCAACACACTCAAAGGGTTAACCCCATGTACTATGTTGTTGTCATTAAAAGGTTTCTAGATTTTGACCTTCCCCACATGTGTATATAATTTCATGTAATATTTAGGTGTGGGTGATGTCTGTTATGCTGTAGAAATACAATATTAACCCTTTGAGTGACAGATATCCAACACATTGCAACGTGTAAAGCAATGTGTTGGATACCCCGCTGGCGCTCACAGGGTTAAACCTGTGGCTTTATGATTTCTGCTAATGTTGCTCTATAAAGTAGAACACTAGTAAACGCTAGTAACGCGCTGTATTGTGACTGCCCAGGGGAAATCTGTCCCGGACAATTTTTGGAAAAGTTGAATTTATATGAACGTTCAATTTAAATGCTAATTTAGCCAGTTTATGTGCCCCCGTATTACCCAGTTTGTTTAACCCTTCGGATGATGGAGATGTCTCTGTTGCATTTCAAAACTATATACACTGGAAACCTCTCTTGCATCCAAAGGATTAAGAACTCTTTTGGGCCTTATGGAGCAGTTCAGGGTTAACCCACCTGCATTGTTAGGGTCAAATACAAATTCCCATTGAGTGAAATTGTTATTTTATCCCATTGAATGTTAGTGTCTTCAACACATTGTGACTTCTCTAGCATGCAGGGGGTTAAAAGCCACAGTTCATTAAATAGGAATTATATGTTGTTTCCTGTGTTATAAATAAGGTCCTCATGGGCTGGGACCAGGCTTAAAGGGATAGTAATACTTCATTTTATCTTTATTTTATTTTGTAGGCATTAAAAATGATGAAGAACGACATAAGTCTTATCTCTCAAACCTTTATGGTTTGAGAGATATTCAGAAGCAAAGTTTCCCCTCCCGCCCCTTTTACCTAGTGTAAGCCATCTCTTCTCAGATGTGGAATGCAGTCCATAGACCAGACAGATAACAGAAGGGGACAATCTTCTTCCTATGAAAACAATGAAAGCCCTGCCCCCCTTGACAAGTTTTTTAGGTTTTTCCCTTATCTTAATTGAAGTCTACCTGGGCACCTCCCTTCTGCTCTGGCTGAGAAGTGTTACATCAGTAAAATGGACGGGAGGGGGATACTTTCTCATTGAATTACTCTTGAACTACAACTCTGACAGAATTGAAATAACACTCTGCAAAGTCCAAATACTATGATGATTAATTAGAGCTGCTTTTATTATGAAACATTACTATCCCTTTAAGTTAATGTAGATCTATCATCTTAATTCAAGTTTACATATTTGAAAACTGCATTAAAAACTGCCTATATGTCATTTTAACCAAATGTCCTGCAGATGTATAGTTTAGGAGATATTCAAACTTTTATTTCTGAGAAAAGTGAAAGTAACCATTTCCTGGCACTGCACAAAGCTTCATTAGCATATGACACATAATCGAAACCTCTGTTAGCATATAACACATCCCTGAAAACTTTATCATTAGCATATGTAACATAAGTGATTTGCTTAATTAGCATATGAAAACATCAATCATGCCACACTGTGTCGGAATTATTATACATTAGCATATGAAAGAAGTGTGTATATCTCCTGAACTGTACATTTGTTGGCTTTTTGGTTAACATGACATTTCGACAGTTTTGAATGCAGTTTTCAAATATGCAAACTTGAATTAAAGTGATAGAGACACTTTAATGACATGATTTACAGCATAAAGTGGGTGGGGTTAATCAGGTTGGTGTGGCTTAACCCTGATCGGGCTGGAAAGTGGGCAGGACAGGGTGGGAAGGAGGAGAAGTGGATAGAGTTACTAAGGGAACACCAGAGAATCAGCCTCTGTCTCCAGAGACCCAGTTATTAGATCCAGAAGGTTCCCAGGTATTCCCAGGCTAAGGGTATTTTCTTGCCAGACAAAACTCCCAGGATGGGGGTTGAAGTTATAATTAGTGGGGTGTAGCCAGGGGTGGGGCTAGGAGAAACTAGGGTTGCTTTTCTGAGGGAGCTTGACCTGTAACTCCAGTCCTGATTAAGCAATGCTAAAGGGGTTACATTTGCACTTCCTATTTGGGCTGAAGGTTGGCAGGCGACTCTACCTTCATATTTCAGGTTTATAACTCATTAGTAGTGATCCCTGGTGCTGTTATCCAGACATCTTTTATCTTGTGCTTCTGATAACTCGCTAATTAACACAAAAAAGTCTAGGCAAACGTTGGGAGATCGCCAGCTGTAGAATTATAGTGTACTTGATGAGTTTTGAAGTTGTACATTCTGCAGACGCAGGTTACATCAGTATCTTATAAATGCAATGGTTCCTTTTTTTGCAGATGTATATGTTTATATTCCAATTACCTTCCTTCCTTAACGTGAAACACAGTCTATTAACCTTTTAATTGCAAGATAGCCCATTCCACGCACTGCAAAACACCTTTAGAGCAATAAAAGGGTTAACGTATTTGAAGGATTTTTCCTTAACCAACATATGGTTATATAAAAAAAAAATATAAAGCTCTTTATCCCCATGAATGATAGATACATCTCCAATGCATACCTGATACAAGGAGTTCCAGCAGGGCAACTGATGAATCCTATACTGATATCACACCTACCAGCATAGCCAATAGGAGTGAGTCTGCCACTGGCAGCTTCAGCTGTTTTAACAGGAATTAAAAGATGCATGAGGTTGACCTGTGCAACCAAGCCTGTAAGTTGATAATGCTTATACTCAGAGATGGGAGTAGCATTTGGCTTGATTGGGGTGGGAGGGATTAATAGAAGGGGAGTTGGGGTTTGCCCTTAAAATAGGAGGAGAGTGGGAAGAACAAGGCAGAGAGTGATTGGAACTGTCATTGAAGTGGGCGGAGTTACAAGGAAACTCACTGAGCCCTAATTATCAGCCACTGTGCCTCTGAGACTGGGTGATTAAGTATAAAAACTGCAGTCTCTGGGTCAGATCTTGAGAGCTTCCAGGTATGGTAAGTGGGCTTGGGGCCCCTATGTTCAAAAGAAACCTGGAGTGATACTGGGGCAAACCAAGTGTGCTATAGAGGACAGACATTAAAATCCCCAGATCCCCACTATTTTAAATTGGGGCTTTTAACCCCTTGAATGCTACAGGTGTCTCAAATTCAAGCAAGGGGTTAGAATCCCATTTTAAAATAATGGAGGTTTATATTGGTCCTGAGATCCATTAAATACTGGAGCCTCACAACATGTCTGGAAAGTTCTCTGCCAGGCTCATGAGTCTGCTCGCATGTAATATAAATTAGATCAATAATAGAAACATGGAAACAAGCCAGGCTCTTATCTCAGACTTTTTAAGGCTGCGTTCTATGTGAAGTGGAACATGGCAGCTGGGCTCAATGTCGATGGAGCATTAAATCGCCAGAACGCTAACTCTGCAGAGCTGTAGAGCACAGCCTCATCCTTCAGGAGCGAATTAGAGCTCCGACACGCATGAAAACAACTCGGCCCAGTAAATCTGCCACTATGCAAAAGCTGCATCTTTCCAATTGGGGAACAGCACACAGACAAGCTTCCCTGAAAACAGGAAAGAGGATGAATTCTCTTTCTATTAACCTCTTCACGTCTAGTTACAGAGTTCTCTTTACACATATAGTGTGACAAACAAATGTATTTTTTATATGTTTATTTATATGTGACAGAGAGCAAACATGCTATAAACTAAAATAATTTCATTGTATCTTTTTCTGTAAATAAAAAGGAAAAAAAAGGAAAAAAAAAAAAGGAAAAAAACTGGTGTGTTGAGATTTGACTTTGAAAAAGCTATGTAGCGAAACGCGCGTCGTCTTTTTATACTTAGATTCTCATTCATTGTATGCATCTCTTTTTATCCCGATATACATGTTAGTTTTAACCCCAGTAGATATACCACTGTATTCTGTGATTTAGTCTAGTTGATTCATATTAGTAAGACTTTCTCTGGCAATCCGGATTATGCCCCGGTAACAATTGAGTCAGGGTACAGATTTTACTCACACATGTAGTGATACTACTTAGAGAATACATTTTTCTACATGGGGTTCTTACCAGTATAGTATTGGATATGTGTCGATTAATGCTGGTCTACAGTGTTCCAGCGTATATAACCAGCTTAGACTGCTGCCTAGTGGCACTGTATATTGTGCTTCGGTGACTCGCTAGTTGAGCGATTCACTGATACACATATAATACGAATCGGTCTGAGATATCATTGTTTGATACATTGTATTACTACGATTTTTTGCCACTATAGTTACTTTGCAACATGTAGGGATTTCTTTGAGATTTTTTGAGAGGTATTACGACCGTCTCTGTATATGATTTTGTGAGGATCTTTTGTTATCCATGTGACTGATTGTCATTTGGATATTTTATATGATTATTTAATAAAGTTTAGGTTTTTATTTGATTTCCTTATTAGTGCACTGACATCCAATAATGTGATTTCTGTGTGGAAGAGTGCTAGTTTATGCAGGTTTCTTTTTCTTTCGATTTATCTTTTTCTGTAGTTATTTTTCTAAATTATGGACATAATCTTTAACCCTTTCTGTGCAATGCTTTGGATACCTCTCTGACACTCAAAGGGTTTAACAAAAAATGACGTGTAATTCTGGGGCAAACCTACTGCTCCAGAGGGGACAAATAAAAATTCCCATTGAGTTAAATGGGTATTTTAACTCCTTAAATGTTAGTGAGGTCTCTAAACACATTGCTTCACAATGCACGAGAGACCAGTCTAGCATGCAGTTGGTTAAAATCCCCATTTAAGTCAGCAGGGAATGTATTTGTCTCCTCTGGTACAGGTGGTTTGTTCCAGAATTGTTCATCTTTTGCTTTTTTGCATGCGGCCAATACTGGATAATTGGTGTGGGCAGCCTGCGGCTCCCCAGCCAGTGGTGGAACTAATGAGTGGAGGACCCAGGTGCAAGAATTCTTTTGGGCCCCCCTTTCCAGTAAACAAAAGAAAATTGCCTAGAGGCACCTGAGTTATAAATCCAGCCTTGCCACAAATCATACATCATATAGATGCTTAGAAACAATGTTTTTACATACAGATGCTTGCAAGTTATACAACACAGCAGATTCCAGCATACAGATGAACCTTGCAAACATAACATCCTCCGTTTACACACACATAACCTACCATTCCTTTCCTTTCACACACATACACCTACCATTCCTTTCCTTTTACACACATACACCTATCATCCCTTTCCTTTTACACTAGTACACCTACCATTCCTTTCCTTTTACACACATACACCTATCATCCCTTTCCTTTTACACACATACACCTACCATTCCTTTCCTTTCACACATACACCTATCATCCCTTTCCTTTTACACTCGTACACCTACCATTCCTTTCCTTTTACACACATACACCTATCATCCCTTTCCTTTTACACACATACACCTACCATTCCTTTCCTTTTACACACATACACCTATCATACCTTTCCTTTTACACTCGTACACCTATCATCCCTTTCCTTTTACACACATACACCTATCATCCCTTTCCTTTTACACACATACACCTAAGATTCCTTTCCTTTTACACACATACACCTATCATCCCTTTCCTTTCACACACATACACCTACCATTCCTTTCCTTTCACACACATACACCTATCATCCCTTTCCTTTTACACACATACACCTAAGATTCCTTTCCTTTTACACACATACACATATCATCCCTTTCCTTTCACACTTCCTTTCCTTTCACACACATACACCTACCATTCCTTTCCTTTTACACACATACACCTATCATCCCTTTCCTTTTACACACATACACCTACCATTCCTTTCACACATACACCTATCATCCCTTTCCTTTTACACATGCCTTTTTAATGTAACCTACATACACATCTAGTTTGGATTTAGTAATTCTTTAAAATGCACATAAACAATGTGAATAATATAAGAATGAAGAGTGGATGTAAAACTGAATATGATTTATCATACCACCTAACATTCAATTTTCTCAAATGGGCACCTGTAGGTAATTAGTGGTACGAATGGCTCACATTGTTGGAGGAAAATACAACTGGAATAGGAGAAACTGGGAAGAGTCAAGGGAGGAAGGGTAGGAAAGAAGGGGACTAGGGGAAGAAAGAGAAATGGGGGCTAAAAAGGGGGACTGGGGATGATGAAGAAAGATAGAGGTTAGGGTGGATGTCTTGAGGAGGCGACAGGGCAGAAAAGGGAGATTGATGAAGAAGAAGGGAAAATACATGGGGAGAAGGCATAGAAAGGAGAGGGAATTGGGGAAAAGAAGAAGGGAGAGACCAGGAAGAAGGAGGAATGAGACAGGGGAGGATGGAGGGGAAAAGGGAGAAGAAGGTAGCTATTAGATCCCGGGGAAGGAAGGAGAGTGTGGTGGAAAAAATATGAGAAGGACTAAGAGGAGAGAAAAGGGATATTTATTGAAAGTTGGAACTTAATATCTCATCAATTACCACAGGTCCACACTCTTATTCTAATCATCACCTCTGCCCTCTCCTATCACTGTCAAAATGACAGGTGAGATAAATTATGGTAGGTGTGCATAATTGTCTCTTGCTTGATACCCCTCACACTATACACTAGAATGAGTCGTTCAGTCATTTTCATACTTGTGCCAGGTTTTTAATGATAGGTTATCAGTTAAAACTGGCACAGGTATGATGATATTACTGAAGTGGCCCTCTTCTGGTGGACAAGGAGAAGGAGAGCAGATGAGGCACTACCAATGTATTCACACCTACCACTGTTCCCTCTGTTCACTTAGACCCTGGATATCTCACATTCAGTAACTGACTTTCGGGTGGGACTTCAGTTTTGCCAAAAGAGAAGCTGCACCAGAGACTTATAACTTGCCTGTGGCAGTGTGTCTCAAAGGGCATGCACACTGGACTCATTGAGGGAAAATCGATGAGGGGTCATGTCATAAAGTGAGCAAGGAGCACACTAACAGGAATATAGTAGCAGAGGAAGACACAGTCCGCTGGGCTGTGGTTGAACAGACAACAGCAGCTCTGATGTGACTTGTGATCTCCCTTCTGATACGGCTAGTATCTTGGCTAAAAAGGGAGCCCATGCCAAAGTGGGAACCAAGACCCCAAGACCAAGACCCCAAACCATTTGAGTCCAACTGGATCCATGAGGGTTGGGACATATATTACAAAAGTCCTGGAATGACACACAATGTAAAAAATCAATGAGGAAGAGAAGGGACTCAGACATCATTTATCTCATTCTTATGGGATGCATAACTAGTGTGTGATTGTGCCCCTAATATATCTACTCATAGAGCTTAGGGCTGTGGGAAGGAGGCAGCAATACACAATTGTAATTGTAGCTATAATAGAGTGATCCTGAATCATCAGTCTTGTTCATTTGGAACCACTACTGCTCAGTGCTCTGACGTCTGAGTTCCTACTGTTTTTACTTCTACAGCTAGTGCCATGTGACTCATCAAACCTCTTATGTTCCATAAAGAATAATAATAATAATAATCTTTATTTATATAGCGCCAACTTATTCCGCAGCGCTTTACAATAGGGGATAGACATACAGAGATATTAAATAGTACAAATCATATGTGGAGAACAGAAGGATCAGAGGGCCCTGCACGTGAGAGCTTACAGTCTAGAGAAAGGTGGGTATGACACAGAAGGTGTAAGTGCTATTGGGTGTAAGTGCCTCCTGCCACATGAACTGCCAGTCAGTGGGTGGGAGTGAGAAGTGCTAGTGAGTGTAGTGGTCCAGGGAATGGTTGGTTCTTGGTGATAATATTTATGGAGGTAGTTGATAGGCTTCCCTGAAGAGGTGAATTTTCAGGGAGCGTCTGAAGATCTGAAGGCTGGGGGAGAGTCTGATGGGGCGGGGGAGAGAATTCCAGAGCTCGGGTGCAGCATGGGAGAAGTCCTGTAGGCGGGAGTGGGAGGATGTAATGAGAGATGTGGAGAGGAGAAGGTCATGTGCAGAGCGAAGATGGCGAGTGGGAGTGTATTTGGAAATGAGAGCTGAGATATAGGGGGGTGAGGTGTTAGTAAGGGCTCTATAGGTGAGCACCAGAATTTTGAATTTAATTCTGTGTGCTAATGGGAGTCAGTGGGATTGGCAGAGGGGACTGGTGTTGGAGAAGCGGTTGGTTAGGTAGATTAGTCGTGCTGCTGAGTTCATTATGGACTGTAGTGGGGTTAGGCGGGCAAGAGGAAGGCCAGTTAGTAGTGAGTTACAGTAGTCAAGACGGGACATGGTGAGTGTTTGGATTAGAATTTTAGTAGTGTCTTCGTTAAGGAAGGGTTGGATTCTAGAGATGTTGCAGAGGTGGAGGCAGCATGATTTGGAGATTGACTGGATGTGAGGAGTAAATGATAGGGAGGAGTCGAATGTGACCCCCAGGCAACATGCTGTAGGGGTTGGTTTGATGATAGTCTTGTTGACAGTGAGGGTAATATCTGGAGTAGGACTTTTAGGAGAGGGAGGGAAGATAATTAGTTTGGTTGAACTGTGAGACATTCAAAGAGGCGAGCTCCAGCGGAAGATGGTACAGTGCGATTTGTGGTGCCAACCGGCATAATCTTGAACTGCCCCACAATTCTAAGACAAGAGCTCAACAGAAGGAGGACAGTGAGATATGAGGACGTTAAACCATTTGAGCGTCACAAAGGTATCCAACCCACTGCAATGGGTTAAGTTCCTATGTCCTATGCCCCAGTATCTTGCACCAGATTCTTCAACAGTAGTTCCACTCAATTTGAGAACTAATCTGATCAGCTGACCAAAAAGAGATGGAAAGGTACAGTTTGTCCACCCTCAGTGTACTTAATGGACATGCGTTTCATTATTTGTAGTTGTGGAGTAAATATTACTTGCTTGTATTTCAATGAGCAATTACAAGGATAAGGCATGGAAAAATGCCATTTTTCATATTCCACGTCCTGGATGGCATATCCTGTTGTTGCCATTCAGAGTAAAACTGCACATATCACACGTTTTCCGTATTATTTTTTTATTTTTTCTGTATTATTTTCTCCTGCAGCCCCAATCTGTTGGAGATGATTTTTCCTCTTCCAACATACTGTATCCTGTATTATTTTCTCCTGCAACCCCAATCTGTTAGAGATGATTTTTCCTCTTCCAACATACTATACCCTGTATTATTTTCTCCTGCAGCCCCAATCTGTTGGAGATGATTTTTCCTCTTCCAACATACTGTATCCTGTATTATTTTCTCCTGCAGCCCCAATCTGTTGGAGATGATTTTTCCTCTTCCAACATACTGTATCCTGTATTATTTTCTCCTGCAGCCCCAATCTGTTGGAGATGATTTTTCCTCTTCCAACATACTGTATCCTGTATTATTTTCTCCTGCAGCCACAATCTGTTGGAGATGATTTTTCCTCTTCCAACATACTGTATCCTGTATTATTTTCTCTTGCAGCCACAATCTGTTGGAGATGATTTTTCCTCTTCCAACATACTGTATCCTGTATTATTTTCTCCTGCAACCCCAATCTGTTAGAGATGATTTTTCCTCTTCCAGCATACTATACCCTGTATTATTTTCTCCTGCAGCCCCAATCTGTTGGAGATGGTTTTTCCTCTTCCAACATACTGTATCCTGTATTATTTTCTCCTGCAGCCCCAATCTGTTGGAGATGATTTTTCCTCTTCCAACATACTGTATCCTGTATTATTTTCTCTTGCAGCCACAATCTGTTGGAGATGATTTTTCCTCTTCCAACATACTGTATCCTGTATTATTTTCTCCTGCAACCCCAATCTGTTAGAGATGATTTTTCCTCTTCCAGCATACTATACCCTGTATTATTTTCTCCTGCAGCCCCAAACTGTTGGAGATGATTTTTCCTCTTCCAACATACTGTATCCTGTATTATTTTCTCCTGCAGCCCCAATCTGTTGGAGATGGTTTTTCCTCTTCCAACATACTGTATCCTGTATTATTTTCTCCTGCAGCCCCAATCTGTTGGAGATGATTTTTCCTCTTCCAACATACTGTATCCTGTATTATTTTCTCTTGCAGCCACAATCTGTTGGAGATGATTTTTCCTCTTCCAACATACCGTATCCTGTATTATTTTCTCCTGCAACCCCAATCTGTTACAGATGATTTTTCCTCTTCCAGCATACTATACCCTGTATTATTTTCTCCTGCAGCCCCAAACTGTTGGAGATGATTTTTCCACTTCCAACATACTGTATCCTGTATTATTTTCTCCTGCAGCCCCAATCTGTTGGAGATGGTTTTTCCTCTTCCAACATACTGTATCCTGTATTATTTTCTCCTGCAGCCCCAATCTGTTGGAGATGATTTTTCCTCTTCCAACATACTGTATCCTGTATTATTTTCTCTTGCAGCCCCAATCTGTTGGAGATGATTTTTCCTCTTCCAGCATACTAACCGACACCCTCTTTCTTTTGCCTCAGGGAATACCTCCCTGTACATTTATATTGTTCCATCTTAACCGTGTGCGTGCTATCAGCCACATGGTTACTTTGCTTTGTTCAATCACAATTTAAAATTGTTATCCACAATGTGTGACCATATTGTGGACTTGAGGGCCACATATGCTCTATCCTTTCTGATAATAAAATTAATTTGACTTATTACTGATAATCTGGAATCTTTGTAAACGCAAGGTGATTGCCACATACATTGAAGTTACCTGGATATTGCTGGGAATGCCTATGAATAAAAATGCCCCTAGGATTGAGTATCTCAGCATCCCATGTCCAGTTCCTCACCAATATTGAATGATTTAAAAACTGGTGTCAGATGTTGGATGGGGCTTTGACAACTCAGAATGTGATTGGCTAGTTAATCACAGCTCCTCTTCAGTCAAATAGTTTTCAAGGACAATACGCCCCATTGTTGCCCTCGTTTTGTGCTCTAAAATAGAATAGCTTAGTTTAGTTTGAAACGTTTTGAAGTCAATATGAGCTAAGAAGTGCCACTCAGCCTGGATGACTAAAGCGGAGTCAGAACTGTCATTCAACACCGAAATGTTTTGTCTGCGAGCCTGGAATTCAGAGAGAGTCTTGACGGAGTATTTCAGGGAGCCCAGAACGGTATAGTGTTCACCACAACTAGTCCCCAGTTGTGAATTTTTAATTATGCCAGATCATTTTCAGTAAATGGGACTTTGGGCTCAATTAGTGCTGTCAGATCCAATTTTTCACTCACCTAATATCAAGCTCCATCCTGTGTTGTTTGCAGTAATTGCCAAATACTCAGGAAGATGAGACATACGAAAAAAAAAAATATCTGCAGCACTTCCCACAGTCCTGGACCGTCTGTGGCAAGTAATAGGGTACTTAAAGGGATAGTAATGTTTCATAATAAAAGCAACTCTAATTAATCTTCATAGTATTTGGACCATGGAGAGTGTTATTTCAATTCTGTCAGATTTGTGGTTCAAGAGTAATTGAATGATAAAGTATCCCTCTCCCATTCCTTTTACTGATGTAACACTGTTCAGCGTAGAGCATCAGGGAGTGTCCAGGTAGATTGCAGAGAGGGACAATCTTCAATTAAGATAAGGGAAAAAGCTGAAAAACCTGTCAAGGGCGGCAGGGCTTTCATTGTTCTGACAGTAAGAAGATTGTCCCTTGCTGTGAGCTGTCTGGACCCAGGAACAGATTCCACATCTGAGGGGAGGTGGCTTACACTAGGTAAAAGGGGCTGGGGGATATTTTATCATTCAATTACTCTTGAACTACAACTCTGACAATACCGAAATAACACTCTCCATGGCCCAAATACTATGAAGATTAATTGGAGCTGCATTTATTGTGAAATATTACTATCCCTTTAATCCTTGTGGCAATAGGATGCAAAAAAAAATATTTAAAGTAACAAAAAAAATCATATTTTGCTGATCAAGTGCAAGATTCTAAGTTCAACATAGTGTGAATGATGTACTAAAAATAATTGGATTAATTCTGGAGCAAACTAAGTGCACCATAGCATATACATACAAATTCCTATTTATTCCAATTTATTTAAATGGGGCTTTAACTTCTTGACTGCTAGGGAGGTTGCCGTTGTATTGCTTTGCAATGTTTTGGAGGCTTTTCTAGCATTCAAGGGGTTAACCCTTTGAGTGCCAGGGAGGTATCCAATGCATTGAGTTGCAGTGTGTTGGATATGCCCACCACTCAAATTGCTAAAAGCAATATATAATGCAATGGGATTTTGGGGAGTTTTTATTTCCTCCCCCAATGGTGCAGTTGGTTTGATCCGAATTCAGTTACTGACTGTTCAATCATCGTTAGCCAGCCAAAATGCTGAGGATGATGAGTCCTCGTCCAACCACAGCTGGAGAAGCCATAGGTACCCAAACTGTAGATCTGGACCCCAGAAAACTGTCTTCAAGCGCCCCCAACAGTGCTATGATTTCAGGATCTCCTCATCTAAACACAGGCGAATGTCATCTGAGAAATATGAATACTTACTTATAATAAACCTGTGCTTACCTTAAACAGGGCAGAAAATCCTAATGACCATTATGAATCAGTTTTGTGTGGAATGGTTCTCCAAAATGAATTGTTAATTAATGTGATGTCCATGGAGGCAGACATGATAAATTGTTGCAGGAATTCAGGCCCTGAAACTCCTCCCACTTTATAAGGAAATCTTTAGTGGGGGGAGTTTGGGATTCTGGAGTCCTGCAACTAAGAAACATGTCCTCCTCCAGGGACATGATACCCAGTATTAATTTTAGACGGGATTAAAACCAATCCATGCAGAATTGACTCATTGTGGCCTTTAGGATTATCTGCCTAGATTAACCCATTGAGTGTCTGAGAGCTATCCACCATATTGCTTTGCAATGCAGTAGATACCTCTGGCACTGCAAGGGATACATTTTGGGGGGTAGTATTATTAGGAGGCCTTAGTGATGCTTTTCCACATGTAGATCCTTCAAAATGAATGAGCTGTTGATTGGTACAAGTCTGTTCATGTGAGGAGATTCTGAAAATCCTCACTGTTGGGCGGAGGTGATGGCGGCGGCTGAAGACACGTTTGTGCACCTATGTTCCTGACCAGTCATCACCCATTCTACCACAACAGGCCATGTCTTTAGTATTTCACTGCTTGTACACAGGTGAGTTCATTAAAATAACTGGGCAACTGATAACGTACTTGTGCACCAGCAAGGAAATCTGAATTATATGTCCTGTTAGGCACAGGACAAGGTTGGGAACCGCTGCTCTAGACTGCAAGCTCTTACGAGGAATGCCTAGAAATAGGACATATGTCCCGGGGGGGGGATGAACTAAGGTGTGATAAAGAGGTGATAAAGTGGAGATGACTTATCTGGTGTGATAAACTGTCCAGTTCCTATGTTCTTAAGTTGACTTCTCAAGTGCATTGGCTCCATAGAATAATATATAACAAGTTTATCACACTGGAGTATTGATCTCCACTCCATCACCTCTTTATCATCTCCCCCCTGGTGCTGAAACATTTTTGAAAATGACTGGTTATCAATTTTAGTATCTAGGAGACCCCTAAACTGGGCATGGCTATGGTGAATTCAGAGGCGTAATTAGAACGGTCCAGGCCCTGGTGCAAGAAGTGTCATGGGTCCCCCCAACCCCCGAACACACTGGCCCCCGGGCCCTCCACAATGCCTCCATTTCCTACATCCCAATCCCTGGTGGTCCAGTGGGGTGGCAGGCTGGTGCAACGTGCTCCCGCGCTGTCCTCTTCTGTAATGCAGAGCGCTGGGAGATGATGTCATCTCCCAGCGCTCTGCATTACTAGAGTGCGGGAGGGAGCTTGCGGCGTCAGGAGGACCACACCACTGGGTGCATTGCACCTGCCAATATATTATAGATAGATAGACAGGTAGATAAACAGATGGATGGATGGATAGATAGATGGATAGACAGATGGATAGACGAGTTATTTTCTCTTTAAATGTGAGAAGAGTCATCAGCAGGTAATTAAGGATGAATAGCATCCATTTTATTTGCAGTGCCTGTTAAATGCACACATCTTCATTACTAAAAGGACAGCTGAATGTAATAACCTTTTGTAACAGACTCCTGTGCTTTCAATGTCCTTCTCGTCATATCATGCACCCAAAGAGCGGAAAGCCGGCAGATTAATTTCCAATTCTTTTTAGGTCTCCTGTTACATTTGCTAAAATCTCAATCGAATGAGATATATTCAGCCTCCCCTGCCCTCTCTACAGAGTTCCCCCGCATTTAAATGAGTTAAAACGAAAGCAATTTCATATTTCCAAATGCGTTCCCTGCCTCTTGTTGCTGGAGCCCTGCTCTCTGTCCCCAAGTCCCCATATTCTCTTGTTTACAGAGCCTGTACAGGAATTCATTTGAGTTGAAGGGTTGTTAATGGCTCGCCAATTTGTATCCATCCCCAGGGAGCACTTTTACTCCTAACTGATCAAATAGCCACCTCCAGAGAGGTTTTTATAGCTGACCTTGAAGCAGGGATACAGAGGAAAGGGAAGGCTGGTAGGATGTGGCTGGCAAGTCCACAGCAAGGATGGCTGCAATGAATGAACTGGAAACGGCATTGTTTTTATTACTGTCATTTAGGGTCTTGTTCAGGAAGACAAAGTGAAGCCATTCTGGGACAAACCAATTGCATCATAGGGGACAAATACAAATTCAGACAATTCCCATTAATTTAAATGGGATTTTATCCCCTTGAATGCTGGAGACATCTACAGCAATCAAAGGTTCAAACCTTTGAGTGACAGAGGGGTGTCCAATGCATTGTAAATAATAATCCTTTATTTATATAGCGCACACAGATTCCGCAGCGCTTTACACTCATATTGGTTCCTGTCCCCATTGGGGCTCACAATCTAAATTCACCTATCAGTATGTTTTTTGGAGTGTGGGAGGAAACCGGAGTACCCGGAGGAAACCCACGCAAACACAGTGAGAACATACAAACTCATTGCAGATGTTGTCCTTGGTGGGATTTGAACCCAGGACCCCAGCGCTGCAAGGCAACAGTGCTAACCACTGAGCCACTGTGCTAGCAAGGTATCCTATTGCAATGGTGCAGCCTAAATGGAGATGCTCAAAATAGCGACATCATAATGTCACCTGCTTTATAACGGTGATATCAAGATGTCGCTTGTAAAAAAAAAAAAAAAAAGCATCAATGTATCTCGTATCAATGTATCTTGTATCAGTGACAAAGTTTGTAGTCAGCGCCAAGAAAATCAAGCACACTTGGAGAGAGGCTTATTAAGAGACACTTAACCCCATGGATACTGGAGAGGTCTCCAACACAAAGTAGTGCATTGTAGACCACTCCAGCACAAGGGGTTACGCTGTCATCGATCTCACCCTATTAGTGTGGTCTGTCCGTAGTGCTGTCTTCTTATTAAAGAATTTGTTTTACAAATGCGTTAAAGGGAAAGTTGATGAGAAGTCCTGGATGAGCAGGAGAGGCCGCAGTTCATTCGGATTTGCCCAGACTTTAGGACTATAGCTGCTATCAGTGCTCTCTATCAGTAGTGAACCGAAAAGCAGTGCATTGGGCACTCCTTTGGTACTCAGAAGGTTAAAATCCACATTTGGAGAAATGCAGTTGGTTTGTCTCAGAATTGTCCCACATTTCCAACTCAGTACCACCCTTACTTAATGACCTACAGCATATTCCACTGTGCTGTACAACAAGGAGAGGAGGCAGGAATCGGGAACCTGTGACTGTCCAGCAATTAAGGACTAGAACTCCGATCATGTCTAACCCCAAGGCGTTGAAATGCATGGAGACCTCCCCAGCATTCAAATTAAAAGCCTCAATTAAAAGAATGAGAATTTGGGGAATTTGTATTTGTACCATATGTAATAAATACTCTGAATGTGAAAGACTTGATAAGTTTCATTCCCCAGCTCCCCCCTCATTGTCATGTTAGAGAACAGGATTATGAGGTCTGTGTCTGTCTGTCTATCACCATGATCCATCCATTCTATCATACTGCTGCCAGACCATCCATTTAAAAGATGACATATATGAAAAATGCCTGCCGCTGGGCTCCAATGGTTAATTTTTTTGTAGCAATGGTTCTAATGCAGCATGTGTCATCTTTTAAAGGAATGATCTGGAAACCTTTTCTATCATATATCTACTCCAGTAGTTCCCATCCCTATTCTCCAGGACCCATTACATGCCATGTCTTTAGGGTTTTCCTATTTGTGCACAGTTAATCAGAGGCTCATTTGTTTAAAACTGAACTATCACTCAAATAAAGCCCCCCGCCAAAAAAAATATTATGCACGTAGCGATACGCATAGCAATACTAGTATTATCTTGAATAAGTCTGGCATTATTGAGAAATCCAACTTGTTCTGAGAAGCGCAAGCAGGCATCAGTGCAGACTTCTTGCTAAAGAGACATCAGTGCGCCTGCACTGTCCATCCAGGTCCGCCCCAGGATTGGGGAGAGGGAGTTGCATTGTGGTTAGCACTGTTGCCTTGCAGCGCTGGGGTCCTGGGCTCAAATCCCACCAAGGACAACATCCCCAATGAGCCTGTACGCTCTCACCGTGCCCGCGCGGGCCCCCCCCGGGCACCCCAGCCTCCCCCCACACCCCAAAAAACACACCGATAGGTGAGTTTAGATTGTGAGCCCCAATGGGACAGGGACCAATATGAGTGTAAAGCACTGCATAATCTGTGCATGCTATATAAATAAAGGATTATTATTATTATTATTACCTAAGGTACTGGAAGGGACTGACGGCGCAGATGCACAGTGCCTCTACAGCAAAATGCCTGTGCTTCTTAGAAACAAGTCGGATTTCACAATAATGCCAGATTTATTCAGGATAATACTAGTATTGATAAGTGTATCGCAATGCGCAGAATGATTTGGGGGGCACTTTAATTTGATAGTTCCGCATTAATGACCTCACAAGTAGGGAACTCCTAAAGACATGGCCTGTTAGGTGGCCCCTGACGAGAGGGATGGGTCTAACTTCGGGTTGTCCAATCCAGTCCTCAAGTAACTTGACAGTAGATTCCTTTGACTGTGCACAGATGTGTAATTAATTAGTGGATCATTCAGTCTGATTAGTCCACCTGTGTACAGGCAGGGAACCCCAATTTAGAGACTCTGCTTTAGGACACTTAAAGTGATAGTAATGTCAGGGCATAAAGTTAAGATCAATTATAGATTGCACTTTTTTTATAACGAACTGTACCTTTGTAAATGTCCATATCATTGTACTCTCTGTAATTTTATTTTAATGTGTCCCCCCACCCCTCCGGCCCATTCTTCTACATCACGCAGTCTCCTCAGATCTGAAATATGATCGCCTGATGGACAGATTGCAATGAGTGACAATATTATGTGTCTGTATAAGGACTACCTTGCATCCCCCACCACCTTGATGAAGGGGAGCAGGGTTTTCCTTATGCTGACACAATATTGACCCTCTTTGCGATCCATCCTGACATATTTCATATTTCAGATCTGACGAGACTGTGTGACGTAGGGAAATGGGCCGGGGGGGGGGGACATTTCAAAATAAAATTACAGAGAATACAATGATATGGACATTTAGAAAGGTACCGTTCATTACAAAAAAAAGTATAATGAATAATCGATCTCAACTTTATATTCTGACATTAATATCTCTTTAACAGTTACTATTATTTTAAACTATAGAGCAAGGTTTTAGAGAGAGAATGATGTCATTTACTGTCTTATACTTTTACCATTATTAATATATTACACCCCCCAAACACATTACAGTTACACTTTAATGTAATTAGATTACTGTAGGGTGTATAACTCCATTCCTAAAGAGCAGGGGAGGGCTGGCCTGGGGGGCAATTGCCCCCTGGGCTGGCCATGTGTCGGGGCTGGTGGGCCAGTGCCTCACTCAATCTCCCACCTGCTGCTGTAAATGGAGCTACACTAGTGATACCACAGAGCTTATGAAATGAATCTATATGCAAGTGATATCGCAGAGCTACAATCCAAACATAGCTGCACTAGTAGCATAATCCATTTCCCTTGCAAGCTCTATGGCATCACTATTCTATCTTTACTTAACCATTTGAGTGCCAGAGAAGTACACAACGCATTGAAAAAGCAATGTGTTGTGTACCCTTCTGGCACTCACAGGGTTAAATTGTAAGAACTGTAGTATCACTAATGTAGCCCTATTTCAACAGTAAGCTCTGTGGTATCACTTGCTTTAATTCACAGCATTAAGGACAATTTTAAAATTAAGGAAACAGAAGTGGGCTGGGACAATGGGCTTGGACAATAGTAGATATGGGCCACTTAATTGTATTTGCCCCCTGGGCCATATGTTGCCAGCCCTCCCCTGCTAAAGAGCACCTGCCAAGTCAGGATTTCACCCTTTGAGTGCCATAGGGTGCTCATCATATTGCTTTGTAGTGCATTGAGCACCTCTCTGGCGCTCAAAGGGTCCAGAGTTTTCCTGGACACAGTCTGGCCAGGCATAATGAATGAGCCACTTATTAATTCAGCTGTCCTCATTCAGTGATATTTTTAACCCTTTGAGTGCCAGAGGGGTACGCAACGCATTGCTTTGCAATGCGTTGCGTACCCCTCTGGCACTCAAAGGGTTAATGGCTAAAAGGTACTTTATTTTTAACTAAATAGCAAGGTTTCCTAATCATTCCTTCTCTAAAGTTTATTATTTTTAAGATATTACACTTTCACCCCCTTTTTCCATCTCCTTCTCTTTCATGGTATGTTAGACAAGAATTGTGTTGTGACCATTAGTGTCACAACATCGTTATGTTCCAGAAATCCAAGAAATGACTGACAGAGGGAAATATTGCCATCTATCGGAGCAGTGTGGTCAGCCGACTATGTTAACTCCTGTCCATCTCTTGACAAGTCCAGGAAAGGACTGTGAGAGCGAAAACTGTAACATCTTAATAACAATAATGGTTTAGAGAGGGGTTACGGCATCAGTCATTCTTGCTCTGTAATTTAAAATAAAGTTAATTGAATCCATTACCATCTTTTTAAGTATATCCCTACTGGAGAACTGGCTCAGTTGTGTCCAAGGAAACCTTTAAATTCTGACCTGGTAGGTGCTATAATTTATCTATATTTGAAGTCTTCATTGGTCTGTATCTGCAGACCTCCATTTAGCACACTGATTACCTTCTTTCAGTGCTGAGTAGAGGAATGTAAATGTGAATGGGTCTACTCTGGGGAATGAATGGAAACGGATTAGCTGGTGTTACTAATGATATCTGGAGGAAGATGCACTGAAGTGTAATACAGGTGGGAGCAACTCTCAAGTTCCTGTTATTCTATAGAGCCTTGCAAAAAGACAGATTTCCCAAACTGTGCTCACTGGAACACTAGGGTTCTGCAAGATGCCCCAGCTGTTCAGCAAAAAAATATAGGAATTTTACCTTTATTTTTTAAAGATTTTCCTATTGTTTATGTAAGCTTGTTTCTTTAATGAAAATGGTAAGGCAGGCCTTCTGTGAGGCAAATCATGTGATAAACAATTTCAACAGTGAGGCACACAACTTTCGGATCGGTCATCTATAGAGCACCTCTCCACGCTCTATCTCCATTATGAAGAGGGCAGGGATGAGGTGTGTCAGATTAGACTGAAGCTTTAGCAGGGTGGCTGTGCATGACTGAAGATGTGTATTTCTTCACTGTGTTCTAATTTGGCAGCTAATGCCCTCACTGCATATGTAGTCTAGTTTCATAAAACCTGGCAAAAAACAATTAATAACCTTGTCAACTACTTCTCATGACTAAAGATAAATACTTCTGTGTATATATGTATTTTTTTCGCTTTATTATGATTTGGCAGTTAATGCCCTTTATATCAGAGGGAATCTCACACGACACGTTTTATAGAGGTTAAAAAAATAAATTATGTGGCACAAATCCTATCTCTCAGACCGCTATGGTTTGAGAGATATTTGTCTGTAAAGTGTCCCTTTTCCTACTGTCAGCTGTAAAGCTGACAGCAGGAGATTCATGTCAGCCGACTCAAGGAGGCTCTTCAGCAGAGCCGAAATAGTGATATTTAAAAAGAACTACTTCATGTAAATGGTCTACAATATGTGCTTGCAAACCAGGCACACTCTGTAGACCTTTCCAATTAAGTAATTACTTTTAAATAACGTGATTTTGGCTCCTCTGCAGAGCTGCCAGCTGGTCCCCTGACCGGGATCTCCTGCTGTCACACCAACAGGTCATGTTTTAAAGACATCCTTAATTAAACACAGGAAAGTCAAAATGATTGAGCCACTAATTATCCACTGGTGATCAACTTGGGATATCCTGGACACGGTATACAAAAGAAAAAATAAATAATGTACACTACTCCTAACCAACACACAATGCTGGATCCACTATCACCACATTACAAGTTTTGATCAACATGTAGAATAGTTAGCGAATAATTATAAAACGTTATTATTTAAAAAAATATATATATATTTGCGAGAAAATTACATTTTAAAGTATGCCCAGCAGCGTACTTCCGGGTACATGGCTCTTGCCGCTCTGCCTCTGCTCCCGTCACTCTCCCCAGCATCTTCCACTGATGGAGGCGTTCTGTTAGTAAGCTGGAGCGATCTCATTGGCAGAGATCGATATCTAGTCAATGAGATCGCTCCAGCTTACTAACAGAACTCCTCCGTCATTGGAGGATGCTAGGAGAAATTACAGGAGCAGAGGCTGTGCAGCAAACTGCAGCATATGTAAATCTTCAGCCAATTGTCTAGTGTTCTCATACTCGCAGAAACATAGATGTATTCAGACCCAGAATATAGCTCAGATCGAGATAACAGGTGCATCTAATGGTGTATGCTATGTCCAGTCCTGAAATATAAAAAACTCTCCTGCCCAAATGATGTGGAGCCTGAAAGATAAAAAAAAAATGCACCAGGCAATAGATCCCTTTTAATGGTAATACTGTTTGTAACAATGTATCTACCCTGCACCAACAAAACCCCGCTTACTAGAGAGCTGATAGATTAAAGCCTTAACCGAAAGGGTATGTATCTGGAAGTCGCAGTCTCTTGATAACAGGCAGAAAGGGAAATACTTGATGTAAAGATTTTATTTTGAATATGAAAATTCCATAAAGAATAACAATATATAAAATACACTTATAGTAAAACTCCCAACGCGTTTCATGAACCTGCCACTCCAGCAGTTACAAACAGTATTACCCGCTATTGTTCTATTTCCTGGCGTGTCCTTTTTATATTTCAAGCTCTACATCAGTCCGGTGGGAGAGTTTTTCATATTTCTGGATTGGACATAGCATACACAATAAAAGCACTCGTTATCCTGATTTGAGCTATATTATGGGTCTGAATACATATATGCTTCTGTGACTATAAGCACGCTAGACAGGTCCCTGAAAATTTACATATGCTGCTCTCAGATGGTTTTGAGCTCTTCTATTTTTCTTTATCCTGAATACAGAACTATTGGGAATCACTGTCTTAATAAATCAAGGGTCATATGCACTAAAATGAACTGGAGAAATTCTGGACCAAACCAACTGCATTAAAGGGATAAGAAAAACAATCCTCTAATTTCCACTGATTTAAATAATACTTTTAAGCCTTTGAATGCTGGCTATGTCTGGCAACACGTTAAAGACCTCTAACATTCAAGAGGCTAAAAGCCCAGTTTTAATCAATAGATTTTATTTGACCCCTATAGTGCAGTTGGTTTTCTCCAGAAGAACACCATCTAAATGAAGCCTGCCTCTGAATGTAAACGGATTTGTGCCAGATGCAGCTATAGCAGTTGCACGTTTAAAGGGACACTAATGCCCCATAAACATGTTTTGTAGAGTAAGAAAAAAAGTTATCTGGCGAAATCCTCTCTCTCAAACCTTTACGGTTTGAGAGATATTTGGTGCTAAACTTCCCTCTCCCTTCCCTTCTTCTGATGTCAGCGCTCTGCTGACAGTAGGAGAATCCCAGTCCTAGGACCAGACAGCGGCTGTGCATCAGAGACGCATTAGCGATATTGGAAAATAATTACTTTGTTGGGACGCTCTACAAAGTGTGCCTGGATTACAAGCACACTTTGTAGACCATTCCAATGAAGTAGTTCTTTACCAATATCGCTATTGCAGCTCTGCTGAAGAACCGACTCGTGTTGGCCGACACGGATCTCCTTCTGTCAGCTTTACAGCTGACATCAGGGAGCCAGGAACTTCAGATGCAAATATCTCTCAAACCATAAAGGTTTGAAAGATAGGATTTTTGCCACATAATTTTTTTTTTTACTCTACGAAACAACAAAACATATGTATGGGATATTACTGTTCCTTTAAGAGAGAAAAACTGGATATTGATATATCTGACATCAGTTAAACAAATGAATAGTCACTTATTTCCCTGTAACACAGTGGACAGGAGATAAACCTTCAGTGCATTAAACTGCAATGTCTCGGAGACCTTTTGCATTATTCATTATTGACCAGCAATTCATATTTTAGACAAGTTATTTGTGAGTTATTTGATTTTTTCAAGTATTGATACCAGGAGTTGCTTTCCCGCATGGCACTGTAGGTCATGGGTGGGCAACACTTGGATCTCCAGCTGTTGGACACTGCAGTTCTCATCATCATCCCGGCCAAAGGCTGTTGGGGATGATGGGAGTTGTAGTCTGCAACAGCTTAATATCCAACCTGTGCCTACTCTTGCTTGTAGTTAGGTACATGCCTGAATTTGAGGGAGCCAGTTTGGTTGCTGGGGTAAAGCTTTTAATTTAACCCTTTGTGTGCCAGAGGAGTGTGCAACACACTGAATTATCAAATCAAGTTCCAAAAATCCTTGACCAGAAGTCTTGTTACAGTGACACATCCCTTATTATCGTCTTTTATTTAAAGCGCTAACACATACTATGTGGCACATGTACACTATCATTACTGGGTAAAACTGAAGACCTCTCTAGTATCCAAGAGGGATTAATTAGCATTCAAGGAATTCTTTTCTATTACTCTCTAGTATCCATGGGGTTAAATTGCTGCAAACCTCTCTGTATGCTGGGCAGAATATATCATAGTTTTCTGCTCAATTAATGTCATCTGAAAAATTACCAATTCCTAGCATGGCAGTAATTACAATTAATTAATCAAACAGTTACCTTGTCATGTAATTGACACACATCTGGAGGTTTTCAGATCAAAAATAGACTTTGGCTAGGAAAGAGGGTTTTAAGTTAAAGGGATAGTAATGTCTTGAAACCAATGTAGCGCCGATTGATCCACTTATAAAGAGAATCACATAATTCTTTATTTTAATACTAGTTGAAGAGCCCGTTACACGGGCCACAGTGCCACTGACAGCCGGTCACAGGGCAGTCATGTGCAGTAGAGACTGCCCGCTCCGCAGCTGATACAGAGCTGGACGCTCCGAGCGTCTGACTGCAGCAATCTCTACTGCGCATGACTGCGTTGTTACACACGTTTTATCAAATTATTATATAGGATGCTCCGTGTTCTAGTTCAATAGAAATTCACTGCTAAAGGATCCCCCTCCCGCCCCTTTTACAGCCTTCAAACCACCTCCCTTTAGATGTGGAATCCGGTCATGGGGCGCACAGAGAGGGACAGTCTTCATCCACTAAGTATAAGGGAAATCCTGCCCCCCTTGAAGAAGGAAGACAGGATTTTCCTTATGCTCATTGAAGATTGTACCTCTCCGCTCTCCATCCGGCCGACTGAAAGAGGCAGCATGAAGCAGGGGAAAGGGGAGAGAGGGGAATCCTTTACCAGAGAATTTCTATTGAACTACAACATGGAGCACATTAAAATAAATAGTTACATGATCCTCTTTAAATGCAGATCAATCAGAGCTACGTCGGTTTCAAGGTATTGATAACCCTTTAAAACAAAGTTTAAAAGTAATAACTTTGCAGCCTATGCCTGAGCCTATGGCTCATTATATGATAAAGGGCGACAGCATAGCTATAACATGTGATACGTAACCCTATGAGTGACAGAGAGTTATCCTAGAGTTGTCAGTAATAGTCTCCAGAGTCCTCCAGAGTATGTACAATAGTGGGCCTTATGTATAACTAGCAAATTGGACACAGTGTTGCTTGTGTGTTTGGTTAATGTGAATGAAGTATATTTAAAGGGATAGTAATACTTTAAAATTACTATTCCCCATATTGTAGATATTTGAAAAATAATTTAATAGCCCCTAGTGTAATGTCTCAAACCTTTATAGTTTGAGAGATAACTGAACGCAAAGTTCCCCCCTCCCTCCCCCTTCCCTGAAGTCAGCGTTGTACTGACTGTAGGGATATCCGGTCTGACTTTCATCAGGCGGCTCTGCAGCAGAGCCGCGATCCCATTAGTGACAAAGAATTATTTCACTGAAACGGTCTTCTACGTGTGCTTGCAAACCAAGCACAAACAAAGCACACGTAGAAGACCGTTTCAGTGAAATAATTCTTTTTCACTAACGCGATCTTGGCTCAGCTGCAGAGCCGCAAGCCTGTCGTACGACAAACTTCCCCTGCAGTCAGCACAACGCTGACTTCAGGGAAGGGGGACGGAGGGGATCTTTGCATTCAGTTATCTCTCAAACCATAAAGGTTTGAGAGATGAACCTGGGGGCTATTAAATTCTTTTGCAAATATCTACAATACGAGGAATAGTAATAATAAAGTATTACTATCCCTTTAAGAAAATATATTGTGTGTGTTCTGTTTGTTTAATGGGGTGTGAGGATCTCTGAAAACTGCATTAGGTGTTTGACATGTTTGTGAAGTAAAGACAAAATGTCAAATTGTGAATGTATCCATGAAAAAACTAATTGCACTGTAGTGGGTGCTAAGGAAGTGACACAGTAATGGTACTTCACTGCAGTAGGCGTACAGTAAAGATTAAAGGTGATTAGTTTACTCTGAGGTACAATAATGATTATTAAGCTAGTCGCCACCTGCCTAAGTATTGCAGGGTGACTTTAGTTGATGTGGTAGTTCCACTTTAAGGAACGGCCAATGGTTAGTGGCGTAGACGTGCAGTTAAAGGGATATCTGGTCTCCCTAAAATAAAGTCAACTGGATCAGTTCTCAGGCAAACCAACTGCACCTCTGGGGACAATAACATTTTCCAAAATTACAATTGATTTAAATTGGGATTTTTAACCCATTGAATGCCAGAGAGGTCTCTAGCATTTCAAGGCATGAAAAAATGTCAGTACCCTAAGTGTAGTCTAACTTAAGTACCCCCCAAACCAAACCTAAGTACTCCAAGTACCCTAACCTAAACCACCCCTAAACCTAACAAAGATGGACTGTAACCAGGGGCGGCTCTAGGTTTTTCGGGGCCCTAAGCAAAAATGTACATGGGGCCCTCCTTTACTCCTGTTTCAATATTTCTAATAAGATATTGCTATGTAATAATCTTTACCCGTGGCGGTGGTACTGTAAAATTCCTGTGGGGCCCTCTGACCAAGTGGGGTCCCTAATCAGCTGCTTATTCTGGTTATATTATAGCGCCACCACTGGCTGTAACCTAACAGATACTATCCTGGTGAAATTCTAGAGACTGACCAAAACCTAACTACCGCCCCAAAACCTAACAGAGACTGATCCTAGCCTAACAGATAGTAACACCCCCCCAAACCTAACAAATACTGATCCTAACCTAACAGATAGTAATGCCCCCTAAACCTAACAGAGATTGTTACTAACCTAAAAAATAGTAAATCCCCCCAACCGAACAGATACTAATGCTAACAGATCGTAACACCCCACAAACCTAACAGAGACTGCTCCTAACAGATACTAACCTGGTAACATTCTAGAGACTGACCCTAACCTAACTATGGCCCCCAAACTTATCAGAGACTGATCCGATCCTAACATAACATACTAACCTGGTAACATTCAATAGACTGACCCTAACCTAACTATGGCCCCCAAACCTAACAGAGACTGATCCTAATCTAACATATACTAACATAACAGATACTAACCTTGCGATATTCTCGAGACCTACCCTAACCTAAAAGATAGTAACACACCCCTAACCTAGCAGATACTAACCTAACCCAATAGGTACTTACCTGGCAACATTCTGAACGGCGACATATCAATGGATAGTTGTGAATGGACTCCTATGAGGAGAGAGTGTGTGGCCATGGGTGGGGCTAAGGGAGCCTTGATTGCCTTGCCTAGGGGAGCCTGAAAGATAAATCTGTATCTATCTATCTATCTATCTATCTATCTATCTATCTATCTATCTATCTATCTATCTATCTATCTATCTATCGAGCTATCTATCGAGCTATCTATCGAGCTATCAAGCTATCAAGCTATCTATCTAGCTAGCTGTCTATCTATGTCACAGTTAACTTGGTCCTGAAGAGCTACCGATAGTGCATGTTTTTAGGATATCTTTTTCTTGAGAACAGGTGGGTTATTGACCCACCTGTTTTCAAGAAAAGATATCCTGAAAACATTCACAGACAATAGCTATTGAGGACCAGGGTGTCTATTTCTAATCTGCTGAGACAGAGACAGAGAGGCCACTGAGGCTAATTTACTAGTAAAAGCTACAGCAATTCTGGGACAAACCAGCATAGGGGGCAAATAAAAATGTCCATTGATTTAAATTTGGCTTTTAACCCTTTGACTTCTAGAGAGGTCTCCAAAACATTGTGAAACAATTTGGGAATGTTTTTGTCTCTTATGGGGGTGCAGCCGGTTGGCCCCAGAGTTGTTCCAGCTCATCGTGGTAAATCAGCCTCTGTGTCTGCTTTTGACTTTCACATATTCCTCTTTCTCAGGGACCAGTATGGCAGAGTAAATGATGCTGGAAGGTGATTCAGAGGCCATGTGGAAATATCACTTCTCTGCTTTGTACTTTCTACATAGCAATAAAATCCTTCCCAATACGGTCAGCAGTGGCTTATATATTCCGTATTATGTGTGAGAAAGTATATAGGATTGATGATTGGTCGCTGACTTTTGGAAAGAAAACTCGTAGAGCAAGATAGTAGAAGCAATCCCAGGGCAATATTTCATAAAAAGGGTTTTCTTTTTGCCTTAGAATATTTCTCCTACAGAGCCGAGAGAAGGGCAATTCATCATAACAAACGACTTCAACGTGAAATGTCGATAGATTTGGTTCTGATCTGTGTAGCATATTATTTTCTCTGCTGTCACAAATCAAATAAGAGTCATTATGACTTGATTGCAGCATTTCACGTCTTGTAGTACCCACTCACTAATTCCACAGGCTGCAATGCCGAACATAACGGGGGCTGCAATCTGATTGTCTGGACAAGTTGCATGTTGAGTAAAGGTCTGGGGCTGTATTCCAGATGCCAGAGGAGCAGTTCTGGAACACACCAGCTATTCCTTAGGGAAGGGGTATCCAAGTTCAGTCATTAAAAGCTACCAATAGTCCAGAATTAAATCCGTTCCCTGTTTGGCCAGGACCAGTCAACATGAAGGAGCCACTGATTAACTCAGGTGTGCTTTTTCATGGAAATCCTGTAATCCTGTCCTGTTGGTGGATCAAACTTGGACACCCCTGCCCCCTTCATGATCACATGAAAATTCCCAAGGACCAGAGGGACTCACGACGCAACACACTGCAGCACTAGAGAGGTCTGGTAAAGGCATGGGACTGTAATTCGGAAGCCAGAGGAGCAGTCGTGGAACATGCCAAGTACTCCTTAGGGGGGTCACATGAAAATCCCCAATACTTTAACCCTTTGAGGACCAGAGGGGTGTGCAGTGCATTGCAAAGCAATGTGTTGCACACCCCACTGGCCCTCAAGGGGTTAAATAGACCTAAAATACATATTAAATAGGCATTTTAGCCTATTAAAAGCTAGAAAGCTCTCCAAAACATTGTGTTGGAGGAATCACAAGCATTCAAGGGGTTAAAAACAAGTTGCTGTAGTCTTATTTGTTCCTTATAAGGCAGTTGGATTTCCCCCCCCGCCCCTTTTTTAAAGTGATAGTCACCCTCCGGTGGGCATTGTGATGAAAACCAAGTGCAGAATAAAATCCCCTGTGCTTTCAAGAGATCACTCTGGCATTCGAAGTGTTAAAAGCCTCAGTTTAATCAATGGGAATATGGAGAATTGTTACGTGTGGCGCAGTTGTTTTGCTCCAGAATTTTCCACATTAACCCATTGAGTGCCAGAGGGGTCCTCCATGTATTGCTTTGCAGTGTGTTTGGCACCCCTCTGGCACTCAAAGGGTTACCTTTTTTGAATACGGCTTTTAATACAACAGGGAGTTCTGGTCCAACAACCCCCCCCCATATGTACTTTATAAGCCATATATTAGCCATTCCTGTTTCCCCGTGTATTAACCCCTTGAGTACCAGAGGGGTACTGAATGCTTTGCAAAACAATGCATTTCATACCCCTCTAGCACTCAAAGGATTAAATCTTCTTCTTTATGACCCCTGGTGGATATCACAGCATGTCACAGGCTTGGGTACATAAAGCTGTTCTCTTTATTTTAATGAAAAATATTTTAATTGTAGATTGGACGAGAGAACCTTGTTTTTGTAGTAAAACCATCCATGTGTTAAGTTGGTGATGGTGAGTAGAAAGGCTCTTAACCCTCTGTGGGCTAGAGAGGCGAGTGCAAGAGCATGGCATGCCCCTCTGGTATGCCATGCCATCACCTCCCTGCAGTCCTCTTAACAGGAAAAGAAAATATATTGGTCATTCTGTTCATTGGAGGATAGTTATCATGGTAACCTAGATTTTGATGGATGATGAGAACCAGTCGGTCCATCTAGTCTGCCAGTCTGATTAACCCTTTTATGGATCAGAAGGGATTACAACGCACTGCACTGAGCTGTGCAGCACATTCCCATAGTCCATGTACTTCACAGAATATACTTTTTTTTCTTTTTTTGAGTTCCCTTACCACAACAGACCCTTACCATTTCTGCTGGGAGGTTTTTCCAGCAGTCTATCAGACTTTCCATAAAGCACTACTTAGGCACATTACATAGTAACATAGTAAATTATGTAAAATAAAAGGCACAGGTCTATCAAGTTCAACCTTTGCCTCATAACCCAGAGACATGAGGATTATATAGCTTTCCAGCTGCCAAATAAGTTAGTTTTTATCAGACCTTCCTGTTTTGCCAGTATAACCCTGTATGTTCCCTTTTGAAAGAAATGTATCTAATCTTCTCTTGAATGTATCCATTGTATCTGCCATAACCACATCTTTTGGCAAGGAATTCCATAATTTAACAGACCTTACTGTAAAAAACCCTTTCCTCTGCTGAAGTTGAAATCACCTTTCCTCTACTTGCTTCTGAGTCTTCCAACCTATAACATTAGATTGGAATAGAGATGATCGAAACAAATGTTTGAGGCTGATGCACTATATAAAACTGGGACAAACCAACTTCATCATAGGGGACTCATAAACATTCCTGTTCATTTTAATGGAGATTTTAACCCCTTGAATGCTAGAGAGATCTCCAGTGCATTGAGAAGCAATGCATTGCAGACCTTTTTAGCACTCATGGGATTAAAAGTCACATTTACCTCAATGGGAATTCACAGCATTTTGATTTCAACCTCATGTTGCGGATAGTTTGCTCCAAAATTGCACCAATTCTTATTACATCAGCCTCTATAAGTATGAAATTCATGTGAATCTTAAACAGGTATTTTGTTTCACATTTTATTTCCCTTTGTAATCAATCAGATTGCAGAAAAAAACAGTCCGATATTGGCTGGGGGGAAAGTCATCTCACTTTCCTTTAGATGTCAATCAAACCTGTAGACAAGGTAGGAGAATGGCTTTAGTGGGTGGATTACTCTCTTCCTGCTCTCACCCTTCTCCCCCACTGATCTCCTCTGTGCTCTACTGCCATTCCCCCTGTTCTCTTTGATATTTCCCATTCTCATGCCCTTGACTCTTCTCTCTTGTGTATGCTGTCCACTCCCTCTTGCTCTCTCTAGTGAACTGCGCTCCAACCCCACCTCTCTCCCAAGCCCTGGCTCCTTCACTCTACACCTGGCTCCCTCTCTTTCCTTCCTACCTCCTAGATCCATTCTGAATAAATTCAAATAGACACATAATTTTCTACAGGTCCACAGAATCCATCTGTAAAAAGAATTGTGGAGGTTTTGCTTAACTCTAATCTAAATTGTGCTAGCTACCCCCGTAACTTATCACAGCAAGAACGGAAATCAGGGCTTCTTCTTTCCTAACAATTTGGTGCACTGGGCAGTTGCTTACTCTGCCTAATTGGAAATCTGGCCCTGTTAAACCATAATATCCTCATTTTTTATAAAAATTTAAGGAGAAAGATAAACTTCACATTGGTGACTGAATTAAATGGCTAGCCCACTAAAGCCAGCCTGTACTAGACAGTACTAAAACCTACCCCTTAATGCTAACAGCCAATACCTAGTAAGCTACATATAAAGGACAAAATTAGAGCCTTCCATTTTCCACTGCAGTCATTGGTCCCTTTTGAGTAATTCCTGGGCCTGCTTTATTATTAATTTACAACAGTGTCTTCTTACAGGTATGTTTTTAATCAAACTTTTACTTTGCATAACAAAAGACCATCAAGGTTGTTAAAAATGTCTAAGTGCTTTAATTTTGTTGCATGCTGTGATGGCATGTTGGCAAGGGACAATGAGGCCTGCAGTGTATTGTGAATTAATCTGTTGCTGGCCTCCTGACTTGCAAAGAGATGACATTAAATTACATAAAGAGCTATTGTACTGTCACAAAAAAGTCTCTTTTTCAGTGTGTGGCCTTCATATGCTAATAGTATGCGTATAAAACAATAACAATACTGATGATATCTCCCTTAAGGCTTTTAAAGGTCAGTTGGTATTGTCCCTGTTCAGAAAAAGTCAGCTGTCGCTGTAATTGAAAGGGGCAGATGGATGGAGGACAATAGATTTCAGGGAAATGCCAGAGGACTTGAGGTTGGGTTCCACTTACTAATAAATGTGATTTTCTTACATATTTGCTGCCGTTATATTCTAGAGGAGCAGTCATAGGCTGCATACTGAAGTTGTGCGACATTGAAATAAGCAGAGATGTGACGTGGCACTGCCAGTCTATCTATATTAATGCTATTGTGCAGGCACGTGCACACATAGACACCAAGGGGGGCTTGAGCACCTGCCCTTTTTGTCCCAAGTGTCCTTGTGCCCTTTTAACAAAAAAAAAATTATGAGAAGTGCCCTTTTTTTATTTGAGACCCTGCCCCCCAAAATGTCTGCTTTTGAGTTCCAGCAAGAGACCTTGATGTTACATCTAGGAGGCCCGACTATGGTTACTGCACATGCAACCCAAGAGTCTGTTACTGAGAGGCTCAAACTACTGTGTTGTGTTCCAGAGCCCGCCCCCCCAAGAGCTGATAGGAACCCTTTTGGGGCTGCACAGTGCAGTCCCAGGATTTTGATGACATCTGCTCCCATTGGAGCAGATTGTGTAAAATGTAATGATATCCCTTTTTATGGGGAACTATCACCCCAAATAAAGCCCCCCCCAATAATTAGCCATCTAGCGATGAGCTTACCAATAGTACTATTATACAGGCTATTAACGCGTTAGTCAGAAATCCTACTTCTGCCGAGACTGACGGCCAGGCAACTGTGCTTTAGAGGCATGTGCACGCCTGCTCCATCAGTCCCTTCTGGTACCTTTAGGTACCATGCAACGCCTCCTAGAGGAGACAGGGATTGACAGCGCAGGCATTCAGATGTCTGTAAGCAAAGATGTCTGTGCTGTTGCCTGGCTGTCAGACTTGGCATAAGTAAGATTTCTGACTAACGTGGTTATTGGGCTGGATAATAGTACTATTGGTAAGCTAATCGCTAGATAGCTAGTTATTGGGGGGGGGCTTTATTTGTGGTGATAGTTCCCCTTTAAATCATACTTCTGAGCCCTGGTTGCCTTCTCTGCCATTATTTGTTTCACTGGTATACACAAAGGTGTTTCCAGCCAATAGGCGATAACAGGAAAAAGTTGTATCCATAGTAGAATACTTAATCACCTAGTGGTCTGTATCAACGACCCTGTAGGTATTTACTGCCATTATTTTCTTGAGCAAAAGCCAGTGGCTTCCTATAAAATAAAAATATAATGGAGATGTGCCACGTCAACTCCAGTCTATGCATTTTAGTCCAACGAGTGCCAGGAAGGTGCTTAGCGCATTACTTTGCAAAGAGTTTAGATATTTGGAACGGAGCACCAGGATATCAGGGGTACCACTGGGCTTCCTGTATCCAAGGGAGGATGTGTTTTTGCACAAACACTAACACACAAACACACCACACCTGGGTGGGTAAGGGGTCCCAGCTCCCCATTTAGGTTTGTTTGTTTTTTTTTAAATCTTTGTCCAGTATGGAACACAGGAACCATGGAGTTAAGCATCCTCTGACCAGGAGGAAAGGGCACTTGCCTTAAAAGGCTCTCTGGAGGCAGAGACTCTGTCAGAGTACCTCTGCGATGGCTGCCCAAGCCGACCGCACTACACATCCAGCGGCTCCAGCCGCATCCTGCCTTGGCATGCTGCCACTTGCTCCCCGCCGCGTCCTGTGTCCTGGCAGCTCAGCCGCCTCCTGGATCTATGCGCAGCTCCAGCCTTCTGCTTTCTGGCATGGCTGGTGATGTCATCTATGGCCGCATGTCCAAGGACATGGACGTGCACTCCATTTAAAGAGACAGCCACCTGTTGGTTACTCCTCCTCTTCCTGTGACTACACAATTTATACTGCCTGGACACAGGGCTCAGTCGCCCTTTCGTGGTGTCCAGTGCAGTTCTATATTTTGGTGTTCTGTGCATTACCTGGTTTGTCTGACTACCCGACCTGGTGCAGACCTGCGGCTCTGGCTGACTACCCATTCTGTGTTTGACCCTTGGCTTGTCTGACTACCCGTTCTGGTGTTGACCTGGTGCTCTGTCCACTGCGTATCCAGCATACCAACGCTTCAGTGGATATCCTATCTGGTGCAAACCTGTGGCTCTGGCTGACTACCTGCTCCGTGTATGACCCCTGGCTTATCTGACCACCCATTCTGGCACTGACCTGTGGCTCTATCTGACTATCTTCTAGTGTGGCCTTCCATGAAGTTAGATATCCAATCTGGTGTGGGCCTGTGGCTCCAGCAGACTTACTCCTGGTTGCCTTCCTATTTTGTCTGGCTTCTCCCAGATGCGGACCTGTGGCATTGCAGACTCTCCTTGTCCCATCGCTGGGACCTATTTAAAGAGAATCATACAGAAGCAGTCTTCTATTTCTGGTAGTTGTCGCTTGCTCCACTTTGCGCTTCTCTGTCATACTATCTATTGTGATATTTCTGTTTCATTGTTGCTGCCTAATAAAGTTGGTGTGACCCTTTATTACTTGTCCTGAGTTTTCTTGCTGAACGGTGACAGACTCCCTCCCTTAAAAGTGACTTCAAAGGAGATGCATGAAGGCAAAGATTCTCTCTTAGTTAACCTTCATTTTTTTTTATATTATTTTGGGGAGAGATAAGGACCCATGACATGCCAAGACCGTCATGGAATTCAGGGCTCCCCGCCTGGCTGCACGCTGTTCAGGAAGTCCTGAATCGAATGCTGAAAAAAAGGTCTGCGGTTCTTAAGTGCCGACCGAGTGCGAGATCTTCTGGTCCTTTAGAAGTTAACCAGGAGATTGTTTGACTCCTCCTATGGAGCTGGAGCTTCATGTTTTGGATATGGCTAGGTGCATGAAATACTAGGTTCATTGCATGCAGCCTTTACAAAAATCAGACTCCCTTTTTGTTGTTCTTGGGGGCCCACTTGCAAGCCAAGCTATATCTAAGGTGACACTGACTACCTGGATCCAGGCTACCATTTGACAGACTTATGCTTTTAGGAAAAAACCGTGCCCCTTAGGATTATGGCTCATTCCACCGGAGTGGTATGTCTACAAGAATCAGGCTTCTGCAAGACAGCTGTGTAAGGCGACGACATGGTCATCCCTTCACATGTTTGTGAAACACTACTGTGTCAATGTGCTGGTTTTGGCTACAGCTAGTTTTGATCAGAAGGTCCTACAAGTCGTTATGTCTTTGTACTTATCCTTCTTGTGTTCTTTTACCAGTAACCTGTTTGGGGTTTGGGCAGGGAAGTCTTTTGAGTCCTCTAGTTCTGGTGGCCCCCTTTCCTGCCTTGCTTCAGTTTTCTCTATTTTTTCTGTACTTTGAAACTGGAGGGGGAAAAGTGAAGCATTGAGGGAGTCCCCTCCAGAGAGCCTTTTAAGGCAAGTGCCCTCCCCTCTTGGCAGGGAGTTAGCTTTTCTCCATCGATTTTGTGTTCCACATTGAGTAAGAGAAAAGTATTTATCAGTAAGTAAACATAAGTACCCTTTTATCGTAACACATCCTCATCCTTACTGTGGACAGAAAAAAGGGTCCTGGACCCTTTCGTTGTGCACTTTACAAGATTAATATAGGGACTCTGAACCCCAAATCAGTCTTTTTTCTGTTTACTGCCTTTGCCAGTGTGTGAATCAATATGGAGTTTTGTTTTTTTTTTCATTAGGTTTTTGTTAAAGGGGAGAACAAAAATGTAGTCATTTTAACAAAAGCTTTGGGGGTCCCAGGACCCTCTTTAATTTTTGAACATTATTATCTTAATCTAATCGGGATGGAGAGCCCCCAAAATGAATATAAGACCATTTTGGCTTTATAGTTAATGCGTTTTTTATTTTGGGTGAGTGTGGAGAAGATGGTTGAATAGATGTAGGGACCAGTGGTGTCCGTAGAAATTTTTTCAGGGGGGGCAAAGCCATAATATGAGCCCCAGGCCAGCCCATCTAGCCCCTTTATTTATATGGAGGGGGGTAATTGTAGGGGGGGGCAAGTGCCCCCCTTGCCCCCCCCTCCGGACGCCCATGGTAGGGACACTGGGAGGCTGTGGTGGCCTCTGCCTTTTAGAGACGAATAGCCTGTCTTGCTGCAAAAAGGAAGCATTGAAAAGGCCATTTTGCTACAATGTAATAGCAGCATAGCTGTTTGCTGTGCTGCGTTTTGTGATTTTTGAATGTATCCAAACTGACAAATTTGGGATACGTACCAGACCTAATGAAATGGCATGAATCTGAATCTGAAAAAAAAGTATTGAAAAGAAAAACTCTATTTGCCGGTCCAACTCCCCAATGGCAAGGTAATCCAGGTCTATGTTTGTTTTTTCTTGCCGCTCTCTTCTCATATGTAGTATATAGAGTTTACCTTATTTTGTGTTTTCCTTGATTGCAAACTGTTCCAGGCCTTCCAATTACCAAGGAAACAGACCCCGTAGATGTCAGCTTATTGCCTTTTCTTAATAACCTATTCACATTGATCACTGCTAAACCATAGCCGCCTGTGCCCCAATCTCTTCAGCACTAGGGGCTCAGTGTACCTTTTTCATATGCTATTTATTGTTGTGCTGTTCAGACTTCGCTTTCCAGAAAAAGATTGGAAAAGCTATAAAACATTTCAGATTGTGAAACCAACCTGAAAGGTAGAGCGGGTGAATGACATTCTGCAACCCGGAGTTTTCAACAAGAACAGCAAAAAAATAAATAAAAATCCCAAAGGAATCAAAAGCTTTTCAGTTTGTCAGAAAGTGAGGTTGTGAACCACATTTTATCGTTTTCCTTGTTGGATAGAAACTTTAATTCATGAGAATGTTATTGACTTGCTCTCAAAGCGCTATAAGTTGTCTTCAGTTCAGTATTTTCAGCAGTAACATTCGTCTCAATCATGGGCCATATGCAGGAAGAAAAAATGTGGACCAATTTTGGAAGAAATCATTGATCCCATAGAGGACATATACAGTTGATTTAAATGGGTCTTCTAACCCCCTGAATTCTTTGAACGCATTGGAAAAGTTTCTAGCATCCATAGATTAAATTCCCCATTCAAATCAATATGAATTTTGTCTCCTATAGTATGAATGATCCAGTAGCAGATATGCGCTTCTCCAGATATAATCGGTCACACGCCTTTTTTTAAAACGTAACTTTTAATCTTATCGGAAAACATGTAATATATCCAACGTTTCAGTCAACACTTTAGACTTTCATCAGGTTTACTAGGTAGTAACCCCGATGAAAGTCTAAAGTGTTGACTGAAACGATGGATATATTACATGTCTTCCGATAAGATTAAAAGTTACGTTTTTTAAAAAAAGGAGTGTGTACGATTATATTTGGAAAAGCGCATATTATATATTGGTCGGAGCACCTCGAAGTTACATTATAAGTGTGCGCAGCAGTTTTTGTGATCCAGTAGCAGATATGGAAAGGGTCATGCTTAACTTTAAAGTGAATCTATCATGTAAAAAAAAGTATAGGCCATTCATTTTATATGTGCACGAATGGTAATTTAAAATATCACAAAGTAGTTTGAAATGCCATATTTACTTGTTGATTTAATATGTTACATTGTGCGCCGCTATTGAAGATCACTGCCGTCTTACTTGCATTACATAACAATGTCAGCGTGATCCCTCCTGTCTCCTCTTAGACTGCCCCCGTGCTCATTGTCATTACACAGTATTGCTGGCAGCCCAATATGTGTGATAACACATATCTTTCTTGGAAAGCACTGGCCTATACTACTAAACATGACATTTTGAGTTTACAGTTGATATCATCTGCGATATTCTGTTCAATTTGACTCAGCTGCACTTAGCAAGAGAATCCAATTTCTTCATATTTAGGTGACATACTGACGCTGTTGTAATTTCATTAGGATTTGCCTGCAGCAGTGAGGGCCAGGCCCATCACTGAAGACGCAGCTGTAATAGAACATGTGGCGGCATTACTGTGGTTGCACAATGTTGATGGAGAGCGTGACCTGTCCCAGAGCTGTGCTTGTGGGAACCAAGAGGAGGGCGATTGGTTTAGCTTCATAAACAGAACAACAATATCCAAATGCAGGTTGCTTTTCTATAAAATAATGATGTATTTGGAAGAATTGGTGTAATTCTGGACCAAACCAATTGCTTAATAAGGGACACATTAACCACTTAACAACGGTGGATGTGCCAGTACGATTACAACTTTCAGTCCTTTAAGGACCAGTGAAGGTCCTGGCACATCTTGAGCTACATGATCACAGTGCGCCTGAAGATGTGGTGTGATCAAGCAGTGAAGCTGAAACTGACTGCTCCAATACTGGGCACTATATGTCAGATTTCTAACATGTTGTGCAGCATGGAGAACAACACCATTGTGTATTAGCCCCATATACACTGCCTGACACCCCCAGGCTTCTTGCCTTGCCCAGGCAGTGCCCATGGGGATTTGCAACTAGCGGAGGGCAAGGGGAAAAGGCTGGAGAGGGTCAGACAGTGTGCATGGGGATATGTGGTTACCAGTGGTCATGGGGACAAGTGTGCAGGGGCCAAGCAGTGTATATGGGGTTCTATGACTACCACTGGGCATGGGAACAAAGCTGGAGGGCAAGTGGTAGCCACAAATCCCCATACATGCTGCATAGCCCCCAGTCTTGTTCTCCTGTGCACAACATGTATAATATATGATACATATCTAAGGGGATAATTGTGTAGTGCTTGGTGTACTTTTTTATTTTTAACCCTTTGAGTGCCATAAGGGTGAGCAATGCACATCCCTATGGAACTCAATGCTATCCACGGTGCTGAAGGCATTCTGTTAACTCCCTACTGGCCAAGTAGGGAGAGAGAATGCTGTTAAACTTCACAGTTGTCGTAATGTTGGTGATGTTTGAAGGGAGGAAACCCCTTGCACACCGACAACAGGTCACAGCCCTCCCTGCTTGTGATTGCTTCAGAGCTGTTACTGCATAGGAAAGTACAGGGAGATCCCAACTCCACCAACCTCAGGTAGGTGAAGTTGAGACTGTGAACTCCGACAGCAGAGGCTGCTTTTGGTGTTTTGTGAATGTGGTGGACTGCCACATTAACATATAAAGACACCACCGTGAATATAAAATTGTCTCATTATTCAGTATTCCCATATGGAAATGAGTCATTATGCTTCATTTCCATATGGAAATAGGCTATTGTCAATGTGATGAATGAAAATTAATAAACCTGTTGGATGGATGTCGATGTGGGCATATTTTTGTCGGAGTGAAGGTGATGTGATGTCGTAGACACTTTAGTGAATACTGTTGTTGTGTCTTCGACACTGCTCCAACAGGACATCAATGTTTTTGGCCCTCTTCGAACTTTAGTGAATCTAGGCCAGGGTCCCTGGGGCATATCTGGAGAGTTTCAAGGTATACTTGTGCATCAACCAAGCATGTATGGCTTATGTCAGTGTGTGTGACTACCACAGTTTTATTTTGTTGTACATGCCTTCATCTCTCTGTGATCCATTCTCGTGGTGGGCACAGCAGAGATTAAAAGTCAGCAGCAGTCTATCATTTGAACATACGCCTAATGAGATAACAAGTCACGTCCCCCACCCTGCAGGACAAAAAGTATGAAACCAAGGTGAATTTTAATGCTCTAATATCTTAAGAATTCAGAGTTGGACCATAAATGTGGTCTTTTAAGTATGTTCCTTTATCCGTTTCCAGATATGACAGATATACGAGTTTCTTTTGTATTTTAAAGCCCAAACCCCCCTCCTTTGAATACAGTTTTCAACCCTCATTTAATGTGTAGTTTCAGATATTTATGGAGACATAAAACTATGATGAACAGTGCAGATTACAGTTTAAAGCTGATTGTAACTTATTTAAATTATTAATCTTTTATACCCTCACTAAAAATTCATTTTTGATACTTGTGAAGAACTAAAGTGACCGATTTGCTGAACGCTGAAATTCAGAGACACCTCCTTTTTGTTCTTGTTAAAGTAATTAGCAAACAGTGCCTTTCTATCCGTATCGGGAAGGTACACGTTTTGTAACACTGCCTGCTAATTACACTGGGATGTGTTATACAGTAAAGTTCATTATGCCATCTTCACTGAGCAGTAATGGGCTGATGTTATCGGGATGGGAAGCAGGGCTTGGAAACTAAATTACCATCAAGGAAAAATGTATAAAATATATGAATAAAAAGGGCTTCAATAACTTCAAAAAAAGTGTCTTCTGTTTTCATATGCAGTTACATTTTCTGATTATTTTTTTTTTAAAGCTATTAGTCTGAGACATCTCCAGCAACCAGGGGGTTAAAGTGGAACTACCACCTTTAACAAAGATGGCCCCAAATAATTCCTCATCTGGCGACTAGCTGCTCAGTAGCGCTAGCTGCCAGAATTATTACCTGGTTAATGCGAATTATACACTGCTCCTGGACTGACAGGCAGGACGGAGTGCAGACATCTTTCCATAGTGACGTCTGCGCTGTCAGTCCCTTTGGAGCCGAACGGCTCCTAGCAACGCCTCCTAGAGCAGGCTGGGACTGACGGTGCAGACGTCACTAAGGAAAGATGTCTGCGCTCTGTCCTGCCTGTCAGTCCCGGAGCAGTGGATAATTCGCATTAACCAGGTAATAATTCTGGCGACTAGGACCAATGAGGAATTATTTGGGGCCATCTTTGTTAAAGGTGGTAGTTCTGCTTTAAGTAAAATTGTTACAATAAATAATGTGAATTTTTAAAAAAGATTTTCTTAACTTGCTTAAGTAACATAGTAGCATAGTTGATGAGTCTGAAAAAAGACGTGTCCATCAATTTCAGCCCATGCCATATCACCATACCTGGGAACTCTCCGGATTTGCCCTGGAGACTCCGGTTCTGACAGAGATTTACCGGGTCTCCGGGGCAGAGGCTGATTCCTCCGGATGTGGGGAGTTTCTATTGAAACTCTACCCACTTACACTCTTTCTCCTGCCGTTCCTCCGTCCCCAGCCTTCTGTGTGACATTTTTAACCCTTTGAGTGCCAGAGTGGTACGGAATGCATTGCTTTGCAATGTATTCCGTACCACTCTGAAACTCAAAGTGTTAAGCACTCCCCGCCCCTTTTTGACGCGATTAGCGTCATTTTTGTCACCCCCTGCTGAACAGAGGACTACCCTCCGGGTAGCCCTCAGCTGGAAGTTCCCAGGTATGCATATCACCCCCGTTGATCAAGAGGAAAAAAAAAATGTTTTTCATTTGTAGATGTTGGTTTCTTTAAGAAACAACATAGGGTGCCCCATGGTTTCTATGAAGACTGTACAAAAATTTGAATATTGACTTTAAAAATAGATTTATGGAAACTGTTATACACATAATAATAACTGTAATGATAAATTACAGTAAATATGTTCGGGGTGCCCAGAAAGTTCCTGATTATGTGTTAAGGGTACATTGAGTAAAAAAAGATTGAGAACCACTGTTCTAAATCACTTGTCTAGGGCATGTGGTATAGATCAAATAAAGACACACACAACTTGTTTGGATGTAAAAACCAGGCCACAGCTTTATTAACTTAAAATTTAATAACCACCACAACTTTAAGCCCTTGCCAAATGCTAGGCATAAACTTATGCCCACCCTACTGAGCCCCAAAAGGCTCAACCCATCTTTTCCTCCATTCCACCACACCCCATTAGCTGGTCTGTGCAGCTCAATGAGGGGCGGTGACCACAACCCGTGACCGTGGTCCGGGTGCTTAATGCCCAAGGCCGCTGGCCTGACATCCACCTGTTAACCATGCATTCCAAACATGATGTACCATTTTTCCTATTGGCAAGGGCCAAAAGCGCCAAAAGCTGTGACAAATAAAGTAAACCCAGGTACTTTCATGACCCAAAACCCACCAGAAAACAAACCCCAAACGAACAATAAAACCCAAATACAGGGAGGGAGGGAGGGACGATACTTTTGGTATTCACTTCTGAAAAGGAAGTGATGCTCCAAGTGTCCCCCTTATATTGGTTCCCATGCCCCACCCCTTCTTAAACATTAAAGGGGCAGATACCCCTTACAAGCTTTCTTTGACCCCCCCACAGCCCTGACATGATTCCCCTTCTTAGGGCTTGTGGGGAATTCTTGTCTAGGGCATGTGGTATAGATCAAATAAAGACACACACAACTTGTTTGGATGTAAAAACCAGGCCACAGCTTTATTAACTTAAAATTTAATAACCACCACAACTTTAAGCCCTTGCCAAATGCTAGGCATAAACTTATGCCCACCCTACTGAGCCCCAAAAGGCTCAACCCATCTTTTCCTCCATTCCACCACACCCCATTAGCTGGTCTGTGCAGCTCAATGAGGGGCGGTGACCACAACCCGCGACCGTGGTCCGGGTGCTTAATGCCCAAGGCCGCTGGCCTGACATCCACCTGTTAACCATGCATTCCAAACATGATGTACCATTTTTCCTATTGGCAAGGGCCAAAAGCGCCACAGGGCCTGATGCGTACATCCTATGCAGCCAGGCCCTTCCCCCCCATAGAAAGCTATGGCCTGATCCAAACCCCCCCAAAAAATGTCCAAAGTGAAACGAAAAGAAAAAAGAAAATGTAGCCCAACCGCACAGTGAGCCACCCCATCTGACCTAAACAAGGAAAAGACGAATCCACAAAAACAGAATGTTGCACAGACAACCCCCAATTGTGAATGACACACTCAACACGCGTTGAGTCAGACAAATCCCGTACTTCCAATGCCCTGCGATCCCTGTCACCAACCCAGCGCTGGCGTGGAATAATCACTGGCCACGGAACACCAGCCCAGGGAAATGGCAAAGGAGAACAGAAAAATTTCCCATGAATGGCCGCACCAAAAGCCAAGCTGGGCCAGAGCCAAGGTCATTACCCCCACAAGTGCACCACAAGAACCCAAGGGGGACCACTAAACGTACCAACCAACCTCAGGAAGAAAGCGAGACCACTGCGGACCCAGATAGACAAACCAGGACACCAACGAAAAAACAAAGGGTCGAAAGACAGCAGCACCCACCACCACAATCCGCCGCTCTCCATCACACCCAAATAACGAAAGTGGCCAACAATCCAGCAGCAACAAGGCCGTGACCTGAACAGAAAACAAAAAACACAGTATAGCAACAGAAACTACAACTCAACACCCAACCATCCTGTCCGGCCTAACATAAGAGAAAGCCGTGCGGACTCCCACCGACCGATACAGCAAACAGACTCAGTACCCAAACCAGTCATATCCGCCTTCATAGCAGCCCCAATGATATCCAAACCCGCCACCGAAAACAGTCACCCAAACCCCAGAACCATAGACATCCCTCTCGAAGCGGTGGATACGAAACGAGAGAGAACCAGAAGCAAACGCACAAAATCCAGAAACACACACCGGGACTGAATTGAAAAGAACTAAACAACTCCCCCAGACGCAGAGCCACAAAAAAGCAAAACAAAAAGCCACCCCAAACACTGACCATAATTAGCCGAGCAAACACCTGGAAGATAACTGTTGCAAGAGTGAGAACTAAACCAGGCGCCGAGTATCAGACTGCACCACCACCAGTCAAGACCGCAAAGACTTGCGCACCCCAAATTCCTATGAACAATCTGTCCCCCCGCAACAACCCAAAAGCCAACCCAGACACCCGGCCCCCCAATAGCCGCCGGGAATACACCCCGACTAAACCAATTCCAGTACCAACCACAACACCCCATCAATCCTCACAGCATCCCCCACCACAGCCTCCAACTGATCCACTCATCCCAAGCAACCGCACACCTTGCCAAAGAGGCTGGAGCCAATGAATACCTCCCCCGGATACAACTGTAGACCACCAAGATCCCACCAGTGGTCAGGACAAGGCGTACCCCACAGCCGTCGCCCCCAGACATGCCTACCAAACTCCACGACCAGGAATCGTGAAAGTGCATCAGCAGCCACATACAGAACCCAGGCACACGCCGCTCCCAAAAAGATATATCAGGACTCAGACAGATGGCACCGAACAACAAAGCAGACAGAACAGGGACAGAAGAGGAAAACAAGTTATGAACCGCCAGCACCACCCCCATAGCGTCAGAGTACAAAAAACAACCTTACATTCTGCATCCTGACAACCCACAAAGTAAAAGCGATGACAATTGGAAAGACTTCCAGGAAAAACCAGGTCCCTCATCAAACCGGAAGACCCCAAGTCACAGGCCAAAGAGGCCAACCCAATCCAGCCCAAACAAGGACCCGAACCGCAAAGAACATGCCGCCACTGTACACAAATCCAACACCCTATTCGAGCCCCAGAAATCCAGCAGGCGTGCCAAATCATGGCCTAGTAACAGAACAAGGAGGAGCACGCAGCAGAAAATGCCCACCTAACACGCTAGCAAGAATTGAAAAAAACGCCCAAAAGCAATCCCTGAAAAACTTTGGGTATCCTCCAATACCACCACAACTTCACCGCCTTCGTCCCAGCAGCAGTCTGAATATCCCGGTCCGGAGGAGCCTCTTCCAAGGAAAGCCAAGAATAAATATCCACAAATTTGCTCCTCTGGAAGGCCAGGAACCAGACAAATGCAAAGTGCAAAAAACCCCTTAGTGAAACAACCAAAGCAAAACCGCAATCCAGGAGCATAGACCACAAGACAAGCCGGGGTCAGGAACCTATGCAGGTACGCAGACAAGCCAGGATCAGGAATACAGAGATCAGCAACAGCAAGAATAAGCCAGGAGTCAGAAGGGACGTCAGAGGAAGGCAGGTCATGCACAGATAATCAGACTCAGGAAAATGCCCTCGCACCGAAGCAAACATAAGGGCAAGGAGGAAGGGAGCCAGCTGCGTGAAACAGCCTGGAAGGGATTGGCTGAGAAACAAGCAGGTGCGCAACCATGTCAACAGAGAGATCAAGGCAGTCTGGTCAACTCCAGCCGACTCAGCCCACCAGGGAAGGAAAGGCAGCAGTAATCAACAGCATAGCGTGTGACGAAATCGGTCAAACCATGACAACCTTCAAAACTTCTCCCGAACCTCAACCCTCAAATGTAGCCCCAAAGGACTGGCCCAGCAAAAATAGGCAGTCCAACGGCCGCCATGGGAACCCCCCAAAAGAGTGAACACCCAGCCGCAGCCCCTAACCCCAATAACTGGGAAGCAGCCGAAGGAATAACCACACCAGCCCCTGCAACGGGCGCCCCAGTAGAAACAAGACCAGCCCCAGAAACACCCACCACCACCACCAGGAGCAAGAGGGGGGGATCACCCCTGCGCTCCCTGGTCCCCGAGAGCTCCCAACATGCCAAACCTAGACTAACCCAGACCCCCAACACCAGGGACTGCAGCCAAACTGTTAATGTAATATAACAAACGCATACTGAAGGGAATAATACATAATTATACAGTATTTTTACATTGCACAACCAGAAAAACAAACTAAACATGTTGCGCACAACATAAACACAAGTAAATATACACATAGTGTGTCAACATCGACATAGAGAACATGGGGCACCCCAAGCTGATCCCCACGGCACTCCACAGTGCCATGCACCCTGGCCGAGAATCACGGCCCCAGGCAATCCCGTACCTGTTATCGCAATGGGAGGCACGGACTGCGTAACTTCCATCTCCGCAGAGGCACCCATCAGTGCCACACCAGGCTCCTCACCAGCTGAAGCACTCCGCTACCCAGGTGAACCCTGAAAAGAAAAGGGAAACCAACACAAGGTGCCACGGCACCCCAGGTAGAAAATCACTGCCCCAGGCAATCCCATACCTGCCACCACACAATGGGAGGTACAGACTGCGTAGCAGCCAGCTCAGCAGAGGCACCCATCCATGCCACACCAGAATCAGCTCCAGCAGAAGAAATCCGACACACAGGTAAACCCTGGAAAAGAAAAAGGGGAACCAAAACCAGGGGCTCCAAAAAACCCCACTCGCCAGTACAGTCCACCGAACAGGAAACAGCACCTAGGACAAAGGAAAAAGAAAAACAAAAAACCCACCAGGGGCACCCAAGGCCCCCACACCCTGTCTAAATATTATTTTATTTTTAAAATAAGTATTTATGCCTTTATTGAATTTTTTTTTTTTTTTTTTTATAGCCAGGCCCGTGCAGGCCACCGTCACCATCAATGCCCGTTTGCCGTTATTATGCCTTCTAATTTCATGAGATATACACAAACACATATATATTGTTCCAAATATATATATATACACACACATACACATATTGGTCATACATACATATATATACACACATATACATATATATATATACACACACCAAATATTTCGTACCATATGTACACACACATACATATTTAGTCATATAAATATGCACACCCACATATTGTCTCATATATATGCCCACAAATATATATACGTTCACATAGACATACACACACACAAATACATGTTCCCATATACATACACACACATATACATGTGCACATATACATACACACACACACACATACATGTACACATATAAATACACACACACATATACATGTACACATATAAATACACACACACAGATACATATGTGCACATATACATACACACACACACACACACATACATATGTTCACAGATATATACACATACTCATATACATACATGTTCTCATATACATACACACACACATATGTTCTCATATATATACACACCCACAAATATAAGTTCTCATATATATACACACACATATGCATGTTCTCATATATCAACACACACATATTTTTACCTAGAATATAAACACACACAAATATACATTTTGTCATCTACATATACACACACATATATATATAGTTTCCAGATATATACACACACACACAGATACATAGTTAGTCAGTCATTTGTTTTGACCTTTTTTTTTTTTTTTTTTTTTTATATATACTCAACACAGCAGGTAGAGCCCTGCAACCACACATCACCAGGACAGGGTCCCAGAGTATCACCCTCAGCACACCCAGCACCCACAGCAGGACAAACAGACCCAAACAGTAAGAGAAGAAAGCCCACAGGACCTACCAAGAAGGAAAAAGCAGACAGAGCAGCCAGGAACAGGGGCAAAAGGAAAGTGAGGGGGGAGGGGCAGCAGAACAAGAGAGAGAACAGGGAAACCAGCAAACAAACAAGGAAGACAAAAGCAGCCCAACAGAGCCACCAGGAGCTGAGGCAGGCAAAATAGGAGAACAGTAAAGAGGCAACAGGACCCAGGGAGACAGAAAGGAGGAAAGGACCCCAGAACCCCAGTCCATCTGGAGGGCTGCAGAGCTGCAACAGACACCTGCATCAGGAAACTGGAGCCAGAAAAGGGGACCCACTGCTTCCAAAAGCCGGCTGGGCTAGGCTGAGGGATGTTCCACTGTCCGTCCCAAGGCTCAGTCGAACAGGTGGCTGCGTCTGGAAGCTCCCCGTAAGCCAGGTGGCCACCCCTGCCGAAGACACGCCAGTAGAATCCATCCTCCAAGAAAGCTGCTACCGCAGCCAATCACCACCACCGGACTGCAGCCAACAGAAAAGCAGATGACGCCATGGAAGACAGCACAAGTAAGCCGATCCGATACTTTTGGTATTCACTTCTGAAAAGGAAGTGATGCTCCAAGTGTCCCCCTTATATTGGTTCCCATGCCCCACCCCTTCTTAAACATTAAAGGGGCAGATACCCCTTACAAGCTTTCTTTGACCCCCCCACAGCCCTGACATGATTCCCCTTCTTAGGGCTTGTGGGGAATTCTTATTCAGATATACAAAAAGGTGTCCATGGTAAGGTGACCAGAGGTCACTTTAAATGAGGACACATATGAAAAATGCATAATGCAAGGCTGCTTTGATTTCAGTACAGTCCTGAAGTATGCCTATTTCCTATGTGTCCCCGGTTAAAGGGAAGATCTGGTCAGCTTAGTCCATAGGTCAGCGGTTCTCAACCTGGGGGTCGCGACCCTGTTGGGGGTCGAATGACTATTTGCCAGGGGTTGCCTAAAACCATCAGAAAATTGTTTTTTTTGTCTATTCTAATCTGTAAAACTTATAATTGCACACATTTTTTCCGTTATAAAGAAATCCTTACTGTTCTGAGACTGACGGCCAGGTTAGTGCAGTCTGCGCGTCTACGCCATCAGTCCCTTCCGGGAGACAGGGACATTTTATAGTCCGTGTTATTGAAGCGATGAAGGAGTAATGAAAATAATTTTACTGTCAGGGGTCACAACAACTTGGGAAATTTTATCAAAGGGTCACAGCACTAGAAAGGTTGAGAACCGCTGCCATAGGTCATGAAACAACATAGCAATTCTTTGAAATGCCCCGCCCACCAGCCACACCCCCAATCACACCACCTAAAATAAAAGTGTCCCTCTTTGGCCATGTGAAATGTTGCTAGGTCTGAAACAGAGACTGTTGGGAACCCAAGGTGAGACGTTCTGAGATTAAGTAGTAGTAAGTGGGGATTTATTAATACAGTTGTTAGTGTTTCTTTAAACCTTTGAGTGCCAGAGGGCTGCGCAGAGCATTGCTTTTCTTGCAGTGACCATGTAGTTTGCTTCGTGCACCTTGGAAAATCAAACAGGAAAACTGCGCACAAAATGGATAAGTATGGGACTCTTCCATTTAAGTAAACACAGAAACATTTCTTGATTTCAGGTTAAAGGGATAGTAATACCTTTAAAAAAATACAGCTCCGATTGGGCCTCCTGTAACCTGGGCCATGAAATGCTGTATTTCAATCTTTTCCATTTTGTAGTTCAAGAGTAATTCAATTCTAAGGGATCCCCCTCCCACCCCTTTAACCTACATCAGTCTGCTCTCTGAGCTGTCCAGACAGCATGCAGCGAGGGACAATCTTCAAAAGGAAAATCATGCTCTCCTTCGTCATGTTTTGAAAATAAAAGTGGAGCAATTCTGTTGCAAACCAGCTTCACCTATAAGAACAAATAAATTCCCCATTAATTTAAAGCGGAATTATCACACAAATTACAGTTACCCCAAATCATTATGTACATAACAATAAGCATATCCATACTAGTATTATTTGGAATAAGTCCAGCGTTATTGAGAAATCCAACTCTTTCTTAGACGGTCAGGAGGCATCAGCGCAGACATCTTGTCAAAGAGACATCTGTGCGCCTGCGCTGTCCTTCCCAGTCTCCTTTAGGGTGCATTGCATTGTACCTTAAGGTACAGGAAGTGACTGATGGGGCAGGCATACAGATGTCTCTACAGCAAGATGCCTGCCTGTGTGTCTCAGAATGAGTTGGATTATTTAGGATAATACTAGTATGGATATAAGTATTGTTATGTGCATAATGATTTGGGGATAATTTTAATTCATGTAGTAGTTCTGCTTTCAATGGGGTTTTAACCCTTTGAATACTAGGTGTCTCCAGTTTATTGCCTCTAGCATTCACTGGGCTAAAAACCCATCTTAAAGTGGAACTACCACCATATATGAAGTCGCCCCCCAATAATTAGGCATATGGCAACTAGCTTCTTAATGCTGTTATTATCTCACACAAGTACCAGGTTCTGAAGTAATCTTTTTCGGAGACTGATGGCCAGACTTCTTGTGTTAGAGCTGTCTGCGCGCCTGTGCCGTCAGTCCCTTCTGGTGCCTTAAGGCGCAGTGCAGTGCCTCCTAGAGGAGACCGGGATGGACAGCGCAGGAGCGTAGACATCTCTAAGACAAGATGTGTATGTGCAAGCCTGGCTTCTGGTCTCAGAAAAAGAATAATGATTACTTCAGAACCGGGTACTTCTGTGAGATAATAGCACTAAGAAGCTAGTTGCCATATGCCTAATTATTGGGGGGCAACTTTATATAGGGTGGTAGTTCCTCTTTAAATCTCCCTGTTTGCTGTAGATTTGCTCCAGAATCTCTCTGAATATACCGCCCACTGAGTGTCCGATGGTGAATGCAACATATTGCTTTGTAATGTCTTGCACACCCCTCTAGCAAGCAAAGAGTTAAACCATTTTGTAGCCATCGTTCATTTAGCTATGGTTCAATAACTTGGATGTTGGGGTTAAGGGGTTAATGAATCGTGGCTAAACAAGGGATGTCAGTATCTTTTAAATCCCCCACCAAGAATCCTCGATAAAATGTCATTTAAAAATTAAATCCCACCATAACCTGCAGAAAAATTGTACTCAGTAAAGGATCAATATATATTCATAATGCATTTCAGTGGTACAGAGATGTCTATTCACTCCGGGCACTGGACACATTTCTAGCTTCATTCTGTTTAGTTTTATTGGAAGATGAATCCTTCCGTTATTATACGGCGTTTGTTATTCATATCTTGAGAAGGATATTTTATATCTCTTAATCCTTTTTATACTTGCTGAAGGACAAATTTTGTTGCTATTCAGTTTTCTAAACAAGGAAAATACAAATTGTACCCAAGGAATAAGCAACTATCAAGTCTTTGGGGGAGATGCACTAAGGAGTGATAAAGAGGTGATAAAGCAGAGATAACTTCTCCAGTGATACCACTTCTCCAGATCCTGTGTTATTCTATGGAGCCTATGCACTAAGATTTCTCAAGTGGGAGAAGAACTTAGTGCATTGGCTCCACAGAATAACACAGGAACTGGAGAAGTGATATCACTGGAGAAGTCATCTCCGCTTTATCACCTCTTTATCAGATATTAGTGCATAACTCTCACTGCAATACACTGGATACCTCTCTGGCACTCAGTGGTTTAAAGTGGAACTAGCACTTAATGACTTGGGTAATTTTGAAATAAAATTGCCTATATTTGTGTTGGTTATTCTGTATTTACATTTATAGCAGTACATACTGTATGTAGGTTTACGTCTTTGCCAGTATATGCAAACTAGTGTAAAAGCCTGTGTACACGGACCAAAGTCCGAGTGATGTTAAGGGGCCGGTCCTGCTCTGCTTACTGCTGCCATCTCATGGGCGACGCATGCAATGCAGTCTTTCTCTGTAGTGACTGCACAAACGCATTTCAGGCAGCCTCTACTGCACATGACTGCATCGGACAAACATTCTAGCGTTTCATTAAATAGGATTAGGCAGTCCTTCCTGGCAGTAAATGACACTTAGGAGGGAGAGTGGTACAAAATTTTGTTTGATGTGGTCCGTGGAAGAACCAGTCATCCTCTGGGTAAGTTGGTGGTGCACAATGGGGGCAATTATTTGGGGGTGATATCACAGAGGGAATTGATCAGGATCGTTAAAAAGAATTAGGGTCATTTACTGGATATTTTGGGGGGTATGCATTTGGATTGTGAAAATGGTGGTTTGCATTTGGGAGATGGAGGGATTTCTGACAAGGCATTGGCTGCTCAGGGAGAGCTTGGAATCTTATAGGGGGGAAGAAGGGGTGCATTTGGATTATGATGGTCTAGACTTGTTTTTGTTGTGGTTGTAGAATGGAGCAGAAAGAACCATGTTGAAGTGGTGAAGGGGTGTGTGCATCTAGAGTGAGGAGTCAAGCAGTCGCTACGTGGTCTGTATATACCCAGTAATGGGGTGGAGGTGGCACCTCCAAAAGCATAATGGTTATATCCTGTTAGCATAAACTCCTCAAACTTGGTCTCTGAGCCCGGGGGGAATGATTGATCAACACTTGCCTACAGCTATTGTTGTGTGCAGTAACAGAGGTTTGTGAGGCATGTGTTTTAAGGCGGTCCGTGGCTTGTTAGCCATTTTTATGTATAGCAGATATATTTCTTTGTGTTATTTTGTTAGTGTAATTTTTATTATGGGTTATTTTGTAATAAATTAGGCTGCGGCCTTTCAAAATCCATTCCTGCAATATTTGGTGGTGCTGATTTTTTTCTGGAAGGTTACATTTTTTTTTTCTGTGTCTGTATTATATGTGTATTAGAAGAGCGTAATAGACCATCTCCTAATAATGTTCATATCTGACCATTTTAAATAAAGAATGGCTAATTTAAATATAGATTTTGAAAGGTTTCAAAATCACCTAAATTGTGAAATGGTGTTTGTTTCTCTGTAATAGTGCCATCTAGTGTCCTGACAGTTCACTTGCTGTTCAGTTATTTGTGTCCTATATTCCTGTTGGTTTTGCCCCAGAATAGATCCAGTTCTCCTTAACCCTTTGACTGCCAGAGTGGTACGGAATGCATTGCTTTGCAATGCATTCCGTACCACTCTGGCACTCAGAGTGTTAATACATCGGACTCAATGAGCAATTCTGGAGCAAACCAACTGCAGCTTAGGGGACAAATAAACATTCTTAAAATATGTATTGATTCGAAGAGGGTTTTAATCCCTTGCATGCTACATAGATCTGCAATAGTGTATTTGCCAATGCATTGCATACCTCTCTAGCATTCAAGGGGTTAAAATTCTCATTTAAATAAATGGAAATTTTTATTTGTTCTCTGTGGTGCAGTTGGTTTGACCAAGAATTAAACCATTTCCCACCATTCCAAATGGCCAAAGAGGGGCAGACTTGTTTTAGGTGGTGTTACCAAGAATTATTGACTTATTGACACCTCTTTATGTAAATGAAAATTATATATAGAACAAGACCAAATTATTTTATTTACACAGATTAACTTATATACACAAATACTGAACTTTAAACAAACTTTAATGTGAGTTTTATTCCTGTGTAACAATGTGATACACTTATATACCCACCACACAGTCTGATAAACACAGAGACACCAGTGTGGGAAAGAGGGACAGGGGGATTTCGGACTGCCCCCCCCCCCCCCATATCACACACAGGTTTATTTTTTTGTTATTGTTTTTTTCATTATACTTATTCAGACCTCATTTGGGTGCATCAGGAGGAGTCCTGATACCCCCATAAATGAAGTATGAATTAAAAAAGAATGAAAAAAGTAATTAATCCTGTGTGTGCCACAGTAGGGTCGAACACATTTTAAAGCAATGCATTTGATCCCCCTGTGCCACACACCATCTGTATCCCCAGCCTGCTTCCTTTTCCACAGATGCCCACATACCCTGGCTCACCTGCAGCCTAGCTCTACAGCCCACTGGTATTCACACCCCGCATGCAGTCTAAACCCCGCACAGCCTGGTTCAACTGGCAGTCATAGATCTGCACATACACTTGCTGACCCCCAACCTGTTTCCACTGTCCACTGGTAGTTAGAAACCACCACATACACTGCCTGACCTCCAAGCCTGGTTCCACTGCCCTCTGGTAGTCACAGATCCACGCATACATGGTCTGGACCCCCCTCACCCCTAACTGCCAGCTTGCTTCCACTCACCACTGGAAGTCGCAGATAGATCCCTACTTACACGGTTTGACCTCACAGCTTTGTTCCACTGCCCAGTGGTATTCACAGATCCCCACATACATTGTCTAACCCTTCCAGCCTAGTTCCACTGCCCCTGGTAATCACAGATTCCCACAAAGACTGTCTGACCCCTCAGCCTTCTTCAGCTGGTAGCCATAGAATCCCAAATACACTGTTTGCTTACCCATCCTTGCTCCACTGGTAGAGACATTCCTGGCACCCCCTATGGAATGTCAACCCATACCAATGGTGTACCATTTATCTTAGGCTTACAGAAGGTACTGAATACACTAGGAAATCTCATGGTGTTGATGTGGCTGGATCGCTACTTTCCAAAATGGTATACCTTGCATACCCTTCCTTCATATCTCTGTTAGTTATGACCATTTAATACGGACAACCAAGAAAACAGGTAGGTGTAGTTTTATGCTTTTTGCATCCCTTACAGTATGTGAACTCATACCAATGAGCAGTGGTCATTATTCTAAGAAGGAAGGTAGCTAATGAATACAGTTGGAAATTCAATAGTTTTCAGTGATTTCAGTACATTTGAAGAGGCGGAAACAATGCAGAGGAATATCTACCTTCCGGAAATATATAGTTTATATAGTTATTCAGCTGATTTAGGGTAGTTTTACCATGGAACCACTGGAATGTTCATTTTAGATGATGGTTGAATACCATTTTGCAATCCTGGTAATTAAGGGTCTGCCCCGGCAATGCATGCTGGTAAAACTATACAGATTTGGTAATTTTGTACTTAGGGGGAATTAGGGCTTTATGAAATAATTGAAAATTTCACAATCAACATAAATATGTTTTTGAACAAAATATTTTTTTTATTTATTTATGACATTATAGCTAGGTGCATTATGTCAAATTTACTTGTCAGCACACTGATAAAAAAACAAGTGTATTGTCAACGTTTCCACGTGTATTTCCCAGTTTCATCAGGTCCTTTTTTTTCCCTCCCCGAAGTCCTTAATGCCACCTCAGGGGGGCCAATCTGGAACTCATTGTCTTAACCCTGTGCATGCCAGAGGGTTCGCAGTGCATTGCTTTGCAATGTGTTGCGTACCTCTCTGACATTCAAAGGATTAAAGGAAAGAATGTTTCTACATAAGCATAACATTCAAAGATTTATATGTGATAGAACCTAAAAGAATAAACACACCTAAACTGTAAATCCTTATTACCAGTAAATATAATGGGCAACTACTGAGAGATGCTTTATTTGAAGGCTATTACAGTCCAAACTGTTTTTATTTGTTTAAAAGGTGATCTTGTATTATTGTTGTCTATGGAGAGCTTTGATTTGTATCAAACACTCTCTGCAGACAGAATAACAACATTTCTCCCTGGTTACCAGGTCACAAAATTTAAAAAACAAGTTTGGGCTTTAAGCCATCTCCAAGCAGAGTGATTTCCCTTGTTTTGTTCAGCAGGAAATCACTAAAATATATTTTTTTCATAAATGTTTACTAATCATAAAAAAATAACATTTAAATTGCAAGTGTTTTCCAACCAGCTGGGGGAAGTACTCTTTTGCGCTCCTAACTTCCTAGTCTGGAATATTTACTCTGCTGTGTATGGCAGGAAGTCAGAAGAGCAAAGGAAGTCGTCTTCCCCTAGCCTGCTGATAAACAACACATGGGATATTATTTTCTACTAGTTTAAAAGCCCGTGTACACAGACCAAAGTGGATAAAACCGCAGAACTACACCTCCCAGCATCCTGTGCATTCGGGCAGTGTCTACTGTGCATTACTGCATCGGACAAACATCTGCGTTCGGGCTGTCTCTACTTTCCATGACTGCATCGGACAAATGTACATCTGGCTTTTTATATTATAAGGATGAGATTAATCGGAAAATGTTACAGTATTATACTGTGAATGTGAGGCACTAAGAAAAACTAAAGCAATTCTGGAGTAATCTAACTGCACTGTGGGAGGGTATTCAATTTCCCAAAAATTCCATGTATTTAAATGGAACTTTTAAACCCCTTTCATTGCCAGGGGATGCCCAGTACTCCTCTGGCACTCAAAGGGTTAAGCCCTTAAATTCCAGAGAGGTAATGCTTTGGAGCCGTTTCTAGCATTCAAAGCTGTAACATCCCATTAATATCAGTAGAGATATATTCTTCCTGGTTTGCCCCAGAACTGGTACAGTAACCTCTTACGTTAGCACAGTCTGTGTGTTAGTATTAGTGTTTCTTCAATAACTGGCCTGTTATTGGTCCCGGAGGAGGGATTTGAGACGTTGTCTGTTCCTGAGATTAGGTGAAGAAAGGGCTAAGTCTTAAACAAGCTAGTAAGATTGCTGATGAGGGATGTCTGTCTGTTCGCATATTAAGATCTTTACAATGTGCCATTTAGCAAAACAAGATGTACAACGTGTGCTTCTTGCTGAATCAAACTCTTCTTTTTTCTCTTGAACATAACTAATGATCTTTAATAGATTTCTTTTATTATCGGAGTTGATTATCTGTGGCTGCTACAATTCAGTCACCAAAAAAAGGATGTGTGAAACCCTAGGAGCTTAGTGATGAGTAAACAGTAAATTTAGCCCTGGAAATGCTGGCAAGGCTATAAAATTCAGGACACCATCTGTCTTGGCGCTTGCAGCAAGACTTCTATGCGATAATTAAAATGTCACACACATTTTTAACCGGAATTATCCCTACTAGGAAGATTGGATCAGAGTTGTTTACATTATAAAGATAATCAGACATGAGCATGTTATGTACTTTCCTTTATAGGCTTGAGTACTGAAGGTTTAATTATGAGTTTATATGGAGAAATCAATGGGGAAGTTTGTTTAAAAGAACACTACACACTACCAACATGATTACAGGCTACATAAAGTGAGGGCAATGTGTGGCTCTTCAGCTGTTGGACTATAATGTGCAGCTGCTGGTTGGCTGAGGATGATGGGAATTTGTAGTGCACAATACCTGGAAGTCGCAGGTTTTAGTGGCATGCGTTATGTTAGATTGGCAACGAGGTCATCTGAGGTCGCCTGAGAGATCCACAAAGGTTGGCATTAACTGCGTGCCAGAGGGGTACGCAACACATCGTTTTGCTCTGGAACTAAAAGGGTTAACCCTTTGAGTGCCAGAGGGGTATGCAACACATTGCTTTGCAATGCGTTGCATACCCCTCTGGCACTCAAAGGGTTAAGGTAGGACACTTTCAATAGAACTAGTTATGTTGAACACTTTGTAAAGAGCGGTTCACTAAAAGGGTTTTTTGTGATCGCTCTGCTGTAGAATTTGGAATGTTTTAATTTTGGTTAATGCAAAAAAATAAATAAAAAAATAAATCCGGTATTGCCGTATTAATGAGAATATATGGTACTTAACCCTTTGAGTGCCAGAGGGGTACGGAACGCATTGCAAAGCAATGCGTTCCGTACCCCTCTGGCACTTAAAGGCTTAAAATGGATGTGTCACCTATGTATTACATAGCATAAATAGTTAGGCTGCATATTGAATACTACTAAAACGGTCTTCATTTTATTTTTTTAAGTTTTATTTAATGTAAATTTAACTTATAAAGTCTGGGCTGCAGCTACTTCCGCATAGACTGCGGTTACCTGCTCTGTAACCGCAGTCTGTCACTCTGCCTCTGCTCTCCTACCTCTTCTGATGATGGAGGCTTCTGTCTGTAAGCTGGAGCGGTCTCATTGGCAGAGATCGATATCTAGCCAATGAGACCGCTCCAGCTTACAGACAGAAAGCCTCCATCATCGGAGGAGGGAGGAGAGCTGAGGAATGAGCAACGGACTGCAGTCTATGCGGGCGTAGCTGCAGGACCAACTGTATAAGTTAAATTTACACTAAATAAAACTTAAAAAAAAAAATGAAAACCATTTTAGTAGTATTCGATATGTAGCCTATTTATACTATGTTATACATAGGTGACACATGCACTTTAAGATTAGTAATAATATTAAACTTTCATGGCTCTCTAACAAGGTTTAACCCTTCTGACCATTTGCAATTTGAACTGCAAACAACCCCTATGAAAAGTTTTTTTGTCGACCTTTAAATAAGTCTCTTTGAATCTCTCCACTCATAATTATTGAATATTTGCATGTGTCTAAACTAATTTAATATGTCACAGTGCTCCGTTTCAATTTTATTGTCCTAATTAACTTTCTTTAGCTAATATATGTAGCATATCCAGTTCAATTAAACTAGAATCCCCTTTTCATTATTTAGTTGGGATCTGTGTGCTCCAGTGAACATGATGCCCTGTTCAATTCTCATTTGAGACTGATTCTATGATTGTATTATCCCACCAAATTAAATTCGATAAGTGAGGACTAAAATTATTATTCTGCCTATGCATGGAAAGTGTTTCCATGCACTTTTTATTGTGTATAGAGGAAGGTGCTATCTTCATCAACCAGAATATTAGGTGTCATATTATTTATGATTATATATTATTCATGGTGAACAAAATGAAAGTAATAATCTGGCCCCTGCTGCATTTGTAAGCTGTTTTGTTTGCACATATCCAGCACCACAGCAGGATAAACCATTATGATCTAACGCATTTCGTATATCAACCATGCTAAATTATAGATCTTAGAATCATAACAGTATCTTTAAACAGTATCTTTACTTAGATTGTAAGCTCTACGGGGCAGGGACCTCTTATCCTAATGTATACTCACCTGTCTTTCCCCTTATGACTGCCTATATAAGCACTTAATCACCGCACTTATTGTACCCCTGCTGTATTAAATGTAATCTGTAAAGTGCCAAGTACACCGGTTGGCGCTATATAAATAAAAATATACAATATACAATAGTAGTAATGTTTCAAAATAAAAGCAGTTCCAATTAATCTTCATAATAGTTGGACCATGGGGAGTTGTATTTCAATACTGTCAGAGTTGTAGTTCAAGAGTAATTGAATGATAAAGTATCCCCCTCCAGCCCCTTTTACTGATGTAACACTGCTCACCTCAGAGCAGAAAGGAGGTGTTCAGAAGGATTTCAGAGATGGCCAATCTTCAATTAGCATAAGGGAAAAATCTGAAAAACCTGTCAAGGGGCATAGGGCTTTCATTGTTCTCACAGTTAGAAGATTGTCCCTTGCTGTGAGCTGTCTGGTCTCAAGACCAGATTCCACATCTGAGGGGAGGTGGCTTACATTAGGTAAAAGGGGTGGGTGGAGGATACTTTATCATTCAATTACTTCTGAACTACAACTCTGACAGTACTGAAATAACACTCTCCAAGGCCCCAATACTATGAAGATTAATTGGAGCTGCATTTATTTTGAAACATTACTATCCCTTTAAGTGACCTTACCAATGAAGCAAGCATGCATACGAGGGCCTTATGTATAAAGTAAAGTGGATAAATTCTGGGGCAAATCAACTACACCAAACCGGAAGAAATAAAAGTTCTCCAAATCTAAAGGGGTCTTTTCACCTTGAATGCTATAGGTTTCAAATGGATTTCCTAACAAATCATTGTAGACCTCTCACATTTTTAAGGGGTTAACAGCCTCATTGATATAGATCAGTTGACGATTATTGTTACAGTTCTCAGTTTGCCTGCAATTAATTCTTTGAGTGCTATAGTTGTGCACCACATTGCAGAACAATGCATTGTACATCACTGTGGCACTCAAAGGGTTAAGCATGCTTGACATTCTCAAAATGCACTGGAGATCTGTCAAGTATTCAAGGGGTTAAAAGTCTTGTTTAAATCAGTAGGGATTGCCTCCTATGTTGTAGTTGGCTAATCCAAGAATGGCTCCTCTTTTTTTTTTTTTTTTTAACCCTTTGAGTGCCAAAGGGGATACACAATGTATTGCTCTGCAAAGAGTTGCGCACCCCACTGGCACTCAAAGGGTTAATACATTAGAGTCATGTGCTGTAGGCTTTTCTTTGTGTGCTGGTCTAGAACTAGTAAGTCCAGAACCCGCTGGGCATAAAAACAATCTCAAAGGAGAAATGAGAAAAGAAAATGATTTTGTTTTGTTGTTTGTTTGTTGTGGGATTGGGCAACCTCAGGTCTTCCAGGTATGAACTCACAGGTTTTCCATCCCTATTCTAAGGGCTAGTTCACATTGGCAACATCAAAGTGTCTGTGACATTGGCCATGCAGATAGTAAAATTGTAAGCTAGTTTTGGCTGTTCTCATGGCTTACTTCTACCTTACAGCCCAGTGCTGCATGCTGCAGCTTGGCTGTGGTTATTGTGGCATGCTGAAGCTTGGCTGTGGTTATTGTGGCATGCTGAAGCTTGGCTGTGGTTATTGTGGCATGCTGAAGCTTGCCTGCGGGCATTGTGGCATTAGGGTGGCCACATTTCCATTCTGCCATTCAGGGACACTGCAGAGATGAGAACAGTAGAGTACCTATCCTCGGCTCTAGTGCAGCTATGTGGGAGGGGTCACTATACTTCACTGGACATCAGTGGGCAAACCTCTGTTTCCATTACACTGCAACAAAATTGCACTGCAGCTCCTGTTTGATGTCAGGATCAAGGCTCTCTTTCTCTCTAGTGTGTAGAGCTCTGCCTGGAAGCCATTTCCTTGTAGTCCAGCAGAGGCAGCACTTCCTGTCAGAGTGGCAATGGGCAGTTCTCTTAGATTAGAACTCTGTGCTCTGGAATCTAAATTCAGGGACTTTGTATTGTCCCTGAAGGAGGCTGCCAGGGACATGGGACACATATTTCAAATCAGGGACTGTCCCTGACAATCAGGGACACGTGGTCACCCTATGTGGCATGCTCCAGGTTGGCTGTGTACAATGCGGCATGCTGCTCTTGGCTGTGTACAATACAGCATGCTGCTGTTTGGCTTTGTACAATACAGCATGCTGCCGCTTCACTGTGTACAATACAGCATGTCTCTTGGCTGTGTGCAATACAGCATGCTGCTGCTTACCTGTATTCAATGCGGCATGCCGCTTGGTTGTGTACAATACAGCATGCTGCAGCTTGGATATGTATAGGGTTGCCACCTTTTCCTCAAAAAAATACCAGCCAAAGCATTCCCTCCATAGACGTAACATTGGAAAGAAGCCAATTTTTTACCGGCCTGCTGGTAAAATACCAGCTGGGTGGCAACCCTAGATATGTACAATGTGGCATGCCTCTTGGCTGTGTACAATATAGCATGCTGCCTCTTGGCTGTGTACAGTACAGCATGCAGCTTGGTTGTATACAATGCAGAATGCATTCAAGTTGCACAGGGCTGATCTGCACAGCTACCTATGGACCATTGTGCAGATTGTTCACGTGAGAGATATTGGAAGTTGCTTTGCTCATTAAAACTTTCAATATTTAGTAAACCCTCATAGGCATCAGCCACTTATACACAGTATATTCCCAAACAACAGTCAGTCTCCTGTCACCATTTCCCTCCCCTAGCGCCAAGGTCATCTAATATCTCCCAAAGTTTCAAATGTCCAAAGAGGGACACTTTTCTTTTAGGTGGTGGTGCTGGGGCTGCAATTGGTGTTCTGGGTATCATCAAGAAGGTTAAGTTACTTCATGACCTATTGACAGCTCTTTATACAGTTTAATAAATCACTTAGAGCAGGACCAACAAATTTAATTTACACAGACTAATTTATAAACACAATTATATACACGCCACACAGTCTGATCTCCTAAAAAAAAGAAACACCACGGTGGGAATGAGGAATTTGGGACTTAAAGAGAGGCTGTGCCTCCAAAATAGGGAGAATTTGGAGGTGCATTACAAGGGAACACAGTGTGGCTGTGCAGATCGGTCAGACAAACACCATTTAAGGTCACAATGCTCGCTGCAACCTCCAGTGAATAGAGGTACACACAGAGGGAATGCAGGAGGTGTGACTAGAGCAACATCACTGCTCCATTGAAGTTGCTTATGTAAACAAGGCCTAATAGCTCAACAGAACCTCGTGTGTTTAGAGTTATTGGACAAGAGGCTCCATTGTTTAGCTTTAGATAGATAAATATCATGTTCTCATTCCACTGAGTCAATTGAGAGAAGAAAGTCAACAGTTTAGATTTTCTATTACTAAACTTTATTACCATTTATTAAACCCAACATCATGCTTCTACCAACTGTATTTGCTATGCAGCAGAGTACATTTGTCATGGGTACACATGAAGAAGAGATGTGCGCAGTAAGGACCGCTCCAGTTATTCTAAGGGGAAAAAGGATATCTGGGAACTCTGCCTTAAAGGGACATTGCAGTATATGCATGAGCACAGATATTTATACAGGTAACTGCTTGGAAGATACCAATGCATACAAGAAGTTAACCCAAAGGGTTAAGTCACTTTTGAATAATTAATTTTTATTTGAGACATATAATGTGGTTGTTTTAACCTAGGACCATTTCATCTTTTAAGAATACATATAACTCATTATCTATTATGATATAAAATTATTCCTATCCATTCAGATATGATACATTTCTAGGTTGCTGGGTTGTTGTTGTTTTTTTAACTCTTTGGATTTTATGTACAAAAAAAGGAGAAGCAAACCAACTGGACTGCTAGAACACCATAAATATTGCCAACATTCCCATTATTTCTTTATAATAGGATAATAATACTGAAAATGTAATATATATATATATATATATATATATATATATATATATATAGTCCTGTTTATCCTCTAAGTAAAACAAGGGAACTCCCACTACTGAGAGGTGTTATATTCAACAGGTATTGCAGCTCAAACTTGAATTTTTTAGGTGCAGTATCGAAGGGGCCTGAAATTGTACAGTGGCACTGTTGCTACACCATCCTATGGACAGCTCTGGTCAGTTGACCATAAATCTCCATAGGATGGTGTAGCAATAGCGCCACAGTAAAATTTCAGGCCATTGAGATATTGCGCTTAAACAATTTCAAGCTTGACTGCAATAACTTTTTAATAAAACATTAGCAGTGGGAGTTTCCTTATTTTACTTCGGAGGATAAGCCCTGCAATATATATTTTTTTCACATATTAAATGTTACTGTACCTTTTAAATGGGACTTTTAACCTATTAAACCATACTTCCAACATTTCAAATTGCCAAAGAGGGACACTTGTCTTTTAGGGGGTTTTGCTGGGGGCGTGGCTGGTGGACGGGACATTACTGAGAATTTTTAGGCTATTTCATGACCTATTGACACCTCCTTGTGTAACCTAATAAATGACTTGTAACAAGATGAAAGTAGTTTAGTTACACAGGCTGATGTATAAACACATATACTGAAGTTTAAACAAACATACATGTGAGTTTTATTGCTGTAGAGCGATGTGATACACTCATATACACATCACACAGTCTGATCTCCTAAAAAGAGGGACAACAGGGTGGGAAAGAGTGACAGACGGATTTGGGTCTCAAAGAGGGACTTTCCCTCCTAAAGAGGGACAGTTGGGAGGTATGTCTACAACACATTGCTTCCCAATGATTTGGAGAACGCCCACTTAAATCAAAAGGACTTTTTATTTCTCCCCTATGGTATAGCTGGTTTGCTTCTGAATATTCCATTTTATTTAGTACATCCAGCCTCACTGTGTAATGTAATCCTGATTGGTCCAAGTCTGGGTCTTTTAATCTCCTTGACAAGATTTATTATTCTGTGGGAAGAGCACCATATTCAATACTCTGCTCAGTGCTGCCATAGACATTAGATCATTCATGACTATCTCTGGGTATTTATTAATGTTCCTATGTCTGCTAGGCAGGGAAATAATTTAGAGAATGCACAGGAAGGAAGCCTGTGCATACACTTGGCACCTTATGCATTCAAGGGGTTGAAAAGTCCATTTAACCCTTTGAGTGCCAGAGGGGTATTGCCTACCCCTCTGGCACTCAAAAAGGTTAATTTGTTGGGCATGGTTAATTTGGGGTTGAATTCCATTGCAAATTATACATATTATCATTGTTTTTCCTCTCACATATTCTGTTGAAGTCTATGGGTTCATTTGTATATAAAACCAGCAATACTGTTATCACCTTAATGGGAATCCATAGTTTAAAGGAGTAGTACATCTCTATTATACATTACTAGTGTAAATGCCCTTGTACACGGGCCAAGGTCCGGGTAATGTTAACCCATTGAGTGCCAGATACCCCTCTGGCACTCAAAGGGTTAAGAGGCCGCTACCTCACTGCTCCACACAATGCAGTCTTGCGTCGCCTCACTCACGCCATGCAATGATGCGCAGCAGAGACTGCCCATGACTGTATTGTGACAAACATCCTAGCGAATTATTATATAGGACAGGGCTTTTGCTGCTGAGTAAAACGAGCTCTTTCCCTGAGCATTAAAACTGCTTGTAGTGGGAGTGACTTCAAATTGAAACCATCACATTATATGAAGACCTAAAGCCAAACACTCACCTCTAACATAGAATGCAACAGTATAAATGTGGTGACACCTGGGACCATGAGTAAAACAAGGTTTTTTTGTTCCAGTTATGAGCTTATAACATTGCCCTCTGGTGTTCAGAGGACTGTCCTACAGTTCACCTAGAGGAAGATGCAGTAAGATGTGATAAAGAGGTGATAAAGTGGAGATTACGTCTCCAGTGATATCACTTCTCCAGTTCCTATGTTATTCTATGGAGCCCGTTATCTATGATCTCTCCCATTTAAAGCGGAACTTTCACATGATTAAGATAGTTCCACAAAGCATAGTTACATTAGCGATATAGACGGATTTATGATTCAAAATCAAATGAATTGCTACAATAATGAAAATATAACCTTTTAAGCAGGCAGGCACCGGGGAACAACACAGACATCTTGCAGAGCTGGCATCTCTGCGTCTGGGCTGTCTGTCCCCTTCAGCTGCAGGATTGGTGGATGACTGCCACTGCAACTTATGGCACCGGAAGGGACTGGCAGCGCAGGCTCAGAGAGCGCTTCCTGCAAGATCCCCGCCTGTGCCTGCCTGGTTAAACGGTGAATTTTTTGTTAATGAAGCAATCTGTTTTATTTTGACGTATATATCTGTCTATATCGCTAATGTAACTATGCTTTGCTGAGCTATTTTAATCATGTGAGAGTTCCACTTTAAGAAATCTTAGTGCACAGGCTCCATAGAATATCATAGGAATTGGAGAACTGATACCACTGGAGATGTCGTGTCTGCTTTATCGCCTCTTTATCACACCTTGGTGCATCTTCCCCTAGGTGAACTGCAGGACAGTTCTCTGAACACCAGAGGGCAATGTTATAAGCTCATAACTGGAACAAAACAACCTTGTTTTACTAATTGTAGAAATCCCTACAATATGCATGTTTTCATAATAAAGACTTACTATTCATTTAACCATTTGAGTGCTAGAGGGGTATGCAACTCATTGAAGAGCAAGGTGCTGTGTACCCCTCTGGCACTCAAAGAGTTAACTGCTTGAGGGCCACAAGGGTGTGCAATGCATACCCCTCTGATCATTAAGGGGTTAATAAAAAGAACTGCAGCAATTCTGGAGCAAGCCAACTCCAACATTGGGACACATTAATATTCCAGAAGTGACAGGAACCGCACCATCTGAAATCACAATGGGAAATTAAAGTTTAATTAAAAAAAATAGTTTGTGGATTAATATAGTTTTAATGAATATTTTCCCAGTAGTGTACTCCACACTGAATACATTACAATATATGTGAATGTTTTCATAATGAAGCATCACTGTTTCTTTAATCCCTTCGTGATGAGTGACATGACATTCTGTCACAATTTCTGGGCTTTATCGTCCTATTGATGGCATGGCACACGAAGGGTTAAAATCTGCAGAGTGAGTGTGTGCGCTAAGATCCTTGGGGTTAGATTGTTGCTTACTGCTCCTGGGCAATCAGTCTTCAACCAATCCCTGCCACATCTGCTCATGTGATCTCTGTTACAGCGAATCACACGCAAACATAATATTGAGCAGACAAAGCCAATGTTAGTATTAAAGGACTTTCACAGTAACAGTAATTTGGTGTGTGTGTGTATATATAGATATAATATATATTTCCACATTTTGTAATACTATCCTTTTTCACATCACTAGTAGTTCACGTGTAGTTCATTGGGGAAAGTCAGGACTGACGGTAGCTTTAAAGGTCCCCCACAGAAATTACCTCATAGAAAGCAATAACATCTATTCTGTGATACTCATGTTTCCATTTTCTGTGTGTAGCCATAATACTGTTCTTGCAGTTCTCCTACTTAAACATATTTGTATCTGCAGATACACTATTGATAAATATGTATTGATTTTACCAGGTGTAAAGTATTTTTTCCACTGATTAGTTTGCTGATGGAACACTAAAGAAAAGATATTTCTCTGCATGCCTGCCATTTGCCGTTCGTTATACTACCAGCAGTATTATCTTATGACCTCCATTTCACCTTGTGTAGTTGGTTGTGAGCTTCACTGAGTCAGGTTTGACAGCTCCACTGCACAGAGAACTAGGTAAATTAGTGAAGGGCAACCGTAGTCCCCCTAGCTATTGTTGGACCGCAATTCTCCTGATCCCCAGAAAGCTGTTAACTGGCTGGGGATGGTGGAAGTTTAAGTCCAACAACAGGTAGAGGAACTCGGGTTGCACACTTCTGGGATAACAGGGGAATTATACTTACAAGAATAAGTGGACCTTAATGGCATTATATAATCAAGTAAATCTGAGCAACATTGAGGCAAAACATCAGTACATAGGGGACAAATAAAAAAATCCCCAAATCCCCATTGACTGAAATTATGCTTTTTAACCTCTTGAATGGTAGAGAGTCTTCAGTGCATTGGTTGTAATGCAATGGAAACTGCAAGCATTGTACAGGTTAACAAATCCCCTTTTAAATCAATAGCACATTTTATTTGTCCCCTATAATACAATTGGTATGCCCCCAAATTGTTGCCTTTTATACGTAAGACATGTTATGTTTAACAGAATGATCTTCCTAGGTCCTCATCATACGTGGGAACTCTCCACACTGCACCGGAGACTCTGGTTTGTAGAGCTAATTACCAGGTCTCCGGGGACAGATGCCGATGACAGCTGCTAATAGGACCACAGGACCTTAACTCTTTGAGTATCAATGGCAGCGTTCATTAAGACCTTTAGGATTTTCTGACCATAGTAAAGTAAGAGGGAGCTTTTTATTAAGGTGTGTTAGTTCGTCGGTAAAATTATGCATTTGGGGTAATGTAAAATATAGATGGTTTTTAAAGAGTTAGTAATGTCCGCTTATAATTTTATGCTATATTGTAGATTTAAAAAAAAAGAAAATTATCCGGAGCAAGTCCCATCTCTCAAACTTTTATGGTTTGAGAGATATAACTTTTTAAAGTTCCTCCTTCCCCTTTGCCTGATGTCAGCTGTAAAGCTGACAGAAGGATAGTCGTGTCAGCCGACTCGAGCCGACTCTTCAGCAGAGCCGAGATAGCGCAATCTAAAAAGAAGTACTTCACTGGAACGACCTACAAAGTGTGCTTGCAAACCAGGCACACTTTGTAGACCGTTCCAATGAAGTAGTTCTTTTTAAATATTGCTATTTTGGCTCTGCTGAAGAGTTGCCTGCTGGTCCTAGGACCAGGATCTCCTTCTGTGTGACATCCGTGCAAGGGGAAGGAGGGGGATCTTTAAAACGTTATATTTCCCAAATCATAAAGATTTGAGAGATGGGACTTGCTCCAGATATATAAATTTTTTTATCTACAATATAGTATAAAATTATAAGCAGACATTACTAACTCTTTAATGTAGATTTTCTCTTTAACCCCTTAAGGACCAGAGATCCTAGGGGTGGATTCCAGTTAAAGTGATAGTAGTACTTAAATATTAAAGCTCCATCTTGTAGCCCTTAAAAAAAGAAATGAAATGCCCCCAGTGCTATCTCTCAAACCCTTATGGTTTGAGAGTTAATCACTTTCAAAGGTCCCCCCTCCTTGACATCGGCGCTGTAGCTGACTGCAGGGGAATCCGCGAAATCAAGATATTGCAAAAGAAATCCTTAACTTGCAAACCAAGCACACGTAGAAGACCGTTGCAGTGAAGGATTTATTTTGCAATAGCATAATCTCGGCTCTGCTGCAGAGCTGCCGGCTGGTCCCAGGAGCAGATTCCCCTGCACTCAGCTACAGCGCTGACATCAGGGAAGGGGGATCTTTGAAAGCGATTATCTTTTGAATCATAAAGGTTTGAGAGATGGCACTGGGGGCATTTCATTTCTTTTTTTTCAGGGCTACAAGATGGAGTTTAGTAAAATTTAAGAGACTGATCCACTCTTAGAGCTGTCAATTTCAGACCCTGTTTTAACTTACAGCTCTCCCGTAGGAGCTCTGTAATCACAAAGTACCTGACGTGCCAGGACCATCACCAGTCCTTTAGGCAAGAAAACCAGTGACGGACACATCACTGTTCCTTAAGGGGTTAAGAACAGAAAAAGTGTCCACAATATTGTGAAGCAATGATTTGCACACCCCTCTTGAATTTAAATGGTTAAGCATATGGAAAATATATTTTTGGGGGGTCCTCTTTAACCCTTTGGGTGCCAGAGAGGTATCCAATGCATATACCTGGAAAGTCTTCAAATCTGCCCTGGGACTCTGGTTTTCAGACTGAATTACTGGGTCCCTGGGGACAGAAGCTGATTTTGGTGGAAGTGAGTTTCTTCTCCTTCCCACGCTGTTCTTCCCACTTCCTGTCCACTTCTCCTCTTTCCCACCCTGTTCTTCCCACTTCCTGTCCACTTCTCCTCCTTCCCACCCTGTTCTTCCTACTTCCTCTCCACTTCTCCTCCGTCCCACCCTGTTCTTCCTACTTCCTCTCCACTTCTCCTCTTTCCCACCCTGTTCTTCCTACTTCCTCTCCACTTCTCCTCTTTCCCACCCTGTTCTTCCCACTTCCTGTCCACTTCTCCTCTTTCCCACCTTGTTCTTCCCACTTCCACTTCTCATCCTTCCCACCCTGTTGTTCCCACTTCCTTCCATTTCTCATCCTTCCCACCCTGTTCTTCCTACTTCCTCTCCACTTCTCCTCTTTCCCACCCTGTTCTTCCCACTTCCTTGCACTTCTCATCCTTCCCACGCTGTTCTTCCCACTTCCTTGCACTTCTCATCCTTCCCACCCTGTTCTTCCCACTTCCTTGCACTTCTCATCCTTCCCACGCTGTTCTTCCCACTTCCTTGCACTTCTCATCCTTCCCACGCTGTTCTTCCCACTTCCTTGCACTTCTCATCCTTCCCACCCTGTTCTTCCCACTTCCTTGCACTTCTCATGCTTCCCACGCTGTTCTTCCCACTTCCTCCCCAATTCTCATCCTTCCCACGCTATTCTTCCCACTTCCTACCCACTTCTCATCCTTCCCACCCTGTTCTGCCCACTTCTCACTTACTTCCACCTACTTTAAGACACATAGATGAGCAAGCTTCGCCCATCCAATTAAGTCCCTTCCATTTATGATGCAAATCATGCCATTGAGATCCCCTGGTCAGTAGCACATGAGCAGTCTCCAGGCGGGTCAAGGGGAAGAAGTTCCCTGGTATGTCAATGCGTTGCAATGCAATGAATTGGATACCTCTCTGGCGTTCAAAGGGTTAACATTTTGAGAACCAGATGGGTGCGCAGATCATTGGTAAGCAATGCGTTGCACACTGCTCTGGTCATATAGATGTTAAGCATTCTGTATATTATTTGAAGCCATATAAATAAAATTAGACTTATATTCATATATGATGCTCTGTGGTCTATTCATATTTATATGTGGAAGATGTTTAGCATCCTCCATTGCTGGAAAATGCTATTGACTAGCAGAATGTGTGAAGCAGCTATTATATTCTGCCTTTGTCAGTGATTTCTGCTTCCATGAGCTGTCCGCACAGGCCGATTTTGAGAAAAGACAGTGGGCACGTTGTTTTTCTTTTTAAGTGGAACCAAAGTGTCCACTTTCATTCATTATTAAAACCAAATCGATTAGCTGCTAGTTTAGGAACAAGTGGATTTTCTAGATAAATTATTATCCAATCCATTAGCATACACTTCCCTAGAACAGTTTCTGCAGTGCAGTAATATATAAGCTTGCGATTGACTAATTCAACATCGTACACATGTGACTAATGCTAGTAATTATAGACTGGGACACAGACCTAAAGAATAAGATCAATACAAATATTCTAAGAACATATTCTGAAATGGTGTTATTGAAACTGCCTGTGAACATTAACCCTTTGAGTGGTGAATGTGGTGGTTAAAACTGTGGCGCTGAAAGAGTTAAAGGCATAATAAAGCTTAAAATTGAAAAAAAATGTATATGGTACAGTATATTATCATGAGTAAAACAAGGGTATTCCCACTGCCAAGAGATGTTTTATACCAAAGTATAAAACAGAATGCATTTCAGAATGTGGAAGAAACTCACTCAAAAAATGTAAGTTTTAGATGCAATAACTTTTAAATAAAACATTTTGCTGTAGTTGGACTACCCATGTTTTGCTCCGCAGGATAAATCCTGTAATTTTTCCATATTAAGGGTTACTATACTTTTAAGGTTCCATTCATACAGGCGACCAGAGGAGTAACTAGAAGCCTCCAGGCCCTGGTACAAGAAGTGCCATGGGCCCCCCCTGACCACACTGACCCCCTCCACAATGCCCCCATCTCCTACCTCCCTGGAGCTCCCAAGCGGTCCTCTTAGTAATGCAAAGCGCTGGGAGATGATGTCATCTCCCAGAGCTCTGCATTACTAGAGCGCTGGCGGGATATTACGGGCACCAGGCAGAGGGGTCACAGGGGGAGGCCGGGCCCCTGGAGCCCATGGATCCCTATAGTTATGCCACTGCAGGCAACTCCAATGCAGTAATGGTGTATTGGTTATGTCTCCCATGCTGAAACCTAAGCTGCTGGATTGTGGTTCCTTCCACGTGAGTGACAATTGCCTCACATGAATGTGCATCAAGCTACAGTTGCGCAGTATCCTGTGGGGCTACTGGCAGATCTTTCACACAAGAGATGTTGTAACCCATTACCCATGTGGTCATCAGTCAGTAATATTTGGTTGACTGACCCACATGGTCATGTATTCGCCTGACACTCGCATGGACTGTCTGTTAGCAATGTCCTCCTGTGGTGGGATTGATGGGAGGATTCAGGGAAAAAGTGAGTTCAGAAATCAAGACAGAAATGTAGCAGGGAGCTATTATATTTCTGTCACATTTATACATTATTTTAATAGAAACCTGGGGGGAATGTACAAATCTGCCAGCACAGCTCATTTTTTTATCTTTTAGACTGGCATAAAAAAATCACGTGATTGCACATCATTATGTGTACAATTGAGCATGATTATATTTGTGCATACCAGCACAGATACTTCTCTATCAACAAGACTTTACTGTCATCAAACCCCAATGCCATCCCTATAGCATGAAAAGGAAAACTGAGTTAGTTACTGTGATTTCATGTGGCCATTCTTAATACATGGCATGAAACAAGGTCCAGAGGAGAGTAACAACAGTACTCCCCACACATACACACTGCTCTCCCCTTGGGGTAAGCAGTGTATCATTGCTGTAGACCACGAATGTCAAGCTCAAATATAGTTCAGGGTCTCGTACCCAACAATGCACTCTAAGGTGGGCCATGCTCTTAATGATTTCCTCTAAAAAGGGTCACATACTCAACAATTCCCTCTAAGGAGGGCCACAAACATGTCTGGTGATGTTGGCTCTATTATTTTTGGGAAGGTCTGGAAAGAGGGATGAAATGTATGTGGTTTGCTAGTCTGCAGTGGCTGTTCTGATAACGTGCCTCCATCTTGCCTATAGTCCATGAGCAGTCAACCTTTGGTGCTCAAGCTGTTCGAGACTACAACTCCTGTTATCCCCAACCAGCCAACACATGGAGAGTGTTGCCTACCCTGCTGTAGAACATGACAACAAACTAAGCTGATCTAAGATAGAATTTGGACCAGCAGGGCTGCGCTGTAGTATTAACCCCTTAAAGACGTGTGACGTTCCAGGACTGTCACGCGTGTCCGGAAGTTAAGGACTGGTGACGTGGCACGTCACAGAAGTTTGTGATTGCCATGCTGTAATCACAGACCACGATTCTGAATAAAAAAATAAAAAGTGCCCTGATGCTCCAGAGTACCCCACTCCTGGATCACACAGTCCTTAAGGGGTTAATGAGAAATCCTGTTGGGGCCTCAGTTTATTAGCTAGGGGGCTGCGTGTTTAACATGCCTGGTGTAGACAGTACAGTAAATAGGTTCTAGGAGGGAAAAACACACAAATCAAATATAGCTTGTAGCAGGTATACCCCTATCATTTTATTTCCTAACTTCTTTGATGCAAAAGATGTTTCCAACACATTGAAGATGTCTTTAGTAACCAAGGGGTTAATTCTGATTAAATATTATGATCATTATAGCTATGCTGTGATAACACACTGTTTTACTCTGAAGAGCTTATTCTCTATTTTAGCAGAAGCTGTAACAGGATGAATTGACACTTGATACATTTTCTGTCCCTCCAAGGTCACAGTTGCTCCATCAAGACTGGACTTCCGATCAATAGCTAATGGCATTAATTCTATTCATTAAGAGATGAACAGCTTTTACCTTTACGCACAATTCATTAATCTGCAATGCTTAACTGTAGGATTTGTGTCGAGTTTATTAAAGGGCAACTAACATGAATAAACACAAAAACTAAAATTGTTAAACCTCAGTATTTTTACTGTTTAATCTCTACTATTCCTGTCTCTGATAGTAACAAGTGTCCTTCCCAGAGCTGGTACTTTGATCTCCAGAGAGAGAGAGGTGATTATGCCTATTGGCTGCTGTGATGTCACATCCACCTAAACAACCAGTAAGAATGAGGCTGCCACTGGTATCTTTAACTCATAAAGGACATGGTACAAGAACCTCTGGAACGGCCTATACGTTTAGTGCTGTATTTATATAATGTGGTTTCTACCCTTTAGTGTTGTTAGTTTACCATACATTTGTTCTACTTTGCTTATACGGCACCAGAGTAATAACAGTTTAAGAGTGCAGCATTTAACAAATTGCATTTTTAGAATAAAAATATTTATTTTGGCATATCTGTTGCTCTTTACAGATGGCTGTAATTTTCTAAATGCCAGATCTGCAAGTTTTTTTTATACACATAAATATTTTTTTGCTACGCAAACTTTTCTTTGACAGAATTCATTGTCTCCATAATATATCACTGTGCACAGAAAAAAAATGAAATCTCATGTACAGCATTATGAGTCAATGAGGCATTAAGATTCCTGGAATGGGGTGAGTGGACTTTAGAAAATGAAAAACTGCCACTGTTCCACCTCTCTAGACCCTCTGTTATGGAGCCTGGTCCCTTGACGCTCACCCTGTGCGTGACATGAAGGTGCCAGTGTAACCAAGCCAGGTTGCATAGAGATAAACATGACAATAAATCAGCTGGCGTGTACATCTCTTTTGTTCACTGTCTTGATCACAGTAAATGAAAGATGTTTATGGGAATGAATAATGCAGATGTTTTTATTGCTGCATCACACTGTAAGCTGCAATACAGATATTCAGAGAATGTCACAAAGATAAGGGACACTTCCACAAAGATAACCGGAGCAAATTTGAGACAAAACATAATAGCCGTAAGGGACAAATGGATATTCCCATTTATTCAAATGACTGTTGCACCACACATCAGCGTGTCTGCTTTTCCCATAAGTATTAACCCTCTGAGTGCCACAGAGGTATTGCGTTGGATACCTCTGTGGCACTCAAAGAGTTTAAGGAATCATAACCCTTTCTCTTTGACTTTACACATTATACAAGTATACAATATGTTCAAAATGCCTATATTTTTTATTGAATGTTTACACTTTTGTGTCCACGACAAATAGATCCCTGGATGTATTTGCAGAGAGCTTTCTGTTAGGTAACATGAAAACCGGTCTAGTGATCTGTTGTAAACGAGATGGTACACAGAGCACTCAGTTCTGCAGGGAGAGTGTAACATTGTACCACATCCTGCTATGATGGTCTTTCACCCAGAAAATTCTCTGGAAACTGAGATACAGGTATCCCACTCTCAAGAACAGCAGTTTGTCTGTACAGATTATGTACTTGCAGAATAGATACACTCAAACTAAAAGGTTAGTATTCCTTTAATACTTGTGGGAAAAGCATCGGCATTGCTGTGTTGTGCAACCCAGGACAGCTTCTATACTATTCTGATTATAAGATTAAAGTGGTTCCATGCTGAAAACCATACCTCCCAAGTGTCACTTTTTAGGAGGGACAAGTACCTCTTTGAGACCCAAATCCCTCTGTCCCTCTTTCCCAGCCTGGTGTCCCTCTGTTTAGGAGATCAGACTGTGTGGTGTGTGTATATATGTGTATCACATTGCTCCACAGCAATAAAACTCACATTAAAGCAGAACATTCACTTAGTATAAAGTTACCCTGCAATAATTAAACATATGGCGACTAGCTTCATAATATGTCTATTACCTCTCAGAAGTGGCAGATTCTAAAGTAATCCTTAATCTTCGGAGACCATAAGCCAGGTATCAGCGCAGACATCTTGTCTGCCCGGTCTTCTGCCCTTAAGGACCGCTTTGAAGATTCCGATGTGCCGGTACACGTGACCTGTGATGCATACCGGCACACAGCGCTGGGTACTGAGAGAGACCGCTCCAGTCTTGGAGTGGTCAATCTCACCCCCCGTTTTTACTTACATCGCTCCTGGACGGGCGCTGTAAGTAAAATGTACATGACGTGCTATGGCCATCATGGGTCTTTAACGCAAAAAACGCATGACGGACATAGAACGGCATGCGGTTGTTAAGGGGTTAAGGATTACAACACCCCCTAAACAAAAGTGTCCCTCTTTGGCCATTTGAAATGTTGGGAGCAATGGAAAACCATGCTTTGCAATGAGCTGGATACTCCTCTGGCACTCAAAGGGTTAAATTAGTTGGGATTTTAGGAACCCCCTTGGCTGTGTTGGAGACCCACCTAGCATCGAAAGGGTTAAGCCGTAATCTCAGTAGCCATTTGTGTACCTGCCAAATCTTGTTATTTATCAGGGGGAACGCTAATACTTGCAGGAAGACAAATCAGCCTTTCCATTGTGCTAAATAATCAGATGAGACTGCAGCATTGTAAACCCATTTGGCTGATTATTTGACAATCCGGTTTACAGATGTTGTCTGATACAAAAGATGTCATACCTCCCAAGTGTATCTCTTTAGGACAGACAGCCCCTCTTTTAGACCCAAATCCCTCTGTCCTACTTTCGCATCCTGATGTCCCTCTTTTTAGGAGATTAGACTGTGTGGTGTGTGTATATAAGTGTATCACATTATTCTACAGCAATAAAACTCGCATTATTGTTTGTATAAACGTCAGTATATGTGTTTATACATTAGTCTGTGTAAATAAAATACTTTGGTCTTGTTAGAAGTAATTTATTAGGTTACAGAAGGAGGTATCAATAGGTTATGAAATAGCCTGAAAATTCTCGGTAATGCCCCGCCCACCAACCACACCCCCAACCACACCCCTAAAACACAAGTGTCCCTCTTTGTCAATTTGAAATGTTGGGAGGTATGAGATGCTGAAGCACATTAGAATGCTTTATATTGTGCTTTAATGCATAATAGAAATAGAATTTAACAGCTGATAAGAACCAATTGGCCCATCTACGTTCCCCATTCAGTTATGGTTTAACCCTTTGAGTGCTAGAGGGGTTTGCAACATAAAACATAAAAACACTTTAAATTGTTTATTCTGTGTTCAGCTTTGTCCCACTAATACCCAGTTCTTCTCCCTGCATCTTGCGCTATCTGGAAAGAATTGTTGTTGCAACTCTAAGATTAACCCCTTAGTGACCATCTGCACACACGTGGCCAGCACTTAACAACGGGTTTCTTTTTCCTATTCTAGCGAATGACTTCCTGGACTTACCAGGTACATCATCTGTCACTAAGTGACATTTTTGCATGACGTACCTGGTAAGTACATAGTTGCGATGGGGGTTAAAGAGTTTTTTTTATCAGGTGCAGTTCTGGAGCAAGCCAACTTCTTGCATCATATTGGGCGGGGATAACAATTCTGAAAATTCCCATTGTTTTAAGTAAGACATTTAACCCCTTGAATGCTATGGTGTATTTAGTTTGCTCCAGAATTGTAACACTTTAGAACAGTAGTTCTCAAGCTTTTATTGCTCAAAGTACCAACAGCAAATAGTCTGGAATTTTCTGGACAGGCCTAACGTCTTATAGGTGTTTTGTAATGGGATAAAGAAGGAATAAAATCTACACAAATCATTTTCTGATTTGCTGTCTGCTCCTCCCTGGGGCGGCACGGGGGAGGAGTTCTCCTGCACAGCAGCCAGGGGCGGTGATTTTGACATGAGTGGCCAGTGCCCCCTGGCCATTCCCGTCAAAATCCTTGTATCATGTTGCAGCATGTACTCTTACCTCCTCCTCCCAATGGATTCCCAGAAGAAGATGGCACACCCTGGCCAAAAAGCGCCACCACAAAGGAAGATGGAATGCCCTAGCCTGAAGTGCTACCTAGGGAGCTGCCCACCCCAATGAAGTTCCATGTACAACCAAAACATGGACAATAAATCCTCTGAAATCACATGGCCAAGGCCTGCAGCATTTGCTACTCTATTTATACAGTTATACTCAGTTATTCATAGGTCCCACAATCATAATGACCATAAGGAGTATATGGAACACAAAGATTTCTTAAATATACATTTGAAACTCAAGACTCACATTTTTTTCAGTGTCTTCAAAGAAAAAAGTAGCATCCTAAGTGGATGTCCGAAGCACACCAAAGTGCCATGGCACACAGGTTGAAAACCACTGTTTTAGTATGATAAAAGAAACTGTAAGTGCTCACAAGCAACTTGGGTTATCTCTGTTTTCATGTAGGTCAAGCTGCCCAGACTCACCTAAGAGCCTCTGAATTCCCCAGGTGATCCTCTCACATGGTGTTGGAGGTCTGGAGGCCAGCATATGGGGGTATCAGCTATATATTATTGGCTGATGCCCACATGGGTTAGCCAGTCAATGGAGGTTGCAACCAGCATTACAACCTCCCGTGTCGTCTGTGTGAACAATCTGTGCAGCAGCCCATAGGTGCTCATGCTGATCACGAATTCTGAAACCTAGATGTGCACATCACATAAGGGCATCCAAGCTGCAGAACTCTGAATTGCATTGTGCAAGGAAAATTTGCCTAATGTTCAGTATTTATAACGCTGAGTTGGTCACCTGTATGAATAGGGTATAACATTTTTCATGCTTCAGAGCAAGACACTTTTGTCCTTACCTTCCTAAACTTTACTAAATCCTTAAGCTACACCTACTGGAATATGTGGCTATTACTTTGTGTAACAGATTAACTTACCTAGGTTGGTGTCCAAGCAGCCTGGTTTATTTATTTATATACGTTTGAATGGAGTTGCCTGTATATATTTGTAACAACCTTTTGACCAAAAGGGTCCTGAAACATTTCCGACTGTGATTCATTATTCCTTTTGGGCCCTTTTGCCCCAAGTGAAGATCACTCATACTTCCCAGCTCAAGCTAACATGCTCTTCCTGGAGTGGATACCACTGGGCAGACGTGTAGTGCATGTTAGCTAAATAATTTGGGTGCCAGAGTTTTTATTGCAGAGCATTTAACTTTATTCAGAAATAAAACAGTATAACAACTGATATGACTGTGATCCTAGTTGGAGGGATTGTTTTAATTAAGTAGTATAATATGTCCCCATATTTGTCTCTCTTTCCGGAGAGGGCTCCCGGCTTATTATTACTCTATTAAAGTTAATCATATCAGGATATGTTGCTAGAAAGGGTCAGGGTGCAGTAACTCTCTTTCTAAGAGGCTGTGTACTGTATCGTGGAGCATGTCCAGTAATTCTTTAATGCCGTTCCCATTCTCTGATAAAGCCAGTGGACCTTCCCTGTGGTCCACTGATTCCCCTTAAGTAAGCTCTGTCCCTCAGACTCACGTGCCTCCAGTGCTTTCTCTGTAGTCCCCATTGGACCTACTTACAATACACACATGGAGCCTCCCAAATGGAGCACAGTCTCCTTTCATATCCTGCTTCACACTACTCCTGCTCCTGCAGTACTTTACCCTGTAAGGGACCCTGACTCCCTCTGGCTGAGCCCCTAATGGCTGATCAACAATTAAAGAGCCAATGCACAAAAATTAGCCCGGGGGATTGCCCTGCTACATTGTGATGTCTGAAGTCTGTCTTAATACTCTGTTCACATTGGTAACTTGAATGATCTCCAAAGTAGTCCGTTTCAATCCACCTGTGCAGTGTTTCTCAGTGTTAGTCCCCTGGGCACATGAGCAGGTCAGATTTTCATTATATTCCAGCTTAATCAGAGGTGAGTGATTGGTGGCTCAGTTAATGTGATTGAGTTGCCTGTGCTTAATTAGAGATATCTGGACAATCTGACCTGTTTATGTGCCTGGAGTACTGGAGCTGAAAATCACTGTATCAGTGTGATAACTAACCACCTTCCGCAGTCTCCCTGCAATCTTGTCCCTGGGGGGCCATGGTTGATGGATATCCTGTGCTGGCATCAGCCATATATATAATTGGTTATCTCTCATATAAATTGACCAGATTCTTGAGGTTGTAATGCGAATCGCAACCTCCAGTATCACTTGTGTGAACAACCTGCTGGATGGCTCACAGTCTACAGTAGAGAGGCTGGACTAGTAAAAGGCATCTTAACCCTTTGAGTGCCAGAGGGGTGAGAAACACATTGCAAAACAATGTTTCTCACCCCTCTGGCACTGAAAAGGTTAATTACTTTCTTTATTTTCATTTTGCTACATGTTATTTGTCCTTTAATCTGTAGAGGATAAATATTATATAGATGGTGTCCTGTCAGCAGGTCTGCTCTGTGGGCAGACCAGTCACTGAAGCCAGTATTGCATTGTGAGCCCATGCATATTTGTGGGGGAGTCAAATAAGAGTGTGAAGAGACACCCCAAGACTGTCTCATTGCCCCCAGAGACTGAACTGCTGGACTTTGAAGTCTCTTTAGTCTCATTGGACTATGTGTGCAGCCTCTAGACCTTAGTGAAAGGTTCCATACCCAGAGCCTGAGCGCACAACTCCTAGACACACTGAGGTGTTTTATAAAGCTGGCCTTATGTAAAATGTGCCTCCTAAGTGTCCCTCTTTAGGCAGGACAGTCCCTCTCTGAGACCCAAATCCCTCTGTCCCTCTTTCCCACCCTGGTTTCCCTCTTTTTAGGAGATCAGACTGTGTGGTGCGTATGTAAATGTATCACATTTCTCCACAGTTTAAAACTCACATTAGTGGTTGTTTAAAGTTCAGTATATGTCTTTATAAATTAGTCTTTGTAAGTAAAACAATTTGGTATTGTTCTACATCATTTATTCAGTTATTGGTGTCAACAGGTCATGAAATCCCCCAAACATTCTCAGCCATGCCCCTCCCACAAGCCACACCCCAGTAACACCCCCAAACCACAAGTGTCTCTCTCTCTCCACTTGAAATGTTGGGAGGAGTGGAAGTGGCTTAAAAATGTAGAACAGCATTTAAAAAGATGATTACACCAGTTTTGGGGCCTTAACACCACATATTTGTGTTTAGGGAAAAGTGCCATGCAGCTGGTAAAAACTGTGGCGCTGTGAATTTGTAAAGAAATGTCACTAGCAGGGACAATTTTGTGACACAATTTTTATCAGAATCTTAACGCCAGCTGTAATCTGTTCTTAAACATCCCAGGCGTTAACATCACCTTACTAACGCCATATTTATATACTCATTCATACATCAGACCTGACATTATCGTCCATTGCCATGACTTAAGCACAGTTCTTAAAAACGTGCTAAGAATGGTTTTTAGAAATCTCCCTCTTTGGCCTATATTCATAAAAGCAAACTGGAGTAATTCAGAGTAAGCCATCTTCCCCATAGGGGATAAATACAAGTTCCTGCTAGATTAAATGGAGCTTTTAATCCCTTCACAATGCACTGGAGAACTATCTAGCTTTCAATGGGTTAAAAAGCTCTATTCAAGTACATGGGAATTCAGCAATTTATATTTGTCCCCTATGGTGTGGTTGGTTTACTCCAGAATAACTCCAATACAGACCATGTTTCCCAGTAGTGTTCAAGTCCAGAGGGCCTGTTTTTTTGCGGCTGAACAGCCCCAAACTCTTTGCCAAGTCTACTTCCATAGGACAGACTTAGTAAAATATACTTGTCTTCTAACACTAAGTGTGCCATAGGGTGTCCAATCCATTGTCTAGGAGTGTGCTGGACACCTTTCTATGTCTTAGGGGTTAGTCTAGAGGCCATAGGCATACCTGGGAACTTTCTGGATCTGCTCTGGAGACTCAGATTTTTGCAGCTAATTACCAGGTCTCCGGGGAAAGAGGCTAATTCTCCAAGGGTAGGGAGTTACAAATGGAACTCTGGCCACTTCTGCTCCATCCCAGCCTGTCCTCCCACTCCACTCCTTCCCCACCCTGTTCTGTCCACTTCCCGCCCACTTTATGACTCAGTCTGGTAATCCCCGCCCCATCCACAATTAGGCTCCACCCCTTTTAGGCAAATCACATATGTTATCTCCTCCAGTGGCACCACATGCGTCCACTCCAGGGAATCTAAAACAGAAAGTTCCCATGTATGCCTGTGGTCCCACCAACTACTGACAAATGTCAACCTCCACAGCCAGGACTGATTTGGAGATTTAGGGCTGGATTCAAATGTAGGTGCTAATTTTATCTCTGCTTTTATCTCTAGGTTTCCCCATAGACTTCAGTAGGAAACTATCTGACAAAACAGGAGGTAACACTTATATCCTGCATTTGAGTGCGGCCTTTAACCCCTTAATGACATGTGACGTACTATGACCGTCACGGTCCTTGAAATACTCAAGGACCGATGAAGTACGCTTGAAATTGACTGCTCCAAGATCGGAGCGATCTCTATCAGGCCCCATAATGACGCGCCGAAGCACACGACAGGTCACATGTACCGGCGCGTCCAAGTGCTCCTATGTGGTCCTTATGGGATGGAAATGTCCCAGGACCGCCGGTCGTTAAGAGGTTAATCTCTTGAATGATTAGGAGCCATAGTAAAATAAGAGGGGTTTAATTCCTCTTAACTCTTTGAGTGCCAGAGGGTTATACAATGCATTGCATACCCCTCTGACACTCAAAGGGTTAATACAGCTATCGCAAGCTGTACTAATACAGCAACCATAATATAAAGAGTGAGCGTGATTTAACATAATAACTGTGGGTCCATTTCTGGAGGTGCGATTGTGTAGCAAACTGAACCATGAGGGACAAATAAACATTTCTAAAAATTCTACTGATTTAAAATTGAAGTTTTAACCACTTGAATGCCAGAATTTTTGTTTGCCCCCTATAGCACACATGGTTTCCGCCCACACGCCACCTTTTCAGCGCACATATTGTTCTTTAGAATATGGCTGCCTGACCTTGCAAAACAGCAGTAAAGTGATCAAGATCATTCTGACACTGTAGATTTCCTCTGGGTATATTAACAAATGGTGTTATTAGGCAGGAGTGTATTAATTATGAGATACTGAAACTCAGTAGAGAACAGTCGTAGCTGATATTTCAGGATCCGTTTCTTCAGTGTATCCTCCATAGATTCACATTAAGCTCCGAGCAGTTTAAGCCGGACAAGAGTCATTTTTACTAAAGCTGAAATTAATGCAAAGCTAAAATTATTCCTTTGCAAATAATGGCTGTGGCTGTCTGCTCCCCATGTGATGATGAGCTGCTGTGAAGTGAGCAGGAGAAGGTCGGGCATCTCATTGTAGTGATCTCTTTATGGAAAACAAGTGTTTAATGTCTGACGGTGCCTAACATTAAAGTTTAAGGGGTCTTTCACAAGGGCAACTTTAGAGAGTAACTTTTATGGTAGCAACTGAAAATGTTGGTGCCTTTTTATTGGTACCGATTAGCAAGGCTTTCTCAGTATCCAGATTCTCTTAAAGGGATAGTAATGTGTCTACATAAAGTAAGCTTCGACCATGCATCACAGATTTTCTACCATGCAGAGCGTTATTACAATACAGTACGTTGTCTAGTTCATGTCTAATTATATAATAAAGTATCCCCCTTTGGCCCCTTTTACATAATTTAAGCCTCCTTCCCTCAGATTTGAAATTTGGTCATCGGACTGGACAAATCGCAGCAAGGGACAATCTTCTGACTGTCAGTATAAGGAAAACAGTGCCCCACTTGACGAAGGAAGGAAGGATTTTGCTTATGCTCAGAGAAGATTGTCCCTCATTGGGATCCATCCAAACCGACTTGCTGCTGTTAGGAGAGACAACGTTATGTATGTAAAAGGGGAGGTAGGGGACACTTTATAATATAATTAGACATGAACGAAACAGTGTACAGTATTGTAATAACGCTCTGCGTGGTAGAAAATCAATGATGCATGATTGAAGGTTACTTCACGTAGACACATTACTATTCCTTTGAAAGTAAGAAGAAGTGGTAGAATCAAGGGAAAATTCAGCTATCTGTGAAAGCTGTGCTATTTCAATGATATACCATTAAAATCCTTAGATTTGTAGGTGCTTTATTGCTCTGCCAGAGGAAAGTGACAACAATGACAATGCATGTATCCTGTGTGAAATGCATAAGGACGGATTTCCCAAATGCCTAGAGCTCAAAATTTTGAGGGGCACCTCAGCTGTTCTGACTACACCCCCCCCCCAGTTTTATACCACTTTACAGGCTATTATTTAATGCCTTTGATGATAGAGAGATCCAATGCATTGAAAACCAATGATTTGGTAAACTCTCCAGCAATCATGGGGTTGAAGATTTTTTCGTTCTTGCTTGTTTTAGGCCAATAATATTTTCTGTGCCAGGAAACAGTGGATGGGACTGGTGGTGTAATGGGCGTGGTCATGGACAGAGCTAAGGGAGCCTAGAGTGCCTTCTCTAGTGGGTGCCTGGGATGTAATTGTGGCCCTTGAAATACCTCATAGGACACAGGGAATCACAACTTAAGCTTTTTATCATGTGTAAGAGGGGCCTATGGTCACACTGTGATTTTTTTTTGTGTAGCAACTCTATGTTGGTGCTTTTTTCATGAGATTGTGTAGCATCCCTTTGTCCCAGAAGTGGCAGAATTACAGGAAAAATGCAGATATCTGTAACAGTTGTGCAATTTCAATGAGGTCCTGTTGGCACCCGTAATACAGATTTATAGGTGTATTACTGTGCTATCAGTGGAAAGTTGGAACAAACTGCATTTGCATAGATCATGAGCTGCAATAAACACCATTGTGAAGCAGCCCATAATATATAATGTGACAAATTGTGATGCTATCACCAGTGTAAAAATAGCCCAAGGTTTACACAGGCAGCTTGAATAGTGCTGTGCTGTAATACTGCTCAAACCTCCTGCCATACTTATGCCCTATGTCCCACAATAATTCTTGGCTATATTGGTGTCAGCCAGACATGATTGGTTAACTCCCATGTGGAATGTTGAATCATTGCATTGAGCACCACAACAGTTTAGCTGGCAATGTGAAAGAGACATAGAAACATCTGCAACCATAGGTTTTTATTGCAGATAAAAAAACAATTGGCCCATCCAGTCTGTCCATTTTCCTATCTAATTAAAATGCACAATCTTACATAGTACTTAGAATAAACTTATGTCTATTCCAGGCATTTTTAATTCCCTCACAGCATTAGTCCACCACTTCCACTGGGAGGCTGTTCCATGAGTCTATTACCCTTTTGGTAAAGTGGTACATGCGCACATGACTTTTGAGTCCTCTATCCTTTAATTTTATACCCTATCCTGTTTAAATGTTCCTATTTTCTTAATAGAAAGTTTTGCACATGAACTCCATATGTTGTCATGCAGATCTGCTTGTGCTACAACTTCACTGTTTCCTGAATGAAACACAGTGAAGTTGCAGCAAGCTGTGCTCCAGCTGCATAATGCAAATGCAATAGTCGCTAATTTGAACAGCCCATTAGCTCTATTCTTTGACTATTAATACAGGGATGCAAAAGCGGCTTTAATGCTATGTTTATTTGACCATATGTAAAATGTCTTCCTCTAGAAATTTAAGCTTCTGGATCCCCTCCAGGGACTCCCGTATACAAAGTTCCCAGGTATAGCCATTTGGGAGGGTCAGAAAATCCCCTCAGCTGGAATGCAACCTGGAAGTCTGTGTCTCTCAGCCTTAAAAATCACTGCTTGTGTGCTCAGCCTCCACTGGCTCTTCAAGCCTCAAGCAGAGGATCTATGGTGACCTTCATTGTGCAGCACAAGAGACTAAATTGTGAGACTTCAGTCTTATCAGTACAGTCTTTTCTTAAGGGACCAATAGGGGTGCACATTGGGGGCCTGTTTTCAGACCCCTGTTCTTATCCCTCATTGATTCACTGTGGCTCTCAATGCAGCCCTGAGTTATCAGTAAATCTTCTCCCAGCAGGTCATTCTGACAGCTGCCTTTTAACGGAGCTATGAGCAAAGTGTTCCGAAACGTTACACACCCCTCTGGTGCACAATGGGTTACTGTAATTGAAGACTGAAAAAGGACAAAGTAAAATGTCTTTAATGTTGAATTTTAGAAGCAATGTATTGGAAGAGGCCTGGAAAATTCCACGGGACTCTGGGTCAAGTCAAACAGCAAGTTGTCAAGTGAAAAATTATCTAATGACGTAAACGAGTGGCCTTTTGGCCTGGTATACCGCAGTGATATTTTTCTATAAGCCATGCGTGTAAAAACCTTTAGCCAATGTATTAATTCTTCTTTAACCCCTTCAATCCTAGAGTCATCTCCAACACAGAACATTCCATTGCATTGGAGGTGTAACTAATATTGTGTGATCTAAATCAATTGTGCAAGTGAGGCTTTAATTCTGATAAAATAATATGAAGTCCATTTTATATCAGCTACTTAATACAAGCACATTAACCCTTTGAGTGCCAGAGAGGTATGCAATGCACCCAGTGGGTTACTAATTGTTTGGTTGTGGTTTAAATTTCCAGATACAAAAGTGGACCAAAGCACCATTACATCTGACACCAAGGTTTTAACATAGACGTGATAGAATGACTAGTTTAACTCCTCGGATACTGGCGATGTCTCCAGAACATTGCTTTGCAATGCATTGGAGTCATCTGTAGCATCCAAGGAGTTAAATGAAAACAAAGGACTTGCCTAAGTAGACATCTGTGAAAGAGAACTAAGACCGGTAAATAATAACCTCTTGCTTATCTTACTACGGCCAAAAAATCATAATAGCCCCTATGAATTTTGTCCATGAACCTTTGTTGAAGAAATTACATTTTCAGTTAGTCCTAATGCCATGTCTATGGAGGCGGACATGACAGCTGTTATTTGGTTTTCAGTTCGAATCAGGCAGAATGCATGCATTAATTAATACCTTAAAGGACCACAGGAGTGCATAGTGCATTGTGAAGCAAATTGTTCCACTCCCTTCTGGTCATGAAAGGGTTATGATTACACATCTTCAAACTGGTAATAGTACAGTAATATTGCATTTGGTTAGCATCAAACCCATGTCTTTTGGGGAACTATTAACTCCCCTATCTATAGTTTCCTTTCATGTAAGTATAGTTTCTCTTTATGATTCGCATATTTCAGAAGGCATATTTCCCAGTTAAAAACAGACCAGATGGCAATCCAACTCTTACACTGTCCTGCAGCTTCATCACTTTCTTTTTTAGCTATGTCTCACACTGAAATCCCACAGCAGTAATTGCAGGTCCATCGTGTGATCCAGGCAAAGAGGTTAAATTGTTTTTGCAAGGAACACTAGCCAGTGATGGAAAACGCCACAAAATAATTAATCTGGTCCTTAATGAAACAGCTGTCCATCTAAATGGGTCCATTGGCTTCACACAAACATGCTTCTGCTCTCCCATCACAAGGCTGCCAGCGATTCTCTGCCAATCTTTTCACTCACACGCACTTAAAGATGAACAGTGTGCCTCCCTATAAGCTCGAGGACATCACTCCCCATATTCCATATGCCAGGAATGGGGAGGAAATCATTATGACTGAATGTTTATAATGGTTGTTGACAAAGTTCTAATATATTCCTTGAACTTAAAGGATAACTAATACCTCCTAATCACAACCCCCATTTACTTTACTATGACTATGAATTTTGTCCTTTTGCCTTAATTCAAGAGATTACATCTTCAATCAGTCCTTGAGGTCATCTCAATTTTATAGGATTTTCTGGTCATAGTAAGGTTAATGGGGATTACTATTATTAGGAGGCGTTGGTTCTCCTTTAAATGACTAGTAAGAGGTTAAAGAATTGGCAACGAAAGGGATAGTAATAATTTTATATATTTTTAGGGCTTATCCACCCTGAGTAAAATGGTATCCTATTGAAATGTCGCCCTCTATTAGGGGGCATACAGAAAGGCTCATAAAAATATCACTTGGTTCAAAAGGGCTAGATTAAAACGCTGCACACATGAAAAGGGTGACATTCTGATCTTGCATGGTTAAAGTGCAGTGGATCCTACCTTTGACTGGTTTCTAGTGAACTGAGTAAAACAAGGGTACTCCCACTGCTGAAAGGTGTTTAATGCAAAAGTTATTGCAGCTCAAACGTTAATTTTTTTTTGGTGCCATGTCACAGTGGCCTGAAATTGTACAGTGACGCTGTTGCTACACCATCCTATGGTAAATTTATGGTCGACTGACCAGAGCTGCCCATAGGATGGTGTATCAACAGCACCACTGTACAATTTCAGGCCACTGTGATACTGCATCTAAAAATTTCAGGTTTGAGCTGTAATAGCATTTGAATAAAACATCTTTCAGCAGTGGAAGTACCTTTATTTTACTCAGGGGGATACAGCCTACAACATTTTTTTTTACATTTTAGTATCCCTTGAAGTGGTGAATAAACTAGAAAAAGAAACTGACCACAATCAACCAGGAGCAGCTGCCTGGTGCAGGATCACTGGGAATGCTGTGTCCGCACACAACTCAGAATGTGTGGGAGTAGGGTTGCCACCTTTTCTTCAAAAAATACCGGCCATGGCATTCCCTCCATAGACTTAACATTGAACAGAAACCAATTTTTTTACCGGCCTGCCAGTAAAGTACCGGCTGGGTGGCAAACCTATGTGGGAGTGGCCTACACAAGTGTTTCCTCTAAGCTGAGCAAGATTGTTTGGCCCAGCACTGAAATAGTTAAAGAAAATTGTTTATGAAGGGCTGCATTGGAATAACCATACCTGGGAACCTGCTCATCATGAGACCCAGGAGAGGGCTCATGTGCTGCCGACAAGAGAATGTCAGTGATGTGATTCGCATCATAAAGGAGGTGGAGCTTAATCTGGTGTGTGTGGCTTACACATTTGTGGGTGGGAAGTGAGCAGAACAGGGTGGGAAGTGGGAGGAACAGGATATGAAGGAGAAGAAACTCACTCGATTTATAGTGGCCGATTAAGAATTTCTGCCCTGATGAAGGTAAGTGGGATGTTGTTATTGGGAAGTGCTAGAGCACTGAGTCTCTAATTAACTCTGCTGTGGTCAAGAAGGGAAATCCAAAAGATATGGCCTGTTAGATGTCACTGACGATAGGCTTGACAACCACTAATATAGATGAATGGGTGAATAAACTGGCTCTCTAGGTTTTTGGACTACGACGCCTATCATTGTTAGCTGGCCAGCCGAGAAAGATGGAAGCTGTAGTCCAACAGACACTAGAGAGACACAGTCTGATCATCCCATTCTAGATGAAATAAAAGATTAAACAAACCCCATGCTAGAACAAACTGAATATGTAACCTAAACCACCCAGTATTCTTTTCATCACTGTATATCACGTGTTGGAAGCCAGTATTAATAACACAGAACAATGACCGTGAATAGGGGGTACCATCCTCAAGGTCCTTAACGGCGTCAAAGCATAGCGCACCAATTCATAAGAGACAAAAGAACTTGTATTTCTTTTTAATACTGAATTATTCCTCTTTCATAATCCCGTTCATGTGCCGTTCTCTGAATACAGCAGATGAAACCAGTTGAAAGAGTTCATTTAGCTTCCAGTACATTTTCCATTGTTCTTGACAAATGAGGCCTGTTTTTTAACGAGTACCTTCCTTTAATGAGCTAGGCCATAATTAAAATGTCTCCATGCAATAAGGATTTTGTAATGGGCATAGCAGATAACTGGTTAACCCCTTAGCTGTGTTGCTTGTACCTCTGCCAGCAGAAGAGTTAAACTCTTTGAATGCCGGAATGGTGAGTTGTGTTGCTCTCCTCTCTAGCTCTCAACCCCAAGGGGTTAAAAGGGCAGTGAACCCTAAAGGAAGTAAATAATATATATTGCATGACTTTTCCTGTTGAGTGAAACAAAAGCATACCCAATGCTGTGAGGTGCTTCTATCAAAAAGTATTACAGTGCTAACTCTTTTTTTTTTTTTTTTGGACAGCTTAACCCTTTGAGTGCCAGAGAGGTACGCAACACATTGCGTTGCGTACCCCTCTGACACTCAAAGGGTTAAGTGGAAGATGATTTACTTTCAAGTGGAGCTGTTGCTAAGCCATCTTTGGAAAACTGGGGGAGATGCAGTAAGGGGCAATTCTATGGTGGTGTGTCTGGTGATATGTGCTGATCACTACACCATGGAGACAATGGCAGGGGGAGAGTTTAATCATTAGCATCCAGAGTTATTGTACCATTGGCAATGTAGAAGTGATATCCCTCCCCAAACATCACCAGTAGTATAACAACCCTGAAGTCTAAGCGCATGCTCTCTCTGCTCTCCTACTTACCCAATCAGGGAGTGGAGAGGATGCGCTCAGCCTTCAGCATCCCAAACAGCATTGCTCCCTAACCCTTTCAGTGCCATAGTGATGTCGATTGCACACCCCTGTGGCACTGAAAGGGTTACAACAGTAAATCTCATTGTCACAACTGACTTATATGTAACATATAACAGCTTCTTTGCTGTTCTGTTTTACCAGAACCAGCTGAGCAGACTCGTTGCAGATTGGCAGATTCAGGTAAATAAAGGACTTGTAAGGCGCTCCATTGCAGAGTGCCTTGCGAGTCTTGTGTTTACCTATATCAGCTGATCATCGCATGGCCTACTTAGCTGGATAAGTCAAGATTGAACAGCTATAATTTGTTAGATGTGCTTTGCTACCAGTTCTCTCCATGGTATAAATCTATTGTGGCAGAGGATTTTGCTGTTGTAATCCTTTGAGTGCCACAGGGCTGTGCAATGCTTGTGATTCTGCAACTTTAGCCCTTTGAGTACCAGAGGTGCATACTCTTTTGTCACTCAAAGGGTTAACTGTTTAAGGACTACTGGAGTGTGATGCATTGTGAGACACTGTGTTGGCACCCCTCTGGTACTTAAAGGGATAGTAACACTTCGTTTTAACTTTATTTTATTTTGTAGGCATTAAAAAAACATGAAGAATGATATAAGTCTTATCTCTCAAACCTTTATGGTTTATGAGATATTCACAAGCAAAGTTCCCCTCCCCGCCCCTTTTACCTAGTGTAAGCCATCTCTTCTCAGATGTGAGTCTGGTTGTATGACAGTACAGATAACAGAAGGGGACAATTTTCTTTGTATGAAAACAATGAAAGCCCTTCCCCCCTTGACAAGTTTTTCAGCTTTTTCCATTATCTTAATAGAAGATTGTCCCTCTCTGCAGTCTACCTGGGCATCTCCCTTCTGATCTGGCTGAACAGGGGGGGGGATACTTTGTGAATATCTCTTAAACCATAAAGGTTTCAGAGATAAGACTTATATCATTCTTCATGTTTTTTTAATGCCTACAAAATAAAATAAAGTTAAAATGAAGTATTACTATCCCTTTAAAGGAATAATAATGCTTAATACTGAAATATCTGTATAATATAAAGTGCTAGGCTGAGAAGCTCCCTGCCTGCGTAACAACACATGCGCAGAAGAGACTGCCAGAACAATGCAGTCATGCGCAGTAGAGACTGGCCAAATGCTCTGATCCGGAGCGGTGCGCTCCGAACGGCTGACCGCCTGTCTCTGCTCCCAGGTCGCTGGGTGGCAATTTAACCAGTGTGCACGGGCTTACATACTAGTGTGTGTGTATATATATATATATATATATATATATATATATATATATATAATAGACGAGGAAAAGAAACACACTAGCAAGACTTCTTCAGAATGCAAAATGGCGCTGATTTATTGAATCGACGTTTCGACCCTGGCTTGGGTCTATATCAACAAATAAATCAGCACCATTTTGCATTTTGAAGAAGTCCTGTGAGTGCGTTTCTTTTCCTCATCTATTGTATCTCACTTTACTCGGAGACTGGCACCCAGGCAAGTTATCTTACTGATTCAGAGAGTGCTCCATAGACTGTTTGCGTATATATATATATATATATATATATATATATATATATATATATATATATAATAATCTACAGTGACACCATTGCTACAGTATCCTGGGGATGTTTGTGGACAATTGACCAGAGCTCACCATAGGCTGTTGTAGCAACAGCACCACCATAACATTTCAGGCTATGGAGGTACTGCACCCAAAATGCAAGTCTGAACTGCAATAACCTTTGAATAAAACATCTCTCAGCAGTGGGATTGCCTATGTTTTGCTCAGCTGGATAAACCTTTCAAAATATATTTTCTCCATATTAAGCATTACTATTCCTTTAAAGGGTTAAACACTCCAGTCTAGTGACTGCGACTGAATAAAACTGTTCCGTGTTACATTTATCAGACTGTCTTTATCGCAGGCAGTAAAAAAAGTTTAGATACTCCAGCAGGTTGTGATAAAATATATGCCTTATTGATTCTGGCACAGGATTTGTTTCCCTTCCTACATTAACTCTATATTGATTGGTGTTTTGACCTTAGAATGTAAGGTTTTGTTGGTCTTGTCTGTGCCGCAGAGCGTTGGCATTCCTCTCCCTCTAAGGTAGCCTTTGGATGGCATTTAATGAACTATTGGAAACTGTGCAATCCCAAATAATGTGCCATGTGGCGGAAAGAAGCTGAGCATTTCTCTGAAGTCAACTCGGATGTACAGTGGCTGCAGTTTTAACAAGGCTGTCCAGTGGCTAAAGCAGGGGCAGTCAAATGTTGGACCTCCGGCTGTTGCAAACTACATCTCCCATCATGATGGGATGAAGGGATTTGTAGTTCTCAGCAGCTGGTGATCTGACAGTTTATTGCCCCTTGGCAACAGTTTAAGCAAACTTGAAAAATTACTGACTAAAATCGGTAAATGGTTTTTGCTCTGTGCTCAATTATGTTGGATTGTAAAGTCAATTTAAAGGAGCAGTAAAATTGTTATGAGAAAAATATATATAATGTATGGTTATATAATGTATAAGGGTACTCCTGCTGCTGAGAGATGCTTATTTTCAGTTATTACAGTGTAAACTGTTGTTGTTTTTTTCATTAATAGTGCCCTGTAGTGGTCAGGTTCCAGTTAGTTATTCTGTTACTGTCTATTTGAGTGGAAAGTCACTGACAAACAGTTATCTATAGAATATGATAGAAACTGCTGTGTCACTTCCTGTCACTTAGAACTATCAGAAAGTAAACACACAGTAAATTCACTTCCTGATTATTTGAACTTATAACTTTTGAATAACACAACTTACAGTAGTAGGAGTACCTGTGCAGGAATAGCTCTATAACATATAGGTTTCCATTAAAACAGTTTACTGCTCCTTTAAGCCTGAGTCTGCCAGAGGGGTAAGCAAAGTATTGCATAGTGCACACCCCTTTTCATCCTCAAAGGGTTCAGATTTAGGCTATGTGTGCACTTATAATGTAGTTCTGTCCTCCTGGGCTTACTTACCTCTGATGTCCTACAGTCTTCTAGCGATCTCAAAGCATCGGGAAGATGGCTGGTCCATGTGGGCTTCAGCCATATATGATTGGCTGACACTCATGAATCTGACAGCTATTGGAAGTTGCAATGAACATCATAATTTCCACTATTGCTTGCGTGAATGATCTGAAGATATTATTATACCAGTGGTTCTCAACCAAGGTACTGTGGCACTTTGGTGTGCACTGGACATCCACTTAACATGCCCCTTTTATCATTTCTGTAAAGTCTTAGACAAAAAATGTGAATGTTGAGTTTCAAATATATATACATGGATATTGTTATTAGCAGTATATTTTATTTTTTTATTCTGATTGTGAAAAATCATTAAAATAGAAACACTAGAGAAAATAGATACAATGTGCTAAAAAATTGCAAGATATAAATAAATAAATATGTAAAAAAATCTATACCATATAACAGGGGTAATAATAAAATGAAAGAATATGTATTGATGACTACCAGAGGTCCACTTATAGAAGACAAGAAATAGATGTTCATAGTCTGATATCAGTGTAAGATGGAAGGCAGTACCTCAAAATCAATTGTAGATCACATGAAATACCTCAGTGGGAAAGTAATGAAGGTCAATGATAAATCAATAAGAGATGATGAGGTAAACGTGAATGGTATATGAAAATGAGATGATGATAATAAGACAGTCCAATGAAGAGATTAAATGGTTAGCCTGGATGAAATCATACAAAGATACCAAGGACCGTACGTTCAAAGAAGTAGCAAAATAGATTTTGTTGTTTGTAACGACTTTTCAGAGTACAGTGTTGCTGGGCTCATTAATGGGCTCTTAAATATTTTCAGAGATTGTTGGTTGTGATCAAAAATATGCTGTTTGTCCTGACTGAAATTGTCATATTTAAAGACAAAAATGTCATATATCATATGTAACGACAAAAAATGTCTTACTTAACGACAAAAAGGTCTTAAAGGGGATCATTCATCTAAAAAAAAAACTTGAGCAAGGGTTTTAAACCAAAAAGTAATGTTAGCGCTGTTTTTTTTTGTTTGTTTGTTTTTTAAATTGCCCGACAGTGGAGATATTAAGTCTTCTAAACGGGCACTTCCACGCCTCCACAGGACTTCCCACCTCCCTCCCAGCTGCCCTAGGGAGCGCGTTAATTCTTCCCTTAGTAGCTGCCTTTCTGTGGTATAGCGTTACAGCAAGCTCCGTTTACCATGCTACTGAGGTTGCAAGTTCATGAAATAGCCTAAAAATTCCCGGTAATGCCCTGCCCACCAGCCATGCCTCCAGCAACACCCCCTAAAACACAAGTGTCCCTCTTTGGCAATTTGACATGTTGGGAGGTATGGCTTTGCACCTGAGGGGAGGGGGGGGAACTTAAGCAGCGAATATCTCTCAATCCATAGAGGTTTGAGAGAGAGGACTTTTTCCAAATACTTTTGTAAAAGCTAACATATAGAATCAACTTTATTTTGGGCATTTCTAACCCTTTAAGTCAAAATAAAGGTTTCATTCCCTTTACATCTGTACCGTAATCTACCCCAGTTTGGTATTATGCTACTACAGGTCTAATCAATTGATGGACCTCCAGCTATTGGGGACTACAAACCCCATCATCCCCAACCAGCCTTTGTGGGAGTTGTAGTCCACAACAGATGGAGGTCCATATATGGACTACCCCATGCTAGTATTCATTATTGGATCAATTACTGTACATTTGCTTTGAAATAACACCTCCTAATAATAACCCCCACTTATCTTACTATGGAAAGAAAATCCTATTGGCCCCTATGAATTTTGCACTTGTGCCTATAGTGCAAAAGAAATCATATTCAATCAGTCCTGTATGTTGTGTCCTTGGGGGTGGACATGACAGTTGCTAGCAGCTTTTGTAAACCGAAGCAGAGTGCATTAGCCTACCTACCACATTGCAATGCTTTGGATGCCTCTGTGGAACTCAAAGGGTTAAGATTACCTTGTGCAGTGAGCAGAGTTTAAGGTCTTGTGGCCCTGACAGCAACTGTCCTGTCTGCCTCCACTAGGGTTACTACCTTTTCTTCAAAAAAATACCGACCAAGGCATTCCCTCCATAAACTTAACAGTGGAAAGAAGCCAATTTTTTACCGGCCTGCTGGTAAAATACTGGCTGAGTGACAACTCTAGCCTCCACAGACATGACACCTAGTATTGTTCATGTTATTTCCTGGCCATAATAAGGAAGGTTGGTCATGTAGGAGGTGTTAGTTCTCCTTTAAATTTCAGGAAGTTCAGATGTATAGAGCTTTAACCCTTTGAGTGCCAGAGATGTTCCCATTGCAGGCACTCAAATCCACACTGTGCTTCATAATATATCAATTTGAAACAGTTATTGGTTTTATATTTTTCTTGACAATATTAGTCTGTTATTTGGGTTCAAATAATAGGTCTCTTTTGTTTGTTTTAAATTATTCAGTACCATATATTAAAATGTTTTACCTCACATTTTTTTCCTTAAAGGGATAGTAATGTTTCATTATAAAAGTAGTTCTAATTAATCATCATAGTATTTGGACCTTGGAGAGTGTTATTTCAATTCTATCAGAGTTGTAGATCAAGAGTAATTCAATGACAAAGTGTCCCCCTTCCGCCCCTTTTACTGATGTAACACTTTTCAGCCAGAGCAGAAGGGAGGTGCCCAGGTAGACTGCAGAGAGGGACAATCTTCAATTAAAATAAGGGAAAAACCTGAAAAACTTGTCAAGTGGGGCAGGGCCTTCATTGTTCTCATATGAAGATGATTGTCCCCTTCTGTTATCTGTCTAGTCTTACAACCAGATTCCACATCTGAGAAGAGATGGCTTACACTAGGTAAAAGGGGCGGGAGGGGAAACTTTGCTTGTGAATATCTCTTAAACCATAAAGGTTTGAGAGATAAGACTTATATCATTCGTCATATTTTTTTAATGCCTACAAAATAAAATAAAGTTAAAACGAAGTATTACTATCCCTTTAAAGGGATAGTGATATTTAATATGTAAAAAAATATAAATATTCTAGTGTTTATCCCCCTTAGTAAAATAAGGGTACTCCCACTGATGAAAGGTGTTTTATTCAAAAGTTTTTTAGGTGCAGTATCACAGTGGCCTGAAACTGTACAGTGTACAATTTCAATGAACTAGTCAGAGATGCCCAATCGGAACGAGCCTGCCTTAAAATTGAGCAGGCTCTATAGGAACCGGGTCCTACACAGGGTGCAGTCTCTTACAGATCACTAGAGCCTTTCATACAGAGGAAATATCCTAAACCACATCATATGGATCCTGCCAAAATAGCAGTCCAGCCACAAAGTGCCAAGCAATGCTTCTCTGAACAAGAGAAGCAATCAACCCCAGACATACGTTTCGGCCATGTTGGGCCTCGTCAGTGAGGTGTAGCTGATCTCTCTAGGCACCGTGAGCAAGGGGTCCATGAATGGATTCCCCTATAACCCTTCTGCTGACCAGTCCCAAGGGTAATTTGCGTATGCAAAAGAACTTGTAGAGACGCACAACTAGGACCGAGTGCTCTAGAACTGCAATGTGTTGTGTGCCCCTCTGGCACTCAAAAGGTTAAGCACCTGTAGAATACTTAAATTCAAAACAAATGTTGCCATCCCTTTAAGCTATAGAGACTGAATACAACTAAATAAAAAATAGCAGGTAAAATAAATGAATATAACCTAAAATAAAAAAGGTTGAAGATGTCACTAACATCCAGCGGGTTAACATTATGTTTTTGCCTCATCACCGCAAGTCTCTTTCCAATCGCTATAAAAGCTGTAGCCAGTCTGCTTGTTGTTTTGCAAAACATTTTTTTTTGTCTGACAGTAAAATTAGTCACATTGAGAACGTCATAAATTTCAATTAAAAGGCAGAGTCTCCAGGTTGTCATCAGATAATGGACAAAGTGGAGGGGGGAACGACAAGCCTTGGTTAACTGCTGTGACTGACTGTCTCCTACAACCAGGGGTTCATAAATCTTACATGCCGGGTCACAGTTATAAAGACATCAGGGGAGAAATTCTGGGGTGAGCCAGCTGCAGTGCAGCAGATTTTTCACAGTGACCCCCATTTTTTTATTTTTATTTGTTCCCTACGGTGAGCCTAGACTACTCCATAACTGGTATACATTTGCTGCATGTGTTTTCACCGCTTCTCATTTTTATTTTCTTTTATGTAAACCCTTTCAGTGCCAGAGGAGTGAACAACACATTGCAAAGCTTCCCTCCTTATTCTCATCATCCCCATTACTGTTGAGCATGTAGTTCAACAACAGCTCGAGGGCAACCTCCTGTCAATCCCTGCTTTGGTTTGTGTTTCACTACAAAAAGACAACTGCAAATTACAATCAACTTTATTTGTTGTATTAATAATTTGTTATATAGAAAACCGTTTTTTGGAGTTATTTAGATGTATATATAATGCTAATTAAGGCATGCAGTGTAGGCACTTCCTGTTTAGCTCTACATTACCTCTTCTGCTTACTGACACTGCTCATCAATGCATTGCCCACCTCCCCTAGCACTGAAGGAATTAAGTGTCAGTCAGTGGGGGAGGTAATGTAGGGATCAGACAGGAAGTGGCCTAAACAGGGTTAAATAAAAATTGCAGCTCTGTACCCACTTCTGGGCAGACTGTGTTTAACCGTTCTGTACCGCGGTCTGACGCTTCTATCCAGCCTCCTCCGATGATAGAGGCTTCTGTCTGTAAGCTTGAGCGCTCTCATTGGCAGAAATTGGCCACAGTTTGTGACAATTATACATCCCCTCCGTGGACTCTGCAAATAAAAGTTCCTAGGTATGGAGGGGGATACTTTGTCATTGGATTACTCTTGAACTACAACTCTGAAAGAATTGAAATAACACTCTCCAAAGTCCAAATACTATGATGATTAATTAGAGCTGCTTTTATTATGAAACATTACTATCCCTTTAAATAATCATTTTGAGGAACTAGTCCCTACAGAATTGATTTGTGGCCAACAGAATTTTCTTCCCAGATTAAGGTAAATGTGGGATATTATTAGGAGGTATTTAGTGTTCCTTTATCCCTCTGAATACCAGAGGGGGTGAGCAACATATTGCTCAGCAATGCCTTGTGTACCTCACTGAACTCAAAGGTTTAACCCAGGAATGAGCAACTTGAGGCCTTCTAGCTCTTTTGGACTCCAGTTCCCATCATCAGTGGTGTCCGTAGAAATTTTTCCAGGGGGGGCAAAGTCATAATATGACCCCCCCCCCTTGGCCCCCCCTCCGGACGCCCATGCCCATCATCCCCAGTCAGCCAGTGGTTGTCCAGTTCTACTGTAACCTTTTGGATTCTAGTGATCCTCCAGTACATTGCTTCACAATGCATTGGTGATATGAATGAATGAAAATGTTTATGCAGCTCTATACAATTTAAAGGAATAGTAATGTTTGAAAATAAAAGCAGCTCGAATTAATCTTCATAGTATCTGGGACATGCAGAGTGTTATTTCAATACTGTCAGATTTGTAGTTCAAGAGTAATTGAATGATAACGTATCCCCCTCTCACCCCTTTTACCTAGTGTAACACTGCTCACCTCAGATGTGGAATATGGTCCTGGGTCCAGATAGCTCACAGCAAGGGACAATCAAAACATTACTATCCCCTTAAAGTGATAGTAATGTTTCATATTAAAAGCAGCTCTAATTAATCTTCATAGTATTTGGGCCATGGAGAGTGTTATTTCAATTCTGTCAGAGTTGTAGTTTAGGAGTAATTAAATGATAAAGTATCCCCCTCCTGCCCCTTTTACTGATGTAACACTGCTCAGCCAGAGCAGATGGGAGGTGCCCAGGTAGATTGCAGAGAGGGACAATCATCAATTAAGATAAGGGAAAGACCTGAAAAACTTTTCAAGGGGGGCAGGGCTTTCATTGTTCTCATATGTAGAAGACTGTCCCGTGCTGTTATCTGTCTGGTCTATGGACTGCATTCCACATCTGAGAAGAGATGGCTTACACTAGATAAAAGGGGCGGGAGGGGAAACTTTGCTTGTGAATATCTCTCAAACCATAAAGGTTTGAGAGATAAGACTTATATTGTTCCTCATGTTTTTTTAATGCCTACAAAATAAAATAAAGATAAAATGAAGTATTACTATCCCTTTAAGCGTTTGGACAATACAAGGTGACAAGTACTTAGGAAAATGAAACACTGGAAATAGGGTTCCTGCTTGAAAGCTTAAAATCTAAAGTAGTATAGAGAGACATACAGAGAAAATAAGGGTTAAGTGCGGAATTATTACAGTGCTCGATTTCCAGTCAGGATAGGGGAACATAAATAAGTAAATAATAAGAGCCTTTTATGTATGACGTCAGTGCCTTCTGGCTTGTTGAAGCCTTGTTGAGGAGGTGTAATTTTAACCATTTGAGGACAAGAGGGGTACTCAAAGGGTTAAACGAAACTTGAAGACCGCAATAGAAGTGCAGCGGAGAAGGCTGGGAGGTAGAGCATTCCATAGATTAGGAGCAATGATGGAAAAGGGTTTGATAAGTGATCGGGCTGGAGACACAAAAGCAGCTGAGAGAAGACTGTCATTGGCTGATCATTGGTGGCAGGATGGGGAATAGCGGGAGATCAGATTGGAAATGTAGGAAGGGGTAGAGGAGATAAGGGTTTGAATGAGAGAAGCAGTATTTTATAGGATAACTCTAGCATACAAAGGGTTAATGTATGCCAATGTAAAACCTTGTCAAGATTTTCTTGGGAAAATTGAACAGTTTTCCCTGCTTAGCCCCTCACTATAGAGCAGTACTTAATATGTAGGTGCCAGTGTGTGCCAAGCTAGACGTGTGCAGACCAATCATGGGCAATCTTGGCAAATTGTGTGTTCATTCGAGCTGACTTTTATCTGTGTACAGTAAGTGATGTTTTTCTTGGCAAGGTAACAGCTTTTATTGATTATTGAAACACTCAGCACACTTATTTCTATGGCAGCAGTTCTGAAATTTTTTGACATGGTGCCCACCTCTCTTTATTCAAATAAATGTAACCCTTTTATTAACACATATATATTGTTTATTTGCATTTTATTTATTTTGTAATATATTTTGAAGAAACCAATAAACTGAGTAAATGGGCAGAAAAGTAGCAGATGACATTTAAAGGGATAGTAATGTTTCATAATAAAAGCAGCTCTAATTAATCATCATAGTATTTGGACTTTGGAGAGTGTTATTTCAATTCTGTCAGAGTTGTAGTTCAAGAGTAATTCAATGACAAAGTATCCCCCTCCCGCCCCTTTTACTGATGTAACACTGTTCAGCCAGAGCAGAAGGGATGTGCCCAGGTACACTGCAGAGAGGGACAATCTTCAATTAAGATAAGGGGAAAACCCTGAAAAACTTGTCAAAGGGGGCAGGGCTTTCATTGTTCTCATAGGAAGAAGATTGTCCCCTGCTATTATCTGTCTGGTCTATGGACTGCATTCCACATCTGAGAAGAGATGGCTTACACTAGATAAAAGGGGAGGGAGGGGGAAACGTTGCTTGTGAATATCTCTCAAACCATAAAGGTTTGAGAGATAAGACTTATATCGTTCTTCATGTTTTTTTAATGCCTACAAAATAAAATAAAGATAAAATGAAGTATTATTATCCCTTTAATGTAGATAAACGTAAGGTTAAGCATCTGGGCTGTAGAAACAAGCATGCTACATATACTCTAAATGGGAAACAACTTGGGGAATCCTCATGAGAGAAAGATGTAGGAGTACTGATAGACAATGGACTTCACAGCAGTGTGCAGAGTCAGTCAGCTGCTGCAAGAGCAAATAGGGTGTTATCCTGCATAAAAAGAGGCGTAGATGCAAAGGATGCTAAGATTATTCTAAAAACATGTACATCTACAAAAAAGCGCAAAGAGCACCATCTAAAAGCAAAGCATCATTTTATTCATCAACACGCAATCCTCATAAAAACACTTACAGGATTCTCAGTAATCTGCGTAAAAAGAAATCTCCCCCAAGTATCCGATCTCCCCACTCCCGTCAGCGTTCTCCGAATATGTTTGTCTCACCACGCTCTCTCACAGCGTGCACTGGAGCCGTCAAGATCTTATCTCGCCACGCTCTCTCACAGCGTGCACTGAAGCCGTCCCCAGCCGATGATGCAATCGATCATCAGCCGCTTATTCCGCTATATATTCTTAGCTACGGCGCTCCAGTGACAGCTCCACAAACAGAAACCTCATCAGAGCCCAAGAGCTTAGGGTACAGAAGGGGAAATACTAATACACACTGAGAATATACTCGTATTAACACACCCTACGCGTATCGCGGACACTACTATCCGCTTCCTCAGGGGTTACGGGGAGGACACTTCGGCTCCAAATATATATCCTTTTTTCCCTCCTCCTCTATATTCAGACCCTACCAATCTCCTCCCCGCACCAAACCTACATACCACTTCACTTTAAAACTATTCATATGAGAATAATAATAATAAATTCTATCTCCTACCTCACCATTATCCCCCATAAATAAAACTTACTCATATATAAAATACAATATTACTCAACTTCAATCAAATAAAGGCTGCTAAATCCATTTCCATATTTAACCCATTAGGGTGCATAGTCTTAAGTTGGTGGATCCAGAACGTTTCCCTCTGCCTCAACCTCAACGTTCTGTCTCCACCTCTCCTATCCAACTCTACTTGTTCAATGGCCATAACTGTCAGTCCCTCTTTCTTACATTCCTGATTCTCAATAAAATGTCTTGACACACTATGATTATCAAACTGATTTACTATATTTCTCCAGTGTTCACCAAACCTAACTCTGAGTTTGCGGGTAGTCCTGCCAACATACTGAACACCACATTGACATGTAAGCAGGTACACCACAAATCCAGAGTTACAGTTAAGGAACTGCCGCATGGAGTATACTTTACCCGTAGATTTAGATGAAAAGATATCTTTTGCCTTATTAGTTACAAATGGATAATGTGCACATGTTGTACACCCTCTACCTCCACACCTATACATGCCATTCTCTTTTTTTAGAAAATTAAAACTTTTCTTTTCCTCACCGGCCTTCCTGTTTTTAATCACTTTCCTATATATATCACTGGGCGCCACCATTTCTTTGATACTCCTATTTCTCCGAAACGAAATCTTCGGAGTATCTCCCAGTGACATCCCTAATACAGGATCTTCCATTATCAAATGCCAGTGCTTTTTAATTATTTTTTCTATCTGATGGGCACTCCTATTGAAGGTAGTAGTAAAATAAGGCATCCATTCCTTCTTCACCCTCTTCTTTTCTTTATATGTAATCAGTTGTTCCCTAGGTATCTTTCTCACTCTCTCCTCTGCATCATTAAGTAATCTCTCTTCATAACCCTTCTCTAATAATTTCTCTTTAATAACCATAGCCTCTATTTCAAAATCAGTTTCCTTACTACAATTCCTCCTCACTCTTTGTAATTGTCCGAATGGTGTATTTTGTTTCCATCGTTTATGATGTCCACTGTCATAATGGAGATATCCATTACTGTCAACTGCCTTACGATACTTTTTCGTATAAACACGATGGTCCTCCTGATATAATATCAGGTCCAAAAATTCTATTTGATCTTTCGCAGTGTGTGTAGTAAATTTCAGATTGTAAGTATTGTTATTGATAAATTGCACAAAATCTTGTACCATTTCTTCTGACCCCTCCCAAATAATTAAGACATCGTCTATATATCTTCGATAATAAACGATGTTCTCCTCGAAGGGATTATTGTTCCAAATAGTCGACTGTTCCCACCTGCCCATATACAAATTGGCGAACGATGGGGCAAAAGCACATCCCATCGCGGTCCCAGTCTTCTGGCTATACAGTCTGTCCCCGGACCAAAAGAAATTATGTTCCAAGACAAATTTCACTGCCTCTACCAGAAACTGTACCTGAGGGGATGGCAGTACCCCATCGCTCGCCAAAAAATACCTGATGGCTTCCACTCCCATATCATGCGGGATAGCCGTATACAGTGCTGACACGTCACATGAGACCCATCTGTATGAGTCTTTCCATCCGATATTTGTCAGACTCTGTATAACCTGTATGCTATCTCGGAGATATGAAGGTAAAATTTTTACCAGCGGTTGTAGATATAAATCTATATATTGGGACAGGCGGTCCGTCATGGAGTCTATTCCTGAGACGATCGGACGTCCTGGGGGAGCTTGGATACTTTTATGAAGCTTAGGGAGATAATAGAAAACCGGTACAGTACAATTCTCTCTATACAGATATTCAAACTCCTCTTTCTTAAGTATTCCCTCTCTCACAGCATTGTTCAATAACTCTTTTAATTGACACAAATATTCCTTAGTGGGATTGTTTTTTAGGAGTACATATGTATCAATATCCGAGAGAAGTCTATCAGTCTCCTTCATATAATCTTCCAAATTCAGAACACATATCCCCCCTCCCTTATCAGCCTGCCTAATTACTATCCTATCGTCTTTCTGTAAATCTTCTAACGAATTCTTTTCCTCCATAGTAAGATTGAAATTTCTCTTCCTATCTTTTACACACAATTTATCTAAATCTTTCACCACCAGTTTTTCAAATACTTTAAGGAACTCTCCTTGTTGATGAACCGGAAAAAATGTGGACCGATTTCTCTTCCCACTATGTACCGGCTCCCACATTTTCTCTACATCATCTTGTTCCAGAGCTTCCAATCTCCTAATACTATAAATATCTCCTATAGTCATTCCGTCATTTATACCTCCATCATTTTTATTATTAATATCCTTATTTAATAGGAATCGCTTGACAGTTAAAGATCTAACAAATTTTTGGACATCTATAAACGTTTGGAAATTATTCGGTCTCTGACTAGGGGCAAATGAAAGTCCCCTAGTCAGAACATTGGCTTCAACTGCAGTAATGTTTCTAGATGAGAGGTTAAAAATCCCTCTTTGAATTTCCCCCCCTTTTAATCCTTCCTCGCTAGTTTGGCCTGATTTTCTATTGTTACTTCTTCCTCCCCCTCTACAGCCTCTTCTAGTCTTAAGCTTCGTTTCATTCCCTTGGGGGAGATTTCTTTTTACTCAGATTACTGAGAATCCTGTAAGTGTTTTTATGAGGATTGCGTGTTGATGAATAAAATGATGCTTTGCTTTTAGATGGTGCTCTTTGCGCTTTTTTGTAGATGTACATGTTTTTAGAAGTTTTATGGAGGAAGACCATATGAGGCTGCATGAGAACCTACGTCTAAAGTGAAAGATTGTGGATTATTTGTTTGTTTCCATTTCATTTCATCCATCTCATCTATTCCATCACCTGTTCCATTTGCTGAACTGTATGTAAGACTGAATGGACAATTGGGGTATCTGATTAGAGTTGGTATTGGTTGTATTTTGCATATTGATATTGTTGCTAATATATATCCTATATATTGTTAAGATATATTTGATCACCTTATATCTTGGATGAGGTTGTGAGCGCGATCTAGAAAAAGTGTTCTTGTGTTTGTAGTTCTTTCATTGGAGACGCTGCTCAACACTCCAGGAATTAGGGGGTTTAGATATGGATTATAAGGCATTGAGAATAAATAGGTCCAGACATGTGGATTGGACGGTAGAATGTGAGGAGCATCTTCCAAAGGAGGATCCAATTAGTCTTTTAAAAAATTTGGAAAAATGTTTGGAGAAGGAAGTAAAAGACTGGTATGATTTAATTTCTTTAGAGAATTATTTAAAACATGAGATCATACCAAAAGGTCTTTGCATTTTTAAAAATCCTACTTTTGAAACTGAAGATTTTGAATTTTTGACAGATTGGGATCTGATATTGGAAGATTGCTCTAGGAAATTAATGCTATTATTGATAAAATATAGGGATATTAGTTTAGATAAAACAAGAAGAGAGATAGATGAGATTGAAAACAAGTTGGCAAAATGTGATCATACGTTTGATAGTAAGAACTTACAGGAAAATATCTCTAAAAAAATTGGTAATCTAGAACAGAATATCATTCATACCAAAAAGAAAAAGTTTATTAGGGATCAAGTAGAGTTTCATTCGAGAAAGAACAAACAAAGATATGGTCAGGATCAGAGGACTAGAACAATTCCCAATCAGAGAGGGAGAGATCCTAGTATGTTTATTAATAATACAAATAATAACAATAGGAAAAAACCTAGGGGAAAACAAGAAAGGATAGTTTTTAAAAGAAATCCGATGACAGGGAGATACCTCAATGTGGTATATTATCCGGCAGGTAGTATTTACTTGACATCTAAATTCCAAAGTAAATCTGATGATAAGGAACTGGTTTTGGGTGTAAAAGGTCCACCCAAACCGGATAATGTAAATTTAGAAGGTATACAGGAGGAAATACAAGAGCAGAATCAAGCACCACTAGAGGAGTCTTTTTTAGAGGGAGGAGTGAGGATCCCCCAAAGATTGAAAATGGGAGAAAAAAGTCTGGTCCCCAAGGGAATGAAACGAAGCTTAAGACTAGAAGAGGCTGTAGAGGGGGAGGAAGAAGTAACAATAGAAAATCAGGCCAAACTAGCGAGGAAGGATTAAAAGGGGGGGAAATTCAAAGAGGGATTTTTAACCTCTCATCTAGAAACATTACTGCAGTTGAAGCCAATGTTCTGACTAGGGGACTTTCATTTGCCCCTAGTCAGAGACCGAATAATTTCCAAACGTTTATAGATGTCCAAAAATTTGTTAGATCTTTAACTGTCAAGCGATTCCTATTAAATAAGGATATTAATAATAAAAATGATGGAGGTATAAATGACGGAATGACTATAGGAGATATTTATAGTATTAGGAGATTGGAAGCTCTGGAACAAGATGATGTAGAGAAAATGTGGGAGCCGGTACATAGTGGGAAGAGAAATCGGTCCACATTTTTTCCGGTTCATCAACAAGGAGAGTTCCTTAAAGTATTTGAAAAACTGGTGGTGAAAGATTTAGATAAATTGTGTGTAAAAGATAGGAAGAGAAATTTCAATCTTACTATGGAGGAAAAGAATTCGTTAGAAGATTTACAGAAAGACGATAGGATAGTAATTAGGCAGGCTGATAAGGGAGGGGGGATATGTGTTCTGAATTTGGAAGATTATATGAAGGAGACTGATAGACTTCTCTCGGATATTGATACATATGTACTCCTAAAAAACAATCCCACTAAGGAATATTTGTGTCAATTAAAAGAGTTATTGAACAATGCTGTGAGAGAGGGAATACTTAAGAAAGAGGAGTTTGAATATCTGTATAGAGAGAATTGTACTGTACCGGTTTTCTATTATCTCCCTAAGCTTCATAAAAGTATCCAAGCTCCCCCAGGACGTCCGATCGTCTCAGGAATAGACTCCATGACGGACCGCCTGTCCCAATATATAGATTTATATCTACAACCGCTGGTAAAAATTTTACCTTCATATCTCCGAGATAGCATACAGGTTATACAGAGTCTGACAAATATCGGATGGAAAGACTCATACAGATGGGTCTCATGTGACGTGTCAGCACTGTATACGGCTATCCCGCATGATATGGGAGTGGAAGCCATCAGGTATTTTTTGGCGAGCGATGGGGTACTGCCATCCCCTCAGGTACAGTTTCTGGTAGAGGCAGTGAAATTTGTCTTGGAACATAATTTCTTTTGGTCCGGGGACAGACTGTATAGCCAGAAGACTGGGACCGCGATGGGATGTGCTTTTGCCCCATCGTTCGCCAATTTGTATATGGGCAGGTGGGAACAGTCGACTATTTGGAACAATAATCCCTTCGAGGAGAACATCGTTTATTATCGAAGATATATAGACGATGTCTTAATTATTTGGGAGGGGTCAGAAGAAATGGTACAAGATTTTGTGCAATTTATCAATAACAATACTTACAATCTGAAATTTACTACACACACTGCGAAAGATCAAATAGAATTTTTGGACCTGATATTTTATCAGGAGGACCATCGTGTTTATACGAAAAAGTATCGTAAGGCAGTTGACAGTAATGGATATCTCCATTATGACAGTGGACATCATAAACGATGGAAACAAAATATACCATTCGGACAATTACAAAGAGTGAGGAGGAATTGTAGTAAGGAAACTGATTTTGAAATAGAGGCTATGGTTATTAAAGAGAAATTATTAGAGAAGGGTTATGAAGAGAGATTACTTAATGATGCAGAGGAGAGAGTGAGAAAGATACCTAGGGAACAACTGATTACATATAAAGAAAAGAAGAGGGTGAAGAAGGAATGGATGCCTTATTTTACTACTACCTTCAATAGGAGTGCCCATCAGATAGAAAAAATAATTAAAAAGCACTGGCATTTGATAATGGAAGATCCTGTATTAGGGATGTCACTGGGAGATACTCCGAAGATTTCGTTTCGGAGAAATAGGAGTATCAAAGAAATGGTGGCGCCCAGTGATATATATAGGAAAGTGATTAAAAACAGGAAGGCCGGTGAGGAAAAGAAAAGTTTTAATTTTCTAAAAAAAGAGAATGGCATGTATAGGTGTGGAGGTAGAGGGTGTACAACATGTGCACATTATCCATTTGTAACTAATAAGGCAAAAGATATCTTTTCATCTAAATCTACGGGTAAAGTATACTCCATGCGGCAGTTCCTTAACTGTAACTCTGGATTTGTGGTGTACCTGCTTACATGTCAATGTGGTGTTCAGTATGTTGGCAGGACTACCCGCAAACTCAGAGTTAGGTTTGGTGAACACTGGAGAAATATAGTAAATCAGTTTGATAATCATAGTGTGTCAAGACATTTTATTGAGAATCAGGAATGTAAGAAAGAGGGACTGACAGTTATGGCCATTGAACAAGTAGAGTTGGATAGGAGAGGTGGAGACAGAACGTTGAGGTTGAGGCAGAGGGAAACGTTCTGGATCCACCAACTTAAGACTATGCACCCTAATGGGTTAAATATGGAAATGGATTTAGCAGCCTTTATTTGATTGAAGTTGAGTAATATTGTATTTTATATATGAGTAAGTTTTATTTATGGGGGATAATGGTGAGGTAGGAGATAGAATTTATTATTATTATTCTCATATGAATAGTTTTAAAGTGAAGTGGTATGTAGGTTTGGTGCGGGGAGGAGATTGGTAGGGTCTGAATATAGAGGAGGAGGGAAAAAAGGATATATATTTGGAGCCGAAGTGTCCTCCCCGTAACCCCTGAGGAAGCGGATAGTAGTGTCCGCGATACGCGTAGGGTGTGTTAATACGAGTATATTCTCAGTGTGTATTAGTATTTCCCCTTCTGTACCCTAAGCTCTTGGGCTCTGATGAGGTTTCTGTTTGTGGAGCTGTCACTGGAGCGCCGTAGCTAAGAATATATAGCGGAATAAGCGGCTGATGATCGATTGCATCATCGGCTGGGGACGGCTTCAGTGCACGCTGTGAGAGAGCGTGGCGAGATAAGATCTTGACGGCTCCAGTGCACGCTGTGAGAGAGCGTGGTGAGACAAACATATTCGGAGAACGCTGACGGGAGTGGGGAGATCGGATACTTGGGGGAGATTTCTTTTTACGCAGATTACTGAGAATCCTGTAAGTGTTTTTATGAGGATTGCGTGTTGATGAATAAAATGATGCTTTGCTTTTAGATGGTGCTCTTTGCGCTTTTTTGTAGATGTACATGTTTTTAGAAGTTTTATGGAGGAAGACCATATGAGGCTGCATGAGAACCTACGTCTAAAGTGAAAGATTGTGGATTATTTGTTTGTTTCCATTTCATTTCATCCATCTCATCTATTCCATCACCTGTTCCATTTGCTGAACTGTATGTAAGACTGAATGGACAATTGGGGTATCTGATTAGAGTTGGTATTGGTTGTATTTTGCATATTGATATTGTTGCTAATATATATCCTATATATTGTTAAGATATATTTGATCCCCTTATATCTTGGATGAGGTTGTGAGCGCGATCTAGAAAAAGTGTTCTTAAGATTATTCTAACTCTATATGAATCCTTGGTAAGTGTCATCTAGAAGCAATGTTTTGGGCACCCGTTCTTAAAAAAAAAAGACATTATTGAACTATAAAAAGTGCAGAGACGTGCAACAAAACTGATAAAGGGATTTGAGGATCTGAGTTAGAGACAGTAGACAAACTGGGTTTGTTTACAAAGATTTATTTAGTCAAAGATCTGTGCTAAGAACAAGAGGTCATCCATGAAGACTAGAGGAAAAGTGCTTTAGACTAAATCAAAGGCAGGGACGTGTTTACAATAAGGGTGGTAAAACTATGGAATTCTTTGCCTCTGGATGCTGTGCTTGCAGATATTCTAACTGCTTTTAAAAAAAGAATAGATACCTAACTAGTGCAGAACATCATTGAGAATTATGATAGTTGGCTTCAAAGCAGATAGGTTGTTGGTTTAGGGAAATATCTGACTGCCATTTGAAATCAGGAAAGAAGGTTTTACCCACGTAGGACTTAACTGGAAATGGCTTGCATGTTTTTTTTTTTTTTTTTTGCCTTCCTCTGGAAGAACAGGGGTGATTTGGCATGGGCTGGACTTTATGGGTGCATGTTTTTTTTCAGCCTCATCAACTATCTTACTATGTAATTGATTAAACCTTTGAGTGCCAGAGAGGTATCCAATGCATACCTCTATGGCACTCAAAGGGTTAAATATATTTTTCTTTGTTGCAGACAATTCTGCAAACCAGTATATATATATATATATATATATATATATATATATATATATATATATATATATATGTCCAGTCCAGGTTTTGGTAAGCACACCCTAAGAAAAAAACACATTTAAAATTGCTGGAGTGCAACCAATTTTGACCAAAATAGCTAAAAGCAAATATACAAAGTATTGGTGCACATCCAAATTTTCATCACCATTAACTCTTTACTCTGCGGCATTGTGCCTGCATATCACTACTATATTAAAGATGAGGATTTAGTTACATTATATGGCCATAGAATGCTAAGCTTGCCACCAACGCCAAGGTACCTCATTTTGGCAAGTACCATATGCTTTGTCTTATGAGCTGAATCTCTCCTACTTTAGGCATTTACTAACCTGAATTTACTTTATCCTGAGAGCTGGTCAGCTTTACTCATTAATGGAGAGAGACTCTCTGACAGGCATTATATAGTGTCCTATAGACAATGAGCATTGTACCTGGGGGTGGGAGGGGTGTTTAAACCAATAGAAGCTGGTCAGATCTTCCAAAAGTACAATTCCAGTCCAGGTTTTGGTAAGCACACCCAAAGAAAAAAACACATTTAAAATTGCTGGAGTGCAACCAATTTTGACCAAAATAGCTAAAAGCAAATATACTAAGTATTGGTGCACATCCAAATTTTCATCACTATTAACCCTTTACTCTGCGGCATTGTGCCTGCATATCACTACTATATTAAAGATGAGGATTTAGTTACATTATATGGCCATAGAATGCTAAGCTTGCCACCAACGCCAAGGTACCTCATTTTGGCAAGTACCTAACCTTAATATGCTTTGTCTTATGAGCTGAATGTCTGACTGCCATTTGAAATCAGGAAAGAAGGTTTTACCCACGTAGGACTTAACTGGAAATGGCTTGCATGTTTTTATTTTTTTTTTTGCCTTCCTCTGGATCAACAGGGGTGATTTGGCATGGGCTGGACTTTATGCATGTTTTTTTTCAGCCTCATCAACTATCTTACTATGTAATTGATTAAACCTTTGAGTGCCAGAGAGGTATCCAATGCATATCCCTATGGCACTCAAAGGCTTAAATATATTTTTCTTTGTTGCAGACAATTCTACAAGCCAGTATATATATATATATATATATATATATATATATATATATAATATGGGTTTCGCTGCCAAACATATGTACATCACAAGTACAAACATGGCTGACTGTTCTGTTATCAACTGTTCTTTGAATGAGCCATTCACAAACTTCTAACAGTGATCGCTCTTTGACATTATGTATACTGTTACATTGTATAACACAAGAGATGACTGGTGCTGAAACAAGGCCTTGTCCCGTATTGGAAGAGCCTCACTAAATAACCAGCAGGGTTTGTGTGTGTTTTAACATTAGAACTAACAATTTAGATCCAAACTCTGTGAGTCTGCGCACTCCCCCAATTCATTACAAGTTCTCTCAGCCTTATATGCAGAGGGTCATACCTGGGAGCTTTCAAAATGAGCTGACCCTGAGATCTTAAAGTTCCCTTAACATAGATTCTCTGGGAAATGTCCCTTCTCTCTGTAATCGAGAGGTGCTTCAATCAGTCATCATTAATATATAACAACTTCCACTGGTTAATGGGGCTAACACTATGTCAGGCAATTCTGGGAACACAACAAAAATCAACATAATATTGCAAAAAATAAATAATGTAAGGGGTTTGTTTGGATAGGCCATTCCAGCTGAGCAGCGACATCTAGAGGAGAGTTTATGAAGACAAATGCTATCCTAACACAAAAAATGTAATATTATTATAGCATTGTGGTGCATATTTATTCTTACTTGAGGTGGTCAGACTTTAAACCCTTTGAGTGCAAGACGGTGTCCTGCACTCTGCTTCCCAATGCTCTGAGCATCCCTCTTTCACACAAAGGTTAAGATGGACCTGTCCACCTCAAGACAATTTTAGGTTTTTTTATAAAGGATTCCGATCTGTATATATATTATACTATCCATTTTTTTGTAAAATAAATAGTCTTTGAGAAACACCCCTGTTGACACAGAGGAAGGCAAGAAAAAAAAACAACACTGAAGCCATTTCCAATTTAGCCCAAAGTGGGTAAAAAAAATCCTCCCTGACTCCAAATGGCAGTAAGATATTTCCTTGAATTAACAATCTATCTGCTCTGAAGCCACCTGTCATAATTCTCAGTATTGTTCTGTGCTAGATAGGTATCCATTACTTTTTTGAAAACAGTTACAGTATCTGCAAGTACAACATCCCAAGGCAAAGAATTCCATAGCTTTATTGCCCTTACTGTAAAAAAAAACCCTGCCTTTGTTGTAGTCTAAAGCAATACCTGGGAACTTCTTTGCCTTGAGTCCCGGAGAGGGCTCATGTGCTTCCCACGAAGGGGTGTCACTGATACGATTTGCATAGTAAAGTGGTGTGGCTTAACCGGGAGGGAAGGATTTACTTACTTATATGTCATAAAGGGGAAAGTCAGCAGAATAGTGTGGGAAGTAGGAGAAACAGGGTGAGAAGAAGAAGAAATTCACCCCAGTCAACGTGTCAGCCTCTGTCCCCGGTAAGTCAGTATGAAAGCCAAAATCTCCGGGGCAGATTCAGAGAGTTCCCAGGTATATACATCAGAGATTCTGACCATACAGCTGCCTAAGATCAGTTTACTAAGCTGCATACAACACAGTGTATTCTCTTAATGCCACCTGCAATAATGCTAGGACAATGGAGCAGTCTGGGGGCATTTTGCTGTGTTCCTTTCCTCCCCAGCTTGTTTAATGCAATGTACTAAACATGGCATAGAAGGAATGGCGCCTGGCATACAAGACTTGCTGGCATTGAAGTTGTAACTCTGATAGAGATTGTCTGCCTGTATGCACAAAAGCAATCATGCACTGCAATGTATACCCTGAAATGCAGCCTCTGGTGTTAGAGGCTGATGCAACCGCCAGTGTATTGCACTAGTAGATTTGTATATTCACCGCAGCAAGTACTGTACTAAACCTATGTATCATTTATAATAAAAACTGTATGTGCTTATTGTGCACAAAGGACCAATCAATACACTGCTGCGTAGGTACCAGTGTACATTACAGATGAGACTTAGCAGACAGTGACATCTAGTGGCAGAAAGTAACAAACACAAAAAGGATCTGCAGGTGTTTTTGGTCCAATCTCTTCTAATTACTTTTTTTTAACAAACTAATTTTGCCCCTTTAACCCTTTGAGTGCCAGAGAGGTATCTGATGCAATGTGGTGCAATGCACTGAATGTCTTTTCAGCACTCAAAGGGTTAAGAAACTTTAATGTAAGCCTCTTCTTAAAAACAATGATAGGTAAGAATTGTGGGTAGTAATTTTGCCCATGCAATGTGTGTTTTCCCTACAAAGTAAGAACATACAATTGTTTTAAGGGTTTTTAACCCTTTGACTGTTAGAGACCTTTCCAGTGCATTGCTTTGCAGTGCATTGGAGATGTCTTTAACATCCAAAAGGTTAATAGCACTTGCTGCCTCTATTTAACGTTCTGCATACTGTACTCCATGTTAGCTTCTGTAAAATGTATTTCGTTGACACAAGCATGCTAAAATGTAACCTTAAAGGTGAATTAACACCTCCTAATAATACCCCCCAATTACCTCACTTGGCCTGAAAATCCTAATGTCCCCTAAGAATTTTGCACTTGTGCCTGTGTTCAATAGGAGGAGGCACACTAGTGGTTAAAGAAGCAGTTGTTTTATTGCCAAAGAATACAGGAGCTCTCTCTGAGGTGGTAGTGTCTCCACCACTGCATCAAACCCTACTGACAAGCCCAGCTCCTTTAAGCCCCTCCCAGGGGCGGCCTGAGCAGTCAGGCATTCGGTCCTGGACCAAGGGCCCAGTGCAGGAGGGGGTCCGGCCATGGCTGGGGTACAATTGGGCAGTAGCTTAAACAAAACCGAAGGATCTGTTTCTCTCTTCCCCTTCTGCTGTCCTCACACTTTAGTTCCATTCTGTTCCTTCAGTCCATATATATATATATGCTTTAGGTACTTGGAAAACTGGCAAATGACCGCAAAAAAAAGTATAGGTAATTCGTATCGGTGAGTACTTGAAATATATACACACACACACACACATACACATACCACCTCTTGACACTTGATTCTCCCCTTTTGCCTCTTTCTCCCCCTCTTGATTCCCACATTTTGCTTCATCCTCCCCCTCTTGAGCCCCCTCCTTTTGCCTTGACTTTTCCTCTCCCTTTTGATCCCCCTTTCTCCCACTTGAGTCTTGATCCCACCCTTTTGCCTCTCTCTCTCTCTCCCTCCTGACCCCCCTCCTTTTGCCTCTTCTTGGCCCCCCTCTTTTGTCTCCTGATCCTTCCTCCTTTTGCCTCTTTTTTTTTCTCCCTTAGTCCCTTTTTCCTCTTTTTCTCCCTCTTGACCCCCCTCTCTGCCTCTTTCACCACCCGCTCTTGATGCCCCATCTTGCCATCTCTTTGCCTGCCTTACCCTCCTCTGCTGGGTGCTCGCTGTTCTCTCAGAAGCCATGGCAGAGGTCAGCATCTGAGCGTTTCCATGGTAACCCGCAGCAACGCTCCGCTGCAGGAGGGAGAGAGGTGACCGGGAGTTGTAAGCAGCTCCCCGGGCTCCCTCTCTGCAGCACCGACCCTGACACAGGGTATCGGTGCTGGCATCGGCCACATTTGCGCGAGTACGAGTACTCGCACAAATGCATGTAACGATACCGATACCAGTATCGGTATCGGTTCAACCCTAATTTACATCAATGCACTGCTTATTCTATGTCTAAATTAGTGACATTTCTACCAGGAAGCCAGAGGGAGAAGTCCTCCAGGTCATGTGAGTGTACAAGAAGTGATATCTCAGAACTGTAGTATGTGAAATGTTCAGTGAGGACTGATTGGATAATCTCTGGGTTACAGCAAACATTGAGACATCCCCTAGAATATACTTTCTTTGGAGCGTTAACGGTTAATATTTCAAAGATCTCAGGGTGAACTCATTTCAAAAGTTCCCAGGTATGTGTATAAATGATTTGCTCCAGATTAGCTCCATACATAAAGTCCAAGTTTTTTGATAAATGTTGACTCCATAATGCTTGGCAGTTGTTCGATCCAGGCGTGTAACTACAGGTGCGTGCAGAGGATGCAGTTGTGACAGGGCCCAATATCCAAGGGGGCCCATTGGCTCTGCACTGTAGTACAACACCTTATAATCAGACCTGTTTCCTGTCTAGTCTGGCAGCCACTGACATCATCACTCATGGCCTCCGCCAGCCATAAGGTAAGAATAGCATCAATGAGCTCCTTCCCTTTTCTTCATTAACCCTTTTGGTGCCATATCAGGTAGTGAGATGTGACCCTTGGAATAAATAGGTTCTTGTGACACCTCTGGTTGCGTACATATCTAAACTTAAAACTTTTTATTATTTCCTTTCCAATCAACAATTCTAACCCTTTTTGATGGGCCACGCTGGCACTCAGTGGGTTAATGGCCTTTGCAATTATCACTGATGACCACAAAACTACACTGAGGCTTAATCCAGTTAGAAATGGATTCTAATCATGAGTTTCAAAATGACTCCTACGACCAGGAAATTTCATCCAGGGTTGAACCGTGCCCACGTATCCATTTAAAAAAGATTATGAGTCAGAATTGTTGTACTAAGCCACTTACATCTACATGTGCTGTCAGTATTAATTATTTACAGCCCTGTCATTAGGTTATGAATGTTATATATTGAATTGTGCTGAGGAAAAGGCTGGCATTATGAACATAAATCCTAATAAATATAATTATTGTTATGGAGTTGTATAAACACTATGGTTGTGAGTAAGTGAGATTGCTTCCCGGATACCATCAGGAAAGATGCGGTCTTCAGACACCACTAAATGCTGCTTAGGAACGTTAGGACCTATTCTCCTCTTCTTTGTGTTAGTAGAGATGAGATAATGTAATGATTGTGTTTCAGTCAGAGGCATGTCACTGGGGGGGACTTCAGCATTCAAATTTTAAAGGGCAACCATCACTCTGACAGTACCTTTTCTCTGTTCCCCTGGGGGCAGACCTGCTGATGAAGTCAATACTGCATTATGCTCCACAGCAGAACAGCAGGGAAGAAGAAAAGGGTCTGAAAACACCTCCGGCACTCCCTCATTGAAACACTAGAGGGCTCATGTGCTGCCAACCAGGGGATGTTAATGAACTGATTCATGTCATACAGGGGTGTGGTTTAATTTGGTGGGCGGGGGTTAAGTGATTGTCATAAAGGGGGTGGGAAGTGGAAGGAACAGGCTGGTAAGGAGGAGAAGCGGGAGACAAGTAGGAGGAACAGGATGGGAAGGAGGAGAAGTGGGTAGGATGTGGGAGGCACAGGCTGGGAAGGAGCAGAAGAGGGAGGAAGATGATGGGCAGGAGATCAAAATCTCCACCACCAGAGAACCTGCCTCTGTCCCCGCGACCCGGTAATTCGGTCTGAAAACCTGAGTCTCCAGGGCAGATCTAGAGAGTTCTCAGGCATGTAGACTAGACTGAACTACAGTACTGAAGTATCACAGCTCAATGTCGTGTCCTGCATCATGCAGTCCCCATAGACCAATAGTGAGCAATGTGTGGCCCTCCAGCTGCCCCGAGACTACAACACCCATTATTCCCTGCCAGCTGTTGGCAGGGAATGATGGAAGTTGTAGTCTGTCAGTAGAGGAGGGCCACATATTACCCATCCTTACCATAGGCACGCTGTGTATCTAACTTGAAAACACAAGGCATCTCTAACCCACAAAGTCTGGGACCAAGAACCACATATTTCTGGGTTCAGCCAAGGAGGTCAGATTTTTACCCCCCAATCACTGATAGGAGAAGTCTGGATGATGTGTAGTGCAGCCCTGGGCTTTTTACCAAGCCTAATGACTTTGGAGAAAACTTAGTAAAACATATTTGCCCTTTAACCCTTTGAGTGCCAGAGAGGTATCCAAATTGTTGGCTGTTTTAGTCCCAATAAAACAGGAGTATTGCACTTAATTCTGGGAGATGATTCTTTCAGTATAATGCTCAATGTGTTTTTGACATTCTTTTTCTTTCTTTTTTATGTGGTAGGGTTTCGTTAGTCCTTATGACAGTGGTTCCCAATCCTACCCTCAGGGATGCCAGCAATGCGTTAGATATCTCTCTGTCACTCAAAGGGTTAAAGCACTTTGCTCCTGCTGGAGTGCTGTAAGCACTACGGGAGTCTGAAATTGACTGCTCCAAGACAGGAGAAGTCCGTTTCAGACTCTCGTTTGGCAAGCCAAGCAGTCACGTGTGCTGGCTCGCTGAATGACGTCTATGCAGTCCTTATGGGGTATCCACCCCAGGAGCACTGGTTGTTATGGCATTAAAGTTCAGTCTTTTACTAGTTAATCAGTGCTACTCCAACCTCTGGCTGTATCAGTAGCGAAAATATACAAGCCTTAGAGTAAATGTTCCTCAAGTGGCGTAACTATAGGGGTTGCAGGGTTCACACCCGCTACCGGGCCCGTCGCTACAGGGACCCGGCCGCCCACTGCGACCCCTCCACCTGGCGCTCGCAATCTCCCTCCGGCACTCTAGTAATGCAGAGCTCTGGGAGATTACATCATCTCCCAGCGCTCTGCATTACAAAAGAGGACAGCGCGGGAGCTCAGCGTGCCAACCCATCTCTCCTGCAACTCCACTGGACCACCAGGGACTGGGAGATAGGAGATGGGGGCATTGTGGAGATTGGGGGGGTGCCCAATGTGGTCGTGGAGTGGGGGGGACCCATGGCATTTCTTGCACCAGGGCCCAGAGGATTCAAGTTATGCCTCTGGGCTCCTCCATGGGCTTCCTTTCAAACAGAGAACCAGAAAGGCAGATGTTGATTCCTATTGGCTGCTGTGACATCATACCCACCTGTACAACCAATAGGAAAGAGGTTGCCTCTGGCTGCTTTAACTAATACAATACAATAACTAATACAACTAATAACTAAAAATTGGATAAGAAGTTTCAGGAGAAACTCAATAATTGTGGGTTGTATATTTAGAATCCTGCCATTCCCACCACAAGGAAACTAGCAAAAGGCTGAGCTTTATAGGGATAGTAACACTTTATATGCATAAAAATATATATTGTAGGTTTTATACTCCTGAGTAAAGCAAGGGTTCTTCCACTGGTGATAGGTGTTTTATTCAAAAGTTATTGCAGCTCAAACTTCAATTTTTATATGCAGTATCTCAGTGTCCTCAAATCAGTGGCGCTGTTGCTATAAACTTCCATAGGATGGTGTAGCAACAGCACCACTGTAACATTTCAGGCCATTGAGATACTGCACCTAAAAAAAATTGAAGTTTGAGCTTCAATATCCTTTAAGTAAAACACCTCTTAGCAATTGGAATGTCCTTTTTTTTACTCAGGAGGACAAATACTCTAATATATATATTTTATGTTCAGTTCCCTGTAAGAGTGCCTTGAAATAGATCTTCTCTAAATTAAAACATCTGTTTCCTTTTGTTTCCATAGGAATTTTTACTATATAACCATCCTCCGTGATCCTGTGTCTCGGTACCTGAGTGAATGGAGACATGTTCAGAGAGGAGCCACCTGGAAGGCTTCTCTTCATGTATGTGATGGGAGGTCTCCAACATCTGATGAGCTGCCCAGCTGTTACACAGGAGATGACTGGTCTGGCTGCTATCTCAAGGAGTTCATGGATTGTCCTTATAACTTGGCCAATAACAGACAAGTCCGCATGCTATCAGATCTGAGCTTGGTTGGATGTTATAATCTGTCGGTAATGCCTGAGGATCAAAGGAACAAGGTTCTTCTAGACAGTGCCAAAGAAAACCTGAAACGCATGGCTTTCTTTGGACTCACCGAATTCCAAAGGAAAACTCAGTATCTCTTTGAAAAGACTTTCAACATGAATTTCATCTCACCGTTCACTCAGTTCAACAGCACAAGGGCATCTAGTGTTGAGATTGATGAGGAAACGCAGAAGCGCATTGAAACACTTAATTTTTTAGATATGGAATTATATGAATATGCAAAAGACCTTTTCTTACAACGATATCAATTTATGAGACAAAAGGAACACCAGGAAGCTAGAAGGAAGCGGCAGGAGCAACGGAAAATCCTCCGCGCTAAACATGTTAGCCACAATGAGGAAACAGACAACTCAACTGCTGATTACATAGGGAATGTAGAAAAATGGCGGTAGTAGGTTCTGTATTCTTAATCCACTAGGGGACCTGTACAGTTAAATTTAAAGAATACAAAGATAAACAAACATTGTAGAAGATGGCGTAGTCCAAAAGATTTAAGCTTCTTATACAGTTTGAAGCAGAAAATGCTAATCAGTTGCCTTTGCAAATGCCTTTGCATTAATTGTAATTATTGTACATTGGGAAATTTGGACCTTGATGTGAATTATCTGTGAGAGATTGTAAAACCCAATGAGCAATTCCTTTTATAGACATGTTTATCAATACAAAATGGAATCTTGTTAGTGCTCACATTGACCAATCAGAATAATCCTTTCTGCTTAACTCCATGCGATATTTTGTACAGAGACATAATACTGAATATTTCAGATATGGAATATTCTTGAGCTATAATATAGTGTAACACAATGAGAAAATGTTGGAGCTTTACAAATTAATGCTAATAACAGAAAAGTCATAAACACTTTATATATCTGTCTGTAATATTTCAAGGGATAGTCATACTTTATTTATACAATCTTTAATATTGTACCTATTGAAGGAGAAGTAAACTTTTTTTATGAAAACATATATTTTACAGAGCATTTCCTGCTGAATAAAACAAGGTCACTCCCATCGCTGTCAGATGTTTTATTCAAAATTTATAGCAGTTTAAATAATCATGAAGTGAATTTACTGTGTTTACTTCCTGATAGTTCTAACTGACAGGAAGTGACAGGCAGTTTCTATCAAATTCTATGGAGAATTGTATGTTTCTGACTTTCCTGACTTTCCTCTCCATTAGAATCTAACAGGAAATCTAATTAGAATTTGACCACTAGAGGGCACTGCTAATGTAAAAAAAAAAAAAACAGGTTTAAACTGTAATAACTCTGGAAATATAAATCTCTCGGCTGTGGGAGTACCCTTATTTTACTCAATAGGAAAATCCCTACAATATATATTTTTTCATAAAAAAAGTTTACTGCTCCTTTTAAATAAATAAAGCAAATGATCTAAGTCATGTTGCTCTAATCCATATAGTTCTATTGTAATAGTCTTCTAAAATTTCCCCCTGACCCTTTTAGTCACGTCAGAGTTCTAGTTGACAGACTTTAGATTCTTCTCCCAGACATTAGACCGTTCTCATGAAGAGGGAGAAAGTTTAGAAGGATATTCCAATAAAACTTTACAAGTTAGGACTTAGATCATTTGTTTTATGTATTTAATAGGTACAATAGTAAAGATTGTGTAAATAAAATATTACTACCCCTTTCAGCTTTCTACTCTTGGGGCAAATGGGATTTGTGCATCAAGGCAAAAAGTTTGATAGATGAGGAGTGAATTATGGATCAAAGAAAGAATTCAATTGAAATGAATGGGGCTTTTTCAAAACGACATTTCGTTTTGATACATATGCCGCATTGTGTTTTAAAATTGCAGCACAACAAAGACTAGGATGTGATTAACATTTTTCTGCTCGTTTAAATATTTAAAAAGCAATGTGCCTAAAATAAATAGATAAATGGATTGCTGTGAGTCAATTTTTAGGTGCCAAGAGAATGATATTTTTGATGCATCAACAATAAAAAAATACTGCAGATTTAGCTAAGGATGCTCCATATGTAGGAAGTAAAATGGTAGCAGTTTTGCATCTTTTGGCAATGATATTTCAGAAAATACTCATTGTTTTAACCCTTTGAGTGGCAGAGGGGTAAGCAACGCATTGTGAAGCAATGCGTTATTTACCCCTCTGCCAGTCAAAGTGTTAAAGGGGAACTACCACCCCGTAAAAACTTAACCTGGATTGATTCTTCATCTGGCGACTAGCTGCTTAGTAGCGCTAGTCGTCAGAAATATTACCCGGTTCTGAAGATTTCGGCCTTTTTCTGACGGTCACTGGAACAGGAAGCACGGACGTCTCGTCACAGTGACGTCCGTGCGCCGGCCGGCTCAAAAGGGACTGACAGCGCAGGCGCACAGACGTCACTGTGATGAGACGTCCGTGCTTCCTGTTCCAGTGACCGTCAGAAAAAGGCCGAAATCTTCAGAACCGGATAATATTTCTGGCGACTAGCGCTACTAAGCAGCTAGTCGCCAGATGAAGAATCAATCCAGGTTAAGTTTTTGCGGGGTGGTAGTTCCCCTTTAAATGGGGTCTTTTGACACCTTAAATGCTAGAGAAGTCTCTCTAATGCAATGAGATAGAAACCTCAATCATTCAAGGGGTTAAGCACTCCATTTAATTCCATGAGAATTTCTGCTTACAGCTCCAAATGTATAAACACATTCAAAGCTATTACATATTTGTGTTGCAGCTTTAAAATGCATTTTATTAAATGTACCCGTAGCGTGTTTAGCTTTCATTATCCTATCAAATCCCCATATTTTGAATTACAAGACTGTGATCTTTACCAGTCTAGAGGTTCGATATCTTGTGCAGTAGTAGACTATAACAGGGAGGAGATTTTTAGACTTAAACCTCATCTATTGTAGGCATCGAGAATACTGAATGTAAGTATATCTTTGTTTTATCTAATTCTGTAAATTTAGTCATCTGACCCCACCAGGACTTGTGTTCATTAATGTTATACAGAACAGCCTTGATTTGTGGCATCCTATTCTGCCATAACTATTTTGTCTATGTGTTATCATTGGGGAGTAAAGCAGAAAAAACATTGACTAGCATACATGATTTGGGAAGTGAATATTTACCCAGAATTCACTCCATCACAAAAACTACTAAATAAGAATGAGTCCTAACCAGTGGTATAGTGTGGACAGGGCTCAACATGATTCTATATAGGATGGAATGCCATGCTTAGTAAGTATCCATAATGTACTAACCAGGCTTGGGCTCATCCCTTGCCTGACTCCCATTGGCTAGGCACATATCTCTGTCTACCAATAGCTGAAGAGAAATTGTAACCAATATTCTCTTTTCAAATCTAATGGGGTCAGAGTAGGCAAAATTGATTTTTTGCATAGATCTGTGTAAGAGACTTATTAGGTATTGAATCAGTTCAGTTTAATCAATGATACAATTTATATATTTGTATCATAAAACTATTTGATGAATGGCAGAATTAGCTAAACCTATTTCAGGTTAGCTGTATAATTCATTGAATGACTCAAACGTCCATAGCACAATCCATTCTGTGATGTGCTTGGACTGACTTTACCACAATCTCCTGCATAGAACACAATTAAAGTGTCACTTGTGATGTTAATAAATGTTGTTTTTATAGAAAGACATTTATACATATTCATTTATGGAGTAGTGTCAGAGAAATAAAACCCACTAAATATAAAAAATGAATATACAACTAAAAGAATATGGCATTAAAATTCCAAGAATTGTAGCCAAATTAACATATGAAAGGAAACTGACTTACACCTCTTAGGGTTGTGTGTAACGGTAAATGAGACTATAACCATTTTTAACCCTTTGAGTGCCAGAGAGGTATCCAAGGCATTCTGGCATCCTCTGGCATTCAAAGGGTTGACTTTAATAGCAAGATTACATCCAAGTAAAGCAGGTTAGTGATTTTAAAGGGATAGTAATGTCTACATTAAACTTTATCTCTGTGTCTTCTATAAGGTTTTTACATATAGCTATGTTTAATTACTTACGTTTGTATTTCATAAGGTATTAAAGCCGAAAGGATGCCCCCTCCTGCCCCTTCTGGCTGTGTCACGCTACCTCTCTGTCTGGTCCGGACGATGCAGCGAGGGACAATCTTCAGAAAGCAAAAGGAAAATCCTGCCCTGCTTCGTCAGGGCTCTAAGGGGAAGTGTCCAGAAGGGGATGGGAGGGGGAACCTTTCAGCTTTAAAATCTTACAATCAAACATGTAAGTAATTAACCCCTTAAGGACCAGCACATACGCGTCCAGCACTTAAGGATCACGGAGCATTTTTTTTTTATCCGATTCAGGGCTCCCCAAACGGCATGCAGCCACTCCTGAAGCCCTGAAATCTATGACATACACGTATGTCATGGATCCTTTAGGGACATCCACCCATGACGTACATGTACGTCCTGTGTCGTTAAGGTGTTAAACAAAGCAAAATATAAAAACCTTACAGAAGACTCAGAGATAAAGCTTAATGTAGACATTGCTATCCCTTTAAAATCACTGACCCTCTTTACTTGGATGTACTCTTGACTGTTCTGCTTTATAATCATACATGAAGAACTTTTATTCCATATCATTAAGCCCATCATAATTTAACCCCTTGAATGCTAGTTTTACAGAACATTTGTTCGCAGTCCAAGACTTCTCTACCATCCAAGGGGTTAACGAGGGACTATTTCTCCATGAGGTTCTTTACCTCTTATCTGTTAATCACCAAGCCAATGAAGACCCTTATATCTGCTGAATATTTTATAATTGTATATTATTTCCATAGACTGAATATTTCCTAACTCTAGTACGAAACAGAGATTACTGCTTTTTTGGCAAAACCTTGTATTATTTAAGGTCAAAGTCCAGATATCCGGAAACCTTTCAATACTTGGTCTTGGCATCTGTGGTGGCAGCCATTTTGCACTTCCTGTCTAGAAGAATGTGCTCTGCCAGTTTGGTCATGTATACATTTATTTGCTAGTATAAGTGGGAATGTACAAATTTTCCAATGCTTAGACATTGCAATTCAGATCATGTTGCTGCAATCTTGGGTACGTACTGGTACACATGATTATTTAAGCGCATGGCAACATACACACTCTGGCATCATTAAGACTTTAACTCAAGCAAGTCTCCCTTATAGTATATGAAGGAATCCGGACCAATATAACACTGATTTCTTCTGTACCTTGTTAGCATATGGGAATAACCAAGGCACAGAGGAATGAAATGCCCCAAAATGCCTGTAAACTTCCACACTTCCCTCCTGGTGTGAATGGGAGACTTCGGTGTTGATAGCTTAGCATTTAGGTGCAGTGCCAGTAAATTGATCCAGGCACTTATTTTAGGGCAGAATCATATTAGTGCATTCTTCCTATTAAGTACAGGTTAGGGCAGTGGCCATATTCATTTAGTATCAAAATGTTTCAGCTTGTGAGCTCGCTTCACAATAGTGCATTTAAAACGCCTCTTTCATCAAAATGGTGAGTTTAAAATGTCACCTTAATAAAACAGCATCTAACATTATGGAACATTTAAAATGTTGGCTTATTAAAACAGCATCTAACATTATGGAACATTTAAAATGTTGGGTTATTAAAATAGCTTATAACATTATGCTGACTTAGTCAAAACACCATCTACCCCAATCCAATATCACCACCTCATACCCTAACAATTTCATCAAAAAACCCTCTATCCCAATAACAACCCATACCATGCAGCAAAACACTCCAAATCACTAGTATAAGCCATCCAAAAACAGTAAAAAAACAAACATAAAATAGCAAAAAAGACAAAAATCACACCAACCCCCCCCAAAATCCAATAAAGAAGTAACCCAATTCAAACCATCCCCAACTCCAACAAATGTACCCCAAGCTACCCTAACCTAATCCAGTCGCCACCTCCCCACCCCACCCCCACACACACACCAGATAACCAAAATAATTATAAACTATATCAAGTGAAACAGCGATGGCGACGCTCTGTGGCATAATGTTAACTGCTGTTTTAATGAGGCAGCATTTTAAATGCACCATTTTGAAGCCAGCAACATTTTAACCCTTTCAGTGCCAGGGAGGTATCCAACACATTGCAACACAATGTGTTGGATACCTCTCCGGCACTCAAAGGGGTTAAACACTCCATTGTGACACTCGGCATTTGCTGCTCACACCGCCCACATTAGGGGGTGAATCCTCAGATTGAGGGAACATGGCTGCTTCCATAGACAACCAGGCCTGCTCTTTACACACAGTTTTATAAAACTGAACCCCTGCAATAAATAATTAGGGCATTGTAAAGGAGTGCTTTATATATGTGTGTGTGTATACGCAAAACACATTTACATTTGAAATGATACAATCCTTTAACCCTTTGAGTGCCAGAGAGGTATCCAATGCATTGCAAAGCAATTCTTTGGATGCCTCTTTGGCACTCAAAGAGTTAAACTGAGAGATTATGCATTTGGCAAAGTGATTCTACATTTATAAATCATTGGTCTGATCCACTGTTCTTTACTCACAATGGAAATCTTCTGGTACTCCCACGGACAGCACTTACCCCTTCCTCATTGTGTGTGAGTCTTCCTACACCTCAGTTAGATTGTAAGCGCTATGGAGCAGGGACTTGTCCTCCTCTTGTGGTTACATTTTTAGTTTTGGCACTTACTGTAACCCCCTTTTCTTATTTATATTGTATCATATGTAAATTAAGGTGTGTACAATGTTTGGAGCTATATAAATAACAAATATCCACAATAAACATTATATTCTGAAAGTGGCCCAGTACACAGGGGTGGAATGGGGGCCAGCATCCAACTGGGTGTATTGCCTCTGAACTAACCTGCAGCCCCGTTACAATCAGACCCGTTTTCTATCTTGGATGGCTGCCTCTGATATAGTCGCACACAGCGGCTGCAGGTCAATAAGATAAGAACAGCATCAGTGAACCCCTTCCGAATTTTTCATTAACCCTATGGGTACCAGACCATGTGAGGATGGGTGCCCAGCTCAGAGCCAAGAAGGTTCTAATTATGCCCCTGCAGTGTAACATTGGAGGTTATGCACTAAGTGGTGATAAAGAGGTGATGAAGTGGAGATGACTTCTCCAGTGATATCACTTCTCCAGTTCCTATGTTATTCTATGGAGCATGTGCACTAAGATTTCTTCAGCTTTGGAGATCTTAGTGCATAGGATCTATAGAATAATATAGAAACTAGAGAAGAGATAAACTGGAGAAGTCATCTCCACTTTACCACCTCTTTATCACCACTTAGTGAATCTCCCCCTACAACTCCCAGTGGCTGGCTGGTGATGACCCAGTTGTAGTCTCCAATAGATGGCAAGGCAGAAGTTGCTTTAGTATTTAGAATAGTGATTCTCAGCTACAGTCCTCTGGCCATGCCAACAGGTTAGGTTTTCAGGATACCTCTACTTAAGTGCAGGAAGAGCAATCCCAATGGCTGATCTACAAATTGCACAGCTGTGATCCAGTATGGATATCCTGAAAACATGGTCTGTTGGTGTGTCCTTAGGACCAGTGCTGAGACACAATGATCTAGAATCAACTGACTCTTGTGGGGATAACCTGACTTTTAGTACACTCACATCTGAGACTGCATTATGCACTAAAACATAAAGTCAGTCCTCAAGCCTCACCAATGGTGTGTGTTTCCAGGATCTCCTCATATGAATGTAGGTGGAACAATGATTTTAGCAGATCTGCCTGAGATAATAAGTGATATACTTGCTGTCAGTTCAAGGTATTTAATATAATTGATAACTGACTCACCTGCCATCAAGTGTGGATATTTAACCCTTTGTCCCCTAGGGTGTACTTGTATCTCCTTCAAAATGACTCCATGTGACTGCGTATGACCCTTAAAAGGAGAAGCAGCACCTCCTAAAATTCACACAGCTTACCTTAGAAAATCCGAATGACCCCCTGTGAATTTTGTCCGTGTTGCTTTGTTGAAGAGATAACAATCAGTCATGTCCATGGAGGTGGATACTACAGTTACTGATGGACATACCTGGGAACTCTCTGGTTTTGCCCCAGAGACTCCGGATTTCAAAGTGAATTACCGGGTCTCCGGGGCAATGTGTGAATCATCGGGTGGGCAGAGTTTAAATAGAAACTCTGCCCACTTGTGCTCCATCCCGCCCGGTTCCTCCCACTCCCTGCCCTCTTACAGCCATTTTGCATTGTTGTTTTTTGTCCCGGCCCCCCACGACGAAGCCCTGCCCCTTTTATGATGCAATTCGCATCATTTTCCTCCCCCTGGGCACTGACAGGGTTACCCTCCGGGTAGCCCTGTTTCAAAAGTTCCCAGGTATGCTGATGGGGTTTTTTCAGACTGAAGTAAAAGGCATGAGCCTACTTAACCCCCTCAGGACCAGAGTCGTGACCAGCGCATTGTGAAACAGTGTTGCACATTCCCATGGTTATTAACCATGCCTGGGAACTTCTTTGTGTGGGCTCCCTGGAAGTGAGCCCTATGGTGCCACTGAAGGGAGAGAAATTATGCGATTCATGGTGTAAAAAGGGGCAGATCTTAGTCGTGAATGGGGGGGGCGGGACAAAAACAAATCAAAAAAATAGAATAGCCTGGGGAAGGAGGAGAAAAGGCCACGGAGTGGGATGAACAGGGTGGCAAGGAGCAGATATGGGCAGAGTCTCATCAGAAACTGCCCACAACCGGAGAATCAATTCTGCCCCGGAGACCCGGTAATTCAGAGTCAAAACCTGAGTCTCCTGGGCAAATCCAGAGAGTTCCCAGCTATGTTATTAACTCTTTAAGCACCAGAGGGTCTGCAGTACACTGAGAAACAATGCATTTCACCCCCCCCCACACACACACACACTGATCCTTAAGGAGTTAACCCTTTGAGTGTCAGAGAGGTATCCAACACATTGCTTCACAACACGTTGGATACCTCTCTGGCACTCAGAGGGTGAAAGGGTTAAGCTTAGCATGTCCAGTGGGCAGAGTTTGTACCTTGTGGTTCAGATAGCAAATCCCCTGTCTGCATCCATAGACCTGACACCCAGGACTAACTGAAGATGTTATCTCTTGTGCAAAGGCACAGGGTCAAAACTCAAAAGGGCTATTAACATTTTTTCATAGAAAGGTAAAGCCACAACAGCCTGGAAACTGCAGGAAATACCCCATTCATACTGCTGATGAATTAGATCAAGGGACGTCATTGTTGGACCTCCAGCTCTTGGGAACTGAAACTCCCTCATCACCAACTAGCCTGTGGCTGATTGGGTATGAAGGAAGTTGTAGTCCCCAATGGCTGGAGGTCCAACAGTTTACTGCCCTCCCACTAGGTGATCCCATTGTACAGATGCTTTGTAATATTCCACTTTGTACATTTAAAGGGACAGTAATGTCCCTTAAAAAATGTTTATAGATTTGTAGAGGGTAAAAAAAAGAAACTCAATGCCACAAACCCCATCTCTCAAACCGCTATGGTTTGAGAGATATTCACAGTCAAAGTTCCCCCTTCCCTCCCCTTCTCCTGATGTTAGCTGTAAAGCTGACACAAGGAGATCTGTGTCGGCCGACTCAAGGAGTCTCTTCAGCAGAGCTGAAATTGTGTTATTGGAAAATAACTACTTCATGGGAACGGTCTACAAAGTGTGTTTGCAAACCAGGCACACTTTGTAGACCTTTCCAATAAAGTAATTATTTTCTAATAATGGGATTTCGGCTTTGCTGAAGAGCCACCGGCTGGTCCCCGGACTGGGATCTCCTGATGTCAGCTAGACTCTGATGTCAAGAGAAGGGCAGGGAGGTGGAAACTTTGATTGTGAATATCTCTCAAACCATAGTGGTTCGATAGATGGGATTTGTGGCAATGAGTTGATAAAAATAAACTATAAACATGTCTATTTTTGAAAGCATTCTTACTTTACAGCATTTTTTCACAGCAGCCTAAGACTTTTGCACATTACTGTATATTGTAGTGTTTATCCTCCTGAGTAAAATATCCCCCTTGAATACTGGAAACTTCTCTAAATTCTAGGGGCTTAAAGGAAACAAAACAGCTAAAACTGAGGTGTTAAAGTTTAAGTATCCATTATGCAGGAACCCTGAAGTTATGCATTCAAGCGATAGTACAGAAGAATTCGGCCATTCTAATACCCTTTGGAAACAGTGCGGGACTGTGGCATCATTACCAAGCCTTACACTAGTACCAGAATGCATTAGAATGGCTGATTTTTTCTGCACAGTCACTCAGTACGAGTGCGGTGTGTTATGTCATCTGGGGGCGGGGCCAGACATGGAGCTCATTGGTGCCTTCTCACCACTGCCCAAGTCCTCTCACAGTGCATCATGCTCCAATAACATCTGCCTCTTGTTAAACTTATTATGTTTAAGATCTTGTTTTAGGGCTCGTGGACCAAGCAAAGGCATTGTCCAGATGATGGCTGGATTGCATAGTATGTGAAACTATATAACCCCAGGTTCAGTGATTTTTTTTTTCCTTTAAAGGGATAGTATTGCGTAACAAAAAACAATATACACACACTGGTATTGCAGGCCATCCATGCCCTGGACATTTCCAGTAGTATTGGTCAGATTTATGGTCAGGTGACCAGAGCTGTCCATAGGATGGTGTAGCAACAGCGCCACTATACAATTTCAGGTGACAGAAGTACTGCTCCCAGAAAATATATCTGAGCTCCAATAACCTTTGAATAAAACATCTTTCAGCCACAGGAGTACCCTTGTGTCCCTCAGCAGGAAAAACCCTGCAGTATATAGTTTATCAGTTTTTTGTAATACTATGCTTTTAACCCTTTGAGTGCAAGAGAGGTACGCAACGTATTGCCCCTCAATGCGTTGCGTACCCCTCTGGCACTCAAAGGGTTAATCCTTTACCAGAGGCAAGACTGCTGTGAGATTTAAGGGACTGAATTTTAGTTATAGAATGATATCTATACCATAGAAAATAATGTATTCCTGGGATCGTTTTCACCCTGTGATCATGTTTTGATTTATTTCTAGAAAATACAAGCTTAACGCTTTGAATGCCAGATGAGATATCCCTCTGGCACTCAAAGGGTTGATGTACAGGTTAGACAACACTAAAGCGTAGTACAGAGGTGTCTGGTCTGTTACTAAAGAAACACTAGTGTTCTGTACTGCTGTGTGCATGAATTACCAGCTGCATTTCCAGTCTGTACTGTTTATTGTAAATACATGCAAAGGATTTTTCTTTGGCCTGTTGTTTCTGCAGACACCCACGTAGAACTCCTGTTTTAATGTGTATATTTACAGAGGGGAAAAAAAAGAATCAACTGACTCTTGACAGTGTAACTTATCTGTTAAATAAAATGTAATTATAACATTTCATCTGCATCTGTGTCTTGTGTATGATATGGCAATAACTGATTAACGATGATGGGATTTATAGCTCCCAACAGCTGGAGGTCTTTCAATTGACTACCCCTGCTTTAACCCCTTGAGTGCCAGAGGGGTACTCAACGCGTTGCTTCGCAATGTGTTGCGTATCCCTCTGGCACTCAAAGGGTTAATCGTAAGGGGTTCTCAGTTTGTTCTGCAGAGGGACATACCTAGGTGGGTGTTCATCATACAGCAGTCAGTTATATCTGTATTATATTTTGTTTTACATTTGATCTGTTTTGTAGTTTACTGCTATCTGGTTTCAATTTACAGTCTGATAATGGCAAGTGACCATTACAATCTACAGAGGACTATTGAAGCCCATAGTTTGTGGTGACCTAGAGACTTTAATAGAGGACATTATATAGGGGAGACTACATATACAATGTAGGGGGTTTTGTTTGCCTTGTTTTGGATCAGCGATGGTAAACAGGAATAGGAAAAGGGTTGAACTAGATGGACGCAAGTCTTTTTTCATCCTAAATTACTATGTTACTATGTAATAATATATAAATAGACTAGTGTAAAAGACCGTGTACACGGGCCAGAGTTCGTGACGGCAGGTACCAACAGCAACGTCTACTGCGCATGACTGCATCTCAGGCCTGCTTTCGGGCAGTCTCTGCTGCGCATGACTGCATCGGACAAACATACATGTGTCGGATTATTATATAGGATATACATGACTGCTGTAAATCAGACTCCTACCTAGGTAAGTTCTTCTCTTAAATTAAGAACCACTTATTCATAGGCTCTTCCACTTTAAAGGGAATATATCCAGTATGTTTTTAACTCTTTAAGGATTAAATGCATTGTATGCCCTTCTGGTCTTTAAAGGGTTAAAAACACTTCTGTCTTAAGGTTCCCTAAATACTAGTTGAGAATGGTACAGTAGGTGCCTTCTCCAGATAGGCAGAGGTGGATACACTAAGAGGAACTGGAAGAAATCATGTGCACCACAGGGGTAGGGTGAACACATTTCCATTCTGCCATTCAGGGACACTGCAGAGATGAGAGCAGTAGAGAACTTGTCCTCAGCTCCAGGGAAGCTATGTGGAAGGGTCACTATACAGGGCCCTACCTGCTCTATCTCTTGACACACTACAAAGTCCTAAACACTACAGTGAGAACTCCCTATTGACTGCTGTGTCTGTGGTGGGCCATACCCCCCAAGTGTCCCTCTTTAGAAGGGATAGTCCCTCTTTTAGACCCAAATCCCTCTGTCCCTCTTTCCCACCCTGGTGTCCCTCTTTTTAGGAAATCAGACTGTGTGGTATGTATATAAGTGTATGATACTGCTCTACAGCAATAAAACTCACATTGTTGTTTGTGTAAACATCAGTATATATGTTTATAAATTAATCTGTGTAAATAAAATACTTTGGTCTTGTTATAAGTCATTTATTAGGTTACACAAGAAGGTGTCAATAGGTCATGAAATAGCGTAAATATTCTCTATAATGTCCGGTCCACCAACTACACCCCTAGACACACCCCCTAAAACACAAGTGTCCCTCTTTGGCAGTTTGAAATGTTGGAAGGTATGGGTGGGCTACAAACAAATGTATGTCAATGTCCAAGCCTTAGACTAGCATTACACTACAATTCTGCAGCTCCTGTTTGATGTCAGGATTAAGGCTCAGTTGTCTTGTGTTTAGAGCTCTGCCTGGAAGACATTTTTTTGTAGCCCAGCAGAGGCATCACTTTATGTAGCTGTAGTCAGTGGACAGTTCGCTTCCAGTGTTTAGAACTCTGCAGTCTTCATTCCAGGATTTTTTATTGTCCCAGAAGGGGGCTGCCTGGGACATGGGACACATATTTAAAATCCGGGACTGCCCTGGGCAATCCAGGACATGTGGTCACCCTACACAAGGGACTAATAAAAAATCCTCAAATTGTTATTAATATAAATGGGGGCTTTTAACCCCTTGAATGCTAGAAAGATCTTCAACACATTAGGTTGGTGACCTCATTAGCATTCATGGAGTTAAAAAGCCCATTTAAACTAATGAAAATTTTGTCTTTAACACGGTACCACCCTTTACCCACTAAAAGGAATTAAATGTTCATGAATAAGCGACAACATATTTGCAAAATAAATGAACATTTACAAATACGCACAATTTTAATAAAAATAAACAGAACAAAATGTATCAACAAAAAAAGTTTCAAAGTTTTTAATCTTGCAAATTAACTGTTGTTTTCTCTGTTTTAAAGGGATAGTATTGCTTAAATGTAACTAATTTTAATATTATAGAGATTAAAAATATGAACAGAATGAGGTATATCCCATCTCTCACACTTGTATAGTTTGAGAGATCGAGGCATGTAAGGATCCTGTTTCATAAGAAGTCTACCATCTAGTTGAGAGAAGCAGATTCTGGTCCCAGGACCGTCCTGCGGCTCTTGGTTTGCAAGCATTCTCAGTAGACCGTTCCAATTAAGTATTTATTTCTATATCACTCTATTTCGGCTCTGCTGAAGAGCCGCAGGACAGTCCCAGGACCAGAATCTGCTTCTCACAGATGGCAGACTTCTATAAAACAGGATCTTTACATGCTTCGATCTCTCAAACTATATACGTTTGAGAGATGGGACATACCTCATTCTATTCATATTTTTAATCTTAACAATATTAAATTTAGTTAAATTTAAGCAATACTATCCCTTTAATGGGCAAATATAATGGCAGTCATCTTCATTTAAGTGTGCATATTTAAAAACTTAAGACTTGCCTATGTGTTATGATAGCCAAAAGACCAGCAAATGTACAGTTAATGAGATATTCATACCATATGCAATTGCTAACTGTAACCACGCAGTACCACTGAAGTTAAGTTTAATTTGCTAATAAGGCCTTTCCACGACTTGTCATAGGCTAAAGAAGGTTTTCAGAGCTGTTTCTTATGCTAATGAAGCTCAGTGCTGCACTAGAAGACTTTTACTTTCACTTTTCCCAGGAATACAAGTGTGAATGTTTCCTAAACTATACATCTGCTGGACGTTTGGTTAACATAACCTATAAGCAAATCTGAATAAAGTTTTCAAGTATGCAAAATAAACTCAAGGTGACAGGTTCAATTGTTTTAATCGTACTAATAAACATATAATTGTAGTGCTAAATAGGCCTGATTATAAAATCTAGCACAGTGCATATTCACTGAACTTGACTCTTTTGTGAGTGTAAGGTGTCACGTGACTCATGGAATTAAAGAAACAGTAAACCCTAATATGCTAAGTTAACTTAAATGCATGGTGTGTGCCCCTGACTACCGCTAATGTACTTGGGGTTTAATAGTTACCAAATCTCAAGGTCAATCCTGTGGTGCTTCCCCAAGTCTAAGGAGAATGAACTTCTATTTCCTGCATGATCAGTGAATGACTCTATGGGAGATAGGTTTGAAGTCTCAAACCTCCATAGAACCTATGCACTATGCACTTAGGGGAAATGAGTGAGATTGGCAATGCAACTCAGTAAATATTAACCACTAATTTACCAGAACAAGTTAGGTGCACATAGCCTGTGTTTTGATTATCTTGGCATATTAGCGTTTACTTTTTCTTTAATGAGCTATTAGCATGTTTTACAAAGTTTGCGCCTATGGGAGAAGACTTAGTAAAAATCCTTGGACTGCACAGAGCAGCTCCAACATGTCTCTTATTAGCCATTTAGGGGAACAGAAAACTGCTTCCTCAGCTAGAACTTGAGCCAGAAGTCACAGACTCTCATCTACAAAAGTAAAGCAGTGTATGCAGGTATATTGTTCAAGGTGTCAGTCTTAAAGGGATAGTAATGTTTCATAATAAAAGCAGCTCTAATTAATTATCATAGTATTTGGACCTTGGAGAGTGTTATTTCAATTCTGTCAGAGTTGTAGTTCAAGAGTAATTCAATGACAAAGTATCCCCCTCCCGCCCCTTTTACTGATGTAACACTGCTCAGCCAGAGCAGAAGGGAGGTGCCCAGGTAGACTGCAGAGAGGGACAATCTTCAATTAAGATAAGGGAAAAACTTGTCAAGGGGGGCAGGGCCTTCATTGTTCTCATAGGAAGAAGATTGTCATCTGCTGTTATCTGTCTGGTTTATGGACTGCATTCCACATCTGCATACCTGGGAACTCTCAGGATTTGACCCTGAGACTCAGGGTTTTGGCCCAAATCTTAGGGTCTCAGGGTGAAGAGCCAAAATCTCAGGGTGAGAGAGTTCAGTACTACCTGTTATATATTATGCTCCAGTTAAATGCTTCTTTAGTCTCTAAATTGGTGCCACTTGTACCAGAAAGGCAGAGGGAGAAGCCCAGCTTGATTTGTGTGTGTTCATGCAGTGATATCTGTAATTTGTTATGTATTAATTGCTCCTTGAATGCTGATTGGAGCGACTCTCGATTACAGTGATCAGGGATATATCTCGGATAATCTATATCATGGGAAATTTAAGGGTTAATATTTACACAATCTCAGGGTCTGCTTATTTTGAAAGTCCCCAGGTATGCACATCTGAGAAGAGATGGCTTACACTAGGAAAAAGGGGTGGGAGGGGAAACTTTGCTTGTGAATATCTCTCAAACCATAAAGGTTTGAGAGATAAGACTTACATCGTTCTTCGTGTTTTTTTAATGCCTACAAAATAAAATAAAGATAAAACAAAGTATTACTATCCCTTTAAAGGTGAATCATAACATAGGAATAAGTTGTTCTGAACATGCTTAACCCTTTGAGTGCCAGAGGGGTACGCAATGCATTCCTTTTTCATCAGAAACTCCCTGCATCCGGAGAACCAGACTCTGCCCCGGTCACCAGGTAATGCACAGTCAAAAGTGGAGTCACGGGGCAAAACCGGACAGTTCCCAGCTATGTTCATTACTCACTTCTTGATCATTAATAAACAAGTTAAAAAGCATTGGGTCCAGGACTGAACCCTGTGGCACCACAATTACAACTTTAGATCAACTTGAAACTGTCTGCCATATATCATTTGACCAGATCTGTATCCATATACAGCTTGGTGTCTGTCTCGTGCAGTGTTTCTCAAAGTTATTCCTCAGGACACACCAACAGGTCAGCTTTGTAATGTGGTTAATCAATGGCTCAGTGATATTGTGGTTCATCTGTCTATGCTTAATTAGAGATACCCTAAAACCCTGGTTCTGTTGGTGTTCCCAGAGGACTGGCGCTAAGAATCAAGAGGGTGTTAACCATCTGAGTGCCAGAGGGGTACCCAACGCATTATTAAATAGCAGAATGTCTCTCTGGATATACCCTAGGGAAAATTCTGCAAATCCTATGTAATAATTAGCTAGGATGTTTGCCAGAAGCTGTCATGCGCAGTAGAGACTGAGCACTCTGCAGTCATGTGCAGCAGAGACCGCCCGTGCTGCAGTCATGCTCAGTACAAACTGCCCGAATGCGCCGTGGCTGATACAGAGTGGGGCCCTCCAAATTCAGACTGGAGTCCTCTCCGGAGTCCGCTTGGTCCCAGGAAGGTGCGCAGAGATGACTACCATCTGAATTCGGAGCGTCCTGCTCAGTATCAGCCGCAGCACGTTCGGGCACTCTGTACTGCGCATGACTGCAGCGCAGCCAGTGAGCAGAGAGCATACCTCTCAAGTGTCCCTCTTTAGGGGGGACAGTCCCTCTTTTAGATCCAAATCCACCTGTCCCTCTTTTCCACCCTGATGTCCCTCTTTTTAGGAAATCAGCCTGTGTGGGATGAATATAAGTGTATCATACTACTCTACAGCAATAAAACTCACATTAATGTCAGTATATGTGTTTATACATAGTCTGTTTAAATAAAATACTATGGTCTTGTTATAAGCCATTTATTAGGTTACACAAGGAGGTGTCAATAGGTCATGAAACAGCCTAAAAATTCTCAATGCCCCGCCCACCAGCCACGCCCCCAGCAACACCCCCTAAAATACAAGTGTCCCTCTTTGGCAATTTGAAATGTTGGGAGGTATGGGAGAGGCTCCGGGCACCAGCCGAGGCTGTTGGATGTCACTGTGGCCCATGTACATGGGCTTTTAAACAAGGGTTTTAACGCCTTTAAAGGAGCAGTAAACGTTTTTTTTTATGAAAAAATATATATTGTAGGGATTTTCCTATGGACTAAAATAAGAGTACTCCGGAGAGATTTATATTTCCAGAGTTATTATAGTTTAAACCCATGTTTTTTTTACATTAGCAGTGCCCTCTAGTGGTCAAATTCTAATTAGATTTCCTGTTAGATTCTAATGGAGAGGAAAGTCAGAAAAGTCTGAGACATACAGTTCTCCATAGAATGTGATAGAAACTGCCTGTCACTTCCTGTCAGTTAGAACTATCAGGAAGTAAACACACTAAATTCACTTCCTGATTATTTAAACTGCTATAATTTTTGAATAAAACATCTGACAGCAGTGGGAGTGACCTTGTTTTATTCACCAGGAAAAGCTCTATAAAATATGTGTTTTCATAAAAAAAGGTTTAATGCTAGAGAGGTCTTGTTGTGTGTCAGAAACCTCTCTAGCATTCAAGGTGTTAAAAGCCCCATTTAAATCCAAAGGAATTTGTATTTCACCCTCTGGTGGAGACAGATATTCCTCGATTACCTCCCTGATGCTGACTTTATGTACATAACTCCGCTTTGCTGCCACTTTGTGCAGATGAAGATAAAACAAACTGAAATAATAATTTAAGATTTCCAAATGCCTTTCAATTACATTCCAGTTACTAAAATTGACCAACTGTATGAGTGCCAAAGGGGTACACAATGCATTGCTTCGCACCCAAATGGTTAATAGGAGACGCTGCACAATGATTATGTCACAAATGCTCTTTAATTTTTATGGGGATGTACTTTCTGCGCTATTTTTGAAAAACATTTTGAAAAATCAATACAGCAAATCTTTGATGTCGAAGATTATCAGTCTTGCCAGTGGGGCAACTAGTCGTCAAAGGGCCCTGGAGCAAACTTTTTTGGGACCCTAAATGCACAAACATTCTCCTGGAAGCATAATAGATCCTATCGGATGCTGGTGTTCAGAGGCCCCTTGGATGCTGGGCCCCAGCACAACTGTATCCTCTGCATTCCCTGAAGTCTACAGTTACATACCTCCCAACATTTCAAATTGCCAAAAAGGGACACTTGTGTTTTAGGGGGTGTTACTGGTGGGCGGGGCATTACCGGGAATATATAAGGCTATTTCATGACTTTGTGATACCTCATTGTGGAACCTAATACATGACTTATAACAAAATCAAAGTATTTTATTTATATAGACTAATTTATAAACACACCTACTGATATTTATATAAACATTAATGTGAACGTTATTGCTGTGGAGCAATGTGATACACCTATATGCATCTCCTAAAAAGAGGGACATCAGGGTGGGAAAGAGGGACAGAGGGATTTGGGTCTAAAAGAGGGACACTTAGGAGGTGTGCAGTTACACCTCCGAATCTTAATATCTCTGTTTCCCTACATAAACATTTTGATGCTGATTTAACCCTTTGAGTGCTTTGCAATGAGCTGCACACCTCTCTGGCACTCAAAGGCTTAAAGGGTTAGTAATGTCTTGAATAAATAAAAAGTAATATTTTAGATGTTGAAAAAATAGATCCATTGCTGACAGTCCGATCTCTCAAAACTCTCATAAGCAGAGCCTAAATACCGCAGACTAAAAAGAGATACTTAATTGGAAAGGTCTCCTGGTTTGCAAGCACACTTTGTAGACCGTTTCAATTAAGTATTTCTCTTTAGACTGCGGTATTTCGGTGCCTGCTGGTCCCGGGAACAGGATCTTCTTCTGTCAGCTAGAGGCTGACATCAGGAAAAGGCGAGGGGGGGAACATTATCGCCGTGTATCTCTCATACCATAGGGGTTTGAGAAATCGGACTGTCAGCAATGGATTTAATTTTTTCAGTATCGACAATATTACTTTTTATTTATTCAAGACATTACTAAGCCTTTAAAGAGGAAATTTCACATACTATAAAGTCACCCTCCAATAATTATACATAAAGTGACTAGCGTCATAATACATCTATTACCCCTCAGTAGTGGCAGATTCTAAAGAAATCCTTAATCTTCGGAGACAGGAAGACAGGAATCAGCACAGACATCTTGTCTACCCGCCTGCACTGTCAGTCCCGGTCTCCTCTAAGAAGCAGTGCAGTGTGCCACAAGGTAACTGGAAGGGACTGACGGCGCAGGTGCGCAGACTGCACTAACCTGGACAACAGTCTCCGAAGATTAAGGATTTCTTTAGAATTTGGCACTTCTGAAGGGTAATATGAAGCTAGTCACCATATGTATAATTATAGGGGGGCGACTTTATAGTATGTGAAAGTTCCGCTTTAATAAATCAAACTGGAGTCATTCTGCATATCTCCCAACATTTCAAATGGACAAAGAGGCACTTTTATTTTAGGTGGAGTTGCTGGGGGCGTGGCTGGTGGGTGGGGACATTACCGATGATTCATAGGTTATTTCATCATCTACTGGCACCTCTTTGTGTACGTGAATAAATGATTTGCAACAAGACCAAAGTATTTTATTTACACAGACTAATTCATAATCACATATAGTGATGTACAAACATTAATGTGAGTTTTATTGCTGTGGAGTAATGTGATACACTTATATACAAACTCCACACAGTCTGATCTCCTAAACACAGGGACACCAGGGTGATACACTTATATACAAACCACACAGTCTGATCTCCTAACACAGGGACACCAGGGTGATACACTTATATACACACCACACAGTCTGATCTCCTAAACACAGGGACACCAGGGTGATACACTTCTATACATACCACACAGTCTGATCTCCTAAACACAGGGACATCAGGGTGATACACTTATATACACACCACACAATCTGATCTCCTAAACACAGGGACACCAGGGTGATACACTTATATACACACATCACACAGTCTGATCTCCTAAACACAGGGACACCAGGGTGATACACTTATATACACACCACACAGCCTGATCTCCTAAACACAGGGACACCAGGGTGATACACTTATATACACACCACACAGTCTGATCTCCTAAACACAGGGACACCAGGGTGATACACTTCTATACACACCACACAGTCTGATCTCCTAAACAGAGGAACACCAGGGTGATACACTTATATAAACACCACACAGTCTGATCTCCTAAACACAGGGGACACCAGGGTGATACACTTATATACACACCACACAGTCTGATCTCCTAAACACATGGACACCAGGGTGACACACTTACATACACACCACACAGTCTGATCTCCTAAACACTGGGACACCAGGGTGATACACTTATATACACACCACACAGTCTGATCTCCTAAACACAGGGACACCAGGGTGATACACTTATATACACACCACACAGTCTGATCTCCTAAACACAGGGACACCAGGGTGATACACTTCTATACACACCACACAGTCTGATCTCCTAAACAGAGGAACACCAGGGTGATACACTTATATAAACACCACACAGTCTGATCTCCTAAACACAGGGGACACCAGGGTGATACACTTATATACACACCACACAGTCTGATCTCCTAAACACATGGACACCAGGGTGACACACTTACATACACACCACACAGTCTGATCTCCTAAACACTGGGACACCAGGGTGATACACTTATATACACACCACACAGTCTGATCTCCTAAACACAGGGACACCAGGGTGATACACTTCTATATACACACCACACAGTCTGATCTCCTAAACACAGGGACACCAGGGTGATACACTTACATACACACCACACAGTCTGATCTCCTAAACACTGGGACACCAGGGTGACACACTTACATACACACCACACAGTCTGATCTCCTAAACACAGGGACACCAGGGTGACACACTTACATACACACCACACAGTCTGATCTCCTAAACACTGGGACACCAGGGTGATACACTTATATACACACCACACAGTCTGATCTCCTAAACACAGGGACACCAGGGTGGAAAAGAGGGACAGAGGGATTTGGGTCTCAAATAGGGACTATCCCTCCTAAAGAGGTTTGTACTCTGGATTAAACCTGTACCACTAGGATGAAATAAACATCCAAAATTTGTTTGGTCGAAGCGTTACTTGGAATACTTTTTTGATAATCTGCAATAGGGTTGTGTTCCTGGTGATATTCAATGCAATGTAAATCTATAAATTGCTGTTGTCCTGTGTGTTTTCTGGAATTGGCAGCCACCACATATCCTGTAATAGGGTTATGGATCTCTGATTGGGCAGGACCTGTAGAGCCCAGGGGTTGAAACTTGGAATCACCAATTAGAATATCCAATACTTGTGTCAAGGTTATTAAAGTTATTAGGGTGAACACATTTCCATTCTGCCATTCAGGGACACTGCACAGATGAGAGCAGTAGAATACTTGTCCTCAGACCTAGTGCAGCTGTGTGTGTTTGGGGGGGTCACAATACATTACTTGTTATCAGGGCCCAAGCTGCTTCTTCTCTGGTGCAACATAGAGATCTAAATACTGGCAGGGCCGGCGCCACCTATAGGCCTAGGGCGCACATTCTATGGGGGCGCATCGGCCCTTCCCCCGCTCACCACTTACTGCCCAAGTAAAAAAAAATTATGTTTCGGTGCCCTCCCTTGGCTGGCTATTTTTTTAATGTAGCACAGCGATACCCGTTTTTCTCTCCCCCTCCGCTCCTTCAGTCCTGGACCAGGATTGAAGGTGCAGAGGGGGAGAGAGAAACGGGCATCACTGTGCTACATTAAAAAAATAGCCAGCCAAGGGAGAGCACCAAAACGTATTCACTGGGAGAGAGAGACGTGCACCGGGAAGAGTAAGTGGAAGGAGGGTCAAGAGGGGATAAAGAGTCAGACGGAGGAAGAAAGTGTCAAAGGGGGGAATAACAGTCAAGAGGGGAGAGAGAGTCAGACAGGGGAGAGAGAGAGTCAAATGGGGTGATCAACAGTCAAAAGGGGGATCAAGAGTCAGACGAGGGAGAGAGAGAGTCAAAGGGGGGATCAGCAGTCAAGAGGGGGATAAAGAATCAGATGAAAGAGAGAGAGAGAGAGTCAAAGGGGGGATCAACAGTCAAGAGGGGGATAATGAATCAGATGGAAGAGAGAGAGAGAGAGTCAAAGGGGGGATCAACAGTCAAGAGGGGGAGAGAGTCAAAGGGGGGGAGAGTCACATATAGAGAACATACACTCTGTCACACTGATACACATATAGAGAAGCACACACACATACTTATACACTGATATCCTTACAGAGACTCACACACACTGACACACTTATATACATACAGGGAACACATACTGACACACACATACACATATAGAGAACACACACACACACACAGACTGACACTTATATACATATAGGGAACACACAAACACACTGACACTTAAACACATACAGGGTGGGGCATAAAGGGGTAGGACACAAGGGGTGGAGCCAAGGGGCGGCAAAATTAGGTTTTGCCTAGGGTGGCAAAAATCCTTGCACCAGCCCTGAATACTGGTGGGAGAACTGCTCATTGACTGCTGTGACAGCGATGTCTGTGATGGGCTAAAAGAAAAGGTTCATCACTCCCAAAGCCTTAGAGTAGTGTACATAAAAATTGTCCTGCAGCTCCTGGTTGATGTCAGGAACAAAGTCCGTTCTCTCTCTCTCTAGAGAGGTAGGGATTATTTACAGTAAGGGTGGTAAAGCTATGGAATTATTTGCCTCTGCATGTTGTACTTGCAGATAATGCAACTGCTTTCAAAAAAGCAATGGAAGCCTGTCCAGCATAGAACAATATTGAAAATTATGACAGATGGCTACAAAGCAGACAGGATGTTGATCTGACTGTCATCTGGAATCAGGAAGGAATTTTTTTTACCCACTTGGGGCTAAATTAGAAATTGCTCCAGAGGGCTTTTTTGCCTTCCTCTGGGTCAACAGGGGTTTTTCTGGCATGGGCTGGACTTGATGGACATGTCTTTTTTCAGCCTCATCAACTGTTACTATGTAGTGTTTAGAGCTCTGTTTGGAGGTCATTTTCTTGCAGCATAGCAATAGTGGCAATAGCAGTTGCCCTTCTAGTGTTTAGAACTGGAGTCTTCATTCTGGGACTTTGTATTGTCCCAGACAGGGGCTGCCCGGGACTTGGGACACACGTTTAAAATCTGGGACTGCCCTGTGCAATCAGGGACATGTGGCCACCGAAGAAGTTAAGTTGTGGATATTCATATTGTGGACTACTTTGTGACTTGTTTTTCACCTTGTACTATATCCAGGTATCACATAAGGACTTACGGATTAAGGAATTATGCCGGCTTGTGAATACCATTGTTGGCTGGTGAAGCCTGTGCTCTTAATACACATACAGAAATGCTCAATATTGACGTGGACAATGGTGAGCTATGATAATCTATTAATGTCCATATTGGAGCTCATATTGCCATACACCAATAGTCCTCTGCAGTGTGTCATTATTTTCATTTTTATGTTCACTCATTTGTTAGTTCATTGTGGGTGATCAGTCATGTGATTGCACTCCTTGGGAGAATGGGCACTGGGTAAGAACTGGACATTGTCTTGATAAAGTCACCACACAGGGTCAATACATTGAAATAATAAACATAAGAATTATTTATATAAGTCCTGTGAGTACCTGCATATTATCAAGGATTGTCTTGGTGATATAAAGCTTTGAGTGTAGACATAAGGTGTGAAACAGATTTCAAAGCAATGACTAGCTCCACGTGGTAAGGTGCCATCATGTAGCCCATATCATTTAGGCCTGCCATGCACTCTGAGGCTGATGTAGAAGAACCAGCTGAACAAGAGGGGACAAATACAAATTCCCAAATGTAAAAATGTTTAAGATGGGACCATTAATAACTTTTTGAATGCCAGAGGGATGTCCAGTGTATTGCAGAGTAATGTGTTGCACATGCTTCTGGCAATCACAGGGTTAAATTAAAGCAATGTTTATTTTGTCCCTATGTTGCAGGTGGTTTGCTCCACCATCGCTCCAGTTTCTTTTAAAGGGAAATTGTATTTACCAGTTGTCTTGGCCAATAATTCTTTCAGTTCCTCATAGTGCACCTGCCTCACTGACTAAACCAGGGCTGGGCCACCTGAGGCCTTAAAATTGTTCAGTTCTGCAAATCCCTTTATCCCCAGCGAGGCAGTGGCTGTGAATGTTAGGAAATGTAGCGCAGAACAGCTGGAGGACCTCAGGTTGCCCACTTCTGAGCTAAACTAAATAGGTCTCTGCGATGTGCTGTAGAACCTGTAGTTACAGGATTCCACAGCTAGATGTCAGTCACAGCACACAGAGCAATGGAGAAGAACTTTAACGGTTATGAAATACTTACTCGAAAAATCCATGAAGGCGAATGCATGGCGAACTGGCTTTCCTTTATAGCAACTTTGACTGGTAAGTGGGGATGTATTAGTAGGGCGTGTTAGGGTTCATTTAGCCCTTCAGTGGCAGAAGTATCCAACGCATTGCGATGCAACGCGTTGGATACCAGTGACACTCAAATTGTTAAACCCTTGCATAAAGGAGACTTCTATATCACTATGAGAATGCATTTCCCACTCCTTCTGACACAAAAAGGGTTAATCCTTTGAGTGCCAGAGAGGCAATTTGTTGGATACCTCTCTGGCATTCAAAGGGTAATTATCCTGTACATTCCTATATAATAATTCGCAAGGATGTTTGTCACGATGCAGTCCTGCGCAGTAAAGATTGCCCGCGTTCGGGCAGGCTCTACTGCGCATGATTGCAGCGCGGTAGCGGCCTCTTAACATTACCCGGACCTGGCCCGTGTACACGGGCATTTACACTACTATATAATAAATTGTACGCTATTGTCACTGATTTATTACATAGAACATAGTAAAAAACATATAATGCAGCAATTTTTTCTTTAACCCATTGGGTGGTGGACATGACTCCAAAGCACAGATACGCAGTGCGTTGAAGAGATCCCTGGAATCGAAGTGGTTAACGTGCATTACATGTAAAGCTGTATGCCAGGGGTAGTCAGCGGGTTGTTCTCCATTTATTGGGGTCTACAACACAACTAGCCACTGGCGGCCCCAGCTTTATTTTATATAAAGGGGCCTCGGCTACAAACAAAAGGTGTAATTGCGGGTCAAAGCGACTTCACAATAGGGAATAAATATAGACTTAAAAAAATACGATTGGTTTAAATTGGGCTTCTAACCCTCCAGTGCTAGAGCTTTTATCCCTTTTGAATGATTCACAATGCATTAAAGATCTCTAGCATTTAAGGAGTTAAAAGTCCAATTGAAATCATTGTGAATTTGCAGCCCGCCCATGATACAGCTGGCTTGCTCCACAATTGATAGTTTTTTTTTTTTTTTGCATGGTTATTGTTGAGCTATAAGACAGGCCGACCAGACCTCACTGCATTGGATATCAATCTGGCACTTAAAGGATTAATCCAAGATTCATATGAGAAACGTGTACTGCAGGGCTGTTTTGATTTCAGAGCAGCCCTGAAATATGCATATTTCTTATGTGTTCTTGGTTAAGGTAAGATCAGGTCAGCTTACTATAAGAAATCACAGCTTTGTCTATTTCAGGTGGTGGCAACATTTGGTTGTTGGTTGGTTTGGGACAATGGGAGTTGTAGTCTACAGCAAAAGTTGCCTTTACCTGATCTATTTCTTTGCCATCTGCACTTGGCCTACTTCCATTTATAAGGAGACAAATCATATGAAACCTGCTTCAGGTACAAGGAAATAAATCACTCAGCCCATTGGAACACGGGTCATTACCAGGCTTGATACCAGCATTCAACAAGTAATATCCCATAGGGTCACACTGCATTCCATGGAGAGCTCTTGAATCATGTCAGTCAGCATGGAACATTAGTACAAGCAATACAGCTTTCAGCAAGTCGTAGGGGAGGTCTACTGCACGTGTCAAGAATATGACTTACATGGCACAAAGAGGAAAGTGATGGAAAGTAACACTGTATTACCTGTCAGTGTTTAATACAGTGTTCCAGAGGCATAGCAAACCCTTACTGTGAAAAAAATAGGCCTAGATTACATTGCAGTTGATAGGTGTTATCAGTTATTTTTCTTTAACCCTTTGAGTGCCAATGCATTGGATACCTCTCTGGCACTCAAAAGGTTAACAGATTGTCTATTGAAATCTACAGATGCATGTGTATGTAACACCCTGGATAAAGCTATCAACTGTAATGGAATCCAAGCAATAGATTGACTAGATCAGGGATCGCTAACCCAGATCCTCAAGGACTACCATCAGTGTATGAGCACCAATTAACCCTCTGAGTGCCAGAGGTGTATCCAACATTTAAAAAAACCATGCACTGGATACTGATCTGGCACTCAAAGAGTTAAAGTGACTGAGCTACTAATTATCCCACCTGTGCCCCAGCTGGGATATCCTGAAATCATGCACTGTTGGTAGGGCTTTGGGGGACATGGTTGGCTACCCCTGGATTAGCTATGCAGCAGATAAATTGAGTACATTGATAGGTAGATACAACAATGGTACGCCCATTGCCGGGGGATCATTAAAAAGTAATGTATCAGCCGCGGCGCGGGCAGTCTCTACTGCGCATGACTGCCGCACGCGCAGCAGTGTCTACTGCGCATGTCGGGCGTTACACACAACTTGGCGAATTATTATATAGGATGATAGGAGGACAAAAGTAGCACCAAAGATCTGATATATTATGTCCTCTTAACATGCAGTTTGTATCTCAATTTTGTCCTTAGCCATGCATTTATAGAACTAATCTATAGGTGGCAGTGTTGCTTTTATTTTGAATTCCCTGCACATTATCACTATATGTTTATCATAATCTCTAACATCTGTCTTTGCACAAAACAGTATTTTGAGACTATAGAGGGGAATCTCTCCAGTTTTTGGACTATGATACCACTCATTCTTAGCCACACGTTGACCACCCCAGAGCTAATCTTAAATTAATCCATTCGGATGAAGCAGGTCTATATCGTTTTGAGTTTAATATAATAAGCAAATTCTATGCTGTTGCTTCAACTTTTTCATGACTGGTGACTATTACAGGGAAATTGCAGCAAGATGTGACTGCACTGAGGCCTCTGGGGATTAATGTTTATCCATTCTGGAGCATGCCAATTACACTGTAGTGGACAAGTAAAAATTCCCAATCCCAACAATTTAACACTTTGAATGCCAGAGAGTACTCAAAGGGTTAAATGTGGCTTTTAACCCCTTGTATGCTATAGTGGTCTAAGGATCTGTAATTCCTGCATTGCTCAGAGGAAAGGCAAAGCATGAGTGCTTTCTAGTATCACACACACACACACATACATGTAACACACAGTTACCCACACATACAAACATTCACACACAGACACACATAAACACACACACACACACACACACAGTTACCCACACAAACACATACATGTACACACACAGTTACCCACACAGACACACACACACGCAATTACATATACAAACTTAAATGCACTCTTTAGTACAGTCTATCTCACACACAGACACACACACACACACACACACACACAGTCTCTTTATTACAGTGCATCACACGGACAGACACACAAGCTATTGTCCCTGTCAGATCAGAGAGACACAACACCTTATCAACCAGTAATGAGAAAGGATTGCTACTGTTAAAGAAATTATTCTGCTGTCTCTGGACTGCAGATCCTATAATGCACAACATATATGTTTGGTAAAAGACTACTTGGAAACCTAGGCGACCCTTCCAATTGGCTTTCCACCAATAACCCCCTTCTGACACGCACCCCATTTCATACCTTCCAACATTTCAAATGGCCAAAGAGGGATACATTTGTTTTAGGGTGTGTTTCTAGGGGCGTGGCTGGTGGGTGGGGCATTTCAAATTATTTTTAAATGATTTCCTGACCTATTGACACCTCTTTGTGTAAATGAATAAATTATTTAGAACAAGACTAAAGTATTTTATTTACACAGACTAATTTATAAACCCTTTAAGGACGGCCGATCGCGCATGCGGCTGTCACTTAAGGACTACGGACAATTTATTTTTCCGCATCTGGCATCCCTGCATCAGCCATGCGGGGAGCCCTGAATTCCATGATGGTAGTGGCACATCATGAGTCCTTAACCCTTTAAGGACCGGGAAAATCTAAGGGGGATTTCACTTAAGGACCGGAGCAATTCTGACCTTTTTGACTATGTCCTTTTTCAACAGTTTTTTCCCTCTAAGAACTTTATTTTACCCAAGAAAATTATAGCCCTATTTGTTCGTAAAAAAACAGTATTTCTTTTGATACCACACTTATACGGATAGCCCACCATTTATTTTTAGTAAAATTAAAGAAAACTGTAAAAAAAAATTGTAAAAAAAACGCCATTTTTTTCTCTCTTGGGTTCATTTGTGCACAATGGGTTAAAATGTTATGGAGATGCATGAAAGGTATGACCGATCAGTCATACCTACAAAATGGGCAGTTTTAAGTGGGCATTATCCCCCCAGGTGAAAATCCCCATGTCCCTTTTTCTCACCCTATTTTGCTACTTTTTTATTGATGACATTTGGAGGTGTGTATAAATGTATGACATGGCTCCACAGCAATCACACTCCCAATTTTGTTAATTCAAATTTTTTTTTTTTTTTTAATAAAATTGATATTTTGTAAAAATATATATATTTTTAAAGTTTATTTAGAAGGTCAAAATGGACCTGCATTCAGCCAGCGTCCAGCACAATAGTGTAGGGGTTAATACCCCTAGCTGCTGATTTTTTTTAACCAGTAGGTGTCTCCTCTCTGCTTTCCTGTCCCTTACTTTGATTGTAAGGGACAAACAGGCATAGGGGAGACATAGAGCCAGTGTGTAAATCACACTGTCTCATTCATTCCAAATGCCGGTACATGTGATCGCTGCTGTAGCAATCACATGACCCGACACTAGTGAAAGTGGCTGAGACTGTACGCTTCGGTACTGGAGTGCTCAGTCTCAGCCTGGAATTAATGATAGCAGTGTGCACGGAGGCGAGCTGCTATCACTTAACCCGTCATGGGTCCTTAAGCGGATTCTACATATGGTGGTCCAGGACCGTCATGGGTAGAATCCACTTAAGGACCCTTAACAGGTTAACAGAAATCTACCCATGACGTGCCAGGACCTTCAAGGGTTAACTAAACATTATGTGCGTATTATTGCTGTGGAGCAATGTAATCCATACTACTCATTATGATCTCCTAAAAAGAGAGACAAAAGGGTAGAAAAGAGGGACCGAGGGATTTGGGTATAAAACAGGGACTGTCCCTCCTAAAGAAGGTCACTTGGGAGGAGGTATGCCATTGTACTGAGCTACAGTATATACATCTGTCTGTCTCAGTGGTTCCCAAACGTTTTCACATGGCGCCGCTGTTTTGGTTTTTATCAAACCTTGATGCCTCCTGTTCTTTATTATGGAAATAAATGTAACTTTTTGCATGTATATTTACATTATTTATTTGCATTGCATTTACTTTATAATATAGATAGAAGAATCCAATTCCTTATACATCGGTTTCTTTACCGCAGACATTTCTTCAAACCAATATATAGGGTTTCTTTCCAATAAACACATATTACAAGTAAAAAAGACTATGCATTTGCTGTTCATAACCATTCTTTAAGCCTTTGAGTGCCAGAGGTGTGAGCAATGCAACGTGTCGAGCATCAATCTGGCATTCAAAGGGTTAAACATGCATTTGCCAAGCTTATGATTGCAGTCACATTTCTGCAATATGGATGCTCTTTTGCTGCACAGCAAAGTGGATATTTGGTGCTTAAGTCTCATCAGTCCCCTGCCCCCGTAACAGCCCCAACCCCTGCCAACCCAAAGAGCCTCACACTGCCTCAGGTGGCATGCCCCCCCCCCTCCCCCACACACACACAGAGTTTTGCAATCTCTGACCTATCTTACATTTATATCTCCATAGTCCTGACACCTTAGTTAATGCTTGGGTGCTATCCACAGCAATGTGTGTATTCAGAAAAGAGGCCCCTCAGTGGACTTCTCCTAACACGTAGGTCCATATTCAAAGTGGGAAATTGTGGTGCAAACCAACTACATAGTCTGAATCAAGTGAAAGCTGCCAGTGATTTAAATGGGGATATTACCACACACACCACCACAGAATGGTACAAAGGTATCCAACAAATTGTGATTTAACCCTTCATGTTTCTTCTGTCACTTAAAGGCTTAGCCACTTCCCTCATACCATTTTATTAGGAAATGGGTTAACCCTTTGAGTGACTGAGGGGTACGCAAAACACATTGCTTTACAGTGTTTCTTACCCCTCAGGCAATCAAGGGGTTAACTGTGATGTATACTTTAGAAAATGGTGTGCAAAAGTGTATTATTATCTTTAGAGAGGGCAACCATGTTTTTATTAACCACTTAGATGCAAGTGAATTCTCCATTGTATTGCTTCAGAAGGGTGGTATCCAAGGGTTAAATGACACAATGTTTCAGTATTTTAACTTTCTTATCCCTTTGAGCGCCAGAGGGGGATTCAGCTCATTGTGGGGCAACATGTTGTATACCCCTCTGGCAATCAAAGGGTGAGATGTTCAGAAAGTGGTGGTAACAAAATTGTCTGTAATCAGAATAAAAAAGTTTACACCGTGATCCGTCAATTCTCAGACATGTTTCCGTCATTTTTTGCATCCAATTCCGCCATCTCCGTCAAAGGGAAAACGCCATCTTAAAAGTGGGCGTGGTTTAAGCTGCCGTCATAATGTAAGGTATTTTCAGAAAAAATTATTCGTTTGAATGTCATTTTTGTATCTGATTAACGTCATTTTTTTTCCCCGACATCATAAAAAAGGTCTAAACTTGTAGAAGAAAAATTAAAGTACTGAGAAGCAATTTTTCGTTTCAAAGATAATAAAATGTCTTTGTTTCTTTGAAAATTTTCGTTTCAAAGACAAAATCAAAGACAATTTTTAAGATCAGAATTTTTAACGGCAATGTTCAATGATATCTTCTTACCATCATTTGTAATTTTTTAGATGAATTTTCAAACGTGACAGATTTACTTCTGAAAATATTGTCCTTCTTTTACCACCAACTCCTGATCGGACAAGTTTTACATCATGATGACTTTCTGAACATCTCGCCCAAAGAGTTAATGTATTGCATAGCACACGGCTATATCAATATTTTTGTTACTAAAATAATCCAAAGAACTGAGTAAATGTATATTTAAACTTCAAACAACTTTCTGTTTCAAGTGTGTACGTTTGTCTATGAACTGCTGAAACACACTGCAGTCAGACATGTGAGCTGTGCTAGTCAACTGACCCTCCTCCCTCGGTTAAGGTGAACAGATATCACTTTAAATGCAAGATATATGAAACACACACACCGCAGGGTTATACTGATTCCTGTACTGTCCTGCAGAATTCAATTTTAACCCCTTAAGGACCTTCTGTGAGCATGCCAAGCTGTCACTTAAGGAACACGGGGCATTTTTATTTATTTATTTTTTTACAGGATCAGATTCAGGGCTTCCCGAAAGGAGTTCAGCCATGTGGGGAGCCCTGAAATCCAAGATGTGGCAGGACCATCACGGGTCCCTTAGGGAATTTTTCCCATGATGGTCCTGGCATGCCATGGGTCCTTAAGGGGTTAATAAGTATCCTGCACTTAGAAGTATATGTGAAATACAAATCTATAAGCAATAATAAAATTGCGCAATAGGGACTAACATATGTAGTTGTCAGTAAGAGACCAGCTAACGAATGCGCATTCTGAGAGATTATCCCCGTCTCTGTTCAGGTAACAAACATTAATGTTGTGGATATTAAAAATATAAATTCAATGATGTATGTGTTGTCTCTCAAACATGTATAGTTTGAGAGATATATGCTTTTAAAGTTCCCCCATCCTGCCCTCGCAACGCATTGGAGACCTCTCTAGCATTCAAGAAGTTAAAAGCCCACTTTAATTTAGGAATTTTAATTTGTCCTATAAGGTGCAGTTGGTTTACTCCAGTTTGCTTTTATAAATATGGCCCCAAGAGCCTTATGTACATAAGAGAAGTCATTCTGGGGTAAACCAGCTACATCATACAGCACAACTACAAATTCCTAATATTCCCATTGATTTAAAGTGGCATGTCACCTTGATTCAAGTTTGCAGATTTTAAACTTCATTAAAAACTGCCTATGTGTCATGTTAACCAAAAGACCAGCAAATGTACAGTTAATAAGGAGATATTCATACTTGGTACAATATGCTAATGTATGCTAATTGCAGAACTTGTGTAGTACCAGTGACATTACATATGCTAATGAAAGCTTTCGGTGATATTTGATATACTAATTAAGCTGTTCAGTGAAGTTTCAAATGATGGTTTTCAGTGATTTTTCAAATGCTAATTAAACACTTTTCTGCACCAGGAGACTTTCACTTTCACTATCCCCTAAATAAAAGCATGAATTGCTCCTGTGCTGGACTTTGGGTTAACATGTCACAAAGACAGTTTTGAATTAAGTTTTCAAATATGTGTAAAAAAAAAAAAAAAAAAATTAAGTTGATAGGACCACTTTAAATGCAGATGTTAACCCCTTGAATGCTAGAGAGATCTCCAGAGCACTGATTCCAAATGCGGTAGAGACCTCTCAACCATTCAAGTGGTTAAACACCTTATTTAAGTAATTGGGAATGTTTATTTGCTGTCTAGGGTGCAGGGGATTCACTTGTTTAATCCTTTCAGTAACAGAGAGGTATCCAACGTATTACAGCGTGATGCGTTGTGCAAGTCTTGGTCACTCAATGCTTTGCGTATCCCTCTGGCACTCAAAAGGTTAACTTTGGCTCCATGACAGTCATGGGGATCAATGTCTGACACCCAAAAGTGTTTACAGGAATCTCTTTGGGGCTGTATATTGAGGCCTCAGGGCAAGTTGCCATGTCTGCTCCTGAAGGATCAGAGTTAATTTTAACCCCTTAATGACCACTGAATGCCAGGACCGTCATGGAGGTCCGGCACTTAAGGACCAGTGATGGTCCTGGCACGTCATGGAGTTCATGGCTCCTGGCACGGCTGCACGCCGCTCCGGAAGCCCTGAACCAGAAGTGAAGGGGAAAAAAGCCCCGTGGTCCTCAAGTGCCGGCCGAGCGTGTGCGCACCGGTCCTTAGGGGGTTAAAGGCACAGTAATGTTTCAAAATGAAAGCAGCTCCAATGAATGGTCATAATATTTGGGCTATGGAGAGTGTTATTTCAGTACGGTCAGAGTTGTAGTTCAAGAGTAATTGAATGATAAAGTATCCCCCTCCCACCCCTTTTACCCTGTGTAAGCTGCCTCCCCTCAGATGTGGAATCTGGTCTTAAGACCAGAGAGGAAACAAGCTGTCGGCGCTTGAAGGATTCTCTGCAGGCATCTACATCAAAGCTTGTCGGTTTGACACCTGTTCCACTCGTGAAGCGTGCTAGCCTGGGCTCTCTTCTGACACCCTCAAAATGAAACAATGGAAGAAGAATAGCTGCACTGTTTCAGACGAGAGATACAACGGCGGAAACAATTAAAACAATATACTTATTGAAAATATCCTTAAAATATAAAACAATATCCTTCGGACAATAGAGGTCAAGTCTCATATCATGTGCAGCGCAAGAACTACATAGTCCATGCGTTTTGCGCTATAGGCGCTTGATCATGACTTAAGACCAGACCGCTCACAGCAAGGGACAATCTTCTTAATGTGAGAACAATGAAAACTCTGCCCCCCTTGACAGGTTTTTCCTTAGGATCACTGAAGATTGTCCGTCTCTGCAATCCATCCGGACAGTCTTGCTGCTCTGAGGTGAGCAGTGTCACATCAGTAAAAGGGGCGGGAGGGGGATAGTTTATCATGCAATTACTCTTGAACTACAACTCTAACAGTAGTGAAATAACACTCTCCATGGCACAAATACTATGAAGATTAATTGGAGCTGTTTTCATTTTGAAATATTACTATCCCTTTAACTTTAATTTTATAGTTGCCTTTTATCAACTTGGATGCTAATGATGTCTCCATCATATCACTTTGCAATGCATTAGAGACTTTACTAGCACCCAAGGGGTTAATGAGCACTACTGTAAGTTTTTTTGTTTGCTTTTTGCACGGACAGAAGAGCATGACGAACTCCATAAATCACCTATGACAATGACAGCTGAATGCACCAACACGAAACTCACATTCTGACACACAGTCCGCCTGTCAAAACTTAAGGTGAGTAAATAGGTTTTAGGCTCTATCCCAAATTGTATTTGTTTTTAAAACACAAGTTCACTTATGTGATCCCCAGAGAGCTCACTGGTGGAAGGGCTTCCCCACGGTGTGGATCACCATTCAGAACCCTCTGTAATACTGATAGGCAGTTTTCACAATACCGACCAACTGCTAAAACAACCATAGGGAGCGAATTGAACTTCTCTTTGATTGAAATGAGGTTTATCAATGCACTGGAGATCTCTCCACCATTCAGTAGGTTAACCCTTTGGGTGCCTGAGGGGTACGCAATACATCGCTTTACAATGCGTTGCGTACCTCTCTGGCACTCAAAAGGTTAAAAGCCCCATTTGAATCTATGTGCGTGTTTAATTGTCCCCTGTGGTGCAGTTGTTTTTCCCTGGAATCATAATAATTCTTTTTAGTACATCAGCCTTAGTGGCTTTTGGGTGAATGCACGAGATCGCCAGTGTAGGTCTACTGGTGTTTGCCTCTAAGACCAATGGCTGAGCTTCAGGGTCTGCAATAGAGCCTATGATCAGTGTAGTGCATATGGGAGGGCAATCACCTACATCCTTAGCACTTTAAAGTCAGGGAGCCAAGCCCATAGCTACATAGTTACATAGTAGTGTAGGTTGAAAAAAAGACTTGCGTCCATCAAGTTCAACCCTTTTCCTATTCCTATTTACCATTGTTGATCCAAAAGAAGGCAAAAAACCCAGTCAATACAGCAATTTCAGATTCTGCTTTGAATGGGAGGAAAACCATTCCGTCTTGACTCCAAATGGCAATCAAATTTCTCCTTAGATCAACAAGCACTAAATAAATATTAATCCCAATACTAACATACATAGCCCTCTTTGTTCTGCTCTTTTAAAAAAGTATCCAGGCCCTTTCTAAATTCATGTAATGTATTCAATAGCACCACCTCTTCAGACAGTGAATTCTATACCTTTATTGTCCTTACCGGAAAGAATCCCTTCCGTTGTTATAGATGAAATCTCCTTTCCTCAAGTCTAAGCAGGTGACCCCTTGTCCTTTGTACTGTTCTGTTAATGAACAGGTCTTTGGAGAGCCCTTTGTATGGGCCCTGAACATATTTATATAGTGTTATCATATCCCCTCTATGATGCTGTTTCTCTGGTGTGTACAAGTTTTAAGTTTTCTACCCTTTCTTCGTAACTAAATCTTTCCATTCCGCTTATGTCATCTCTCGCGGCTGCCGCCACGCTGTCCATGTCCACCTCCGGGTTCCTCTCTCCGCTCATGCGCGAGACGGCCACCGGGTTCCTGTCTCTGTGCATGCGCATGCTCTTTCGGCTTCCCCAGCTGACGCGCATGCGCCTGTTGTATAGTCCACTGCTTGCAGACAGGCAGCACCTCCCTTTCCTCTGTCCTCCTCTCTTTTCATTGGGCATTCTCCTGTACCCAATAAGAGAGGATGGACCTTCCAGTTTACCCATTGGACGTCTCATAAATCCATTTGGGTTTTTGGCAGCCCTTCTGTTCCTATTGGGCTTTGGTGTAGCCCATTAGGGTTTAGGTCTGCCTCCTTGTCTTATTCGAGTGCAGTTGATATATATATATTCCCAGTATGACCTTCAGTCCTTGCCCGTTCCACAAGCTTGTTCTGTGTTCCTTGCTTCTGGTATTTTTCTGACTCTCTGGTGTCCTGACCTGGCTTGTCTGACCACACCTGACTATCTGGTGTCCTGACCTGGCTTGTCTGACCACACCTGACTATCTGGTGTCCTCACCTGGCTTGCCTGACCACACCTGACTCTCTGGTATCCTGACCTGGCTTGCCTGACCACCTCTGGCTCTCTGGAGTCCTGACCTGGCTTGTCTGACCACTCTATAGGCTTCTGGTTCCATCCGGCTAGTCTGCCCTTCCCTCCGTTGGCTTCCTGGTCCTGGTTCACATGGTTCCCAGTTACTTCCATCCTGGTTGCACCCCGGCTCAACTGGGTTGGAACAAATCAGGTTTCGTGACCAGCACCTTTACCCAGCTTCGGCTGCAGGAAGGGAGTACCTGACACCCCGTCAACGCACCCTAGCATCGCTCCCAAGCTTCGAACCCAAGCAGCTACCAGAACCTAGGCTACAAGGGTCCCTACCTCTCTCGTGGTGACAGCTTATTAGTTTTGTAGCCCTCCTCTGCACTTTCTCTAGTTCCATAATGTCCTGTTTTGAGAAAAGGCACCCGGAATTGAACAGCATATTCAGGGTGGGGTCTTACCATGGACCTCTAAATAGGCATAATAATATCTTCCTCCCGTGAGTCAGTGCCCCTTTTAATACATGCCAATATCTTATTGGCCTTTGCAGCAGCCACTTCGCGCTACTGCTGTGTCTATTGTCTAACGTTATTCCCAAATCCTTTTCATTAGTAGATTTCCCCAAAGAAACACCATTTAAACTATGCTTCGTCTAATGAAGACGGCGTTGACACCTCTCAATAGCCCCGTATGATACCTTAAATAAAAGACATACAATGGACCAGTATATCCTTTAAAACTAGTATTAAAAAATAAGTAAATAAAAAAATACCAATAAATTATCAATATCTGATAAAATAATCAAAATACCAAAATTGGTATGAAAATATGTAACTTTATTAAAAAATCACAATGTTAGTCCTAATACATATACTGCATCTATGAACTAAAATAGACTCACTATAAAATAAATGTAATTGGTAAAATACACACTATCATATTATTTTCAAACTCCAATACACAAATGTAAAGCCTCCGGCCGGAAGAGAGTCCACTTGCAACGTGTTTCACAATATAAATTTGCTTTTTCAAGAAATGACTGGATATATTGTGTATCTGCACTATCGGCTGTTTAAACCTTTATCATTGTTAGTCCATTGGTTAATTGGTTAACAACAATACGGATCCACATTAAGATCAAAAAGAAATCCGACTCCCTATCTAAAGGAGTTTATAATATCCGTATATGTTAACCCTAAAACAGTTTTCATTAAACAGACTATTAATATTCATCGGTATATGTTCACACACTTGAATACAAATTTAACTTTATTCAATTTTTAAAAAAATATTAGTAAAACATCACAGAAAAGCGGCTAATTCAGTTGATTCATTTAACCCGTTTGGATTTAAAGTATTTAGAGTAAAGATCCAATACGCCTCCCGTCTATTGAGCGCTTCCTCATAATTACCTCCCCTTGAATTTTTCTTAATACTTTCAATTGCATACCCCACAAGTAACCTAGCATCTGCATGATGATGTCCTATAAAATGCCATGGAATTGAATGGGTTGTGATTTTCTTCTTAATGTTCCTCTTAAGTTCACTTAGACGTGTTTTGAAAGCTCTTTTGCTTCTACCAACATAACGTAGCCCACAAGGACATTCCAACACGTATATAATGCCAATACTATCACAAGCCAAAAATTGTTTTATGGGGTAACTTTCTCCATCAGCTCCCAAAAACATTTTTTTACTTTTTGGGCAGTTGGCACAGTGGTTACACTTGCCACACTTGTGCCAACCTGTCACCGGTGACAAATAAATTGGACTGATTTTTAGAGACTATTGATTTTCCTTCACTATGAATTTTTAACACTGTAGGTGCCAAAATATTTTTTAAACTTGGATTCTTTTTACAAATTATTCTAATTTTTTCCGGAAGTAGTTATCTTAAAATGTTATCATTTTTTAATATAGGCCACAATCGTTTACATGATAGGAATACGGAGTGTTTAACGCTAAAGTAAATTAATTATCAGGTTCCGTTCCAGAATCTTTTTTCCATATAATACCATTCACCTGATTAATTTTATGTATCTTCCTATTTTTATATTTTATTTTATAGTTATTAAAATTCCTATTCAATTGTACATTTCCTAATAAGTTCCCGTTAATAATATTGGTATTTTCACTCTTATTTTCATCCTCCTTATTTTTATTTATATTTGTTTGTTTTTATTTTTATCTTTTCTTATTGAATCAATTAGCAGCTTGATCTTATATAAAGTTTTATTATTTTCCAGTTCTTTTTTATATATATCCACGGCATTATTTATCCGAGAAAGGATCATGTCCCGGGTATAAATCAAATCTTGAGGAACACCCTCACCAAACACATTAAATAAAACACTCGTATCCATATATAAAACATCTAATAGATCTTGAGAGATTTGTGTAATATCATACCCCCCTCTCAAAAAACCTAACTAAAAGGTTAATAGCTTGGCTGCAATAATCCTCCAATAGGGAACAGTTCCTCCGAACTCTCATGAACTGTCCATATGGTATATTGTCCAACCAGCTACGTTTATGGAAACTATCATATGGGATATAAGTATTTTGGTCAACTTTTTAAAAAAAAAAAAATGTTTTGGTCAATATATACGATTTTCTTTTACAAACAAACATAAATCCAAAAAAGTTATATCCCTTTTACTATATCCATAAGTAAAATTCAACCCACATTTATTGTGATTTAAATAATCCATAAATTCCTTCAATAAGTCTTCACCACCACTCCACACAATAATTTATATCATCTATAAAACGTTTGTATAACTTGAGGTGAGGGGCAAAGCGATTAGGCGACCATATAAATTCATTCTCCCAGCTCCCCAAAAATAAGTTTGCGAAGCTGGGGGCGTAACGTGTCCCCATCGCCGTGCCACTCACCTGCAAGTAACATTTATTGGAGAAAGTTACCCCATAAAACAGTTTTTGGCTTGTGATAGTATTGGCATTATATACGTGTTGGAATGTCCTTGTGGGCTATGTTATGTTGGTAGAAACAAAAGAGCTTTCAAAACACGTCTAAGTGAACATTAAGAAGAAAATCACAACCCATTCAATTCCATGGCATTTTATAGGATATCATCATGCAGATGCTAGGTTACTTGTGGGATATGCAATTGAAAGTATTAAGAAAAATTCAAGGGGAGGTAATTATGAGGAAGCGCTCAATAGACGGGAGGCGTATTGGATCTTTACTCTAAATACTTTAAATCCAAAGGGGTTAAATGAATCAACTGAATTAGCCGCTTTTCTGTGATGTTTTACTAATATTTTTTTAAAGATTGAATAAAGTAAAATTTGTATTTAAGTGTGTGAACACATACCGATGAATTGTAATAGTCTGTTTAATGAAAACTGTATTAGGGTTAACATATAACATCTAACTCATTTAGATAGGGAGTTGGATTTCTTTTTGATCTTAATGTGGATCCGTATTGTTGTTAACCAATGGACTAACAATGATAAAGGTTTAAATAGCCGATAGTGCAGATACACAATATATCCAGTCATTTCTTGAAAAAGCAAATTTATAGTGTGAAACGTGTTGCAAGTGGATTTTCTTCCGGCCAGAGGCTTTACATTTGTGTATTGGAGTTTGAAAATAATATGCAAGTGTGTATTTTACCAATTACATTTATTGCAAAGTGAGTCTGTTTTAGTTCATAGATGCAGTATATGTATTGGGACGAACATTGTGATTTTTTAATAAAGTTACATATTTTTATACCAATATTGGTATTTTGATTATTTTATCAGATATTGATAATTTATTGGTATTTTTTATTTACTTATTTTTTTAATACTAGTGTTAAAGGATATACTGGTCCATTGTATGTCTTTTATTTATGGTATCATACGGGGCTATTGAGAGGTGTCAGAACCGACTTCATTAGACGAAGCTTGATTACATCTGTGGATTTGGGTTTGTCGGGAGCCCTAGGAGTCAAGGCTGCAGGTCACCATCTCTTTTACTCCTTAGAAAAAGAAAGGTTGATTCACCAGCCAGCGCCTCCGCATATTTCTATTGAATACCATTTAAACTATATGTTGCATTTTTATTATTCTACCCAAAATGCATAACTTTTTTGTTCAATAACTTTACACTTGTCTATACTGAATCTCATTTGCCATTTGCCTGCCCAGTTATCCAATATGTCCAAATCCTCTTGTAATGAAGACACATCCAGTTCAGACTTTATTACCTTACTTCATTTTGTGTCATTGGCAAACACTGATACATGGCTCCCTATGCCCTCTGGGAGATCATTAATAAACTAATTATTTGCTGGGAAATTATGTAAAGTCACACCATTTCCCCTACTCCTTGCTTACCCATTTTATTGCCAGATGGGTGTGCAATGCAATGCACTGCTCCCATTGTCCACCCCTTGGGACAGGCAGTGATAAGAGGTGGAATTTTGGCCTAAGTAGTTTAGTAATTTGGCATTAGGCTCAAAGATCTCCAACACATTGGCTGTGCAGGTAGGTATAACATCACAGCAGCCAATAGGAATCACCAGCTCCTCTGTGGCGCTCACAGCACCAGCTCTGGAGTGGAGAAGACAGGAAGGGGGAAGGGACTTGTACACTGGGCCTGACAGATGTGGGACTAGCAGCAGTTAACCCCTTGAGTGGCAGAGAGGTCAGCAACTCAACAAGTTCATACCTCTCTGGCACTCAAAGGGTTAAAGACATGTTTAGTTTAAATCTATCTATATGTTGCACTACCCATTTTCTGTAAAATAAATTGTTTGAAAATTCCATAATTATGACACTTTATGCTAATTCCCTACACAGTATGTTAATTAGAGTTGTTTGAGCCCCAATGTGTGGGCTCTTCTTCGATTCATTCTTAGTAAACAGATTGTGGTGATATTTGCCCATCACAGAAACTAATTGACTAACTGTGCCTTCAAGAAAAACATTTCTCAAAAATCTTTTTACGTTAGTGGTTCTTTAAATATGCCATTTCAAGTTTTTTAACACTTTGAGTGTCAGAGTGGCTTAGCAATGCATTGGATACCACGCTGGCAATCAAAGAGTTAAGCCTTCATAGTTTAGTTAGTGTTCTACCATTGCTCCTGATTAGCAGCCTTTCTTATGGCCAGCAATAACAGCTGATCTGATTGCTCTGTTGGAATAATCTAAGATTAAATACAAGCAGCAAATTGCAATCAGTAGCAGAAAAACATCTTGAATTACACAGAATCAAAACACAATCATGTCACAAAAACATGCAAATTGGCATCAGAAATTAAATGGTTTGAATTAAAGTATTGATATTCTAACTGGTGTCAAATAATTCAGCCAGCCAATAAGTGGATTTTTCCCCTAACATTTGTATTCAGAAAATCAGTCTATAGATTGATATGCATGAAACATTTCTTTTATACTCAGTTGACCCATTATCAGCAATATTTATGTTATGAAATATTTGTAAAGTAATAGACCTGGGGGGAGATGCACCAATGTATGTTAAAGAGGTAACGTCTCCAGATACTATGACATACCTCCCAGCATTTTAAATGGCCAAAAAGGGACACTTCTGGTTTAGCTGTTGGCTGTTGCCATGGGTGGGTGGGTCGTTATTGAGAATTTTGGGTTATTTCGTGACCTTGACAGCTCTTTATATCACTGTAGAGCAAGACCAATGTATTTTATTTACAAAGACTAATTTATAAATACATTCTGAAGTTTAAAGGGGAACTCTCACCTGTAGTAAATTTTGTCTTCCTCTTAAAGTTCCATTGTTTTGAAGATGTTATAAGTATCTGTATTGGCCGAGATATTTGCTTTTAAAGTTATATGGTGATGTCCATTTTGTACAGGCTGTGGGTACAGCTCTGTCATGCAGCCTGTCAATCTTCTTCTGTTCCCCTCCCCAAGTATCGCCTTATTCCCTCCTCGACCAATGACAGAGAATGACCTGATGTTGTCTTGCAAATGCGCATCCAGGTCATTGTACAGGCACCGACTGTTCATGCGCACAGTCCTTTATAAAAAAGTGCCAGTCCACTTGCCTCTGTGGCTATTTTTAGCCCGTCAAGTGGATTGGCACTTTTTTTATTATAAAGGACTGAGCGCATGAACAGTCTGTGCCTGTACGATGAACTGGATTCGCATTTGCAAGACAGCATCAGGTCATATGCCCGGGTCCTCCTTATTTCTTTGCACTCAAATGGTTAAAGTTTACTTGTGTTAGAGAAGTAAAATCTTCCCATATGTAATACTACTCTAGTAATTTTTCTGTAAATTAATAATTTTTGAGAAATTAACCTTTCTTGTTTTAGTGGCATACTGTGGCTCGATACTATTAGCCCTGCTATTTTTGTTTTTTTGGACAGCACAGTTTGCTATTCAATTAACTGTACTGCCAACAACCACCGCCTAGCAAAAATGTCCAACAGTTGCAGTATTAACCCACTGGACATAACATAAAACAAGTAGAATTTGGTATCATATTCCATGTGGTGGCTTCACGAGAAATGAAAACCTGCGCCATGAAAAGGAGACGCAGAGTCCCTAACATATACGGTGAAAGCCAACAGTGTGTGTTAAAAAAACTGGTTTCCAGCACACTCTTGGAAGTTGATTGGCTGGGAGGTTCATAAGCACACATCCCAGCCAATTGGAGGCTGTCAATCATTTTGTACAGAGATTGGCTTTTAAAACCCAGTCTCTGTTCAAAATTCTCTCAGTAGGACTCTGTCAAAGGCCTGATAGGTAGGCGGGGGGGTGGAGTCTCCATCAATCTGCATGTCTGCTGCTGCCACCGGAGACAGTGGTGGAGGCAGCAAGGGGACAGCTGGCCGGGCAACATATTTTTTAAAAACTGGACAATAGAGGACTTTTTTTTTTTTTTAATTGTAGGAAGGATGACACACTTCTTTTAACTCTTTCAGTGCCGGAGGGTATCCCTCCAGCACTCAAAAGGTTAACTCATTTTTTTTTTTTTTTTTTTTAAAGATTGTAAAGAAGAAAGAAGAGACAAAGGGAAGAAAGAAGACAGAAGATTGACGAAGAAGATAGACAATGGATGACAGGTAAGTGTTACAGTACTGGGTGTTAGGATAGTGTTAGGGGTATTATTTAGTGTCATGTTAGGGATAGTGTAGGCTTGGTGTAAGGGAGGTGTGGAGAGGGTGGCTGTTTTGAGCTCACTCTCGTTGTTTGACACTTTGTCAAACGAGAGTTGGCTTTTTTCCATTTAATGTTCACACAATTCCCTCTATTTAGCGAGAGTTGTGTGAACAAAAACCATTGAGTGTTTGTCCACCAACGCTAGTTGCTCCATGTACCCCCCCCCAGCTATAGAATAGCTGAGGTACATAGATGGGTTTATCACTCTGTGTTTTTTTTTTTTCCCTCACTGGCAGTTTTAAAGAGGGGTATAGAATCGTGTGGTATGCTAATTAGTTATGTTCTAGGCCTTACATACCCTTTACTACGCTGATAGAATTACCCCCAGTGTGTGGGCTCTGCCTACATTAATTTAGTAATAGCACATTGCATAGTTATACTGCCCAGCACAAACGAATTAACATAAAGTGCCACACTGTGCAGTGTGCCATCAGTAAAGAAGAAAGGTTAATTGCTCAAAAACTAATTATATTACAAACAAATGGCTAGTATAACATATAGGCATTTGTATTTATCTATAAAATTATCCCCTTAAGAACCCTTGATGTGCTGGACCATCAAGCTGGTCCTGGCACGTCATGGAATTCTGGCATGGCAGCGAGGCCGCACGCCACTCTGCCATCCCAGAATTCAAATTGCTAAAAAAAAAAGCTCTGTGGTCCTTAACGACAGCCCAGGCACTGGATCAAGCGATCATTACAGGGTTAATCAAAGCTGTGGGTGATGGGTTCACTTTAGAATCCTACATATAAATTTGGGCTCCGCCTAGATTCATTCATAGCACAGTACGTGGTAATACTGGCCCCGGACAGAAACTAAGTGACGTAAAAGTCCACATCAAGGTTAATTTCTCAAATACTATGTATTTTACAGACAAATAACTAGTACAACATATAGGTTTTTTATCATTTTTTTTTAAGTATCAAAACTTTTCTTCAGGAAACAGGTCTGCTCTAACCCTTTTATGTTCCAGATGTTGTGCAGTGCACTGCCCCTACCTGGGAACTCTCCGGATCTGCCCTGAGCCCCTGAGGATTCCGTTTTTTAAAGTAAATAACTGGGTGTCAGGGGTCAGAGGCTGATTCTCCATGGTGTGGAGTTTTTTCTGAAACTATGTACATTTCTCCTCCTCCCCACCCTGTTCCTCCCATTTCCCGCCCATGTCTCCTCCTTCTCACCCTGTTCTTCCCACTTCCTGTCCACTTCTCTTCCTACCAACCCTGTTCCTCCCACTTCCCTCCCATGTCTCTTCTTTCCCACCCTGCTCTGCCTACTTCCTGCCCACTTCTCAAGTACCATGTCCATAAGCCCCATCTACCCCATTAAGTCTGAACCTTTATGATACAAATTGCTTTATTTACTTACCTTCGGTCGCAGCACATGAGCCCTCTCAGGGGGCTCAAGAGGAAGAATTCCCAGGTATACATGTTGCTTCATAATACATTGTGACCCCTGAACTTCATAAAGGTGTTTTTTGTTTTTTTTTTCTTTTTTCAAGCGTGTGTCAGGGGATTGTCAATGCACCCTCACCCCATTGCAGAATGAGATGGTGGTGGTGGGGGGAGGGGGTAAATGTTCCCTCCTCAACTCCCCAAGCCATTACTAGGGGACTTTTGTTCTGCTTATTTATCACCCTATGTGGCCTGAGATGATTGTATGTGGCACTTAAGGGGTGTACTATGGGTGTCTGCAGTGGAGGGCAAGAGGGGGAACTTACCCCCCAACTACACTTGCCTCCCACCCTCAGATAAACATAGGGACTGGGCAAGCTGGCTTTGGGGGCATGTAATGCCTTTGTCCCCCCGTAAACATTTCTGGAGACGTCCATGCGGTGTACATTAGGAGTAGGCAACCATTGACTCTCCCAGCTGCTGGGAACTACAGCTCCCATTGTCCCCAACCAGCCTTTGTTTGATAGGGAATGATGGGAGATGCAATTTGCAACAGCTGGAGTGCCACCTGATGTCTACAACTGGTGTAAATAACAAAGAATTACATACCTTTAAAGTCAATTTTAGAACCACTTAAATGTCCATAAAGTATAATGTCACTTTTCTAAATTAACAGCAACAGTGGCGCAAATGTGAGGGGCTCAGATGCAGCAACATTACTTACCCCCCTGGCAAAAAAATAGACGAGGAACAACACCCCCCCTCCACCAGGGCCGGATTTATAATAAGGCAGAGTAGCCATCTTCCTACAGGTGCACCCCACAGAGGGAAGCCTGTCATTGGGATCGTTTTTTTTTTTTTTTATTATTATTATTATTTTAAATTAGCCGGCATTATGATGCATGGCTAGCACAGATTTTGCATCTTCCACCCTCACTCCAGTCTATCTGTGTGACTGTGTCACTCACGTGGTACGTGACAGACAGGAAAACGTTAGACTTCAGTAGCACTTGGGGATTCCTGGGAAAGAGAGCGGCGAGTGCGTGCACAGCAGGCAGCCCATGTGAGTGAAGACTGAATTTGAGGAAGGAAAAGGTTCTTTCTCGATGTTCTGAGTGCTCCCTCTGCCCGGGTAGTTGGCTGCTAGTGTCTCAAAGGGGGGACTTCAGATTTCTGTGCTTACAGGCTCCTGAGATGTAAATCCGGCCCTGCCCCCCAAACACACCAAAACCAATATGTATGTGTATGTGTGTGCATATAAGATAAATATATAGTTACATTGTTGTTTACGTGCATGTGTGGGTATATATACATAAACACTATCCACCATCTAGACTGTTTGATCTCATTATCTTCTGAGGTCCTGGGAGCTGCATCCTCTCCATTCCACTAGTCAGTGAGACTGTAACAGTGCTGATGTGTACACTCCCCATGACTACGACTAACTCCATCACCGGCTGAGCATTATGTAAGACCGCGCTCCCTTCTCCTCACTATTCTCTGTCCCCTGTGCTTACATGAGAGTAGTCAATCCAAAGAAGGTTAGGTCGGCACTCCAAAAAATATTCAGGCGTGGATAGATAAAGCAATTAAACTTTATTCCAAAAAGTAAAAAACGGCATGAAGATATACCCAAACAGCAGAGCAATAAGACATGCACGCCGGACCTACACCGTCTAACGTGTTTGCATTTTGGACAGCGCTTACTCATAGACGTAGTGAAATAAAATAAAACAAACCAATATATAGCATTGCAATTAAAGAATACAATAGGCACCTGACTAGCTTGTCCCATTAATGGGCCATACACAGACAAATCCAACCAATCATGCTGGGAAAGCGGTGCTAACCCCATATGATAGTGATAGTTGAAGAAGAGCGAATAGAACAAGTGAAAAAGCACAAATCACACACACACACACACACACACATATATATATATATATATATATATATATATATATATATATATATATATATATACTCTGCTTTAATCAAATGAATAACACCCCTCCATCCACATCCCAGAGAGTAACAGTATTTAAGTCAAAACGGACACAAAATGTTATAAGAAATCACACAAATCAAATTGATGAAATTGTAACGTGTTGTTAAACCATGTGGCTTATATCCCATTCCTGATTTAGCCCCTGCAGGTAGTGTGTATGTAACTGAAATATCCAGAAAACTTCTCTCTTATTAATAAAATCAAGCAAATCCCCACCTCTCCATGGCAGCTTGACTCTTTCAATACCTTGAAAGGATAAACAACCGGTGTCTCTCAGAAATGTGCTTGGCAATCGCAGATATTTGGTGGTCCCTAGATAATTGATAAATATGTCCCCTAACTCTCATTTTAAGTGGACGTATCATACGTCCCACATAATAAACAGAGCAAAGGGAACATGTAAACAGATAATATGATGTAAGTTGCAATTGTTATAATCCTTAATTTTATAACATTATATTACATGAGAGGCAATGAGCTGAAGGAACTTAGTTGAGTAATAGCAAGACCATTATACTTAATATGTATTGATTCGCTTTCATCAGGCATAGTGTCCTGTGAATGGAGGAAAGCTGATGTAGTACCATTGTTCAAAAGGGGGGTGCAAGCTCCAAGTCAGAAAATTATAAACCTGTGATCTATACACTTAAATGGAAACAACCTGGGGAATCCTCATTAGAGAGAGATTTAGGAGTACTGATAGAGGATAGACTTCACAGCAGTGTGCAGTCATGCAGCTTCTGCAAGAACGAATAGGGTACTAGCCTGCATAAATAGAGGTATAGATGCACAAGATGCTAATATAATTCTACCTCTATATAAATCTTTGGTGTTGCCTCATTTAGAATATGGAGCACATTTTTGGGCACCAGTTCTTAAAAAAGACATTATTGAACTGGAAAATAGTACAGAAATGTGCAACAAAACTGATAAAGGGATTGTAGGATCTGAGTTATAAAGAGAGACTAGTCAAACTGGGTTTGTTTACATTAGAGTGGAAACGTCTGAGTGGTGATAGGATAACCATTTACAAGTATGTTGAAGGTCAATACAAATAACTTTCCAATTAATTATTTACTCAAAAAGCCGAACTAAGAATGAGAGGTCATCCATTAAGACTAGAGGAAAGGCGCTTTACACTAAAACAAAGGCAGGGATTTTTTACAGTAAGGGTGGTAAAGCTATGGCATTCTTTGCCTTGGGATGCTGTGCTTGCAGATCTGTAACTGCTTTCAAAAAAGTAATGGATTCTAATCTAGCACAGAACAATACTGAGAATTAAGACAGTTGGCTTCAATGCAGATAGGTTGTTGATCCAGGGAACTATTCAACTGCCATTTGGAGTCAGGAAGGATTTGTTTTGCCCATCTGGGGCTTTGTTGAAAATGGATTCAATGTTTTTTTTTTTCCTCCCTCAGGATCAAAAGGGGTGATTTGGCATTGGCTGGTGTTGATGGATGCATAGTAACATAGTAAATTAGGTTGAATAAAGACACAAGTCCATCAAGTTCAACCTTTGCCTCATACCCTAGTGACATGAGAACTGTATAGCTTTCCTGCTACCAAATAACTTTATCAGACCTTTCTGATTTGCCTACTAATATACAGTATAACCTGTATGTTCCCTTTTGAAAGAAATGTATCTAATCTTCTCTTAAATGTATCCATTGTATCTTCCATAACCACCTCCTTGGGCACTCTGGTATTACAGAACATCTGGCAGCCGTGAAGGAATAATTAAACTGCTGTCCCACTGGACACCCAGCTGGGGGGGGGGGGGTTATGCACTAAGGTGTAATAAAGAGGAGATAACTTCTCCAGTGATATCACATCTTCAATTCCTATGTTATTCTACAGAGTCCATGCTCTAAGGTCTCTCCCACTTAAGGGGGTTATGCACTAAGGCATGATAAAGAGATGATAAAGTGGAGATGACTTCTCCAGTTCCTATGTTATTTTATAGAGCCTATGCACTAAGAGTTGACTGCAGTAGTGGTCTTTTTTTATTTTATTTAGTAACCTGTCCTCACTGAGGAGGAAAGTGATGACAGCTCATTGGGCCCTCTTTCAGCTATGGATCTCAGTGCATTGCACCAGCAGCAGCAAGGATCGGAAAGTAAATTAGTTGGAATCATCTGGAGAGATGCATACAGGCAGCTTTAGGATTTATATATCCAATTTAACAGTACAATTATTATGGTGATTTCAATATATGGTTTTTAACACAACAGTTGATGTGCTTAGATGAACTGGACATGTCCATTTGCCTTGTGGAATGTGGCTGACTCATGTGTTTACATGAATCAGCTGATCAACAAATAGTCTATTGTGTATATGTAACAGCTGATCAGCTTCTGCATTTACCAGAATTAGCTGGTGGGCAGCCGGGCTTGGGACTGTGTATGTTATAAACATTTGAGTGGCACAGTGTTGTGCAATGCCCCTGTGGGTTAAGAGAGGGCTGTTTCTGTTCTTGGTGCTGATGTGTGATCGCACCCACTCCACCTCCCACTTGCTCTCCCCAACACATCCCCAGCATTATGCCTACCTCATATGCTAATGATTACAGTCTCCTCTAGGGTTGCACCGATACTGGTATTGGGATCGGTGCCGATACCGGCATTTGCACGAGTACTAGTACTTGCGCAAATGCAGCCGATGCCGGCACCGATACCCTGTGTCAGGGGGTATCCATTTGAAATGTCGCACTCCATTAGAGCGTGCGACATGAACCTGGCTGCTTTTAAATCTGGCCGCTATTACACTTAATATATACCCCTTTAACATTGCAACTGACCTGCAGGAGGAGCGGGAGGTTAATTCAGCTCCCGCACTGCCGCATACCACTGTGATGTAACGGGACGTGCACGCTTTGCGTTCATCTGTACTGTCACCCCTCCAACCTCGTTCATACTTCATATAGACGTGGTGTGTGGCAATGCGGGAGCTGAATTAACCTCCCGCTCCTCCTGCAGGTCAGTTGCAATGTTAAAGGGGTATATATTAAGTGTAATAGCGGCCAGATTTAAAAGCAGCCAGGTTCAAAAGTGAACTGAATCGGAACAGACTCAACTAAAAAAAATGTATTTGCATTAAGTGCCTGCGGTAACTTTTTAACCCTTTAAGTGATAGGGGCACACAGTGAGTTGGTGAGCAATGCGTCGCACATCCCGTTGACACTCACAGGAATAATGCCCATTAATCTTCTCTGTGTCAGTGGAAGGCAAGTAATGTACTGTGCATATAGGTAGAGTTATATTTCAATTTTATTTTATTATTTATTACAATAAAAAAAAAAAAGTCACAAAAAAAGTATCGGTAATTGGTATCGGCGAGTACTTTAAAAAAGTATCGGTACTCGTACTCGGTCCTAAAAAATTGGTATCGGTGCATCTCTAGTCTCCTCCCCTCCGCTTGCATAGATACTTCTTATTGCATACACACAAGGCAAGAGAACAGTTCTGCTATAGTTTTAGAAACTTTTTTATTTTTCTGTTAGAAATGGAATACCACCATTAGGCGGATTACCATAACTGACAATGCCCTTAGATGTGGCTAGCTCAGTAACCAGGTGCTTTTTGTGGACCTTAAGCCCTGGGGGGATAATCTTGGCTACAAGTTCTTTCCTCAGGAGTTGCCCACTGAGGCTTCTTCTTAATACATGGTAGTCTGAAGACAGAAGATCTGTAGGAAAGGTGAGTAACCCTTTGAGTGCTGCAGGTCCACATGTCCAACAGTGCCCCTCTGCACAGGGGTTTACCTTTGGAGTTCCTGTTGCACACTCCTGCACTCTTTGGGTATATCTGTATGTCTGTTGGGTGTTTGGAGCAGGTTTATGTGGTACTTTAACCCTTTAGTTGCTGGTTTTGCATCTTTTGGGGGGTTTCTGACACTTTTCCTACTGGTTCAGTGTTTTTTAGGTATCCTAACGTGTTTAGTGATGTTTCATACATTTTTATTTTACTGTTTCAATTTTTGTAAAATTTGAGTAAAGGCGCGCTTTACTGCATAGGTGCCATTGCTCCATTCACTCCTATGGGACTGTACAGTTTGGGACATATCTCTGCAACCGCTTAACCTTGCGGCTTATTTTTCTTGTTTGCCCTTGTTCTATCATGCGGTTTATGTTTCTAGTGTGTTGTGGGGCTCAGGGGGCTTTAGGCACTGTTTAGGTACTCTTTCAGGGAAAACCACATTTCCCATGAGCGCTTGCTTTGAGCGCTCATTTCTGATTGGCTCCCGCCGTGGCAGCCATTTTGTGCCATTTCCAGAATGAGTATCTTACGCAGGGCTTGGACTCTCCTTCTCTCCTCTGCTGATTAAATCTTCACCTGCCAGATAAGTCTATTTCTGGGGTGAAACTTTAATCCTACACACTATACCTGGGTGATTTCTTATACTATAAGGTTATTTGACACTGTTGAGAATGTCTATACCATTGGAGCTTGCGGCCAGACCTAAGACTAAGGATGCCGGGGTCTCTGTATCCCCTATTGAGCATTGCTCTTCCTGCAGGTCAGGGTTACCTAGAGAATTCTCAGGTCATTTATGCCCAGCATGTTCTGATGTCCCTGAGAGTCTCCCAGGGACCTCCAGCCATGCATTAGAGCCAGTTTGGGTGCAAGAGTTCAGTGCTGCTACCAGGGACCTTAGGTCCACATTGCAACTCTTTCCATCCCAGTTACAGGGGGTATTCCATTCTTGGCAGACCCCCTCCTCTTTCAAGTCTTCCCTGTACCTGACGTATCAGATTCCTCTGAGGAGGAACTGCTGGTGGATTCAGATGTTGAGGAATGTTCTGCTGTGGGCTCCTCTCAGTTTTTTGGGGATCCTTTTGAGGCTGATCCTGATCCCTCGGCTGAGGGCCTGATCTGGTCTGGTTTGAATACCCTTAACATTCCCTTAGTTCAGGAGGTTTCTTCTGATCCCTCTGATGTGTTTCAGGAACCTAAAAACCCCTCACTTGCTTTCCACCTAACCCCACTCTTGACCGCCTCGTGTCTGAAGAATGGAAATACCCGGACAGGAAACCTTCCATGTCCAAGAAATTTTCCAAGCTTTAACCCTTCTCTAAGGCAGCTCTTGGTCAGTGGGTTCATCCTCCTAAAGTGCATGCTTCTATCTCCAGACTATCTAAGTCTACTGCCTTACCAGTGTTTGATGCATCCGCTCTGAAGGACTGGACTGACAAGAAACTTGAGGTCTCCCTCAAGTCCAATTTTGCCACTGCTGGTTCTGCCATGTGTCCAGCATTCGCTGCAGTATGGGTAAACTGGGCCATTGCAATCTGGACTGAACAGCTCATCCTGGCTGTCCATCAGGGTGCTCCTACTTTGGATATGTTGCACCGTCTTGCCAGCATTTATGAGGCAGAACACTATGTTTCTGCTGCCTTATTTGATGCCATCCATTTGGTGGCTAGGGTTTCCGCCATGTCTGTGGTTGCCAGATGGGCTCTTTAGCTCAAGATCTGGTCTGCTGACACTGCTTCTAAGAAAGCATTGCTTTCCTTACCATTTCTTTGTTTGGGCCAGATCTTAAAGATCTGATCATTGAGGACACAGGGAGTAAGAGTACCCTTCTGCCTTTGGTTCCCAGGAAGAAAATGCCGCTTAAGCGTAATCGGTATTTTTTTTCCTTTCAGAATGAGACATGTCTGGTGAACCAGATGGTTCCCTCAGCTCCGCGTACCTCCTCCAAGCCCAGACAGCAATGGAAGCCCAAGGTCTCCTCCAAGCCCAAGGCTTCCTAGCCTTCTTCGGCATGACTTGCCGAACCCAGGTCCCCACTCTGCTGTGGGTGGTCATCTACATCACTACCACAGCATCTGGGAGGATTCAGTGGCGGACCCGTGGGTTTTACAGGTGGTGACGGAAGGGTACAGGATTCCTTTCGTCATTCTTCCTCCCTTTCGCTTCTTTCCTTCTCATACCCCTCAGGGCGCTGAGAAACGCCAGCTGTTCAACGGCAATATTCAGGCTCTTCTGGACAAGGATGTTCTAGAGCCGGTTCCAGTTCAGAACAGAGTTATGAGTTTCTACTCAAACCTCTTTGTGGTCTCCAAAAAGGACGGAGGTTATGCCCCATTTTGGATTTGGAGGATCTCAGTTCCTTTGTGATCCGGACTCATTATCACCAGGAGTCTTTACGGACAGTGATTGCTGCTATGTCCCCGGGGGAATTCCTTGCATCTCTGGATCTTCAGGATGCGTATTTACACATCGCCATTCATCCAGAGAGCTGGCAGTATCTCAGATTTGCCTGCAAACAAGAGCATTTTCAGTTTTCAACTCTTCCATTTGGTCTGACTACAGCTCCTCAGGTCTTCAACCGTGTCCTGCGAGCCTTAGTGTCCGTTCTGCATCGGGACAGCATCAGAATTACTCCATACATGGACAACCTGCTTCTGAAAGCCCCCTCTGTGAAACTTCTTCATCAGCAGGTTCTGCTATGCATTCACGTTCTCACCCATCATGGGTGGATCATCAACATGAACAAGTCAGATCTTGTTCCATCCCAGCGTCTGGTCTTCCTGGGCCTTCTCTTCAACACTCAGAAGAGCATGGTGTTTCTCATGGATGAGGTAGCTCACCAGATCGCCCACAGGGTTTCTGCGGTTCTGACTCAAGATCCAGGTCCAGCCAAGCTGTCCTCTCTAGTCGGAAAATTAATCTCCATCATAGAAGCGGTCCCGTTTGCCATGGCACACACCAGGGAACTCCAGAGGTTTGTGATCCAGATGTGCAGGGGTCAGCCGGACCTCCTGAAGATGTCAGTATCCCTCCCTCTTCATGTGGAACTGAGTTTGTCATGGTGGCTCGACCTCTCCAATCTGCTGAAGGGCAAGTCCTTCCTGGTACCACGGTGATGATGGATGCCAGCCTCTCCGGCTGGGGAGCGGTCTTGGGTTGCCTGAGTGCTCAGGGTCGGTGGTTTCCGAAGGAATCTCTCCTTCCCATCAACATGTTGGAGCTTCGGGCGATATTTCATGCCCTTCGTCATTGGACACCTCAGCTGGAAGACTGTCCAATCTGTGTACAGTCCGACAACACCACGGCCGTGGCTTACATCAACAAGCAGGGCAGAACAAGAAGTCTTGCCGCTTGGTTAGAGGTCAAGGCTATTTTGTCCTGGGCAGAAGAACACGTTCCTGCCATATCCGCAGTGCACATTCCTGGCGTAGTCAGCGTCATAGCGGACTTCCTCAGTCGACACACAGTGGACAGTGGAGAGTGGGAACTGCACTCAGAGGTGTTCACCCTCATTGTTCAGAAGTGGGGTCTTCCTTACATCGACCTGATGGAGACAAGACACAACAGGAAGGTTCCGAGGTTCTGCTCTCGATGGAGGGTCCCTCTAGCTCTGGCGGTGGATGCAGTGTCTATTCCTTGGTTATTCCCTCTGGCCTATATCTTTCCTCCCCTCCTAATGTTGCACAGGGTGTTACGGAAATTGCGACTGGAAGGCTGTCCATTCATTTTGATTGCTCTGTACTGGCCTCGCCAAGCTTGGTTTCCGGAGTTGCTGGATCTGTCAGTGGTGGAGCCATTCTGGCTCCCTTGCCATCCGGATCTTCTTCTACAGGGTTACCTGTGGAAGGAGGATGTTCATCGGCTAGCTTTGATGGCTTGGAAATTGAATCCTCATTATTGAAGAAGAAAGGTTTTTCTTCTGGGGTGGTGACTACTATACTCAATGCCCGCAAACCTGTTTCTTCCAAGATCTACCATCATGTCTGGTCGACCTTCCTATCTTCATGTGCTGACAAGGACCTATCTGTCTACGGTCCTGGCCTTTTTGCAGGACGATGTGGATAAGGGCCTCAGTTTGAGTTCCCTTAAGGTTCAGACTTCTGGTGTCTGTTTTCTTTCAGAGGCACAGTTCCATCCTTCCTGATGTCAAGGTTTTCTTCCAGGGCATTGCTCATACTTGTCCTGCCTTCAAGAATCCCGTTCCTCCGTGGGATCTTAACTTAGTTTTGGGCGTTCTTCATCGCCCTCCATTTGTGTCCTTGGCTACTATTCCTCTACACCTGTTGACATGGAAAATGACCTTTCTCCTGGCGATCGTCACCGTGTTTTGGAGTTACATGCTCTGTCCTGTAAGCCACCCAATTTAGAGTTTCACAAGGACAAGGCGGTGCTTTGCACTTCTCAGGAGTTTATCCCAAAGGTGGTTTCGGAGTTCCATATCAATCAGGAAATTGTGGTGCCTTCTTTCTGCCCTGACCCCACCTCTGACAAGGAGAGGGATTTCCACTTGTTAGATGTGGTGCTTTGTCTCAAGTTTTATGTACATCGCACTGAGTCTGTCAGGCAATCTGACACGCTGTTCGTCATTTCTGAGGGTCCCAGGGCAGGAATACCTGCATCCAAAGTGACTATTGCTTCTTGAATCAAGTCCACTATTTGTAAGGATTTCGAGCTGAGGAAGGAGCCTGTCCCCTTTCGGGTCACGACTCATTCTACAAGATTTATTGGGGCTTCTTGGGCTTACAAGAATCAGGCCTCTGCTGATCAGTTGTGCAAGGCTGCCACTTGGTCGTCTGTGCACACCTTTTCGAAGCACTACCGTGTTGATGTGCTGGCATCGGCTGATGCCAGCTTTGGGAGGAAAATCCTGGAGGCAGTCTTGCCTGCCTAGGATCTTCTTCGGTTCTTAGTGCTTCCTTCACTTTTGAGTCCTGTTGGCTCTAGTTCCGTGTGCTGTGTAACAGTTCTTTGGGTGTTGTTACCCTTGTCCAGTGTCCGTTGACACTTCAGTTGTTTTGTTGGGCTATCTCTGATCTGATGGTTCATATCTGCTCTGGTGACTTTGGGGGCCTTGCGCCTGGTCCTTGCCTTACTTCCCGCCTCTGGGAAACTCAATGGTTGGACATCCCAGAGTTACCAGTAACCTGTATTGGACGACAGAGAAAAGAGGATTTTAGTGTTACCTGTTAAATCCTTTTCTCTTAGTCCATACAGGCTACTGGTCTCCCACCCTGTCAAGGGACCATGCTTGGCTTTCTTGTGGCGGACTGTGGGGGTCCTTCGGGGTCATGCACACAGGAGTCCTCTTTCCCTTCTACTATCTATTCAATAGTTAGTGTCTCAAATCTTTCTGGAGCTGGTTGGCTAGCTGCGGCCAAGGAGGGAAGGTAGGCTCCACCCCCTGCATACAATTCTAGAATTGTTCCTGCCTACATTTAAAGGGGCAGATTGCCTACCCAAAATAACCAGTAACCTGTATGGACTAAGAGAAAAGGATTTAACAGGTAAGACTAAAATCCTCCTGTATATATGAAATTGAAACAACCAACAGGCAACTACCTCACCTCACTGTATTCAACACAGTAGTTGCCTGTTGGTTGTTTCAATTTCATATGTACCGGGGTGAGTTTGGCTCGATCACTACACCTTTTTTGCTCATCACAATATTTCGTTTTTAGATTTTTTGTTATTGGATTGGTACTTTAATTGTCATTGTGCAGAATTGAGGGTTTGTGCACGAGGGGACCCACTTTGGTTTTTTTGGGAATACATGAAGTATTTTGTATTTGTTTTTGCCATTCTTGAGAGCTAACTCAATTTGATCTGTGTCTCTAGGGGCTTAATTTGACCATTCAGGATTCTTTACACATTTAGGGCTCAGAAATATTTCTTGTTTATATATAAGTGAAAAATATGTTTGATAGCTGCATGGAAATGTGTTTCACATGAAGAACAGAAGATGTGTGCATTCCTAGATTGAGATTTGGCCCATTCTATAAAGCAGAACAGGATATAGGGGGAAAGAAGGCCGACATCTGTTCTGAGACTTATAAAAAAAATACAATCACTAATGGCATCGGGTAGAAATCTGTACCAGAAACCCGAGATTTCCATCTATTAACCCTCTCACTGCTATAGGTTCTCTCTGTGGTCCATATTCAGGAAGGTAAAGGTGATCAATTCTGGAGCAAACCAATTGCACTACAAGGGACGAATGAAAATTCCAAATTTATACAAATTGGTCGTTTTGCCTCTTGAATGCCAGGAAGATCTCCAGTGCATTGCTTTGCAATGCACTGGAGGTCTCTCTAGCATTCAGGGGGTTAAACACTCCATTGACACCAATGAAAATGTTTAATTTATCTCTATGGTGCAGACCTGCAGGTGATTGCTCATCAACTTACATTTTGTATAAAGCCCTATAAAAAGCGCAACAATTCTGGAACAAACCAACTGTGCCATAGGGGACAAATTAAAATTCCTATTGATTTAACCCTTTCAGTGCCACAGGGGTACACAACGCATTGCTATGCAATGCGTTGCGTACTCCTGTGGCACTGAAAGGGTTAAATAGGTCTTTAAGTCCCTTGAATGCAAAAAAGGTCTCCAGTACATTTCAAAGCAAAAGCTTTGGAGATCTCCCTTGCATTGAATGGGTTAAAAGCCTAATCTGAAGAAAAAGACAGGTCTACCGGTTCCTTCTTGCAGTTTTGTATACTCGGCAAGTTGTTAGCTGGTTATAGTTAGTATGGAAATCTGGAGTAAGCATACTGGTCAGTTAGTCCGGCAGCTTTCCAGAGAAGTGGTTGTGTACTAAGCAAAGATGAAGGGAGCGTCTAGATTCAAATGTTAACCAGTTTAGTTCTTTAACCCTTTGAGTGCCCAAGGGGTATGCAATCATTGCTTTGCAACGCATTGCGTACACCTGTGGCACTCAAAGGGTTAAACATATCACAGTGATGGGTAGGGTAATTAAACTGGAGGATAAAGGCATAATGAGTTATACACAGTGTCAAGTTTACCACAATATATACAAACTATTGTGGTGCACAATGGGATCCTGTACAAGTATGGTAAACCTGCTAGCCTCTACAGATAAATGCTCCCACTCTCCAGAAGCTCAAACATAAATGGATACAATCTATATATCGAATGCTTCACAGGTAACAGAAAAGATACCAATATACCATAACACTCTTTCCAGTCTACTGAAGTTGCCCAATTCTTCACTAGATTGGAGAGATTGATATGGTGTATTGGTATCTGTTCTTGATATATAGATTGTATCAAATTTACCACAATGGATCTGTGGCACGGGAGCATATACTACACCTTCATAGTCTATGACTGACTAACATCTGTTGAACAATGGTGCACAAGTTCCTAAATGTGCTTAAAAATGTTATTCACTGCAATGTCTTTAGGGGGGAGATACACTAAGGTTCGATATAGTGGGGGATTTGTTTTGGAGAGGTAAGAACACTTCACCTTGGACAAGAGGACACACTTCACCTTTCTCACTAAGATTTAGATGTGCAAGGGGACGGGTCAAGACACTGATCACAATCATATGATGTTAGCTTAAAGCTGCCGATGTGTTGTACAAGGAAGTAGAGGGTAATAGGAGGAAATCATGGGGTGGGTAGAGAGTCATGAGGGTGTCAGGAAGGGTAGGGGAATCATGGGGTTGTCACTGAGGGGGGAGAGGGCCATATGACTGCATAGAAGAGGGAGCACTCACAGGCTTATCTTCTTGTGTTCCACTTCACTAAGCAATTACGTGAAATGCGGATCTCCAGGGTAAAGACAGTCCATGCTTTCATGTCTTTAGAGACTATATTAATAAAATCTCCTCCTAACTGTGCATCTCTCTGCTTGGTGCTTCTGCACTTGCACTGGACACAGACACTGTACAAATTCATCTGACTGCAAACTAACCTACATCCAGGAGAAAGGCATGAAGGTTAGCCTACAGTCAGATACAGACTCTCAGCTTCGAACAAGCATAGAAGCAACTCTCAGAGAACTGCACAGTGAGCAGGAAACTTTGAGTTCAGTTTCTGAAAAACTGACTGTACACCGGAGATTACACTTTTTTGCCATCTCTACACTCTCATGGCTAGCTTTACTCTCCCTATTAATGATCTGGAAGTGGGAATTGAAAGTATTGTCTCAATATTTGTTGATGACACTAAGCTGTGTAAGGAAATACACACAGTGCTGCATGTTTTTTTCTCTGTAGAAGGATTTATATAAACTGAGTGAATGGGCAGAAAAGTGGTAGATGACAATTAATTGAGATAAATGCAAGGTTATGCATTTGTGCTGTATAAACAAACAAGCTACATATACACTAACTGGGAAACTACTTGGGGAATCCTCATTAGAGAAAGATTTAGTGACAATAGACTTCACAGCAGTGTGCAGTTCAGCTGCTGCAAGAGAAAATAGGGTATTATCCTGCATAAAAAGGGGCAGAGATGCAAATATAATTCTGCCTCTATATAAATCCTTGGTAAGGCCTCATCTAGTTTATGGAGCACAATTTTTGGCACCCGTTCTTAAAAAAAAAAGACATTATTGAACTGGAAAAGTGTAGAGAAGTGCAACAAAACTGATAAAGGATTGGAGGTTCTGGATTATAAAGAGAGACTAGCCACACTGTATTTTTTTACATTACAGAAGAGACGTCTAAGGGGTGATACGATTACCATTTATAAATATATTCAAGGTCGATACAAAGAACTCTCCAAAGAACTATTTGCTCAAAGAGCTGAGCTAAGAGCTAGAGGAAAGGATCTTTCAACTAAAACAAAGGCAGAGATTTTTTTCAGCAAGGGTAGTCAAGTTAGTGAATTCTTTGTCTTAGGATGCTGTGCTTGCAAATATTATGATTGCTTTAAAAAAAAGTAATGGATACCTGTCTAGCACAGAACAATATTGGCGTCAAAGCAGATGGGATGCTGATACAGGGAAATATATGACTGTAACTTGGAGTCAGGAAATAATTTTTTACCCACTTGGAGCTTAATTGGAAATGTTTTTTTTTTCCTTCCTCTGGATCAACAAGTTTGATTTGGCATGGGCTGGACTTGATGGAGACATGTCTTTTTTCAGTCTCGTCAATTCAGTCTATTGGCGGAATGCAGGACACGTGCAATCTCTATTTACAGTGTGAAAACCTTTAGGGAATAGGTTTGCACATGATTTTATTGAATTTTGCATGAAAAATCAAGATTAGTGAGCAGCTGTGCATATTTATTTTCTTGTGGGCGTGGCCAGGATTAATGAATCTGTGTGAGTGGAATAGCAAATGTGCCTAATGCAGGAAGTGCTATTTCGAACAAATTTATATGTCTGTGTAGTGTTGTCATAAAAAATATTTTTTTATGCGCAATTGAAGAAGCGTTCGGTATATGGCTTCCTGGATTAGAACATGCGCAAAACCTATCTGCGCACAAAAATGCCGTTAGCAGATGTGCACATTTCTTACATCACGCCATATGTCACAACAGGGTAGACTGTGCTTATGACTACTCACATAAGTACATAAAGTATAACAGGTTAAATCAATTCAGACAGCTGTCAGACATCGTCAAGCGTTCCAAACATACTGCTGATCAGCTGATGTATGTAAACAAATGGAGTGTGGTTGTCGGTACCTAAGTGCTCCTGTGTTTCAGTATAATCCTTGGAGCGCTCTGTGCTCCAGAGCATTGGAACATTGGAGCACTTAAAGACCAACAGCCTAGCTCCGTTTGTTTACATGCATCAGCTGATTGCACTAATGTTCAGAGTGGACTTGCTGCTGTCTGACATCTCCTAGAAGGGGGGGGGATTAATTAAGCCGCTATCCCTTTATGCACTTATGTGAGCAGCCACTTGGCTGTTATTCTTGTCCATGGTTCTCAATCTTTTGTTGCTCAGGGCACCCCAACACACAATCCAGAATTTTTTGGCCACAATCCTTGTGGTGGGAACATCAGGGTACTTACTGTGGCTGTAGCCGACTTGACTTACAGCCCACAACTGAAAAGGGCACCTAGCCACTACAGTGCCCACTCACTCTTAACTCTTCCGGTGAGGGCACTCACCAGTCCCATTTTCCCCAGTACTTCTTTAGAATGACCATGTACCCTAGGCCTCCCACCATTATGGAGAGGCCTTCTCTCCTCTATCTGACCAACGCTGGCTATCTCATAACACAATCTCTGTGGTCAGCTAGACTGGATGGCACCATTCCTCTGTACATCATAGACACATTCATGTTTTCAAGAATGGGAACACATATGAAACAATGGAGATCACTGAAAACAGACAGGGTTCATTCTCAGGGTGGCTACCATTCCGTCACACTTTAAATTTAGATCAGCTTTTCCAAACAACCATATTTCAACCCTTTGCGTGCCAAGGGGTGTGCAACGCATGGCAAAGCAGTGCATTGCACATGCCTCTGGCACTCAAAGGGTTAACATAGGCCCCTAATTTTTCCTTTTTTCACGGAGTAGCCTGTTGTTTATGTACAGTGCATTTTGAAATGAATTGTATCACCGTAGCTCCATTTGATATGCTGGTATGTAAATCAACTGAGTAGAAGTGAAATGAGGTTATATGCATGTAAATCTGGTCTTTTGTTTCATTGTAAGCAAACCATAGCTTATCTCACAGACTCCCTTACGTATTGTTACACACAATTTATATACACTCCTTTAAAGGGGCAGGACAGGGTCAATAAAATACTCTCTTAAATGATAGGCAGTGCCCTCACAACTAGGGCAATTGGGTTTCCACAGATTAGAACACAGCACTTGCCTCTCTATTTTCCCTGCAGATCACTGAGTTCTGCAGGGTTGGATGACATCAATTCCTTGCTTGGAAGGGATAATTTTCTCTTCTCCATAGACCCTGAATGAGTCTTTTATGGAGAGGAGATCAGTCTTTTTTTTTTTTTTTTTTTTTTTTTACTGCCATGTGTGCAAGAGATGTGCTGATGTCATCCAGCCCCCTGCAGATCTCAGTGATCTACAGAGCAAACCAAGTGATAACAGGTAGTTCTAAGCTATGAGAACTCTTTCTGTAGCTGTGAGGGCACTACCAAAAATTTACAAGGGTATTTTATTTACAGTTTACTGCCCTTTTAAATATATACCCCATTGGTAAAAATCTGGTAAGGATTATTGTCATGTATTGCTGTGAGCCACATTAATGATTTCATTAAATTCCTTGGCTTCTATTGACATCACTAATCCAATGCATTCCAAAGCATTGCACTGGATATGTCTCTAGGAGCCAAGGGGTTAATTTGTATGGAGAACATTTTTTGGCCTCATGTATGGTTCCAGGATTTTCATTTGGTAATCTATTAAGTAATTTGGTTAGTAAACAGTACAAATCTCTTCAGTGTTAGCCATCTCAATCAATGATACTGTTGTGGTCAAAGTCTATAATTGTCCAGTATAAATAATGACCAGCCAGTTTGGCAAAAGCAAGAAATTATAGAGCTTGCTGAGTTTATCCCTATTATAAGATGTACTTGAGGAGGATCACTGCACGTACTGCTTTATTTAGCCCAAATAAATTGAAATTAGCACGGTCAGTTTATTTCTATTTTAATATAGTTACTTTCCTTAATCCTTTGCGTGACAGAGGGGCACTGGCACTCAAAGGGTTAAACTTAGAAAATCAGTGTTTATTCTTGTACGCATAAATGAATAAAAATGAGCATGGACAGGATATTTTTCTTACAAATGTACTTTTATTTGCTTAACCCTATGATCCTGTATTTTGCTATCAGTTATGGTCAGTGACCTGGCCTGTGTTGATAAAGACCTGTCATCAGTAATGGCACATTTCCAACACTGGCCATAGCATTTATTTTCAAAAGCTTAGAGTAGAGCTACACTCTTATTTTGGGAAGAGCCGTTTAATCATTGGGGGAGATTCACTAAGCAGTGATAAAGAGGTGATAAAGTGAAGATCACTTCTCCAGTTTATCACTTCTCCCAATTCCTATGTTATTCTATGGAGCCTATAAACTAATATTTAGTCAACTTTGGATATCTTAGTTAATAGGCTCCATAGAATAACATAGGGACTGGAGAAGTGATAAAGTGGAGATGACGTCTCCAGTTTATCACCTCTTAGTGAGTCTTCACCATCGAGACGTGTACTGTTCTGTAGTTCTCTTAGTGTCTTGAAATCTTGCATCCTAGAGCCGTCTCTTAACCAATAACTGTATAATTTTTACTCTGCCATCTCCCGCCTTTTCCATACCTCCCAACATTTCAAATGGCCAAAGAGGGACACTTGTGTTTTAAGTGGTGTTTTTGGGGGCGTGGCTGGTGGGCGGGGCATTGCTGAGAATTTTTAGGTTACTTTGTGACCTATTGACACCTTTTTGTGTAACTGAATAAAGGATATAGAGCAAGACCAAAGTATTTTATTTACACAGATTCATTTACAAACACATATACTGAAGATTAACTAAACATTATTGTGAGTTTTATTGCTGTGGAGCAGTTATACAATTGTATACACACCACACAGTCTCATCTCCTAAAAAGAGGGACATCAGGGTAGAAAAGAGGGACAGAGGGATTTGTGTCTCAAAGAGGGACACTTGGGAGGTGTGCTTTTCTATGGCTAACACAATACCACCCTTTACCAGTTCTCTTATGTAACAGCAGCTTAATAGAGATGGTGAAAATAAATGAATGGCATATTCTAAAAGTAAAAACAGGGCTGCCATCAGAAATCTCGGAGCCCGGTCTAAACATAAAACCAGCCTCACACACACACATCACAGGGGACTGAGCGGGCCTCAATGTCTGATTGAGGTGCAGGACCCCCCTGCTTGGCTGGACCCAATGTACAGACACTGTCTGTAAGCTTATGGTGGCAGCCCTATAAATATATTATATTTAAAGCAGTCATATAAAATATCTAAGGGAACAACATGTATTTTCAAAGGGCCTTATTCATTAATCTAAAGAGCTGCAAGTGTTGGAGCAAACCAACTGCACCACAGTGGGTAGGAGGAGGAGCGAAACTCCTCTTTGATATAAAAGGGACATTTAACCCCTTGAATGCTAGAGGTCCCCAGCACATTGTGAAGCAATGCATTGGAGATCTCTAATATTCAAGGGGTTAAAATCTCAATTCAGATCAATGGGAACTTGCAGAACCTTCACCCACCCCACCCCACAGTGCAGTTAGTTTGCTCCAGATCTGCACCTCATTATCCTGATAAATAAGACCCATGTTAAACTGAATGGGTGAGTACGTTCAGTTCGTGTTTTCAAAAGAAAATTAATTTTGGGGCAAACCAATTGCAATTACTACTAGGGGAGTGCTTAAAATCCCAATTGATTCAAATGTTTGTTTGTTTGTTTTTTTAAATCAATAAATTTTTATTGAAAATTTAAATGTATTTCAATGTCTTGTCTGCTAGCTGGGTATGCAACACATTGCTTTTCGGTGAGTTGGTTCAAAAGGTTTACCCTTTGAGTGTTAGAGGGGTAATGCGTTGCGTACTCCTCTGGCACTCAAAGGGCTAAAATGGCCATTTAAATCAGTGAGCAGTTTAGGAATGTTTATTTTGTCCCCTGTGGTGCAGTTACTCTTTAGCGTAATGAATAAAGACCAATGTGTCAGACTGAGTGGGTGACTGTGTACATCGTTTTAATTCATTTTTTCTGCAAAAATTGGCATTCACCTACCCGTCAAATCCCTGGCAAACTGAGTACTAGGAACACTGGCCCAGAGTTATAAAAGTAACCTGGAGTTATTCTGGCTAATCAACTCTCCCCTAGCTTATACATTGGTGATAGATTAAAGGAACATAGGATTTGGCTTAATACAGTAGGTATGTTTCAATGTGGGAACAGACGATGTAATTGCTGCCAGTGGGTTTGCTCCACCAAACGGATCCAGTTTATGACAACTGGATGTTATCACAATATAAAACAGTACATCAACTGTGCAACGAGATATGTGATTTCTGTCATCTCCTGCATAGAGTGTAAAACAGAATATGCGGGTAAGACTAGTCGTAGCTTGCGTGAACGCATTAGAGAACATATTAGCAACATTAATTGCAGTGATTCAAGAACTGGTGTATCACATCATTTTTGCAATAATCATGCATCTTCACTGGACTCTTTTCAAGTTTCTGGTATAGAAAGAGTGTCCCTTTCTGTGAGGGGAGGGGATTGGTCCAGACTGCTTTCCCAAAGGGAAGTTTTCTGGATCTTTACTCTGTCGACCCGAAAACCTTTGGGTTTAAATTGCGAATATGATGTGACTCATTTTGTATGACACTTGGTGCTGGATTTGGCATATTGTCACGTCATCGATACAGGTTGTATATGATTGATTTAATATTGTTTATTATAGCTTGACATTTTTGAAGATCATGATGTTAGAAGCTTTAAATAATTAAAATTTGGGTATAAGTATGGAGTGTTATATATTGGCAGTGTTCAATTATTGAATAGCTATGAGTATAGCACTTTATAGCATTTTATAGTTTAAGGATTGTCATTAATTACCACTGTTTCTAACTAAAAAGGAGTTATTGTTGAGTGTTCTTAATGCTCCATTTAGTGTGGATTACAAATCACAATTGGGATTCTTTTAAAGTTTTGATATTTAGAGACATTGGTCGTACCTCTTTGAGTTTGTATTACATTATATGAGGATTCAAAATAGGGTTAGTATTTTGAGTGATACCTAATTTGCCTTTAATGATCTTTCCCTTGGAGCCTTGTGTTTCCAGTTTTTGAACTTGGGAGAGATTGATTGGATGATCAAACAGAGGAGGTGCAACTTTGTCTCTTATAAATTTTTGTTCTTGTTTGAGAATCATTTATGTCTATGAGTAAGCACTATTTGTGTGAAACGCGTGAGACAGTAATGTAGTGTGGTGTCCCAGTGTACCTCTGTGACTAAAGCAGTTTTTTTACTTTGCTAATCCGCGTCAAGTGCAGTCTTTTTCTTTTTTTGGATCGTGTTATTCTGGAGTAAACCAGCTGCGCCATAGTGGGACAAATAAAAATTCCTAAAGCCCCACTTGAATAGAGCTGTTTAACTTCTTGAAGGCCAGATAGGTTTCACTAGCTTTCAAGGGGTTAAAAGCCCAATTTAATTTAACAGGACTTATTTGTAGCCCTATGGTTACAATAACTCCATTTGGGCGCCTGTCCTTTTAAATCGGAAGCAGGCACATGTTCAGGACATATGCAGCAGAGAGAGCTGGGTGGGAACCTGGGAGCACACAGGTGAGATCTGCTGCTAAATTTGGCTACAAATTGCACATTGCAGATTAACTCCTTGAGTGCTGATGCATTCCATATGTCTTTAGCATCCAGGGGGTTAAATAGGCAGGCACAGGTTTACTTTGATTCCCAATATTACACTGCCGTGACGCAGTGGACTAAAGAGATTTTTAAAATCTGATCAGTTAAACTTTGTTTTGCCGGACTGGTGTATAATCGTTGTATACCCTTTCTGATGCTAAAAATGGGGACATTCTAAACGGGAACGTTCCGAGCATTTTCTTGGGATATGGGTTAATTGCTGATATTTGCTTAAAACAATGGAGGGCAAACATTGATAGAAACTATTGTCTTTAGAGAGGACAACCATGTTTTCATCCCTACACTGGCTCCCATTAGCATATAGAATTAAATTAAAAATTCTGGTGCTAACTTATAGAGCCCTCACTAACCCCCCCCCCCCCTATATTTTATCTCTTATTTCCACATACACTCCCACTCACCATCTTCGCTCTGCACACAACCTTCTCCTCTCCACAGCTCTTATCACATTCTCCCACTCCGCCTACAGGACTTCTCCTGTTCTGCACCTGAGCTCTGGAATTCACTCCCCCTCCCAGTCAGACTCTCCCCCAGCTTTCAGATCTTTGTAATGCATTCCGTACCTCCCTGACACTCAAAGGGTTAATTAGCATATGACTGCACTGAGACTTTAATTATTTCAGAAATAAAAATGTCAATGTCTCTTAAATTGTGCCTCTGCTGGTCATTTGGCTAACATAACACATTGGCATTTTTAATTAAGTTCAACTAATCAAACTTCAATTCGAGGGGGGTATACACTAAGGTGTGATAAAGTAGAGATGACTTCTCCAGTGACATCACTTCTCCAGTTCCTATGCTATTCTATAGAGCTAATGCACTAGGATTTCCAAAGTTGGAGAAATCTTATTGCATTGGCTCCATCAAATAACATAGGAATTGGAGAAATTATATCACTAGGAAAGTTATCCTCTCATCACTTCTTTATCACAACTTACTGAATAACCCCCAAGGCGACAGATCCACCTTAACTCTGTGATGAGCAACAGGTGGTCCTGGTTTGCATGCGGCCCAGGCTTTCCTCTCTTTCCCTGCTGTTGGCCTCGCACTATTCTTCCCTTCACACTCTTAATGCTTCCTTTTAAAGGGATAATAACAGTTCATGTTGGAAAACTATGTATTGCAGGGTTTATCCTGCTGAGTAAAACAAGGATACTTCCGGGGGGGGGGGGGGCAGAGCCAGCAACAGGCTGAGGTGGACGTGTTTTAACAGAGCTCCTGGTTCAGCTGATTGTTATCTTGATTTCTCTCACGGAATCTGCAACCCACTGACTGAAAAATCCGGCCAACTACTCTCTCTGTTTGACGAGGAATCTTATGATATATCATGACCCGCTATTTCACACCCGCTAAGAGGGAAGTTCAGGGATGCTTCTTCTTGCGCCAGTATGATCAATGAGGGATGCTGACAGCCATGTTGGAAGAGGACCTAGTCCTCTGGAGAGGAGAACCTCCCGCATGTTCATGGGTTATTGCTGCTGATTCAGTGGTTGTACCTCCGGCGCTGCCGCCTATCCTGACGTCTGCTATAGCCTATTGTGAGTGCACTGGTCTGACTGACTCTGTTGGGGTAATGCAATGTGAGGATTGTCGTGTCTATCATGGAGGGGTTCGGAACGGTATGAGAGAGAGATCTGCAGATTTGCATCATGTATATGAACACCGGAGCCGATACTATCGAAGGCTTATCCGCGGATGGCCACAGATTATCGAGACGAGTGCTTTCTCGGGTTCTTGCAGTCAACGAGTCTGCCCTGTGCGGTAGAGGGGAGTATCAACATAGAGCCTTTCTATCCATCTCTTCTAGCACCAACGGCTTGAGGCCTGCTCATCCCATATTCTGGTGACATGCAGTGCGTCTGGGACACCTCTCATTGGGACCCTGGAATTCTGCTCTCATTACTTGATGGTGCCCCCGACTGGACCAATTTTACTTATACTCTGTTGCCGAAATGGCCTTGTTCTTGAGACTCCCGCAATCTTTAATAACCTTTAGAAGGACATACTTATGTTGACTGGATTTTCTTCTTGTTGTTCTGACCTGGCTTCCGGCTGGATAGTTCCCTATGGCATGCTTGCTGAGGTTATGGCCTTCTTCTAGCTTCTGAGTTAAATACGCACCCATGCAATTACCTCACGATTACTTGACCGGTCCTCTTCCCTTGGGCCCGGGGTGGGCTGGATTTCTCATTTGATATATGCAATATTACTGCATCCAGAGGGGATTGCCATGCATATGTATATTGGATTTCCAAGTTTCCTCAGGACTTATTGTTTTTGGTTGAGTTGGTGGCCTTGCAGGTGTCAGTCCCCATCATGTGCGCAGGTCGGGATCAGCTCCGGTGACTCCCCAGCCTTTAGGAATGTCTTAATGTAAATCCTGGTTCATATATTTACCTACACAGTACGCTTACCATACTCCAGTTCCCGCTCATGTTGATATGCTTCTCCTTAGAGTGTTTTATCCATGCATTATCTGTATACTTTCTATTGTCATACCTTGTTATCTACAGATTTACTAATTGCTTTAGGTAATTTGTGCATGTCAGCTAATTTTTATCTGTCTCCCAGTATGCTTCTATAGTCCGCTGGATTATATATGACTTTCTTGTTACTGTATTAACAAAACTGTCTTTCATTATTTTATGTTTGTATGGTTACGAGTATGGCACATCTGTCCAACATCCGACACATAGCCTCTTTAACTGCAGATGTTGCTGTAATATTGCCATACAATACATAACGATTAGAGCTGTTCATGTTGCTGAACTTGCATATCCACCTTCCATTTTATGCTATTCTTTATTTCCCCCTGGACCTTTGGTCATTACGTGCTTGTCCCACGGAGGGTGGGCTTTCTGCCTGATCTCTCTGTTCACGCTTTTTTTTCCTTTCTTACCTTTCCCCCCTTTCTAGTTTTAACTTTTCTCTTTTTGTTTGTAATCACACTGTAATTTGCAGTCTCTATGATCTTTATATCTCTCTTATTCCTTTTCTGACTGCTCTGCCTTCTTCTGTCTCATTTCTTTCTTCTATTTACGGAAGTATGTTATGTCAGCTATTACTGATTATGAAGTTACCCTGCTTTGTTCACAACTTACACTGTTCATTATTTGCCAGCAGCACTACCATTTACCACATCTCTTACCCTTTATATTATATGCTATGTTTCACTGTCGTCCAATACAGGTTACTGGTACATTGGGAGGCGATCCGCCCCTTTAAGTAGGCAGGAACATTTCTCTAAATGTATGCAGGGGGTGGAGCCTCCCCTCCCTCTTAAGCTGCCCTCGGCCAGAACAAGCCAGAATGATTTGTTCCTGCGTGCTGTGCACATCAGGTGGAGAACATCTCTCAATCAATTTAGTTTTTTTATTGTTTTATTCAAATATGGAATACCACCATTAGGCGGGTGACCATAGCTGACAATTGCCCTCTCCAAAGTGGCTAGTGCAGCTTCCAGGGATTTTCTGGTGGACCTTACGCCCTGAAGAGGGAACAACTTGAGTCAAGTAGCTTCCCTGGTGGGGATTTTCCTTTGGTTAATTCCCTTTTCACATGGTTACCTGAAGACAGAAGTCCTGCAGAAAGGTGAGCCACCCTTTGAGTGCTGAAGGTCCACTTGTCCCACAGTGTCCCTTCATTGGGCTTGTATTTGGGAGTTCTCATTATGCACTCCAGCACTCATTGGGTGTTTTTCTTTATATTGCACTATATTTATGCAATGTCTGTGTGTATTCCCTGGGTTTTGGAGCAGTTTATGGGGGTTTTAACCTTTTCCCTGCTGTTTTCCTCATTGGGATATTGTTTTATCATGTTTTACATGTGTTTTATATGTGTTTCGTAACTTTTTCCTGTCAGGGTAACTTTATTAAAAGTTTATTTTCCGCGCCTTTAAGCGCGCTTTTCCTGCATAGACGCCATTGCTCCTTTACTCTCTATGGGTTTACACAGTGTGGGACGTATCTCTGGAACCGCTTGTCACAGCGACTTCAGAGTGGGCTCATTTTGTTGGTCTTCCCATGCTCTATCATCCGGTTGCATGATTCGGTGTGTTGGGGGTCTTGGGGGGCTTCGGGCACTGTTTTGGGGGTACTTCTGAGAAAAACTACGTTTCCCATGAGTGCTTGTTTCGCGCCCGTTTTCTGATTGGCTACCATCGCGGCAGCCGTTTTGTGAGTTCTTCTCAGCGAGTATACTATGCAGGGACCGAGCCTTCTCTCTCTCCTCTGCAGATTAACCCTTCGCTTGCCAGATAAGTTTAATTTTAAGCATTTCTGGGGTGAATATTTAATCTTTCACACTTCAATTGGATGATTCTTGTCAGTGGGGTATATCTGACGCTCTGAGCATGTCTACTCCACTGGAGTCAGGGGCTAGACCCAAGACTAAGGAGGCTGGGGTGTCAGTTTCCCCCATTGCGTTTTGCTCCTCTTGTCACTCTGGGCTGCCTAGAGAATTTCTGGTCATTTATGCCCAAAATGCGCGGAAGGCCATGACAGCAACCAGGGCTTTCCAGTCACGCCATTGAGGCAACATGGGTGAAAGAGTTCAAGGCTGCCACTAGGAATCTCAGATCCACTCTTCAGCTCTTTCCCTCTCAGGTTCAGGGGGCTCTTCAGGTTTGGCAGACCCCCTCCACAGTCAGGACCTCCCTGCCCAAGCCACAGGGTGCTCCTGATGTGTCTGATTCTTCTGAGGAAGAATTGTTGCAGGATTCTGATGTTGAGGAGGGCACTGTTATTGAGTCTACCAGGTCCATTGGTGACCCTTATGAGTGTGACCCTGAACTCTCTGCTGAGGGTTTGATCAGGGCTGTGCTAACCACCCTCAACCTTCCCTTGAGTCAGGAATCTACTCATGACCCAACGGATGTGTTTCAGAAACCTTCTAAGACTGTTATATGTTTTCCTACTAATCCTACTCTTGCACGTTTAGTCTCTGATGCGTGGAGAAATCCTGATAAATCCTCTTCTGTATCAAAAAAGTTTGCTAAACTTTATCCTTTTCCTGAGACTGAACTGGCTAAATGGGTTCATCCTCCTAAGGTGGATGCTCCAGTTTCTAGGTTGTCTAAATCTACTGCCTTGGCTGTCTCTGATGCTTCTGCCCTGTAAGATTGGACGGATAAAAAGTTAGAAACTTGTCTTAAGTCTATTTTTGCCTCTATTGGCACTGCCATGCGTCCAACCTTTGCAGTGGCGTGGGTTAACCGGGCCATTGTGGTCTGGACTGAACAGCTTACTGAGGCGGTTCGCCAGGATGCGCCGGTGTCTGAGCAGTTACAACTTCTTGCTAATATATCCGAAGCTCAGAATTATGTTTCTGACGCTACTTTTGATGCTGTGCGCATGATGGCGAGGGCCTCCACTTCCTCTGTGGTAGCTAGACACGCTCTTTGGCTAAAAATTTGGTCTGCGGACACCGCTTCTAAGAAAGCCTTGCTTTCTTTGCCCTTCCAAGGGACTTCACTGTTTGGATCTGAGCTTAAGGAGATGATTAGTGAGGCTACTGGAGGTAAAAGTACTCTTCTACCATCAGTCTTCAAAAAGTTTCAAGCCAAACGCAATTGGTCCTTTCGTTCCTTCCAAACTGAGACACGCTCTGTGTCCCAGGCGGGTCCTTCCTCTGCTCGCTTCTCCTCCAAGCCCAAACAGTCCTGGAAGCCCAAAGTTGCCCCTAAGGCCAAGACCTCCAAGACTGCTTCGGCATGACTCACCGAACCCAGGTCCTCATCCGGCTGTAGGTGGACATCTCCACATCTTTCGCCGGATTTGGGAGGAGTCAGTGGTGGACCCTTGGGTTATTCAGGTGGTATCAGAGGGATACAGGATCCCTTTCTCTTCCCTTCCTCCCTTTCGGTTCCATTTTACTCGTCCTTCTCAGGAGCCTACAAAAAGACGTCTGTTCGACGACGCTATTCAGGATCTTTTGGACAAAGAAGTCCTGGAATTGGTTCCTTCAGAGGACACAGGTTCAGGATTTTATTCCAACCTGTTCGTTGTGGCCAAAAAGGACGGGGGCGCCCGTCCTATTCTGTACCTCAAGGATCTCAATTCTTTTGTTGTGAGTACCCACTATCGTCAGGAATCCCTGCGTACTGTGATAGCCGCAATGTCTCCAGGGGAGTTCCTTGCTTCCCTGGACCTCCAGGATGCATATCTGCACATCCCTATTCATCCGGAAAGCAGGCGGTATCTCAGGTTTGCCTGCCACAGGGGCCACTTTCAATTTTCGCTCTTCCCTTTGGACTGACTTCAGCTCCTCAGGTTTTTCAGAGAGTCTTGGGGGCTTTGATAACTGTGCTTCATCGGGATGGTATCAGGGTGACTCCCTACATGGACGATTTGCTCCTGAAAGCTTCATCTGCGGAGATTCTTCACCAGCTGGTTCAGACATGCATCCAGACACTCAATCGCCACGGGTGGATTGTGAATCTGGACAAGTCAGACTTGATCCTGTCTCAACAGATCCTTTTCTTGGGTCTCATGTTCGACACTCAACAGTGCATGGTGTTTTTACCGGAAGAAGGGGTTCATCAGATTGCTCTCCGTTTATCCAAGATCCTGGATCTCTAGAGGGTTCCAGTTCCGAAGTTGACTTCTCTGGTGGGGAAATTCATTTCCACAATAGAGGCAGTGCCATTTGCCATGGCGCACACCAGGGAACTTCAGAGGTTTGTGATCCAGACGTGCAGGAATCATCCAGATCATCTGCATCTGTCAGTCTCTCTGCCTCCTCATGTCGAGCTGAGCTTGGAATGGTGGCTGGACCTGTCTCATCTCCTGAAAGGGAGGTCCTTTCAGATTCCCTATTGGACCACAGTCACGACGGATGCCAGCCTCCGGGGTTGGGGGGCAGTGTTGGGTCGTTTCAGTGCTCAGGGTAAATGGGGCCTGGAAGAATCTCTCCTCTCCATCAATGTTCTGGAACTTCGTGCCATCTTTCTTGCCCTGAGACACTGGGAATCTCAGCTGGAGGGTTGTCCAGTCAGAGTGGAGTCCGACAATGCCACCGCAGTGGCCTACATCAACAGACAAGGCGGCACAAGAAGTCTCACCGCATGGTTAGAAGTCAAGGCCATTTTATCTTGGGCGGAAGAACATGTTCCCGTCATTTCAGCGGTACACATTCCAGGCGTAGACAACGTCATGGCAGACTTTCTCAGTCGTCACACAGTCGACAGCGGAGAGTGGGCGCTTCATCCAGAGGTGTTTCACCTTCTAACCCAGATGTGGGGGGTACCTGTAGTGGATCTGATGGCTACCAGACACAACAGGAAGGTTCCAGTGTTTTGCTCTCGGTGGAGGGACCCTCTTGCTCTAGCGGTGGATGCATTGTCAATCCCTTGGGAGTTCTCCCTAGCCTACATCTTCCCTCCTCTCCCTCTGTTGATCAGAGTCATCCAGAAGCTGAAGGTGGAACGTTGCCCTGTCATCCTAATCACTCCGAATTGGCCTCGTCAGTCCTGGTATCCGGACCTGCTGGCCATGTCAGTGGCGGATCCCTTCCCGCTCCCTGCCCGTCCAGATCTACTGCTTCAAGGCTACCTGTGAAAGGAGGATGTTCAGCATCTCCATTTGATGGCTTGGAGGTTGAATCCTCAATTTTGAAGAAGAAAGGGTTTTCCTCTTCTGTGGTGTCTACGATGCTTAGGGCTCGTAAGCCTGTGTCCTCCAAGATCTATCATCGAATTTGGTCAACTTTTGTTGCATGGTGTGCTGATAAGGATTTGTCGCTCGATTTTCATCTTCCCACGGTCCTGGCCTTTTTGCAGGATGGTGTTGAGAAGGGACTCAGCCTGAGTTCTCTCAAGGTTCAGACTTCTGCTCTGTCTGTATTTTTCCAGGAACGCATTGCCGTTCTTCCTGATGTTAAAGTTTTCTTCCAAGGTGTGGCTCATGTTCGGCCTGCCTTCAAGAATCCAGCTCCCCAGTGGGACCTCAGTTTGGTGCTGAGGGTTCTTCAGAGACCCCCGTTTGAATCCTTGGCTTCCATTCCTTTACGTCTTTTGACCTGGAAAATGGTCTTTCTTTTGGCTATTGTATCAGTTCGCCAGGTGGCGGAGTTACAAGCCCTGTCTTGTAAACCTCCTTACCTGGTGTTCCACAAGGATAAGGCTGTGCTCCGCACTTTACCCAAGGTTGTCTCCGAGTTTCACATCAATCAGGAGATTGTGGTTCCCTCTTTCTGCCCTAACCCTTCCTCTGACAAGGAGAGGGATCTTCATTTGTTGGATGTCGTGCGTTGTCTTAAGTTTTATGTTCATCGCACTGAGTCTATCAGGAAGTCTGACGCTCTGTTTGTCATTCCTGAGGGGCCTAGGGCAGGGAGACCAGCATCCAAGGTGACTATTGCATCTTTGATAAAATCTACCATTCGTGAAGCCTACAAGTTGCGGAATAAGCATGTTCCCTTCAGGGTTACTGCTCATTCCACCAGATCAATTGGGGCCTCTTGGGCCTATAAAAATCAAGCGTCTGCTGATCAACTGTGCCGGGCGGCCACTTGGTCCTCTGTGCACACATTCTCGAAGCACTATCATGTAGATGTACTGGCCTCGGCTGATGCCAGCTTTGGGAGAAAGGTCCTGGAGGCAGTCTTGCCTGTCTAGGATCTTCTGCTTCTGTGGTTCTCAGTGCTTCCTTGCTGTTGAGCCCTGTTGGCTCTAGTTCAGTGTGCTGTGATAGTTCAGGGGGTTCGTTTTTACCCCTGGTTGGTGTCCGTTGACACTTCTGTTGTTGGGCTCTATGATTAATTGGTTCATAGGAGTTCTGGTGACTTTTGGGCCTTGCACTTGGTCCTTGCCTTCTTCCCGCCTCTGGGAAAGCTCAATGTACCAGTAACCTGTATTGGACGACAGTGAAAATAGGATTTTAGTCTTACCTGTTAAATCCTTTTCACTTAGTCCATACAGGTTACTGGTCTCCCACCCTGTCAAGGGACCATACTTGACTCTCCTGTGGCATTCAGTGGGAGACCTTTGGGACATGCTCACAGGAGTCTTCCTTTTCCTTCTTATCTCTGGTCAGTTTTAGTGTCTCAAATCATTCTGGCTTGTTCTGGCTGAGGGCAGCTTAAGGGGGAGGGGAGGCTCCACCCCCTGCATACATGTAGAGAAATGTTCCTGCCTACTTAAAGGGGCGGATTGCCTCCCAATGTACCAGTAACCTGTATGGACTAAGTGAAAAGGATTTAACAGGTAAGACTAAAATCCTATTTTATGATCTGTCTATATAGGGCATTATTATTTCTTTCTCATCTATGATGTACTGATGCCCAGAATTTCTGCTTGCTATATGTATGTTGCCGATACATTTCTCTTTACTTTGTATGTGATAAACTTTCAATAAAGCTTTGAAAAGAAAAAGAAAAAAACAACAAGGATACTTTCACTGCTGATGAATGTTTAATTCAAACACTATTGCATCCAAAAACTTGCATTTTTTGGGTGCAGTACCTCTGCGGCTTGAAAGTTTACTGTGGCGCTATTGCTACAGCATCCTATGAAGGTTAATGGTCAATTGACCATATATGTCCATAGACTACTGTAGCAACAGCACCACCATAAGATTTCAAGCCATAGAGGTACTGCAGCCAACAAAATGCAAGTTTGAGCAGTAATAACTTTTGAATTAACAACTCTCAGCAGCGAAAGGACCCTTGTTTTACTCATTAGCATAAACCCTGTAGTGTTTATTTTTATCTTAACCATTTCTACCTCTTTAACCTTTGAGTGCCAGAGATGTATGCAAAGCATGCTTTGCTTACCCCTCTGGCATTCAAAGGGTTAACCCCCTTGGGTTCTAGAGTGATATTCAACAAGCTGGAGACCAATGAATTGAAGAACTCTAGCTTTTTTTTTCCAAATCTTGTTAAGAATTTGAAATTATAGTATGATGCCCTTTAGGGGACTTGAGGGTCACACATTTGTCCTTTGAAGTGAACCTGGTTGCCTATCTCTGCCTTAACCTTTTGAGTGCCAGAGGGGTATGCAACACAAGATTATGCCTATGTGAATCACAAAAACAAATGGAAAAAAAATCTGCAACAAAGTAAATACTCAGTCTTATTGACTTGTGCATGGATTTTCAGTCTGCATTCAGCCAGGAAGTAAAAGAGACATGGATTTTAGAAAGCATGAAATTGCAACTATAGTATGATCGACACTTGAATTATGCAATTAAACTGTGCACGTAAAATACCATCTAGTCAATAGTGATATCAATTTAGGTGGAAAATTGTCTAATTTCCAGATTTGGTGTAATCAATAAAAACGATAAACTGCTATTTGAAATCTGAGTATGAGCGATTGTAATCTGCTCATTTATTTCCATATTACCAGTCACCATACTGAGCACCTTTATTGAATGCCGCTCATAGTCTTTAGTCACCGCACACATTTATTTATCACAAATTTTAGAATTCATATTAAAAAAAAAAATGATTTTTGCAAATGCTGACTTGAAGACCATGGTATTTCAAATGGTTCTGTCACATTAAGACGATTTTAGTTTGTTTTGTAGACAATTAAAATCTGCCTGTACACTTAACAGTATGCTAATAGTTTCTATTTGAGGAAAAGTTAGATCTCATTAGAAATGTTCCTATGTTGCTCTGTCTAGATTATTTCATTGCATTTCATTGTTGGGGTTGTAGAGGTAAGTTTGACTTCAGGCAGAACTAATTAGCATACTGTGCAGTGAATTAGCATGAAGTGCCACACTGTGCCATCAAAATATAAAGATTAATTTCTAAAAACTATTAATTTCACAGAAAATTGACTGGTACAACACAGAGCTATGTAGCTATATGTGTGGCAGGAAATTAACTGTTCTGTCTGGAGCAGCCTGACACTTTATAGTCCTCTAACTGCTGTATTAAAAGCTGCAGGATGTGTTGTAATCATATTCCAGGACAGGTTGAGGTTACAGTGGGGATGAGAGGCTTGATCAGCATACTTGGAAAACCTCAGGTTTTGATACAGACACTCAGCATTTTGACCAAAATCTCAGGGTCTCAAAGTGAAGGGCCAAATTCTCAGGTTGAGCAAATCCATTGTTTTCTGTTAAATCATCTGCACTAATTATCTGCTTCATAATACTCCAAACTGGTGCCATTTCTACCAGAAAATCAGAGGGAAAAGTCCTGGGAGGTTATACCGTAAGGTGTGATAAAGAAGTGATAACGTGGAGATAACTTCTCCAGTTCCTATGTTATTGTATGGAGCCTATGCACTAAGATTTTTTTTTATATGGTAGAGCTATTAGTGTGTATATAAACTCTTGGGAAACTACATGAAGTACACATGGAAAATGTACTGATACAGTCCTCGTGGATACCAGCATCATAAATTAAATAAATTAAAAAATAAAATAACTAAAAAAATATATATATTTAAAAAAAAAAAAAAAAAAAAAGCAAAAAGTAGACCGGTTCTTGACCATTTTTGCAGCAATTTGCAATTTACATTCCATCTCCGTGCATGATAAAGAAACCCAATATGTGCATAAATTGTGGTGCTAGAAAGTGCAAAAGAATCAAAATTAAAATGCTCCCCCTAGTGTTACAATGTATCCAACTGTTGTATCACAGTCTTTCAGTGCAATAGAGTTAAAGGGATAGTAACACTTCGTTTTAAGTTTATTTTACTTTCGTGGCCATTACAAAAACATGAAGAATGATATAAGTCTTATCGCTCAAACCTTTATGGTTTATGAGATATTCACAAGCAAAGTTCCCCCTCCCGCCCCTTTTACCTAGTGTAAGCCATCTCTTCTCAGATGTGAATCTGGTTGTATGACCAGACAGATAACAGGAGGGGACAATTTTCTTTGTATGAAAACAATGAAAGTCCTTCCCCCCCCTTGACAAGTTTTTCAGCTTTTTCCCTTATCTTAATTGAAGATTGTCCCTCTCTGCAGTCTACCTGGGCACATCCCTTCTGATCTGGTTGAACGGGGGGGATACTTTGTTTGTGAATATCTCTTAAACCATAAAGGTTTGAGAGATAAGACTTATATCATTCTTCATGTTTTTTTTATGCCTACAAAATAAAGTTAAAACGAAGTATTACTATCCCTTTAACTGATACAAAGTATTAAAAGCAAATTGCTACAAAAAACGGTCAAGAACCGTTAGAGTCAAGAACTGGTCCATTTTTTGCTTCTTTTTTTTTTTTTTTAATATATTTTTTTAAATTATTTTTTATTTTTTAATTTTTATTTATTTGATTTATGATGCTAGTATCCACGAGGACTGTATCAATACCTTTTCCATGTGTACTTCATGTAGTTTCCCAAGAGTAGAAGTTTTATAATTGGTGATATCAGGAGATTTGTTATAATTAAGTATTAGTAATCTTTGAAATTAAATTATTTTTGATTTTCTGCATATTAGTTTTTTTTGTTGCTTGACTCTTTGTGAGCCGGGGGTGGTACACAGTGCATCGTTAGGTGATGGGAGCTTATTACCCCGGGATCAGGAGATCAAGATAAAGGATTCTTTTCAATAGAAGTTGATCAATGGTGTTTAAAGTGCATGGTAGTTTATCTTGCACTTATAGATGTTAAATGTATTTATTTTGTTATTTTTTATTTGTCTATGTCATTGATTTAATATATATCATAATTATATTAGGACAATAGATATTCACTTCCCATGAGTATCTCGGCTTCAACATTCAGAGTGTGATTGTGGTTGAGTTGAATATCCATAATATAGATTTAATTTAGTTGTCTGATTGGGAATCCGTAGCTAGGTGTTTGATTTATTTATACACAAGTTTTATTATGATTAAGATACACATAGGGCACTAGAAAATTGATTGCACAGTAATGAACTGTTGTCACAATCTTTTCATGTTTTGGGATTGCATATATATATATATATATATATATATATCGGTATTTTTATGACCGTTTTTTGTAGCAATTTGCTTTTAATACTTTGTATCAGTTAACTTTATTGCACTGAAAGATTGTGATACAACAGTTGGATACATTGTAACAACACTAGGGGGAGCATGTTAATTTTGCACAACCTGTTGATCTTCATACACTTTCTAGCATATATGTGTATATATATATATATATATATATATATATATATAAATTTATATCTATATATCTATCTATCTATATATAAACATATACATTGTAGAAGTGATATCACTGGAGAAGACACCTCAACTTTATTGCAAAACCCCATCCCCCTGCTTACATTGTGTGTACTCATGCAGTGATACATCCATATTATAGTTTATTATAGGTTATTTGAGGACTGATTAGAGCTACTTTGCATTACAACAAGCAGGTAAATACCCCTATAATCTGTTATGGGTAGTGCTAAGAGTTAAAATTTAAAAGATCTCAGGGTCAGTTCCTTTGAAAGTTCCCAGGTATGATAATCAGACCTGACTGAAGGTGGTAAGAGTGACTGTTAGTGAATGGCGTTGCAGGGATGAGGTGGGTGGTGGGAGAATGCTTATAGCAGGAATGAGGTGGGCGAAGCATTGTGTGGCTGCGCCTTTTAACAGATCAAATGCATGAGGAAGTGAAGTGAGTGGAACTATGCACTTTGCCTATGCCCCAGTTGTTGCAACTGGGACATAGGTAAAGTGCATAGTGGGTATTGGAACAATTCTGGTGCAAAAGACTGTACTCTAGGGGGGGAATACAAAGTTCTAGAATGCCTATCAATTTAAATGAGTCTTTAACCCCCTTGAATTGCTCCAAAGTGTAAACTAGTAAAACACTGAGCATTAACATATGAATTCTAAATTTTATCACGTTGTCCTTTCAACAAATGTCTTGCATATATCACTGACACTGATATTAACATAGTGCAACTGTCACTTGTCCACATTCTTACCTCTGTGGAAGCATCCATCTTGACAGAATTGTTAATATTGTTAGTTTGTGCAAATTAACTATTTATGGCTGGCAGGGAGTGGCAGGTGTTGAATGTTAGCATTTGACTGGCAGAAAGTGCGAGGGAGAGCAGGTCTGATATGTAAGTATTAGACAGGAAGTGACTGGTGGAAGTAAGAGCAGTGTGGAATGTTAGTATCAGGCTGGTAGGAAGTGATTGGTGGGAGGGAGAGCAGTGTGGAATGTTAGTATCAGGCTGGTAGTGGCTGGTGGAAGGGAGAGAAGTGTGGAATGTTAATATCTGAGTGGCTGGGCAGAGTTTAATTCTCTGTAAAATAAACTAAAATTGTCTTAGGGTGGCATGGCCACTCGGAAAATGGAGAAATGCATTACAACAGTATCAGGCTGGCAGGTTATGGTTGGTGGGAGGGAGAGCAGTGTGGAATGTTAGTATCAGACAGACTCAGGAAGTGGCTGGTGGGAAAGAGAGCACTGTGGAATGTTAGTATCTGGAAGTGGCTGATGGGAGGGAGAACAGTGTGGAATGTTAGGAGCAGTGTGGAATGTTAGTATCAGGCTGGTAGGAAGTGGTTGGTGGGAGGGAAAGCAGTGTGGAATGTTAGTATCATGCTGGCAGGAAGTGGCTGGTGGGAGGGAGAGCAGTGTGGAATGTTAGTATCATGCTGGTAGGAAGTTGTTGGTGGAAGGGAGAGAAGTGTGGAATGTTAGTATCAGGCTGGCAGGAAGTGGCTGGTGGATGGGAGAGAAATGTGGAATGTTAGTATCAGGCTGGCAGGAAGTGGCTGGTGGATGGGAGAGAAATGTGGAATGTTAGTATCAGGCTGGCAGGAAGTGGCTGGTGGAGGGGAGAGAAATGTGGAATGTTAGTATCAGGCTGGTAGGAAGTGGTTGGTGGGAGGGAAAGCAGTGTGGAATGTTAGTATCAGGCTGGCAGGAAGTGGCTGGTGGAAGGGAGAGAAATGTGGAATGTTAGTATCAGGCTGGCAGGAAGTGGCTGGTGGATGGGAGAGAAATGTGGAATGTTAGTATCAGGCTGGCAGGAAGTGGCTGGTGGAGGGGAGAGAAATGTGGAATGTTAGTATCAGGCTGGTAGGAAGTGGTTGGTGGGAGGGAAAGCAGTGTGGAATGTTAGTATCAGGCTGGCAGGAAGTGGCTGGTGGAGGGGAGAGAAATGTGGAATATTAGTGTCAGGCTGGCAGTATGTGGCAGGTGGGAGGGAGAGCAGTGTGGAATGTTACCATCTGGGTGGCTGGGCAGAGTTTAATTCTCTGTAAAATAAACTAAAATTGCCTTAGGGTGGCATGCCCACTCCGATAATGGAGAAATGCATTACAGCAGTGATTGTCAGCTCCTGTCCTTGGGGCTCATGAATTGGTGAGGTTTTCAGGATATCTCAGCCACAATGACTAATTCAGTAGTTTACTCACATGCAAATATGCAGGGGTATCTCGAGGAATAACACTGAGAAACTGCATTTGAAAAAATAGAAAAATTGCCGCACTCGTCACGAAGAGGTTAAAACCAGCATTTATTGAAGGAGTTCAAAACAGACACCAGATAGAACTAAATGTCTCACGCATTTCGCACATATGTGCTTAATCATAGAAAACAGTGCATTGCAGGCGTATCTTACATGGAATGGGTTAACTGCTTTTCTTTACTCTGGTACAGAAAGGGTTAAGTCTCAAAGTCTTCTGATCTTACAGGCCCCTCTAACAGAGACGGTGTTAGCTCTTTGAACCATATGCACAAGGGAGAACAAGGAGCCTAATTGCACTATAGAGGGCAAATAAAATGCTTTAGAATGTGACGGAGACCACTCTTGCATTCAAGGAGTTAAAAGTGCCATTTAACACTTTGAGGGTCAGAGAGGTATCCAACCATTGAGCTGCAATTTATTGGTTACCTCTGGCACTCAAAGGGTTAATCAGTGGAGATGTTTCAAATTTCTCTCTGGTGCAGCTGGTTTACTCAGCTGCTTAACTGTTTTCACACATACCTCTTTGTATGCCATAGGGGAAAGTAACACATTGCTTTGTCCTAACACTGAAATGGTTAAAGATTGTATGTCATTGGCAAAATGTTGTCCTCATAGTCTCATGATCTCCAACTGAAAACTGAATGTAAATCAACATGAGATCAGCACACTTGCCAGGAGGGAATTTAGTTTGTCTGTTTACCTGTTTTATGAACACCTGTTACCATTTATATCATGAGGCAAACTCATTAAGGAGTAAAGAGCTTACAGCAGGGGTTGACAAGTTTTGGACCTCCATCTGTTGGAGACTTCACTTTCCATCATCCCAAAAACCGCTAATGGACCCCTGAAAGTTACATCGGTTTCCTGTTTATTTGGCCAAACACAAGTTGTGTCCATACTTGGGAACTCTGAGGATCTCCCCAAGAGACTCTGGTTTTTAGAGTTAATTACTGGGTCTCTGTGGACAGTGGCTAATTCTCCAGATGTGGTGAGTCTCCCAGGTAAATCCGCCCACTTCTCTTCCATTTTGCCTACTTTCAACCCTGTTCAGACCACTTCCTGCCCATTCTATTATTAAACCCCAACTTTTCTCCTCTCAGTCCTGTCTACCTGATTAAGCTCCCCCCACACACACTTTATGTCACAGATTTGTGTAATTTAGACATACCCACTCAGGGAGCTTCAAAGAATAAATTTGCCAGGTATGGTGATACCCATCTCCTGGGTGCCTCCCTCACATGAGTACTTCCTGCTGCATATCCGTAGCTAGTATGGGGGCAACTTGGACCTAACTCACTGAACAAGTGGAAAAATGCAGTGTTTCTGGCCTTTTAGCCATTGTAATGTAATGGTGTAGTGTCTTATTGTTCTCATGTAATGGTGCATTTCCAAGTTAGTGTCCCACGTAATAGCTGGTTTAGTTTCCTTTTCTGAGGAATTTTAAATAAGCATTAATCTCCAATCATTTGGAGCAACACTCATACTGCAGAATCAAGTATGCCAGGCTGTTCAGTTTTGGCTTGAGAAAAAAAGGTGGTAACCCTACCTGGGCTAGCAGGTAGACTCCCCGAGTCCCCTCCCTCTTCTGGATCAGTGGTGGAAAGAAGAGAGCAGATTGAAACAAAGCGGTTGACAGAATTGTTTAAGGAGCATGTAACAGTTTTCTCATCCGTGTGAAAGAGGATAAAGGTTGCACAGGCAGTAGGTGACTGGGTCCTGTTCTTGCAGTCCAAATGCAGTTGGCTGAATCTGAATAAAGTATTTTTATTGCCTGCAGAGTTCCAGGATCTCTACATGTTGAGGCTGATGTACTAAGGCATGTAGTGCAATCCTGGGGCAAACCAAACATTCCTATTTAAATCAGTGGGAATGTTGGGAAGATTTTAGTGCAAAAACACATGCCTGAGGAAGAGACGTAAGAAGTCTTGAAAGCTTGCATTTTAAATATGTTTAATTAGCCAATAAAGGTATGAACTATACTCATTTTTTGCCTCCTGTAACATATAATAATGTCACTCATTTATAAATTGCTGTGTAGTAGACCTACATATACACACAATACAATGGGCCTACAGAGAATGTGTTTGGTGTTGCACGGATACAGTCTCTCTCTTTCTTTAGTCCAGTGGAAATAAATCTCCAACAACGGCAAGCTGTAGTTTCACTCAGAAAATTCTTTATTAAAAACAAATATCATGCCACTCTATTTTCTGCAACGCGTTTCGCAGCTATGCACTGCTTCTTCCAAGCTAGTGGTAATAATACAAAAGCTAAAAACAGAAACAAGCTTGCCAGAGAGAATTTAAAACATCCATCCATCCATCCCATGATGGATCCATCCATCCCATTCAATTACTCTTGAACTACAACTCTGACAGTATTGAAATAACTCTCTCCATGGCCCAAATACTATGAAGATTAATTGGAGCTGTTTTTATTTTGAAACTTTACTTTCCCCTTAACTAAGGCAAAGATACCAAGAGAAATATAGTATTTTAAATCCATGGAGTGTCAGTGTGTGCCCAATGCATTTCTCCTATCTAGCAAAATTAATGGGCTAGTGTTGGATTTGTGGGGTGTTTGATTTTATTTTTTTTTTAGACAGATTGATGTGATGGACAGATTGAGACACACACAATCATGGGGCAAATAGCTTGACCATAGTGAAGGAATACAAATTCCCGAAATCCCCATTTATTTAAATGGAGCTTTTAATGTGACTTATAGAGATATCCAATGTAATTAAATGTAAATCCTTCCAGTTCAAATTGTGCCCAACACATTTCTCCATAATGCACTGAACACTCCTCTAGAGACCTAGCCAGCACCCAAGTGGGTTAAATAGAAAAATGATTTGGCTGCTATTGAATTTGAGTTGTGTTTTATTATTCTAGACAAATTGTCTTTCTGTCGTAGGAATTAATTCAATTGGCCAGTATTGTTATTAAGCATATAATTTTGTATAATACAGATTGATTCTCTATAAGAAAATTATCATGCTGTAATGATAAAGTACAAAGCCCTCACCGACCTTGTGTATGACAGCAAAGGAGAAAGTCTCTTGTACAAAGCTTAGAGCTGAGTAGTTCAGAATAAAAATATATGCTTAATGTGAATATTGTCCTACAAACCAAAGTGCACTATGTGAAATACTTATATTGATGGCAGGGCTATTTTAGTGCTTGGGAGTAACCACTGGGGGCCCCCATGTGGCACATTTCCCCTGTTGCAGGGGTATAGAGAAGGCCTGTGATGTGTGGGTGATGCCATTGTCAAAATGGCCCCAGATGGCCACCTGGCCTACTGAATGGGCCCCCATGATCCGCATCCATATTATCTTTTGTAGATGGTGGAGGAAACTGCTGACTTGCTATCCTTAGTTTCATGCAGGTGTTCCACAGGCTGAGGCTTCCTCTTTACCCAATACTTCTGGGTTGCACCAAGGTCACCTCATTACAAACTGGAAGTATCTGGTAGAGAGCACATTCCATGAATCAGTCCATGATGCATTAATATGAGGGCAGTATGGTGTATTCCACTACCTACAAGAAAACAAGGTAAATGGAATGAGAGACAGCGTATGTGTGGATCTGTGACGTCCAGTGGAACAAGGCTGGGGTGTCAGGCCACGTGTGTGTGTGCGTGTGTGTATCTGTGACCAGTGAAACAAAACCGTGGTGGCAGGCAGTGTATGTGTGAATCTCTGACTACCTTTGGAACAAGTATAATGTCAAGTAGTGTATGTGTGAATCTGTGGCTACCAGTGGAAAAAGACTGTGGAGTCAGGAAGGGTATTTGTGGATCTGTGACTACTAACGGAACAAGGCTATCGTTTCAGACCATGTTTATGTGGATCTGTGACTACCAGTGGAACAAGGCTGGGTAACATATAGTGTGTGTGGTTCTATGACTTCCAGTGGACACTGGAACAAGGCTGGGGTGGTAGACAGTGTATGTGTAGTTCTATGTCTAAGTATGGAATAAAGCTGGGGTGTCAGACAGTGTATGTGTGGTTCTATGACTTCCTGTGGACACTACAACATGGCTAGGGTGGCAGATGCTGTATGTGGTTCTGTGATTACCTATGGAATAAGGCTGGGGTGTCAGACAGTGTATGTGTGATTCTGTAACCACCAGTGGACAGTGTAACATGAATATGATGTCAAGCAGTGTATATGTGGTACTGTCATTACCAATAGACAGCGGAACAAGGTGGGGGTGTTAAAGGATATGTGGGGTTCTGTGACTACCAGTGGACAGTGGAACAAGGCTGGAGTGACAGTTTATGCATGGTTCTGAAAATAACAGTGAATGTGTAGGAAAAAGTTTGGTGGTATACAGTCTGTGTGTGTGTGGTTCTGTGACTACCAGTGGACAATGGAACAGGGCTAGGGTATCAAACAGTGTATGTGTTTTTCTCTGAAAACATTGTCTAGTGGAACAAAGCTAAGGTGTCAGACAGTACATGTGTGATTCTGTGACTGTCAGTGGGACAGTGGCACATATGATGCAGCTGGATTGACTCCGAATCACTCCATCCCATAACGCCCATGATATAGGTACTGCATGTTTATAGCCAATGGTCCAGAAAACAAAAACTGTAGAAACTACTTCACGGCCCATATAGTCCCTAACTCTTTGAATACCAGAGAGGTTCCCATCTTAAAGGATTTTAATCAAAATTTTGGATATTGACAATATGGATCGTTTATAGCTTGATTTTCCTTTGGGTAAACGGTATAATCTTCAGAATCTAGAAAAGTGATTTCTAAACTTTTTGCCAAAGTAAATGTCAGAGATGCTCAACTAGGAATGACCCTACCAGGGTATATAGCAGATTCTGTAGGGGCTTACCATACCGACTGTGCAATTTAACTTAGCTCTCAGGTGTCATAAACAGAGGATCTCAAGGCACGGTAGACTGTGCTGTTCACAACTGAACCAGCTTTTCCCAAACCTCTTACTGTGATTGGTTTTCTGACAATATGGATAATGTAATGCTTACAACAGTGTAGACATTTGGTGCTGAAACAAAGCCTTGCCTCACCCCAGAAACACCTTGCGCTCTAACCCCACCCGGGTGGCATGTCCCAGAGATTACATCATAACGACTGGCTCCTCCTTCTTTCCTAATATATATCTGTGTCCCTTTTAATAGGTTGGAATGAGCCTGTGAAGTAGAATACTGCCCAGGTTTGCTATTCTGGGGCATCTGCATGGCCATTGCCTTACCAGGACCGTCACGGCGGTCCGGCACTTAAGGACCAATGACGGTCCTGGCACGGCATGGAGTTCAGGGCTCCCAGCGCGGCTGCACGCCGCTCAGGAAGTCCTGAACCAGAAGAGAGAATAAAAAAAAAATACCCCGTGGTCTGCAAGTGCTGGCTGCACGGGATCGCGCTGGTCCTTAAGGGGTTAATTTAAATGGGACTTTTAACCCTTGAGTGCCAGAGGGGTATGCAAAGCAACCCCTTGAATGTTATCACAGTCTCCAGTGCATTGTGAGGCAGTGCAAAGTGTTGCATACCTCAAGCTTTCAAGGGGGTAAAAAAAGCCCCATTTAACTCAGTGGAGGGTTTTATGAAGAATTATTTGTCCCCTGTGATGCAGATGGTATGCCACAGACTTGATCCACTTTTGTCTTTGTAGATATACCCTCTGTTCCTTCATTGTGACCTTGGAAACTTCGTCCTGTGATGATTTGCTCCAGAATTGCTGCATTTTAGTATGTGTGTGTATATATATAATATGTATATATAGGTATACATACATAAATGTGCCCTTCTGTTCATTCCCCGTGACCTTGGATACATCATCTTTTTGCCATATTCCGCTGGTACTAAAAATAGATGATAATGGATTCATTGTACCCGCGTTGTTCTAGGCTGTAGACTTTAGAGAGCAGGTTGCTCTGCCAGCAGCCATTAGTATGGAAGGAGAAATAAAACCTTAGAATGTATATCGCTGGGACACTGATAATTCCGCTGGTTCGTCTGAATGTACAAGGGAATCATACACAGGAATAAGTGGCTTTTCATTTGTCTATCAGAAGGACTTACTTAGGCACATGTCCTTGCAGTAGTCAGGTATATCTACATACTGTTTTGTTAATTTAAACTGTGCTGTAGTCTGTAACTGAACATGGACATTTCACCAACTTAAGAATCTTTACATGGCACTTTAGAATCCTGGGCATGGTTGGCTAAAGCCTTAGAGAGAGAGTCCCACCTATGACTCTAAAGGGTCATGTAAACATTCTCAATGTAGAAAATGTCTCTGTTTGGTCATAGACAGTGCAGAGAAGGACCTATCACTTCTCCAATTCCTCCCCTCAATGGGAACCTCTGTCTTGAAAGGATCTGTGTAACTGTTCCTCCCCATTAATTTATTCCACCCCCTGGTAGAAATTGATGGGTTCTAGCATCAAAATAAAGTGGAACTGATTTCTGGACATGTGAGTAAACAATTATACAAGTTTTTTCAGACATGTCAGAGAACAAAGTTCTGTTGATATTAGATTCCCCAACTACTAAACCTGAACTGTACTGACTGCAGGGAAAGTCTGCCGTACTACAGGCTTGCGGCTCTGCAGCTGAGCCGAGATTGCGTTAGGGAAAAAGAATGATTTCACTGAAACCGTCTTGTACATGTGCTTGGTTTGCAAGCACATGTAGAAGACCGTTTCAGTGAAATAATTCTTTTTCACTAATGCGATCACAGCTCTGCTGCAGAGCCACCTGATGAAAGTCAGACCGGATATCCCTGCAGTCAGTACAACGCTGACTTCAGAGAACGGGGAGGGAGTGGGGAACTTTGCGTTTGGTTATCTCTCAACCCATAAAGGTTTGAGAAATGAACCTGGGGGCTATTAAATTGTTTTTCAAATATCTACAATATGGGGAATAGTAATATTAAAGTGTTACTATCCGTTTAAGTGTTTGAGAAGAAAAACAAATAGCAGAAGGTACAGCCAGTTTAAATAGATACATTAAATGAGACTAAAAGCTGTTGGTGACAGGTCCACTTTCAGTGCAGAACCTAGGACTACCTAGGTAAATCCTTCAGTTAACCCCTTTAAGGACCAGTGGTGTGTACAACACATTGCTTCTCAATGCACTGCACACGCCTTTAGTCCTTAAAAAGCGAAGAGACACATTTCAGTGGTACAGTGTTGATAGGCTTGTTTAGCTGTTACAAGTTTATCTGTTGAACCTGTGTGTAGGACAGGGTAAACATAATACAATATTTACCTAAGCTTTTAATCTGCAGATAAATTAATTCAATTAATGATGACTCTGCATTTTCATTTGGTATATCTTTTTTTTAAGCCTTTAGAAATATCTGGTTGTATAAGAGCCAACTTTTGCTAATTTCTATGGACAGTCCTTGAATCAAACTCTCTGTTCTTGGATCCCTTTTGTCCCTGGTTTTAAAAGTGAATTTTAAGATATATAAGCTTTTAAAGGGATAGTTATACTTCGTTTTAACTTTATTTTATTTTGTAGGCATTAAAAAAACATGAAGAATGATATAAGTCTTATCTCTCAAACCTTTATGGTTTAAGAGATATTCACAAACAAAGTATCCCCCAGATCAGAAGGGAGGTGCCCAGGTAGACTGCAGAGAGGGACAATCTTCAATTAAGATAAGGGAAAAAGCTGAAAAACTTGTCAAGGGGGGAAGGGCTTTCATTGTTTTCATACAAAGAAAATTGGCCCCTTCTGTTATCTGTACTGTCATACAACCAGACTCACATCTGAGAAGAGATGGCTTACACTAGGTAAAAGGGGCGGGGAGGGGAACTTTGCTTGTGAATATCTCATAAACCATAAAGGTTTGAGAGATAAGACTTATATCATTCTTCATGTTTTTTTAATGCCTACAAAATAAAATAAAGTTAAAACGAAGTGTTACTATCCCTTTAAAGTCACCCATCCCGCCCCTTTTACAGAAGTCAGCGCTCTAGCTGATAGATCGAGATTCTGGTCATGGGACTGGACGGCTCTACAGCAGAGCCGAAATAGTGTTGTCTACAAAGAAATACTTCATTAGAACGGTATAGAAGAGCCGTCTGGTCAAATGACCAGAATCTCGATCTGCTAGCTAGAGCGCTGACTTCTGTAAAAGGGGCGGGATGGGAGGACTTTAAAAGCTTCTAAATCTTAAAATATACATCTTTAAAGGGATAGTAATACTTCATTTTAACTTTATTTTATTTTGCAGGCATTAAAAAAACATGAAGAATGATATAAGTCTTATCTCTCAAACCTTTATGGTTTAAGAGATATTCACAAACAAAGTATCCCCCCCCTGTTCAACCAGATCAGAAGGGAGGTGCCCATGCAGACTGCAGAGAGGGACAATCTTCAATTAAGATAAGGGAAAAAGCTGAAAAACTTGTCAAGGGGGGCAGGGCTTTCATTGTTTTCATACAAAGAAAATTGTCCCCTTCTGTTATCTGTCCTGTCATACAACCAGACTCACATCTGAGAGGAGATGGCTTACACTAGGTAAAAGGGGCGGGGAGGGGAACTTTGCTTGTGAATATCTCATAAACCATAAAGGTTTGAGAGATAAGACTTATATCATTCTTCATGTTTTTTTTATGCCTACAAAATAAAATAAAGTTAAAACGAAGTATTACTATCCCTTTAAGCAACAGGATTTACTTCATTTCATTTGAAGCAGGGCAGGCATAGGGAAGTGGATTGTATTGGTGGAGGGAGGGAATTGGCAACAAAAAAAGCTACATTTTTTGGTGAGTAGACTGGGAAAACAAGGGTGCGTATTCTACATAGGCACTCTTGTTTTCCCCTAAAATCTTGGGTATAATTTGCACCTGACTGTTATACTTAGGTGCATAGCATACCTGAGATTTTATGGTAATGTCTATTTTTCTGTACAAGTGCAGCTGTAAGTCCGCAGTGCAAGGTTTTCTGTTGACATAGCGATACGCAGTACAATGGGCCGTTAGTGACGCTCTGTCATGTGACTGCTCAGGGAAAAAGTGTACCTGGAAATATTTTTTAAATATTGGCAAATATATTTGGTGGAATTATTATTTTCTTAATTAGTGATTTCATCTGACAAGGGATGCTTAATATCATATGCTTCCCTCAAACAATACTGTGACTAGATTAGTTTAACCCTTTTGTGTGCCAGAGGCACTCAGGATTAAATAGACCTGTTACCTTCACTGCTTTTAGTCACATTAAATGTATCTAGTGAAACCGCCTATACCATGTACAACCAGCATTAGTGGCTTAAGCACCTCCCAGCCAATCTGTTTCTAGTGGGGCAATGATAAACCCTCCTAGAAGCTGACTGGCTGGGAGGTGCGTAAGCACACATTTCAGCCAATTGGAGTCTGCCCGTTAATTTGAACAGAGACTGGCATATAAAAGCCAGTCTCTGTTCAAAATTCTTACAGTCTGACTCAAGCATTGGCCCGAGAGGTACGAAAGGGGGGCCTCTGCCACTTTACATGCCTGTAGCAGCAGCGGAGGCAAGGAGGCACATTGGCCAGCATTATTTTAAAACAAACAAGGAAATGAAATGAAATTTTATTTTTAAAACAAAAAGAAAAATAAGATGCCACACATTTTAAACCCTTTGAGCACCGGAGGGATATCCCTCAGCCACTCAAAGGTTTAACTGTGGTATCTTTGGGGGGCTTTATTTATTTTTTAAAATTCAGAACTGATTTCTTATTTTTTCTTAACAAGATTGAAGAGAAAAAGAAGAGAAGACAGAAGACTGAAGAAAATGGCCAGGACCCTGTTGAACATCATGATTACTGGTAAGTTTTTATTTGTCAGAACATGTTAACTCTTGGTAGATTAACCCTATGAGTGCCAGTGGGGAATGCAATGCTGTAAAATGCATTGCATACCCCACTGACACTCATAAGGTTAATCTTTTTCTTTTTTTTCAACCACAAGTATGTGTTGTTAACCAGTTTTCTAACACATACCGGTGGTTTTCACTGCGTGTTAGGTACTCTGCACCTCCTTTTCATGGTGCAGGTTTTTCCTTAAGATCCAGTGAAGCTACCGTGTGGAATAGGATAACAAATTCTACTTGTTTTATGTTATGTCCAGTGGGCGCATATTTTGCATTTGACATTTTTGTATGGCAGTGGTTGTTGACAGCACAATTAATAGAAGTGCAAACTGTGCTGTCAAAACCACCACCACTGGATTAAAAAAATAGCAGGGCTAATAGTATAGAGGCCCAAGGCAGTACACACACCGTCGGAATTTGATTGGCTAGCATCATCCGCAATGAGTGTTTTTCTCAAAAACCCATGTTGTGGCTTAACTCTTGTCGCAGCTCCTTGTTCCGACAACTCACGCTAAATAGAGTGAATAGTGGGAACATCAAAGGAAACTAGCTAACACTCAATGTTTGACACTGTCAAGAGTGAGTTAGCAACAGTCACCCTCCCCCCATCATCCTAACTCTAATTCTACCCTACACTACACCTAACATTGACAATAAAGTTAAACAGTGCTAGCCCTAACATTATACCCTGACCCATACCCCTTAGATTTAACACTTAAATTCCAGCAGGGTCCTCTGTACAAGGGTCATCCTCTTGAATTCATTTTTAAAGGAATAGTAATGTTTCATAATAAAATCCGCTCTAATTAATCATAATAGTATTTGGGCCTTGGAGAGTGTTATTTCAATTCGGTCAGAGTTGTAGTTCAAGAGTAATTCAATGATAAAGTATCCCCCTCCCGCCCCTTTTACTGATGTAACACTGCTCACCTCAGAACAGCAGGGAAGTGTCCAAGTAGATTGCAGATTGGGGCAATCTTCAATTAAGATAAGGAAAAAAGTTGAAAAAGCTGTCAAGGGGGGCAGGGTTTTCATTGTTCTCACAGTAAGAAGATTGCCTTTGCTGTGAGCTGTCTGTTTTATGGAACAGATTCCACGTCTGAGGAGAGGGGGCTTACACTAGGTAAAAGGGGTGGGAGGGAGATACTTTGTCATTCAATTGCTCTTGAACTACAACTCTGACAGTATTGAAATAACACTCTCATTGGCTCAAATACTATGAAGATTACTTGGAGCTGCTGTTTTTGTGAAACATTACTATCCCTTTAAGTCTTCTTCCCCAAGCTTCCTACTTCTTTTCATTTTTCCTTCTTGCTTCTCCTTTGAAGTTACTTTTCTCTCTAGAAAACAAGAATACATTACATCCAATTCCCCCATAAACTGTCACTGTTGCTGCTGCCGCTCTGCAGTGCGTTACATATCCTACTGGAACTCAAAGGGTTATTTTTTTTTTTTCTTTCACTCACGTTTTTTGTACCTTGGATGTATTGATATGGGGTTTAGGTCATACATCCACGGGTCACTAGTGTAGGGATCCCTAGTTACACATGCGTGTATAGTTTTTTAACCACTGTTCAATTACACGTTGGTGGATTTTAAAAACACGTTAGGGACTCAACGCCTAGGTTTGCTAGTCTCTAATTTAATACAACAATAGAGACTTACTTAACTAGCCACTGCATGTAATTGAACAGCAAATTAATCTGTTTTTTTCTCTGTTTTGAATGGATGTTAATCTAGCGCCATTGTGCATTTTTACTGGTTGGTAGTGCACAGGTAATACAATATCAGACTACAGACAGTAGTTTGTTTTACCTAATAGAATCAAGCAGCTGGTCAGATAAAGCTGTGCAGTTAACTACTTGCCATGTCCAATAAATCGCCTCCCTCTCAGGCTGCTATAAATTGATCAGGAAGAATGATCGTGCAGATTCTTTCAAGATGGAGGCTCCCAGTGGGGAGCATTTGGGCAGGTGATAGGTTCTTTTTGCAAAAATAAATAAAATGGCGCATCTTAAGAAAAAACATAATGTAGAGTAAACTTTTAATTTAACAGGCAAAATTGATCAGTCTGCTTTAACCCTTTGCGTGCCAGAGGGGTACGCAACACATTGCGTGATAGTAATACTTAAAATGTAAAAAAATATATGTTGTAGGGTTTATCCCCCTGAGTAAAACAAGGGTACTCCCACTACTGAGAGATATTTTATTAAAACATTATAACAGCTCAAACTTGAATCTTTTAGGTGCAATATCACAGTGACCTGAAACTTTACAGTGGCAGTGTTGCTACACTATCCTATGGAGATTTACAGACCAGATTTACAGACCAAAGCAGTCCATAGGATGGTATAGCAACAGCACCACTGTAAATGTTCAGGCCACTGTGATATTGCACCTAAAAACTTCAAGTTTGAGCTGTTACAATTTTTTAATAAAATATCTCTCAGAGTACCCTTGTTTTATTCGGGGACATAAACCCCTACAACATATATTTTTTTACATCTTACTGTCTCTTTAAGGTGTATTAAATAAGTTACATTTTACTTTTTATTAGTGTGAAGCAATGCATTGCAAATCCTCTGGCCCTTGAGGGGTTAAGGGGTGAAGTAAATACCTTTCTATGATAATGCTGTATATTTGTAGCATTGAGAGGCTTAACCTATTATGTTATAACAACCTAGGAGATTTTGAAATATATTTCAAAATCAGCCATATGTTATGATAACCATTTTTTATTTAATTCCTTGAGCCCCAAACCTGCATCTGATTCAGGATAGGCATTGTAAACTTTGCAGTGATGGACCTAGTGATAGAGGGCCCCAGTGCAAAATCATTTTTGGACCCGAAGACTTCAAACTGATGAGAAATTCTTAACATTTTCTATTGCCAGCATTCAAAATGGGCCCCTAAAGTTGGCTGGATCCCAGTACCTTACACCAGTAGCACCAATGATAGTTTAGCTCCCGGAAACTTTCCCAGAAACTTGCCAAATATTAATATATATATAAATGAGATATGAGATAAGTATGGAAAAATAGAAAATGTATTAGAAATACATTTTCCAATAATTTTTCTATTTTTCCATACTTATCGCATTTGGACATTCGTGAATAACTGCATCGATTGCGGGAATTAACACTTTTTATTATATATAGTGCTAAAATATACTCTATTTTGTTTTCTTTTGACCAATTTTTATCACTTCTAGGTGAGAGACGTGTCTTATCTTATAGCTGCTTTTTTGACTATATATTTATTTTTGTAGTAAGCCCTTTAGTATCAGATATATACAGTGTTTTGTACTCCTGTTGATTTGGGGTCTGTGCAGGCCATGCATGTAGGTAAAACGAAACATATCAGGTGTCAGTGATGTGATTACCATATCTGGCTATTGTCCAGATTTTACCCAGAGACTCTGATTTTTATTCTTAATTACCAGGTCTCCAGGGGCAGAGTCTGATTCTCAGGGATTAATGAGTTCCCTTGTAACACTGCCCACTACAGTTGTAACACCTTAACGACCAAGCCATATGGGGGTGGACGGCTCTAGAGGACCACAGCACTTTTTTATTGCAGTGCATTCTGGGATATAGTGGCATGCAGCGTGCTGCCATCCCGGAATTCCATGACATGCCAGGACCATCCCTGGTCCTTAACGCACATCCACCCATGACGGTCCAGGCACGCCATCGTTTGTTAAGGGCAAACCCCAGGACTCCTCCAAATTCCACCCATCCGAATCAATCACTACCCACTTTATGACACATTTGGACGCTCCCAACCCCAGAGCTTAGTGGATCTCCAGAGGCCTTCAGAAAAGAAAGTCCCCAGGCATGGTCTTTGGCTATGGTGCTACTGTAGGGCAGATTCATGGAGAAATGATTGTGGCTTTGACTCTTTTTATATACAGAGAGCATACGTACAAGAAAAAAATTGGAGCAATTCAGGTGCAAGTGCAAGATTTCCAGAGAGGGGTTTCCAGAAATTATAATAAACATACAATAACAATACCTAGGGTTAGTTTTCTATCATTCTGTATGCAAAGGTCATTGCAGATCCCTGAAAGTAAGCTAGAAGTGGGCAACCTGCGTCCATCCAGCTATTGTTGGACTACAATTCCTGTCTGAGGATGATGAAAGCTGAAGTACAACAACATCTGGAGAAGAATCTAAGTGGATTTTCTGGGTGACTGGAAACACCCTGTCGGTGTCTCTTAACCCTTTGAGAACCACCAATGTGCATCACATTGTTTATGGCACTCAGAGAGTTAGCACATTGACTGCTATAGAGATCTCCAACAAGCAATGTGTTATAGCACTATCCAGCATTCAAATGTTAACCCTTTGAGTGCCAGAGGGGTACGCAACGTATTGCAAAGCAATGTGTTGCGTACCCCCTCTGGCACTCAAAGGGTTAAAAGCTCTATTTAAATCAGTGGGCATTCTGGGAATTTTTTTAGTACCATATGTTTTGCCCCATTTGCTCACTTTGTCTTTTTGCATTTATGACCCAGTATTGTGTTTAGGTTTGGAAGATGTTTATTCAATGAGGATCAAGATCATTTCTGTATAGGTTGAAAATGACAGACTAATTTTCAACCTTAATCAAAACTTTATGGGGAGGTGTGCAATGCATTGAGCATCCCTCTTGTCCTTAAAGCGTTAAACTAATTTTTGTACCTATTATACAGTTTGCACAAATCTAGAAAGGATTGTAGGTTTCATAGTTATATATCAACTGGTACTTTTTTGTGTGGGGGGGGTATTAAAGGGATAGTATTGTCAACTTTAAAAAAAAAACGAATATTGTAGCTATTTAAAAATTGGGCTAAATACCCCGAATCCCATCTCTCAGACCTTTATAGTTTGAGAAATATTGGGCAGTAAAGTTCCCCCCGTTCCCTGAAGTCAGTGCTCTAGCTGACTGTAGCGGAATCTGGTCCCGGGACCATCAGGGCTCTTCAGCAGAGCCAAGATAGCGAGAGAAAAAATAACTACTTGACTGGAATGGTCTACAAAGTGTGCTTGGTTTGCAAGCACACTTTGTAGACCGCTCCAGTGAAGCAGTTATTTTTCTCTCTCGCGATCTTGACTCTGCCGTAGAGCCTCTAACGGTCCCGGGAACGGATTCCCCTGCAGTCAGCTACAGAGTTGATGTCAGGGAAGGGGGGGGGACTTTACTGCCAAATATCTCTCAAACCATAAAGGTTTGAGAGATGGGACTGGGGGCATTTAGCCTAATTTTTAAATACCTACAATATTTATTTTTATTTAAAGTTGACAATACTATCCCTTTAAGCACCAGCACTTCTAATCCCAAATATAAAAAATTCATTAACTTATATGGTGCTTTTCTCCCAAAATAAGAAAAACATTATATAGAACCAGCACTTTTTATTTCAAGAAAAAAAAAAACATCCCTGGAATAAACATTTCTGTACATTGATAGAACTTATATGTATGTTATGATATGAGTTCCAGCATACCAGGGGCAAGTCATTTTTCTTTGATCTGTTCGCTTCCTGTTGCATCATACAAAGTGCAGTGACCAATAAGCATATGTGGGAACTTTGTCTTCTGGAGTTCCGGCATGAACTTCTGTAGGGCTACTGGGGCATATACATGATGAGATTTGTGCCAAAAAGGGGCGGGCTTACTCATGAGTGGGGGTGGGGCTTAATGGATATGTCACAAATGTGGGTGGGAAGTGGGAGGAACTGGGTGAAGAAGGAGGAGAAGAGGGCAGGAAATAGGAACAGGGTGGGAAGAAACAAAAGTCGGCAGAGTTTCATATGAAATGCCTCAACACTGCAGAATCAGTGCCTGATTACCGGGTCTCCAGGGCAGATCCGGAGAGTTCCCAGGTGTGCCAATAAGACTGGAGTGCAAAAGTCAAAGGGATTCCTCCAACTTGTTGGAAAACTGCAAAAGCAATGTTATCTATTAACCCTTTAATGACCGGTGACATGCCAGGACTGTCACCATGTCCTTGGCTAAAGTACTGAAGACATTCCTGGCATGTCACTTATTTTTTGCTCACCTCGCTCCTGCGGAAGCGCTGTGAGTACTTCTGGTGTCTGAAATTGATTTGCAAGGACCGTAGTGGTCACTATCAGACCCCCATTCTGAGATCAGTCACGTGTCAGTTCGCCCAATAATATCAAAGTGGTCCTTAAGGGAAATCCACTTCCAGGACCACTGGTTGTTAAGGGGTTAAGGAACTTTTACACATTTTAGTGTTACACCATAGAGATCTAGATTTAAGCATAATTATCACTGTAAGACATTTTATAAACACTGACAACAGACCACAAACGTTTATTGATAACAGTGGTAAATGATAGATTGTTAGCGATTAAAAAATGTGGCTTGCGCACTCCTGTAAGGTATCAACTACACAGTGGTAACAGAGAGCAGGTCATTAGGGCCTACTAGAAGATACAGTACATCCAGCAGTGTTAGCAATGAACACACTAATAATATAGCAAAATAGATTTTAATAATTTGCTGTATCTAATAATAAAATATCAAAAATATTAATAATAATATAAGTAATAACACCTACATAGGATAAAAACTGCCTCAAAATAGTACTAAAGACTACAGAACATGAAAAGCCTCTAACTCAGCAGCTGCAATGAGCCCAAGAGACTCCTCTCCAATAGATAATCTCATAGTAGGTGAGTGTCTGATGAACAATGATGTGAAGAGAAATCTGGAATTAATGCAGTATAGCAAGTGATGTAATAGTTGCCTCTGTATTGAAATGTCTACTCCCCACTACCGGTGTACACTGAGATATGAGTTCCTTTGTATTGTTCCAATAAACAAATTGATGTGTGGCTGTCAGTGAACATGGACCGTACCTGGGGTGATGTGTATGGCTTCTCTCTTAGATGTTTATCATCCGGATGGACTATTAGTGGGCAGAGACCCTGGTCTGTTATAGCTGGAAATCTGTAACAGAATGATATGTTTAGTGAGGACAGAAGTGGATGGTCTGCAGGCAGGATGTAGTTTGAATGCCTCCCGTCTCTTTGATAACCCTTGTCCGTCCGATAATGATCACAAGTCAGAGGTCGTCTCTCTTATGTGGCAGTCTCAGAGTTAATGTGACTCGCTGAGCAAAATGTCTCTCTGGTAAAAATGGGATAAGATCCTGATGCCCCTCCAACGCATTTCTTATCAGACTATGATACTTCCTCTGGGAGTAATAACACAAAAGCTTAGCTTTATTCATACACAAGTGCACAGTTATAGACCTAGTACTAGTCATAGATCAATTTTGATTACGTCAATTAGAAAACTGGTATTTAACAGACTGAAATATTCTTGAGCACTATATGACAGTGAGACCCTCCAGTTGTTGAGGAATTCAACTCCCATCATCCCAGCCAACAAATGTTTGGCAGGGGATGATGGGAATTGTAGTCCTCAACAACTGGAGAGCCTCTGGTTGCCCACTCCTGCTGTAAGGTGTCAACTACACAGAGGTAACAGAAAGCAGGTGGTTATGGTTACGGCCTACTGAACGATTAGTTGTTGTAGGCAAAGTGTTTATATGTGTGTGTGTGTGTATATATAATATCTATATCTTAGTTTGTAAGCTCTGTAGTCAGGAGGAAGGACTCACAGTTCCTTAAAAATTCTGTGTACAGATTGGTAGTGATATTTATAAGAATACATCTATGGGGAAGCAGCTATGAGCGTAACTTCTCTATTTGTGTAATGTTGGAGCATGTTAACCCTTTGAGGGCCAGAGGAATGAGCAATGTATCGTGAAGCAGTGTGTTTTCACACCCTGCAGGCCCTCAGAGATTTAACACTGTGAGTGCAAGGCGTTGGATACTTCTCTGGCACTCAGAGTGTTAATGGTCATACACTTTATCCACAAAAGATTTTTTTTCCTTTTTTTTGTTAAACTTTATTCAACAGGGTAATGTGAGGACATCATGAACTGTGCCCAGCAATATCCACCTTAATTGCAACAAAAGGACACTTTGTATGCTCTGTTACATGATTTCCTTTACAAAGTTGCTTCTTTGTCACTAGAACAGGAGTGGAGTTCTGTTAACCCTCTGAGTGCCAGCGGGGTGTGCAGTGCATCATCCCCTCTGGTACTGAAAGGGTTAAACCAGGGGTAGGCAATCTTTTGGCTCTTCTTCTGTTGGGGACTGCAACACTTATCATCCCCAACCACCCCCCCGTAGGTATAAAGCTGCTTTGTACAAAGCCTGCAGTACAATGCAGCCTGCTGGTTTCACATTAACTAGTGAATTTGCTTGCACTAATTGCTCAGAGTCACCTTTTATTGTAATGCTGGATTTATTTGCAGCACTAGTGAAGGTTTTAGCTGGGTTGCCATGGCAGCAGCCAGACTGAGCTACAGAATACGACATAACTCCTGAAGGCCATTAGATGCCCTGTTCTGTGGAATGTACCAAGTCAGCTGAGGCAGAGGGAGACAGGAAATGGAGAATGTTAAATCAATGCAGCATTAGCTTCAGCACAGTATCCTTTTATGTCCACCGCACAGTTCAAAACAAGCTCATTAATGAAAGAAGCATTTCCTCACCCACTTTGCTGTGTTTAAATTACCTAGACATATCCAGTTTCCAGCTTCCAAGTGTTGTGTCTGGTTGACATTTCTCTCCCCACCCCCTTTCACAGGCTGACTTGGTTGAATCCCAGCTGCATGTCCCAGCAATGAGGTTATGTACGTGGGGCGTGCTTTAATTTGGTTATGCCTAGTGATTTCAGGAGCCAGGCTTTAAAATGGCGGCATTCATTATACACCCATGCTAAAACCCTCACCCAGCACTCCTGTCCGTCTCGCTTATCGCTGCTTCCGCTCCCTACATATGGCACTCTGCAGCTGAGAACTGGGTCTGCCTGGGGTGTGCTAGATCAGCAAAATAACAAGCATAAGGTACGTCTGTCTCTAACTTTACCTTACCTGCAAGATCAAAGCCTCTATCATCACTGCTGAAAGGATCAGATCCGTTTTTACTTTCTTTTTTATTTGGAGAAGAATTGACCCTTTGTTGTCTTGTTTTACCAGTCTCTCTCTCTCTCTTGCAGGGTGGGGTTGATTTACTATTTAAAGTGGTACAATTTTGCAGACTAACTGTACCGTAAGAAACAAATGAAAATGTCCATTGATTTAAATGGGTATTTAACCCTTCGAGTGCCAGAGGGATATGCAACGCATTGCAAAGCAATGCGTTGCATACCCCTCTGGCACTCAAAGGGTTAACCATTTTGACAGCTATAGGTGCCTCCACCGCATTGCTTCTTCCGTTTACATCAATGGGAATTTTTGGAATTTATATTTATGTTTAGAATACTCTTGTTTTGCACCAGAATCACTTAGTACATCAGTCCTTGTGTTTGCAGTAGGGAAGGGAGGGACCTAGTCTGAATGTAACTTGTCAGAGCTCACAATATTCTTAAGTTATATTTTATAATTCTGTGGGTTTTTTTTTCACTTTCATAATATTGCAGACTGTGGGGCTTATGTCTTAAGCAAACATGCAGTTTTTTCATCCAAACCAACTTCATCATAGGGAACGATTAAATATTCCTTTTAACTTAACCCTTTGAGTGCCAGAGGGGCACGAAATGCATTGCAAAGCAATGCATTCCATACCCCTCTGGCACTCAAAAGGTTAAAGGTTTTTTTTTTTTAACCCCTCGAATGCTAGAGAGGTCCCCAGTGCATTGCAGACCTCTCGTAGCATTAAAAGGGGTTAAATACGCAATTTAAATAAACGGAGATTTGGGTAATTTTTATTTGTTCTGTGTGGTGCAGTTGGTTTGCTCCAGAATTGTACAACTTTGTTAGTACGTCAGTGTGTTTGCCGGACTTTTTTAACCCATTAATGCCAGAGAGGTGTCGCGTTGATATTTCTGTGGCACAGAAAGGGTGACCGCTTGAATACCAGATAGGTGTGCCCTTCTGGCATTCATAGGATTAATGACAAGACAACATTTTGGTGGGTTTTTTATTTTATTTTTGCGTTCTTATAAAAATTGGAGCTTGCTGTATTGATTTTTTTTTTTAAATTTATTTGCATTTTATCGACCAGTTAATTTAAACCTCAGAACATGAATATTGTGTTCCTTCTTTTTTTTTAATAAAGTGGGGAATACTGCGACGTTGGAGTTCTGGAGGGCTAATAAAAATTATATTTTTACTGAGTGGTTGCCACGAATGCAGTTTTGCTGTCGGATCTGCGTTTGGGGCGGCTAACCAAGCCTTTATTAGTCTCGTATTTTAGTACATATCCATTTAATTTACTGCTGTGTTACCGAAACGAGAACTATATTTGTTTGTACTCTTTAGTTACATATGTCAAAAAATACATCATAGAGGGTGACTTGATTTTTGAGATTTCATTCTATCTATACAATCTATTGGGTGTATTATTTCCCTGTTGAGTGTCTATATATAATATTTTTTTTTTACATTTTATTTTCAGGTATGTACTTTATATTTTTCGTTGTTTTCAACTTGGGTTCTAACGTTTTAGTACCTAGAAGTGATCCATGTCATTTCTTTCTACGTTAGATCACCAGGGGATCGAATATAATGCATTAGAATGTCACTTATGTATATATCTTAATATATCCTGATTTTAGCAATAAGCTGCAGAAACTATATAATTGCTTACTAGTGGGGAGAACATTTTTTTTTTTTTTTAATGCACATGCGTAGTACAGCATGTCTCATATCTGCACTGGATTCTGCCTGGAAACAAAGCCTAGGATGCTTTTTGGGCTGACGTTTGCATTGATTAACCCCTTCAGCTTGTCAATAGAAAGCTTGGCTTTGCAGATGCAGTGTTGTGCTGACTTCTGCAGGCTTTTGCATTGATTTACCGGCCTTGTGCCAATCACTGATGCTGTGGATAGTTATCTAATACCGTATAAATAACAATCATGCTGACTAAATGGTTTTGGATTTAGCACTGAACCTGTTAATCATGCTTGTGACCCTTCAAGGATTTTCCAAGTGATGCTTAGTGAGCAGAAATGGATATTTTAACCCATTGAGTGCTAGTGGGGTGGGAAACGCTTTGCGCAGGAAAATGAAGTAAAGCTACACTAGTTTCAGCTGCACTTTTTAGTGCAGAACATATAAAATAAGTCGCAGAGGAACGCTTAGGAAAGCCCATAAGCCACCCGAATGCCCTGCCCTTGGCACAGACAGGGTTAAACGGAGGGAGACATTTCTACATAAGTAGCTTGGAAAATGAGCATTAGTCAGACATAGAACTAAGAAATTAGGCCCATAGTTATAAAGACAAATTGGAATTATTCTGGAGTAAACCAACTTCACCATAGTAGACAATTCTCATATTTCCATGCACTTGACCAGACATTTTTAACCCTTTAAATGCTTGAGAGGTCTCCAATGCATTGCTTTGCAATGCATTGGAGAGCTCTCTCTAGCATTCAAGGGGTTAAAAGCCCAATTTAATTTTATTTGTACCCTATGGATCAGTTGGTTTACTCAAGAATAACTCCACTTTTATAAATATGGGCCTTGGTTCCAGCAGCTAGTTTAGTCCGGGATCACATTAGTGCATTCCCTTTTGTACGTTTTTTGTACTGCCAACTCAAGGCAAATACATAGAACCAAATGCTCCAACAATCTTAAAAAAAGAGAGACTATTGAAACGGAAAGTCTATGTAAAAGACAAGATACATATACATTTTTTTAATGTTCATTATTTATGTAAACATTCTGCTTAAAAAATGAGCATAGTATAATTTGTGATATTTGCTTTTATCACCTGTGTGGCATTGCAGAGAAGTGGAATGGGTGCCTGCCTGGTGGCGCGGGGGTTAATATTGTCTTCTCTTTGCTGAATCATTCTAAACCTCTGCATATCCTGTTTAACAAACTGTCATTAAATTAATGTGATACGTTGCATTGCATATTCATATCACATGCTGAATTGAAAACAGACAAAAGCTCCATATGTTTATAATTTTAACTGCTTGGATGCTAGAAGAGCATTGCATTCTAAAGCATCCAAGAGGTTAACGTTGGTAAATAAAGTAAATTTTGTATTTTTATTTTTGGGAACGTTTGTAAATGTGTAAAGATTGATATAATCAATTGGGATGAAGTAATCCAGGAGCAGGCTCTGTATTAACCCTTTGAGAACCAGAGCAATGTGCAGTTTATTGCGACACAAAGCACCGTGCACCTCTCTGGTTAAGATCAGATTATGGCTCTTTCCTGTTGGATTTTGAATCAGCCGATTTTAGGTGCAGTCATGTCTAATCTCTACAGAAAAGGTTGTCTAGACCTCCTAAATGGCTCCTTTTTGCAAGGCCTGCACATAATCACCCACGCTCAGTGGTAATGGAACCCTGTCAACAGGTCTTTTTTTTTTTTTTTTTTTTAATATATATATATATATATATTTTTTTTTTTTTTTTGGGGGGGCCATTTTTTAGAAGGGTTCTTCCAGAAGGATTTAATATGCATCTTTGAAGCTATAGCCATCTTCATTGCATTGCTTTGCAATGTGTTCGGGACACAGTTATCATGAAATAGTTTAAAAAACAAGCATTTGGTATTCAATATAATTTACATTAACATGATTATGTATGTGGATAGATACCTAAAGACAGTGGGGTGCATGTAAGACACTGAGCATACCTGGGAACTCTCCAGCTCTGCTCCGGGGAGTCCGGTTTGTAGAGATATTACCAGGTCTCCAGGGTCAGAGGCTGATTTTTCTGTGGTGGTGAGTTTCCTATGAAACTCTGCCCACTTCTCCTTCTTCCCTCCCTGTTACTCCCACTTCCTGCCCACTTCTCCTCCTTTCCACCCTGTTCTTCCCACTTCTCCTCCTTCCCACCCTGTTCTGCCTACTTTATGACACAGGCCATTAAGCCCCACCCATGATTAAGCTCAGCCCCTGTGTGATGCAAATCGCGTCATTTATATCCCCTCATCGCACCACAGGAGCCCTCTCCAGGGGCTCAAGAAGATGAAGTTTCTAGGTATGTCAGTGAGTCCATGCAGCAACAGGCAATCAAATGGGCATTCTGTCCCAACACCTGCCTATAGTCAACATACTAAGCTATGGACTTAAAAAATCTCCCCTTATCACTGCTTGCACCCAGGGGACGAATTAGGGGGCAGTCTGTGTTTCGGTGCAGTCCTTTCCTCTATGCCTTGCTAAGATCCGTGTACTAAAAAATGCATAGAGATAATGATGTTATATTATACGCCATTTTCCCGCACATGCAGTGAGGATGGCTGTATGAGGATGATGGCATTAAAGTACTATGCTGGGCAGTGTTTCCACTGGCATGCATTACAGCCATCCAGAGGCCCTCCAATTGCTTCCAGACTACAACCCCCATCATTCCTCATCAGCCATTGAGGGCCTCATGTTGCCAGTCCCTGCATTAAGTGCAGCCGCTGGCCTTCAACGATAATGCAAAAGTGGCTGCACTGGAAACTTCATACATTTACCTAATTGCAAGGCATTGGCTCTGAAAGGGCTAAGGATATCAGGCTCAATGAGAACAGCATCCATGGGACTTATTAAATGGTGAGTAATGGTTGAATTTATATAGGTCAAAGTATTGGCACTAGTGTGGACCTTAAGACCCATTTCACATAGGCAACACCCATGAAGCTGCATCCAGGTACAATACTGGTCTACAGGGCCTTTTACATGAGAAATGATAACCCGTCTTGAACACTCCAATGTCAAGCATGTTGCATCTTTATCAAGTTCACAAAGGAATGCAGTAAAGATGTCACAATGATGTCTGGGACCATGGGCAGACCTTTTATACAAGCGATGTTGGAGGTTGCAAAGGTGATCGTAAACACCAATGAATGGCTGATACACACATGGGTGCCAGCCAATGATCCTCCTGCACCTTGACATAGGTAAGGTCAGTTTAATCCCCCCGATCTCTAAAGCCCCCTTTTTTATACTCCCCAAAGAACACTATCAGGAGACCAGAAGGATGGGTTGAAACAAGGCCACAGCACATGTATTAATAAATTAAAAGTTTTATATAACAAATTAAGAACAAATTATAACAAATTTCACAGTGACAATACATTGTCCAGAACCCTAGTGCTTGCTAACAAAATTAAATTCTGACTAGCACTTACCCAATAATAACAATTGCCAATATAAACTGGTTACCAGACCGTGGGCCATAACACTGGCCTAACCTTGTCTAACTGAATGTGACAAGTGCAAGCACGCTAGCCAATACCGGGCTCCAGAGACCAAGCCCAAGGAATCCCACTTTGACCAACAACTTGCCAACAAACTTTTTGCAGCAAGCACCCTGCTCGTGCTGTGACAAGAAACTCAGAACAGCCTGATAACACCATAACACATGGGGACACAGTCCCATCTATGACTGCCACCGTACTACTAAACCATGTGACTATCCGCATATTCCATGGACATGTGAACACACAAGGACTCACGGACAGGAGTTTGGGAAGCTCCGTGCCCTCCAAGATTCTTCACAAAATGGGTGTGGTTTCCCAGAACTCACCATGGCTGTTAGCACATCCAGACCCTCCCCCTTCCAAGCAGCCAGCCAATAGCTGCTAGCTACCTTATTCGAATGCATGGTCCTCTCCCTCCATACTCCGTTAAGCCCCTACTGACAGAGGCTTGCAGCCCCTCCTATAAGGGTCGCAGAATCATTGATGGAATGCAGGAATTTAGTGAGTAACTTAACTCTAGCAAGGGGCTGGTATAGTTTGTTGCCTATACAAACAGCCCTAATAACTTACATTGCGTTTCAACACTTAATTATACCCTTGAGCACTGTTCTCCTTGTTTTTATGTTCTCATTATAAGAACTGGCACCAGGGCATACGTATTGGCAAATAGTGTGTTCCCACAATCCTTTAGATAGGTATTGCTCTCACTCAGCCTCTCTACAAATAGAGATGCAGTAATGGGAGACTGCAGGTTAAACATTATAATAAGGATAATTTTAATTGGGGGATAGGATACATCTTAAATTATTCCTGTGTAACAAGATGCATCTGTTCTTAACCCTTTGAGTGACAGGGAGGTATCCAGTGCTTTGGAACTCAGAGGGTTAAATTATTATTACTAATATTATTCTTTTTATTATTAAAGCTGATGTAGTAAAGGGATAGTAATACTTGAGTTAAACTTGAGGTCCGAGCTTTCTATGTATGTTTTTAAACACACAGTGCTATATTTAAACACTTACAGGTTTGTATTCCAAGAGCAATTGAGTTGGAAAGGATCCCCCTCCCTCCCCTTCCCCCTGTTTCACTCTGCCTCAGTGTGGTCTTGATGGAGCGCGGCGAGGGACATCCTCAGTAAGCAAAAGGAAAATCCTGTCCTCCTTCGTCAAGGGTGGGGGAGTGTGGGTTTTCCTTATAATTAATGTGTGAAGTTTGTCCCTCGCTGCATCCATCTGGTCCCATGACTAGATTCCAGATCTAATGGGAGGCGGCCAGAAAGGGAGGGAGGGGGATCCTTTCTGACTGAATTGCACTTGAACTACAAACCTGTAAGTGTTGAAATATAGCACTATATAGCACTGTGTGTTTATAAACCATATAAAGAAGACATGGGCCTCAAATTTAAATCAAGTATTACAATCCCTTTAAGGAGAACCATAGCAATTCTTCAGTAAACCAATTGCACCATAGAAGACAAAAATTCCCCAGCTCACTGAGTTCAATCGATTATTCACAAATTGCGGGGGTTACCTTGGGGGGGGGGTCAAGGTCATCTTGGTGGAGGAGGAAGCTTCTGCAACATGCTTTCTTATCGATGTGCAAAAATGACAGTATCCATACAGTTAAAAAGCGATCACATTTGGAGGTTTGGGAAAGGCTAATAGAAAGAATGGTGATGGTGAAAAGTGCAGTTTGCTGTGTTTGTGTTCCTGATAACCATACGTTCATCAAGAAACCGATTTATATCGGTTTGTAAAAATGTCTGCAGCAAAGACAAGCATGCATAATGAATTTGCTGTTCAAAAATATAATATAAAACACAAGTACAGGGTTACGCTTATTTCAATATAAAGGGGAAGGGCATTGTGGTTAGATATGGACTAGAGGGGTATCATGTGAAACAACTTGGGAACCACTGATTTAGTTGGAGTTTTTAACCCATTGAGTGCTACAGAGGTCACAAATGCATTGCTTTGCAAGAGATACAAGCCTCATTGATATAATTAGGATTGTTCATTGGTCTCCTATGGTGCAGTTGGTATGCCCAAGACTGTTACATCAGTTTCATTATAATGTATTTGTTGACAACCAGTATATTTTGGGGCACTGTACAGTGAGTGTAAAGTTTGTAACAACGATTTTGACAGACAAAAACAAGAGGTAGTGAGGTCACTATCAAGGAGAGCTTACAGCTGGGTCATGTGGGTGCCATCGATAGAGGGGTAAAATGGAGAAGGGTTCTAGATGCCATCTTATATTCTTTTGTGCCTATCAGGTTGAAGAGTGAAAAAGCTCTAGCACTGCAATAATAAGAAATGCATGCTGCTGTTGTGCATAGGTCTAACCAGGGGAGGGCAGCTATTGTTGGACTACAAATCCCATCATCCTCAGCCAATATCCAGTTGTTGTCGTGCTACAACTACTGTTATCCTCAGCTGTAGTCGCGCGACAGCTGTGAATAAACCCCAAAACAGTCTGAAATTTTAAATTTCTTAAGCCAAGTTGTAGATACTGCCATTGCACAGTTATTTTAATTTTTGGAACCCATCTCTGGAAATGTTGGGTTTGTCCCTGAATAACCTGATTTTTTTTTATTTTTTAAACCTGATTAATCACATCTCCTTGCAGAAGTTGACAATTAGTTGGTTGCAGTGACCCTAGGCAAAGGTGGGTTTGACCTGATGGGAGAGTGAGCTCAGATGACATCCACAAAATCTGATTGGCTGAAGTTCAGCGCATCCACCAGAGCAAGGAGAGGCAACTTGTGTCCTCAGTATCTAGTAAAAGGTCAGATGTTTAGGTTATCCCTGTCGCTGCTCAGTCATTATAATGGAACTGCTTGTTCCGAATGAAGCAGCCATGCTTGAAGACAGTAGTTTCCTAACCTTGCAGTGCAGTGATGCAGTCCATCATGTGGCAGTTTGTTCTGCAGCCCCATCCTCTTGCAACTTTCGTAAAAATCCACAGCAGTGAGAAAGTTATAACATTGTGTCTGTTAACGCTTTGTGTGCCAGACAGGTTCCTTTCTGCCACCGAAAGGGTTAAAGCCTATTGTTTGTTGTGAGAAGGTGTTAACTTGAGACAGGCTTCACCAGAGATCATGATACACAGGCAACTGCAGATACAATGTAATAATATGCAAGCAAACCAGACTGCTGTATGAGGGACACCTTCCTACATAAGTCCTTACCAGAGGGTTGCACAGAGTATTGGAAAACAACGCATGGCACACCCTTCTGGTCCTTATGGATTTACCCTTCTAAAAAGCTTTCAGTTATTTCTGTGTACTTTATTTTTTTGACATTTTCCTTGTCATCAATTGCTAATTGTTTCAGTTTACAATCTGATAATGACTAATGACCCTTACAAGTTATTCTGGTCTACTGAAGCCTATTGCTTGTTGTGAGTAGGTATGACCTAGAGGCAGACATCAACAGAGATCAAACTGCAAATCTGTGTGTGTGTGTGTGTGTGTGTGTATATATATATATGTATGTATAATATATATAATGTGTGCATTTCCCTTTGAGTGCCAGAGGGGTATGCAACGCATTGCTTTGCAATGCATTGCGTATCCCTCTGGCACTCAAAGGGATATATCTATATATATAATATATATATATATATATATATATATATTCTATATAATTCGCTAAGGTTGTTTGTCAGAAGCCATCATTCTCAGTAGAGACGGCTGCGCGTGCTGCCGTCATGAGCAGTACAGACTGCCCGAGCCGCGGCTGATACAGGGCGGAGAGCTCCAAATTCAGACCGGAGTCCCCTGTGCGCACTTCGGTATCAACCGTGGTGCGGGCAGTCTGTAATGCTCATGACTGCAGCGCCACCAGTGTTGGCCCGTGTACACAGGCTTTAAAACTAGTATATAAATATATTGATAGATATACCTGAATTATGAATGAAGGAAACCTGATTAGGAAAGTCAATCTATTAAATAAGATAAGAGCCACATAGTCTTAAATTACAGTTCCCCTTTAAGAGCCACTTATTCTTAGCGTGTAGGGTGTAGTTCCCCTTTAAAGGAAAAACAAAAGAAACATTCTATAATTTGTGTTTGAAGGTCTGATACGGTTTTTCATTAGTATGGTTCTGTTCTAAATGTTGGATGCGTCACAGTAGAATGTGGTGTGACTTATTCAAGGTGAGATTTCACTTCTCTCTAAAACCTGGCTCCTAGTCTTTCAAGGTTACTGCTGAGAAAATGGCTTTTTACATTGACGAGAGCTGCATTGACATGTTAATGTAATTCAAGAATAGACAATGTACGTCCCTGCAGCTGTTGTTAGAATATTATTATTCTTTGTTTATATATCGGCAACCTATTCCGCAGCGCTGTACAATAAAGTATAGACATGTAGAGATATTAAATAGTACAAATCAAATGTGGAGAACAGAGGGATCAGAGGGTCCTGCTTGTGAGAGCTTACAGTCTAGAGGAAGGTAGGTTGGACAGAGAAGGAGTGCTATTGGGTGTAAATGCCTCCTGCCACATGAACTGCCGGTCAGTGGGTGGGAGTGAGAAGTGCTGGTGAGTGCAGTGGTCCAGGTAAGGGGTGGTTCTTGGTGATAATGTTTATGGAAGTAGTTGATAGGCTTCCCTGAAGAGGTGAGTCTTCAGGGAGAGTCTGAAGATCGGAAATCTCTGGGGGGGGGGGGAGTCCTGAAGGAGGGAGTGGGAGGATGTGATAAGAGCTGTGGAGAGGAGAAGGTCATGTGCAGTGCGAAGATGGTGAGTGGGAGTGTGTTTGGAAATGAGAGATGAAATATAGTGTGGTGCGATGTTAGTGAGGGCTCTGTAAGTTAGCACTAGAATTTTGAATGTATTTCTGTATGCTAATGGGAGCCAGTGTAGTGATTGGCAGAGGGGATTGGTGTTCGAGAAGTGATGAGTGAGGTAGAGTAGTCTTGCAGCAGAGTTCATTATGGACTGTAGTGTGGTTAGTCGGGTGAGAGGAAGGCCAATAGAGTTTCCATCATCCGCAGCTGGCTTTGAATGCCAGATGGGTGTTCACTTTAAGGGATAAAGGAGCGGAGTTAAACAAGGGTATGCACATTGCTAAGGAGTGATTCATTCAAGCTTTACTAACAACTGCAAATTTATTTTGTTGTCAATATGTAGTGCATTCCCTATCACTTACTATGAAGATGTAGTCCAGTGGCGTAACTATAGGTGTCGCAGAGGTTGCACCTGTGACCGGGCCTGTACACTCCAGGGCCCCGGCCTCCCCCTGTGACCCCTCCGACTGGCGTCCGCAATCTCCCGCCGCGCTCTAGTAATGCAGAGCGCTGGGAGATGACATCATCTTCCAGCGCTTTGCATTGCTAAGAGGACCACGCAGGAGCTCCAGGTAGGAGATGGGGGCATTGTGGAGGGGGTCAATGTGGTGGTGGGGGGCCCGTGGCACTTCTTGTACCAGGGCCCGGAGGCTTCTAGTTATGCCTCTGATGTAGTCTATGACTCAAACTTTCCTAGTATTAAAATGAAAAATGTCAGTGGATTCTACTGCTAATAACTTGATTTTAAAGTAATAGTAATGTGTTCTGAGAACTGAAGCACCGATCCTTCTTTAAAATGTTTCTAGTATGAACTATAAATTCAGCTGGTTTCTTCTGATGCACATTTGAAGAACATGAACTGAAAGGACTGGGTGTTTCTGAGCGGCTGACATCATCAGGGTAAGGGATATTGGGGCAAATTTGCTTGTGCAGTTACCCTGCTGTTAATGTGTAACACTGTGGCTACACCTCACTTAGGCAGTACAATATATTATCACTGTAGTGCATGTTCGCGGATACACTCTGCCAGCATTGGCATTTAAAACAAGCAAGTCCTACACGCCGGCCCCTTAACATGTGAAGGGATATTTCGTACACTTGTATACATAACTGGTAACTCTTTAGATCTGCCCTGGACACTCTGGTTTTTACAGTTAATTACCAGGTCTCTGGGGACAGAGGCTGATTCTGCATCGGTGGTGAATTACTTCCAAAACTCTGCCCACTTCTCCTTCTTCCCACCCTGGTCTTCGTACTTCTTGCCCACTTCCCACCCACTTTATGACACCTGGATGGCAAGCTCCACCCAACAAAGCCCCACCCCTTTATTATACAGATCGCGCCATTTACATCCACTTGATCGGCAGCACATGAGCACTCTCCAGGGGAGCTCAAGAGGAAAAAGTTCCCAGGTACCCTAATAAAGTATATCCACACTTTGCTTGGTACATTGGCAAAAGCAAGGCATAGAAGAGGAGAGGACAGCCTGAAATCCCACATACTGTTCCATTGTCCTCACCTTGGAGCAAGCAGAGTTAAGGGGAGAATTTTGTGGTTATGTTGCTAAGTAAATTGATGTTAGGTGGGCGCAGGGACAAAACATTGATTCCAGTGCCTGTTATTGTGTGGATTCAGTGGTACATTTGCCCCACAGAGAACTTAATCCTTTGAGTGTCAGAGGGGAACGCAATGCATTGCAAAAGCAATGCTTGGCGTACCCCTCTGGCACTCAAAGGGTTAAAAGTCTGCCCGTTGACATAGCAACACAAGAAACTTGATAATACTTTGACAACCAGAGAAGGATATAACACATTGTACTGCAATGCAGTGAATATCTCTCTGGCACACAAACAGTTAAACAGGTTTTTAATATTTTTATGTGAAGTGATATCAGGACAAAAATAAATACACGTCTGATTAATTTATTTTTTTCTCCTTTAGGGGTGTACAGCAGATTTGATCCTTAGTGGGTTAACCTACCTCTGCACTTATCTCATTTTTGTCCTAGGAGGCACTGCCCTTCTTAAATCAAGTGATCACGACTTTTCACAGTCTGTACAGGCACAGCCTGAGAACAGCAAGCCCCAACTTGAAAATCAGCATTTCATGCTTGGGATGTCACCTAAAAAAATACCGCCTCACTACTTCCCAATGCAGTGCAGACTGGTCACACACTTTCACTTGTGTAAACCTTCTCCCGCAACAGAGACTCAAAAGGGCCTAAAGGCTTCTTACTGCTAAACTGGCGTCGTTACACTTTTCATGCCTCTGGCGTTTCCTTCTCTGCACCAAAATGTATTTTAAGTCCTTTATTTCTGGCTCCTGTAGTACGGATGGGCTTTGTGCATAGATGTTAACTCTTTGAGTGCCAGAGAGGTATCCAAAACACATACCTCTCTAGCACTCAAAGGGTTAATAGGAGGAATGACTTTGCCTAAGCAGGGTGCAGCTCTGAGCTTATTTCAGGGCATGTATGTTGTCTGTTGTTGATTGTAAGGGACTCATGCACAAAAGAAAATGTGGAGTATGGCTCAAGCAAACCAACTGTACCATAGATGAGACATTTGCATTCTCCATCTCCTCATTCAATTAAATGGGGTTTTTAATCCCTTGAATGTTAGAGAGCGCTCCATCACATTCCTTCACAATGCATCAGAAACCTCTCTAGCATTCAAGGGTTAAAAACCCTAGTGAAAACAGTGGGGGGAGGATTAACTAATTGGTGATAGAGGTGATAAAGTGGAGAAAACTTCGCCAGTTTATCACTTCTCCAGGTCCTATGTTTTTCTGTGGTGCTTATGCACTAAGATTTCTTCAATTCTGGATATCTTAGTGCTTTGGCACTATATTATAGCATAGGAACTGGAGACGTAATATCACTGGAGAAGTCATCTCTACTTTATCACCTCTTTATCACATCATAGTGAATCTCTCTCTGGGACTTTTTATTCCTTCCCTAAGGTACGGTTGGTTTGCCCAACATTATTCCACTTTTATTTGTGTGCATAAAGCACATAGTTTATTGAGCAGAAAGACTTACCTAGTTAGGAGTCCATCATAGAGCAGTCAGGTGTGTGTGTGTAACAGAAGCACTTACCTAGTCAGGAGTCCATCATACAACAGTCAGGTATAACTATATAATTACTTCATGTAACAGATTGGTTTACCTAGATAGGAGTCCATTATACAGCAGTGAGGAATATCTATATAATTATTGTAGCAGAGGACTTACATAGTTACATAGTAAATTAGGTTTTCAAAAAAAGACATGAGTCCATCAAGTTCATCTTTTGCCACAGTATAAACCAGAAAATGAGACATATCATCTTTACCAACTTCAAAATAGACATTATATTGTTAAGCATAACTTCATGTTTTACCTATTATTAGACAGTCCAACTCTGTATGATCCTTGTCTGCATCTAATGTCTTAAATATATTCATTGTATCTGCCATTGTCACATCCTGGGGCAAAGAATTCCACAATTTAACAGGCCTTACTGTAAAGAACCCCTTCCTCTGCTGAATTTGAAACCTCCTTTCTATTAATCGCAAGTAGTGGCCTGTACTTAGTTGAATAAAAAAGCTTACCAAAAAGATCCTTGTATTGACCTTGCATAGACTTAGAGAATGTAACAAGATCCCTTCTTAGGTGTCTTTTCCCTAGAGAAACCAAGTTTGGCTAAACATTTTTCATACTTCAAATCCTCCATTCCATTTTATTAATTTTTTTTTTTTGCTTTCCTTTGTACTCTCTCCAGTTTTAGAATATCCTTTTTTAGAAGAGGTGCCCAAGACTGCACTGAATATTCTACATCCGGTCTTACCAATGATTTGTACAGTGGTAACATTATGTTATCCACTCCTGCTTCTATACCCCTTTTTATAAAAGACAGTACTTTGCTTGCTTTTGCCACTGCTGGTTGATGCAGATCACTATTTCCAAGTTTACAAGGACTGCCAGATCTTTCTCTTTCAACGAGTCTCCTAGAATAATTCCATTGAGTTCATAAGTTAGCATTAAGATTTTTACACCCCAAATGCGTAACTGTACATGTTCCTACATTAACTTTGATATTCCATTTGTTTGACCATATGCCATTTTATGTAAATCACTCTATAGAGAAAAAATAACCTGCTCTGACTTTATTATCTTCCATAATTTGTTATCTGCAAATATTGACATTTTGCTTTCTATAACTGTTTTTTTTATATAAATATGTTAAAATGCAATGGCCCATGTACTGAACCATGAGGTAATGAACTCAACTTAAACTTTATTGGAGATGTTTTTATTTACAACAACACACTGTTCCCTATACTTCAACCAATTTTCTATCCAGTTGCAAAGGTTATCCCCTAAACCCAATTTCCTTAATTTATTTTCCAGACATTTGTGGTATCAAATGCCTTTGCAAAAGCTAGATATAATAAATCTACTGCTTTACCGGTATCTAGGTTGCCACTTCTTCATAGAAACTCCTCATTAAACCATGTGAATATAATCCCATGTTATCCCTTCAAGCAGTCTTCTCACTACCAAGGTCAAAGTCACAGGTCTATAATTCCCAGGTTCTGTTTTAGGTTATTTATTAAATAAAGGCACCACACTGGCTTTACGCCAGTCTTGTGGCACTGAACCTGTGGAGAGAGTCTTTAAAGATTAAAGCAGTGGTCTTCCTAACACTGCATTGATGTCCTGATGTCAGTGTTGTTGTAAATAAAAATATACCATCAGGCCCAGGTGCTTTGTCAATCTTAATTTTGTCTTCCCTTGACCTCTTCTTGTTTTAATCCTGTATCTGATAATGGTATGGCTGGAATTGTTATGTGTCTTCTACCATTTCTCATTCCCTGGTATATACTGATGAAAAGAATTTGTTCAGGACATCAGCCTTTTCCTTATCCTCACCAATCAACACTCCCATCTCCTTTTTGAAAGGTCCAATGTACCCCTCTGAAGTTTCTTGTTATTTATATATTTGGAGAACTTTTTTGTTAGTTTTGCTGTCCTTTGCAATTTGAGTTTCATTTTCTGTTTTTTCTAATCTAACCTTCTTGCTATCTTTATTGCACTCCCTGTATTTAAAGAAATAATTCTCAGTTTCTTCAGACTTAGTCACTTTTTTCCTTTACATTTAAACACATTGATGGTGATCTACTTCTTTTGCATGTGTTCCCCAATGTGAAAAACTGTTGAATATATTTCTGCAAAATAAATTTAAAGTCTGACCATTTTTTCCTCAGTGTTTTCTTTTTAATAATTCATGCCAGTCTGGATGCTGTTAGTAGTTTGAAGTTCTCCTTTTTAAAGTGAAGAGTCTTGGTTGAAGCTATACTTACCTAGAATCATCTCCTTCATACAGTAGTCAGGTATATCTGTATAATTACTGTTTGTAACAGAAGGACTTACCTAGCTAGATATGTGTGCTTCATATAGCAATCAGGTGTATCTGTTTACTTTTTGAAATCACGGGTGAGGCTTTCTCTATAGCTCTTATCAGGCCATGATTCTAAAAATGTACCTGTACAGTTATAGACTACAGCATAGTTCAAATAAAAAAACAGTAACTATATACCTGCCATTTTTTAAATTAATGGACACTTATACCAAGGCCATACCTGGGAACCCTCATGGTTAACCCAGAAACTCAGGGTTGTGACCCAAATCTCAGGGTGAAACGCCAGATCCTCAGAGGTGGACAGTCCAGAGCTGCCTTCTGCACCAATAAACTGCTTCCTTAGTCTCTAAATAGGTGCAAGGGAGAAGTCCTACTTGTCTTGTGTGCTCACATTTGTGCATTGTTGCTTGTTAAAGGTTCCTTTAGGACTGATCAGAGCACCTTTGGACTAGATCATATAGTGACAGATCGCTGATAATCCGTTATAGGGAACTTTAATAGTTAATATCTCTGAGATCATAGGGATAAGCTCATTTTGAAAGTTCCCAGATAAACCCATTTAAGTAAATACACACAAATGGTAATCTCATGCTGTCTGTCAGTATAAATATTCTCTGGTTACAGGCTTATACTTGGGCCTGTCTTCTTACTAGCTATTGGCCATGTCAGTTGCCATATAAACTCAGAGCTGGCACTCAACCCAAAGGGATTAGGTTCAGTCTTTGATTGCCACAATCAGGCCAGAATTCTACAGGCAACGCAAGCCTGCATATGTGTTGCAATGTGTTGGATACTTCTCTGGCTCTCAAAGGGTTTAGCCTGGTTTAATGAAGGATATAGTAATTAAAGTGGAACTAGACTAATGGAGTAAATGAGTCTAATGTGCGCTAGACAAGAGGAGCAATTCTGCAGCAAACAAACTGCACCATGGGGGTGCAAATAACAAGTCCCAAAATACAAATTGATTTCATAGGGGGTTTTAACCCCTTAAGGACTGGGAAAATCTGGGGTGGATTATACTTAAGGACCAGAGCAATTCTGACCTTTTTGACTATGTCTTTGTTGAACAGTGTTTTCCCTCTAAGTCTTTTATTTCAGACATACAAATTATATACCATTTTTTCACACACAATTAGGGCTTTCTTTTGATAACACACTTACATGGATAATCCACCATTTATTTTATTAAAATTAAAGAAAATGGAAAAAAAAATGCCATTTTTATTTTTCCTCTTATCATTTGGGCGCAATGGATTACATTTTTATGGAGACTGCATGAAAGGTATGACCGGTCATTCATACCTACAAAATGGGCAGCTTTAATTGGGCACTGTCCCCCGGGGTGAAAATCCCCATGTCCCTCTTTCCCACTTTTTTATTAGTAAGAGTTGGTGGTGTGTATAAGTGTATGGAATTGCTCCACAACAATCAAACTCCCATTATTTTTATTGACACTTAGCAGATTTGTTTTATAAATGCTATTTTGTAATAATATATTTGCTCTGTTTGAAATAAAAACAAAAAACAAGTTGTTCTAAGCAGGTCAGAAATGGACCTGCATCCAGACTGCCCCCAGCACCTGCACTGAAGGGCTTAATACCCCCAACTATAGCATGATTTAATTTGACTATGACTCTGCTTCTCTCTTCTTTGCTTTACTAGTAAAGAAGAGAGAGGCAGAGAGCAGAATCAAAGGCAGTGTGTAAGACACATTGCCTTTGTAAATAAAACTTCTGGTATATGTGATCGCTCCTGGAGCGATCACATGTACTGGCAGAAGAGACCAGCACTGAGTCTGAGCACTCCGGTCCTGGATCGCTCAGATTCAGCTTCAGCAGAATTATAGCAGCATGCACCGAGGTGCGCTGCTATCATTTAACCTATGAAGTGCCAGGACCGTCATGGGTCCTTATGGGAAGTTCACCCATGATGGTCCTGGCAAGTCATGGGTCATTAAGAGGTTAACCACTCTTGCAGTTCTGCAGCATTCAAGGAGTTAAAGGCCTAGGTTAAATCAATGAGGATTTTTATTTTCCCTGTTGTGCGTTTGATTTGCCCGAGAATTGCTTTGAATCTCCTTAGAATATTACAGTGAAATGAGGACTGGGGCTGCTTTGGGTTAAATGTGTTTGAGAACTTTCTAGCATTCAAGGGGTTAAAGCTCAATTTAAATCAGTGGGAATTTGGGAAATGTTTTTGTCCCTTATGGTGCAAGTAGTTTGCTCCAGAATAGTTCCTGTTCTTCTTAATGCATCAGACTCAACTACTCTTATTTTAACCCTTTGAATGCCATAGGGGTATGCAGTCCTTTGGCACTCAAAGGCGTAACAGAAGTGCCTATCAGCCAGGGGCTGGCTGAGGATGTTGGGAGTTGTAGTCCAGTCACATCATAAGGCTGCAGATTGACCTTCCCTACTCTAGAAGGACATAACTTGCCACCCTAGTTTTAGGATTTGTCACCTTTACATATAATTGCCCTTTTGTGAGCCCGCTATCAGAGCATGTAGCATTTTGTGTCTCTAACACCATTATTAAATATCAGGGAGCCTTAGAAATAAATGATCTAATTGATAGTTGAGTGTCAGAAGATGTGTTGAAGGAGCATAAAAATATATATTGAAACTCTGCCAAATTCAAGCTTGTTTACAAAATGGCTCATGGTTAGAACAGCTGTGTATCAAGGATGGGTCTGTGATATGTTACAGTTTATATGAGAGAGCCTTTCCTTAGAAATCTTTCCGCTCTCAGACAGTGGGAACTCCATTTTATACAACTGACACAGGACAGGGGGATGTATACCCACAAAAAACCCATCAGCAGTCGGTATCCTAGAAAACAGTGGGGAAAATGTATAAATCCACCAGCTCAGCTCTTTGGGCATTAAACTGTAACACGAGCAGCTGCATTAATGAGTATGTACTAGAGTGAATAATTGCTATAGTACATACCGTGCACACGTCATTAACACCAGCAATCCACTTGTGTCTACCCCAATTAGCATGTGAAGGAATATGCAGTAAAGTTACACCATTTTCACTGATCCTTGTTAGTACATTAGCTACAACTAGGTGCTTGGCAAAGGAGATCCCCAAAACATACATATACTTCCATATTAGCCTCCCCTTCCCAAAAGTACATACCTTCCCACATTAGCCTTCTCTCCTGAAACGTGCATCCAGTCTCACATAGAACTTATACATTCCTACATTGACATCCCCTCCCTGAAATGTACATACACTCCCACATTACCCCTCCAAAACATATATACACTCCCACATTAAACTCTCCTCCCCAAAATGTGCTTATACTCCCACATTACCCTCCCATTCCTGAAATGCACATACACTTCCACATCACCCTCTTCTCTCCAAACCCACAAATACTGCCAAATTAAACTCCCTGAAATATACATACACTCCCACATTAACCTCCCCTCCCTTAAAAGTACATACACTCTTCCATTAATCTCCCTTTCCTGAAATGAACATATACTCCCACATTCATACCTCCCAACATTTCAAATTGCCAAAGAGGGACACTTGTGTTTTAGGGGCTGTTGCTGGGGGCGTGACTGGTGGGTGGGGTATTACCACACATTTTTAGGCTATTTCATGACCTATTGATACCTCCCTGTGTAACATAATAAATGACTTATAACAAGACCAAAGTATTTTATTTACACACATTAATTTATAAACATATATACTGACGTTTAAACAAACAATAATGTGAGTTTTATTGCTGAAGAGCAATATGATAGACTTATATACACACCATGCAATCTGATCTCCTAAAAAGAGGGACATCAGGGTGGGGAAGAGGAACAGAGGGATTTGGGTCTAAAAGAGAGACTGTCCCTCCTAAAGAGGGACACTTGGGAGGTATGCACATTAAACTTCCCTCCCCTAAACAAACATACCCTCCCACATTACCCCCTCATTCCTGCAATGCACATACATTTCCACATCACCTTCCCCTCTTCAAACCCACATATACTGCCATATTAACTCCACTCCCATAAATTTACATACACTCCCACATTAATCTACCCTCCCTGAAATGAACATATATATTCACATTAAACTCCCCTCCCTGAAAAGTGCATACACTCTCACGTCTCTACCGTCACTGTAACCTACATATTCTCCCACATTAAGCTCTTCTCCATAAAACACACACACTCCCCAGTTACCCTCCCATTGGCACAAGTGACATTAGTGAGAGCACTGTAGGCTGCATAGTGTAGTAAATTGGCTGTAGGCAGGAGTAGAGCTAGGAACACCCAGGGGACAACAGTGAGAGAGGTTAATAATATGAAGAAAGGGATAGGGAGAGTGTGTGTGGGGGGGGCTTGGAGGGGCAAGAACAGAAGAAAATAATAAAAATGGGGTACGAACAGTAAGGAATACTAAATAAGAACAGTCAGAGATGCAGCACTAGAGTAATAGAGAAATGCCAGTAAATGTATGATGCGAAGCTTGCTGGACCCATAGGTCCCAGACCTTGAAGAAATGTTATGTCCTTTCGCTGATGAGGGCCATCAACTTCTCCATGAGCAAGGAATTCCAAAGCTTATTAGTCAGATAGGACATCTGTGAAGGGGGGAAAACTTCCAATATCTCACAAGGCCACAACTAGTCTTGGCACCACTATAAATTACTAGTTTAAACCTAGACTAATTTATTGTAGTTTTCGATTTAGAAGTTCTACCAAGGGTCAACTTACCCTATGTCACTTAAAAGGTTATCCAAAGCTGGGTTGGATACCCCTCTGGTATGCTAAAGATTAAATATTGTAGTCCAGCAGGGCTTGGCCATTGGGCAATCCCATAAACTCAAGCCCTTGTTTTAGTATGGAATCTCAAGCATAAGCTTGTTTTATGATTACACTGAAAGTGACTTGATACAATATATCTTGAATGCCACTTGCTGGAATTCACAAGTACATGACATGTTTGAAAGGGATGAAGAAACCACATTCCCTATAGTGATTGCTACACCAGTAACATGATGAAATATGTACGAGAGTATGTAAAGGGCTCCCAGCAATATACAATCTCAAATGATAATGGTACTGTATGCACGAGTGCTGGTCACCTGAATCACCTCCTCGCAAAGCAAAACTATGAAAGAAAAAAACCTTAGTGTTTTACCCAATTTATTAAACAAATAATTTCACAAAGCCTATTGGCAATGCACAAAATGCAGAATTAACGCAACGCTATGCTTTGGCTACCTCTCTGGCACACAAGGAGTTAAAGGTACATGTGTTAGGTGTTACTGCACGACGCCACTGCTTGGCTTCAGTCTCAGACCAGTTGTTCACACAAGAGGCAAAGTCAGCGTCTAGATTCTTCCATAGTTAGATAACCAGCACGCATTTCATGTGAGTGGCCAGCTGGCCTTGTGAAATTACTTGTTTAAGTTGCATAGTGCTTTGGCTACCTCTCTGGCACTCAAAGGGTTAATACATTGGGTAATGTACTAAGTGGGTGGTGGGCAATCTGTTGTGGACTACAGCTTCCATCATCCCTTGACCTTTGGCTGGTGGGAAGGGGGAAGGATGGGAATTGCAGTCCGCAACAGCTGGAGAACACAAAGCTGCTCAGAGCTGCATTAGGCGATGCTCTTTCTCTCGCTTCTTGTCGCATGATACTTGTGACATGTTTTTTTCACATTGAATTACAAGTTGTTATTAATTTATTTTTATTTACTTTTGCCTTATACAGGAAGCTAAATGGGTGAAAATCTGGAACAAATCAAGTTCACTGTAAGAGAGAGATCAAAATGACCACTGATTTAAATGAGGCCATTAAAGAACAACTAACATTAATATTATCACACAGACATTACACACGCATACACTACACACATACATATACTACACACACACACATACACACACTACACACATACACATACACACACTACACACACACACATACACACACTACACACACACACATACACACACTACACACACACACATACACACACTACACACACACACATACACACACTACACACACACACATACACACACTACACACACACACATACACACACTACACACACACACATACACACACTACACACACACACATACACACACTACACACACACACATACACACACTACACACACACACATACACACACTACACACACACACATACATCCATACACACATACACATACATCCATACACACATACACATACATCCATACACACACACTACACACATACACATACATCCATACACACACACACACATACAAACACACAGGCACATACATCCATACACACACACATGCACACAAACACACACATACATACATACATACACAAACACACACATACACATAAAAAAACACACACATATACACACATACACATACACACACACAAACTTACCTTATTATGGCCATGAATTTTGTCCTTATCCTTATCCATGGAGGCGGACATCACATTTCCTGGCGTTTTTTTCAAACCAAAGCAATCTGAGTACATGACCCTAGTTAACCGTTTAAGGACCAGAGTGGGGGGCACACCCCTCCGGTCCTTAAGAGGCTAAGATAACCATGTACAGTGAGCAGAGTTTTTGGTACTCCCCACAACTGTCATGTCAGTCTCCACAGACATGACATCCATCGTTTGAACAAAGCCATAGATGCAAAGTCATTAGGCCCATAAGGACTTTCTGGCCATAGAAACTTTAGTGGGTGGTTATTATTAGGAGTTTTAATCCCTTGAATGCCAGAGAACTCTCTGTGCATTGCTTTGCAATACATTGGAGACCTCGCTAGCATTCATGGGGTTAAATCGCCTCCTTGGTACAGTTGGTTTGAACCATCATTGAACCTCTTTAGCTTCCTGCATAAGGTCCATTATCACTAATCCTTCTAATGCACTGTGTAGGCTGCCAAGTATCCTAGCGATTATCACTCTGCACTGTGACATGATGGTGTCTTGCTGACAAGTCTCTAACGATCCAAACCTTGTACAACTCCTCTGCACAGAGGGCAAATAATTGACTGTGTAACACCTTGTTATTGGGTATTGGTATAACAAATGTTCTCTTTATATGTGCACACTGCCAGCATTCTAAATACATTTCCAGGGACACCTCTTCCCTGGGCAGTCACGTGACAAAGCAGCACTCAATTTTCCATTGTACCGTGTTGCTTGACACTAGCAGAAAACCTAATACAACAGACACGTTTGGAAAGCTAAAGATGAGTATTTTTGCAATAAACCAAATGTACCATAATAGAAGATATAAATGGGGCTTTTTTGATGAAATCTCTAGCATTCAGGGCTAAAAAACCCCATTTCAGTCATCACAAATTGGGGATTTTTTTATGCTCCATCATCGATCCCCTTTAGCTTGCTGAATAAGGCTTTTAACATTAAAGTAAATGTTTTGCCTTATAATATATCACATACCCTTGAGGACCAGAGGGCTGAGCAACACATGTCAAAGCATTCTTAGTACAGTGGAAGCATCCAGCTTAACAGGATTTGCCTGACTGTCACTTTATGTGAATGGGCTAGTACTGGCCAGCAGGGAGTGGCAGGTGGAAGAACTGTGTGGAATGCTAGGGAGTGGCAGGTGGAAGAACAGTGTGGAATGGTAGTGAGTGGCAGGTGGAAGAACAGTGTGGAATGGTAGGGAGTGGCAGGTGGAAGAACAGTGTGGAATGGTAGTGAGTGGCAGGTGGAAGAACAGTGTGGAATGGTAGGGAGTGGCAGGTGGGAAGGAAAGCGGTGTGGAATGTTAAAAATTTCTTTTTACAAGTAGTTTGCCAAGTCTTCTGTATATTAAAATGAACAGGTTGTGCTATCTGTAACACCTTACTTTTGTGTCATTCAAAAGATATGAAGAGATAACGATCCCCCCGGCTGCCCATTTTGACACCTTATAACAAAGCTGCAGACTGGTGAGGACGGGGGCGGAAAGGGACAAACTTCAGTATGCCTCCTTCGTCAAGGGGGGCAGGATTTCCCTTATACTTGCTGACGTTTGTCCCTCGCTGCAAGCATTGAGTCACACAACACGACTAGCCATTCAGTGGGAGGAGGCCAGAAGGGGCGGGTGGGGGGATCTTTATCTTGTCATATCTTTTGAACGACACAGAAGTAAGGTGTTACAGATAGCTCAACCTGTTCATTTTAATATACAGAAGACTTGGCAAACTACTTGTAAATAAACATTAGTAACCCTTTAATGTCTGGCTGTCAGGAGAGAAGGCCAGCAGTGTTGAATATAAGTATCTGATTGGTAGGGAGTGGCAGGTGGGGGGCAGTGTGGAATGTTAGTATGTAGCTGATAGGTTGGAAGGAGAGCGGTGTGGAATGTTAATATCTGGCTGGCAGGTGGTAAGGAGAGCAGTGTAGAATATTACACTCCTGTCAGCAGGGAGTAGCAGGTGGAAGGGAGTGTAAAATGTTATCAACTGTCTGGCATAGAGTGGCAGGTGGGAGGGAGAACAGTGAGGAATGTTAGTATCTTGTCTGGCAGAGAGTGGCTGGAGGGAGGAAGAGACTACTGTCTAATTTGTATAAACTGATATTTAAAGCTACATATCTCAAACTATTGTTTATATAAACTGACTAACATAAATATAGTTGATTTTGAAAGCTCTTTCAAAATTGACTGTTACAAAGTGACAGTTCCACTTAAAATTCTTTCTAGGTTTGGAAACTTTTTTCTCTAGCTATGAATTTTGCAACATGCTCTTTCATTGAAGAGCAACTGGTACTTATTTAATCATTCACCTTCCTTAAAAAAAGTGAGCACACAGACGTTGTAATGGTTAAGGATTTGTTGACAACTGAAGACAGAGTCAATTACACTACATGTTCAGCTGGTGATTTGATCCTGTAATTAGAGAGAACCAATCAACCGCTCCATAATCAGATGTCTCTGAGCTTTTTAGCAGTTTGTGGTTGGCGCTGCCGGACAAATATAAACATCTTAATAAAAAAGCAAATCACAATGCTGGAAGAGCATTATGGCTTTTAAAACTCACTGACTTACCTAGTTAGGTGTCGTTCATAGTCAGGTGTATCTGAGTATTTATATTTTGCATCACATCTGCAGTTTCTTGTATAAAATTATCTATGCTGAAGTCTTACTCTAGGTAACACCAAACATTGGGCTTCAGTAGCCCTGACTATGTTTTAAATCTTCTTTCACACTGGTCGAAACATTGTTAGAATGGGAACGCTACTAGCCATGAACATAGTTGCAGTAAAATACAAAGTATCACTCACCGGGTGATATATAGGTTGCAGGTCCAGAGCACACCCCACAGTCCAAGTCAAAGGCTCCAACAGACAAGACGACAGGAAGGGATCACATCCACGGACCCGCTAATCTCAAGACCGCCACCAAAGATTCAGTATCAAAAAGCTCTTTATTTCAAGACGATTAAAAACATCAGACTCTGGGCTGGATACTATTACAGGAGCTAATTTTATCACTGCTTTTATCTCCAGTTTTCCCCATAGACTTCAATAGGAAAATGTTTGATAAAATGGGTGTTAACATTTAGCACCTGCAATAGAATCCAGCCCTCGATCTTTTCAGTCTATAGGTCCTATGATTAAGTGCTGATAGCACGAAATGCGTAAGGCGACTGAAGTGCTTAATTCTTTTGCTGTATTGCTGTCCCATGCAGTCAATAGACTGAAAAGATTGAGTCTGATGTTTTAATCATCTTGAAATAAAGAGCTTTTTGATAATGAATCTTTGTTGGCTGTCTTGAGACGTGTGGGTAGGTGGATGTGCTCCCTTCCCGTGTCATTCTTTCACACTGGTGACAAGACTGTTACAACCCTATTTGTGAGTACATTCACTTAGGCCTGTAAGATACCACTCTAGTAGGAAATGTACCAGTCTATTCAATGAAATCACAGATACTCAATATTCCAGGTGTAGGCAGAGTAAAGCTGATGTTAACTGCTGTGTCGTTTTATAGAAATCCTGGAGAAAAAAAATGTTCTTGTTAGATTAGTCTTCAAATAGTGAGACAATAATTAGTCTTTTTGTGGACAATTTGCCCAAAAGAGAGGATTTAAAGTCTTTGTGCACTTAGGCTTGGTCTATATGCTGCAATATACACAGTGCTTGACTTTGAAATTGCAATACCAAGACAATGATAAGGCAGGGCTGGGCAACCTGAGACACTCTTGCTATAGATGACCATCATTTTCAGTCTGGGGAATAAAGGAAGTTGCAGTATTCAACAGCTGGAGGGGCCCAGATTGCCCACCCCCATTGATACAGGACTCTTTTGAAATCACATATATTTGTATAATGGACAATATAAGGAGCAACTGGGTATTGCTTGAGACAAAAATGTGTATAACAGGGCATCTATACAGTATCAAATATGCAAACTTCAGGAAGTGATACAAATGTTTAAATGATGATCAATAAAATGGTGAATCATTGACCTGGGAATGGAAAAGGGTACCAGCTGAGGATTTGTCCCATGAAGTCCCATGCATGCTTAGTGAGATCAGGTCCAAAGAATGTGCAGGACCACAGAGGTAGGCCAAGTGTAGGTGAGTAGTGTAGTGCCAGGAGCTTTCTGGAGAAATGGCCTGATAATCGGTTGTTTGACCAGGTGGGCTATGCAAAGGCACAGAATGTATACTAGGGGGCTATGCCTCTCATGCATGATGGAGCTTCACACTGTTCTACTCTGAGCTGACTTTGTATGGTGTTGGACAATACACTCTTCTGTATGTTACCGATTAGAACTCCTACAGACCATTGCCTGCCAGTAAAGACCATGGATATCCACTTTTTCCTCCCATTCTGTTAGACATCATTATTCTCCTCTACAGGTCCTTTGCGCTGACTGTAGTATTTGGCTGTGGAATGGTTGTTTTATCTTGAGATGCATTTCATGCAAGAAATGTTTAATTATTTGGGTCGATATAGCTTTATCAGAGGCTGTCTGAAGGCCTCCTTTGTGAATGCTTGTCATTGTAAAAGGCTTGCACATTGCTCTTCTCCTCAGATAATGGTCCTCACAAGCTGTGGTCCCTGGCTGTCAAGTTCTTTGGTGTGCTTGAACCCAAAGGCAACATTATTGCATGGTTAAATTATCCTACCCTCTTGTGTTTGTCAATTAAATATATTATTGATGTTGCCAAACCCTAGGCATGTCATAAAACATCCCTTAGCCAAAACAGCTTAGAAGGGGGCAGTATTGGGTCAATAAATGAAGCCTTTAAACTCCTGGATTTGCCGCAGCCGCTTTAGGAACATAATTCCCATTATAGCTGTTAACTCACAGGTTCACTCATGGTTTGTTATTCATATCATGGAGTTCTGCACATGTGGGGGATATTGGAACCTTACTCAGTGCTCATGGAAACTTCTCCTCTCATCACAGATCCCCATAAGAGCCTTGCATCATGAATCCCCTGTCAGTGGGCTTCTATGGGGAGGGTAGAAAATCCTATTACTGCAGAGTCAGGTGCTAATATCTCCAGGCTGTGCAGACCTCAGTGATCTGCATTGCAAACTGTAAGTGAACCAGTGAGTTATGAGTTATTGCTCTGAGGGAACAACCAAAGGGTCTTTTATTGACATTATACTGCCCCTTTAATATCACAGCTAACATTCGGTCTGCATAGTCAGGTGGCACATCAACACAGAACAGTAATAGTTTGCATATTTATGACAGTCCATTGCTTGGTATGATTTACATAGCTCTTCATATCCTCATTCCTGGTGTTGCAGTGTCATTGGTGAGTAGTATGTGTGTGTGTGTGTGCGCATGTGAGTGTGTAGAACATATCGAAGGTCTGGCAAAGGGTATACAATGCATTTTGGGATTTGTTGTCCAGATTTACTATTAACTATGTTATTATCTCTTACAATTCCCGGCTCTGAATAACAAGTCCACACAGGGATTTCTCTGCGGAGTCAAACAAGAGTACCCCAATTGCAGGCAGTTCTTTTATTCAACATTTATTCATTTTCAAACTGTCAGGAGGTGATGACACTGTTACTATCACATTCTATGTAGAACTGGAGCCAGATGCTCCCCTCTCCCATAGAATGCAACAGAATAGCTGTCGTGACCCCAGGTGAAATGTAAGTGAGTTATCTGGACACTAGAGGGCACTGTTAATGAGATAAAACCAACAGTATAACTTTGGACAAAACAACGTGAAGCAATGTACTGGAGACCTCTCTAACGTTCAAGAGGTTAAAAACCCAATTTAAATCAAAGAGAATGTTTATTTCCTATGGTGCATGCAGTTGGTTTGTCCCAGAATAACTCTTCTTTTCTTTTGAATACGGGTCTCATAGTACATCCAGAGTAGAAAAACACACTAAGGGTAATGTATACAGGAAGCAAGAGTACATAACGCTCCAGATCCGTGACGGATATTCCAGTTTTTATAGCTAATTACTGGGTATCTGTGGACACAGGCTGATTCTCCAGCTTTGGTGAGCTTCAAGTGAAACTCTTCCTAATTTTCATAATTCTTCCTACTTCCCACCCTGTTCTGCCCACTTACCACCCATTCTGTAGTCAAACCCCACCCTTCCTCCCCTCACTCCCACCTACCCAATTAAGCCCCACCCCTTTTATGCCACAATTCACATTATTTATGCTGGTGAGTTAGCTCAGTAGGTCAATGTCCCAGCTGTTGAATCTGTTCAAACCACAGAGATGCAGGTTATAGTCCCTCCCGGGTCAGCTCTGCTTTTTTGAGTTTCAAAGCTTTATTGAAGTATTACATATACAGTACAAACAGTATAAGATGCTTCAAACACACAAGTTGGCTTCTTAAGATATAACTGTAAATGAGGTACATAGCATTAACTACCAAACTTCGTAATCTATAAGATAGCAATATAAACGGCCTCAAATGAATACTATGACTAAAGACGTATGAAATCTAGAGCCAGATTATACTAAAATAATTGTCAATAGAGAAGGTAAGAAGCAGCAGACAACTTCATAGGAGAGAAGAAAATCAGGGACAGCCCAAGATAAGGAGATGGGAGTATCAGGTAAGGGAAGCAAAGATAAGCTATGAAAAGCTACGGAACAGAGAGTCCGCAAAGAAGAAAGAAGGAAAGGGAAGGGGATGGCAGGAAAAAAGTGGACAGGGAAAACAGGTCAAAAGACCTGGTCCGCTGTCGAACATGCACGTAGTGGCCTAAGGCCCGGGGGGGGCGGTGTAGCAACAAAATTAAAGACAGGAATGCTATGAAATTTTTGGCCCTGGCCACAATCACTGAAAATGAAAGAATTAGGATCTAACAATCGTTGTATACTGAATTAAACAGGAATATCACTTAGGAGATATAAGTGCTGCGATCTAAAGCATAAGCATACAAATGACCGGCAATAAAATATTTTAGCAAGATATACACAGATCTATAATACTGGTCTGGAGGACTCAGAGCGCAATAAAATCAGTACTGCTTCAAAAGCTTCTGCACAATAGCAAAACAGAACATATCGCTTAGAAAGAAAATGGTATACAGTGCCAAACCTTGAGGAAAATTGACCGGGCTGCTGAAGAAGCAGTCAAGCCAATATACAAAATGGCAATAGAAAGAATGGTACGATCTTAGGATCGAGAAGCAAAGGGATAAGAAAGGCATATATACATTGACCTACATCTTGGCAGTAGCTACCTATCACTCCGGTGCCCCAAGAATAGTAAATAGTGAATAGCCACAATACCCTGGTTGAATAACAGACCTAACAGCTGATGGATATACATCAAAACAGCTATATCCAGAGGGTTACTAGAACATGAGCAGTGAGAAAAACAGAACATCGACCTCATCCAAACATCAAAAACAAACCCTTGCCCCCTTAAACATAGCAGGTAGTAATAATACAAAGCAAATATAAAATATAACAGAGAGCAGCAATTGTTCCGGGTCAACCCTCCCTGGGGCAAAGGGAGAGGACCGCCTATAGTGGTCAAAGGGGAGCAGGAAACACAAGTGCTGGTACCACTCCCCATGCAAGGGTGACATAGTTTTTAATCTTCACCAGGGCACAGATAGAACCTCAGGACACCAAGGGGTGAGCAGCGCACCACCGCACATTATCCATAAGTCACTTCAGTCAAACAAAAGCTCAGCACTTCCAACTCTGAAACGAGTGCAATCATAGAAAGTGAGGAAAAGTCTCACGGGGTAAACCCCGCGGTGATAGACAAATTCCAGGGTTCCACGGGGATGAGTCCTCTCTGGTCACTATAGTTTCCAAATAAGCAGGCAGGCACACTCCTCCGATAACTCAAAAAGCTCCCAGAAAAGTGGCCTGGAAACGAGTTTCAAAGGATGCTTTTTAGTTCTCTTATGCTTTGATAAAGCAGCTATTGTCGCTGCGAAACGCGTTAGCGTTCTAGTTTATACATTGTATTTTTATTGTTTTTATTATATGATTTTTTATTGATTAAATTGTTGCTACTTGGATCCAGTTGTGTTGATGCTGAATACAGTGCCCTCCAAGTGGAGATGGAAGCAATCTCTCCACAAGCCTGTTTGTCAGATTGACTGATATCAATCCATCTGACCATCTGTACATGTGAGTGTAAACTTTATATACCTACACTATCATTGATATAGTTGTGACGTACTACACTATTGGGCGCTCCTTTTTTGTTTGTTTTTCATGCTGTATATTATACTTGTGAGGTTCTTTGGTTTTTGGATGGGTCACAAATATATTGTGAAGCATTTCTTTCTTATTAACCAATTGAATGCTAGAGCTGCATGCAATACATTGCAAAGCAATACTTTGCTTACCCTTCTGGCACTCAAATGGTTAACCCTTTGGATACAACAGAGGTCTCTAAAGTATTTCTTTGCAATATGTTGAAGACATCTCAAGCCTTCGGGGGTTAACCCTTTGAGCGCCAGGGAGGTATGCAACTCAATGCATTGTATACCACTCTGGCACTCAATGGGTTAAGGGGGGGAAGAGATAAAATGGCCTCATTATGCCGGATTTTTTGCAAAATAAATGGATCCTCTTCCTTTCTGTCTATTTCTAGGGCAGTGTTTGACATATACATAAAGTCAGCTGCATGTGATCATTAGAGCTGTGTCTTTATTGCTTGTCTGTTAAATAAGAAATGAGATGACATTGTAAGCATTTAGTGAAGAGAAAATGACTTGCAAAGTGTTCCCAAAACCTAGGGGCTATAGCTTTGATCTGCAACATCTGTGTGCATTGTAGTTAAGGGAATAGTACTAATATGTACTATATATATATATATATATTGTAGGGGTCATCCTCCTGAGTAAAACCAGGATACTCCCAGTGCTGAAAGTTGTTTTATTCAAAAGTTATTAAAGCTCAAACATGATTTTTGTAGGTGCAGTATCACAGTGGCCTGATATTGTACAGTGGCGCTGTTGCTACATTATCCTACGGACAGTTCTGGTCAGTTGACAGTAAACATCCATAGGATGGTGTAACAACAGCTCCACTGTACAATTTCAGGCTACTGAGATACTGCACCAAAAAAAATTGTAGTATGAGATGTAATAATTATTGAATGAGATACCTTTCGGCAGTGGGGGTTCCCTTGTTTTACTCAAGGGGATAAACCCTACAACATATATATTTTTTTACATATTAAGTATTACTATTCCTTTAAAGGGGAACTGTAGTGAAATTGTAGACATGTCACATTAGTCCCTCTCCACCAGAACAGTCAATTCAGGTGGCAGATATATTGCTGTTAGTCGAGACAGCACTACACCAAGCAGGGCATTTGCTAAAGTTCCAGGGCATTCCCCAAAATACCAGGGGTTCAGGCCAGCGTTATGCATCATTCATGCAATGTTGCCCATGTTCACCATTACTTTGAGGCAAATTGGTATCATTGCATGCCCCAAGCTAACATGAAGACCTGAGAGTTTAGTCTACTCAAACAGTACCTAGCAACTCCGCTGGTGGCAAATGAAGTCCACAATCATTTTCTGCACTCAAATAGCCTTATATAAGGCACAGCCTTCAGTGGTTCTCAACCTGTATTCTTCACGGCACCCCGTAAAATGCAATCTTGAATTTTCAAAGCATTTAACATTTTATATGTCATTTGTCAGGGGCATAATGAAAAGCATAAATAAATAAAATATAGTTGCTGCTATTTCTTACAAACAGAATAATAAAAACAAGTACAATATATTGCTAATACAAATTTCCATAAATATACATTTGAAAGTCAAAATTCAAATATTTTTGTCAAAGGCTTTATGGAAAACAAAGGATACCCTAAGTAGATAACCGTGGCATACCAGAGGTCCACAGCACTCTGCTTGAGAACCAACAAGGGTGTTGAAGTTCTGTCCTCAAGGGCTGTAGACTGGTTGGGATTTAACCATTCCAGTGCCAGAGAGGTATGCAACCCGTTGTTAGAGGTAACAGTTTTGTGACAAGTGAGACATAGAAACCTAGAATTTTACAGTAAATAAGAGTCAATTGGATCATCATCTGCCCTTTTCCCAAACTAGTTAGCGCAGACTTAAATCTTCATTTTATTCCTGATATAGATCCTTAACCCCTTAACGACAGATGACTTACCAGGTATGTCCCGCAGAAACTGTCACTTAGTGACAGAGGACGTACCTGGTAAGTCACGGAAGTCCGCGTCTCCGTGCGGCTGCACGCCGCTCGGAGACTCAGGACTTCTTTGAAAAAAAAAAAAAATGTTCGGTGGGCGTTAACGTGACAGCCGCATACGAACAAGGCTGTCACTAAGGGGTTAATGAAGTAACACCTCTTAATAAAAAACCTAATTACCTTACTATGGCCAGAAAATCTTAATGACAGTTATGAATTTTCCCAAATTCCTGTTGATTTAAATTTGTCTTTTAAATACCCATTGAATGCTAGAGAGCAATTGTTTGGAGACCTCTGTAGCATTTGATGTGTTAAAAATCCCAATTTAAATCAGCAAGATTTGTTTTTCCCCTCTGGAGCTGTTAGTATGACCCAGAATTGCTGCACTTTGTCTTTATACATAAGAGCCAATTCACGCTGACCAGACCTCAGCTTCAAGTGGAGACGTATATTGGAAATAGATACCACAGGGCTGCTTTTATTTCAGTGCATGTTTCCTATGTGTCTCTAATTAAAGGTGAGGTCTGATCAGCTTACCTGGGAACTTTCAAAATGAACTGACCATGAGATATTGTAAATAGTATAAAGTTCCTCATAATATACATTCTCAGAGATATGTTGCTGTTCGCTCTAATACAGAGATGTTCCAGAAAGTACTACAGTAACCATTAACATGCAACAACTCAAAGATATCACTGCTTAAACACATACAAGACACATTGCATTTTGTAACTCTGGCACCAATTTATAGACATACCTGAGTTCTCTCCGGTTTTGCCCCGGAGACTCTGGTTTTGACAGTGAATTACTGGGGCAGAGGCTGATTCTCCGGGTGTGGGAAGTTTCTGATGAAACTCTGCCCACTTGTGCTCAATCCCACCCTGTTCCTCCTACTTCCCACCCTCTTCTCCTCCTACCCCAGTCTATTCTAACTTGTTTTGGCGTTTTAGAAGTCCCGCCCCCACTCGTGATAAAGCCCCGCCCCTTTTATGATGCAAATCTCGTCATTTCTCCCTCCTCATCAGCACCATAGGGCTCTCCTCTGGGCAGCCCCAACCAAGAAGAACCAAGTATGTTTATAGACCAAAGAAGTGGTTAATTGGTGCAGATCATATAGTAGGAAACACTGGACTCTTTCACCCTGAGAATTTGGACCTTCACCTTGAGACCCTGAGATTTGGGTTAAAACCCAGAGAGTTCCCAGGTGTGCTGATCAGTTTAGCACAATGTGTGTTAAAAACCTTTTTTCTACCTAAATGGTGAGAGGTGTAGCAAAACAAAAAAAATAAAAATGTAGCAATGTGTTACAATAGGAGTAGGTAAAAGTAACCTTTGGCTCTCCAGCTGTTGGAGACTACAACTCCTATCATCCCCAACCAGACAGCAGCTGGTTGAGGATGATGGGAATTGTAGACTACCACAGCCAAAGGTTCTCTAGCCTTGTGTTACAAACAGAGGCAAGGTGACCAGACCAATTAATGGGTATTTGCAGAATTTTCATTTCCCCTCTGTTAAGGTTCCCAAATTGTCCCATTAAAATACAACACATATGAAAAATGCTTGATTCGGGGTGCCAGTGCTTAATTATTAGGTTGCAATGCGTCCCATGTGTGAATACAGGAGGCATTTTTCATGTGTCCCCTTTAAAGGAATGATCTGGCATCCCTGCAGTCTGTGGTGCAGTTAGTTTGCTCCAGAATAGCTCCACTTTGCTTTTATGCGTAAAGCCCAAAGTTACTTAAAAATAATACATTACATATAATGTTATACCATAATAATACATTCTTCCTTCTCTTACTGCCTGTTCCATAAAGGGTTAATGCTGCGGCCAAGAGAGTACGCATTTTCGATTCTTGACACAATGTTTCCATGGCAATGAGATTCTTGTATCAAAGCAAGTTACTTTTTGCTTATTTCCCCGTAACAAAGTACTTCTCTGTTTGTTGTCAAGTATGTCATTTGCACAGTGATGTAATGCAGTTGACAGTGGAGTATTGTCTATGTATTTGTTTTACAGAGAAAAATTATATTTCATCTTGATGAATGCCATGTCCTTGTGGATTTGGTGGCATAAATTGAGAGGAGTATGTATAAGAAGTGGAGCATTTTAGGGGCGAATCAACTGCTCTACATGGAACAAGTAGCAGCCTGGATTACATTGCAGTTGATAATTTTTCCTAGGTTGACACAAGAATTTCAAAATGTCTACATTGCGGCATGATTTGGGGCTGGTGTCAAATGTACCTCCATATAGTCTTTGTGTTTTCCTGGTGATGCAATCATGGGGGGTACGAACAATGGTGAAGCTGATGGACCAGTCCACAGTGGTGTCAACCGGATATTACTGGCTGACACCCACGAGGACTGGCCATTGATTGGATTGATTCTGTGAGCAATACATCAATTCAGTTGTCCTTGTGAACGCTGTACTATATCCCAGTAGATAAACCAGTGCTGAAAATTTACTATGTTCTTAGTTGAAGGTAGGACATTTTTACCAAGCTGCGTTCAGGGCTACATGATGCACGAAAAAATAACCCATGTGAATATCCCCATAGGGAGCATTTTTGTGCATTTGATGAGTGTAGAGAACACTGCTTTGAAATGCCCCTGTGATCTAGGCATTTATCAAGGCAAAGCAATGCGTTGGGGACCTATATATAATTCAAAGGATTAAAAGCCCAATTTAATCAGTGCACATTGTTTTTGTACCTTGCTGTATATTTAGTTTGTCCCATAATTACTCCAGCTCATCCTAGTACATGAGCCTCGAGGGGGGAGATGCAAAAAGGTGTGATAAAGAGGTGATAAAACGGAGATGACTTCACCAGTGATATCACTTCTCCAATCCCTATGTTATTCTATGGAGCCTATGCACTAAGATTCCTCCAGTTTTGGAGATCTTAGTGAATAGACACCATAAAATAAAATAGGAACTGGAGAAGTGATATCACTGGAGAAGTAATTTCCACTTTATCACCTCTTTACAATGCACTTAGTGCATAAATACTTTTTATTACTGTTTATATTTGCATGTGATCTCTTATGTAATCCAATGCTAGTTGTTTCAGTTTTTCCTCCTTATAAAGGCTAGTGACCCTTATGAGACATTAAGCAACATTAGGGACCGGTGATGTGTCAGGACCATCACCAGTGCATTTGCGTAAAGGACAGGTGACGGTCCTGGCATGTCATGGAATTTTGGTATGGCAGCGTGGCTGCACACCGCTCTGCCATCCCGAATTCCATCAGGACAAAAAAAAAATGAGCCATGGTCTTTAACTCCCGCCCCTTGCTGGATTGGGAGGTCATTAAAGGATTAAAGCTTGTTGTTTGTTTTGTGGAGATCACTATATACAGGAATCTGCAGGTACAATGCACAGGTACCAGACTGTGCTATGGAGGATGACTTCCTAGGCAATTCAGTGCTTTAAGCAAATTAACCCTTTGAGTGCCAGAGGGGTATGCACCACTTTGCTTTGCAATGCGTTGTGTACCCCTCTGGCATTCAAAGGGTTAATATATATATATATATATATATATATATATATATATATATATATATATATCAGTTCCCCTTTATCCCTTTGAGTGCCAGAGATTGGATAGCTCCCTGGCATTCAAAGGGTTAAGGAAAGGTTTTTGTTCCTCCCTACATGTTTTGGCTCCTGCATTTTAACCCTGTGAGTACCAGGGTTGTGCACAACATGTGCACGAATTTTAGTAACCACTACCATAATAATTAGAAGAAATACGTGTGAGAATTAGTGAACAGTGAATAAGCAGAAATTCCATTTTTTAAGCACATTAACCCATTGAGTACCAACAAGGTGTGCAATGGAATGTGTTTCACACCCCATGGTTCTCAAGGTACAGAGCTGCTGGGGACTACTACATCTCTTATCCTCCCCAGCCAGCCTGCTGGCTGGTTGGGGGATGATGGGATGTAAAGTCTCCAAAAGCTGGAGGTCAAGCAATTGACTACCTCAGTTTAAAGGGCAGCTATAATGTTTTTTAATACAGAATTTGTTATGGGAGTAAACTTGGCAAAAAAAAAAAAAAAAAAGCCCAGGCCTGCACTTTGCTGCCCCAGAACAGCTCCTGTAGTCTGTTTACAGGGGTCTGAAAACTGCCGAACCTCTCTGAGTGGAGCGCAACCTGAAAATACACGGCTTAGAGCTACAAGCTTCCGGGCAGAGCCGGCCCTTACATGTGTCCCAGTGGGTCCATTGTACCCAGGCGGCACTATGACAGGGGCGGCAATTTGCCTCAACATCTTTCTTCCCAACTGTTAATAATGATAAATGTAATCCAACAACTGTAAGAAAGACAGGGGTAATTTATTCGCTCTACTGCTGCAGTAACTGTATTTGGTTCAACAGCGAGCTGCATTTTAGTAAGGGTATGTATCATCAATACCGCTCAAATACAAATTTTTAGCAGGTACAGCACTTTTTTAAAAAAAAATTTACCCTTTAACTCTTTGAGTGCCCGAGAGGTATCCAACGCATTGTGTTGCAATGTGTTGGATACCTCTCGGGCACTCAAAGGGTTGATTAAATCATGGTTTTTGTGTGTGTGGGGTGGAGGGGCAGCATTTCATCCTTGGATCCAGGCAGCACAATGTCTTGGGCCGGCCCTGCTTCCGGGTTGTACGCACAGTCCCCATAGACTCACTATGTCTTTTTGAAGCCCAGTACACAGGCTCTACAACATTATGCAGGACAGAGACTGAACCGAGAGACTTAAGTCTTGTAATTCAGTCTCTTTCTGTGTGAAGAGCTGTACAATGGGGTTACCTCCATTGGGTCTGTCGGGACTCACAATGGAAATTCCCAAGGGAGCAGGTCTGCAGAGCAGATGATAATGTGGTGACACGTAGCTGGAGAATTAGAACTTTACATAATACACATGCGCAGGAAGAACAATGTAACATATGGAATTTATTTGTAAGTAAAAAAGTTTCTGAGTCTAATGCTATGGGAGCACACACATTGAATTAGGACTATTCTAGGGCAAACCAACTGCAACATAAGGGACAAATTAAAAAATCCCCTAATTCCCATTGACAAACTTGGGAACTTTCAAAAAGAGCTGACCCTGAGATCTTTGAAATATTAATTGGGAAAAGTCCCCAAAACAAAGGTTTGGGGTAATAGACACCTGATTGTTCTAGCCAAGAGGTACAGCAGTCTCCATCAAGGATCACTTAACATGATACAGTCTGCAGATCTCACTGCCTTAACCTTTTGAGTGTCAGAGAGGTATTCAACACATTGGGTTGCAATGCTTTGGATACATCTCTGGCACTTGAAGGGTTAACACATATTGGGCAAATAGGATGTCTCCCTCGGCCTTTCTAGTATATATGGCACAAATTTAGAATTTAAAATGCAGTTAATAGGTGCAGATCATATAGTCGTTAGCAATGGACTCTCTCAGTATGAGAATTTGGCCCTTTACTGTGAGGCCCTGAGATGTGGGTCAAAGCCTTACCTGGGAGACTCTACAGATCTGCTCCAGAGACTGTTTTTCTGACTGAATTACGGGGTCTCTGGGGGCGGGGCAGAGGCTGATTCTCCGTCAGTGATAAGTTTCTTCTTTCCACCCTGTTCCTCCAACCCTCCACCCACTTCTTCTCCTTCCCACCCTGTTCTTCTCACTTCTCACCCACTTCCTGTCCACTTCATGACAAGCAGATGCTCCAGCCCCGCCCAATTAAGCACCATCGTTTTATGGTGCAAATCACATTAGTGACATCTCCTGCACGGCAGTACATGTGCCCTCTTCAGAGGCTCAAAGAGAAGAAGTTCCAAGGTATGGTCCAAGGCCTGAATCTCAGGGTCAAACCTTGAGACTTCCCAGGTATGGACATTGATTTGAAAAAAGCTTTTAACCCCTTGAATGTTACAGAATGTTATAGAGGTCTCCAGTGCATTTCTTCATTAAGTCCATGACTTCAATACTGGAATTCGCTTGAGCAGCCCCCCTGCCAATATGTCTGATAGGAGCTATTTGAGGCCTAAAATACTACTGATTATTATTACCGACCAGCACAACGCAGACCCTCTTATGGGTGCAGGCTTTCTATAACAAAAATATCAAATGAGCTCTGTCCCCTCCTAATAATTAACCCCCACTTACCCTAATCTGGGCAGAAAATCCTAATGATTATGAATAATTTCTTAGTGGATTGTTTTTCAGAACTGCTGTTTATTTAGCACTTTATCACATGTCCATGGAAGCAGACATTATTCTTTTTGCAAAATGCATGGTCTCCTAAAGCCTCCCACTGAAGAATTCTCTGTTCAATGGAAGATGTGGGTCCTTGAGTGCTGCAAAAAAATCACATCTGCCTCCAGTGCTAATGCAGTATTAATTCTGGAAAACCCAGATTTGGTTCATAGTGGTCATTAGGATTTTCTACTCACATTAATGTAAACGAGGGGTTTATTGTCAGAAGGTGCTGGTATACACTTAGCCTTTCAAGAACCGGTGGGTTGTGCAAGGGCTTTGTGAAGAAATGTGTTACTTACCATCTGGTCCTTAAAGGGTTAACATATGTCTCTCTCTTTTTCATATTAAGTGGTGTTTAAGCTTGGTGCCCTGGCATCCAAGTGGGTCATGTCATGTCTGTTAGGAATGTATGAACTAGTTAACGAGAAACCTTCTATAAGAAGCTTGCAATAAACCTTCCGCTGCTGGCTCACCCTGTGTCTGTCTCCCTATGGCAATGCATGCAGTAGTATTAATTGTTCCCTAAGTGACCTTTCCCTTTGGTTTAAGGGCAGTCAACAGGAGTGATTAGGAGGTGAATTAAACACTTAGGCACTTGGCTAAAGATGGCTTCTCCACATTGCTAAACAATATGTTGGAGCCTTCCCTAGTATCAAAGCTATTAAACTGTTTGCTGTTAAACTCTGGCACTCTGCAGTGCACATCCCTATGGCACTTAATGGGTTAAGGGAGTGCTGCTGTTTGTGGTATTGAAGTCAGAATGGATCCTCTCCACTCCCTCACTGGACAATGCGCTCAGGCTTCAGGGTTGTTGGTGATGCGTAAGGGATTGTATCTCTTACATATTCCAGCAATACAACAACCCTACATGCTTCTGATTCAGTGTACATACCTGGGACCTTCCTTCTATGGAGCCCCTAGAGAGACCTCATGGGCTGCAACCAGGCTTATGTTAATGATGTGATTTGTGTCCTAAAGTGGGTATGGCTTAACTGGGTGGGCAGAGCTTAACCAGAATTGGGTTGGGAAATAAGTGGGACAAGGTGGGAAGGAGGAAACTCACCACAGCTGGAGAATCACCCTTTATCCCCAGAGACATGGTAAGTACCACTAAAAGATGGCATCTCCGGGGCAGATCCAGAGAGTTCCCAGGTCCATGAGGGGTGTTACTGCATAGGAAGCTACAGGGAGATCCCAACATCACCAACCTCAAACTGGCAATGTTGGGACTGTGAACTCCAAACGCAGAGGCAGCTATCGGGCTTAGCGCATGTAGCGACATACCACATTAACATAAAAACACACCCACATGAATATGACAGTGATTCATTAAACTGCATTTCCATATGTAAATTAGGTATTGTTGATGCAGTGAGTGCAAAATCGTAAAACTTTCTTAGGCATGGCAGATTCATGGTGATGGTGGCAGATCAGTGGTGGATTCACAGGGATATTATGGTGAAGACATCTTAGTGCATAATGTCCATATGCCATTGTGCCACAAGGGGGGTTATTCACTATGCGTTATTCATGCATGATAAAGCGGTGATAAAGAGGTGATAAAGTGGAGATGACTTCTCCAGTGATATCACTTCTCCAGTTCCTATGTTATTCTATGGAGCCAATGCACTAAGATCTCTCCCACTTGCATGTGTATGTGACATTTGTATACCATATTGGACACGTTTATTTTAACCCTTTGAGTGCTAGATGGGTATATAATGCATTGAGTTGCAATGCGTTGCGTAGCCCTCTGGCATTCAAAGGGTTAAGTATTAATAGATGGTGTTACTCTGTAGGGGACAAATAAACATTCCTAAAATTGCAGATGGTTGAATTGTGGTTAACCCTTGAAAGCAGTACAACTGAAAAGAAATGTGTCGGAGAACTCTCTAGCATTTTAGGGGTTTATTGTCACCCCTGGTGCAATTGGTATACCTAGAATTGCTCTACTGTTTCTTTATACATATGGCCTGTAAAGTCAGAACAGAGGTTTTATTTTGAGACCTGTTCACCATCTGTCGCTAAGGACTATTACTTGGACAAAAAATAAATTATATCCATATTTCTTCCTTATCCTATATAATAATTTGCTAAATGTGTGTTTGCCAGAAGCTGTCATGCACAGTAGAGACGGCTGCGTGCACTGCAGTCATGCACACTACAGACTGCCTGTGCTGCAGCTGATAATGGAGCCACGGCACGGACAGTCTCTACTGTGCATGACTGCACCGCGGCCGTTGCTGGGTGGCACTGTGCCCCGTGTACACGGACTCTTCAACTAGTATCATATAAAGAAAAGAAGATGGGGAGAAGACTTTGTATTAGACCAAGGACAGATTGCAGCTGGTATTATTTACTGCAGTAGCTCCAAACTGAATTCTGCTGAATCCCAGGATGCCCTGAACAATTGCAGTGGGTTACATGCAGCAAATACTAGTGCTGATGAACAGGGGAACAAGACTGAGGTGACAGAGTATATATGGTGTGCTGGTTACCAGGGGACAGTGTTAGAAGACTAGTGTGTCAGATAGTGTTTGTGTGGTTCTGTGACTTTTAGTGAACAGGGAAACAAGTCTGGGGTGTCAGACAGTGTATATGTGGTACATTTGACTTGTGGACTCCCTAGAGGGGAGTCCTGTTGTACTGCTGGGGGGAGAAAAAATGATGCAATTTGCACCTAAAAGGGGCGGTGCTTAATCATGAGTGGGAGCAAGGCTTATCATACGTGACCAGAGTAGGAGGAATAGGCTGGGGAAGGAGGAGAAGTGGGCGGGGAGCAGGAGGAACAGACTGGGAAGACGCAGTAGTCGGCAGAGCTTGTTGAGGAGAATCAGCTTCTGCCCCTGAGACCTGGTAATTAGCAGCAAAAACTGGAGTCTTGGGGGCAAACCCAGATATTTCCAGCTATGGTTACCACTGGACAGTGGAAAATCACTGGGGTGTCAGACGGTGTATGTGTGATTCTCAGCAATCTATCCTTTGGCTCCACAGAAAGCTAAAAAGAGATGTCAACATCATCAATCTCTGGTTAGAGATGTTGGGACTGTGAACTCAGGCAGCAGAGGCAGTTGTCGGACCTTAGTTCAAGTGGTTAGATGCCACATTAACATATAAACACACCCACATGAATATGACAGTATCACATTAAATGCATTTCAGTATACAAATGAGCCATTGTCAGAGTAGTCAGTGCAAAATCATAAGCCTGTTGAATGGATGAGGGATGCATGATGATGATGTTGGTGTATTCACAGGGATATGATGGCGAAAACATTCTAGTGCACACTGTAGAAATGCCATTGACACAAATGCAATACTAGATTGCCAGACTGGCCCATTATTGATCCCCACTGCTTCTCCCCTCTGGACATAGAAAGGTAAGTGTAGGGGGTGGGAGAGGTACAATACCTCTCTGGCACTCATAGAGTTTTAACATATTATTTGTTTTGACCTTAACCTTTTATGGATCAAAGTTCCAGAGCGGTGCACAACACATTGCTTTGGGTTAATTTTGACAACTTCCATCTTAAAAATAATCTTCTTAGGGTGTTAAGCCGTAATTCATGGTGTTAATATAAATGTAGTCATGAATATTGTTGTTTAACCCCTTAATGACCGCCCAATCTGGGAGTGGGCGGCCTTTAATGACCACTGCACGTTTTGTTCCGCAATGAATTCTGGGATGGCAGAGCAGCGTGAAACCTTGCTGCCATCCCAGAATTCCATGATGTGCCAGGAGCATCACTGGTCCTTAACATCTAGACCGGAGTGACGGTCCTTGCACGTCACCAGACATCAAGGTGTTAAAGAAAAACAATATTTAGACAGGAATAACTATATTGTTTTATTTTGAATATGAATATGCAGCTCTAAATGAAACATATAAATAATATAAGACGGGAAGCCTTGCTCCATAGAGCTTACAATCTAGGGACCAAATGCATAAATCTGAAGAGGAGCAATTCTGGGGCAATCCAACTTCCCCACTGGAGACAAATAGATTTCCCTTTTGTTTTCAAAGGGTTTTTTTGGTGTGCGTTGGAGACCTTTAGCAATCAGCAGGTTAAAAGCTCCATTTATTAATGCAAATGTGGAAGATTTTTTATTTATCCACTATGGTGCAGATGAATTGCTCCAAAATTGCTCCTCTTTTCTTTGTGCATTTGACCATACCTGGGAACCTTCAAGCTCAAGCTGCCCTGATCATACACAGAGATGGGAGTGGCCAAAGAACTCAATTTGCAGCATAATATGGGTGGGGCATATGAAAGTAGATGGGATAGGTAGGTGGAAAGCCAGAGTTTGCCATAAAATAGGCAGTGAAGTGGGAGGGTGGGGACAGGACTACAATGGGAGCAGGTAAGGTTACCAGGGAACTCTGCAAACTGGAGAATCGTCCTTTGTCCTGGAAACTCCGTATTTAAAGGGGAACTATCACCCCTATACAAGTTTGCCTCAGTGTGATCTTCATATAGCGATAACCTGTAATCATTGTTTTCTTTTGTTATACAATGCATGCTATGGTGAAATGTACATTTTTAAAAATGAGCCGGGGCCTTACTTCAGGCGGTTGAAGCTCTGTACTGCATCCTGTCAATCTTTGCCTGTTCCCTCCCCATGCATTGTCGCGTTCCCACCCCCTCCGATGACGAAGGATTTATCGATGTAAGCTGGAGCTCTCTCTAGAGCTTTAACCACAGTCTGTCCTGAAGTAAGGCTCCCGGTTCATTTTTTAAAATGTAAATTTCGCCTATAAAAAACCCAGAACACCTGCGAGTCGTATGTATCTCCCGGTCGACAGGGGAGGGGTTGCTCTTCCTCACATAGCTTCCTACTACATTGCCTCAGCGGTCTCCCTCCTCTTTGATCTTGTTTCCCATACTACCAAGGATTGGGTATGTGCTGTGTGTCTTCATTTTCCCCCTGTTGTTATACCCAACTTGATGTGTCTATCGCCACAGGATAGACCACCGGAATGCTCATCGCACCCTGTTCTCATTCACTTGATAAGGAAATGGGATTCATTTAATTCTTCTGTTCGGGCCACACCCTACCCTTCCCCTTTGTTATCTGTACTTGGCAGTCCTGGATTCCCCCCAGGCATCCGAGGGCATTCCTTTCTTTCTTGGCAGAAGAAGGGGATTCACACCTTGAAGTCTTTATTGCTGACTACGGGTATTGTATCCTTTGAGACACTTTCATCTGCACATTACTTCGCATGCATGGGGATATCAGCAGGTCAAGCATTATCTGTCTTCACTGATTGCGAAAGGGTATTTTGCTAGAGACCTAACTGCTTTTGAGACACTATTTTCCTCTGGCAGCCTGAATGCCAAGCCTGTTACCAAACTATACCGTTTTCTACTCCCTCCAAAATCTCTCTGAAACCATCCTACAGTCTAGATTGGGAGGCGGACCTGCCTGTATCGTATCTCCTTAGCCGCTGGTTCATGGTTTTACACAACCCTCTCAGGTGTACTTCCAATACCTTAATGAGGGAGTCCAGTTACAAACTTTTTACCAGATGGTACTACACACCACTGCTCCTTCACAGGTTTTATCCCACAGACTCGCCCTTGTGCTGGAGGTGCTTGGGGGCTGATGGCTCTCTGTTCCATCTATGGTGGACATGCCTGGTTATACGGGATTTTTGGCTTGAGGTGCTTTCTTGTATTAATGGCATACTTTTGCTAACACTGATGGCAGAACCCCTGCTTTGTCTACTTCTAATGGTACCTGCTCTGCCCTTGGTGCCCTCTTCTTCTAAAACATTACTGTTGTTTTTACTGCATCAAGCTGGACACATGATTCCAAAACACTGGAAATCTAGACAGGCTCTGTCAGTTCGGTTTTGGCAGGCAGGTGTAAATAGGCTGTATGACATGGAGCGGCTGCATGCCTTCTCTTTGGGTATGATGGATCCCTTTAACTCTACTTGGGCTCCTTGGAAGTCTTTTTGGGAATCACGTGGCATCTCATGAGTCTCCTGGTTCACAATCCGTTATGTCTTGGATCCACGGTTAGTTGGACGCTCCACGGGGCTGTGGATCTGCCTGCCGAAACAATTTCTTGTGGTTGTCATTTTCAAATGACCCCTCTGCATTGATGGGTGACAGCATTAGGGGTGACTAGCTCTAGCTCACTCGATAAATTCAATCACTTCTAGTAATTTGAGAGCTGGAGCTTGGTATGCTGGGCAGCTTTGTGGAGCGGTCTCTTGCTATCTAGGCCTGCTGGTTTATCGCCCCTTCGCTGCTTATACTTACAACTGTCATCACTGTACGCAGATTTTCTTTTCTTCTTTTCTTTAATTTTCTTCTGCTACAGGTTTCCTAGTTGTACTCCTCAGTATGTTTCCTCTTGCATTCTTCGCTGTATTTTCTTTCCTTTTCTGTACTGGTTATGTTCCAATTATTCACTAACAATTGGTTTCCATATTTCTGCAGTGTCCTTACTGAGAATGGTCTTTCTTTTTGTTTGTTTTGTTTTATTCTATTGCCTGAAATAATGTCAAATCTTTATACAGTTCAAATGGTATTTCACATGTCTATCCAAAGGTTTTAGATAACGTTATGAATCTTCATGTGTGGAATATGGATGTAACTGACAGTGATTGTGTTTGTTATGGTTATGACTCTTAATAACTGGCCTTTTTCACTTTTTAAAATAAAAATGTAAATTTCAAATTGTATAACAAAAAAAAAAACAATTACAGGTTATCGCTATATGAAGATCACACTTGTATATGGGTGATAATTCCCCTTTAATTCTGAAAACAGGAGTCTCTGTGGCAGACCCAGAGAGTGCTCTGGTATGGATATGACCCTAAGTCAGTGGTTTTCAACTCCTGTCCTCAGGACCCACTAACAGGCCAGGATTTGATGATTTCCTTGTTAGAGCACAGGTGAGTTAATCAATGTGGATGAGCCACCTATGCTCTAGCAGAGAAATCCCTAACTCCTGGCCTGTTAGTGGGTCCTGAGGACAGAAGTTGAGAACCACTGCCCTAAGTCTTCGTTCCCATGGCTGATTTTGTTACTGCAACTTTGTTGCCGCAACAGATGCCACAGGACAGATATGATTGTTTTCTGTGTGCTCACATGGGTGATTTTTACAACTACAAGAATGTTGCTGCAACACAGTTGCTCATGTGAACTAGGCTTCAAGGTTCTTTGCCATGGACTGCAGAAATATAGCCTTCCTGTCTACATTTCCATAGCCAATACTGTATCTGTCTTTGTCGCTTACTTTCCCCTGATTATCTGACTGTAGGAAGTACATGGCTGTCATCCAGCCCATGTGAGCATCAGCAGATATTATTGTCTGACCTTTACGTGGGATGGTTCCTTCATTGGGGGGTTGCTTTGAGAATCACAAGCTCCAGCCCAGCTCCATTGAGGGTGGCCCCATAGTCAGTTTGACTTCACATATTATGCATTGGATGAATATGAAAAGTAGGAAAGAAAGGTTCCAGATAGGTGCCCAACTCAAGGGTTAATGAGTTTGAGTAATATATTTGGTGCTTATTGATTAACTTGTTTAAAATGTGACATGTGACAAAGAGATGCTACAGGATGATTTAGAGAGCAAGTAACACACTGGTTCCCAAATTCTTTCACATGATGCCCCTCTTTTTCCACCAAGCCCTGATATACCCTTCTCATATTTTATTTAAATACATTTAGCCATTTGCATGTTTTTTGTAAAAAAATACTAATAATCAGTGCTGGAGATGTCATAATGAATTAGCAAGTATAATACATATATGGTGGAACTGCCCTCTAATAAAGAAATATTGGAATAAAATTCTTCAATTGATTATCACAGTTACTAAGATTAAAATTGCCAAGAAACTTCAATATACATTACTCAATATGCATAACTGGGAACTCTTTGGATTTGCCCCGGAGAATCCAGTTTTTGCTCCTAATTTATGGGTCTCCGTGGCAGAGGCTGATTCACTGGGCGTGGGGAGTTTCTAATCAAACTCTGCCAACTTCTGCGTTATCCCAGTCTGTTCCTCCCGCTCCTCGCCCGCATTTCTTCCTTCTCCAGCCTACTTGTCAAATTTTTTCAATGTTTTATAAGCCCTGCCCCCACTTGTGATTAAGCCCTGCCCCATTTTGTATGCAAGTTGCGTCATTTATCTCCCTCATCTGCACCACAGGACTACCCTCTCTGGGACGTTCCACAAGAAAAAGTTCCCAGGTATATCAATATGAGCCATGTAACTCTAAATAGAAAATCTACAGAAGGTGCTTTGTTTACTCATCTATTACCTCTAGCTAAGTTGTGTATGTCAGTGTTCGGGAAGAGTTTGTCCTTCCTACAGTTCTAGATTGGATGGAGAGAGTGTGCTCGATCGTGACATTAGAGAGATTAACGATTGTAGACAATTGTAGTAGTCTCCTATTTGCCTCAGTCTGGCAACCATGGATTCATTTTATATCAACATGACTTCATTTCTCATGAACCTATGGAAGCTCAGTTCATTTCCCAACTTCTACCTTTCTAGCTTTACCTTATTATTTATTTTCTCTTTCTATCTCTATTTTCGTACAATGATTAGGGTTTTTGCTTTATTGATTGTAACTTGGCTAGTGTGATCAAATACTGTGAAATAAGGACTGTGACAGGTTTAGTTTTTCATATATACTTCGTTTTGAAGTTTTATGGCCTGTGTTGCATAAACAAAATTGCTGTTATAGAGATTACAACTAATTTATGTGATTGGAATTGTAGCTGTTTCTTGCAATCATCAGATTTGTTATAATAAATTATATATGTGGCATTTGCCTGGTCCCTGTCATTTTCTTATAATGTTTTAATTAATGCCTTAGTAAAAATGTATTAAAGAAAAAAAATCCTTATCACCGCACTACGTACATAGCCGCTGCCTCCGTGTAACCGCTAATACACACATTCTATGTGCATACTTATGTCTGTGCTTTCTTTATCACAGGCCAGACACAATACACAACAGCAGTGTACACAGAAGTGCTCAAAAATAATGAGATTCCCTTCACACAGCATTATACCTTTTGTGTCCTGTAAATTAATTCTCATTACATTTGCATGTCTATGATCACTCCTGTGCCTGAGTTTCTCTCTGTTACCTGGTATAAGAGCACCAAATAGAAAATGGCAAATTGACCAGGATTATTAAAAAAAAAAAGACACACAGTCAATCTCAATATTTTAAATAATTTTAACCCTTTAATAACCAGAGGGGTGTGCAACGCCCTTTCAAGGCGTTGCACAACCCATTGGCCTTTAAAGGGTTAACATGATATTTCTGCACTGATTTGTTTTATTATTCTATGCAGATATGCGTGCATGCCTTATATATGTTTCTTGTGCAAAAATGTGTAGTTTTGTTTGCTGTGCAAAAAAATACATTCCTTTTACTCTCCGTAAACACAGGTCACTTGTGCAGTGAGAGTTGAAAAGAAATGTGTTCTGATGAAGGTTGTGTTTTACAGCAGTCCTTCCTAGCACAGGAGAGAAAGCGTCTGCTGTAATCTGATCTGTTCTTGAAAGGCGTGCTGAGGGTAGCATGCTGCAGACATAAGCTGTGTCAATAGTAACTCTATTCAGCCTGTACAAACAGCCTCGTGACCCAGCATTGATTGGCAGTGCTGTACCAGGGAGGAGGGCCTTTCTATAGAAACAGCTCACATTTTGGCGGCACTTCTGACTGACCTATTTCCTGACTGGCATTTATTTTCTTCTTTTCAGACTGTAATACCTTGTGCATAGATATATATATGTAGATTTTTTTCATGACTGCTGGAACAAAGATAAAATAGGGGAGTGTGTAGAAGATGGTATGTGTTTCCAGTCGAGAGAATCCCTAGAAAATGCTGCACTGCTTACAGAGCAGTCTTCAGGCAGAGAAGAGAATGAGGTACAGTAACACAGGACCAGCTGTACGCATGGGATGGGAGTGTTACCTGGCGCCATAGCCTTCAGTGGAAATGTGTGTGTATTCTACTGTACCTTTGTGTATGTATTTGACTGTAGGTATGCATTGTGTACACAGTGTATGTGCATTTGTATATAATACTGTAGGTATGAATTAATGTGTACATTACTGTGTAGGTATGAATTGTATACACAGGGTATTACATTTCTGTATATTGTACTGTAGGTGAATTATGTACACAAGGTATATATGTCTGTGTGTATTATACTGTAGGTGAATTATGTACAAGAGGTATGTACATCTGTGTGTATTATACTGTAGGTGAATTATGTACAAGAGGTATGTACATCTGTGTGTATTATACTGTAGGTGAATTATGTACAAGAGGTATGTACATCTGTGTGTATTATACTGTAGGTGAATTATGTACAAGAGGTATGTACATCTGTGTGTATTATACTGTAGGTAGGAATTATGTACAAGAGGTATGTACATCTGTGTGTATTATACTGTAGGTGAATTATGTACACGAGGTATGTACATCTGTGTGTATTATACTGTAGGTGAATTATGTACACAAGGTATATATGTCTGTGTGTATTATACTGTAGGTAGGAATTATGTACAAGAGGTATGTACATCTGTGTGTATTATACTGTACGTGAATTATGTACACGAGGTATGTACATCTGTGTGTATTATACTGTTGGTATGAATTATGTACACGAGGTATGTACATCTGTATGTATTATACTGTAGGTGAATTATGTACACGAGGTATGTACATCTGTGTGTATTATACTGTAGGTAGGAATTATGTACACGAGGTATGTACATCTGTGTGTATTATACTGTAGGTAGGAATTATGTACATGATGTATGTACATCTGTGTGTATTATACTGTAGGTAGGAATTATGTACACGAGGTATGTACATCTGTGTGTATTATACTGTAGGTATCGTACCTACCAACATTTCAAATGGCCAAAGAGGGACACTTGTGTTTTGTGGGAATTTCTGGGGGTGTGTCTGATGGATGGTGCATTACTGAGAATTTTTAAGTAATTTCACGACCTATTGAGTAACGGAATAAATAACGTAGAGCAAAATCAAAGTATTTTATTTACACAGACTAACATATAAACTCAGATACTGAAGTTTAAACAAACATTAATGTGAGTTTTATTGCTGTAGAGCAATATTATACACATCACAAAGTCTGATCTCCTAAAAAGAGGGACACCAGGGTGGGAAAGAGGGACAGTGGGATTTGGGTCTAAAAGAGGGACTGTCCGTCTTAATGAGGGAGATATGAGGTATGAATTTATTATACTGTAGGTATGAATTATCTATATGAAGTATATTGTCTATGTATATTATACTGTAGGTATGAATCATGTACACAAGGTACATACGTCTGTGGGTATTCTGCTGTAGGTATGAATTATGTACATGAGGTATGTACATCTGCATGTATTATACTGTAGATAGGAATTATGTGCAGAAGGTATGTACTTCTGTGTGTATTATGCTGTACGTATGAATTATGTGCACAAAATATACATTTGTGTTTATTATACTGTAGGTATGAATCATGTACGCAAGGTATGTACATTTGTTTGTATTATGCCGTATGTATGAATTGCACAGGTTATACACAGGTTATTACTACATTGTACTGTAGGTATGATTATGTACATAAGGTATATACGTCTGTGTATATTATACTGTAGGTATGAATTACGCACACTAGTTATTCACATTTGTGTGTATTATACTGTAGGTATTAATTATGTGCATGAGATATGTACATCTGTGTGTACTATACTGTAGGAATGAATTATGTACACAAGGACTGTAGATGTGTATTATACTGTAGGTATGACTTATGTACATGAAGTATATACCTGTGTGTGTGTTATACTGTAGGTGTGAATTATGTACACAAGGTATGTACATCTGCCTGTATTATACTATAGGTAAGAAATATGTACACGAGGTATATACATTTGTGTGTGTGTGTGTGTATTATACTGTAGGTATAAATTATGCACACGAGGTATGTACATCTGTGTGTATTATACTGTAGGTATGAATTATGTACACAAGGTATGTACGTCTGTGTGTATTATGCTGTAGGTATGAACTATGTACACAAGGTATATTTGTCTGTGTGTATTGTACTGTAGGAATGAATTATATGCACAAGGTATGTACGTCTGTGTGTATTATACTGTAGGTATGAACTCACATTAATGTGTTTATAAACTTCACTATTTGTGTTTATAAATTAGTCTATGTAAATAAAATACTTTAGTTTTGAGGTGTCAGTAGGTCCTGAAATAACCAAAAGATTCTCAGTAATTACCCGTCCACCAGCCACACCCCCAGCAACACCCCTTAAAACAAAAGTGTCCCTCTTTGGTCATTTGAAATGTTGGCAGGTATGAGATATGCTTTTTTGTATGTATTATACTGTGTTTGGAATAAACATATCCTATACATAAAAACACACACATACCATTAAATGTGCACATTTGTGTCATTTTGATGAAGGGCTAAATTCATAAACACACATACAAGCTCGTAACACCTTAAGGACCCTTGATGTGCCAGGACCATCATGGAATTCAGGGCTCCCAGTTCTCATTGATTTAAATGGATATTTAACCCCTTGAATGCTAGAGACGTCTCCAACATATTGCAAAGCGGAGCAGGTGGTTTGCACCAGAATTGCTCCTTGAATACAGCCCATAGCATGTAAATACAACACGTGTTTAACCCCTTAACAACCAGGGCCCACTTTGGTCTTTCCTATTCGCTGGTACACGTGACCTGTTGCTGGAGAGGTCAGCTTCAGTCCCTGTTTTTACTTACAGCATTCCCGGAGGGACACTGTAAGCAAAATGTACGTGACGTGCTGTGGCCGTCACTGTCCTTCAGGGAGAAAATGCGTGACAGTCGTAGCATGACACGTGGTCCTTAAGGAGTTAATGATGCTGTAAGTTGTTAACATTGTATTAGGCATCCTTTCCTATGTATCCTATATAATAATTCGCTAATGTATGTTTGTCAGAAGCCGTCATGTGCAGTACAGATGGCTGCGTGCACTGCAGTCATGCGCAGTAGAGATTGCCCGTGCTGCGGCTGATAACGGAGAGTGGCGCTCTGAATTCAGACCGTAGTCTGTGCACAGAGAGGACTACGGTCTGAATTCGGAGCGCCCCGCTCCGTTATCAGCCGTGGCGTAGGCAGTCTCTACTGTTCATGACTGTACCTCGGCCGTTGCTGCCTGGTATGTGGCCCCAGGACCGGTGCAAGGATTTTTGTCTACACAGATGAAGGTGCATTTTGATGCCCCCCGCCACCACCAATTCCCCCCGCCAGGGTTGCCACCTTTTTTAAGTGGCCACTACCTCACTGCTCCACGCGATGCAGTCTTGTGTTGCCTCACGCGATGCAATCATGCGCAGTAGAGAGTGCCCGAACACGCACAGTCTCTACTGAGCATGACTGCATTGTGACAAACATCCTATCAAATTATTATATAGGGTGTGTATGTATATATATATATATATATATATATATATATATATATATATATACTACAATACAAAGTCAGAGCAAATACAGACCTAATTGCAGTATAAACACACATATATTATTAAAACAATCGGAGTACATATACACTTCTACAGACACACTACTACACACACATTCACATTACTTACACACCTACTACCATGAACTGACAGTACTTACACATTGGTACACACACACACTGACGCTACAAAAAAAATACAATATATACAAAGTACTTATATACACACATACAACTACATAGTCACAGTATATACATATTACTACACACACTGACATTATACACACCACTCCACACATTCACATAAAGTACTAGTGTACTGCTACACAGTGACAGTACATTCATATTACTACAAACATAATGACAAAACATGATGACATACAATCTGCCACATAAACACATATACAGTTACATGACAGGGCATACACACAGCCACAGTACACAATGTATGTGTGTGTGTATGTGTGTATATATATATATATATATATATATATATATATATATAAGGCTTAAAATTTGAAGTCCTTTGCTACTAGCCAGACCTGAAAAGTTACTCGCCACCGCAAGCCATAACATACCCACCAGGTCTGAATTTCTACTCGCCAGGGCTAAATTTTCACTCGCCATTGGCTAGTGGCGAGTGGAAATTTTGAGCCCTGATATATATATATATATATATATATATATATATATATATATATATATATATGAATGCACTCATGTCTATGCACCCATGAATATAAACATATGTTATGTGACATGTATGTACATATTGTGTCAGGGCTAGGTAACGTGGATAACTCCAGCTGCTGCCAGACTACTCAGTCATGACCCTCTGGGTAAAGTGATAGAAAATTCATAGCACTACCCTGTGAGCAGGTACCTTGTTAGAGAACAGGACCCATGCCCCAGCCCTCTGCCTGGACAGTATGAACTCATTACCATAATGTAGTTGGTGGTCGGTGGCGGTGCATGCGTGTGTGCTTCTGACGTCCCTGGCCATATATGCTGGCTCATCGTGTCTAAGTCAGTGAGTGGGCTCTGTCTCCTGCTGCCTGCCTCACATGAGACCAGAACAAAGCCATCAGCCCAGGAGATGCCATGAGAGAAGGAGGGAGCACTTGGTAGCGCCGCCACCACTTAAATCAACTTTGCGGCAGATGTAAAAAAATCAAAATAAGTGGGAAAAAAAAATACACCCCCCCCCCCCCGTTTTGGCACCCCTCCGCTGTGGCGCCCTAAGGCGGCTGCCTAAGCCACCTTGTGCCAGCACCGGTCCTGTGTGGCCCGTGTACACGTGCTATTCAACTAGTACATATATATTAGTTTAATATTTGGTGCTGGCACTGATATTACCTGGCTACAATTCCTGTGTGTGCTAATTAAACTGTACCTGTGTGTCTTCAAGGCCTTTCCAGCTCTGAGCAAGACATGTTTATTCTCTGTGGGAGTTAACCTTTTCAGTGGAGGATACATTAAACTGTACATAAGTAGTGGGCACCCTGTGACCCTCCAGCTGCTGTTGGATTACAGCACCCCATTAGCTGACTGAGGATGAGAGGTCTTGTAGTGTAACCATAGCTGAAGAGACACAGGATGCCCTCTCCTGCTGTGTGTTACTAAAGGGAATTCTAGATCAGAAGAGGTAACCTTTTGAGTGCCAGTCAGGTGTGCAATGCATTGCAAATCAATGCATTGCACACCCCTCTGGCACACGCGGGGTTAAAGTGACAGTCATTCTGCATTTTGACTTTATATATTCTGCAAGTGCATAACATGTAAAATCAAATAGCCTGTACAATGTTATTATTATTATTTCCTGAGAGCTGTTAGGGAATGTGAAAGCAGTGTTACAATTAAAAGGTTACAGTGTTACAAGGTTACAAAGATACAGAGTTTCACTATTTCTGCAGCAGAAAAGTCCACCTCTAGTACATCATACAGACACAGTGCTGCAGGAATGGTACATAACAGTATCACAGTATCTGCTCTCACAATGCCTGACACAACACCCTCTGAAAACAGAGATGCAGTGAAATCATTGTCAGAGGCATAAAAGTGGAAAAAAATAAAAATAAAATGGTGACGATAGGGGAAAAAAGTATAGGCAATTTGAGTTGGCAAGCTATTAGAGTTGTTGCAGTATCATATGAAAAATCCCTGTTGCATGGTTGTATGAGAAATCATTGCAACCTAATAAGTAACCAGTGGAGCCCTGCAGCAGGCATTTTTCATGTGTCCCCCTTTTAAAGGGATGATCTCATAACCCTACAGAGAGCAAAATAGGTAAAGTCAAAAAGACGGTTGACTGTCACCTTAAAAAAAAAAAAAAAAAAAAAAAAAAAAAAGTAGTTCCACTTGCAGTGAAAGGAACGCTGCATGGATAAGTTGCCAGTTAATTATTCTTAGTTTCGAAACCTGAGCGGCTGCAGGAAGTGAGGCCATGAGACTGAGCACGAGCGGAAATGCTGCCTTGTGTGTATGCTCATTTAGATCTGCTTAGTGAGGCCACAGATGGGTGGCTCCTGCTCACTTCCCCTTCTCTAAGGCTGGTTTACCAAGAAGAATTGGAGTCACTCTGGAGCAAACCAATTGTACCATAGGGGACACATTAACATTTTCCTAATAATCTCATTGTTTTCAATTGGCCTTTTAACCCTTTTGGTGCCAGTGGGGTATGCCATGCATTGCAGAGCGATGCGTTGCATACCCCTCTAGCACTGAAAGGGTTAATTCAAGCAATTCTTTGGATAACTCTTTAGCATTCAAGGTGATAAAAGACCCATTCAAAGGGACCTTGTCATTGATTATTTTGAAAGATCTTTCAAAATCATCTATACGTTGTATTCAGATTTTTTTTTTCTGAGAGAACAGTTGTGTCAGTTATTGAGTTGTATACATTATGCTCATTAAGGCATGCTGTGCAGGCACTTCCTGTCTTAGCCCTACATCACCTCTCCCACTCTCTGACACTGTTCAGCAATGCATTACCCACCTTCCCTAGCCAGGGCTGGATCATATCCCAGGTGCCGTCAGGCGAGGCACCCTTAGCCCCGCCTATGGACACACCCCCAGTCCTCACATGACCCAGCACCCAATCCCATCAACTGTTTTCTGGCACAGAAAATACCTTTGGCCTATAAAAAGCAAGGACAAAAAATATAACCCATTGGTTGCTAAAGAGATCTCCAACATGTTGTGAAACAATGTATTGGAGATCTCTATAGTATCCAAGGAGTTAAATAATAGACTTTAAAGTGGCATATAATCTGGTGCAGAGACCTTGAGATTGCTTTGGCCACACCCACAATTCAGGGTGTGGGTGGGGCCAGCACAGCAGAGACTCCCCTTAACCCTTTAAGTGCCAGAGGGGTACAGAATACATTGCAAAGCAATGCATTCTGTACCCCTCTGGCACTCAATTAAAATGTGCAACTCTAGGCAGTTTCCAACTTTGCCTATTTAGGGGGGAACCTTCCCCTAGCACTGAAAGGGTTAATGTCAGTGAAAGAGGGAGGTAATGTAGGACGAAGACACAGCATGCCTTAATTACCAGAATCTATAAATCTAAGCATGTGTATCAGTTTTCATTAATCTCCTGTGATGTAACGGTTTGTTCCAGAATTACACCTCTATGAATATATCCTTATGTTGTATGGGAAGAGGCATTAGCAGAAGGAAAAGAGTGGTTTTAAGGCCACTTTACAGATCACTAGTTGAGTCTCACATAGGGTATGGTGAACAGTTCTAGAGGAATCGTAATGCAGAGACTTTTCAATGAAGTAGGTCCAGATTTCACAATAGGCTGAGCAGGCAACTGACTATAGCTCCAAATTTTGAGGTACCTATAAATACAAAAAAGGGGAGAAGGACAGGAGGCGCCCCTTGTGTTGTATCAGACAGGTATATTGGACCTTCGCCAATCACCAAGTGAGTTATACTCACAAAATTAGATGCTGTTGAGACACTTATGTGAGCAACAGCTGTAGCGCTTCAGGGGATTATTAAGGCTGGCCCTAAAACAGCAACTAAGTGATTCTTTAAAGTAAATGGGCCTGCTCCTTCCCAAAACGCTCTCCCCGAAGCGATCAACTATGTAGAAACAAACAAACAAGAGGGAAGGGTGCCCAATAGTGTAATAACATCTTAAAAGGAGTATTACTTCCAATATTAATAAAGATAGTTACTCACAATTCTGGTGGTCAGTTCCAGAACAACTGACTAATTCGCATTTGGAGAGATACCCGTCTCCAGTCGGGAAATTCTTATGCACAAAAGAATCAGCACTGCTCCAACAATACCAAAAGTGAATTTTAATGTAAATAAAAATATATTACATATTATTAAAATATATATGTTTTATAAAAACAGTGAAACCCAATGGCACTTATCAGTGCATTCCGTGGCTCCAAACGCCACTTTTTCAAAGATAAAATTGAGACCTGGGGTATAAAGAGAGGAGCCGGCAAACACACTGATTTTAAATACTTTCCATTATTACCTCGTTGGTCCAGCAGTACGAAGCTGAATTCATTGGTAATCCTATAAACAATAGCACTCGGTCGAACCTCCTAGACGTAGAGAGGTGTTGTTCCCGATGGACCAATAGTGTAACAGACCTTGCGATCACGTGTCCGCCTCATTTTATAGAGTAGCTATTCCGTAACAGACAGATGAACTGGTCCCATTCAACAATAGTGAGTTGATAGACAGAATACTGGCCGAATCATGTGTCTGCCACGTAGACGGCTCGGTCACATGGTCTCAACAATCCAGCACTAAAATAGCAGGCATTTTAAGGGGACTTGTAAACAGCTCCAAGAGGCACATTTTGAAATATGTTTCACCCTTTGAGTGTCAGAGGAGCAGTGTATGTCAAATTGAAAAAGGGGGTCAGTATATGTAAGAGAGGGGTAGTGTATGTCGAATGTGGGGCAGCATGAGGAACAACATCAATGTGTGTTAGCCCCATATACACTGCCTGACACCCCCAGCCTTCTCCCCTTGCCCTGGCACTGCCCATGGGGATTTGTGGCTAGCAGTGGGCAACGGGAAAAGGCTGAAGAGGGTCAGACAGTGTACAAGGGGATCTGTGGTTACCAGTGGTCATGGGAACATGTCTGGGGGCCACGCAGTATATATGGGGTTGTATGGGTACCACTGGGTATGCTGGACCAATGAGGTAATAATGGAAAGTATTTAAAATCAGTGTGTTTGCCGGCTCCTCTCTTTATGCCCCAGGTCTCAATTTTATCTTTGAAAAAGTGGCGTTTAGAGTCACGAAATGCGTTAAGTGCCATTGGGTTTCACTGTTTTTATATAATGTATGTATATATTTTTTAATAATATGTAATTTATTTTCATTAAAGCGGAACTACCACCCCTTAGCACCATGGGCCGAAATAACTCCCCATCTGGCGACTAGCTGCTCAGTAGCGCTAGTCGCCAGAATTTTTACCATGTTCAAGAGATTTGTAGACTTCTCCGAGACTGACAGGCAGGACGGAGTGCAGACATCTTTCCATAGTGACGTCTGCACGCCTGCGCTGTCAGTCCCTTCAGGAGCCGAATGGCTCCTAGCAACGCATCTAAGAGCCGGCTGGGACTGACAGTGCAGGAGCGCAGACATCACTATGGAAAGATGTCTGCACTCCATCCTGCCTGTCAGTCCCAGAGAAGTCTACAAATCTCTTGAACATGGTAAAAATTCTGGCGACTAGTGCTACTGAGCAGCTAGTCGCCAGATGGGGAGTTATTTCAGCCCATGGTGCTAAAGGGGTGGTAGTTCCGCTTTACAATTCACTTTTGGTATTGTTGGAGCAGTGCTGATCCTTTTTGCATAAGAATTTCCCGATTGGAGATGGGTATCTCTCCAAATGCGAATTAGTCAGTTGTTGTGGAACTGACCAACAGAATTGTGAGTAACCATCTTTATTAATATTGAAAGTAATACTCCTTTTAAGACGTTATTACACTTTTGGGAGCCCTTCTCTCTTGTTTGTTTCTACAAATTTTGAGGTATGCCTCTGCTGTGCTGGCCACACCCACATTCTGAATTGTGGTTGTGACCGGTACAATCTATATGTCCCTGCATATGTACCCCTTAACTGGCTATTATTTATTCCCACTGTTGCTAGAGGGATCTCAGCACATGTGTAACAAGACTTCAGAGATCTCTCTAACAACCAGGGGATTAAATCTTTTTTTGTTCCTGCTTGCTACAGGCTAAGAGTATTTTATGTGACAGTAAATAGTCAATGGGACTGGGGGTGCGGTTATGAGTGGTTGCCATGGGAGGAGCTAAGGGTTCCTAGAGTTCCTTGCCTATGCGTGACTGGGATGTAAATCCACCCTTCACAGGAGGGCCGCTAAAATGGCACATGGTGTAAATAACAAAAGACTTCAGGGGAGAGATGCAGTAAGGAGTGGTAAAACATCCAAGGGGTTCCAATCCACATATAAATTAATGGAATATTGGGAATTTGTATTTGAATTGGTTTGATCATTTAGAACACTGGACCCTTTAAAAAGTATGTGCAGACCCACTCACTAAATAATATTTAATTCTGTCAGTTTCCAGCAGCAGTCTTCCACCACCCAAATATACTATAGCACAAGCCATTCCTGAGCTGGCATTTTAAGGGGACTTGTAAACAGCTTCAAGAGGCACATTTTGAAATATGTTTCACCCTTTGAGTGTCAGTGGAGCAGCGTATGTCAAATTGAAAAAGGGGGTCAGTATATGTCAGAGGGGGGTAGTATATGTCGAATGTGGGGCAGCATGAGGAACAACATCAATGTGTGTTAGCCCCATATACACTGCCTGACACCCCCAGCCTTCTTCCCTTGCCCTGGCAGTGCCCATGGGGATTTGTGGCTAGCAGTGGGCAACGGGAAAAGGCTGAAGAGGGTCAGACCGTATACAAGGGGATCTGTGGTTACCAGTGGTCATGGGAACATGTCTGGGGGCCACGCAGTATATATGGGGTTGTATGGCTACCACTGGGTATGGGAACAAGGTTGGGGGGGGCAAGTAGTAGCCACAAATCCCCACAGATTCTGCGTGACCCCCAGTCATGTTCCCTTGAGATGAAACAACATGTATCATATATGATACAGAGCTATGGGGATAATTGTGTAGTGTTTGGTGTACTTTTATTTATTTTTTAACCCTTTGAATGCCACAGTGGTGAGCAAATCACATCCCTATGGTATTCAAAGGGGTAAGGAGTGATACTGTCCATGGTGCTGAAGCTGTTCTTTCCACTCCTCTACTGGCCAAGTAGGGAAGCAGAGAGAATGCTCTTCAACTTCAGAATTGTTGTAGTGTTGGTGCTGTGTGAAGGGAGGACATCCCTTGCACACTGACAACAGTTCACAGCCCTCCCTGCTTGTGGTTGTTTGAGGGCTGTTACTGCATAGGAAAGTACAGGGAGATTCCAACTTTGCCAACCTCAGGTAGTTGAAGTTGTGACTGTGAACTCCGACAGCAGAGGCTGCTATCGGAGTTTAGAGAATAGGTTGAAGTGCGACATTAACATATCAACACCCCCCCATACATACAATAATGGCTCATTGTCCTGCATTTCCATATAGAAATGAGTCATTATGCTTCATTTTCAAAAGGCCATTGTTGATGTGATGAGTGAAAATTCGTTGGATGGATGTCGATATAGGCAGATTTTTGTCGGAGTGCTGGTGATGTGATGTCAAAGACACTTTAGTGAATACTGTTGATTTGCCTTCGACACTGCTCTGACAGGACATCGACATTATCAGCCCTCTTTGAATTTTAGTGAATCTAGGCCTTTGAATGCCAGAGATCTATCCAAAGCATTGTGCTGTAATGCATTAGGTAACTCCTCTGGCACTCAAAGGGTTTAAAAATGACATTTGGGAAATGTTAATTTATTACCTATTTTGCAGTTGGTTTGCCCCAGAATTACTTCACTTTTTTGTGCATATAGCTCACTTTATGCTGTTACATCTCTTTCTCTACTTTATATACCAAGATTAGACTGTAACCTCTTTGGTCAATATATATAGTTATAGATTCAGTCATTAGTATTGAGTGGCGACAAGCATGCATTGTGTGTTCCTTAGAATTCCCTTAAGTGCTGTTTGGGATTAGGATTTCGGTTTACCCTGTAAAAAAACAGGGAGAGAAATTGCCCTTAATAGCCCATAATTGCGGCACTGTCGAAGCACAAAGCCAATTTCACAATTTCCAGCATGTTTCATAGGGTTTAATTCTGTAAAGAGAATAAACATTGTTCGGTTACACAGTTGTGCTTATTGCAATTTAGCTCTAATACACCGTACTAAGAATGGAACTTGTACTAATCAGGGTTTTTCCGTCAAAAATGTCAGTATCTTTTTATTTCAATAATTCATTGGAAGGTATCAAATTGCAAGTGTTTTTTAGGTTGGAGAGATCTGCAGGTTTATGTGGTTTAACCCTTTTGGATTAGTGATAGTTCTCCTTTCAAGATCTCCTTTTCCTGATCTACATGCACAAGGGACAGGCAACCTTTGGCACTAAAGCTGTTGGCGACTAGAACTTCCATCTTTGGCTGTTTGGGGCTGATGGGATTTGTCGTGCTCAACAGATGGACAGCCAAAAAAACCCTGATCTAGACCATTCACAGTTAATTATTTTGGCCTGGGAAGGCCATAGTGCTATGGTCTCTCCAAACAGAACAAAGAACATAGGGATGAATGTACAAATTCTCCAATACCTTTTAGTTAGCCTGCAGTGCTAGTATCCCCACATTGGGGTATGCAATATTGTATGAGCGATATAATGTATACTGGCAGACAGTCTTTTCCACTATTAGAAGCCTCTTTTCAGAAAGCCCTGCACTTCAGTTCCATAGCATCCACAAAGAAATTTTGTTAAATCACAATGTTTCCTTTACACATCGTTTAGTACATTGCCTTAACCCCTTGGTAATCAGGGCTTTTATATAACTGGAGGACAAATGCAGCTTTGGCCTTTTTAAAGCGGAACTTTCATGTTAATTACATTACCCCAGAATATATTACTAACCTAGTGATATGCAAAGTTATACTAGCCTTAAGATCAATAAGTTAGTGGCAGTTCAGTAGAAACACATCTTCCATAGGCATCGGGCTGTACAAAGCTTACAAGAGAAGCTCTGTGTTCCTGAGTGGTCAGTCCCTTCCTGTGCCTTAAGGCACCAAGGAACGTCACTCACCATTGCTGGCAGAGAACGGGACAGACAGCACAGACTCAGAGGCACATTTCCTCCAAGGTGTCTGCGCTGTCTGTCCTCTGGTTCCTGCCGAAGATGTGTTTTTACTGAAATACCACGGGCTTATTGAGCTTAAGGCTAGTTGAATATTGCTAGGTTAGTAATAAATTCTGGGGCAATGTAATTAACGTGAAAGTTCCGCTTTAATATGCCTTTGTTCAACCATATTTTTCATCTAACTCATTTAGTATACCCACACAAATGATATACCATTTTTTAAGCATAAGTAGGGCTTTCTTTTGATAGCACATTCATATGTATATTCCATTATTTAATTTAATACAAATATAAACATTGGAAAAAAACAAAATTCTCTGTTAAGTGTTCATGATTGAAAACTTCATTCAAAACTGCTTATGTGCACAGTTTAGGTGATATTGATACTTTTATTTTTTTTTAAGTGAAAGCAAAATACTTATATGTTAATTAAGCTCCATGCTGCACTGAGCTCTTCATTGGCACAATTAGCATATGGTACCCCATGTGATTTTATATAGTATTTAGGTATGGAGGAACAATAAACGTTATTTTATGAAAGTCTATGATTATAAGGCTTTCCTGCTGAATAAATCAAGGATTAACCAACTGCTGACAGTTTTATTAAACAAATTATAACTGTTCAAACTGACAGGAAGTGATTAAGCTATTACTATCACAGTCGATGGAGAACTGTAGTCAGTGACATACCTCTCCCATAGAATGCAATATATTTACTGGAACTGTCTGGACACCAGAGGGCACTGGTAATGAATAAAAAAAATAGTTTGATCTGCAGTAACTTTGGATTAAAGCTTTTCCAAGCAGTTGGGAGTACTCTTTCTTACTTAAGAGTACAAGCCATACGATATATGTGTTTTTTTCATTGAAAAGTTGACTTGTCCCTTAACCCTTTAAGGATAAGAGGGGTGCGCAACTCATTGCTTTGCAATGCATTGTGCACCTATCTGGTCCTCCAATGTTTAATGTGTATTCTGCTATGTAAGTGAAGTTTTAAAGGGATAGTAATACTTAAATGTAAAAAATATTTGTTGTAGGGTTTATTCCCCTGAGTAAAACAAGGGTACTCCCACTGCTGAGAGATATTTTATTAAAAAATTATAACAGCTCAAACTTTCATTTTTTAGGTGCAATATCACAGTGGCCTGAAAATTTACAGTGGTGCTGTTACTACACCATCCTATGGACTGTTCTGGTCTGTAGACCATAAATCTCCATAGGATGGTATAGCAACAGTGCCACAGTAAATTTTCAGGCCACTGTGATATTGCACCTAAAAAATGAAAGTTTGAGCTCTCAGTGGTGGGAGTACCCTTGTTTTGTTCAGGGACATAAACCCTACAACATATATATTTTTTTTTAATCTGAAGTATTACCATCCCTTTAAGTCAGTTGTATGAGATTTTCTGTTGGTCTCACAGTACATGGTACTATGGACCACCAGTAACACCCCATAATATGACTGTGAAGGGGCAAAATGTCTATGGAAATGTTCTTCTCCAGTAGGAAAAATGGGCAGACTAGATGGGTTGAATAGTTATTATCTGCAGTGAAATTCTATGTTTCTTCTGATTTTGACAACTATGCTTTATAGAAAACAGAGGTCAGGTCTTGGAAGAAGTCATACACTCTTCTTAGACAAGTGATGCATCTCCTGTCTTAGGCCCCATTTCCATGGACAACACCAATGTAGCGATTCTGCTTTGGATCTGGTGAAGAATAACATGTTGGGCTCTGGTGCCTTTCACGCGTGTGACTATTGCTCTGTGGGATTACACCAAAGTCTGCACTGAAGATTTACTGCATTCCCTTAGGAGCACAGTAAAAATGGTGTAAGGAAGGTATGCACGGTGGTCTTTGGGGCTCCCGGCAGACCTTATCGACAAGCTGTGTTGGAAGTTCTGATGCAATGAAATGCATTGGATACCTCTCTGGCACTCAAAGAGTTAAAAATAAGAAGTGATTACTTGAAATATTACACAGTGCTCCATGTTGTGTGTTTGTTTTTTTGTTTTTCTTTTACACAGGTTGACGATGGCAACTTATTCACTGAGACAAATCCCTATTCAGGGTTTTTTTTTATTAATTGATTGGTGAAACTTTATTGACATGTTCATGGTCAACATTAACGTTAGTGAGACTGAGTTCTAATTTCTGAAACTTTTAGGTGACACCAGTGTGTTGGTAATGCCACCCTTTGTGAAAGGTACCATACTGAACTGTGGTGTCTTTCACATGGGCAACTGTTTCATGTAAATGAACTTAAAGGGGATCTATCACCTATGGACAACATCCCCATAATAGTTAGATTATATATCGCAAACAACGAAAAGGTATTTATTTTTTTATTTCAAGCTTGCTGTTGTATAAACTTAACTTATAAAGTCTGGGCTTCAGCTACTTCTGTGTAGCCTGCGGTTCACTGCGGTTAAACCACAGCCCGACGCTCTGCCTCCTCTCTCCTCCCTCCTCCGATGACGGCAGCTTCTTTCTGTAAGCTGGAGTGATCTCATTGGCAGAGATCGATATCTAGCCAATGAGAGCACTCCTGCTTACAGACAGAAGCCGCCGTCATCGGAGCAGGGAGGAGAGCAGAGGCAGAGCGTCGGGCTGCAGTCTATGCGGAAGAAGCTGCAGCCCAGACTTTATAAGTTAAGTTTATACAACATCAAAGCTTGAAATAAAAAAAAGAAATACCTTTTCGTTGTTTGTGATATATAATCTAACTATTATGGGGATGTTGTCCATAGGTGATAGATCCCCTTTAAGTCCAGTATATAGGAATTTAGTAAAGATACAGTAAGGAAAGTCTGTATGGAGGCTAGCAGGGCTGTCTGCAGACTCTTCACACAAGCATTTTATGGAGGTTTTGATGCTCAGTGCAACCTCCAATAAATGGCTGATCCAAGTAGGCACCAGCCATTAGTATTACGTGGCTGTAAGACCCGCCTCTCCTGCATCTGGATCATTGGTGGAAGCGGGAGAAGGTGAGGGAACCTTCAGGTGGACAGAGATGTCAAAGGGGACTGCAGCAGTCCTGATGCCTGTGGGAATGAGGCCTTGAAGTAAAAAAGTCATCTGTCAATGTGTTTGTAAAACTGTCTCCTTAACCCCTTAAAGTGAACCTCTTACGTTAACTTGTTAAAGTGGTACTGTCACCTTAAAACAACTTAGGCAATTTTAAACAAGTCTACCTTATACATCATTATGACTATATACAATGTTTAACCCTTTGAGTGCTGGAGGGGTACGCAACATGTTCCCCTCTGGCACTCGAAGTGTTAAAATATGTAAGCAAGGAAGTTGCCCTAGTGCTGTTTAACCCTTTGAGTGCCAGAGGGGTGTGAAACGCATTGCAAAACAATGCGTTCCACACCCCTCTGGCACTCAAAAGGTTAACACAGGAGATACCTGCCCTTATTGTTTTGGATGCACATTGGGGGGTTATGCACTAAGGGGTGATAAAGTGGAGATAATCTCTCCAGTGATATTACTTCTCCAGTTCCCCATGTTATTCTATAGAGCCTATGCACTTTGGAGATCTTAGTGATTACCAAAAGAGATGCTCAATTTTCTTTGCACATTTATCTGACCCTCAAATCGCTAAACATACATTTAACCCTTTAAGTGCCAGAGGGGTATGCAACGCATTGCGGAGCATACTCCAGTGGCACACAAAAGATTAATCATTTGACTCAAATGCTTTGATTGCCAGAAGAGCACTCAAAAGATTTAACCCTTGATGTTATATACAGTATAGCATTCTTTTATTGATTCTCCTTCTTTATTTTTTTTTTTAATCCTTTCACTACACCCATGCTGAAATAGGATTGTTCTTTTATTGTGAACTAGTTGAAGAGCCCATTACTCGGGCCACAGTGCCACTGCCAGCCGGTCGCAGGACATGCATGCACAGGTGAGACTGCCCAAGCCGCGGCTGATACAGTGCCCAGCCTTTCGCGGTGCAGTCATGCACAGTAGAGACTGCCCACGCCATGGCTGATACAATGCCCATCCGGTCACGGTGCAGTCATGCACCATAGAGACTGCCCACGCCACTGCTGATACTGTGCCAGCCGGTCGCGGTGCAGTCATGATCAGTAGAGACTGTCCACGCCGTGGCTGATACAGTGCCCAGCTGGTCACGATGCAGTCATGCTCAGTAGAGACTGCCCACGCCACGGCTGATACAGTGCCCAGCCTTTCGCGGTGCAGTCATGCACAGTAGAGACTGCCCACGCCACTGCTGATACAGTGTCCATCCGGTCGCGGTGCAGTCATGCACAGTAGAGACTGCCCACGCCACTGCTGATACAGTGTCCATCCGGTCGCGGTGCAGTCATGCACAGTAGAGACTGCCCACGCCACTGCTGATACAGTGTCCATCCGGTCGCGGTGCAGTCATGCACAGTAGAGACTGCCCACGCCACTGCTGATACAGTGTCCATCCGGTCGCGGTGCAGTCATGCACAGTAGAGACTGCCCACGCCACTGCTGATACAGTGTCCATCCGGTCGCGGTGCAGTCATGCACAGTAGAGACTGCCCACGCCACTGCTGATACAGTGTCCATCCGGTCGCGGTGCAGTCATGCACAGTAGAGACTGCCCACGCCATGGCTGATACAATGCCCATCCGGTCACGGTGCAGTCATGCACAGTAGAGACTGCCCACGCCACTGCTGATACAGTGCCCAGCCAGTCGCGGGGCAGTCATGCACAGTAGAGGCTGCCCACGCCACTGCTGATACAGTGCCAGCCGGTCGCGGTGCAGTCATGATCAGTAGAGACTGTCCATGCCGTGGCTGATACAGTGCCCAGCTGGTCACGATGCAGTCATGCTCAGTAGAGACTGCCCACGCCACGGCTGATACAGTGCCCAGCCTTTCGAGGTGCAGTCATGCACAGTAGAGACTGCCCACGCCACTGCTGATACAGTGTCCATCCGGTCGCGGTGCAGTCATGCACAGTAGAGACTGCCCACGCCACTGCTGATACAGTGTCCATCCGGTCGCGGTGCAGTCATGCACAGTAGAGACTGCCCACGCCACTGCTGATACAGTGTCCATCCGGTCGCGGTGCAGTCATGCACAGTAGAGACTGCCCACGCCACTGCTGATACAGTGTCCATCCGGTCGCGGTGCAGTCATGCTCAGTAGAGACTGCCCACGCCACGGCTGATACAGTGCCCAGCCTTTCGCGGTGCAGTCATGCTCAGTAGAGACTGCCCACGCCACTGCTGATACAGCGCCAGCCGGTCGCGGGGCAGTCATGATCAGTAGAGACTGTCCACCCCGTGGCTGATACAGTGCCAGCTGGTCACGGTGCAGTCATGCTCAGTAGAGACTGCCCAAGCCGTGGCTGATACAGTGCCCAGCCGGTCGCGGGGCAGTCATGCACAGTAGAGACTGCCCACGCCGCAGCTGATACAGTGCCCAGCCGGTTGCGGCGCAGTCATGCACAGTAGAGACTGCCCACGCCGTGGCTGATACAGTGCCCAGCCAGTCACGGTGCAGTCATGCTCAGTAGAGACTGCCTGCGCCACGGCTGATATAGACCTGGACGCTCCTTCTGAGCACCCCGCTCTGTATCACCCTCGTCACTGGCAGTCTCTATTGCGCATGACTGCGTTGTTACAAACTTTCTAGTGAATTATTATATAGGATGGCTGCTGTAACCTGTTTGGGTTAAATCATTGGTTTGCATTGACTTCTCTCTCCTAGGAGTCAGCAGCAGCTCACGTCACCTGCACATGGCGGGAGTCAATAATAGATAAGCGTTTTAGTTTCTCTGTATAAAATACCAGTGTTGCAAGTTTTTGTTTGAAATATGTTGCAATGTCTGTGTGAAATAGGGGAAATAGTAATGTGACAAGTGTAATAGGAACATCTTTAGATTCTCTTTAGTCCTTTGAGTGCCAGAGAACTGAAAAATGTGTTGCACATATGGACATAGGGAGAGGAGGCTTTAGGAAACCCACCCCCGGATCAGATGCTAATTGCATTTATGCATTTAACCCTTTGATTACCAGAAGGGTACGCAACGGCACCCCTCTGGCACTCCATGGGTTAACCACGCAGAGCGTGTACCAGGTCAGCTAGTGGGCGTTACTTGTGCCAGCAGATGTCTGCATAACACAGAATGAAAAAGGCTAATAGCTTGAACACAGTTTTAATAAGTAAAACCCATCTAACATAAAATATACGTCACTTTGCAAGGTGTTTTAAACTTGATTAAGCTGTTGTAATCCCTTAAGGATCCATGACAGTCCTGTCACATCATGTATTGGCAAGCCATAAGGACCCATGACGTGCCAGGACTGTCATGGATTTCAGGGCTCCCCACGTGGCTGCACGCCGTTCGGAGAGCACTGCATTGGATCCACAAATTAAAAAAAAAAAAAAAGGTCCATGGTCCTTAAGTGCTGGCCGCGTGCGCCTTAAGGGTAAAGTGGACCTACCACCTTTCCATTTTCCCTACAAACCCTCTCTATAGTGCTAAATGTAGTGTAAATAACTGTACTATATTCCCAAATCTCATTCCCCATTTTTAATCCTACGATCAGTGTTACAGATGAAGAGCGCCACCATGATTGGCAGTGCTGTTCCTCTGTGGAGATGACAATCTTGTTTCTGTAGCTTGTCCCATTTATAATTCAGCCATTCCATAGTCTGTTACGCATCATAATCCCAATGTCACACAAGTGTTGGGCTCATGCTGGGCACACGTCTCATCCTGCACTGAATCAGTGGAAGTACTGAAGTCAGGGCAGGACATGTATCATGACTGCTGCTTGGTAAGCAGCCAGATTCCACATGGCTCCCTGCACAGTCAGCATGATAATATAGTGCAGGGAGCACACAGTGGATTGGAATGTCAGCAAGGACAGGGGCATTGATCTGAAGCTTGGGGACAGCTGTTCAAGACAAATTAGCCTGTGGTACCGCACTTCAGCATGTGGGAGAGCAGGCAACATCAGCACTTGCATCACCAGGTAGGGTTTTCATATGGGGATAGCTAGAGAACTAAAGCTAAACATTTAAAAACTGATACAAGGAGATATAGGCTGTTTAGTGTTTTCTTTTGATTGAGACAATGGTGTGTGGAGGGTAACAGGTCCACTGAAAGTTCTACTTTAAGAACCAGAGGGGGTGCACAGTGCATTACTTTGCAATGTGTTGCAAGCCCCTATGGTCCTTAAGGAGTTAAGATCTGTTTAGAGGCCCATGCCTCTCCTCCCTCTCAGTATCATCTCTCACACCCACTCACAAGATGTGTTTCTATTGCTGCACCTACTCTGTGGAATTCCCTTGCCTGCTCCATAAGTCACTCCCCCAGTATATAGAACTTGGTTGCTAGAGATACCTGGTTTTGGAGACCTTTCTAGCATTCAAGAGGTAAAAATGTCCCATTAAATCATTCCTCCCAACATTTCAAATGGCCAAAGAGGGACATACTTGTTTTAGGGGATGTTTCTGAGGGCGTGGCTGGTGGGCAGAACAGTACAGAGAATTTTTAGGCAATTTCATGACGTACTGACCCCTCATTTTGTAACTGAATAAATGATTTAGAGCAAGATCAAAATATTTTATATACACAGACTAATGTATAATCACATATACTGCAGTTTATACAAACAATGTGATACACTTATATCAGGGCTCACAATTTCAAGTCCTGAGCTACTAGTCAGGCCTGAAAAGTTACTCGCCACCAGTTTCCACACCTAGCCCCACCCATATCCCCGCCTTTAACCCCACCCATGATTTAACCTTGTGATAGGTTGCTCAGCAGACACCTACAGTCTATCATAGTTTTAACTCATTAAGCAGCAATGATCCTTACAGAGCTTACAGTTCACAAGTCATGTCAGAGAGATTAAAGTTCATTGGGTGCTACACAAGTGATGCTAAAGATTTTACAACTTATTGTGTGAGACCCATGTGATGCTGAAGAGCTTACAGTTCTTAGAATACTACATGAGTGATACCACAGACCTTGTAATTCATTGGGAGCTACCCAAGTGATACCACAAAGTTTAGAAATGATAGGGTGCTACACAAGTGATACCACAGAGCTTACAATTCATTTGGTGCTACAAGAGTGATTCAACAGAGCTTACAATTCATTCAGTGCTACACAAGTGATACCACAGAGCTTACAATTCATTTGGTGCTACAAGAGTGAATCAACAGAGTTTACAATTCATTCAGTGCTACACACGTGATACCACAGAGCTTACAATTCATTCAGTGCTACACACGTGATACCACAGAGCTTACAATTCATTCAGTGCTACACACGTGATACCACAGAGCTTACAATTCATTCAGTGCTACACACGTAATACCACAGAGCTTAAAGCTGATAGGGTGCTAAACAAGAGATACAGTTATCACAAGTGATACCATTATTATTTTGGTCGAGCAGACAAATAAATGATTTAGTACCTCTCTACCTGATTCCAGTACATCAGTATGATACCAGTAGCCTGTGTACATGTGCAATACATACACACACAGACACAGACCATTTAGCATATGCTGTGCTGATTAAAAAAACAAAAAAAAAACAAAAGCCGCACAGTTGTGTGAAACCTACAGACTGCAACAGTGTTCATGTGGAAGGCATGTCTTCCTCCATACAGCCTGACAACCTGCAGTGACATGCTCATAGAACAAGCAGGGGCCCGCCGGGGATTTACTTGGTGCCGCATTGGGCTTGTGAAATTATGGGAGAAGAAAAGTGGAAAGGAGGTACTACAAATATCTATGGGAATTAGCTAATTTTTAGGTATCTGATATTTTAACTCTTTGAGTACCAGAGAGGTAGCCAATGCATTTAATGCATTGGATACCTCTCTGGCACTCAGAGGGTTAAGGCAGAAGAACCACCACATCATTTGAGGGCAGAAGCATATCACAAACAGGACTCTGGTGCAACAAGCAAGCACTAAGACACACATAACACCATGTGATTAGTACTAGCAGTGCAGACTGATGAAATTATCAGCTCACTGTTGGTGTAATTCTGTCCAGTATTGCTGTCACAAGCAAAAACAAAAAATAGTTTCACACGTAGGAACTATATTTTTTATTAATGTAGTGAAAATGTCAAAGTATCTGCACCCCCTGGCAGTTCCTCTCCATTTGTATACCCCTTCCTATAATAGGTCCAACCTTGAATTAATTTCTTTCTCTTTCCATTCTCCCGCTCCCTGTCTACATGATCAATGCCCCAGGTCTCTTTCATCACACAGACATCACTGCATTATAATATTCAGAAGTACCTTGACCCTCTTTGCCTTGATAGTGCCAGCACTTGGAAATGGAGAGGATGTGATTCCATCCTGCAGTTGAAACATTCTTCTTATGGCCACAAAAACATTTGCACGTGTGGTATTTAGTGTTAGATGTGCGTGTTAGACACACGTACACAATTTGTAACCTTTATGGTAAGTTCTGTTTGGGGACCCCCTCCAGACACAGGAGCCCCCTCTGCAGGAGCCTGTAGCCTGCATTCAGGTTGGCCCCAGGAAAATGCACCTACCGGGCTAGTCCGCGCTACTGAGTGTTGTTTAATGTCTCAGTGTGTGTGTGTGTGGGGGGGTGAGTCAGGATGTGGGACATCATTCAGGGCTGCACACCTAACACTCGGGGCTTAAGCCCCTTTGCCCCCTCTGTCGACGCCCCTAGTAATGTCAGCAGTAGCCAATGAGCTGCGTGCTTCTGAAAGTGAAGGTGTGCAACAGAGGGAGAGACGGCAGAGCATGAGCATTGCTGGACTTGTGCTGGATTGTGTGAGGAGCGTTAGTGGAAGCAAGCAAATGTAAGTAGAATTACATTTGCTTGCTTCCACTAACGTTCCTCGCGCAATCCAGCACAAGTCCAGCGACGCTCCTGCTCTGCCATCTCTCGCCCTGTTACACACCTTTACTTTCAGAAGAAGCAGCTCAGCAGCTGCTGCCGACGTTGTTACATGGAGCAAATTGTAGGGAGTGGGGGGTGAACACTAGCTACGTGGGATTGGAGCCATTTTCATACAAGGCTTCAATTTCCACTCGCCCTCAATTTCTACTCACCAAATGCGAGGAGGAGAGTGGAAATTTTGAGCCTTCTTATATACACACCACACAGTCTGATCTAATAAAAAGGGGGACTCCAGGGTGGGACAGAGGGACAGAGGGATTTGAGCCTCAAAGAGGGACTGCCTTCCTAAAGAGTGACAATTGGGAGGTATGTTAAATATATGAGAATGTTTACTGGCCCCCTGTGGAGCGATTGATCTTACTGGTATTGCTTCATGCTTGCCTTTGTCTATATATCTCATTGTGTGTGGAATAGGATAACATAGGGCCTATATAGGGATTAAACAGACATTCTGTTTTGAAACAAAGTAATTACATGATTTCACTGGTGCTTTTAACACCTTGAATACCAGAGGTCTACAACATATTGTGAAACAATGTCTTCTATAGCATGCAGGAGGTTGCAAGCCCCATCTAAACCCCTAAGTTGCTGAGATTTGTCCAAATCCATGCAATGCATTGAATAACTCTGTGGCTTTCAGTGAGTTAAAGTGGACCTGTCACCTTAAAGAGATAGTAATGTTTCACAATAAAAACAGCTCAAATTAATCTTCATAGTATTTGGGCCATGGAGAGTGTTATTTCAATACTGTCAGAGTTTCAGTTCAAGAGTAATTGAATGATAAAGTATCCCCCTCCCTCCCCTTTTACTGATGTAACACTGCTCAACTCAGAGCAGCAAGATTGTCTGGATGGATCACAGGGATGGACAATCTTCAGTGAGCGTAAGGAAAAACCTGAAAAAACTGTCAAAGGGGCAGGGTTTTCATTGTTCTCACAGTAAGAAGATTGTCCCTTGCTGTGATCTGTCTGGTCAAGAGACCAGATTTCACATCTGAGGGGAGGTGGCTTACACTGGGTAAAAGGGGCGGGAGGGGGCATCTTATCATTCAATTACTCTAAAACTGCAACTCTGACAGTATTGAAATAACACTCTCAATGGCCCTAATACTATAAATATTAATTGGAGCTGCTTTTATTTTTAAACATTACTATCCTTTTAAGACAAGTTCAGTTAATTTTAAAGAGAAGTAAAAAACTACTTATATGTTGTAGTAGTCATTTGTTTGAAATATAAATTGATTTTGAGAAATTGACTTTCATTAATGCTTTGGAATAAGTTGGCACTATATATCTAAAGAATAATGATAAAGAAAAATAATGTGCTGGTGGCACTGTCTGGCACTATATGCTAATTATTTTTTGTGTGTGGCCAGTATCACCATGCACTTTGCTATGAATGAATCTAGGCAGAGTTCACATAATAAGGGTGTGTCTAATAGCACACTAAGTGGTACGTTTGTCCTCCAGTAGATAAAATGACAGATTACATTAGAGGTAAGGAGGTTTCAACTTCATCAGATGAAGGGGTTTTTTTTTACAGTAAGGTCTGTTAAATTATGGAATTTCTTGCCCAAGGAGGTGGTTATGGCAGATACAATGGATACATTTAAGAGAAGACTAGATACATTTCTTTCAAGAGCAGAACATACAAGGTTATACTGTGTAGTCGTAGGCAAAACAGGAAGTTCAGATAAAGACTGACTTATTTGACAGCAGAAAAGCTATATAATTCTCATTTCTCTGGGTTATGAGGCAAAGGTTGGGACTTGATGGAGTTGTGTCTTTTTTCAACCTAATTTACTATGCCACACAAAAAAATGTGCAGGACATTAGCATAAAGTATCAGAATATGCCACAAAAAAAAGGTTAATTTTTCAAAAACATTTGCTTTTACAGCAAAATGGCTAGTATAACATACAGACAGATTTTAATTCTCTGTTAAAACATTAAACTTGTCTTAGCATGACAGATCCACTTTAAATCTGTGGGAATGTGGGGTGTTTTGTTTCTTAGGTATAGTAACATTTCACAAAAACAGCAGATCCAATCTTCATAGTATCAGGGTCGTGGAGTGCGCCTTCCATTACCTAGAGAGACAAGGAAAGGCGCGGTGTGGGAGTACTTCACAATGTTCTTTAAACCGTTCATTGTCCAGGAGAGATAGCCGGAGTGCGGGTTGGACTGATAAACAAGCTATAAAAGACTGTCCAAAAGTAAGTTATACAGCAGTGTGGGAGCTGACACTATTAATTAATGAAGGTATGGGGGCATTAATTATTGAAGGCAGTGGTGACGTTTTACGAGGCGCCATAAAAATCTTGTCCATTTGATTCTTGCGAGATTATGATATGGCGCTCTGGAAGTCGGCGACCTACTTATAGTGCTTAAATGTCGCACGCTCTTATTTGTGCGACATTTCAAAAGTAAACCATTATTTTAATACTGCAACTGGTCTAATTCATGTGTAATTATATTATAGTGTCCCCCTTCCACCCCTTTTATGTATGTAACGCTGTCTCCCCTCAGATCTGGAATCCAGTCATAGGACTGGACAGATCACGAGGAACAATCTTCTGGCTGTCAGTATAAGGAAAACTCTGCCTCCCGTAACAAAGGAGGGCAGGTTTTTCCTTATGTTGAAAGACGATTGCACATCGGTTTGTGGTGCTAAAGTCTGAGCGCGTTTAATCCGCTCCTCCAGTGGGGAAACAGAGAGAATACTCTGGACTTCTGGCGATGTTTAAGTGAGGGTATCCCTTCCACATCGCCAGCAGTTCCACAACCATCCATAACCCCCCTTCCCTTGCATCTCTAATTCCCAGTGCATATGGCAATGTGCATCACTATTGCCAAGGCTATGTGTTCGCCGCACAATGCCAGACGCTCGGAGTTTGAGGTCCAGTAATCAGTAGATCCAGGACTGATGAAAGATTTTATCTAGAACCAGGGAGCAAAAGGCTGAATTCATAAGGACCATTGGGGTTTTTCAGATATAGTAAGGTAAGTTGTGAGACATTATTAAGAGATGCTTGTGTTCCTTTAATGATGGTGCTGTAGCTGTCAGAAGCTGTAGTCAGTGACTATTAAGTAGAAATATATGAAATTCCCTATTTAATAAACTGCTCTTCTGCATTTCATATTTTTGAAAGCTTAAGAAATATCTTTTTAAGTGGAGCTAACACTCCACCCTTCTTCCATGCTTCTTACTATCCTTTTAACATTGTTGTGATTTGAGTGTCCAGATGATGTGATTATGTGTGGGGCTTAACAGGAGTGGGTGGGATTGGATAGAGAAAAGGCAGGGTTTGTCCTGAAAAGAGGCGGAATGGGGCAGGGAGTGGGTGGGGTTAACAAGGAATTCAGTTACCTGGAAACCTGGTAATTAATTCAGAAAACCAGAGTCTCTGGGACAGATCTGGAGACTTCCCAGGTATGAATATTATAGAGAATAGGGTCACAACTACAGGGGATGCACTGGTGCTGGAGCCCAGTACTCAAGGGGCTCCCATCTGGGGGTCCCAGGATCCAGTAGATCCTAATTATGCCTCTGTGAAATTATTTTTGTAATGTGTGGACCAAAACAATGTTTTATTGGGGCTTTTCAATGACTATTTACGCCACTTAAATAGAGTCTTGAAAAATGTCTGTAGGTTGACATTCTGGCTGCTGGTTCACAGAAGGGACATAATGATGTTTGTCTAAAGATAACACAATGCAGAATTACACAGTACTTGCACAACAGAGAGGAATAGTAGCATTGTGTCAGCATTGTGGGAAGGCAGGATTATGTACAGGCCAATTACTGCAATACAGAGTGAAGGACACCAAATATGATAGCATCAGCAAACGGATAAGGTAAAATAATAATCCTTGCTCAGCCTGAAGCCTCTCTGCTCATTGTGCTGTACCTCTCTTATTTTCCAATGTCTCTGCATGCTGCCTTGTTGTCACAGTTCGGTAAGAAAACTCATGGCAAGTACTACTAGGCAACACCAACTTTATTAGGCAGCAACAATGAAACAAAAATATCACAACAATTGGTATAGAAGAGAAGCGCACAACGGGGCAAGTGACAACTACCAGAAATAGAAGACTGCTTCCGTGTGATGCCACAGGTTCCCACCTGGGAAAAGCCAGACAAGAGGAAGGCAACCAGGAGTAAGTCTGCCAGAGCCACAGGCCCGCACCAGAAAGGATATCTAACTTCACAGAAGGCCCCACAAGAGGATAGTCAGATAGAACCACAGGTCAGCGCCAGAATGGGTGGTCAGACAAGCCAGGGGTTATGCATGAAGTGGGTAGTCAGCCAGAGCCACAGGTTCGCACCAGATCGGATATCCACTGAAGCGTTGGTATGCTGGATACGCAGTGGACAAAGCCCCAGGTCAACACCAGAATGGATAGCCAGACAAGCCAGGAGTCAAACACGAAACGGGTAGTCAGCTAGAGCCGCAGGTCTGCACCAGAATGGTTGTCAAACTATTCCAAGGGTCATACACAGAGCGGATAGTCGGACAGAGCCACAGGTCAGCACCAGGTCGGGTAGTCAGACAAGCCAGATAATGCACGGAACGCCAACAAAAGGGCGACTGAGCCCTGTGTCCAGGCAGTTTAAGTAGTTAGGCCACAGGAAGAGGAGTAGTACCATTCAGGTAGCTGTCCCTTTAAATGGAGCGCACGTCCATGTCTTTGGAAGTGCGCCCATAGATGACGTCATCGCCCATGGCCGCACATGGGACTTGGAGATGGCTGAGCCGATAGGGCACTAAATGCGACCAAGCCGCGACTCAGAGCATGAGGCAGAGTTCCAAGAAAGGATGTGGCTGGGGCCGCTGGATGTGTAATGCGGTCAGCTCGGCCAGCCGCTGCAAGGTACTATGACACTTGTATTGTGGTATCATTGAATTAATGCAAATTCCCGCAGGCATGAATGATCACAGGTCAGAGAGCAGAGGAATATACTGCATATAGAACAAATTATAATGTTTCATAAACAGGAATCTTGAGTTACTGAAGCTGCGCTATGGAACCAACAAGGCACTTCAGTGTCACTGTGAGAAATCTTCAGCATTCTGATGCAAAATAAATAAAATCCGATAACATCTCTTTGTAAGAAGATGCACAAAACAATGTAAAATATAAGCACATAAAATAGAAGTTAGTTAGTGAAAGGCCTTTATTTACTTAAAGGTCTCTATAAAAGTTTAGCTCCGAGTCTTCTTTATGCTTTTTATAACAGCGTTTTGTATAATGACTTACAGTTCTGTAGTTCAAAAGCTATTCAAGCTAAAGGATCCCCCTCTCTCCCTTTTCCGGAGGCGTAACTAGAAGCCACCGGGCCCTGGTGCAGAAATTGCCATCCCCCCACCACACTGCCCCCATTCTCCGCATATCCCCCCAATTTCCACATTTATCCCCAATCTTCACATTGCTACCACATTGTCCTCCAATCTCCACATTGTCTCCCAATCTCCACATTGCCACCACATCTCCACATTGCCCCCCAACCTCCACCTTGCCCCTACTGACATGAGAGGTCTATGCCTCCTACGGCACAGACCTCTACAGCTGAAGCTCCCATGCGGTTCTCAGTAATACAGAGCGCTGGGAGATGATGTCATCTCCTAGCGCTCTGCATTACTAGAGGCTGGAGAGGGAGGCACCTACTTGCTGCAGGTGCCAGGCAAGGGGGTCACGGGGGCGGCTGGGCCCCTGAAGTGACGGGCCTGGTCGCAGGTGCCACCCCTATTGTTACGCCAGTACCCCTTTCCTGCATCACGCTGCCTCTGTCTGGTCTGGATGGAGAGCAGCGAGGGACAATCTTCAGTAAGCTTAAAGGGATAGTAATACTTCATTTTAACTTTATTTTATTTTGTAGGCATTAAAAAAACATGAAGAATGATATAAGTCTTATCTCTCAAACCTTTATGGTTTATGAGATATTCACAAGCAAAGTTCCCCTCCCCGCCCCTTTTACCTAGTGTAAGCCATCTCTTCTCAGATGTGAGTCTGGTTGTATGACAGTACAGATAACAGAAGGGGACAATTTTCTTTGTATGAAAACAATGAAAGCCCTTCCCCCCTTGACAAGTTTTTCAGCTTTTTCCATTATCTTAATTGAAGATTGTCCCTCTCTGCAGTCTACCTGGGCATCTCCCTTCTTATCTGGCTGAACAGGGGGGGGATACTTTGTTTGTGAATATCTCTTAAACCATAAAGGTTTCAGAGATAAGACTTATATCATTCTTCATGTTTTTTTAATGCCTACAAAATAAAATAAAGTTAAAATGAAGTATTACTATCCCTTTAAGGAAAATCCTGCCCTCCTTCATCAAGGAGGACAGGGTTTTCCTTGTAGTTACTGACTGAAGATTGTCCCTTGCTGCATCCGTCCGGTCCCACAACCAGACTGCAGTTCTAAAGGGGGGGCGGCCAGAAGGAGCGGGAGGGGTATCATTTCAGATTGAATAGCTTTTGAACTACAGAACTTTAAGTCATTAAACATACCGCTACTTGTTATAAAAAGCATACAGAAGACTCGGAGCTAAACTTTAACAGAGTCATTACCATGCTCTTAAAGGGATAGTAACCCTTTATGTTGACTTTACATATTCTGCAAGAGCATAACAGAGGGATTATTAGGTCTAGTCCTCAAAAGATCAGGTTTTCAGGATATCCTTATTTAAGCGCAGACAGCTCAATCACAATGAGTGAGCCACTGATTACCTATGATTATGCTGGGATATTCTGAAATACCGACCTGCAGGTGGGCCCCAAGGACTAACACTGAGTAACCCTGGCATCATATGTAAAGTCAAATAGCCTATCCTTTGTATTATTTTGTTTACATCTCTGCCTATTATTTTACCATTTTTATGTCCCTAACAGTGATGTCATAGATTCTCTTTTTCTAGAGAGATTTCTGGTCAATAGATCATGAAAGCAGGATAGTGATACACTGTAATACTACCCCTGCAGCACTGAGTGATTTATATGCTATAGTTTTTACATTGTATAACTATTACAGCATTCACTGTCCCTAACAGAAAGCTCTGTGCCAATAGATCCAGAGAGCTCAATGTCAGGGACATAAGAGTATAAAAAATATTGGTGGGGATAAAAAAAAATAAAAAATAGAGAGAATCTGACATTGCATGTTATGCATTTGCAGAGTATGTAAAGTCAAAATAAAGGGTTACTATTTCATTAACTCTTTGAGTGCCAGTGGGTATCCACTGCATGGCAAAGCAATGTGTTGGATACCCCCCGGCACTCAAATGGTGAAGTAAGAGCAAGCTTTGAAAAAAATGACACCCCCCCAACCCATTTTCACATCAAATTTCAATTCAAATTAAATTCAAAGACTAGCGGGAATGTATGAATCTGCCAGTAGAAGTCATTTTCTGTGATTCCATGAGGCTTTTTTGTATACAGGCTCCCACAGTCCACCATCATTAAGGCTTTAATACAAACAGTCCCCAGTCATATTCCTTATAGCAGGCTTTGGAAAATTGAGGCAAACCATGCTACTTTCCTCTGTGCCTTATCAGTATATAGGACTAGACAGGTGCCTAGGAAAAAAAAGCCCAGGAACGTCCATACACTTCACCACTTCTCACCCCTCACTGTGTGGCATAAAGAGGAGATTTTTTGGCATAGTTAGAAAATTAAATAGACATCAGGCAGGCACAGTCTCCAGCACCTGTTTTAGTGTGAAATCGTAATGCTACATCTCCCCTAATGTGCGTCCCTGGGAACTCTCCGGATCTACCCCGGTGACTCTGGGTTTCCGACTAAATTACTGAGTCTCTGGGGATTCTGGATTCTCCGTCAGTGGTGAGTTTCTTCTCCTTCCCACCCTCTTCCTCCCACTTCCCACCCACTTATCCCCCTTCCCACCCTGTTTTGCCCACTTCCCATCCATTTCCCGCCCACTTTATAACACAAACATGTTTAAGCTCCACCCATCCAGTTAAGCCCTGCCCTCTTTATGACACAAATTGCATCATTGACTTCCTCTTGTTGGCAGCACATGAGTCTTCTCCGGGGGCTCAAGATGAGCAAGTTTATAGGTATGGTAATGTGAATATGTCAATTTATAAAGCACATACATAGCACCTATTTTTATATAATTTTGTGCCAAAAATGGCACCAGTTCACATTATGGTATCATGGGGAGTAATATAAAAGCTAAAGACAGGCAGTTATGGATCAAGCCAACTGCTTAATAGGGGGTAAATAACACCCAATGATTTAAATGGACCTTTTAACACCTAGAATGCTAAAGAGGTTTCCAGCGCATGGGACCTCTCTAGTATTCAAGGGGTAACAATTCCCATTTAAATCAGAGTAATTTTTATTTGTTCCCCAATGGTGCAGTTGGCTTGCTTCAGAATAATTTCACTTGTATTCTGAGAGTATGGCCACTAGTGTGTTGATGCTGACCATTTACATTATTGCCTCTTAGTAAAGTACAAACAAAAGTATAATATCTCTCAGGGCTCAAGAGCCAAAGGATTTGTGGGAGATTCGTGAAACCAAAGCAATTTACAGCTCCCAGTGCCCAGCAATAAATCACGGTCAGGTGAGACTGGAAAATCAGCATTGTCAGAATATCCCAGCTTTCCTCTGCCTTTGTTTGTGTTTGAAGGATGGGGAATTATAATTAATAGCATTGTTCGCTCTTCCTGGCTCTTATTTAAGGAAATTGTTGGGTTTCACAGTTTGGGAACCTATATAGCAATTTAACAGACATATCTGATATCTCTGTTGCTCAAAAAGGAGCAGTTAACCCTTTGAGTGCAACGCAATCCGTTGGATAGCTCTCTGGCATTCAAAGGATTAAAGCCAGACTTAAAGGGATAGGAACAGATAATTTCCAAAGCAGAGCAGTTTGTTCATCTTAAGGAACAGTACTGCCGACTGCTGCTCTTATTGTTCACAGCTACACAATTCTGCTGTTATTTTATGCAGAAGTTTACCCCTCCCGTCCCTCTCCCCAACGTCAGCATTTGAGGCTGAGATCCGACAACGGATAACAATGAAGGACAATCTTCAGTTAATATTAGGAAATACCTGCCCTCCTTCGACAAGGAGGGCAGATTTTTCCTTATACTGACTGAGGGAAGATTGTCCCTTGTTGTGATTTGTCCGGTCAATCGACTGGACTTCAGATCTAAGGGGAGGCGGCACTAGAACGAGGAAAGGGGCGGGAGGGGTTAACTGTATAAAATAACAGCATGATTTTACAGTCGTGGACAATAATAGCAGCAGCCGGCAGCACTGTTCCTTATGATGAACAAACTGCTCTGCTTTGGATATGCTCTATTGCTGTCCCTTTAAAGGAATGTTGGGGAGGATCTTCAAACCTAAAGGCAAATGCTGACATCCAAAGAGAAAAGTGTGTCTGATAAGGTGAAACTGAGTATTTCCCTGAATTCTCCTGGTGTAAATGCTTATTTCACGTAACTCTCATGGACCTTAGGTGCCCCTTGTCTGTCCCTTAGCCACATTGCTTAGTATAAGGTTGAGAAATATGTGAATGTCCGGCTGTTATTGGACTACAACACCAATTACCCCAAACCAGCCTGTGGATGACAGAGTGGTCCTTGGACAACTGGAGAGTCACTGATTAGTATAAAATACAGAGATGGGTGTAGGGACCTGGGGATCTCCGTTTCTTCAGCAGTGATAGCTCTGTTAGTAATGGTTGGTGGAGATGGTCAATTGGGAGCCATTACAGTGGAACTGTGGTATGTAATTCCAGCAGAACATGCTATATATTGGCATGTACATAGCAAATAAAAAAAATATTATGTCAACACTGAAAATCTCAAAAGCTACTTTTTAAAAAAAAAAAAAATAACAATGGCAGGCAACATAGTGTTTTCTGATCGTCCTTTAAAAAAAGTCACATAAAAAATGCCTACTGCATTGATACATAGGAAATTAATAATTAACCACTGGTGCCCTGCCGCAGGCATTTTTCATATGTGCCCTATTTTAAATGGATGATCTGGTAATCCTATAGAGTTCCACTTTAAAATCGTATTTAACTCCCTTGAATGCCAGACATATCTCCCGTGCATTGCTCTGCAATGTGCCACTCATGTGTCCAGCATCCCAGGGGTAAAACTATAATAGGATTTTTAAAAAGCCAATAAATAATGCTGGTTTTACTTTAACCCTTTGCGTGCCAGAGATGAATCGTCTTTGGCGATCAAAGGTTTAAAGAAGCAGTAAACCTTTTATGAAATTAAGACCTTTTTCATGCCTTTTGGACACTCACTGGCACTGTTGATAACCCTTTCTTTTAACTCTTTGTGTGCCAGATGGGTATGCTTTGCAAAACATTGCATATCCCTCTGGCACTCAAAGGGTTAAAATAAATGTTTGCGTTATAATAACATTTGAATGAAAAATCTTCCCACAATGGACATATCCAGGAAAGCTGTATAACAGGACTAAGTGACCTTTACCACACAGGATATTGCTACAACTCCACTCATCCCCAAGGAGCCTATGGCTGGCTGGTTGGGGGTGATAGGCTTTTCTAGTCCCCAACAGAAGGAGATGAAATGTTGTCTTCTCCTTCCCTAGAAAATGACTGTTCCTTTAAATTAGTGGCTTGGTAAATCCATAAGACTTCATGTCGCTTATGAACGTTTGATCGGGCTCCAAGTTCTCTTAACCTATTTTATGTCAGACAAGTCTTTCCTGGCATCTAAAAGGGTTAACTGTCACTAACCCCTGCCTGGCTTCTAGGTATGTCACTCCATCTGAAGTTATGACCAGATTGCTGAAAGCAGTTATCAGTCCAGGTCAGGACTGAGCAACCTGAGGCCTTCCAGCTATTGAGGAGTACAATTTCCAGCCTATGGCTTGCTGGGGAAGATGGAAATTGTACTCCTCAACAGCTGGAGGGCCTCAGGTTGCTCACCCCTGGTCCAGGTTATGTGCGATAAATCACTGTGGGTATCAGGTGTTACAGTGTTTCAAGCTTACTGCTGATGTCACAATGTCCCCTGTGTTATCGCCTCTGATCTCATGTTCCCATTCTCCAGTTACACCATCTTGCTCCTGGTGCTTAATGCCCAGTACTTTTTAGGAGTCTTTGTTGTGTTTGTCTTGCTGCCAGCACCTTAAGCTTTACCCTTGTAGCAGCCTTTCGGCCTGTTCCTGATTACCATCTGATACTCACTCTGCACACAGATCTTTTTTTGTCCCAAGCACAATGCAGACCCCTGACTTTTACATCCCAGTTTAGGTTAGATAACATTTTCGGCCTTATAAATCATGGGCCATATAGAGAAAACTAAAGAGGAGACATCCTGGAACAGGTCAACTGTATTAAAAGGGAAAACATAAAAATTCCCCTAATTCCTATTGATTTCAATGGGACTTTTAACTCTTTGAATGCTAGTGAAGTCTCTAATGCATTAAAAAGCGATATGTTGGAGACCTTTCTAGGATTCGAGGGGTTAAAAGTCCCAGTTAAACCATGGAAATGTTATTTTGTCCCCTATGGTACATGCCTTCTAATGGGCCGCACATATAAAGACAAAATGGAGCAATTCTGGGGCCAAGAACCTGTAACCGGGAACAAATTAAATTCTCTTTGAATTAAATGGGGTTGTAACCTATATGCCATGCGTTAGAGACATCTCTAGCAATCAGGTGGTTTAAAACCCATTTAAAGAGACAGTCAGCCTTCCTTTATAAGTTTTACATTTTCTACAAATGTGTAATAGGTGAAGTCAGACTGCCTGTACTTTTTTTATTATTATTTATTTTACACTTTTGTTTCCCTGACATTAAGCTCCCTGGATCTTCATTACCAGAGAGATTTCTGTTACGGAATGTGAAAGCAGAGATAGCTATATGATGTTGCAGTCTTTCTGCAGGACTGAGTGAACTGTACTCTGCAGAGTAGGGATGAGCAATGTGAGGCGTTCCAGCTGTTCAGGACTATGATGATAGAAATTGTAATCCTGAACAACTGGTTGGCCTCATGTTGACTGACCATCAATGCTTTAAAGGCAGACTTTTCTATATTGTTTCACTGTGGGCTGATTGACTTTGTAGGTTTTTTCTATATCCCTCAGTTTTATTAGGGTAGTCTTGGTTTTTTTTTGGTTTTATTTTTTGAGGGGGAGGCATTACAGAATCTACTCAGGGGATTAGTTGTATCCCTTGTGGATCCTACTGAAGCCTGATAGTCCCAGATCAGAATACCCCAGATCATTAGATGGAGGAGGATATTTGTTACACCATCCCAGGTTGTATACCAGTAGTGCGTATAATACTTAGAGGCAGTACATTTAGCCACTACTACATGTGAGTACAATACCTAAGAGCACAGGGTGAAGGAGACGGTTCCTGAAGTTAGCCTGTATACTACACTTATAGTGATCTTTCTGCGCTGCTGTTATCTTCTCTTTTCTACATTGTTTCACTGTCCTATTTTACATTGTTGCACTTCCTCTGCTTTACCAGTCCAGACAGAAAGCAAATTCTGATAGCTCCCTGCACAAGACATAAGTGTACACAATAATAAATAATAAAAGTGAGAGGTCATTTGACTTCACATACTCTGCATTTATAGAATATATAAAGTCAAAAAGATTGACTGTCACTTAAATGGGATAGTAATACTTAATATGAATATATATATACTAGTTGAACAGCCCTTGTACATGGGCCACAGTGCCAGGCAGCAACGGCCGCGGTGCAGTCATGCGCAGTAGATACTGCCCGCGCCGCGGCTGATAACGGAGCGGGGCGCTCCAAATTCCTGAAATTTCCTGACCTGAATTTTTACAGTAGCGCTGTTGCTACACCATCCTATGGACAGCTCTGGTCAGTTGACCATTCACCTCCACAAGATAGTGTGGCAGCAGCACCACTGTACAATTTCAGGCCACTGACCTATTGCACTTAAAACATTCAAGTCTGAACTGCAAAAACTTTTTAATAAAACACCTCTCAGCAGTGGGAGTAGTCTTGTTTTACTCAGGAGGATAAACCCTACAATTTATAGCTTTTTATGTATAAATTGTTACTATCCCTTTACTATCAACAGGAATTTTCTTTTGTCCTCTGTGGTTCAGCTGGCTATTTTTTGCTGTATGTATACATCCCATTATGTTAGCAGTGTATAAAATCAAAGACTGTAAATGGGTTAGTTCCTGTGGGAAACAATCCTGCAACTGAGCTCAAGACAGATCTGTAACTTGCTCAGTGTGTGAATGTTCCTCCAGGTAATTAATGCAGTTGTTTGTGTTATCAGTCTTTGACTGTCTGTTCCTATGGGACCAAACATAGTAAAAAACCTGTTGCTGCTCTTTGCGGCATCAAAACTGCTCCTAGCATGCATTTGGGGATTTGGAAAACTGCACCCCTTGGTTGGCAACAGGCTCCCAGCCACACTCTTTTTGGGCAGCACACACACAGCCCCTATAATCCTCAAATGTTCAGGCTTGGAGGCCCCACACTTTAGCTTATGGTGGTCGTACGTGCAGTCCAGTGAGACTGAACTATGGGACTTCAGTTTTCAGTTCAGTCTCTTCTCACAGGACCAATGAGAGCACACGGAGGTCTCTTTTCAAAACTCCTCTGTGCTGCAGTGTTGCAATGCCAGTGCACACATTGCACCTCTGGCTTCATCAGAATGTCTGCTCCCAGGAAAATGTCTGCAATGTGTGTCACACCCCTCTGGTCCTCAGTGGGGTAATTAGCACATGGTGCTGCACTGATAGAGACTTTTACTTTTCAGATATGAAAGCATCAGTACTTTCTGAACAATGAGGGAGATTTATAAAAACTCTTCTTAAAGAACAGTCCTTATGGCATGGCAAGAGAATATAAAGCCAGGTCTGATTTTTCTTTAACGCCAGGTTTCTAAATCTCCCCCAGTGTGTCTTCTGGTCTTTTTAGCTAATATAATACATAGGCAGTTTTGAATACTTTTCACATTTGAAAACTTAAATGAATAGTAATGCTAGATCTTAAAGTAAGATTGATTCTTCAACATATTTTTGTATAAAAAAGTGTACCTTTGTAACGATCCATAACGTTGTCATTTTCGTTTTATTTTCTATTAAAGTCTCCCCACCCCTTTTCCATATGTAAAGCTGCCTCACCTCAGCACAGCAAGCTGGTCCTAATGGATTGTGGCGAGGGACAATCTTCTGTCAGTATAAGGAAAAATCTGCCATGCTTCATTAAGGGCGATAGGGTTTTCCTTATACTGATGGACAGATGATTGTCTCTCGTTGCAATCTGTCCGGTCAAGCGACTGGATTTCAAATCTGTGGGGAGGCGTCATGTTGTATGGTAAAGGGGCGGGAGAAGGACACTTTTATATAAAGTAAAACATTATGGACTGTTACAAAGGTACTCTTCATTATGTTGAAGAATCAATATTACCTTAACCCCTTTACAACCCTGTGGCATGCCAGGACCATCACTGTATTTTTCCCTTAAGGACCGGTGACAGTCCTAGCATGTCACATGCTTTTTACTTACGGATCTCTTGCGGGACTACTGTAAGTAAAAACGAAGTCTGAAATTGACTGCTCCAAGACCAGAGCGGCTTTTCTCAAATCCAGTTCGGTGTGCCGGTACACATAACAGGTCATGTGCTGTCGCATCGACATACATTAAAGAGGTCCTTAAGGGAAGGTAAATTCCCAGGGCCACTAGTCCTTAAGGGATTAACTCCTTAATGACCAGTGGTCCAGGGAAGTGACCTCCCTTTAAAAGGATAGTAATACTTTAATTTTACTAATCCCCATTTTATACAACTTAAAAAAAAAGATTGTTAATGCCCCAAATCACATTTCTCAAACCTTTATGGTTTGAGAGACAATCAATTTCAAATCTCCCCCTCCCTCCCCTTTCCCCGATATCAGCGTCTTGCTGACTGCCTGTGAATCTGATCCTGGGGCCATCCGGCGGCTCTGCAGCAGTGCCGAGATCTCGTTAATGAAGAAAAAATATTTCACTTCAATGGTCTTCTAAGTGTGCTTGGAAACCAAGGACACGTAGAAGACCTGTGAAGTGAAATATTTTTTCTTCATTAACGAGATCTCGGCACTGCTGCAGAGCCGCCGTATGATCGTACGACAGACAGTGCTGGAGTCAGCTAGAACGCTGATGTCTGTGAAAGGGGAGGGGGGAGACTTTGAACTGATTTTTTGTCAAACCATAAAGGTTTGAGAGATGCGATCTGGGGCATTAACAGTCTTTTTTTAATTTGTATAAAAGGGGATTAGTAAAATTAAAGTATTACTATCCCTACAAGGATTGCATTGATCATTGTCAGTGCGCCGGCACATGTGACTGATGATATGTTCTGGCGCCAGAACTGGGGTCTGTGAGTGACTGCTCCGGTCTTGGAGTGGTCAATTTCAGACACCATTTTTACTTATAGCGCTCCCGCAGGAGTGCTAAAATACGTGACGTGCCAGAACCGTCACAAGTCATTCACGGGAAAAAAACATGGTGATGGTCTTAACACATCAAAAGTTGTTAAAGGGTTAATATCTAAACATTACTATTCATTTAAATTCAATATAATTGTGTTGGGTGTTAAAAGAGGACTTGACTTTTTGGAGTATATAAGTAAAAGAAAAATGTAATTCTGGGGCACCATACAAATACCCGTTGATTTTACTAGAATGTAGAGAAATCCTCATTTAAATACATGAGAATTATTGTTTCCTCTTTATGGTGTAGTTGGTGCCCTAGGTGGCTTATTGACGCTTTGGAACGAAGAGATTTGTGTTTTTATCTTGTTTTCATAGGTAAAAGGTGGTACCGTGTAAGCCATGGAAAAGGCAGGAGACTAATAGAATAAAAGTGATACCTATATTGGCTGAGCAGCTTTAGAATGCAAGCTTTGAAAACATGCCTGACATGTCTCTTTAAGGCAGGAGTTTTCCATATTGAGCCATTCCACCTACCTACATAGGCCTGTGTCAGCTTGGAATAAAAGCTTAATGGGATAGTAATGTTTTATTTTCAGATTATTTAATATTGTAGGTGTTAGAAAAATAAATTGATTGATACATGTCTTATCTCTCAAGCCATTATGGTTCGAGAGATATAACCAGCTAAAGTACCACTTTCTGGCCTTTTTCCCAAAGTCAGCGCTCTAGCTGACAGATGCAGAATCCGGTCATTTGACAGGATGGAAGCTCTTCAGAAGAGCCGAAATTGCGCAATCTGAACATTAATACTTCATTGGAAAGGTCTACAAATTGTGCCTGGTTTGCAAGCACACTTTGTAGACCATTCCAATTAAGTATTTCTTTGTAGATCGCTCTATTTCGGTTAAGCCATATATTACTGCTTTTTCAATTGAGCTAAAATGTATTTAGCTATATGTATGGGCCAGCAAGTTAAAGTGGAATTAACACTATATCAATTGAAGCAATTTTGAAAGCGCTTTTAAAACCATTTTTACGTTGATACATTTTTAAATTGTAAAATAATAGCTTATGGGATGTTTAGCTTTATTTATATGTCAGTTTATTCTAATTACACAGCACTGGAGGTATGACGGCCAGATACTAACATTCTGCCCCGCTCTCCCTCCCACCTGCCTCTTCCTGAAAGCTACATAGTAACATTCCACACCATTCTCCCTCCCACCTGCCTCTTCCTGAAAGCTACATAGTAACATTCTGCACCGTTCTCCCTCCCACCTGCCTCTTCCTGAAAGCTACATAGTAACATTCTGCACCGTTCTCCCTCCCACCTGCCTCTTCCTGAAAGCTACATAGTAACATTCCGCACCATTCTCCCTCCCACCTGCTTCTTCCTGAAAACTAGATAGTAACATTCTGCACCGTTCTCCCTCTCTCCTGCCACTTCCTGAAAGCTACATACTAACATTCCGCACCATTCTCCCTCCCTCCTGCCACTTTCTGAAAGCTACATAGTAACATTCCACACCATTCTCCCTCCCTCCTGCCACTTTCTGAAAGCTACATACTAACATTCCGCACTGTTCTCCCTCCCACCTGCCTCTTCCTGAAAGTTATATATTAACATTCCGCACTGTTCTCCCTCCCACCAACCTCTTCCTGAAAGTTACATATAAACATTCTGCACCGCTCTCCCTCCCTCCTACCACTTTCTGAATGCTACATACTAACATTCTGCACTGTTCTTCCTCCCACCTGTTCTTCCTGAAAGCTACATACTAACATTCCGCACCGTTCTCCCTGCCTCTTCCTGAAAGCTACATGCTAACATTCCGTACTGTTCTCCCTCCCACCTGCCTCTTCCTGAAAGCTACATAGTAACATTCCACACCATTCTCCCTCCCACCTGCCTCTTCCTGAAAGCTATATACTAACATTCCACACCATTCTCCCTCTCACCTGCCTCTTCCTGAAAGCTACATAGTAACATTCCACACTATTCTCCCTCCCACCTGCCTCTTCCTGAAAGCTACATAGTAACATTCCACACCATTCTCCCTCCCACCTGCCTCTTCCTGAAAGCTACATAGTAACATTCCGCACCGTTCTCCCTGCCTCTTCCTGAAAGCTGCATACTCACATTCCGCACCGTTCTCCCTCCCGCCTCTTCCTGAAAGCTAAATACTAACATTCTGCAACGCTCTCCCTGCCTCTTCCTGAAAGCTACATACTAACATTCCGCACCATTCTCCCTCCCACCTGCCTCTTCCTGAAAGCTACATAGTAACATTCCGAACCGTTCTCCCTGCCTCTTCCTGAAATCTGCATACTCACATTCCGCACCGTTCTCCCTCCCGCCTCTTCCTGAAAGCTAAATACTAACATTCTGCACCGCTCTCCCTGCCTCTTCCTGAAAGCTACATACTAACATTCTGCACCATTCTCTCTCCCACCTGCCTCTTCCAGGAAACTAACTACTAACATTCCACACCGCTCTCCCTCCCTCCTGCCTCTTCCTGAAAGCTACATACTAACATTCTGCACCGTTCTCCCTCCCACTTGCCTCTTCCAGGAAGCTACATAGTAACATTCCACACTGTTCTCCCTCCCACCTGCCTTTTTAATGGTAGTTAGTGTATGTATACATATTTTTAACCAATGAATAAACTTATTGAGATTTTTTTTTACCATACTACCGTCTACATTCTGCTCAATCATTTGATATTCCTGATGAGAGGACAAAAAGATAAACATTAAGTCTCATTCATATATATCTGTACATACTTTTTCCAGGAGTCATGCCAGTGTTGAAATGGACAGATTTAAAGTCATTTTTGATGTAGAGTAGCTGGCTTGTATAGGTTTGATAAGAGCATTGACTAAGTCATTTAGTTAAAGATTTTCTGCGAGTCTGACAAGTCTAAGCTTAGCGGAATCAAAGATGTAATCTGGTTTATTATGCACTGGCCTCCAGATACCATGTGCTTTTGGAGGCACCCACATTGTGTTAAGGAGCCCTTCCCCAGTTTTAGAGAAATGAATAGCTCAATAACCCTTTTAGTGGCAGAGCTGTATCCAAGGCGTTGCATAAGCTTAGACCTATCAAAGTCATAAAAAATCTTTAGCAAACTGCCTTAGTCAGTGATCTTATCACACCTACAAAAGCCGTCGACTCTTCATCAAAAATTACTTTAAGTCTCTCTAGGTCAACAGTGGAATTACATACCTACCAACATTTCATATTGCCAAAGAGAGACACGTGTTTTAGATGTTGTTGCTGGGGGAGTGGCTGGCAGGCTGAGAATTTATCAAGAAATTTTAGGTTATTTTATGACCTATTGATACTCTATTTAACTGAATAGATGATTTATAGCAAGACCAAAATATTTTACTTACACAGAGTGATTTATAAACTCATATACTGAAGTTTATACAAACATTAATGTGAATGTTATTGTTGTGGAGCAGTTGATACACTTATATACACACCACACTGTCTAATCTTCTAAAAAGAGGGACACCAGTGTTGGAAATAGGGACAGAGGGATTTGTGTTTCAAAGAGGAACTGTCCCTCCTAAAGTGGGAAATTTGGAAGGTATGGAATTACCCCAGGAAAATGTATGTACAGCATATATCAGTGATGCTTGGTGTTTATCTTGGGGGGCCATCGTGTTGTGGAACTAATAAGTTAGGATTCTAAAGCAGGTGTTTCCAAACTGTTTTCCTAATACTGAGAAAAGAAAAAGAAATGTGAGCAGATACTAGCATATAAAACAATTTAATTAACCCTTTAAAGACCAAAGGAGTGCTCAAAGCATTGGAAAACAATGTACACTGCACAACCTTTTGGTCATCAAGAGATTAATAACAAGCATACTTGCAGATACCGCATGAGAGATTATATGGATCGTAACTTTCAATCTGTAGACTGTCACCTGTCCATTCACACAGGACTTGCATAACGGTCAGGTGGTCAGTTTATTATAAATCAGCTAGTACAGGAGAGTCAGGGAGTGGCAGGCAAGAGACAGCACTGTGGAATTTTAGTATCTGACTGGCAAGTAGGGTTGCCACCTTTTCCTCAAAAAAATACCGGCCATAGTTGTGGGTTGGTGAGGGCGGAGCCACAAAAGGGGCAGAACCACTCAATGTTGCATGAGTCTGTAAATCTAAGGATGACTTTTGGTCGAGGGTGAGTGCTCAGTACCCACTCTGTGCAAGGATATGCACTGGTCACTAGTCTCAAAGCTTAGCCAGCAGTATAATAAAGGACGAGTGCTCAGTACCCTCTCTGTGCACTGGTCATCAGTCTCAGGATTAGCCAGTGGTATAATAAAGGGTGAGAGCTCAGTACAAGGCTGTGCACTGGTCACTAGTCTCAGTATTAGCCAACAGTATAATAAAAGGTGAGAGATCAGTACAAGGCTGTGCACTGGTCACTAGTCTCAGTATTAGCCAACAGTATAATAAAGGGTGAGCACTCCGTACCCTCTGTGCAAGGCTGTGCACTGGTCACTAGTCTCAGTATTAGCCAACAGTATAATAAAGGGTGAGCGCTCAGTACCCTCTGTGCAAGGCTGTGCACTGGTCACTAGTCTCAGTATTAGCCAACAGTATAATAAAGGGCGAGCGCTCAGTACCCTCTGTACAAGGCTGTGCACTGGTCACTAGTCTCAGTATTTGCCAGTAGTGTAATAAAGGGTGAATGCTCAGTACAAGGCTGTGCACTGGTCACTAGTCTCAGTATTAGCCAACAGTATAATAAAGGGCGAGCGCTCAGTACCCTCTGTGTAAGGCTGTGCACTGGTCACTAGTCTCAGTATTAGCCAACAGTATAATAAAGGGCGAGCGCTCAGTACCCTCTGTACAAGGCTGTGCACTGGTCACTAGTCTCAGTATTTGCCAGTAGTGTAATAAAGGGTGAATGCTCAGTACAAGGCTGTGCACTGGTCACTAGTCTCAGTATTAGCCAACAGTATAATAAAGGGTGAATGCTCAGTACCCTCTCTGTGCAAGGCTGTGCACTGGTCACTAGTCTCAGTATTTGCCAGTAGTGTAATAAAGGGTGAATGCTCAGTACAAGGCTGTGCACTGGTCACTAGTCTCCGTATTAGCCAACAGTATAATAAAGGGTGAGAGCTCAGTACAAGGCTGTACACTGGTCACCAGTCTCAGTATTTGCCAGTAGTGTAATAAAGGGTGAATGCTCAGTACAAGGCTGTGCACTGGTCACTAGTCTCCGTATTAGCCAACAGTATAATAAAGGGCGAGCACTCAGTACCCTCTGTGCAAGGCTGTGCACTGGTCACTAGTCTCAGTATTAGCCAACAGTGTAATAAAGGGTGAGAGCTCAGTACAAGGCTGTACACTGGTCACTAGTCTCAGTATTAGCCAGTGGTATAATAAAGGGTGAGAGCTCAGTACAAGGCTGTGCACTGGTCACTAGTCTCAGTATTGGCCAGTGGTATAATAAAGGGTGAGAGCTCAGTACAAGGCTGTACACTGGTCACTAGTCTCCGTATTAGCCAACAGTATAATAAAGGGTGAGAGCTCAGTACAAGGCTGTGCACTGGTCACTAGTCTCAGTATTAGCCAGCAGTATAATAAAGGGTGAGAGCTCAGTACAAGGCTGTACACTGGTCACTAGTCTCCGTATTAGCCAACAGTATAATAAAGGACGAGCGCTCAGTACCCTCTGTGCAAGGCTGTGCACTGGTCACTAGTCTCAGTATTAGCCAGCGGTATAATAAAGGGTGAGAGCTCAGTACAAGGCTGTGCACTGGTCACTAGTCTCAGTATTAACCAACAGTATAATAAAGGGTGAATGCTCAGTACAAGGCTGTACACTGGTCACTAGTCTCAGTATTAGTATTAGTCAGCGGTATAATAAATGGAGAGCACTCCGTACCCTCTCTGTGCAAGCCTGGTCACTAGTAACTAGTCTCAGGATTAGCCATCACTATAATAAATGGTGCGCACTCAGTACCCTTTCTGATCCTTCCACTTTACATACATGACAGTTGAGAAGACACCAGTTCCATTCAGGAAAGATCCTGTGTCCCTTTCTACACCAGTGCCTCTCCCTCTTTCTGTCCTCTAGTCTTAGTATCCGATTCCTTCCCCACCTTCCTCTCCTTAAGTCTCTCCTACTCTGTCCCCTACCCTCAAACACAGATAAGGTGCTGGTGGCAGGAGGGTGAAGCTTTACCCTTACAATGTCACCTTCCCTAAACCCTCTCACTGGACTTCCTTCTTGGCCAGTAACAGCCCAACTCTCACCAGCTGCTCGAGCTCCGGTCCTCAGTCCACCACTGGACAAACCTCTGGTGATTTGCTGCCCCACTCCCTAGTTCTGCCAGATAGTGTCTTCTATTTTGTGTCCCCCAGGTACCGCTTCCCCTGCACTAAGGTTCCTGCCACACTTTTCTTGCTTCATTCATAGCGGGCAATATATGTTACCATGGCGACTCCGCACCCGGCCCGGTGTAACACGTCACACAGCAGAAGTGGAGCACCTCAGCAGACTGCAGTGCCCTCCTCCCTGCCGGATTCACACAAGTACCGGTTTTATAATTGCCGGTATAGTTGTTATACTGGCTTCAGTGCGCCAATTACCGGCTATGCCGGTAAAATACCGGCCGGGTGGCAACACTAGTGGCAGGTAGGATGTAGAGTAATATGGAAAGGTAATATCTGTCTGGTGACATGAAGGGGCAGGTGGGAGGGAAAACAGTGAGGAATGCTAGAATGTTTCTGAAAGGGAGTGTCAGGATGGAGGGAGAGAAGTGTGGAATGCTAGTATCTGGCAGGCAGGGAAAGACAGGTAGGTGGTAGAGTATAGTGGAATCAGTGGAGTAGCTAGTCACTGGAGGGCCTGATGCAATCATTTTTGGGGCCCCCATTACAAAAAATGTTCACAGAGACATAACTAGAACCTGTTGGACCTTGGACTTGGCTACAGCATACTCTAGGGACATAAGCAATCCTTTATCTCTGAAACTTAAATTGATACTCATCACAGAAAAAATAGTTTAATTTTTAAAAGCGGCCTATATTGCACATTAGCCAAAATGTTCTAAATGGCTTCATTTTAATGATATTGTGGGAATGTACAAATACGGTCAGGCTGATTTTCTGCACCAGGACAATGGTTTTGTACTCATACTGCTGTACTTCGGGGGAAGATTCTAGAACAGAGGTAAGCATCCTTTGGCAATCCATTTGTTGAGAGTCTACAGCTCCCACCATCCCAACCAGTTGTTGACTGGTTGGGGGTGGTGGGAGTTGTAGATCTCACCAGCTGAAGGTTGAACAGTTGACTACCATCTACTGGAGTGCACACACTCTCCACCAACGTTAATGTCAGTAAGCCTCAAACACCTCTCCGATACCATGTATTACCACACTTTCATTTGTATATTGTTTACGCTAAGCCAGAAGCAGCAGATAGTGAAGCCCAAATTGCCCTTACTTTTCTCCACTGCCACACTTGATGTACAGAAGACCATTTTTCCTGTAAGTAGCTTATTAAAGACAAAGCTCTAAGAGATTGAGTTCAGCCAGTAGGTCAGTTTTTATGTTTGGGGAGGCTAATAATAATACATGATTTATGTAGCATGACTGCTACCACTATGACCTACTGATGCAGCTGTTCCATTTGGGAAGGCTAAGCTACCCCTGACCTTCATTACTCTCCTCCTGAGGTTTCAGATCCTAGTTTAGAGTAGAATCTGTACTTCCCACTTTCTGACATTTGGTACCATATTCAAGAAGCTAAAGTGCATTATTATGCACACATTGTGACTGCATCAATACTATCCACTAATATTGGTGTAATAAATTGTACTGTAAAATTAAAGGGATAGTAATACTTAGATGTAGAAAAAATATGTTGTAGACTTTATCCCCCCTGTGAAAAAACAAGGGAGCTCCCACTGCTGAAAGGTATTTTATTCGAAAGTTATTACAACTCAAACTTGAATTTTTTTTGCTGCAGTATCTCAGTGGCCTGAAATTGCACAGTGGCGCTGTTGCTACACCAGAGGTCACGTGCGCTGGTGCTTCTGAAAGGATCAATGCGGTCCTTAAGGGAAGGTAACTTCCCAGGACTGCTTTTCCTTAAGGGGTTAAAACTGTAAATCTACAATAAGGACCGTATGCCCTTAACCCTTTGCGTGGCAGAGAGGTATCCAACGCATTGCTTTGTCATGCATTGGATACCTCTCTGGCACTCAAAGGGTTAAGAGGCCAACAGTGGAGCAATTCTGGAGTAAATTCTTAATGGTTTAAAAGGGATTTTTTTTCCCTACACTACACATCTTCTGGACTATTGGTTAACACAACAGTTTTGAATCAGGTTTTCAAATATGTAAATTAAAGGTGACAGGTTTACCATTCTAGATTTTGAGGCACCTTTTAATCTGGCACCTTCCTTTGATTATCAGGCACCCACTGCATTTGAAGGTTCTGGAAAATATCTATCTCACGCATGTCAGATCTAATAAACTGCGTCCCCCAGCATGATTTCTCATTTTAAATACAGTACAGTCAAAATCCAGATTTAGATTACCTTGCTTTGCCGACACATTTTAGATCAGCAGGAGTAGGAAATATTTTGCTCTCCAGATGTTGGTAGTTTGGGGATGATTGCGTTGTACTCTCCAACAGTTAGAGGCAAAAGCTGCAAACCCCTGTTCTAGAGGCAATCTAGAAGCTCATTATCAGATCAGCTGCAGCAGAGGAGCAAATTATTTATACTTCCACCTCTCCAGATCTCCCCAACAAAATAAAAGCACAGAAATGGCAGCCATTGTTACATTGAAACATAGAGTTTGATGACAGATAAGAACCATTCGGCCCACCTAGTCTGCCCATCCTGTCTGTTGTCGGAATTGTTGAGCATTTGGCCCTCCTGAAGGAAAATCATTGAGTATAAGGCCCTCAGCTATACTTGAGTTTGACATGACAATCTATCTTTTTTTTAATTGTGACAATACTTAAAGGGACAGTAATGTCCCAGAAAAATTGTCTCCAGTTTTGTAGAGGATAAAATAATAAACAATATGCTACAAACCCTATCTCTCAAACCGCTATGGTTTTAGAGATTTAGGTATTCAAAGTTCCCCTCTCCCTCCCCTTCTCCTGCCATCAGCGTCTAGCTGACAGCAGGAGATCCCGGTCCCTGAAATCTCATTATTTCAAAAGAATTACTTCATTGGAAAGGTCTACAAAGTGTGCCTGGTTTGACAGCAAACTTTGTAGACCGTTCCAATGAAGTAATTCTTTTTAAATAACGAGATTTCGTCTCTCTCCTCAAGCCATACGACTTGAATCTCCTGCTGTCAGCTTTACGGCTGTCATCAGGAGAAGGGGAAGGGGGGGACTTTGAATCCCTATATCTCTCAAACCATAGTGGTTTGAGAGATAGGGTTTGGAGCATATTGTTTATTATTTTAACCTCTACAAAACTGGACACAATTTTTCTGGGACATTACTGTCCCTTTAATTTTTATGTATATTGCACAGGAACACTGATTTTCTAACAAAGTGGAGTAATTATGGAACAAACGAATTACACCATACAGACACAAATAAAAATACCTATTGATTTAATCCTTTGTGCGCCAGAGGGATACGCAACGCATTGCTCCACAATTAGGGTCAAAGGGTTAAATCAGACTTTTAACCACCTGGAATGCTATAGATGTCTACAATAGACTGTGCAACAATGCGTTGGAGACCTTTCTAGTATTCAAGGGGTTAAAAACCCCATTTAAACTAGTGACGATTTTGAACATGCTTATTTGTTCTTACGATACGCTTGGGCTGCTCCAGAATTGCACCACTTGTCTTTTGTACATTAGCCTCTCTGCGATGCACTGCTGTCTGTGCGAGTACTGAGGATAAATTAACCTACCTACCTTTTAGGGGTTATTTGTTAAAGTCTGTTAGGTGGTGGGTTGCCTGAGATAATCTAATCCTGAGTGCCCAGATTTAGACATACATTATTCCCTTGTGTGCCAGAGGAATGTCCACTGCGGCACACTCTGGCACTCTGAGGATTATTAAAGGGATTGTAACACTTAGGCCTCGATTCAATTCAATTTGATGGGCAAAAAAACACCCGACAGCATTTGTTCAAGCATGGTAAGCCATTCAGTTACCACAGCTATGATGAAATACCGTCAGAAAAAAACACACATTGGGCACTAAAGTTAGCGGCCATTTGAACCCATAAAACACATTTAAACATTGTCTATTTTCCCATTCAGCTCCATACTTTAAGTGTTAACATGTGTTAAGGGGCCCACACTAATGGGTGCATATCTGCACACATTTTTTTGGGGCCCAGTCCTTTAATGCATGTGTACAGGAATTGAAGGGAAGAAAGGCCCCCAAAAACCTAAGTCACCAGTGAATTATTGATATAGGGACCTAACATTTGCTGATGACATTTGGAGGTGGTGGTTTCTTTGCCTTCTCACATTGTTCTTCCCACCCACTTCTCCTCCTTTCAACCCCTGTTCCTCCTCCCACTTCCCACCCACTTCTCCTCCTTTCCACCCCTGTTCCTCCTCCCACTTCCCACCTACTTCTCTTCCTTTCCACCCCTGTTCCTCCTCACACTTCCCACCCACTTCTCCTCCTTTCCACCCCTGTTCCTCCTCCCACTTCCCACCCACTTCTCCTCCTTCCCACCCCTGTTCCTCCTCCCACTTCCCACCTACTTCTCTTCCTTTCCACCCCTGTTCCTCCTCCCACTTCCCACCTACTTCTCTTCCTTTCCACCCCTGTTCCTCCTCCCACTTCCCACCTACTTCTCTTCCTTTCCACCCCTGTTCCTCCTCCCACTTCCCACTCACTTCTTCTCCTTCCCACCATGTCCACCCACTTCCCACTCACTTCTCTTCCTTCCCACCATGTCCACCCACTTCCTACCCTTTTCTGCCCAGTTCCTGCCAGTTTTATGCCCATAGATGAGTAAGCCCTGCCCACCCAATTAAGCCCTACCCCCTTTATGATGTGAATTATGTCATTGACATCCCCCTGGGTGGCAGCACATGAGCCCTTTCCATGGGTTCAAAGGGAAGAAGTTCCCAGGTATGTATATGGCCATTCAATGTTTATACTAAAACATGCGCTCTTGACAGCCACTCCTAATTAATCTACGAACATCCTCAAAGTTTGAGCACATGGTCGCTAACTGATAAAAAAACATTTGCAGTTCACTAACATACCTTCCAATATTTCAAATAGCCAAAGAGGGACACTTTAGTTTTTAAGTGGTGATACTGGGGGCGTGGCTCATGATCGGGGACTTACCAATAATGTTTAGCTTATTTCATGACCTATTGACACCTCTTTGTGTAAATGAATACATTATTTAGAGCAAGACATATATATTTTATTTACACAGACTCATTTATAAACACATATAATAAAGTTTAAACAAATAGTAATGTAAGTTTTATTGCTGTGGAGCAATGTGATACTTATATGCACACATACCACACAGTCTGATCTCCTAAAAAGAGGGACACTGGGTTGGAAAGAGGAACAGAGGGATTTGGGTCGGGAGGGACTGCCACTCCTAAAGCGGGACACTTGGGAGGTATGCACTAATATATTGGTTGCTAATCCTAATTCTTTCCTCTTTTCAGTGGAAATAACTATTGTGCAAGTGTCTTCCTACTGCCGTTAGTTTTTTTCAGGTTACTTTGTAAGAAAATGACACACCTTCACTATAAACCTGCCTCCTGTGTACACATTTGCAAAGTTTTTGCATTAGTCCTTCTACACAGTGAAGGGTTAAACAGAAATAAAGCTTCGTTATGACACATTCTGATGGCGTGTGCCAAGAAGCTGTGATTTCCTTAGAGCGGAATTGTGTAACCTTGCATAAAAACACGGATCTTGGGAAAAAAACAACTGAAGTATGTGAATAGCTTTAGCAGCCAAAGCACCAAGCAATGCTCTGCCAACCTCTCTCTAGTATAGAGAAGTCGTGGGGATCTGGTAGTTAATAAATGGCTTGGTATGATAGTCGACTTCTGCTTTTTTATTTGGAATAAATTCCAGAAATGTTGTTCTAAAATGTACTTCTTAGGAATGGAATGTTCAAGAAGACTGCCAGTGTATTACTTAAAGTGACAGTAAATATTATTGTTTTAAGGGGTAGCAATACTTAATATTGAATATATATGCATATATATATATATATATATATATATATATATATATATATATATTTTTTTTTTTTTTTTTTTTTTTTAATTTATTTTTATTTTTTTATAGAGTTAAGATTGTAGCCGTATTAGTCCAGTGATGTAGATGTAAAATAACAAACAAAATTAATATCTTGTAATACCTTTTTTTATTGGACTAACAGAATTATGGATTGACAAGCTTTCAGGATACACTCCCTTTCTCAAGTCTAAAGCATTTCTGAGCACAAGGACACTGTGTCCACTGTATATAATCATACAGTTGGGAAGCACTCTCACTTGCTGGAAATCTTTAGTTTGTTTGTCCAATAGGGATGCTTGCTGTTTCAAATATATAGAGACAGAGATTTCTGGACTACCAATCCCATTGTTATGGTCTTATCTGCTGTAGTTGGTTTACCCCAGAATGTCAATTTATGCTCATGACCCAATTTGTTTGTGTCCTGTCCAAAATGGAGTCTAAATAGAATGACACAGGAGACAAGAAAAATAGAGAATATTCCTAGTAATTTACTAAAATACCTGAAAATGGGCCTCAGGAACAAAGAGGAAAAGAGGCACTAAGATGTGATAAAGAGGTGATAAAAAGGAAATTACTTCTCCAGTGATATCACTTCTCCAGTTCCTGTGTTATTCTATAGAGCCAATGCACTAAGATCTCCAAAGTTGGAGAAATCTTAGTGCATTGGCTCCATAGAATAACATAAGAACTGGAGAAGTGATATCACTGGAGAAGTCATCTTCACTTTATCACACCTTAGTGCATAACCTCAATCAGATTTTGTTCAGTGAATATGGCAATCTTAATCCTTTAAGGATCAGAGGAGTATTGCAACACACACAATGGGGGTTATGCACTAAGGAGTGATAAAGAGGTGATAAAGCGGAGATGACTTCTCCAGTGATAGCACTTCTCCAGTTCTTATGTTATTCTATGGAGCCTATTCACTAAGATTTCTCTGACTTTGGACATCTTAGTGCATTGGCTCCATAGAATAACACAGGAACTGGAGAAGTGAGATCACTGGATAATATATTTTATCACACCTTAGTGCATCTCCCCCACTGAGTCAAAACAATTCTGGAGTAAAGCAACTGCACTATAAGGAACAAATGAAACATTCCATGTATTTAACCCTTTCAGTGCCAGAGGCTGCACAACACATTGCTTTGCAATGTGTTTGAGTACTCTTCTGGCATTCAAAGGGCTAAATTGGGCATTTAATCTGTTGAATTCTAGAGAGGTCGCCAAATGACTGCTTTCCATTGGAGACCTCTCTAGTATTTAAAAGGTTAACAGCTCCATTTAAATACATGGGAATATTTTATTTGTACCCTGTGGTGAAACTGATTTACTCCACTACTTCCCTGTGTTCACAGCACGCCCAACTGCAGTCTGAGGACAGAGCGCTGCTGAATGAATCAGGGTTAATATGTACCCAGCAGTACTTTGTGCTGTCTGCTTGCCTAGTCCTCCCAGCCCATGGCACACCGCCACCAGCTCAAAGCTAAAAACATTCTCACACACTCCTTATTTAGGATCCTTCTCCTCCCTTCTCAAATAGGTTGTTTATAACAAAACACGTTCCTTTCATGGTTATGGTCCAGCTTAAAAAAAATAAAATTATTAATGTCTACGATAACGGCTTGTGGCGAATGTACTAGAGGTGTTGTGTCTGACCCAAAGCATTTTCTAACCGTGCAGTGGGCACTGAAATGATAGCCTGCCAAAATAGATCAATATGAGCCAATGTTTTCTATTGGGCAGCAGCCCAGGCCTCGATTGCTACAGTAAAAGTAATTGGCTCTGTTCTTTCAGCATGCGCAGCTAGCTACATGTGGGAAATACCCTTTTTTATCCACAATGGCTGACTGCACTGTTCCGTACTGTGAGTATCTGTGGCTTTTCCTCGTGTACAAGGACATGGGGTCTTATTCAGGAGCAATTCTGGAGCAAACCAACTGCATCATAGGAGGGGAATTAAAAAATCCTCAGATTCCTAATTATTTAAATTGGTTTTTTAACCCTATCGATGCATGAGAAGTATCCAGTGCATTGCATCCAAGGGGGTTAAAAGATACCACTACAATGTAGAACTTGCCTGTTCACTGATCATGATTAATTCATCAGCCAGATATTAACCCTTTGAGTGCCAGATGGGAACGCAACACATTGCGCACATCTCTGGCATTCAAAGGGTTAAAGGGACTTGTCAATTCACCGGACATTTTGAGGGTGATTAACTAAGAATTGGCGCATACTAACTGAGAAAACAAGTCCCCAAATCCCGACTGGTTTAAATGGGACATTTAACCTCTTGAATGCTAGAGAGATATGGAAACCTCTCTAGCATTCAAGGAGTTAATCATCTCTGTTTAATTCATTGGAAATGTTTTTTTTTTCTCCCCTGTGATTCTGTTGGCGTGACCCAGAATCTCTCCAATAATTTTAAATTCGGCCTATAAAACTCTCTTGACAAAGACTATTTATTTATTTTTAGCTTTTGGTAGCATAGTGGACATCAGTAACTTCCCAGTGAGTTCCCTTTTAAGGGAATTATTGCCCCATTTAAGTCAATGCAATTTTTTTCCTACCATGACATAATTGGTTTTCCTCCCGAATTAGATCTCTTTAGTTTTGTGTGTAAAACTAATTACACCATAGTGGACAAAAAAAATTACCATTCATTAACCTTCTGCTTTCTCTAGCACTCAAAAAGTTAAAGGGGATCTATCGCCCCTATACAAGTTGTTCTTAAATGTTAGTTTATATATCGATTATGTTGGGTATTTCATTAATTTCATATTTTAAAACACTATTTGAGCAAAATAGAAGGAATAAATATTGCACTGACCCTGCTTCCGGATAGACTGCGGGTACAGCTCTATACCCGCAGTCTGTAACTCTTCCTATGCTCCCCTCCCTCTATCCAGCCTCCTCCAATTGACGGTGCCTGTAAGCTGGAGCGATTGCATTAGCAGAGATTGCTATCTAGCCAATGAGATCGCTCCAGCTTACAGGCAGAAATCCTCGGTCATCGGAGGCAGCTGGATAGAAGGAGGGGAGTGGAGGAAGAGTGACAGACTGCAGGTATAAAGCTGGTAACCACTGTCTGTCTGTCTGGAAGTAGGGTCAGTGCAATATTTATTCCTTCTGTTTTGCCCAAATAGCATTTTAAAATATAAAATTAATGAAATACCCAACATAATCGCTATATAAATAACAGTTAAAGGGATAGTAATGCCCCCCAAAAAATATTTTGCATTTTGTAGGTATTAAAAAGTTAACCTGAATGCAAAAAATGTATCTCTCAAACTGCTACGGTCTGAGAGATATCTGCATTCAAAGTTTGATGTTTCCTGCTGTCAGCTGTAAAGCTGTCAGCTGGAGATCCATGTCGGCCAACACGGAGGCTCTGCAGCAGAGCCAAAGTCGTGTCTTTTAAAAAGAATTACTTCATTGGAATGGGCTACAACGTGTGCCTGGTTTGCAAGCACATGTTGTAGCCCATTCCAATTAAGTAATTCTTTTTAAAAAATGCAATTTTGGCTCTGCTGCAGAGCCTCCGTGTTGGCCGACATGGATCTCCAGCTGACAACTTTACAGCTGACAGCAGGAAACATCAAACTTTGAATGCAGATATCTCTCAAACCGTAGCAGTTTGAGAGAGACATTTTTTTTGCATTCAAGTCAACTTTTTATTACCTACAAAAAGCAAAATATTTTTTGGGGGACATTACTATCCCTTTAATAGCAACTTGTATAGGGGTGACAGATCCCCTTAACTAGAGCTTTTCACCTCTTAAATGCAAGAGGCATCTGCACACATTGCATTTCAGGCCTTTTTGGCATTCAACATCTTAACCCTTTGAGCGCCAGTGGGGTACACAACGCATTGCTTTGCAATGCGTTGTGTACCCCTCTGGCACTCTAAGGGTTAAAAACACCATTTAAATCAAGGCAAATATTTATTTGTCCACTATGATTCAACTGATTTGCTTCCGAATCGTTCCCCTTTAGCTTCCTGTACACGTAGTTGAATTTCGGATGTGAGCTTGTGATTAAAAAAAAAAAGGTCATCGCTTTGACCGATTATATATTTTGTTTTCTCTCTCTCTCCAGGTTGCTGAAACGTGCCTTTTCTGAAGCCAACGCTGCTTGGATTCCTGTCTAGTGCTGCCTCTCTCCCTCTCTCTCTTTTTTTGTTTAGTTTTGGGTTTTTTTTTGTATATTTTATTCCCTTCATTTTGCTGTTGCTTGCAGATCATCCCCCAACAGCAACTATTTTGACTTTATTTCTCAATTCACACATCAAATCATAGATTATAGCAAAAGAAAATATTTTTTTTATTAATCACATTTGTGCCCAATTGTAACATATTATTTTATTCATTAAAAAAAAGATCAACAGCAACGCAGATAATTTTGAAGACCTGAAATCCTGCCAATGGCTGATGCGTTTTCAGAACAATAATTGGAACCATTACATTGAGAGCACAGAATTGTTTGCAGGCTGCCAGTTAAATACTTGCAATTTCAGAAGCGGCACAAAACATTCGAAACTTTGACATTTGCACTTTTTAGGAGCTGGCCTCTAATTAGATTTATTTTTTATTTCTGAATTACCTGATAAAACATCTATTTTATGATTGGAATTTTATGTTCTTTTTGTCGTCTCAAAAATACAATTTGATTTTATAAAAAAAAAAAAAAAAGATAAAAACCTAAGTGCTGACATTTTTTTTTAATTTTTTTAACCAAAGCTATAAGAATTATTTTATTCATTTAAACTTGAAATCCTGTTTCCCCTCATTCCCTTCTTTTAAGAGGAAAAAAAAAAAGATTTGTTAGAAACAAAGAAAAAGAAAAAAAAAATCTCCCAGACCTGGGACATCTGCCTATAATATGGCTGTTAACGTTTCCCTGGTCCGTGACACAAAATGGCTGACGCTGGAGGTGTGTCGGGAGTTCCAGAGAGGCACTTGTTCAAGGTCCGATGCAGAGTGTAAATTCGCTCACCCATCCCGGAGTTGCCATGTGGAGAATGGGCGAGTCATTGCCTGTTTCGACTCCTTAAAGGTAAGTGCAGCCTTCTTTTCTCTTGTGCTGTTTGGATCTGTTCCATTGGGCGTACAGTAAGCTGAGTTAAAGTAACAATCCAAGTTTCACAATGGGCCTTGTGGCACTGTAACCCTTCGAGTGTCATAGGTACTGTCAAACATCTTGTTACCCTTCAAGTGCCAGAAGAGTGTCTAATAAATGTGTTGGAGATAAATCTGGCACTCAAAGGGTATATTTTTTAATTAGTCCAGTGAAGTTTAGCTCCCTTAACATTTTAAGTGACGAGGGGGAATCTTTAACACATTAGAAAGCAATGGATAGGACACCCCTCTCGCACTCAGAGTGTTAACCTGTAGGGCCATATTCAGAAAGAAAACAGATGCAATCCTTGAGCAAAACTGCACCACATGGGACGTATACAAATTCCACAAATCCTCATTGACTTAAACGAGCTTTAAACCTCTTGAATGCTAGAGAAATCTTCAATGCATTGCTTTGCAATTCATTGGAGTCTACTAGCATTCAAGGGGTCAAATGCCTCATTTGATGCCTCATTCAATCAATTGGAATTTCAACCCTTGTTGCCGTTGGTCTGCTGTGGAATTACTCATCTTTTCGTTATGTTAGTGGGCTGTAAACTCTTAGCTTTTTTTTATGGACATTTTGTGTTTAAAAGGGAAATGTCCAAAGCGTCTCCCTGCTTGTTCCTGTGTGGATATGACTGGCCACGTGTTTACACTTGTACAAGAGCCAGCAGTGCCAGATGGATTATAATATACTGATGAGGCTAAATTAGAAACATGCTCTTTTATCTTTTTTTTTATTATTATTACGGAAGCATAAAATGAAAGTGAGATAGTAAAACCTGATTTAAATCTGTGACAAAGGTGATCATGTACGTGGATACCAGAGACGTCGCCTATGTATTGTGAAGCACGCACTGGAGACGTCTCTTGCATCCAAAGAGTTAAAAAAAAATTATTCTGCAGTGTAGAACTACCCTTCCACCAATTAAGATTAGATAGCTAGAGATTGAAGAGTGACACTCATGTACTAATAGGACTGGATTGAACTAAAGTCGCCATAGGGGACAAATAAAAATTCCCTAAATTTCCATTGATTTTAAAGGTTCTTTTAAAGGGATAGTAATACTTAAAATGTAAAAAAAATATGTTTTAGGGTTTGTCCCCCTGAGTAAAACAAGGGTACTCCCACTGCTGAAACGTGTTTTATTTAAAAGTTATTACAGCTCAAAGTTGAATTTTTAGGTGCAATATCACAGTGGCCTGAAATTGTACAGTGACGCTGTTGCTACATCATCCTATAGACAGCTCTGGTCCCGGGACCATAAATCTCCATAGGATGGTGTAGCAACAGCGCCACTGTACAATTTCAGGCCACTGTGATATTGTACCTAAAAAATTCAACTTAGCTCTGTAATAACTTTTGAATAAAACATCTTTCAGCAATGGGAGTACCCTTGTTTTACTCAGGGGGGATAAACGCTACAACTTTTTTTTTTTTTTTTTTTTTTTTTTTTTTTTACATTTTAAGTATTAGTATCCCTTTAAAGGGATAGTAATACTTCATTTTATCTTTATTTTATTTTGTAGGCATTAAAAAAACATGAAGAACGATATAAGTCTTATCTCTCAAACCTTTATGGTTTGAGAGATATTCACAAGCAAATTTTCCCCTCACTGACCAAAGCGGTCAAGTCTGCCATCTAGCTGTCAGATTGGGAATCTGGTCCGAGGATTGGCCGTGCCTCTACAGCAGAGCCAAGATCGCGAGATATAAGAAGAACTACTTCATTCGAATAGTCTACAAAATGTGCCTGTGCCTGCAAGCACACTTTTTACACCCTTCCAATGAAATAGTTATTTTTATATCTTGCGATCTCAGGTCTGCTGATGAGCCACTGGTTGATCTGTGGACCGGATTCCAAATCTGACAGGTAGATGGAAGACTTGACTGTTTTGGTCAGTGAGGGGAAACCATAAAGGTTTGAGAGATAAGACATATCGTTCTTCATGTTTTTTTTAATGCCTACAAAATAAAATAAAGATAAAACGAAGTATTACTATACCTTTAAACTCTTGAATGATATGCAAATACAGTGTGTTGGAAAGCTCCCTCGCATTCAAAGAATTAACCCATTGAGTGCCAGAGGGGTACACAACGCAGTCTTTTATACTGGAGGCAAATATAGTCAGGTTACCTTTATTGGTTAACTAAGCAGATTTAGGATGCAAGCTTTCAAAACCTATTAGGTCTCTTCCTCAGGTATGTTACACATATATATATATATATATATATATATATATATATATATATATATTTGTATATATACATATCCATTTAAAAGGACATGATCACTTAAAAATGAATTAGGGTTATATGCAATTAAATCGTATAATCTAATCTTACATATTCTCTGAGGGAATAGCCATTCCTTACTTTTCCTGGGCTCCAAGTGCCTCAGCAATCTAGAGTATATTGTCCAGGATTGTCTGAAAGTGGAATGAGGTAACCGCTTTTTTGGAATGCAATTGCAGTGGTTTCTAATACCAGCTGACTAGAGCTCTTGCCTCACATTATAAACAGCTCTTGGTATAGGATAGTTTACATGTGTTAAAAAGCTAATTTAGCATTATATTTTAGACATGTAAAGTATAAAGTGTTCATTTTTAGGTATGTTAACTGTAAATACTTGATATTTAAAGTTTTATCAAGCTATTTCATTTTGTTTGTGTTCCTTTAAAGGGATAGTAATACTTTGTTTTATCTTTATTTTATTTTGTAGGCATTAAAAAAACCTGAAGAACGATATAAGTCTTATCTCTCAAACCTTTATGGTTTAAGAGTTATTCACAAACAAAGTATCCCCCCCCGTTCAGCCAGTTCAGAAGGGAGGTGCCCAGGTAGACTGCAGAGAGGGACAATCTTCAATTAAGATGAGGGAAAAAGCTGAAAAACTTGTCAAGGGGGGCAGGGCTTTCATTGTTCTCACAGGAAGAAGATTGTCCCCTGCTGTTATCTGTCTGGTCTTACAACCAGATCCCCATCTGAGAAGAGATGGCTTACACTAGGTAAAAGGGGCGGGAGGGGGAACTTTGCTTGTGAATATCTCTCAAACCATAAAGGTTTGAGAGATAAGACTTATATCATTCTTCATATTTTTTAATGCCTACAAAATAAAATAAAGTTAAAACGAAGTATTACTATCCCTTTAAATCAATGGATGGATTTAGTTGGTTTGCTTTGGAACTGCATGTCTTTAGCTTGATGGAATCAAGTACCCCAGTGTGCAGTGCAGCTGTATTACTAACCTGTTAAATGAGGCTGCAGAGTGCAGGGCAGCTGTACATGTTAAGATCCCCAGACCTCTCCTTTAACTGGGAACACGTACAATATATGTTTATTGCATGTCTGTGCTGAGATCAAAGTTGCCCTGTAATATTTCTTTTTTTAATGTGTCTCCAGCAAAAGGGTAGTCTGGTAAGCACATTCTAGTTAACCCTTTAAATGAAGTTGAAGTGTTCAGTGCAGCTGTTTAGTTATCGTTTATATGAGGCTTCAGCGTAGCTGCATAGGTATCCCTTTAAATGAGTTTGTAGTGTGTAGTAGAGCAGTATCATTAACCCTTTATAGACCATAAGGGTGTACAACGCATTGCTTCACAATGTGGTGCAAACCCCTATAGTCCTTTAAAGAGATGGTAATGTTTCTATTAAAGTGCAGCTCCGAGTCTTCTTTATGTTTTTTAACATGTAGAGCTATATTTAATTACTTACAGATTTGTAGCTTAAAAGCTATTCAAGCCAAAAGGATCCCCCCTCCCACCCCTTCTGGCTGCCTCCCCTTAGATCTGTAATCCGGTCGTGGGACCGGACGGATGCAGCGAGGGACAATCTTCGGTCAGTAAGTATAAGGAAAGCCCTGGATGAAGGAGGGCAGGATTTCCCTTTTCTTACTGAAGATTGTCCCTCGCTGCATCCGTTCGGACCAGACAGAGCTGTAGCGGCAATGTGGACAGAAGGGGCAGGAGGGGTATCCTTCTACAGATAATATCTTGAGAACTACGTAAGAGTAAGGAACTAATAACAACTCAAACTGTTACTTTTATAATAAAGAAGACTCGCCGATATACTTAATTTAAAACAGACTGAAAGGCAGAGTGACGCAGGGGAAGGGGCAGGAGGAGGATCCTTTTGGCTAGAATAGCTTTTAAAGGGGAAGTACCTCTTAAAAAGTTTCTAGTATAGGTTTAGTTATAAAAGTAGGAAATGTGCTGTTTTGGTTTTTTTTTTTTACTTACGTACTTTTAAAGATATTGCATCATCAGCAGAATGCACCACATTGAATCACCACCACAGCTCTTGACTGCCTAATTCTCCTCCCACCTCCCTCACAGCTGCCCCAGGGAACACGTTCATGCTTCCCTTCAGTGTGCTGTGAATGGCTTCTGTTGTTAAATCAAGCTCCAGTTAGCATTATACTGAACCTCAGTATAATGCTAACCAGAACTTGATGTAACGATAGAAGCCAGTCACACCACACCGAAGGGAAGCGTGAGCGTGTTCCCTGGGGCATCTGGGAGGGAGGTGGGAGGAGAATTAGATCTGTGCTGAAGATACAGCTTGCCCATTACACGGAAGGGCACAGCACAGAAGATTAAATAACTAAAAGTACGTAAGTGAAAAGAAAAAGAAGCATATTTCCTAAAACTATTTTAATAACTAAACCTATGCTAAAAACCTCTTAAGAGGTGAATGTTCCCCTTTAAACTACAAATCTGGAATTAATTCAATATAGCGCTACATTATAGCTGCACTTTAATAGAAACATTACTAACCCTTTAAGGGTTAATGTGACCAGACTGCTATTTTTAAAGTAGAAATCTTATGAATATGTCAGGATATCCCATCTGGAGCACAAGTGCACTAATTAGCGGCTCAGTCCCTTTAAAGGGATAGTAACATTTCTTTATTAAAGTACAATCAAGTGTTCTTCCTACATTTTTATAACAAAGTGTAGCAGTAAAACCTTATAAAACTTTGCTGTTTTACATTTATTCTCTAATAAAGTTCCCCCCTCCCACCCCTTTTACTTAACGCAAGCAGCCTTCCATCAGATCTGGAATCCACTCCTGGGACCAGACAGATTGCAGCAAGGGACCATCTTCCCTCTTTCAGTATAAAGAAAATCCTGCCCCCTTGACGGAGTAGGGTAAGTTTTTTCCTTATGCTGGAAGAAGATTGTCGCTCATCGCGTTTTGTCCGGACTGGCTTGCTGCAATAAGTAAAAGGGGTGGGAGGGGGGAACTTTATTAGCAAATAAATGTAAAATGGCAAAAGTTTTTATAAAGTTTTACTGCTACACGTCATTATAAAAATGTAGGAAGAAAACTTGATTGTACTTTAATAATTAAACATGACTACCCCTTTAATTCTAACTTTTCCTGAAAACATGCAGAGGACAAAGGTTGGCTACCCCTGGCATAGAGTGTTATCCAGTGGGTTAACTGAGTAAGTAGTGTGACTGAATGTTTAACTCTTTGTAGGAATCGCTGGTACCTTTTAGTTTTGGATTACGCCGCATTATGCAGTGTAGCAGTAAATTAAAAACAAATCCTATATGGAGATGTGGCGCTCCCCAAATAGGGGATTAATGCAGTTAGTGTGATTATTGGACGGGAGAGCTGAGAGACTGAGCTTCATCTACAGAATCTTTCATTTATATCTGTACGGTTATATATATATATATATATATATATATATATATATATATAGATATAGATATATCCTATATAATAATTCGCTAAAGTGTGTGTAACGCCACAGTCATGCGCAGTAGAGACTGCTGTGCGTGCTGCAGTCATGCGCAGTAGAGACTGCCCGCGCCGCGGCTGATACAGAGCTGGATGCTCCTTCAGAGTGTCCAGCTCTGTACCAGCCGCAGCGTGGGCAGTCTCTACTGCGCATGACTGCCCCGCGACCGGCTGGCAATGGCACTGTGGCCCGTGTAACTGGCTCTTCAACTAGTATATAAATAATATGTATATACAGAGTCAGGAGATGGACAGTCCATACTAAATATCTTTAGGTAACTTCCATAACATTGAAGTACAGTTGATGGGCGATATTTCAGGTTTATGCACCTTTATTTGTAGTTCTGAGGACTTTTAATTATATATATAGTGGTACCACTATTAGGTATATACAATTTTTATGTATTGTATTATATTCTAGTGTTTTGTAACAAGTGGTGACTTAGAGCCTCTTAGAGGTTATAGGTTCCATTACAATAAATATAGGTTTTGTATTTTACCTATCGTTGTCATATGCTCATTTGGGAGGGAAGAGTTTTTTTAGGAGGTGTAGTCCACTTATTCACATAGAGATATAGCGCTCTCTCATATATATATATATATATATATATATATATATATATGTCAGTGAGCCTGCAGTGCACTGCACTTTTTTTTACATTAACCTTTTAACTGTGCCGATGCTAAAGACATCCTCAGCACTGTACAAAACAAGACTTGTAGACGTCTTTATCATCCGATGGGTTAAAAATGTGAGCAATGCAGTTGTTTCATTAACTCTTTTGTAGGACTCACCAGTAAATAGTAGTTAACTATCTGGATGAGGGTACGATGGGCTATGTAGCAGTTAACCCTTGAAGTGAGTCTGTGGTGTAGCTGTACAGTGCAGCTGTATTTGAATTAGTGAGCAGTACTGTGGTATAATCAGATGTATAGTTAATCATCTGAATGAGTAATCAGTAGGTAGTACAAATGTGTATTTAACCTCCTGTAGCAGTTTAAAGATATGTTTAACCTCTTAGCAGTTGAAGGTCTGCCACATGTAGAGACGAGTCCAACTTTTTAGAGGGTCAAGGGGTTAACCCTTTAAAGCGGAACTACAACCCAATAAGAATATTGCCCCCACATAATTGCCCATCTGGCGACTAGCTGCTCAGTAGCGCTAGTCCCCAGAATTATTACCAGATTAAAGAGAATTCAATATTCTTCCCGGACTGACAGCAGGATGGAGCACGGACATCTTACCATAGTGACGTCCACGCGCTTGCGCTGTCAGTCCCAGCCTTTAAAGGGATAGTAATGTTTCACAAAAACAGCAGCTCTGATTAATCTTCATAGTATTTGAGTTAAAGAGAGTGTTATTTCAATACTGTCAGAGTTGTAGTTCAAGAGTAATTGAATGATAAAGTATCCCCGTCCCGCCCCTTTTACCTTGGGTAAGCCACCTCCCCTCAGATGTGGAATTTGGTCCTGGGACTAGACAGCTCATAGCAAGGGACAATCTTCTTACTGTGAGAACAATGAAAAACCTGCCCCCCTTTACAGGTTTTTCCTTATGCTCACTGAAGATTGTCCCTCTCTGCGATCCATCCAGACAGTCTTGCTGCTCTGAGGTGAGCAGTGTTACATCAGTAAAATGGGTGGGAGGGGGATACTTTATCATTCAATTACTCTTGAACTACAACTCTGACAGTATTTAAATAACACTCTCCATGGCCCAAATACTTTGAAGATTAAAAGAGCTGCTTTTATTGTGCAACATTACTATCCCTTTTAAGTTCTATCAAGGATATCAACAATTATAGGAAAACTGTGGCACTCCAGCTCTTTGGGGATTTCAATTCCTATCGTCCTCCCATATAGCCATTGACTGGTTGTGGATCATCGTATCTGTAGTCTCAAACAGCCAGAGTATCAAACATTTCCCATCCAGTGTCCCCTCTATAGTATGCACTGGTGAGCAACTCCGTTCTGAAAGAAGTAAGAAGGACCATTGATGCACAACTGCAGTAGAATAATGGATGCGCCACTCGGCCCTGCCCAGTTTTAATTGTTCTTTAAGGGCTGGTTTGCTCATTCCTTCTCACCAGGTATATAAACTTTAACCCTTTTAGTAATGTTTTACATTAAGTATATCGCCGAGTCTTCTTATAATAAATGTAACAGTTTGTGCTGTTATTAGTTCCTTATTCTTACGTAGTTCTCAAGATATTAACTGTAGAAGGATCCCCCTCCCACCCCTTCTGTCACTGCTGCAGCTCTGTCTGGTCTGGACGGATGCAGCAAGGGACAAACTTCAGTATGCAAAAGGGAAATCCTGCCTCCTTCATCAAGGAGGACAGGATTTTCCTTATACTTACTGAAGTTTGTCCCTCTCTGCAGCCGTCCGGTCCCAGGACCAGAATGAGGATTCAGTGGGAGGTGGCCAGAAGGGGCAGGAGGAGGATCCTTCTATCCTATATAATAATTTGCTAAGGATCGCGCACCCGGCTGCACTTACGGACCTTTTTTTTCCCCGAATCCGATTCAGGGCTCCCGGAATGGCGTGCAGCCGCGCGGGGAGCCCTGAATTCCATGATGGTCCTGGCACGTCATGGGTTCTTATGGCTCGCCGACCCATGATGTGCCAGGGCCGTCAAGGGTCCTTAAAGGGTTAATATAATAAAATCCTGTTTGTTTTTTTCAAATGGCAGACATTAAACAAATTGTTGATCACAAGATGCAGAAAAGTTAACTAAGCCTTTCAGTGCCAGAGAAGTAACCAACACACCCCTCTGGCACTTGTCTTCTGTTAAGACAAATATTTTATGATCCGCCTAGTTCCCCAACAGGATATGCAGAGACAATGCAGTGCCTTTTCTTAACCTCTCTCCCATCTCTGGATCTTTCTCCCAATATAAAATCAGTACGTGGTGTTTGAAGCCTCATTTAATTCCAGCATTGTGTGAGCAAACACATTTCCTTGCCAGAGTTTTCATTGCAAAACAGCCCTGGAAAAAAAAAAGGCAGCGCTCCTGCCCTTGAACCATTTGATCTCCGTCCAGTGCAGGCTCAGATATTTCAAATGAAAAAAGATTAATGAGTTTACTTTAGGCTTTACCAATAACCTGTAGGCATGATAGAAATTGAGTCTATTTTCTACAACCCAGATCTGAAGTGGAAACCTGCTTTATTCCCAAGAGCAAGGCCAGTTGTGGGGGGGACTTTCCATAATTCTCCAGTGTAAATATTGATTCACCATTGCACCAGAGTGGGCTGCGTGTGTCACATTCCACAAACAGAGCCGAGCTTTGGAATAAAAAGGAGCCATTTTTGTACGCAGCTCTAAAGGTACAATCACAACACAAGCCTCTCATCACTGACGTTTCCACTTTCAGAGACTTTGCACACTCTAATATTTGTTCTCTTCACTTTAAAGGAGCAGTAGACAATATTTAACCTTTTGAATGCCAGAGTGGTGCCCAAACACCTCTGGCACTAAAGGGTTAAAAAATCAATCAAAAAGGAATGTTGCACTGAGCATAGCAATATATTATTTCCGGGGAACTTTCAAACTCATTTGACAATGAGATCTTTGAAATATTAACAAAGAAACATAGAATTTAACGGAAGATAAGAACCATTCAGCCCATCTAGTCCTCCCATATTCTTACTGTAAAAAAATCTCAAACCCTATTTGGTCCTTGGTCTTGTCTTACATTCAGGACAGCCTTTTGCCTATCCCATGCATACTTACATTCTACCACTTCTGCTGGTAGGCTACTCCACTTATCTACTACCCTCTCAGTGAAATAAAACTTTCTTACATTATGTCTAAACCTGTGTCCCTCTAGTTTTAGACTATGGCCTTTTGTCCTAACATTTTTACTCCTTTGAAGTGTACTTCCCTCCTGCACTTTGTTGAATCCCTTCATGTATCTGAATGTTTGTATCATATCCCCTCTCTCTCCTCTCCTCCAAGCTATACATGTTCAGATCCTTTACTCTATCCTGATATGTATTTTCCTGTAAACCAGTCACCATTTTAGTAGCCCTTCTCAGAATTCTCTCCAGAATATCTATATCCTTCTGGAGATGGGGTCTCCAGTACTGTACACAATATTATATGTGAGGTCTAACCAGAGATCTGTAGAGTGGCACAACAACTTCTTGCTTTCTGTTACTAATGCCCCTAGCTATAAAACCCAGGACCTTACTTCCATTCCCCACCAATTTGTTACCTTGTACATTGAACCATTAAAGTTCCCCAGAACAGAGATTCTAGGCATGTATGTCCATGCTTGCTCCCAACGGCAGTCCTATTAGTCCACAAAGATCCCGATAGTGACAACTTTATTTTGATTTTACATAGTTGGCAAGTGCAAATTCATATTGCCTATACTTTTTAGTTTATTATAGTTTTTATCTCCACCTATATTTTGCACTTTGTATGTCCCTGACAGTGATCTCTGTGGAAATGTTTCCAGAGAACTTTCTGTCCGGGACTGTGAAAGCAGGTATATTGATCCAATGTAAAAAAAGCATAGAGAGTACTCAGTTCTGCAGTGATAAAATTACATTATAAAAAAATAAGTATTACAGACTTGCTGAATATGTAAAGATAAAATAGAGGGCCACTATTCCTCATTTGACAGCTTAAAAATCTCACAGCTTGGGGGGATTATACTAAGGAGTGATAAAGAGGTGATAAAGTTAAAGTTATTTCATCCCCTCTTATTTATTGTAACATATGTCTATTGTAAGGCTCTGCTTTCACTATGTGGCACCATATAAATATATACATACATACATAAAGTGGAGAGTACTTCTCCAGTGATATCATTTCTCCAGTTCCTATGTTAGTCTATGGATCCAATGCACTAAGATTTCTCCAGTCTTAGTGCATTGACTCTGTAGAATAACATAGAAGCTGGAGAAGCGATATCACTGGAGAAGTTATCTCCAATTTGCCACCTTTTTATCACCCCTTCCTGCATCTCCAGCCAGGACTTCTCCCTATGTCTTTATGATAGAAATGGTTCCAATTTCTTGATGGTAACTTCTTGGCACCACTTGAGACAAAATTTCCACGTATGGAGATATGCATAAATGTGAAGATATAACAAGAATAGATTAAACAATAATAAAGCAATTGTGAAATGGACAAAAATGTATAAAATGTACAAATCGTATATAATCCATACATATGTATAATATCAAGCCATGAAAATTCATGTAATAAAAATGGAGATGAATAATGGAAGATGGTGAATGGGATGAGGTGGCAGAGAAGTTGGACTGGATGAGAACAGTGAGTATGATCTGTAACTCCCAAACAGGTCACATAAAACATGGAAGATATAATGTCTGCGCTTAATAGCAGAGAAGTATTTACATGAGTTGCCATCAGGATTTACATCCCCAGGTTACCTAGTAAGGGCATTCTAGGTGCTTTTAGCTCCACCCATGGCCACACCCCCATTTCTCACATGACCCTCCCCCAGTCTCATCCACTGTTTCCTGGCACAGAAAATACCCTTGGCCTATAACAAGCAAGAATGGAGCTCTAGGCAGTTGCCTGGTCAGCCTACTGGGAAATCCATCCCTGGTTGCCATCCTACTAATACTGATAACATCTCTAGTTATAATGCAAAACGAGTCACAGCAGGGATAACGTTTTCTTGGACATACAATTATCTAGGAATATTTGGAGACTTTTTGTTTTTTTACTGTGAGATTGCCTGTGACATTGCCTTTCAGAGAGCGGAGATATATGTGTTTGTTACAGGTCACATTACTTGCCTTTCTTTATTTATATCTTTCATGTTTAATCTTTTGACCACCAAATGGGGTTTCAATGCATTTCTTACCGCTCTGGTATTTAAATGGTTACTGTGACCTATCTGGGAGTTGCAAGTCACTCTCATTCCTATAAAGTCCCGTTTTCTACCATCTCATCTCATTCTTCATCTTCCATGATTCATCTCCTTTTCATTATGGATTGGTCTTGTACATGTAGGGATTATACAGGATTAGTACATATTGTATAATAGTCATTTATTATTACTTAACCCTTTGAATGCCAGAGAGGCTCCAACACATTTCTTTGCAATGAGCTGGATATCTCCCTGGCACTAAAAGGATTAACCCTTTGAGTGCCAGAGGAGTACGGAATGCAATGCATTCCGTACCCCTCTGGCACTCAAAGGGTTAACCTATTGTGGTTATAATTTCACACGTATCTGGGCATATTGCTTGTATCATCATATTTCTGAGGATTTCCTTCTGATCAGTTTATTGAGTTTTACTTTTATATTTCAGTGCACAATATTTTCTATTGTTATGTGTGTCTACACGTCACCAAAACATCTCTATTCCATACTGTAAATGCCCCATAGACTTTGCATGTGCTTCTGTTAAGGCAAAACATTATCTGGATTTATCTCAGTACTTCCCCAATCTTTGCTATGAGGCATTTCAACAGAAACCATTACTGGATGTAATAGTGCTTTAAATTATAGATATGGTGCAGGGACGGATTTGCTGTAAGGCACAATAGACAGCAGTCTAAAGAGCCAGCTGTACTGGACACACCTATCATGTTGAGTTGTTGGCTTGGCTAACAAAATAATAATAATGCTCCTGTACCAGACACCCGATCCCAGTTTATAGCTGCCTTCTTTTACTTACCCCTTTAATAACCAGTTTACTTAAGGTCTGTTTTGTTTGTATGTTATACCATAAGACACCCATAACCAGTGCTGCGTTGGTGATGACTCCCACTGCAAAAGGTTCAGTGATGGTCTTTCACAGAAGACTATGAACACATCTAAGTCCAGCAGACTTCATCTTTTTCGTTTTCACATACGAACACGGTAAAGTTGCATTCAACCTTTGAATGCCAGAGGTGTATGCAACACATTGCAAAGCAATCTGTTGCATACCCCTCAGGCACTCAAAGGGTTAAGAAGGCCTATGGGGCTGCCAGAAGACCTTTCACACAAGCAAGTAGCATAGCTGGGACCTCCCTGAATTTGCCCTGGAGTCTCCGGTTTTGACACTGTATTACCGGGTTTCCAGTAACAGAGGCTGATTTGCCAGATGTGGTGAGTTTCTACTGAAACGCTGCCCAATTCTGCTCCTTCCCACCCAGTTCCTCCCATTTCCCACTCACTTCTCCTCCTTCCCAGCCTATTCCTCCCACTTCTCCTCCTTCCCCAGCATGTTCCTCCTACTTCCCTCTCACTTCTCCTCCTTCCCCAGCCTGTTCCTCCCACTTCTCCTCCTTCCCCAGCCTGTTCCTCCTACTTCCCTCTCACTTCTCCTCCTTCCAACCCTGTTCCTCCCACTTTTGGTGATGTGTTTGTTAGGCCCCCTCCCACTCATGTCAGTTATATCCCCCCAGCGGCACCAGAGGAGACCCTTCCAAGTACTCCTTGCCAGAAAGTTCCCAGGTATGGCAAGTAGGAGATTGTGATCTTTTAGTGCAATCTCCAATGAATGGCTGATCCATGTGGGTGCCAACCAATAATATTGGCTGTTGTCATGTGGGATGGCCTTCAGACACACCTCTTCTACTTCCGAATGGGCGGCAGAATGCAGGAATGAATGAAAACATAGGAGACATCTGTAGCAAGGGGCTGTAACAGTTATGTTGTCTCCGTGAAAGAGCCCTAAGAGCTGTAACACAATGACAAAGGTGGAGCAATTCTGGGACAAACCACCTGCAACATAGGTCAGGGAACAAATACAAATTCCCCAAGTTACCATTTATTTAAAAGGCTTTAAAGTCCTTTAATGATGCAGTTGGTCTGGTGAAAAATTGCCCCCTCTTGCTTTCTGAAAAAGGCCGCAAGGCAGGTATGTGAAACTTTAAGGGGATCGATCACCCCTGTATATGTTTGTCTAAAACGTTAGTTTATATAGTGATTAGATTGAAAACTGTTTTAAATTTTTTTTTTTTTTTTTTTAAATCATTACTTCGCCCAAATTAAACATCTAAAAATTACCCTGCAGCTTCCTTCCGGACAGACTGCGGTTACCGGCTCTGTACAGCAGTCTATCACTCTGTCTCTGTTCCCAACCTCCTCCAATGACAGAGGCTTTCTACATGTAAGCTGGACTGGTCTCATTGGCCAGAGAGCTCTCCATCTTACATACAGAAAGCCTCCATCATTGGAGGAGGCTGGGAACAGAGGCAGAGTGATAGACTGCTGTACAGAGCTGGTAACCGCAGTCTGTCCGGAAGGAAGCCGCTGGGTAATTTTTAGATGTTTAATTTGGGCAAAATAACGATTTAAAAAAAAAAAAATTGAAACAGTTTTCAATCTAATCGCTACAAAAACTAACGTTTTAAACAAACATGTATAGAGGTGATAGATTCCCTTTAAAATATTACCAGTCAACATTTGTATTCACTGGTATTGACTAAAACGTTCCTGTCAGGCAGTGTATGTGCGGTTCTGTGGCTACCAGCGGACAGTGGAACAAGGCTGGGGTGTCAGGCTGTTTGAGTGGTTCTGTGATTACCAGTGGACAATGGAACATGGCTGCTGTGTCAGACAGTGTATGTGGTTCTGTGACTGTCAGTGGGACAGTGGAACAAGGCTGGGGTGTCAGACAGTGTATGGAGGGAAGCAGAAGTTCTTCATCACAGACCCCTGTCAGCTTCTCTGGGCTCTATCTGTTCATGTGAAAGCTTCCCATTGAATCCCTTGCATTGCAAATATCTCAGGCATATAAGGATAATATACATATGCAGAATCCCTCATTTAGAAATAAATGCACCTCCACCTGCAACATCTACAGGCCATGAGAGTCTCCCACACTTGTGTCACTTCAAACTGACTAAGTCCAAATCTCCATAGATTTTTTTTTTTCATTTTCATCTATATACTCAGAGAAATTGCAACAATTTTGGTCAAACTAACTGCATTATAGGGCACAATTAAAAATGTTCCATTTATTTAAAACCTTTTGAGTGCCAGAGAGCGTCCAATGCAATGCAATGAGTTGGATGGCTCTCTGGCACTCAAAGAGTTAAATCAGGCTTTCAACCCTTGAATGCCAGAAAGATTTCCAGTGTATAGTGAAGTAATGCAGTGGAGATTCCTATTAAGCATTGGCCATTTATTATATCTGTCCCTATGGAGCAGATGGTTTGCTCCGGAACGACTCCAAGGGGGTTATGCACTAAGGAGTGATAAAGAGGTGATAAAGATGAGATGACTTCTCCAGTGATATCACTTCTCCAGTTCCCATGTTATTCTATGGAGCCTATACACTAAGATCTCAAAAGTGGAGACATCGTAATGTATTGGCTCCATAGAATAACATGGGAAATGGAGAAGTGATATCACTGGGGAAGTTATCTCCACTTTATCACCTCTTTATCATTCCTTAGTACATAACCCCCCAGTTCTTCTAAGTACATCAGGATCACTGGTTGATGGGAATATATTTGGGCCGTAAATTCAAATGTAGCCCTCTAAATGATAGGGAGACAGGGCCGAATTTCCCAATAGGCAGAGTAGGCAACTGCCTAGAGAGCCAAATTATGACAGGCGATGCCTAAGCTGTGTTGGCCACACCCACATTCTGAATTGTGAGTGTGGACAGAGCAAGCTCAATGTCCCTGCACCAGTTTTATACATCTTTACAAGCTATTTAACCCCTTGGATGCCAGAGAGATCGCCAAGGCAGAGTGAAACCTTGGAGATCCCTCTAGCAACCAACAGATTAAAACTTTTTCTTTTGCTTCTTTTTTTGTCATTGCTTGTTATAGGGCCAGGGGTATTTTCTATGCCAGGAAATAGTGGCTGGTATTTCAGGTGTGTAACCCATTTCAAGTCAATGCATTGTACACCCCTTTATCAGTCAAATGGAAAGTGCAAGTCAGCATCATTTACCGCTGCTCATGCCAAATAAAGATTTACATTTTACATTAAGTCCTTCATGTTTATATTTAGCGTAGAGTCAAGATTTATTTGGTTTAGCTAAGCTCTCTGTGACTATCCGGAAATGTGCAAATACTGTACAAATATTTATGGAAAGAGATAACTTTACATTGCAGCACTCTCCTGTTGTATTGAGGATCTATACAGTTCTACATCTAATGCTTCCATTTAGAAATCAATAAAGCTGAGATTCACATTTTATTTCTTTTGCATTGCATTGTCATTATCGGGAAGTCACTTATCAAACCATCTGAGAAGTCATTAATCCAAGCTGGGTACCAACTGTACCAGGTCTAGTAGGATTTTTGGGAAGTATGCATAAAGACAAGGGTGGGGCAAACCATCTAAATCGAAGGGGAGAAATAGCAGTTGCCACTGATTTAAATTGGGCTCTTAACCCCGTGAATGTTAGAGGTTGCCAGCAAATTGCTTTGCAATGTGTTGGAGCCCTCTCTAGCTTTCATAAGGTTAAAAAAAAAAGTAACAATAGAGATTTGGGGATTATTTATTTGTCACCTCCAAAATTACTGCAGTTCCTTTTAGTACATCCGCCTCTTAGGGCTCTATGCACAAACAAAAGAGGAGCAATTCTAGGGCAGACCAACTGCACCATAGGGGGCACAGAAAAAGTCCCACTGATTTAACCCTTTGAATGTTAGAGGGGTAGGCAACTCATTGCTCTGCAATGAGTTGCCTACCCCTCTGGCACTCAAAGTGTTAATGGGTTAGAAGCCCCAATTAAATGGGCATTTGAGGAATTTTTATTTGTCCCCTGTAGTTTAGTTGGTCAGCACCAGAATTCTTTGCTGTAAGGACTTTTAAATTGTTGCTTAAATGGATAGTAATACTTCAAAATTACTATCCCTTATATTGAAGCCCTTGTAAAACTGAATAAAATGCCACCAGCGGCATCTCTCAAACCTTTATGGTTTGCAAGATAGCCGCTTTTAAACTTCGCTCCCCCCTGCCTCTCCGCTGACGTCAGTGTTCTTGCTGCAGCAGGGAAATCCGGTCCCGGGACCGGCAGAGGCTCTTTAGCACGGCCGAGATCTCGTTATGGAAGACAAGATCCTTCACTAAAACAGTCTTCTACGTGTGCTTGGTTACCAAGCACACGTAGAAGACCATTTTAGTGAAGGATCTTTTCTTCTATAACGAGATCTGGCTGTGCTGAAGAGCCTCCGCTTGATTCAAAGAGGGGATTTCCCTTCTGCAGCAAAAATGCTGACATCAGCGGAGAGGCAGGGGGGAGTGAAGTTTAAAAGAGGCTATCTCGCAAACTATAAAGGTTTGAGAGATGCTGCTGGTGGCATTTTATTCAGTTTTACAAGGGCTTCAATATAAGGGATAGTAATTTTGAAGTATTACTATCCCTTTAATGAACACTGGAGTTGGATAGACTTAAATTAGAACTATTTATAACAAGTAGGAGACATTATGGGATATTATAAAATGCCAGAATAATGTCTCCGGAGCACAGAATTCTAAACCTAGAAGGAGAACTGACCATTGTCACTGCTTTGCTACGAGAAAATGGTCTCCAGACAGAGCTCTAAACACTAGAGAGAATAGACTTTGATCCTGACATCAAACAGGAGTTGCATTGCAGTTTTGATGTATGCTAGTCTAAGGTTTTGGGCATGATGTTCATTTCCTTGTAGCCCATCGCAGTCATCATTATCAGTCAATGGGCAGTTCTCCCTCTAGTGTTTGGAAATCGTGTTGCACAGGACAAAGAGCAGGTTGTACACTGATGTCCAGTGATGTATAGTGACCCCTCCCACATAACATGCACTAGAGCCAATGACAAGTACTCTGCTGCTCTCTAGGGTCCCTGAGTGGCAGAATGGAAATGTTACCACCCTAATTGGATGGGTTCCTGCATCCGTGCCAAATAAACACAGAGGCAGAAATGGAGTGGGGTAAGGAATGTGGGACGGGACCCCCATATTCCATAACTCTGCTCCACTCCCTGCACTGACATTAAAAGGCCTCCATACACAACGTGAAGGTGATTCGTACAGGTTAATGTCAGTGGGTGCTCCACCCCCATTGGCACTGACCTGATCTGCATTTGGTGCCCGCTCTCCCTGCTAGCCTCTCCTGTGCCATTCGATCCATTCCCTGCCATCACCTTCCCATGTGTCCTCGTCCCTGCATGTCCTTTCTCAATTGTATAAACTGGCAAATAATGAAGGTAAATGTCCCAAACTATTGTTTTAAATGAAAAATTACTAACATAACATATAGGTGATTTTTTTAACTCTTTCAAAGTCACCTAGGTTATAAGGTGTTACTTCCAATTTCAATTTTAACCCCTGTGTAATGCTTTGAGACATCTCTAGCAACCTTGAGTTTAATCTATAGTTTTTGTGAAAAACAATTGCATTATTGCCATGCCGTTAAGCATGGTACAGATATCCTTATTTGAGCTTTACATCCTAAATGTAATGCACTGTGTATTCTCTAAACTAAAGGGCAAATCACTTTGGAAAGAGCCTTCAAAAATGATGAGTTTTCTTCACACAAGCTGCATGTGTGAGCACTTAACTTTGTCTCATTCCATAGCGTATCAGTTCACTTTGATCCATAAATATCTCGACAACACACGCTGCTTCCCAGAGTTGCTTGCCAGTCAGCATTATGTCTGTGCATTGAGCTGTCTGCCTCTCTTGAAATCCTTATGATTTCTGCATTTCACAGCTTGCAGTAACAAAACTCCACCAAATTATTTTGCCTCAGCTGTTTTGTCGAGAAATTTCCTGGAGGTCTTGAGATTTTTATATTCTTTTATCGAATTGTACAGCATGGCAAGCATGCCGCAATTGATTTAGTGTTATATAATGTAAGAATCCAACATTGCATTTGTATGTATGTATGTATATCTTTATTTATATGGCGCCACACAATGTACGCAGCGCCTTACAGTAGACATATGTTACAATAAATAAGAGGGGATGAAATAAGTGCGACATTCATAGAAACAATGGGAGAGCGGTCCCTGCCCCAAGGAGCTTACAGTCTAAATGGGTAAAAGGAGACATACAATGGGGTAAGAGGGTGTTAAGTGCTGAGATTTGTGTATATTTCCCTTTAACTGAATACAATCTGGATCCTTTCTCTCTTGTCACAGATGAGTGACAAACGAAGACTACTGTAACCTGACTGGTGCATTTCTCAACATGACACCACCCCGCTCAGTCAGGCACCAGTTAGAGCAGAGCTGAGTTGTTTAATTGTCCTTGACATGCTTCTGTGCTCACCATAGCTTGTGTTTATTAGTTGTGGTAAGAAAGCTGTAATCTAAGACAGTGGTCCTCAGCCTGGGTTCCCCTAAGTGCAGGTGGTTCCCCAAGGCAGATTTAAGTGAAGGTGGGCAGTGGGACAAGGCTGGGGTCACATTTGTGGTGTGTATGTGGTTCTGTGCCTGCCAGTGGATGTGTGGAGGACTGAAATATCTGAGACAGTGAAATTTGGTATTTTCTTAGATTTTTCTTGTAATAAACTCTCTAAATTAGTCTCTTATAGAAAAACAATATTATCATATATAATTACATGATGCGTCTTACCCAATACACTTGAGCCTAATAGATTAGTCTTAATTTACTGTTACCAGTTTGCTAATACAGTTAATAATGATACAGTATCAACCACTTGAATGCTAGAGAGGTCTCCACAATACAGGGTGAGTATCACAGTGCCTGTGATTCCTGTCAGTCTCATCTTTGACAGATACTGATTTGCTGTGTTGGTTTGGCCCGCCCCCTGGTGACCTTTTTATACCTTGCTAGCACAACTGTCAGGCGCCCTTTCGTGGTGTTTCTGTGCCAGTTACTGTTGCTGTGTTCCTGTGTTCCGGATTCCTGTGTACCGACTTGGCTTGTCTTGACTATTCTCCTGTGTTCCTGCTCGTGTATGACCCGGCCCGGCTGACTACCTCCTTTGGATCCTGACCCGGTTTGGCTGACGTTCCTGCTCGTGTACGACCCGGCTTGGATGACTACCTTCTACGTGCTCCGACCCGGCCTGGCTGACTTCCCGTTCCGAAGAACGACTCCTGCTTTCTACAGTGACCTGTGTTCCAGTTGTCGCCACCGCGACATTTCTATCTGCTGTTCCAGCTTTTGGTGTGACTGCCTTGCCTGGTGTACTCCGATCAGTGCAGTGCATTTTCCTTTGCAGAGTTGTGCGTACACGCGCTTCCCTCAGACTGCAGAGCCTTGCTATACCGCTGAAAAGCCTCGAGTAAATGTGCTAATTAACCCTAGCAGTGCCGCTGGGTTCCACTCTATCGCTAATCTTGTAGAGTCTCTTTCTCAGTGAATACTACTGCTGAGCTGGCCGCTCTTCGTCGGCAGCTTCACACATCCTTGCAGAGTGTTTACATCCGTTTGGGCCGGTTGGGAGCCTGAGACTCTCTCTCCTGTTCATTGAGCGATTCCTCTTTACCGAGTGGTGGCAGGCACAGGCGTCAGCATTCGTATTCCGGTAATCACGCCCGTGGGGGCTGTTGGCTCTAGCGTGTGCTATCCCGTTATCCGGTTAAGTCTGAGGAGGCTTGGCAGTTATCGCATTGAAGGCCGGTTCCAATCACGCCCTTGGGGGCCTTATGCACTTGCACTAGTTGAAGCAGTTCCAGTAGGCACGCCCGAGGGGGCTACGGGGACTCTTGTGCTTCTTACTGAACACCGTGGCGGGGCAGTCCAGTATCCAGCCGGTGATAGTCTTGGTCTCCAGCATCAGCCTTATAACACCCTGGGCGTTCCAAACATCCACATCTGAGACTGACTGTTATCAAGGACTTAACCCCTGAGGGGTATACGCTATTCTATTACTGTGTAATTGTACTTATAAGTCATTTGTGCATTTACCATTATATCTATATATTATCTGTGTATATTTACCACCACTAGAGGGCGTGTTATTGCCTTATCTTATTTTAATAAAACTGTGTTCTTATTCACCCAATGGTCTGAGTGTCTTAAAAAACCGTGACAGTGAGGCCATGTCTAAGGGGTGAAGGTATCTGACTGTTAGGGTTCCACTGAGATTACATATGAAACAAAAGATTTCCACCAGTGCAAACATTCTGAGAACAACTGATTTAAAAAGGGACAGTCTTCATATTGATAAAATTATAGTGTAGCTGCCCAGAAATCCCCTCTTGGCAATATGTGTCCCTATCAGATCAGAGAGAGAGAGCGAGAGAGACAAAGCTTTACAAGCCCAATAATGATAAATGTATGCTGTCATTGTGCTTATGTCTATGCTGGGGGTGGGAACCCTGTAGCCATCTTGAATGTGTCCTTTCTAGTTGATGGGAATGGTAGACCTACAGTGGGTAGAGGCAGCTTGCCCACCCCTGGTGTATGCACAGGTAGCTGTGATGGATTTGGGATGCGAAGTTACATAAAACTAATTCTAGGTCATTTTTATTTAATACTTATTTTATTTTTGGAAGCCCTTCTGTGTAAATCCTGGGTCTGCAATACAATATACAAGAGTTACCTGATACAATACCCTTTACATCAATAGGATGGGACCTTTCAGTTGGTGAAAGTAATGGATGGAGATTGCCATTTATTAACCCCTTAAGGTCCAAGGATGTACATGTACATCATGGGGTCAACATGCCTAAAGGACTCATGCAGTACATGTCAGTAATGGATTTCAGGGCTCCCCACGCGACTGCACACCATTCAGGGAGCCCTGAATCGGATCATAATAAAAATGCTCTCTGGTCCTTAACCCCTTAAGGACCAGCCGCGCACGTACGGTGTGGTCACCTTAAGGGGTTAAATGCCAGCCGCGAGCATGTGCATGCTGGACCTTAAGGGGTTAAAGTAACATGTTCACCTGTAAATGAATTAATAAGGACAGTTTTGTGCATACAATTGTATTCACTAACGACTTCCCTCATTGATACAACCCTACAGAGTGGTAGTGTGGAGAGATAATTATAGTATAAACATTCTACCATTTTATAGGCTCTTCTATAGGTTGCTGTCTGTTTTGCTGATAAGTGTGTCAGTTGAGTTACAGTTGTATATAATGTTCTCCTTATGAAGCATGCCAATTGTGATTGTGCACAGCCCCCAGTACATCACCAGCTCTCTCTCCTGGTGGTATAGGGGATGTTGTCATTCTGGGTAATTGGAATAGCTGGTGAAATGGCACTTTACCTTGGGTCCCACAGTCCAGGCTTATTGCCTGTGTCCATTCAATTTTAGTTAGTCAACAGCACCTAAATATATATCCTGGAGTAGATGTTCTACACATCTGATTGTACTATTTAATACCTCTGTATGTCTATTCCCCAATTGTACAGCGCTGCGGAATTAGTTGGCGCTATATAAATAAAGAATAATAATAATAATAATAATAGAGAGTAATTTACTGACATGCAGCTCTTGAAAGCGTGTTTCTTCTGTGTATGATTAACCTTTCCTTTGCCAGGGGAACTAAAAGAGGACTAATTCTCCCTCTGCTATTGATTAAACAATTATTCATTTTCTCACTTCACCAGATCAAACATTAATATCATGGATTAATAATCTTCATACATCAGAAGATACAAGAATGTTTTCTCTCCCCCCTTTGTTTTCATGAATTGTACATCAACTAATTGGTAGTAACCAGTTATGACTGCATTGAGTGTCTTTGTATAATTTTCTACTCCATGATACTGAGGTCCCTGAATGTATGTTGACATATGCATTAGAAGTCATGTTCTCTGCCCACTGTATTGGTGGAGGACTCCAGGATGTCACTGTCTTCATCTCTAGCACAGTGGAGATCACCTTGCATCCCTCCAGCTGTTGTTGGACTGCAACTCTAACCTTTGGCCTGCTGAGGATGATGGAATCGGTGGTCCAACAACAGCTGGAGGGACACATGCTGCCCACCTCTAACCTCACCATTACCAAACCCCTCTCCAAATATCTTCTCTTCTAGTAATGTGAACTGAATGTCAATGGAAATGGGGAATCTCTGTACTCGTGACTGTAGGAGGGTTTCCTAACTGCCCTTAAGGACCACTCGACTGCCAGACTTGGGCTTCTTTAATTAACAGTCAGTCGATCAATAAGCTGCCTGCTGAGTATATCAGCAAGCAAAGTGTTTGTGTTGCCTAGAAAACATGGCCTGTCGATGGCCCTTGTGGATATGTGTTGAATAGTCCTATACTATGACATATTGTACACTGCTACCCCAACTACTTCCCTAACCATTATCAGTGAAATACATTTAGTAACTTATCCAACACAAAGGAGCAGCCACACAAAAAACGGAGTCAGGGACGGTTTTTACAGTCAGCAAAATATCACAATTTTCTTCATCTGCCAATACCTTTGTGCCTTAGTTTGGATGTTACATCTGTTTGTAAAACTGTGTTCTAATTCTTGTTTCTGAGTTAGGGACAGATGTAGCCAGCTTTTTATGTACAATTTTCTTTGTTTTAATTTTGAGGAGCGGAGGATGGATCCGTCACAGGAAGTGGCACAGTAGAGTTGGTAGAGACTGTATGAGTTTTAAAGTGCAGGGTGTGATGCAAATAATATTAACTTGGTAAGGTATTGGAAAACTCTTTTGTATCCAATGAGATAAAGAAACATTATGATGACAATTCATCCAAGAGTGAGCAAATCAGTGTGTGCAATATATTTTGTGTGTCCAAACTAGGCCCGGAGCAATTTGCAACCCATGAACATGGCCAGTCAGATCCTTCTTGCAAATCCTATTGAATTATAAAAATGTGACCAGCTGCAAAACATAATAATGCTTAAAGCGGAACTACCATGTCACAAAATGTTTAGCTTAACTAAGTCCCCTTCTGGCAACTAGCTGCTTAGTAGTGCTAGTCGGCAGAATTATTACCTAATTTAATAGATTTATGCTTTATTCCCCAGCTGTCAGTAGCACGGAGCGCGGACATCTTGCCAGAATGATGTCCATGCACCTGCGCTGTCAGTCCCAGCCAGGCCTAGTAGGCCGGCTGGCTCCAGCTGGGACTGACAGCGCAGGCGCGTGGACGTCATTCTGGCAAGATGTCCGCTCTCCGTGCTACTGACAGCTGGGGAATAAAGCATATATCTATTAAATCAGGTAATAATTCTGGCGACTAGCACTACTAAGCAGCTAGTTGCCAGAAGGGGACTTAGTTAAGCTAAACATTTTGTGACATGGTAGTTCCACTTTAAGCATTGTTAACAATCTGGCTGATATTTAATGCTGAGTTTATATATGAAAATATAAGGTAGTAGTTCAACCAAGCAATGGATTGTATATAGTAGTAAGTATAAATTATTATTATTCTTTATTTATATAGCACTAACTAATCCCGCAGAGCTGTATAATAGTGAATAGACAATCTCTCGTTTGTGTATTCTTGTCATTATGAAATCACATACTGGACTGTTTTCTTTTAGTCTGGCCATTGAGGACAGAAGTTCAGACACTCCTGCAGTGTACTATTCTCTGCCCACAATCCCCAACAGATACCTCTGGGTATTTCTCAATGATCATCTCTATTTTCCTTCAGGGGCAAACCCAGCATTTCCAGAAATGGGTTTCCAAAATGTAAATAGTGTCCGATAACAACACGTAGAATGTGTTTTGTGTACTCCTGCATGTAAAAGTCATTATAGCTTACTGAGGATAAACCAGTGGTGGGAAATATGAAGATCTTCAACTGTTCTTGGACTACAAGTCCCATCTTGGCTGGCAGCAGGATGCCTCCTCATAGCATAGATATACATACAACAACCTCAAATATTTCCCATTATGAGGGGATTGATACAGTTTTTTTTTTCTAATCTTACAGTGAAGTATTTTCTGACTGCAGTCCTTGCGACACATGAACTTATCAGTGCCAGATTGGTATCCAGCCAATTGCATTGAAAAGCACTGATAGCTCTCTGGTGAGCAAAGGGTCAGTTTCCTCATATACGCACAGGTGAAGATGATTGGCACACGTGGATTTGTCTGATTGACTCATCCACTGATTAAGCCACCTTTGCTCCTATAAGGAGAAAGTGAACCCTGTACTACTGATGTCTTGAGGACTAGAGGTGTGAAACACTGTAAAAGGAACAGTGTAGTACAAGGGGGTCCTGGGCAGCTGGAAACCCCACTTGATGTTCCCATCCATGCATGTACACAGCAGGGAAACACCTCATATGGGCACATTAACCCCTTAAGGACTGGCCGTGCACGCAACGGTCACTTAAGGACCATGAAGCTTTTTTTTTTTTTTTTGGAATCCGATTCCGGACTCCCCGAACGGCGTGCAGCCACGCAGGGAGCCCGGAATTCCACGGTGTCCAGGACCATCATGGGTCTTTAAGGGTATAACAAGCCATGACGGTCCAGGACCGTCATGGGTCCTTAAGGTGTTAAAGGGTTAGTAATACCCATATTTAATTTTAATCAGTATTCAGATATTCACCGCTAAAGTTCCCCCCTCCCTCCCCTTCTCCTGATGTCAGCATTCTACTGAAAGCAGGAGATCCCGGTCCTGGGACCAGCCGGTGTCTCTTCAGCAGAGCCGAAATAGCGATATTTGAAAACAATGACTTCATTGAAATGGTCTACAAAGTGTTCTTGGTTCGGAAGCACACTTTGTAGACCGTTCCAGTGAAGTAATTATTTTTAAATAACGCGATTTCGGCTCTGCTGAAGAGCCTCCTCGAGTCAGCCGACTCGAATCTCCTGCTGTCAGCTTTACAACTGACATCAGGGGAAGTGGAGGGAGGGGGATCTACAATACTGATTCAATTTAAATACGGGCATTACTAACCCTTTTAACCCTTTGAGTGTCAGAGAGGCTTTTCTGTACGTTGGAAACCACTCTAGCATTTAGCCCGTTGAGTGCCAGAGAGCTATCCAAAGCACTGCAACACATTGTGTTGGATACCTTTCTGGCACCTAAAAGGTTGTAACCCTTTGGGTGTCAGTGGGGTGCATAATACATTGCTTTGCAACGTGTTGCATACCCCACTGGCATTCAAAGGGTCAACCCTTTAAGTACCAGAGGAATATGCAACAGATTGCAATGCATTGCGTACACCTATGGCATTCAAAGGGTTAAGTGGTTAGAAGCCTAGTTTGAGGATACTTTATCTGTTCCCTATGGCACTGTTGGTTTGCCCCAGAATTGCATCTCTTATGTCTTTATAAATATGTCCTTATGTTGTCTCTCCATATGAATAATCCAGTAGATTGTCATCTCTTTCTCAGACAGGGATCCATCCAACATTACTATTTGTTTGTTACATTTGTATCTATTTGTAAGAGTGTCATGTGTTTGTAATAAGTTTGTAATGCGCTCCCTAATTGGACTGCTCTGAAGAATTTGCTGGTACTTTGTAAGTTAATGATGGTAATAATAATAATATTAATGTACTATATCACTGAAACAAGTCTTGTGCAGAATAGGGTTTGATGCTGTCCCTGAGGACTTGCATCTACATGTGGCATTCTAGAAGGACTCCATAGCTGGAGAGTGAGTCATGGAGCAGCTGTGAGAACATTTACCCTGTTGGCCATTTTGAAATTAGTTTTCTTGTGGAAAACAAAAAAAAAAAAAAAACGTTCATTGAGCTAATATAATTTTTTTTTTAACCCTTTGAGTTTTCTGTTTAAAACAAAGATGCAGGTGTTTATTCATAAATTATAACTGTTCAAAATTGTTATACTTTCTGGAAAGAGAGACCCAGGGAGCTTACTTCCTGAATGTTCAATCAGACAGGAAGTGCCTCAGCAGTTGCTATCACATTCTGTGGAGAACTGTTGTCAGTAACTCAAACTACAAAATATACTTCCACAAAAGTAAAGTGATTTAGAGACAGACTGGTGTAAAGATTGTCACCTTAAGTGGAATCAAAAACATGTATTATCCATGATTATCTGCTGTGTATATGTAATATGTATGTATGTGTATATATATATATATATATATATATATATATATATATATATATATATATATATATATATATATATATATTCAGCTCTCGTTCCATAACATGCCTGAGTCCTAAGTGGTCTTTTTTGCTTGCATTCTAAAACTAGTCAGTAGACAATAATGGTATCACTTTTACTCTATTAGTCTCATGCATAGAATGTAGTAGATTGACTATTTGAAATCTAGCCACTAGAGGGCAATGTTAATGTACCAAACCCACAATTTAAACTGTAACAACTCGGTAAAGATGCGTCTCCCAGCAGATGGAGCACCCTTGTTTTTCTCAGCAGGAAAAGCCATACAAAAATGTTTACTGCGTCTTTAACCCTTTGGGTGCCACTGACACATTGCAAAGTGGGACCAGATGTAATACAACAATGAGAATGATCTAGTAAGCCTCATTGTGGGATAAATTGTGAGACACCAACTGTACCTCAGGGGATAAAGAATGCTTCTCATTAATTTAAAACAGCAGTAAACTGTTTTTATGAAAACAAAGAAAATCTAGGGTTTATTCCATGCAGAGAGAGGCAGTTGTATTCCTACTGCTGCACGATTTCTAATTCAAAAATTATTAAAAGTAAATATTTGTTTTTGTTTTCCTTTGTGGTCAATAGGTGTTACCATTCCTATACTTTACTATATGTAGCACCAGTCAGTGACTCAAACTGTCCCATGGAGTGCATTATAAGAATACATTAGCTTTCTGAACACTAGTTGGAGTTGTTGATAAAAAAAAAAGTTTGTGTAATAACTTTTGACTGAAATATCTGCTTGTGGTGGCTAACGTTTACTGCTCCTTTAACCCTTTGACTGTCAGAGGGGTACACAACACATCACAACACAATGAGTTGCATACCCCTCTGGCACTCAAAGGGTTAAACCCTTGTGGACCAGCAATACATGGCCACAGCCCTATGGCCCTCAAGTGGTTTAAGCACAGGATTGATTCCAAGACAGATCTAGGCACACCTGGTAACAGACTTGGACCATGCAGCATCCCACAGTTTTGCTTGCTCCTCAGGGTGGACAGTGCTAGATAGTGGGATAAGAACTATTTGGGTGCGGTATAGCAGTAAGGTCAGAAGCTACAAATGGGTGGGGCTGGTGGGTAAGTGGATATAATAGGGAGGGGAGTATCAGGAATTTCCATGTGTCCAGAGAGAGCAGTAAACATGAAGAAAAAATTGAACACTTCTCGGCAAACCAACATCACTGGAATGGACAAAAAAATGCAATGTATTTAAATGGGGCTTTTAACCCCTTGTTTGCTAAAGAGTAGGGTGACCACATGTCCCGGATTGCCAGGTACAGTCCCGGATTTTAAGTGTGTGTCCCTCATCCTGGACAGCCCCCATCTGGGACAATACAAAGTCCCTGAATGAAGAATCCAGAGCACAGAGTTCTAAACTGTAGAAGGAGAACTGCCCATTGCCTACTGTGACAGAAAGTGATGTCTCTGCTGGACTACAAGAAAATGGCTTCCAGACAAAACTCTACACTCTGGAGAGAGAACTGAGCTGTGATTAAGACATTAAAGGGATAGTAATACTTAAAAATTACTATCCCCCATCTTGTAGCCATTCAAAAATGAGCCCAGCGGCATCTCTCAAACCTTTATGGTTTGAGAGATATCTGCTTTCAAAGTTCCCTCTCCCCTGATGTCAGCATTCTATCTGACAGCAGGGGACCGGTGGAGGCTCTGCAGCAGAGCTGAGATCACAGTAATTAAAAAGAAACCTTTAACTTAAAAGGTCTTCTATGTGTGCTTGCAAACCAAGCACACATAGAAGACCTTTTTAGTGAAGGATTTCTTTTTTGTTAATGCAATCTCTGCTCTGCTGCAAAGCCTCCGCCGGTCCCAGGAGAGGATTCCCCTGCTGTCAGCTAGAATGCTAACGTCAGGGGAAGGGCAAAAAGAGGGAACTTTGAAAGTGGATATCTCTCAAACCATAAAGGTTTGAGAGATGCCGCTCGTCTATCTTTACTCAGTTTTTGAAGGGCTACAAGATGGGGGAATAGTAATATTTAAGTATTACTATCCCTTTACTTGGAAGCTGCATTGTAATGGTGTTGTAGTATAATGTTAGTCTAAGGCTTTGGCCTTGATGTACATTATTTTGTAGCCCACAACAGGCATCACTTTCTGTCACAGCAGTCAATGGGCAGCTCTCCCTCTAGTGCTTAGACCTCTGTGGTGCACTCTACTCTCCTCAGTTTCCCTGAACGGTAGAAATGAAATGTGGTCACCCTACTAAAGAGGCCCTAAAAGCACTGAAAAGCAATCATTAAGGATCTCTCTAGCTGCATTCAATGGGATAAAAAAAAACCTTTTAAATCAGTATATGTATGGGAATTTTCTTATTTGATCCCTGTGGTGCAGTTGGTCTGTCCCATAATTCCTTCACATTTTCTTTTTTAAGTTGACTATACGTCCTTACTTAGAGGGAGTCAGTCCTTATGTGGCCCTCTACTGTATTTTAGTTTGACATGCCTATCTACGCCACAAAACATAACCTTTATTAATATACATACCTGGGAACTTCCAATTGAGGTCTACCCGGAGGGGAGTCCTCTGGTGCAGCAGGGGGTGACAACAATGACTCGAATCATGTCAAAAAAGGGCGGGACTTGATGCAAGTTTAGGGGGCAGGGCTTAAAGGTGTCACACAGAAGGCTGGGGAAGGAGGAACACCAGGAGAATTAGCAGATGTGGGCAGAGTTTCAATAGAAACTCCCCATATCCGGAGGAATCAGCTTCTACCCCGGAGACCCGGTAAAGCTCTGTCAGAACTGGAGTCTCCGGGGCAAATCCAGAGAGTTTCCAGGTATGTTAATATCACTTAAAACCATATAATAATGAAAATCAATGGAAGGATAAAATGAAATGCTCTACTTATGGAAAAAACTTATTGGCTTGCCACTACTGGTCACAAGAAAATAAGAATTGTCTCAAAAAGCTGTTCCACAAGGATGAGTAGATATGTCAAACTATGAAAACTACTAAAAAATGGATACATATTGTGACTGCAAATAAATGATTACCAATTACCCAGCAGACTGTGCCAGTCCTAATGACCATTGTGGTAGATCATAAATTCCATATGTGTCATTCTACCAAAAATACAAATATTTGACAAAAAATAGATGTCAGCAGCTAGAAAATAACCTAAATTTGACTACCAACCCTAAAAAGGGTTATTGTTGTGTGCTACTGCCTCTCATCAAAAGATGTAATAAAAACAATCACTTGTAGAGACAAGAAATAAGCCAGCAAATGCATGAGCACAAAAGAGAAACCTCAAAAAAACCCTTCCGAAACAAATAACAACAAACTAAAGATACCCTATTACCAGCACTCACATGTCTATGGGTGCTACTCAATAGTAGTTATAGGAACAATAACCTTTTATTTTGACTTTACATAGTAAGTGCATTAAGATGTAAAGCCAAATTGTCTATACTTTTTATTTTTGATCTTCTCCTGTTTTTATATCAGAAAGCATTCCGAGTGAGGCTGTGAAAATGGACAGAGTGAACAATGTAAGAAAGAAAAAAGATACAATGTAAAAAAACACAGTGAAACAATGTATTAAAACCTGTCATTACAACTTATAGCTCAATCAGTGCTGCAGGGAGACTTGCAACATTGTATAAATATCCCTATTTCCTCTGTCAGACAGAAAACTTTCTGGATTCAGACATTCAATTACATCACTTTCAGAGATACAAAAGTGTAAAAAAACAACAACAAAAAAGATGAAAAAAGTACAGGCAATTTGACTTTACCAAAATTAGAGGTTACGGTTCCTTTAATTGTTGCAAGTGCAAAGGTGGTAAAGAAATTATTCACTGGGTAAATATACTCATATCACTTAAAGGGATAGTAATGGTTCACAAAAAAAGCAGCTCCAATTCATCTTCATAGCATTTGAGCCATGGAGAGTGTTATTTCAATACTGTCAGAGTTGCAGTTCAAGAGTAATTGAATGATAAAGTATCCCTCTCCTGCCCCTTTTACTGATGTAACACTGCTCACCTCAGAGCAGCAAGAATGTCCGGATGGATCACAGAGAGGGACAGTTTTCAATTAGCATAAGGGAAAAATCTGAAAACCTGTCAAGGGGGGCAGGGCTTTCATTGTTCTCACAGTAAGAAGATTGTCACTTGCTGTGATCTGTTTGGTCCCAGGACCAGATTCCACATCTGAGGGGAGGTGGCTTACACTAGGCAAAAGGGGCAGGAGGGGGAAACTTTATCATTCAATTACTCGAACTGCAACCCTGACAGTATTGAAATAACACTCTCCATGGCCCAAATAGATTAATTGGAGCTGCTTTTATTTTGAAACATTACTATCCCTTTAAAAGAAAGCAGAGAATATAAAAGGGGGGACTTGTGTCTCCATCATTCAGTCTACATGGGACAAACTAAAAAAAATACCCAAGTTCCCTTTGATTTAACCACTAATGCAATTCTCTCTCTCTGTGCTAACCATGTTTTAGCACTTTTGTTGCTATTCACAACACACACACACACGTGCCATATATGGTTGTTTTTACCTGCAAGGCCAAGTTCTTTAACCCCTTAAGGACCTATGACATGTCATGGAATTCAGGACTCCTGTTTGGGGAGCCCTGAATCTATTCCTGGAAAAAAAAATGTCCCGTGGTCCTTAACTGTCCTTAAGGGGTTAAAAAATGCAGTTGGCATTATAGACAACACTTAACATGACCAAAAAACGTACATAGATTGCCCACATTTTTCTGACAAAATTCCATTAAGTCTTTGGCGTGCCAGAGGGGTACGCAATGCATTGCTTTGCAATGTGTTGCATACCCCTCTGGCACTCAAAGGGTTAAAGTAGAACTCCAAAGATACCAAAATATTTCATGAACCCTTAAAGGGATAGTAATACTTCATTTTAACTTTATTTTATTTTGTAGGCATTAAAAAAACATGAAGAATGATATAAGTCTTATCTCTGAAACCTTTATGGTTTAAGAGATATTCACAAACAAAGTATCCCCCCCCTGTTCAACCAGATCAGAAGGGAGATGCCCAGGTAGACTGCAGAGAGGGACAATCTTCAATTAAGATAACGGAAAAAGCTGAAAAACTTGTCAAGGGGGGAAGGGCTTTCATTGTTTTCATACAAAGAAAATTGTCCCCTTCTGTTATCTGTCCTGTCATACAACCAGACTCACATCTGAGAAGAGATGGCTTACACTAGGTAAAAGGGGCGGGGAGGGGAACTTTGCTTGTGAATATCTCATAAACCATAAAGGTTTGAGAGATAAGACTTATATCATTCTTCATGCTTTTTTAATGCCTACAAAATAAAATAAAGTTAAAACGAAGTATTACTATCTCTTTAAGAGTAATATCCACTGAAATGGGAGGCACTCCCTTCTCCAGAGAGGTACCCATGTACAAATAGGAGGTGGGAAAGCTGAGGCTGGAGTCTTGCTCCTAACCCTCACCCAGCTTTGTTGATAATCTAACTCTTGTTTGATTCATACTTGCATATCTAGTTGCTCTCCGGATATAACCTTGAGACTGATTGTTATACTGAATGACCAGGGGACAAAGGCTGGTTATCAGGGCTCAGTCAGTTCCCTTGTAACTCCACCCACTTCACAGCTCTACCCTGCTCTTCCCATTTTCTGCCCATTTTAAGGGAAAACACCTCCTCCCAATCCTGCCCACCCCAATTATGCCCCACCCACTATATGACCCCTTAAATGCACTGCTTTACAGTGAATTGGAAATCTCATTAGCAATCAAGGGTTTAGATGTACCATTTAACCCCTTAACGACCGGGGAATCCGGAAGCGGAAGTGACTGAACGACCAAGGAGCAATTTTTTTTTATTGCTCTGTTGCGTTCCGGACTCCTCGAACGGTGTGCAGCCGCGGGGGGAGCCCGGAACTCGATGACGGTCATAGTACGTCATCGGTCGTTAAGTCAAATCGACCCTTGATGTACTATGACCGCCAAGGGTCGTTAAGGGGTTAAATCAGTGGAAATGTGTATTTGTTTTCTGTGGTTCATTATGTGTAATGAGGCTTATGTACTGAGGACTGGAGCAGTTCCTAAACTAACTGGCTGCATCACAGGGGACAAAAAGCATTTCCCACTGATTTACGTGGAACTTTTAAGCCCTTGAAGGTCAGTCAGACTTCCAAAACATTGTTAAATGTCACCAGATAAAGTGATAAAGTACCGTTTTAAATGTCCATATCTCTGTATTCTCCTTGTAAATTTTAGTTGAACGTTTCCGCTCCAGCCCCTTTTCCCTACATCACGTTTGTTTCCTCAGATCCAGAAGCCGGTTGCTTGACTAGACGGACCCCAATGAGGGACAATATTGTCTGTGTTTATATAAGGGAACACACTGCCCCCTTGACAAAGGTTTTACTTATGCTGACACAATACTGTCCCTCGATTCAGGTCTAAGGGAAGACTAAAGTTACAAGGAGAATACAACAAAAAGGACATGGAAAATGGTACAGTGCATTATATAAAATTACAATAAATAACTGAATATTTCTTTGTCTGGTGACGTTACTATCCCTTTAAACAATGCATTTTAGATCTCTCTTAAAAGTCCAATTTAAACCATTAGGAATTTGAGGAACTTTCATTTGTCCCTGATGGTGCATTTGGTTTGCTCCAGTTCTGTTTATTACAAAAACCTCAGTTTGTTCTCGTTGGTATTTTACCATTCAGGACCTCTCAGTACTGATGCAGGCACTAGGTAAACTAGGCAGCCACCTAGGGAGGAAGAATTAGGTGAGATGGCAGCCAGGGATTAGTTCTATAAATGGGCAGACCCCTGCATCATTCTCCTTTTTACCAATATCTTCATTTTTCAGATAAAAAAGACACAGTTTTATATAGAATTCTTCTTCGTACAAGAGCGCTATTGAATTTCTGAAAGTTCATTAACCCCATGCGTGTGAAAAGGGTGGACAGCACACAAAGGGAGTTGGTTTATAACTAGTCTGGAGGTTTACCAAAGTCATTAACCCTTTGAGTACCAGAGAGGTATACAACACATTGCAAAGCACTCAAAGGGTTAAGTACCCTTGCACCGCTGCTGCAGACACTATGCGTTGTATGTGTAGAAGAGGACTGGTGCAATTCTGGGGCAAACCAGTGTCACCATGGGGAAAATGTTATTAAGTGGCGATGTGGGGGATGTTTTTGTATGTCCCTTAGGTGCAGTTGGTTTACCCCGAATTGCACCATAGGTGTTCTGCATAAGGCCCTTATCTACCTCTCACACATGGAGGGTGGATATAATAAACTCCCAGTGAACTTATTAATGCTAAGTCTGTCCAATAATAATGTGCAGTGTAAGCTGGCCATCTGCTCGGACACCAGGAGGAAACTATGGAATATGCAGCTGTTTCATTAAGTTTATTTTCAGACAAGGGATATGTTGCAGCTCTTAAAGGAGCCATAAACCTTCAGGATAAATAGTGTAAAAGAGAACTTGTAGTAACAACCTCCACTTACCTTACAATGGCAATAACACTGTAATGCCTCTATAAATGTAACCCTTGTGTCTTTGTTCAAGAGGTAACCTCTTAAAGGGATAGTAATGTTTCATAATAAAAGCAGCTGTAATTAATCAGCATAGTATTTGGACTTTGGAGAGTGTTATTTAAATTCTGTCAGAGTTGTAGTTCAAGAGTAATTCAATGACAAAGTATCCCCCTCCCGCCCCTTTTACTGATGTAACACTGCTCAGCCAGAGCAGAAGGGAGGTACCCAGGTAGATTGCAGAGAGGGACAATCTTCAATTAAGATAAGGGAAAAACGTGAAAAGCTTGTCAAGGGGGGCAGGGCTTTCATTGTTCTCATAGGAAGAAGATTGTCCCCTTCTGTTATCTGTCTGGTCTTACAACCAGATTCCGCATCTGAGAAGAGATGGCTTACAGTAGGAAAAAGGGGCGGGAGGGGAAACTTTGCTTGTGAATATCTCATAAACCATAAAGGTTTGAGAGATAAGACTTATATCATTCTTCATGCTTTTTTAGTGCCTACAAAATAAAATAAAGTTAAAACAAAGTATTACTATCCCTTTAAATCAGACCTGGATGTGAGGTCCATAGAGACAGATCTCCATGCCTGTTATACCACAGTGAATTACAGCGGTACCTTGAATAATACTAACTTTATTCTAAGCTGTTACTGGCTGTTTATCTATAAGAATGCTGTCACAGTTAACCACCCCCCTTTAACCCTTTGAGTGCCAAATGGGTGTGTAGTGCATTAATTAAAAGTGCATATCACAGTCCTCTGTCACTCACTACTCAACACGTTGGGGGCCCAGTACTATTACCACCAGTAAAACCGGAGGTAATAATAAAACCACTAATGCCTAAAAAACCCACACATGTACCTCATCTATTCTATTGCTGGCGAGGTACATGGCAAAATGAGTGTTGGTGGCCAAAACTCGCGCTTTGGAAAATACACGTTGGTTATTGGTTAGCGCAAATTGTGGGAACATAAAAGGAGAAAAAAAGCAAACTCTTGTTGTTTAACAGTGTCAAACAATGAGAGTGCACTAAAACTAGTCAGAAGTGTAACACTTACCTTTCATCCACTGCCCGGCTTCTTCATTAATCGTCTCTTCTTTCTTCTGTCTGCTTTTCTTCTTCTTTCTTGCTAAAAAAAAAAAAAATCCATTAATTCTGTACCTGTGAATAAAAAAATGAAGCCCCCAAAAATGCGACCGTTAACCCTTTGTCTGCCGGAGGGGTAGCCCTCCTTTGCTCAAAGGGTTAATATGGGCCGCATCTTAATGTCTTCTGAAGATATAAAATAAAATGTTTCCAAAACTGCAACTTAATATTTCAGTGTCAAATTGCTTACTCCCCTTTGTCTCCTCCGCCGTGTCCACTGGAAGCAGAAGGCATTTTGACCTGCACAGATCCCCCTTGCCACCTCTGTGGCCATTTCCCAAGTCAGACTGCTGGGATTTTGAACCGATACTGACTTTTATATGCCAGTTTTGGTTCAAAATAAGTTGGCAGCCTCCTATTGGCTCCAAAGTGCTTACGCAGCTCCCAGCCAATCAGCTTCTAGCGGGGTTTGTCATCCCCCGCCCCAGTCCACATTATCACCTTTCTGCGATTGCATTTAAGCCTGATGCTCCTAACCCTATTCTGTATTTTTGTACTGTACTATTTGTACTTCTGTAAAGCGCTGTGTACATGTATGGCACGATATAAATAAAGATACATATATAACTTTGTTATGCCTGAAAATATGAACAAAATGAGTGTAAGCAGGAGTTTGCTATTAATACAAAGAGTATATGCAGTCTACATTCTATTGCTTGGCTTATGTCCTTGTTTCTAATTGTTTTCTGTTTATTACCCTGTGTTTGTGTTGTTCATCTTGTCTTATGGGACAAGATAATGAATCAGTTTTGTTTCGATTGTTTTGCTTCAGTGGCTTTTTAACCCTTCGAGAGCCATAGAGGTATGCCACGTATGGCGCTCAAAGGGTTATTCAGGCAGTGACTGCGTTACCTGGCAGCTAATACCCTCCGGGGTGCAGCAGAGTGATTACTGAGCTCTTCTCACTTTGCAATAAAACTAGTTGGCGTTCCACAGCTCTAAAACATGTCTGTTGAAATCTCATCATCCTATATTTTATTTAGGACTAGTGATATCACTTCTCCAGTTCCTATGTTATTCTTTGGAGCCTATGCACTAAGATTGATTAAACCTTGGTGATCTTAGTGCATAGGCTCCATAGAATAACATAGGAACTGAGAGTTCCCAGGTATGATTATAAAGTATTTTCTGTTCTATCACTGCCAAGGTGTGAGCTTTAGTGTTTTCTTTTTGATTTGTCATCTTAGAATTTATGTACACGTTCAATCTTCTGACAGATGCAGTATTAACCCCTAGGCTGCCTGTAACATGTTACAACACAAAAATTCATTTTGGGATGTAACATGTATGTAACATATATAATATGGGTAAACAGTGCATGTGTTAGGACTTAGAAGATGTAGATACAGGCCAGTGCAAAGTGTCGCAAAACAACATGTAAAATAGTGTGCTTGAAAAATTAAAGTGTAGGACTAGTGCCCACTCATATTAACCATATAAGTACCAGAGGGGAGTGCAATGCATTGCAAAAGCAATACATTGCACACCCATCTAGAACATAAAAGGGTTAAAGGGCTGGATTATCCTGTCTGGAAAAATACTTTAATTCATTAATACAGCATTGGAAAGCTTATCCCTTACACACCTAAGTGGTCTTCTCCAATCATAAACCCTTTCAGGACAAGTGCATTGTTTTGGAATGCATTGCACACCCCTATGATCCTTAAAGTGTTAAAAATGTACTGTTGTCTTTTGATATTTTCCCCTTTCACTGAATTTCTCAGGGACTGGTAAATTCAGCTGGTCTCCTCCTCCTTCTCCTGCCCACTTCCTCCTTTAAAATCTCCCATTGATGATCAAATGAAAGACCGTTGAAGACAGTTTGAAGGAGCAGCATGGGCAGATGGGAGTAGGTGGGATTTCAGCAGCTAACATAATCAGAAGAAACAAAATTGAGAGCAAGAGCTTTGCCAAGCTTCATGTGTTGCTATGACAATGAAGAAACTGTTTTATGTGAATAAGTGTAGTGAGGATAAAAATAAAAAACAAAGATCTGTTTTGTTTTCCCCATAACAAGCTACTATATTTATCCCAATTTTGTCTTAAGAAGTAGTTCTTCTTTAACCAACCCTTTACGGACAAAAAAAATTGTGCAGTACATTGCTTTGCAATGTGTTGTCCAACCCTCTGGCTGTAAAATCTGATGATTACACTGTGTTGGACACAACTTTGTCATAAAATAGGTTACAGTGATAGTAATGTTTCACAATAAAAGCAGCTCCAATTAATCTTCATAGTATTTGAGCCATGGAGAGTATAATTTCAATACTGTCAGAGTTGTAGTTCAGGAGTAATTAAATGATAATATATCCCCCTCCCTCTCATTTTACTGATTTAACACTGTTCACCTCAGAGCAGCAAGACTGTCCAAATGGATCGCAGAGAGGGACAATATTCAGTGAGCATAAGGAAAAACCTGTCAATGGGGCAGGGTTTTCATTGTTCTCACAGTAAGAAGATTGTCCCTTGCTGCAAGCTGTCCGGTCCCAGGACCAGATTCCACATCTGAGAGGCGGGTGGTTTACACTAGGTAAAAGGGGAGGGAGGAGGATACTTTATCATTCAATTACTCTTGAACTACAACTCTGACAGTACAGAAATAACTCTCCATGGCCCAGATACTATGAAGATTTTTTTTTGTGAAACATTGCTATCCCTTTAAGTCTACATTCCATTATAAACATAGCTGGTAAGTCTCTGGATTTGCCCCAGAGGCTGTGGTTTTTACAGCTAATTACCAGGTGTCCGGGGCACAGGCTGATTCCCCGCATTTGGGGAGATCTGTGCATTTCTGGTGTGTTCCTCCCACTCACCCTCACTTCTCCTGCTTCCCCAGCCTATTACTATTATTTATTTATTTATTTATTAAGTTTTGGAAGTCCCGCCCCCACTCGTGATTAGACCCTGCCCCTTTTTACTCAGTTTTGCATCTTTTATCTCCCCCACTGGCACCACAGGACTCCCCTCTCTGGGGAGTCCACAACCAAGAGTTCCTAGGTATGATTATGAACACCTGTGGGGAGATGTACTAAGCGGTGATAAATAGGTGATAAAGTGGAGATAACTTCTCCTGTTTATCACTTCTCTAATTCCTATGTTATTCTATGGAGCCTATGCACTAAGATTTCTTCAACTTTGGAGATCTTAGTGCATAGGCTCCATAGAATAACATAGGAAGTGGAGAAATGGTGAACTGGAGAAGTTATCTCCACTTTATCACCGTTTAGTAAATCTCCCCCAATGTGTTTTATTTTTGACCAAGCTGTCTGAAGGTGCAGTCCTTTGCCGGTCAGTCATGAAAGGGTTACTCTGCTTCACATTGCTTTTCCAGGGCACTGACATATAAAACAGAAGTGCCATTGTAAACCCAAGTGCTTGATTCTTCATTCCGGCCAACATCAGATGCCAACCAATTATGGCATTGCACTCAACAGTTCAAGGAGCACAGCCAAGGCCTAACACTGGGGAGGCACAGATGAGCTGAAAGCTGTCTTTTTCTGTATTCATTGAGAAACCCTTTATTTCTCAAATGTAAACCCAGCACAGGCTGTAATCAACTAGAGTATTCTGGCTGTAGGAAGCCTATCATTTACCATTCCCCTCCTTCAGTGTGAAATAACCATGCTAGCTAACCGCTTAGGTGTGAAATCAATGCCAGCCCTGAGCTTGTTATTTAAACAATGCCTTTAGATGGTGAGAAATTACAGCAATAAGTGTCAATAAGTGTAATGCTTTACACCTTATTAGGTCTTTGACCTGCTTTTTTCACTCCGGAGGAGAGCCAAATGTGTAACCCAGTCTTTCTATAATTTAGTCATTGTCTCTGCTGTATGAATCCTGAGAGGTTATTCAATGAACCAGTCGCCTTACATTCTCTTTTGTAAGAGTCAAATGTTAACCCTTTGAGTGTCAGATGGGTAGGCAATGTGATGCCTACTCCTCTGGCACTCAAAGGGTTAAAAAGAAAACTGGGAGAGATGCACTACGCTGGGATAATGGCATGATAATGAAGAGATTACATATCCAGTGAGATAAATTTTTTCATTTCAGTCACCTTCCCCCTTCTGCCCATTTCTTCCACTAAACCAACCACTGATGACATCAGGCAAGCCAAACGAATGACATTTAAAGGAGACTTCTGTAGCTTTCAAGGACTGTGCGGGAGGGGTTACTTTTTCCTGCTATGGTTCAGTCAGTTTGCACTAGAATTACTATTCTTTTGGTTTTGTGCATACAGGCTCCTGTCCTTGTGTTAATGAGTGGTCCATGCAATTGCTATGGATGCTTTTGGTGTAGGTAGCCTTTTATTACTGTAGCTTAGCATTATGTGAAAATCTGTGCCTACAGACATTCTGAATTGCCTTGTTTCTAATTTTCTTTTTTTTTTTAGGGTCGGTGTACAAGAGAAAATTGCAAATATCTACACCCACCTCCGCACTTAAAAACCCAGTTAGAAATCAACGGACGGAACAATCTCATACAACAAAAGACAGCCGCGGCAATGCTGGCGCAGCAGATGCAGTTTATGCTCCCTGGCACCCAGCTCCAACCAATCGTAAGTAACTAGGAGACAAGCAGATTCCTATAAGTCAGTGGGCAGTGATAATGTCACGCATAGCTCTAAAAAGTAGAGGCAGAAATGAAGCCTACTTCCTAATGCCAAAAACTGCTGCATCAATGTCTTGTAGTTTAAAGGGATAGTAATACTTCGTTTTAACTTTATTTTATTTTGTAGGCATTAAAAAAACATGAAAAATGATATAAGTCTTATCTCTCAAACCTTTATGGTTTATGAGATATTCACAAGCAAAGTTCCCCTCCCCGCCCCTTTTACCTAGTGTAAGCCATCTCTTCTCAGATGTGAGTCTGGTTGTATGACAGTACAGATAACAGAAGGGGACAATTTTCTTTGTATTAAAACAATGAAAGCCCTTCCCCCCTTGACAAGTTTTTCAGCTTTTTTCATTATCTTAATTGAAGATTGTCCCTCTCTGCAGTCTACCTGGGCACCTCCCTTCTGATCTGGTTGAACAGGGGGGGATACTTTGTTTGTGAATATCTCTTAAACCATAAAGGTTTCAGAGATAAGACTTATATCATTCTTCATGTTTTTTTAATGCCTACAAAATAAAATAAAGTTAAAATGAAGTATTACTATCCCTTTAAGGTTAAACTAAGGGTTGGGACTTGGCAGCCATTTTCTTGTAGCCCAGCACAGGTGTCACTTTCTGGCACAGTTGTTAATCAGTCAGTAGATAATGTAATTGTTTCTGCACTCACCAGAGTAATACATTTGGTCTCTGGTGACTAATCCTGTATCCATACCTGTGAACTCTCTAGCAGAGTCTCTGGTTTTCAATACGAATTACTGAGTCTCCAGGAACAGAGGCTGATTTTCAAGCTAGCCGAATTCCCTGGTAAGCGCCCTCCATTCCTAGTCCTGTTCTGCCCTATGGGGAAGCTCTAGGTTTTTGGGGGCCCTAAGTGAAAAATTCACATGGGAATCCTCAGGGCACAGAAATCTGAAGCACCCCCCCCCATTTGCCATCTCCACTGGACACCTCCACAATGCTCCAAATTACCCCCCATATCCATATAGCCCTCACATTGCCCCCCATCAGCTCTAACTTATCCCCCATCAGCTCTATATTGCCATCAGCTCCAACTTATCCCCCCATCAGCTCCATACTGCCATCAGCTCTAACTTATCCCCCATCAGCTCCATATTGCCATAAGCTCCAACTTATCACCCATCAGCTCCATACTGCCCTCACATTGACCCCATCAGCTCCAACTTGCCCCTATCATCTCCACATTGCCCCATCATCTACAACTTGCCCCCATCATCTCCACATTGCCCCATCAGCTCCAGTTTGCCCTCACATTACCCCCATCATCTCCACATTGCCACTATATCAGTTCCAACTTGCCCTCACTTTGCCATCATCTCCACACTGCCCACATCATCTTCACATTGCCCCCACTTTGCCTCCCGCATACGTTTCCTACCTCCTGGTGGTCCAGCGGGAGATGTCTGTGCCTCCTTCTGTAGCTACTGTTGCTCCCGTGCAGTCTCTTTAGGAATGCAGAGCGCTGGGAGATGATGGCATCTCCCAGCACTCTGCATTAGAGCTGACGAGGGAGCAACAGCAGCTACAGGTCTGTGCTTTCTGTCTGAACTGAAGAAGGCACGGACCTTACCATGCGGTGTGCGGGTTGTTACTGTGCACAGCGCTGTGAACAAAAATATATAATTTTATTTTTTTTTATTTCAATGACAGGTGCCCCTCTGTGGGGTGCGCCTGTAGGCAGATGCCTACTCTGCCTTATGGCAAATCCGGCCCTGGGAATCCTCCTTTAGTCCCAGGTCAGTATTTGTAATGAGACATTGCCATCTAATCTTGTTTACATGTGGTGGCAGTGTTGTATAAGTGCTGTGAGGGTCCCTGACCAAGTGGGGGTTATTCTGCTTATACTGTAGTGCCACTACTCTCTGCCCACTTCCCCACCCATTCCCAGGCACCTTTCTATCTCCCAATCCCAGTTAAGCTGACCCACATTATGACCATACCTGCCAACTTTTGAAATGAGCTCACCCTGGGAAATTTGAAATATTACTCCTTACCGCTCCCAAGAAAATAGTTTCTCGGTCAATTTTTGATGTAACCCAGAGATGATCCAGTCAATCCTCAGGGAACCTTTAACCCTTTCAGTGCCAGGGGTACGCAACGTAATGCATTGCAAAGCAATGTGTTGTGTACCCCTCTGACACTGAAAGGGTTAACATGCTACAGTTCTGAGATATCACTTCTTACACACTCACAAGACCTGCAGGACTTCTCACTCTGACTTTCTGATAGAAATGTCACAAAAACTGGACATTAAATAAGCGGTAAATTGGTGCAAATCATATAGGAGGTAACACTGGACATTCTCACCCCCCGAGAATGTTACCTTGGATATTCAAATCCCCATCCCTCTTCAGTACCTGGGGACTGGGGGGGGCTTTGGCTCGAAGGTACCCAAGAATGCTTATATCTGCTCTAGGAGTGTACTGGAGACCTCGCTAGCATCCAAGAGGTTAAAAACACAATTTAAATTAGTGAGAAATTGGGAGAGGTTTCTCTCTAGTTGGTTTGCCCCAGAATTACTCCATTTCTACGTAGTACTTCAGCTTCAATGTGTTGGCGATGTCTCTTGCATCCACGGGTTAATTTATCCCTTTGAGTGCCAGGGGGTACACAGTGTGTTGCAAAGCAATGTTTTGTGCACCCCTCTGGCATTCAAAGGGTTAGGTTCTGAAGCATTGTTAGGAACATACCTCTATTTCCTGTTCATTACTCTGCTTCCTCTCCAGCATGTTGGTTCCATTAACTGCATATTTCCCTAAAAATACTCTCACCTGCTCTCGCTACCAGACTATCACGAACTTCCTCTCCTCCTGGATGGTTATATTCCAATGGAACTAGTTTATATTAACCCCTTAAGGACCAGAGGGAATACCCAATGCATTGCTAAGTGTAATGTGTTACTCACCTCTCTGGTCCTTAACCCCTTAATGACCAGGGTCCTGGAATGTAACCTTCCCTTAAAGGGATAGTAATACTTCGTTTTAACTTTATTTTATTTTGTAGGCATTAAAAAAACATGAAGAATGATATAAGTCTTATCTCTCAAACCTTTATGGTTTATGAGATATTCACAAGCAAAGTTCCCCTCCCCGCCCCTTTTTCCTAGTGTAAGCCATCTCTTCTCAGATGTGAGTCTGGTTGTATGACAGGACAGATAACAGAAGGGGACAATTTTCTTTGTATGAAAACAATGAAAGCCCTTCCCCCCTTGACAAGTTTTTCAGCTTTTTCCATTATCTTAATTGAAGAGTGTCCCTCTCTGCAGTCTACCTGGGCATCTCCCTTCTGATCTGGTTGAACAGGGGGGGGATACTTTGTTTGTGAATATCTCTTAAACCATAAAGGTTTCAGAGATAAGACTTATATCATTCTTCATGTTTTGCCTACAAATGCCTACAAAATAAAATAAAGTTAAAACGAAGTATTACTATCCCTTTAAGGACCACTTTGGTCTTTCGGATGTGCCGTACACGTGACCTCTTGTGTGTATCAGCGCGCTGCACGGGCGACTGAGAGAGACTGCTCCAGTCTTGGAGTGGTCAATTTCAGTCCCCGTTTTTACTTACAGGACTCCAGGAGGAAGGCTATAAGTAAAATATACATGACGTGCTATTGCCATCACCAGTGATAAGGCAAAAACTGTGTGATGGTCATAGCACGGCACACGGTCCTTAAGGGGTTAAGGAATTCATACCATTCTTTCTAATTTTGAGTACTTCAGAAATAAGTTACAGTGTGTATGAAAACATGTGTTCCGTTAACCCTTTGTGGACCAGTGAGGTATCCAATGCATTGCGTTACCTCTCTGGCACTCAAAGGGTTAATAAGGCTGATATACACTATCACTATCTGGGGCAAACTATCTGCACCATAGGGGACGAATATCAGTTACCCAAAGTATCACTGATTAAAATAGAGCTTTTTTAACCCATTGAATACAAGTGCAATATCCATGTAGCATTATAGGAATTAGGACCCTATTTAAATCAGTAGTCATTTTTAGTTCGGATTTCAAATACCCTCTTCAGTAAAGATGCATATACAAAAACTGTGCAAAAGAAACATATTTACATTAACCCGCAAAGAAGTCTGAATTTCAACCTCTGACAATTCAGACATGTGCAAATGTAGTAGCCACAGCACACAGACTCACACCAGTGCCATGAAATAAAAACATAGAAAACTTTATTAACAAACGTTTAACAAGTACTTATCTCAGCGTGAAATCTCGTATCACATGAGGGTAGAGGGGTACGACTGAGAGATGATTCCGCCACCAACAATCAACGTGATTCACGTCACATATGCCTACTCATGATCAAAGACCATTCTTATTTATCCCCTGTGATGCAGCCTGTCCCAAAATAGCTCCAGTTCTACTTAGGATATCAGCCTTACATCATTGTGGAAATCTGTGGGCCTCAATATCAGCCCTCAATTGGCCTTAATTGTCCAATCATAAAGGATATATTTCTGCTTGAGAACAAATCAAAAAGTCATAGTTATTGAGAAAATGATTAGGATTTACTAAGTGACATAAAAAGCATAAGACTGCAGAACAAAAGGCATTGTTGAAGGAGAGACTATACAGTAGTTTTGGGATTTAATCTTAAAGAGATAGCAACACTTCGTTTTATCTTTATTTTATTTTGTAGGCATTCAAAAAACATGAAGAACGATATGTCATAATGAGAGATATTCACAAGCAAAGTTTCCCCCTCTCTTTTACCTAGTGTAAGCCATCTCTTCTCAGATGTGGAATGCAGTCCATAGACCAGACAGATAACAGAAGGGGACAATCTTCTTCCTATGAGAACAATGAAAGCCCTGCCCCCCTTGACAAGTTTTTCAGGTTTTTCCCTTATCTTAATTGAAGATTGTCCCTCTGCAGTCTACCTGGGCACCTCCCTTCTGCTCTGGCTGAACAGCGTGACATCAGTAAAAGGGGCGGGAAGGGGATACTTTGTCATTGAATTACTCTTGAACTACAACTCTGACAGTATTGAAATAACACTCTCCAAAGTCCAAATGCAATGATGATTAATTAGAGCTGCTTTTATTATGAAACATTACTATCCCTTTAACTTTTCAGGGAGAGATATGTTTTGTTTTTAACCCTCTAAGTGCCAGAGGGGTGTTCAGCACATTTAGAGGAATGCACTGGACACCCCTTTGGCAATCAGAGGAATAAACCCTGGCTTGTGGTGTTGAGAGGGACCGGTATAAGTCCTGCCACCTGCTAGTTACCACACTTTACAATTCTGCAGAGTAGTGTTTCTCAATTCCAGTTCTCAAGTTCCTCTGAAGGGCCAGGTTGTCAGGGGGAGCTCCTGCCTGAAATGAATGGGTTAAAAGCATAACTGGGGACTCTTTATATCTGCATTATAGTTTCTGCTTTTCAGTGTTCCTTACCACCTCTCCGGGGACAGCTGAGTTAATTCCCTGGTAACCCCACCCAACTCATGGTCCATTCCAACCACTTTCTGCCCAGTTTTGCCCACTTCAGGGGAAAACCTGTCTACTTTGTGCCTTAACCCTTCCCACACAGATTAAGCCCTGCCCACAATATGACATGCATCGTACCATGTGGACATTCCCTTCTAAGCCATTCTTAAGACTCCTGGGCTGGGCTTAATGATCTTTCCAGGTTTGGTTCAAGAGACCTTCACAAGAAATAACAACTACCTCCATAAATTCTCTACCTTTAAAGGAACAGAACAATTTTTTAAATGAAAATGTTTGTTATAGAGCTTTTCCGCTGAATAAAATAAGAATACAAAAAGAAATGTGAGCAGTAATAACATCTGGATGAAAAAAGGGGGAATAGCCTTGTTTTACTCAGTAGGGAAGTCCCTGTAACGCGTGTTTCCATATCAAACGTTTGCTGTTCTAGAACAATTTGAGTGACAGAGTGGTATCCAATGCATTGCAGAAAAATGCGTTGAATACTTCTCTGGCACTCAAAAAGTTAAGAAATAGTAATCATCAAATCAATAAAAGTTGACAGTAATTATCTATGTTTATCTCCAATCCCCAATTAGAAATGTTCCACTTCAGAGCTTCTGTCCTGAACAAGATGTGGCGTCTCTCTTTAAACTTCTATCAGCTTTTACCTAAATTTCTATCAGAAGAGACACCGTTGTGGTGGAGTGTGATATCACTTAGGCTTGTTCTGCCACCTCTGCTTCTAGGTGTTTATAATGTATACTGTGTATTGGTCCATATGTACAAAATCAAAAGTGGAGCATTTCTGATAGGGGCTGTACTAGGTGTTTATATGAAAGAAGAGGTGGAGCTGATATAATATTTTGAGTGGCAGATTGGTATCCAACGTCACCAGTCGTTAAGGGGTTAAACATTAATGTGAGTTTTATTGCTGTAGATCAATGTGATACACTTATATACACACCACACAGTCTAAAAAGGGGGACAACATGGAGGGAAAGAGGGGACATAGGGATTTGGGTCTCAAAGAGGCACTGTATTTCCTAAAGAGGGACACTTGGAAGGTATAAAGGGCCCTGCTCATGAAAGCTTACAATTTAGAAGAGTTGTGAGAAACCTTAGGCTGGTCCAGATTACTATTCCCATTATCCCCAGTTACCACCACTTTTTGAACATTTCTCCCTTGGTTCACTTTTAAAATATCACATTATTAACATTGCGTGGCTATAAGTCTCATTAAACAGGCTGCTGTGTTGAAAAGGGTGACATGAGAATCTCGCCCTTCATATAACCGGGACAGTCTCATGTCACTTCTTTTAACAGTGCTTCAACCCAACCCCCAGACGTTCAATCCAACCCCACAACATACAGAAGTATAGATGTGTGCCTCTGTGTGTGTCATTAATTAAAAGTAAAGCTGCTCGATAAAACAAATGCAAATTAACCCTTTCGGCACAGAAAGGGTTAATAATATATTACAAGAAACAAATTTTAATAATCCATTCTGTGCCAAAAGGGTTAATATGCATTTGTTTTAATGGGCGCTTTACTTTTAATTAATGACACACACAGAGGCACACATCTATACTTCTGTATGCTGCCAATAACGTAGATGCTGTGGGGTTGGGTTGAACACCTGCAGGGTTGGGTTGAAGCACTGTTTAAAAAGCAACATGAGAATCTCGCTCTTATATGAAAGGCGAGATTCTCATGTTGCCCTTTTCAACACGGCAACCTGCTTAATGTGGCTTCTAGCTGTGCAATGTTAATAATGCGATATTTTAAAAGTATACCCTCGCCGTTAGGGTCTGACTATTGATTCAAGCTCCTTATGTAGCTTAGAATCGCCGTCATCCACTATCTCACCCCTGAAAAAAGTGTAAAAACCTGCCTGGTAAAGAAATTTGAAAATGTAATAAATATAGTTACAATGTTAGAGGGTGAGCCACCGTAGGTGCTGCTTAATAAATGAGGTTTAAAAATAGTAACTTTTCTCTGCAGCTGTACTTATGAATAATCATGTTCATAGATTCTACTTAACCTCAAACCTGCATGCAAGTTGTCTATTATATTTAAATGTGAACACTTAGCTTATCAGACCCTGTATGAGGGCTCCAGGAGAGACATCAATTTAACATAATGCCACTAAGTGATAAGTTAATGTACAGAGAGATAGTAATTAACAAGCATCAAGTTAATTTAACTTGCTGCAGAAATGTTACAATTTGCATTCGAGACATTTGCCTCCTGTAAATAAAACGTAGATTTCGATCACTATAAATACATTCATATTGTCTATACTCAGTATACACAGGTGATAACCCAGGGAGGCTGGAGGAGAACTAGAAGAGATGTACTGAAGTGTATTGTGGAAACGATAACTAAGATGTCTCAAGCTGGAGAGATGTTAGTGAATCATATGCTCTATATAATAACATAAGAACTGGAGGGTTTGTTACATTGGAGAAGTTATCTCCGTTTTATCTGCTCTTTATCACAACTTAGTGCATAACACCAGAGGATGCCAGATGATTTCAAGTAATAGTAGCCCTTTATCTTGACTTTGCATATTCTGCCAGGGAATAATAAGTACTGTCAAACTGCCTATATTTTTTTCCATCTTCTGCTTGCACCAACCTTACACTACTGCCAGAATGCATTATTTTGTTGATTTTTTGCCCCCTGTGGTACAGCTGGATTTCTTTAGCATTGCACCTTTCTGCCTTAGGACCTCACAGTGTGAAGATAACATTTTTAATAGTGTTGCTTCTTCAGGATTCATGGCTGAATTCCTGTCATCCTCCGTTCTAGTGGGCTAAAGATGTAAAGATGTTCGTCTTTATCTTTGTGCATAACATATGTTTTTGTCTTGAAACTGCCAGCTCTCTAATCCTGCCCTCTCAAGTAAACATGATTTTAATTATGTCAGTGGTTTGGAGACATTGTGTCTGGTCACTAATTACATAAAGGACGTCAGAAAAGTCTGGTGACCAGAGAAAATAGCTGTTAAGGAATGGCACCTGCATGTCTGATGGCACATTGCTGTTCTCAGCCGTTAACCTATTCACTATTACAGTCAGTTGCTTCATTGCCTCAGGTTCAGGGCTCTTTCATAAATCAAATCATCATACTTGGGAACTCTCCAAATTTGCCCCGGAGACCCGGTAAAGCAGTCTCCGGGGCAAATTTGGAGAGTTCCCAAGTATGATGAGTCCTTTGGATGTGGGGAGTTTCTATTGAAACTCTACCCACTTCCACTTTTTCCCCCGGTGTAGCTCCCCCCCCCCCAGCCTTCTTTTAAACCCTCCCCCGGCACTCGTGTTAAGACCCGCCCCTTTTTGACACGATACGCATCATTATTCACACCACCCATGGCAGCAGAGGACTCCCCTCCTGGGAGACAACAATAAAAAGTTCCCAGGAATGCAAATCATGTCTTCCCTAAATGACATAGACATCCTCTCTCCAACTGCCTGCCTCTTGTACAGATCATGTGGTTTATTGTGTGGGATGTCATGTGATTGCACAAACCTTTAAACAATGCCGTATAATATTATCATAAGTCTTATACCCTGCTGTATAATGAATCAACAATAATTTTTCCAATTTATATAATTTGGAAAATATCCCGGAGTTGCCCAAGGTGTGTGACTTATACAGTTATACACAGACACGCACCACAGTGTCAGTCTCATTCTCTGTTTCACCATCACAGCTGTCCTGCACTTAAAGGGATAGTAATGTTTCATAATAAAAGCAGCTCTAATTAATCATCATAGTATTTGGACTTTGGAGAGTGTTATTTCAATTCTGTCAGAGTTGTAGTTCCAGAGTAATTCAGTGACAAAGTATCCCCCTCCCGCCCCTTTTACTCATGTCACACTGTTCAGCCAGAGCAGAAGGGAGGTGCCCAGGTAGACTGCAGAGAGGGACAATCTTCAATTAAGATAAGGGAAAAACCTGAAAAGCTTGTCAAGGGGGGCAGGGATTTCATTGTTTTCACAGGAATAAGAGTGTCCCCTTCTGTTATCTGTCTGGTCTATGGACTGGATTCCACATCTGAGAAGAGATGGCTTACACTAGGCAAAAGGGGCGGGAGGGGAAACTTTGCTTGTGAATATCTCATAAACCATAAAGGTTTGAGAGATAAGACTTATATCATTCTTCATGTTTTTTTAATGCCTACAAAATAAAATAAAGTTAAAACGAAGTATTACTATCCCTTTAAGGAATAGTGACTTTCCTGGCATGTCATGGAATTCAGGGCTCCCCATGCAGCTGCACGCCATTCAGGGAGCCCTGAATCCATTAGTAAAAAAAAAAATGCCCCGTGGTCCTTAAGTGCCGGCCGCGAGACTGGTCCTTAAAGGGTGTTCTCTTTGTCCCAGTCTTACTCTCTTTTTGTCATACTTCTCTGTTCTTGGTACCCTTCAAGTTTTGTACCTCAGTCATTTTCTGCCTCAGCCTTGCACTCCCTCTGTTGCAGTTTCTCTTTCTCTCCACTCTCACTGCCTCTGTCCCAATCTCACTTTCTTTTTCTCTCACTTTTTCTCAACTAGAGACAATTCAAGGTTAACACTGTAGATAGCTCTCATTTGCAGCATACTCGCAGACAGTCCTACTCTTGACCTGGGTGGCATTCTAAAATTTCAATCTTTATTGGTGATGTACAGATGGTGATAAAAACACACACACAACTTTGTAGTGTAAAGTAGTGGAGACAAAACTCAGGTCTCACAGTTGCTTCAAAATACATTTGATTAGAGCATCACTAAGATTTTAATGTTACTTTATATTGTAGCCAAGAAAAATCATTAAAAACTGTATAAGTCTTATCTCTCAAACCTTTATGGTTTGAGATATATTTGCAAGTAAAGTTTCCTCCTTGCTGACATCAGCATACTAGCTGACAGATTTGGAATCCAGTCCGCAGACCGGCTGCGGCTCTTGAGCAGAGCCGAAATTGTGAGATATAAAAATAACTGCTTAATTGGAATAGTCTACAAAGTGTGCCTGGTTTGCAAGCAAACTTTGTAGACACTTCCAATTAAATAGTTATTTTTATATCTTGCGATCTCGGCTCTGCTAAAGAGCTGCCGGCTGATCTGTGGATCGGATTCCAAGTCTGTCAGCTAGATGGCAGACTTGGCTGAAACAGCCAGTGGGGGGAATCTTTACTTGGCAATATCTCTCAAACCATAATAATTTGAGAGATAAGAGTTAAATAGTTGTTAATGTTGTTTTCTTGGCTACAATATAAAATAACATTAATTTTAAGAATTACTATCACGTTAATGAGTCTCTGGTATACTGGTTAAAATCTGGTAACTGTTTATCTTGTTTCACTAAGTCAGTATTTAAATAGCTATATGACCCAGATATGTTTGAGAGTTATGCTAGCCATCTAAATGAAATTACTGTCCCCATTTAACTTGACCCTTCCACATACTCATACACACATACACTTCTTTTTGAAATACCAGCTTCCTCTTCCACCAGAAAATGGAGTCAGTAAAACGACCGAACATGCAGTTTGCTGCACAGTATAACGTCTTCAGGGGTCTCTCTATAGCTAGTCCTCTGAGGAAGCTGTGCTCAGAAAAGAAACATGAGTGAGGTCACTCCAGAATTCAGTGTGGGAGTGTGTTAGCACCTCTGCAATGGAACCTTGGCCATTAACTCTATGGTGACATTCCGATGGAACGGGATTCTGTTTATTAATATGCACCCAGCCAGTTCAATGTGTTAAAATGACTCCCAAACATTACTGGGACTTATAGCTATTTAAATACTGGCTCACTGAAACATGATGGCAAAATCTTTATAAACAGTTACCAGAACTTAACCAGTAGTTTATAATTATATTGTATCTGACTTACAAGGCTGACATTTAAGCTTGCTGAAGGTCTTAGTGATTCTCTATACAAGGGTATTTTACTGTGAGACCTGAATTTTGTCTCCACTACAATTCAGTACACACTACTCTTTATTTTAAACGTTTTTGATTTTTTTTTTGTGTGTGTGTTTTTTTGTCACCACGTATAGACATACCTGGGAACTTTTCAAGAAGGGCTACCTTGAGGGTAACCCTATCAGTGCCGAAAATTATGCGATTTGCGTCATAAAAGGGGTGGGGCTTAGTCGCGGAGGGGGGCGGGACAAAAAAAACCTGCAAAATGAAGGTAAGAGGGTGGGGAGTGGGAGGAGCCAGGCGGGATGGAGCACAAGTGGGCAGAGTTTCTACTTAAACTCTGCCCACCCGGTGATTCACACATTGCCCCGGAGACCCGGTAATTCAGTTTGAAATCCGGAGTCTCCGGGGCAAAACCGGAGAGTTCCCAGGTATGTGTATAGAGCACTATAAAAGACTGAAGTTTTATAAAGATACCCAGATCCAAAGTAGGAAGGTCTGTGACTATTTCCACACAGAAGACCTCAGCAAAGCAATGTTTGTATGATTTCACTTCTGCACAACATAACATAGCTGTAGGAATGGGTCGGACTATATATTTTGTTAGAAATTATTTATTTCAAACAATAGATTATGACAGTGTTTCTCAACTGGTGGGTCGCAACCCAAAGGTGGGTTGTGACCCCTTCTTCAGTGGCATGACAACCTCGCATTGCATATCAGTGCAAGATTGTCATGCCGCTTCTTTACAGAGCGCCATCAGGCAGTACTGAAATCCCTTAGATGCTTCTCTCTTTGTCTCTCAAATACATTCACAAGACACACAAGCTCCACTTGCAGGTACACATTTATGGAAGCAGTACATTACTGACAAAATTTATCAAAAAAAAACTGGAGTGTAATACAATAATTTGAATATATGGTTAAGGGAAGTGGGCTGTGTGGGTGAGGGAAGGTGTTGTGTGGTTGAGGGGTGCTTGCAGATTTCCTCCATAATATTACCAGCAAAATGTTCCCCCCTACAGGTTCCTATAGCTCTTGTCAATTTTGTTCTTCTATTGTCACAACCTGTGGCTGGACCATTCGGCAACTCCAAGCACTTAGACCTTTTATATCAGTCCCTCACTTCCTATAAATTGTAAGCTGTAGCAATCCTGGCCGTCTTAGCCTTCTGTTTCCTGTGCCTTTAATATTGGTTGTAAATCCTATAATATAATTTGCTAGGATGCGTCGCCTACTGTGTGCATAACACGCACATGCACAGTACAGACTGCCAGAACGATGCAGTCACGTGCAGTAGTCATGCACAGCAGAGACTGCCTGAACGTGCCGGCCCCCAGTCTGAGGCACGGATGATCTGGAGCAGGGCGCCCCGAACGGCCCACTGCTAGTCCCCATCCCCGGGGCAGCAGCCGAGGCCGCCGGGTAGCACCCTGGCCCGTGCACACTGGCTTCAATACTAGTATTTTTATATTTTACCTAGTTGTACATTGTTCTGTTGTCTTAACTGTTGTATAGTGCTGTGGCATCTGGTGGCAATTTATAAAGAAATTATATTAATAATGTCTAGTGCACACCAAAATGCTCTGGCACCCTGGTTGAGAACCATTGCACTACAGCTTGCTGCAACTTTCTTACATTCATTCATACGTATAATACAGAGAAGTTGCACCAGTGGAAGTCTGGACAGTTACCAGTGGGACCTCCATGCAGACTTGTCAATATACTTGCACTCCAACACACACACACACACACACACACACATTGAGACAGAGGGATAAACACTGCAACAATCACAAACCTACCCTGAGAAAGACACACACACACAGAATGACATTTAAGAGACATTCAGACATGCAACTGTGAAAGTACAAGGTAATATATAGACAATCCGCCCTCACTTTTCCAGCATTCCCTCCTGTCATCTCACTCATCCATCACTGAGATGAAATGCTGTAATAGAGGATACATGTGGAGGTGCTTACCTGGAAAAGAGCATGAGATTCATATGTTGGTCACAGTTATGCAAACTCAGACCAAAACTAGACCCTTCCAGGACCCTTTACCTGGGAAAAAAATATATCTTTTTTTAGTTTGCAATATAGAAAATATACTTTTTTTTAACCTTTTAAAAACCAGAAGGGAGTGCAATGTATTGCAGAGCAATGAGTTACACCCATGCACTGCTTTGTAATAGCGACTTTCAAGTGGCTTAGAAGTCAACCATTCTGCTTAGTTCTGCAAAAATCTGTCCTACCCCTATTGGGTGTCCTTTTAAATGGTTACACGCGAAAGAGCATTGCGACCAATTGACAGAGTGAACATGTCAAGTGGATACAAATGTCGACATGAGAATCTTGCACTGCATGACAGCACGAGATTCTCGTGTCGCTTACTAAAAGGTTACTTAATCCACGGTTATTTAGAAATGCATTTCCATGAACGTCTTCCTTTCACTCCGATGAGCATTGAGTGAGGCTGACATAACCCAATTATGAAATGTGCTGCACATGCAGATGATCATTGCTGAGGGTTGAATAGGAACCAGAAGAGCAGCTGGATAGATCCAGATCAAGAAAAACAAATGCAGCTGTACAAAAATGCAAGCACCCCCACCAGCTTAAATTAAAATTTACTAACTGGTTATACTTTTTATTTGTGCAACCGCAATTTTAAAGGATGCCTAACAAGCAAAATCTTTATGGTTCTCCTGGCTGCACAGGTGAGTTAGAGAGTGTCATTTAACACCAATATTAACAAGCAGGGAAAGCATAGTAACAAGCAGGAAATGCAAAGCCTGTTGGGAGCCAGTGAGGAGAGAATTGGGATTAAGCAACATTTTAGTAAGCGACATGAGAATCTCGCACTGTCATTTGTATTCAAACGACACGTTCACCCATTTAAAAGTAAACCCCACTATTGTTGCCAGAACTGGGATTTTCATTTTTCTAGATTCTGTAAATTTAAATACAATGTTATTCATCATAACCTTGCTATATTAATGAGCTGATGGAGCAGGTTAATCCCGTGGTTGTTTTCTGTCTACCAGGCAAGTATGCTAATGTCTGGTGGGAAGAAAAAAATGCTGTATACTTAGGAATTTTGCTGTCCTTGATGCACTGAAGTGGAACAAAATGTAAAAAAAAAGATTCTTGCAGTATGAACTGTTTCTTTAAATGGGAACTGTACTCTTTGGATAATTAGGAGACTGGTAATTGGTTCTTAACTTGTTCAACAGAAGAATCTGTTGAAGACCTCTTCAGAATTCAAGAGGTTAAAAGCCACCTTTAACCTTTTGAGTGCCAGATGGGTATCCAATGCAAATCAGCATATTGAGAGTTGCCAGCATGCATGTGGCCTACTGTGCTTAATGGGAACATCAGCCCTGCCTCCAGCTGTTGTTGGACTACAACTTCCATTATTCTGCTGTCATGAGAAGGACCTTCTGTCCAGGTGTTTTTATCTGTACATAGGGCCCAGATTTACATTTGAGGATCACCAATGTAAGGCATCCAAGTGCCATTAGCCGCACCTATAACCACACCCACTCACATAACTCCACCCTCAGTCCATTTCCTTGCACAGAAAATACCCTTATGTTATAATATAAATTCCTAAGAAAGCTCTTAAACCCTTGGCTGCTAAAGAGGTCTCCAACGCAAATGCTTGTAGACCTCTGCAGCAGATAAGGGGATAAATAATGGCCACTGAGGAGGTATGTAAACTGGCCTCCAAAAAAGCAAGAGCATGTGCAGATGCATTGGAATTCCTGTGGCCACACCCACAACTCAGACTGTGGGTGTGACCAGTACAGCTGAGGCCCCTCCTCTCAAGTCTCTGAGCTCTAGATAGTTGCCTACTCTGCCTAATGAGAAATCTGGCCCTGTCTGTACATGTGTATTGTTTTCTTTTATCCTCAGTTTTGTTCCTCAGGGTCCAGAATAGGATGATGGGAGCCGTAGGCCAAATCAGCTGCAAGACAACTGTTGTCCAACAGGGGAACATACTGTAAACACATGGAATAGTGCTGTTTTCTTTTTCCCACAGACCACATTTCCTGTGACTCCATCGCTTGCAACTAACCCATCCATGGCTTTTAGCCCATACCTAAGTCATATGTCCACTGGTATGGGCTTGGTTCCTGCAGAGCTTCTACCAAATACACCTGTCCTGGTTTCTGGGAATCCTGCTGTTACAGTACCTGGAGGCTCTGCTGGTCAGAAACTGGTGCGCACAGACAAACTAGAGGTATGTGGACAATCAGGACACACACTGGAGAGCTTTATCTTCATAATCACTGGTTTAAAAACACAATGCTTTTAAACTATTTATCTAAAAAACATCCTTCTCTGTATGTATTTCCTTGCACAGCTTAGTGTCACCAACAAAGATTGAGACGTTACTTTCAATTCCCACTTCTAGATCATTAAAGGGATAGTAATACTTAAAATGTAAAAAAATATGTTGTAGGGTTTATCTCCCTGAGTAACACAAGGGTACTCCCACTGCTGAAAGGTGTTTTTTTCAAAAGTTATTACAGCTCAAAGTTGAATTTTTTAGGTGCAATATCACAGTGGCCTGAAATTGTACAGTGACGCTGTTGCTACACCATCCTATGGACAGCTCTGGTCCCGGGACCAGAGTTGTCCATAGGATGGTATAGCAACAGCGCCACTCAAGAGGTGATATGATTACCATTTACAAATATACTTGTTAATACAAAGAACTCTTCAAGGAACTATTTACTCAAAGAGCTGAGCTAATGAGGTCATCCATTAGAGGAAAGGTGTTTCTGACTAAAAAAGGCAGAGGTTTTTTTACAGTAACATCAGTAAAGTTATGGAATTCTTTGCTTCAGGGTGCTGTGCTTGCAGATACTGTAATTGCTTTCAAAAAAGTAATGGATACCTATTAAGCACAGTACAATATTGAGAATTATAACAGTTAGCTTCAAAGTAGATAGGATGTTGATCCAGGGAAATATCTGACTGCCATTTAGAGTCAGGAAGGATTTTTTTTACCCACTTGGGGCTTAATTGAAAATGGCTTCACTTTTTGTTTTTTGCCTTCCTCTGGATCAATGGGGGTGAAAGGCATGGACTGAACTTGATGGAACCATGTCTTTTTTTCAGCCTCATTAACTATGTTAATATTAGTTAGCCCTAGTCTTTTCTAGTAATCAAGGAATTAAGAATGTTTTCTCTTCTATGTTATAAGGTAAGAGTATTCTCTGTGCCAGGTAACTGTGGGTGTGGCTGGGGTGTGGTTAAGATGATTGAAAATGATTGTGGGTGGTGTTAGGGGATCTAGTGTGCCCTTGCCAAGGAGGCCTGAACTATAAATCCAACCCTGAAAATTAAGTTCTCTGATATGCCTGCAGCAGACAGTCTGAGGCTAATCATCTTTTCAAACTGCAGGGGCATTTTAATGCATGGGCATACCCGGGCATTTGCCAGTGGCCTCCAGTCTCAGGGGGACCTCATCTTTAAGCCATTTCCAATTAAGCCCCAAGTGGGTAAAAAAAATCCTTCCTGACTCCATATGGCAGTCAGATATTTCCCTGGATCAGTATCCTCTCTGCTTTAATGGTATCATAGTTCTCAATATTGTTCTGTGCTAGATAGGTATCCATTAGTTTTTGAAAGCAATTACAGTATATGTAACTATCTCAGCATCCTGAGGCAAAAAAAAAATCCATAACTTTACTTTTGTACTTATTGTAAAAAAAACCCTGCCTTTGTTTTAGTTGAAAGCAGGTTTTCTCTAGTCTTAATGGACAACCTCTTGTTATTCACTCAGCTCTTTGTGTAATTTGTTAAAGGGATATTTGGCAGTAAAGTTCCCCCCTCCCTCCCCTTTGCCTGATGTTAGCGTTCGAGCTGACTGCAGTGGAATCTGGTCCCAGGACCGTCGGAGGTTCTTCAGCAGAGCCGAGATCGCGAGAGAGAAACGGTCTACAAAGTGTGCTTGGTTATGGGGTCCTTCAGTCGCAATTCCTCTGAGTCCCTCAGCTGTTCTTAAAACTGCCATGTCAAAGTGAGACTGTAGATGCCACTGTCTTCTGAAAATTGCACAGTGGCACTTCAAAATGAACAGCTTGCATCTCAGGGAATAAAATAAAGTTACACACAGCTGGGTTGGCACGCCTGCATAGAAATTAAGTGTGTCAGGGTTGGACCATCCAGGCCAACTTTTGTCCACACCCCTGAATCACAGGCAGATTTAGAACATGTATTCCCACTCAGTAACCCGTGATCCTTCTATGTGGACCTCCTATTATACCAGCAATAATCAACTGTAGGCCGTCTGGCTTTTGGGAGTTGTAATTCCCAAAAGCCAATCATCCCCAATCAGCCAACGAAGCAATGAAGCTATGCACTGATGGCCTCCAGTTGATTACAAGCCCCATTTAAATCAAAGGTTTTGGGGTGATTTGTTTCCTATGGTACAGCTGGGTTGATCCAACAGGGCACCTCTTTCCTACTTTGTGCATATGGAGCCGTGTCTGTTACTAAATATCTTTCCTACATCATGCATCGTGCCTGAATTATAAACTTGTAGAAATCTGCAGACAATACTTGTCCATATTTAAATAACATTATACATAAATCACACGAGGAGAATAAGAACTTCTGACATATAATTAAATATTGAAAACAGTGTTCTTGCCCTGAGGATCTAACAGACGTTAGTATTTTTGTTTTATTGTGTACCAGAGCACATGGTATGCAGTTAATATAGACTGTGCTGATGGGCTGATATTGGCTAAAAGGCTAATTCCCTTCTTATGCACAGAGCACCATATGTACAAAGAAAAGTGGAACCATTTGCAGGCAAATTAACTTCACCTCAAAGTTCCATTGATTTAAATGGGGCTTTCTAACACTTTAGGTGCCAGAGGGGTACACGACGCATTGGAAAACAAAGTGTTGCATGCCCTCTGACATGTAAAGGGTTAAAAAGTGCCATTTAACCAATGCAGGTTTTTTTCTTAATGGTTTGCCTCAGAATTACACCATTTTCTTTGCATTTTTTTTACCTGTTCCTACTTTCACAGTGATGGGGGTATTTGTTTTTCCAGCTTGTTAGCCCTTCGAGTGCCAGAGGGGTGCGCATTGTACTATCTGGCACTCAAAGGGTTAAATACATGACACGTGTGAGATTTGTTACTGTGGAGAAATGTGATACACTTCTATACACACTACACATACGGATCCCCTAAAAGGAGGAACACCAGGGTGGGAAAGAGGGACAGAAGGATTTGGGCCTTCTAAAGAGGGACATGGTATATATTTAACCGTTTACATGCTAAAGAGCTCTTGAATACACTGAGAAGCAGTAAGTTGGAGATTTCTATAGCAGACAAGGGGTTAAGAATTCTCAAAAAAAAAGTACTCAAAAAGGAGAAAAAAAATCTAAAAATAGGATTAAAGGGGAATTATCACCACTATACAAGTTTACCTCATTGCCATCCTCATACTGAGATTAGCTTTAATCGTTTTTTTTTATATAAAATGCATGCTGTGGTGAAATTTACATTAAATTGCAGCCTGTCAATCGTCTTCTGTTCCCCAGGTATTGTTGTGTTCCAAACAGCTTACATGGAGAAATCCTCTGTCATCAGAGGAGGTTGGAACATGACAATATTTGGGGAGGAACAGAAGAATATTGACAGACTGCGGTGCAGAGCTGTAACCAAAGTCTGTCCGGAAGTAAGGCCACGGCTCATTTTTAATAATGTAAATTTTGCAAGAGCATGCATTTTATTAAAAAAACAAAAAAAAACAACGCTTAAAGCTTATTGCTGTATGAGGATGGCAATGAGGTAAACTTGTACAAGGGTGATAGTCCCCCTTTAAGGTCTTTTTCATGCTTGCATGTTATAAGCTAGTGGAGTTTTCTGCGCCAGGCAAAAGTGAGTGAATCTAGGAGTGGAGTCATGTGAACTGTGGGGGTGTGGCCATGGGAGGAGCTAAAGACACCTTGGATGCCTTGACTAGTTGCTCTTGTGATGCAGATTCAGTCGTATATGTGCACGTGTGAAAAATCAGAATAGGTAGCAAATTTTTTTTTCTTCATTGTTTCCCTTTTATAGGTTTGCAGAGAGTTCCAGCGCGGGAACTGCACCCGTGGTGAAAACGACTGCCGTTACGCTCATCCGATAGATATTGCCATGATCGAGACAAACGAGAACACTGTAACAGTTTGCATGGATTACATCAAAGGGCGATGCTCTAGGGAGAAATGCAAGTACTTTCACCCCCCTGCGCACCTGCAAGCCAAAATAAAGGCAGCCCAACACCAGGTGAACCAGACTGCTGCAGCTGCCATGGTAAGGCCCTGCCCTACCTGTGTCTGGGGAGACTTAACCCAGGTGTCTGGGGGCTAATTAATTGTCTTTAACCCCTTCTGGGATTGCAGGAGGTGCTATTAGGTTGTAAAAGGGATGTTTGATCAAACTGATTTTATAATATAGAAGAAGCACCACTTTACATATTTAACCCTTTAAAGAGCAGAGGGAGATGCAGCACATTGAGAAGCAGTGGGTTTCACTTCCCTCTGGTGCTTAAAGGGTTAATTGCTTTCTGAAAATGTGAGTCTGTGGACTATAAGAACAATGAGAAAAGATGAGCAATTCACGAGTAAACCAATTGCACCATAGGCGACAGCTGAAGTGTCCTGTTGAGGGAGATTCGGTGATAAAGAGGTGATAGAGTGGAGATGTGTTCTCCAGTTTATCACTTCTCCAATTCCTATGTTATTCTATGGAGCCTATTCACTAAGATTTCTTCACCTTTGGAGACCGTAGTGCATAGACTCTATAAAATAACATAGAAACTGGAGAAGAGATATCACTGGGAAAGTTATCTCCACTTTATCACCTTTTTATCACTGCTTAGTGCATCTCAAATGATAGAGAACATTACATAGAAACTTTCTACACTGGTGACCTTTTTAGAATTAAGACGTTAAAAGCTCAATTTACATCAATGGCAATTTTCATTTGTCCCATCTGGTATAGTTGGTTTGCTCCAGAATTCTTTGTGGATATTTCCTTTACCCTAGTAATTGATTTTAACCCATTGCATGCCAGAGTTGTGTTCATTGCATAGTCTTCTGGCACTCAAAGAGGTAAAGATAAATACGAAAAGTGCAGTGAAGCAGCTTCACATATCTTTGAATTTTTAAAAAAATGATCTAAAATCCTTGGTGGGATTGATGATAAGGCCTTGATCACATGGGTGAGATCTGACATATAAAGAAGGTATTATAAATGGCTTTTATACATTTCTGAGGATGACACATTTATAGGGTGACCATGTGTCTCGGATTGCCAGGGACAGTCCTGGATTTTAAGCGTGTGTTCTTTGTCCCAGGCAGCCCCCTTCTGGAACAATACAAAGTTCCTGAATGTAGACTCCAGAGCACAGAGTTCTAAACACTAGGAGAACTGCCCATTGCCTACTGCGACCGGAAGTGATGTCTCTGCCGGGCTACAAGAAAATGGCTTCCAGAAAGAGCTCTGCACTCTAGAGAGAGAACTGAGCCTCGATTAAGACATTAATCGGGAGCTGCAGTGTAATTGTGTTGTAGTGTAATGTTAGTTTAAAGGGATAGTAATACTTCGTTTTAACTTTATTTTATTTTGTAGGCATTAAAAAAACGTGAAGAATGATATAAGTCTTATCTCTGAAACCTTTATGGTTTATGAGATATTCACAAGCAAAGTTCCCCTCCCCGCCCCTTTTTCCTAGTGTAAACAATCTCTTCTCAAATGTGAGTCTGGTTGTATGACAGTACAGATAACAGAAGGGGACAATTTTCTTTGTATGAAAACAATGAAAGCCCTTCCCCCCTTGACAAGTTTTTCAGCTTTTTCCATTATCTTAATTGAAGATTGTCCCTCTCTGCAGTCTACCTGGGCATCTCCCTTCTGATCTGGTTCAACAGGGAAGGGATACTTTGTTTGTGAATATCTCTTAAACCATAAAGGTTTCAGAGATAAGACTTATATCATTCTTCATGTTTTTTTAATGCCTACAAAATAAAATAAAGTTAAAACGAAGTATTACTATCCCTTTAAGGCATTGGGCTTGATATACATTTTGTTGTAGTCCACAACACGCATCACTTTCTGTCACAGCAGTCAATTGGCAGGTCTCCCTCTAGTGTTCAGACCTCTGTGGTGCACTCTACTCTCCTTGGTGTCCCTGAACTAGGCTGGCCAGACCTTCCCTTTAACCGGGGACACATAGGAAATAGGCATATTTCAGGATGCACTGAAATCAAAGCAGACCTGCACTATGTATTTTTCATATGCGTCCACGGTTAAAGGTGAGGCCTCGTCACCTTACCCTGGACGGAAGAACTGAAATGTGGTCACCCTACAAGTTTATGACCCACAAGAATTTGCAGAGTAAAATAAGTAGGAAAATTATCATATTCCAAAAATGATCTAATGATGATGATATTCTGAGGTATATGTTTTTTTTTAACTTAATATCTCCACCAGATCAGCTTTAAACCCATTAACCCTTTGAGGTCTGAAAGTGTTACGAAGCAGAGGAGTGTGCAATGCATTGCACAACCCTCTGGTCCATGGAGAGTCAATGGAATAGTAATGTTTACACACAACTTGCTCTTTTTTGATAATTTTTTATACAGCAATTTACTTTAAGATATATTATTGAGGGAAGCTATTTTCCTTCACATTGCATACTTCCTGGTCAACAATCTGGACTGTGCTATTTAAAATACAGCAGGAAGTGTGAAGTGCAATGGAAATTGACTTCCCCCCACCCTGCTTAAAAAAAGAACTTTCAGTATTATATATATTAACCTCTATTGAAAAGGTACTATACCCTTTGAGTGCCAGCGCGGTATCCAGCTCGTTGCATGCACTGGATACCTCTCTAACACTCAAAGGGTTAATCCTCTTCAAATTAACTCTTCTATGTTCTCATTAGAATTCCAAGTAAAGTAGCATTATAGTGGGAAATCACTTGGTTTTATCCTACATTACAGGGATAGATTGCAAGTGTCCCTGCCAGTGTTTTTCTCCCCCCTGACATTTGGAAACATTTTAGCCTTTATGCTAATTGATTTTCTGCTGCAGAGAGCAATGGTCACATATAAAGAGGGGAATCGTATACAGAATGCTAACCCTTCTTATTTTTAATTAGTGTGTTAAATGGGCAATAAAAAAAAATGACAATCTGAATACATACTTATTGTACCTCTTTATTGTTCCTTTAAGAAACCGTCTCTTAAAGGGTTAGTAATGTCCATATTTAAGTTGAATCAGTATTGTAGATGTTAAAGGGATAGTAATATTTCACAAAAACAGAAGCTCCATTGTTTTTTTGCTTTCACTGCTAGATTCAGGGCTCTCTGAATGGTGTGCACCCGCGCCGGGAGCCCTGAATTCTATGACATGTCAGGTCCATCACTGGTCCTTAAAGAGATAGTAATGTTTCACAATAAAAGCAGCTCTAATTAATCCATATAGTGTTTGGGCCTTGGAGAGTGTTATTTCAATACTGTCAGAGTTGTAGTTCAAGAGTAACTGAATGATAAAGTATCCCCTTTTACTGATATAACACTGCTCACCTCAGAGCAGCAGGGAGTGTCCAGGCAGATTGCAGAGAGGGACAATCTTCAGTGAAGATAAGGGAAAACCTGAAAAACCTGTCAAGGGGGCAGGGTTTTCATTGTTCTCACAGTAAGAAGATTGTTCCTTGCTGTGAGCTGTCTGGTCTATGGACTGGATTCCACATCTGAGGAGAGGGGACTTACACTAAGTAAAAGGGTGCGAGGGGGATACTTTATCATTCAATTACTCTTGAACTACAACTCTGACAGTACTGAAATAACACTCTCTATGACTCAAATACTATGAAGATTAATTGGAGCTGCTGTTTTTGTGAAACATTACTATCCCTTTAAGTTCAGGACAGCCATGACGGTTCTGGCACAGCATTGGTCCTTAAGAGTTTAAATGGTTATTTGCTTCCTTTTTAGCTCAGGGATGTCCAGGTTCAATCTTTAAGGGCCACTAACAGGCCAGGTGAGTTAATCAGTGGATAATTCATTTCGATTGGCCAGCCTGTGGGTGGACCAGGAAATCCTTATATCCTGTAGTGTTAGTAGCTTATGAGGACCAAACTTGGACACCCCTTGCCTTAACTTATTGAAGAGAAGCCTAAGTTCTTTGCCAAAGCATAGATAGATGTCCTTTTTACCTTTAGGCCCCTTTTCACTCTGACAACTCCAGCACATTCATGCTACATTGGTGATGATGCCAGTGGTGAAAGGAAACAGGCTGGACTGTAGTGGATTTCACACAGGGACTCTCGCCTTGTTTAATTGTGCCAGACTCCAGCATGTGCAACCTTAGCGTGTTCTCACAGGAGCACAGTACAGCTGCAGTAAGCAAGTTCTGCCTGGTGACCTATGGGGCTATGGGCAGACATTTTGCATTAGTAGCGTTGGTGGTTGCAATCTTCATCATAACTCCAATGAGTGGTTGTCCCATATGGGAACCAGCCAGTAATACTGGCTCCTGCTCACATGGACTGGCCGTGAAATACACCTCTAGCTGATGGTGGAACAGAAGAGAGAGAGAGATGAGTGAAGATACAGTTGTGACAGAATTGTTGCTGTGGGTTCCAACAGTTCTGACACCTGTGTTTGACAGTTCTGTCTCCCAGGCTTTACATCTCCTGATGTTTATCATGTTTTACATTTTCCAGAACAGATCATATCAATTCAGGTGACCTCACAGGGCATCATGACCCCTTCCTCTGTGTGTATAGTTACAAAATGTTGCTTTTCTTTACCCATATGATTTAAGATAAGTAAACAAAGTAAAGCAATGCAATGAAGGTAGATCCATCATTGTAAAAGTTGTTTATCAAAAAAATTAGAAAAAAGAATCCCAATATAAACATCAGAAGACAGTATGAAGCTGGTTTTTCATCCGGGAGCTAACTGGCCTCGAGGGTCACTGTGAGAAAGCTAGCACATGTCAGATGGTGACATAAAGTGAGCAGCAGGATCCTCCCATAGGCCTAGTTCACACTGACAAATTTGTTACAGCAACTTTGTTGAAAGATGGTGCAGCAACAAAATATTGCCATTGAAAGTTATTGTAGCTACAGAAAACAATGATATATTCTGTGAAATTTGTTGTTGCAACAAAGTTGCGGCAACAGGTACCCATGTGAACTAGGGCTTACCTAATTTCCTAAATACATCCTCACCCTTTGCTTGCTAATAATAATAATCCCAGAAGTCAGCATTATGATCAGCAGAAAACAGTGGAATCAATACATGTTAGTCTCGAAGAGAAACATGATGTCACAGCTGATCCTCTTCCCATCTCAGTGCAGTGATATAAAGGCAGGACTGAAACTGTAACTCTGAGTGCCAGAAGGGAGTGCAGGTCCTTGCAAAACAAGTTAAATGGTCAGCACTGCAACATTAATGGATTAATACATTTTATGGAAAATTGTGTGTGTGTGTGTATATGTATATGTGTGTGTATATATATATGTATATATATATATATATATATATATATATATATATATAAATATATTAGGTATTCCTTGCTGATTACACTAAGGGCATTCATAATATTGTCAGTTGCTTTAATAAAAAAGTATTTGATTTCAAACTGTTAGAAAGTGATGGGACCATAATTATCATATTCCATGGAGAACTGTAGCCAGTGGTGGACCTCTCTGGTAGCATGCAATAGATTAACTGTCTGGGCACTAGAGGAGGATTATGCACTAATGTGATAAAGAAGTGATAAAGAGCAGATAACTTTTCAGTGATATCACTTCTCAAATTCCTATGCTGTTCTATGGAGCCTTTGCATGAAGATCTCTCCCACTTGAGAAATCTTAGTGCATAGTTTCCATAGAACAACATAGGATCTGGAGAAGTGATCTTGCTGGGGAAGTTCTCTCCTCTGTATCACCACTTTATCATACCGTATTGCATCTCCCAAGTGATATTGTTTCTGACTGTCTTGATAAAGGTTTGCACGAAGAGCTGGTTCCTTGATTATTTAACCATTTGAGTGCAAAGGGTTACTAACACACCAAATAAAGTGGTGATACTTTTTCAAGACCTGTGAGTGTACCCTGGCAATCTTCTATAAAACTAGTAGTGTGTAACAGCACTCCCAGTTTTATGTAACTTAAATTAACCCTTTGAGGGCCAGAGGGGTTGTGTACGCCTCTGGCACTTAAAGGGTTAAGCATATTCAAGCAACAGGAACACTTTTGTTTTACTCTGCAGCAAAATCCTTGGACTAAATATATATATATATATATATATATTGTAATAATTGTTTACTGCTTCTTTAAATCCTTGAACACTAGAGACCCAGAGGCGCAACTAGAAGCCACTGGGCCCTGGTGCAAATGTTGCCATGGGCCCCCCAACCACATTGCCCCCCCCCCATTGGCCATCTCCACTGGACACTTCCACATTGCTCCCCATCATCTCCACATTGCCCCAATCATCATCAAATTGCCCCAATCTCAACATTGCCCTCACATTTACCCCCCAGTGCCCGTTTCCTACCTCCCTTCTGGTCCAGCAGCGTGGCAGGAGAGGTCTGTGCCTCCTTCTGCACAGACCTCTATATTGTTGGAGCTCCCGCGTGGTCTTCTCTTCAGTAATGCAGAGCGCTGGGAGATTATGTCATCACTCTGCATTACTTAAGAGCCGAAGAGGGAACTCAGCTGACAGAGGTCTGTGCCGAAGATGGCACAGAGCTCAGCGTGTTGTGGACGCCGGGCAGGGAGTCGAAGGGGGTGGCCGGGCCCCTGGAGTGACAGGCCGGGTTGTAGGTGCAACCCCTGTGGCCCCTATTGTTACGCCACTGTAGAGACCTATCCATTGCATTACAAAGCAATTCATTGGAGACGTCTCTAGAATCCAAATTAGTTGAAAAATGTTTATAAATGTCTCATCCAGCAGTGGAAGTAGGCTTGTTGCGTTTACTAATCCTTAGGAACTTTGAGAAAGATTTATAAAAAGCGTTCTTCATACCGTTTAAAGAACTGTCCTTAAAGCATGGCAAGTCTGGTCTGATTTATAAATGTTTTAAATGAGTTTTTATAAATATGACGTTACAATGAATATTTTAACGCCTGTAATTCTTAAGAAGAACTTACACATGGAGTTAAAATTCTAGTGATAATATTGTCGCAAATCTATCGCAAACGGCGACAATTCTTTATAAATTTGCTGCAACAATATCTTCCTTCTCCCTATCGCCAATTTTCCTCAACCTCTACTAGTTGGCGTTACATGCAAGAAAACTGGCGTTACACAATTTATAAAAAAAAAATTAATTTTAACTCTACTTTAAAGACAATTTACACATAACTCCATTTTTATAAATCTCCCCCTTTATTTTTGGTGTGTTTTACTTCAATACTAGACAGGTCAAAAGTTGTGCCCAAATCCATAGTGTGTCAGATCAATCTGCGCTGATGCGATAAACATGCAGTAAACTCGGGCAGCAATTTTAGAAAGATCCATACATTGATTGTTGCTCTCTAATTGACACAGATGTAAATATTAACCTTGCACTTTGGAGTAAATTGCACCCCTTAAGCACCAGAGGGATGTGCAGCGCATTCAGGCATTGAACTACAAGGTGTGCACAGCGTGCTATTGTACCAGGGCCGAACATCCAGGGGCACCCCATCTTCTCCACAGTCTAATAGTTTCTACTTATACATCTGTGAAATATTATTGTGATAGAGGACCCATAAAAACGTTTGCCCCGAGGTCTTTCAATGACTAGTTACACCACTGAACGATTGCTTCACATTTCATTGTCCACCCCCTGGCCTTTAAGGGGTTACTCATACTATAGGAATATATAAGGCTTAATTTACATGGGTGAGTTAGTTGCATCACCACATGTGAACTATCCCATAGAAAACAATGAAATCTGTCTGTTGTTGCAACAAAGTGTAAACTAGACATGAATGGAGCAGTAAAATTTCTATATGAAACTGATATGTTACAGAGCTTTTCCTCTGAGTAGAACTACTGTCTCAGTTATTTAATTCAAAAGCTATAACAATTCAAATTGTTATACCATACCTCCCAACATTTGAAATTGCCAAAGCTTGACGGACACCCCCCAACTCTCCCCCCGGTCCCTGGTCATTGTAACTCAACCAATACCTGGTCAGGCTGCTCATTGCAACTCACTCAGCCAGTACCTGGTCAGGGAGACTGTAGATGAGTTTTTATGCAGTTGTGCTTAGGTAACCTCTGACACAGCCATGAGTGAAGTATGGTATATGCTTTGTGTACATAAATGAAGGGCAACGCTCATGCGCAGTGTTATTTTCAAGGTCTAACCACTCAGTGTAACTGCGGCAGAGGTGTTAAATAAACTGAAGCCAGCCAAGCATAACTGGGAAGCGTGACATAGTGCTAATGCAGCGGGTGTGGGCCCCCAAATTGGGGCTGTCCAGCATAAATTGGGACAGTTGCTATCTATGTTATACTCTGTGAAAACAGAGATCCAGGAAGCTTAATTCCTAGAAGTTCAATCAGACAGGAAGTGACTCCGTTGTTACTATCACATTCTGTTGAGAGTCAGTAAGCCATCACTTCAATATAATGCAACAGAATAACTGTCTGAAATGTAGACACTAGAGGGCACTGTTAATTAAAAAAAAAAAAAAAAAAAAGTAATTAGAGGAATGTTCCATCAGGAGGAAAACACTTATTTGTCTTAGCAGAAAAAGTCCTACAATATATTTTTGTAATCATAAAAAAGTTTACTGTTCATTTAATAAAAGAGTGAATTTCAAAATATCTCCACTTTGCCTTTATACTTAATGTGCTTTGAGAGTAATTTAACCCTTTAAGTGCAGGAATGGTATCCATACATTGTTCTGCAGTGCGTTTCACACCTCTCTGGCACTCAAATGGTTTACAAGAAAATATTACTGGCACCGTCAGTGGGGTAACCAGTCAGTGGAGGGCCCCAGTGCAAACATTTTGCCTATCACAAAAATAAATTCACAGGGACATAACTAGAACCTGTTGAATCTTGGAGCAGATGGGGTCCCCTTGGTTGCTGGGCCTCAGTGTAACCACATCCTCTGCACCCATGGGCATGCACAGAAATGTTTCCAGATGGCATGGGCGGCAGCAGAAGTTTTTCCGGTGGGGGGGCCAAAGCCTTAATATGCCCCCCCAGGCCAGCCTGCTCATCCCTATGTTTTTCCAGGTGAGGACAAGTATGTGTGGGGGTAAGTGCCTCCTCTTGCACCCCCTGTGGATGCCCATACCAGGTGGGACAAAGCCATAAATTGCCCCTCAGGCCAACCCATCCAGCCCCCATGTTTAAACAAGTGGGGTGAAAGTGTATGGCATGGGGTCAAGTGTCCCCTCTTGCCCCCCCTGCGGACCCCCATATCTGCACCGCCTGCAATTATGCCCCTGACCACAGTCATTCATGTCTTCTGCAAATTCAATATCCTGTAAGCACTGCTTAGCACAAGTAGATGATTTTGGCCTTGGAGTCATAACTGGAGTGTCAGTGAGCCTGATGTAGTAAGAACCAGAGGAATTCTGACGCAAAGCAACTGCTCCTTGTGGAACAGATAAACATACCCCGTGATTTAACCCTTGGAGAGCCAGGTAATTATACCTAATTAAGCAAAACATATGAAATAGAAGGCCAGTAAGATCTAATCTCCTGCCTGCCAGTACTGTACAGTTCATGAGTAGTTGTCTGTTAAATATCAGTATTGTCACTGACTTGATCAATAAATAAATAAATCCATATTTTTGAATAGCTGACAGACTATAATACACCAACAGTATCAATAAAAAAATGATGCTAATAATAATAATAATAATCGGCCCTCACACTTATGGAACACTTATGAAAAAATATATATTTTTATGGATTTTCCCGCTCAATAAAACAAGACCTCTTCCGTTGCCTGGGGTACTTCATGGAAATGTTATTAGCCCCTTACCGACCAGTGGTCCTGGGATTGGTTACACCTTAAGAACCGCACAAATGTCATTTGGAGAGCGGGAACACGTGACTGAAAGAGTCTGAAACTGTCCGGGCCGCTCTTGGAGCAGTCGGTTTCAGACTCCCATAGTGCTCACAGTGCTCCCACAGGACCACTGTGAACACAAAACCCATGACGTGCCAGGACCTTCGCCGGCCCTTAAGGCATGGACACCGGCGACGTGTCAGTACCATCAAAGGTTGTTAAGGAGTTAGAGCTGGCACTGTTGCTGCTGCTGTCTATGGAGAGCATCTTCTTACTACACTGCATATCCCTGCAGTGTGGGAAAAGTGTGTGAATGTATATGTATATATATATATATATATATATATATATATATATATATATACACACCCTTTAAAATTCCAAAGGGTATCATTGTCAGTTCAGTTTGTAACTAACAAGGTTTGTAACGTTCACCGTACTTAAGGTTTCAAATGTGACGTTTTTAACCCTTTGAGTTCCAGAGGGGTATGTAACACATTGCTTTACAATGCTTTGCATACCCCTCTGGCATTTAAAGAGTTCTTAAAGGGATAGAAGCCTTTTATTTTGACTTTACAAATTCTGTAAATTCAAATTACTTTTACCCTTACTTTTTATTATTTTTTCAGTGCTTTTTTGTCCTTGACAATAAGATCAATAAATATGCTTGCAGGGAGCTTTCTGTTAGGTTCTGTGAAAACAGGGAGAGTGCTGCAGAGTAAAAAAGATACAATGTAAAAACAAATTTGTAATGCTTTGGCACTCAAAGGGTTACATAAATTGTTTCATACTCATATAGACTTCCACTCACACTTAGATTCACCTCTATTGATCCAGAAGAAATACACGTAGTATAAATCTGCCAGACTGGCATTCCACTGCATTATACAAGTGCAGCCATTATCACAGGTTACGTAATTTTGCTGTGGGTCAGCCCAGCAAATCTATACTGAGCGTAGGTCCTCACTTTGGGAAGTACCCTCTACCTGGTTCCACACCCCCAGGGGAACCAATAAGACATGCTGAGAAACACTGTTATACAGAATAGGGCGCACTCAGTGCTGTGGGGATATTTATTTAGAAAGTGTTTAACAAGAAAGAATATTGAGATTTTTCTAATTTTCAAGTGTGTTCTGATAGTGCTACATGGTATCACTTTCCTGCTTTGATGGTCATTTGACCAGAAAACTCTTGGGACAGAGAGCCAGGGAGCTTACTGTCAGGGACATAAAAGTATATGAAAAAGGTAGGTGAATATAGAAAAAAAAGTAGAGGCAATCTGACCGTGTATATTCTGCACTTACATAGTATGTAAATCCAATATAAAGGGTTATCATACTAAGGTTTCATAGGTTCACTTTTAGCCCTTTGTGTGCTGGAGGGGTAGGCAATGCTTTGCGTACCTCTCCGGCACTCAAAGGCTTAACTTCATTGTCCTCAAATTGCTGTATGTTGTTTTAAAGGAATGGTAACATTGTATTATTAAATCAAGGTGATCTTACTGATAAAATATGCTTCGTGTGAAAGTTAACTTAACGCAGACTGGATTTATTTTTATCAAAATTCAGTTTATGAAAAGTAATCACTAAGGGCCGTATGTTCAAATGGATAACATTAAAAACATTTTGTATGAACGACAAAAATAAGTAATTGTATGCATGAACGACATTTTCTGTAGAGTGCACAACAAAAAACTAGTAATGTCCATCTTGTACAAAATAAAACAAGAATTGTCTGAAAGGGGCGGGGCAAGGGTGTGGCTTAAATATCCACCAGTGTCGTATAGTGTCAATGAAAATGTTGGTTTCAACAAAAAAAGTAATAAAAACGACAAAATTTTAGTTAAAAAGTATAGTAAAATGTAGAGAGAGATTAATCTGGAAAATGTTTGATATGAATCTGGAAAATGTTTTACGACATTTCCAGTCAGAAATCGTACTTCAAAGAAAAAAAGTACATATTTTCTATAACAGATGATATTCTTTGAAAATATATATGAAGACTACGACAACGTACAATAAAATGTCATTAAAAACGACAAAAGCTATTTCGCTACTTCTTTGAACATACTGCCCTAAGTAAGGCTGGTGAAAACGCTTCCTGAGTAGAACTACAACTGATTATCAGAAGTTGTCAAAAGAGAGCAATAAAAAAATTCATGCTGTTTGTGTTAACCATTTGTGTACCAGAGTGGTATGCAATGCATTACATACTCCTCTGAATTTCAAAAGGTTAAGCTGTAGTACCTTTTGAATTAAGGCTCATCCAGCTCCTACAATAGTGCCGTACGGTATAGTACAGTTTTATTCAAGGAAAATAACACAAGAATTGATATTGTTTGATGAAAATATTATTAATTTAATTATGAATTGTTTTATATGTATGAAAATCAAGACTAATAATGTGCATTTCTACATCTTGCCAAAAAAGCATGCCTCTTTTCTACCGCAAGACACCGGAGTTATCTTTGTGCTTGTAAAGTTTACTTGTCCACTAGTTCTGCTCTATTCACAGTTACATTTCAGCCGCTCTCTATCCTTGTATCATTTTTTCAAATTTAATGGGACCACTAAACCCATGTCTACCCATACTTCCAGCTAGCATTTGTAAAATGTTATTTTAAGCTAGATCCCTAAAATTTAACCAGCTTGCATTTCTATACCATTATTTTATATAGACCAATCTGGTTAATTGTTTGTGCAGAGATAATACAGTTAATATATTGAGATTAGGACCCACTGTTATATTGTTCAGAAAAGTTACATTAACTTAGTCCATTTAAAGACAATGCAGAACGATTACTTCTCAGATACCTTATCAGATAGTAATAGGGGCCCTGGAAAAAAAGCAGAAATTGGAGACCCACAGAGCATATGTAAGAGTAGGTTTTAAGCCTCAGAATACAAATATAGAATTTTTACAGAAGCCAGCATGGAGTATAAGGTATTTAACTGTATATAACCCCAGATCATTTATATGTGTTAGTGTTCCTTTAACTTTCATGTGTCAAAGGAGCAAGAATATCACTAGAAACTGAGCCAAACAATTCTACTATGTCACTTTCTGTTGGCCTATGAAAGTGAGGCTTGTGTGTCGGTCATATTGGTTTCCCAAAAGAGGCCAGAAGTAAAATAGTGGGGAAACAGAGCTCTGGATAACCTCAGGAAAAAAAATTGAGTAAAATGGGTTGCTGCTTTAGAGAACACTAAAGGAGCTTGACTAGTTTTATTATATCAGTTAAATGTAGTGGTCATTTTGTGAGCATGATTAGTCTTCTTAATATATGGTATAATGCATTCTTTTGTTTTTTCCCCCCTTTTCTTCACTTATCCACAATGTTGCTCTCCTTATGACGCACCTCTGCTTGCTGTTTTTTTATTTGTTGTTACTGTGCTTGACCCATTGCCATCATCTACTCCCTGCCTGCTAATTAAGACTCAGCCAGCTGTCAGATCACTGAAGCGACCTCACAAGGCAACCCTTGACCTGGTACTTGGACCTTTGACCTTCTTGCTTTGCATGTGACCACCTGAAAGTGCACATTACATTTCCATGTTCTCTTCTGGTTTGCAGCCCATGTCTTTGACAAGTTAGCCATACCGTAACATATGAATTATCATGATTGCATTTACCAAACTGCTAACATTATATTTTTCTGAAATCACCATATTCATACCAGGACACCTTGCTGGCAGCAACCAGCCGAGTGACAAATATGGGTAGAGGTGTGAGTGTCCAAAGGACTCGATTTGTGTCATAGTGTGGGCAGGCGGGATGAGTGAAGGTTGGGGATTTTCCCAAAAATGGGTGTAATGAAGTGTGGAGTAGGCAGAATTACCACAGATCTAGCTTACCTGGTACGTTGCTCTCTGTCATCCTGGTAATTAACCCTTTGAATGCCAGAGGGGTATGAAACACATTGCTTAGCAAATCCCAAGAGTTCCCACGTGTGACCGTACTGATTAATATAAAGTTCAACCAAAATATACCACTACAGACACTAACACCTTTTAGTAATAAACCCCACTTAAAGGGATAGTAATACTTAAAATGTAAAAAAAATATATCTTATATGGTTTATCCCCTTGAGTAACACAAGGTAATTTCTACAGCTGAAAGGTGTTTTTTTCAATAGTTATTACAGCTCAGACTTGAATTTCTTAGGTGCAATATCACATTGGCCTGAAATTGTACAGTGGCGCTGTTGGTACACCATCTTGTGGACAGCTCTGGTCAGTTGACCATAACTCTCCATAGAATAGTGTAGCAACAGCGTCACTGTACAAATTCAGGCCACTGTGATACTGCACCTAAAAAATCCACATTTGAGCTGTAATAAGATTTAAATAAAACACCTTACAGCAGTGGGAGTAACTTTGTTTTACTCAGGGGGTTAAACCATAAAATATATATTTTTTACATTTTAAGTATTGCTGTCCCTTTAAAGAAGAATGTCACCATGCACACACACACTTACTTTACTATGGCCAGAAAATCTGAATGGCCCCGATGAATGTTGCCCTTATGCCTTGTTTTAGAGATAACATCTTCAGTAAGTCCTGATATTATGTCCATGGAGGCGGACATGACAGTTGGTGGCAGCTTTGTAAACTGAAACAGGCAGAGTGCATGAGCCTACTTAACCCTTTTAGGAAAAGAAGGTTGTGCAAAGAAATTGTGAAGCAAAACATCACCCAATCCTCTGGTCCTTGAACAGATAGTAATGTTTCAGAATAAAAGCAGCTCCAATTAATCTTCATATTATTTGGGCCACGGAGAGTGTTATTTCAATCCTATCAGATTTATAGTTCAAGAGTAATTGAATGATAAAGTATCCCCCTCCCTCCCCTTTTAATGATGTAACACTACTCACCTCAGAGCAGAAAGTGGTGTCCAGATGGCTTGCAGAGAGGGACAGTCTTCAGTTAACATAAGGAAAAACCTGTCAATGGGACAGGGTTTTCATTGTTCTCACAGTACGAAGATTGTCCCTTGCTGTGAGCTGTCTGGTCTATTGACTAGATTCCACATATGAGGGGAGGTGGCTTACACTAGGTAAAAGGGGCGGGAGGGGAAACTTTATCATTCAATTACTGTTGTACTACAACTCTGACAGTACTGAAATAACACTCTCCATGGCCCAAATACTATAAAGATTAATTGGAGCTGCTGTTTTTGTGAAACATTACTATCCCTTTAAAGAGTGACGATTACCACGTGAAGCTGATGGAGTCTGTTTCTTGTGGTCCTGCCAGCAGTTGTCATGTCCACCTCCAGGGGCATGACATCCAGGATTGACTGAAGGTGTTATCTCTCCCTTGAACAATGGTACAAGAACAACCTTCAAAAGGGGCCATTAGGATTTTCTGGCCATAGTAAGGAAAGTAGGCGGGGCTATTGTTAGGAGATGTTAGTACTCATTGAACTATGGTCTCTATGGCCCCTATGAATCAATTATGGGTGCACTGGTTCTCTCAAACAAATCGTTATACTGTACTGGATGTCATGTCCACAGTGGCAGTCTTTTAGCAAGAATCCAGGACCCCAAACTCGTCCCTCTGATGTATTCTTAGGAAGGACATCTTCAATGGGAGTACTTTGGGGGTACCTACAACAAAGTATCATGTCTGCTTTCATAGACATGATATCCAGTAATCTTGGGGAACCAGTCCATGCTCATACCTGCCAACTGTCCCTGATTTCTAGGGACAGTCTCTGGTTCTAGCTTTCTGTCCTTCAGTCCTGCTGTCCCTGCTTTTATCCCGGGTCTTAACTTTGAATTTCACCCCCAGTATGTTATGCACTTGTTAATATTGCTTATGTATATGATTCCACACCTGGGAACGCTTCGGATCTGCCCCTGGGACTCTGGTCTCTGGTGACAGAGGGTGATTAACAAGGTAAGCAAGATCTGTGGAAATCCCACCCACTTACTCCCCCACTCTGCCCACTCCCTTTACAATCAAATTATGGAACAAACCCTTTCCTTCCCTCATCCCAATCCCACCCATTTCTGTGAAGCCCCACCCACATTATAAAACTTGTCATTTGAACACTCCCACCTCCTCCCATGCTTGCCACTCCAGGGCTATTGCCAGCAAAGATCCCAGGTTTGATTATTTCACATAATGTTCAGTTGAAGTTAATGTCTACTCTGCTGTACAAGTGCAGTTTTAAGTCTGTTGTAAAAGGTTTTCTGTTGACATAATATATTATACTATGAACCATTAGTACACTCTGTAATGTGACAGAGAGGTCTCTTGCTTTGTAATGTGTTGGATACCTCTTTGGCACGCAAAGGTTAAGAGACAGTTATATCAATACTATAGTTTGCGTTTAACCCTTTGAGTCCCAGAGTGGTGTCCACACATTGCTTCTCAATGCGTTGGACACTCCTGTGGCACTCAATAAGTTAAAATGCTTTCTTAGAGCTGGTACATTGGAACTGGTTGCAAGGCAAAATCCTAAAACAATAGAAAAATTAATTATCCAAAAAATAGATATATAAATAAATAAAACAGTGACATCTGGCAAGCACGTCTCGTATTCTGCATCCTCATACACAATTACAATGAATGGTACGGTGCCGGCGGCCTTTTTCTGACACTGGACTGCAAACTGGATGTTTTCACCTTTTATAAGCAATATTGTTAGATTCCCAATGCTTACTCTCCCAGCTTATAGTTTACACATTCACTCTTCATTCTCTTATGTATTTTATTTTGTCCTAGTCCCTGTTGCTGCCAGGACAGGGCCAGCATGGCTTTGTTGTGGCAGTGAAAGGGTTAACTAACATTCTTTTATGCCTAATGACTCTGATCATAAAAAGAATTACAAACAAGTTCGGTTGTGGGCCACAGGATATGTACTTCATGTATTGTGCAGTATACTGCACTAGAATTTGCAGTGATGGTTTACAATTTAATTTACCTTAACCCTTTGAGTGCCAGAGGGGTACACACAGCATTGTTCTGCATACCCCACTGGCACTCAATGGGTTAAAATGAAACAACATAGCCTAGTAACTCTCTGAGTGCCACAGCAGTGCCCTAAAACAATTAAAAATAGCCTATACCAGACTGCTGTATGAAATAATAATTTTCAGATAATTAAATGTCACTGTTCAGCTATAGGCTTCAATGGAATTAGAATGCAAAAAAATATTCATTTCACCTGATTGCTGTAGGAAAGACATATAATTTGTTAAACACATTATAGTCACTTATTCCTTTGAAATGTAGTTCCCCTTTAATAATAACCACCCCACTTAAAGGGATAGTAATATTTAAAATGTAGAAAAAATATATTGTAGTATTTATCCCCCTGAGTAAAACAAGGGTACTCCCACTGCTGAAAGGTGTTTTATTAAAATCTTATTATAGCTCATGACTGAATTTCTTAGGTGCTGTGTCTCAATGACATAAAATGTTACAGAAGCCGCTGTTGTTACACCATCTTATGGGCAGCTTTGGTCAGTTGACCATAAATCTTCATAGGATGGTGAAGCAACAATGCCACTGTACAATTTCAGGCCAATGTAATATTGCACCTAAAAAAATCATGTTTTGGCTGTAATAACATGTTAATATAAAACACTTCAGCAGTAGGAGAACCCATGTTATACTCAGGGGAGAAACGCTACAACGTATTTTTTTACATTTTACTATCTCTTTAACATTACTATGGACAGAAAATCCTAATGCCTTTATAACATTTACCCGTGCTCTTTGGTTCAAAAGGTTCTGGATGCCATTTCAGAGGATGGCGACATGACAGTTGCTGGCATTTTTCCAAACTGAAGCAGACAGAGTGCAAGAGGGGTGCGCAACAAATTGCAGTGGAATGCGTGGCACACCTCTCTGGTTCTTAAAGGGTTAAGGTTACCAGGGCCGGATTTCCTAATAGGCAGAGTAAGTGGCTGCCTACAGATCCAAATTTTGAGTGGCTCCTCAGTGGTAATGACCACACCCATATTCTGAACTGTGGGTGTGGCCAGGGCAGTCTGTGTCCCTGCACCGGTTTATATACCCCTTTTAAGGCTATTATTTAACCCCTTGGGTGCTAGACAGATCTCCAATGCACTGCAAAACAATGCACTGGAGATATCTCTGCCAACCAAAGTGTTGTTTTTTGACTCTGCCTGAAAACAGTGGATGGGAAAGGGGGCGGAGACATATGGGGGGTGGCCATGGGCGGAGCTAAGGGAAACTAGAGTGCCTTGCTTAGGGGAGCCTGAGATGTAAATCCGACCTTAATTACCAAGTGCAGTGAATGGAGATTGAGGTCTTGGTATCCTATTGGCATCTATCATGTCTGCCTCCATGGACATGAAATCCAGAACTGGATGTTCCAATGAGCAAAGGAAAACTCACTGAGGCCATTAGGATTTTATGGATATAGCAAGGTAAGTGGTGGCTGTTATTATGAGATATTAGTTCTCCCATCATCCTTTGTTGGGGTTGATGGGAGTTGTAGTCCCAATTAGCTTGAGAGCCAAAGATGGCGTACCCCCGATAAACGTCCAACATGTTACCCTGATACCCCCTAACACTGTAAAGCTGAGTAGAGGATAACAATATAAATGTATGCAAGTAATTTTATTTTCTTTTAAATTGCGGTATAGTATCACCAAGACTTGCACATTACTGACCACAGCTCACAAGATGCATTGACACAATTTGCGTCCTTTTCACCTTATGCATGCCTGATGATGCCTGCCGCTTCATCACGATCTGACCCCTGGAAGTCTCGGACAGAGAAATATGGCAGGACCCGCAATTTCCAAGAAATAGCAAACTTGGCAAGTCCCTAGCAAAGAAAATAAAGTGTGTATATATGGCTGTAGTTACTATAGCAACAGTCTGGCACATCAACTAAGTTGAACCATAAGGGTTTGAGAGATGCCACTAGGGGCATAGTTCTTCTTTATTTAAGGGCTACAAAATAGGGATTAGTAATTTTGAAGTACTACTATCCCTTTAAGTGGACCTTTTAACCCTTTGAGTGCCAGAGGGCTATGCAACACATTGCTTTGCAAAAGGTTAACCTCTTGTCTCTGAGAACAAAAGCTAATTTTCTATCTTGGGGAGTTTCCCAGGTAACCCTGCCCACTTTTCTTTTCCTTCTATTGTACCCACTGCCTGGCCTTTGTGCCCACTCTTACATCAAACCCAATCTTTCCTCCTGCCAATCACACCCACCTCGATTAAGTCCCACCCACATTATGACACCAGTCATTTGAAAACTCCCATTCCCAGCCCATCTCCTTACTCATGGGCAGGGGAAAAGAAGGCTCCCAGGGGGTGATGCACTAAGGTGTGATAAAAAGGAGATGACTGTCCAGTGTTCTAAACTGTCCAGGTCCTGTGTTCTGCTATGCCGTCAATGCACTTGATTTCTCCAACTTGAGAGATCTTAATGTGTAGGCTCCATAGACTAACATAGGTGTTGGAGAGTTTAGAACACAGGAGGAGTGATCTCCACTTTATCACACCTAAGTGCATAACCTGTCTGGTATGGTTAAAAGATCCATTCATATCAATGAGGATGTTCACTTGTTCCCTGTAGAGCAGTTAGATTTGCCCTAAAATTGCCCCACATATACATTTGAACAAGGCTCAGTTAGCTGAATTAATGTGTTTATTGATATAGCAGTACAAGTGTACCCAGAACCTGACAATTTTAGGGCTGTGACAGCACAGTGTAAAACAAGTCTTTTGCAAACAGTGGGAGCGTGGTCCCTGCTCTAGAACTTACACTCTAAACTGAGTAAGGCAGACATACACAATATGTATCTCTGTTGATTAACCCTTTGGATGCTGGATAAGTCTTCAGAGCATAGATCAGCAATGCATTGGGCCCCTCTCTAGGGTTAAATTAACTAAATTCCCCTCTGTAAGTTATAGACAAGTTGCTCCATAGTGAAATTTAAAAAACATGATTTTTAATGGTATTTTTTAACCCTTTGAGTGCCAGAGGGGTACATACCCCTTTGGCACTCAAAGGGTTAACTTCTTGAATGCTATTGAAGTTGACAGTGCATTGCCTTGCAGTGCTTTGGAGGCCTCTCCAGCATTCAGGGGTTAACACCCCATTAATATCAGGTGGAAATTTTATGTGTTCCTTGTAGTGCAGTTGGTTTGCTCCAGAATTGTTCCTTTTCCCTTCTGAGTAATTTGTGGCCATCATAAATAAGAGTTCATGGATTATTTTGCTGTAAGCAACACAAGTTTAAGGCTGTATGCCTGTATTTGTGGGAGGAGCTGCAAGCCCTTAAATACGGGCAACAGCCCTTCCCACTGGAGCTCAATTCGTGTTGAGCTCACTTCACGTCACACGTTACCACTTCTGTTTCCGGTCCATTATTTCCCGTTCAGCTACCTTACCGCTTTTCACTACGCTACCTGCACGCAGACAAATGCTACCTCATACACTATCGAACCTTTCCCAGGTCAGCTAGCTCCCTCCTCCTGTCTGTACTCTGCTATCGTTCCCACATCATGCTGCACGGCCGTCCGGCCTCCGTCCCATTATTCTTTGACGCCTTCCCCTCACATCCACCCCAACTTCACCCTCGCCACGGCATCCAGCCCTTTCCAGACGGCCATTTACCATCACCACATACACTTCCCACACCTCACTTCATCAATCCGATGAATCAGCCTCGCGGGCCGCCATTTTGCAGGTCACATCCTACCCGATTCACCCCAAGCTCACGACATTGCACGTCGTTTCACATTCCGCCATCCCTAGCTTCAACTAACTCCGTTCCCATGGCAGTCCATTTACTTCTCCAGTCCTTTCGCTTTCAGCCTCCATCCCCCAGTCAGTCATCCGGTTCCACATGTCGGGAGCAAGTCCCATCTTTCGAGTTCCATGCCAAGTTTCTCTTCACCCCCCCTCCATTGTTCCCGCATTGCGCCGTCACGGCAGTCCAGCCTCCATCCTCACTCATTTTGTCCGCCACTCTTCCCTCTCCTCATCCTCTCTGACACACACTCACGTCAGCTTCCGGCTTCTTTTCCAGTCAACCCGCATCCCATATCCCCTCCGCAGCGTAGTTCACACAACCTCATTCATATTCCGCCATTGTTCACTTCTTCCCAGTCATCGTAGTCCCCCCTTTCTCAGCCCACTACGTCAGAGTCAACCTCCAAATCTGTGTCTTCACAGTCACCGCAACGGAGAACATTCCGTAAGTTAGTCACGCTATCCATTTCGATCACATGCATTTTTAACATACAATCTAATCACCACACAGCCTTCCATCTCTTATTCCATAGTAGAAGCTCCACCCAACCGAACCAGAAGCTCAATCCCCTCATACGCACAGACACAGCAAGTCACGCTATCTATTCGTCGACACGGTCCTTTCTAACCAACAATGTACCAAACCACTGACCTTTCATCCCCGAGCAACCTCCCGCCGCACTCACTGCGGCTGTCAGTCACACGGGCTTTCTCTGTTCACAGCCGCCCGTCATTTCCCGCAGCATCACTCTTATCTAGTCAGCGAGCCCAGAGCTTCGGCTCATTACTTTATCCATGCATTCGCTTTGGTATACGGTAATATCAGGATTCCTGCAAGCAGCCGGCACACGCTATCCCCACAACTCAAACACCCCACCCACCCACACGCATGCACAACTATCGTTCCACTATCATCTCAGTTTGTCGTCAAGCTGTACCACTCTGACCACACTTTCTGGAGCTCTCCTTCACTCACCCGGGATCTACCATCATTCACGACCTAATACTCTCCTATGCTCAGGCCGACACCGGAGTTCTGTACCCAGCACAGCCGCACAGTCACTAAGACACGGACTTTTGGTAAGGGCCCAGCTTTTCATGGGGCATCCTAGTCCCTACCATAAAGTGCAAGTCGTATACCGGCCTCCCCTGTCTCCCACAGGGAGTGCTCCTACTCTAGTCATATCATTAATCTTTAGAGGTTCCACATTTTATTTTCCACACTTCAGGTTCTGGTCATAGCTCCTCTATACCACACAGTCACACTGCGTACCACCAGCCTCAGAGCAGGTATCAGACACCAGCAGATCGCACAGTATCATCTCCCAAACACCAGCACCATCACCCTCCCCCCCCCACTCATGATTCATCATTCACTCCTCCTGCTCTGCAGGCACACAATATCATTCAGCCCTTTCAGCTATCAGATGCTTCTCACACAGTATCCTTCCTTCATTTAGGGCAGGATCCAGGACGTCACCCCCCTCCCCATGTTCCGTTATCCGCTACCGACTTCAGTCCATCAGCTGAGCACGCATGACAGCGGATTCATACCCCTACACGGAGCTTCCAATGATTTAGGGTCTATTCTTCAGCTTCATTCCCTTACCCTACTAATCTCCATGCACGGTAGTATCAGGAGAAGTTTTTCCTTCCCCTCTGTCCAGAGGGAGTGTACATTTACAGTCCACTCTGTCATTTCTCTTGCCTATTCCCCATGTATTACATAATTCAAATTCAAGTCCTGCCTGGCGCCGCCTTTTTTATTATTCCGACCAGCCCACCCAGGTCATACTATTATCATCCAGTCGTATAGCCACCTCATATTACCTTTCAGTATTTGTCTCTCTCACTACATATCCATCTATCCCCACTATTAAGCATCAGCTCATTAACATCTATTAGTTTATCAAATATCCACATCACACGTCCATGCAGCATGTTTTTCAGATGACTTCAATCTCACCGGACATTTCCCATCCTCAGTCTTCGGTCACTAGACTATCAGGTATTCCCAGATTATTCTTTCATCATTCCTGATCAGATACATCCATTCTCTCACACGTTGTCTTCTTCCTACAGCCTTCCCCTTGCTCACATCATCAAGCCAAGTAGGTTCCATCATACTACTCATTATTCCACACTACACTCATTTCTCTCCCCCCACCCGACATCCTCCCATACTTTAGTCACGTCAGATATTAGCCTTCAGGTTCACTCACACCATGTTTTCATACCACCACGTATTCCACATCACTCACCCCCACATCCTTTCAGCCAAAGGGTTCCTGTTGGGAGTTCACATCATACGTCCCCTCTATCATTACCACATATCGCGGCTACACTCTAAATCTTTACCGTAAGCAGTTTTCGACAGCCTCAGGGCAGAAATATCGGCCGACAATTTTTGCTTAGCCAAATCATCCACGGGCAATTGCCCACCGCTTTTAAACTCCTTCCCATCTACATCAGGCCGTCAGCTGGAGACACATCCATCCCAGTCGGCCCCATACAGCATGACCATCATACACCTCACGTCGACATCTATCTTCCATTTTAGTCATCTCTGGACTTTCCACCCTCTATTGCAGCCATCATTTCCACAAATATAGATCAAAGTCTGTGGAAGGGGTTCGTCTCACTGTTAAATCCATTCTCTATGGTAACAACACTAAAATGTGATTCAGTATCTTTCTAGTGTTAAAAGGCTTAGTACTAATTGAAATCAATAGTAAAGTCTGACTATGGCCAAGATGCCAAAAATATGCAGTCTTCCTGTCAGTCGTCATCAGCATCATCACCACTTCCAAATCAATGCCTCATTCAGACACACACACACATACACACACTAGTGTTGAGTAACCAGCAACAATAACCAGCAAAAAAAATAGGTTATCAACATCCACAACCCTAGCCAGTAGTCAGCCTCGCGGCACATAAGGGTTTTCCTTCCATAGTCAGCATTCAGCTGGCCCTCTCCTTACCCACACCTTCACAAACCCCGCAATCCCGAGCACCACACCGGTCTGTGCTACCACTCACTGAGCATCTAAGTTCACAGGTTGGATCTGTTTTCAATGCTATAATTTATCACGCTTGTCATTCCACTCATCACTCCTATGCTCCGCTCCCCTTTTGACACACACTCATACAGCTAGCCGTATAAGTCATCATAGGTGCATAAGTCATCATAGGTATCCTATCTCAAGTTATTACATGATCAGCTTACTATCACCACCACCTGTTCCCCATTATGCTTTATGGGCCATCCAACCCCCAATTCACCGCCATTCCAAGCAGTCATGCTACTCCTTCACGAAAGCTCCCCATCACTCCTTACCATTCGCTAAGCAGCAGGATTACAGTTGCCCCCATTTCAGTACAGTTTGCAGCATTCCCTTCCTCGCCACAGCTCCTAACCTTAAATAGGCTGAGCAGTGCCCCGCCACTCCTCTTGGCAGAGGCCGACGGATCCCAGTCTTTCCATACCTCTTACAGAGGCGACGGACCCCGTCACTCCTTGACTCTTCGCAGAAGCCAATGGACTCCATTCGCTACATACCTCTTTGCACAGGCTGATAGACCCCAATCACTCCATACCTCTTCGCTGAGGCTGACGGACCCCAGCCGCTCCATACCTCTTCCCAGAGGCCAATGGATCCTAGTCACACCATACCTCATTGCAAAGGCCGATGGATCCTAGTCGCACCATACCTCTTCGCGGAGGCCGATGGACCCCAGCTGCTCCATACCTCTTCACAGGGGCCGATGGACCCCAGCCGCTCCATACCTCTTCGCGGAGGCCGATGGATCCCAGTCGTCCATACCTCTTCGCAGAGGCCGATGGATCCCAGTCGTCCACACCTCTTCGCAGAGGCCGAAGGTCCCCAGTCACACCATACCACTTCGCAGAGGCCGACGGACCCCAGTCACTCCATACCTCCTTGCATGGCTGATGGACCCCAGCCACTCCATACCTCTTCGCAGAGGTCGATGGACCCCAGCTGCTCCATACCTCTTCCTAGAGGCCGATGGACCCCAGCCGCTCCATACCTCTTTGCGGAAGCCGATGGATCCCAGTCGTCCATACCTCTTCGCAGAGGCCAATGGATCCCAGTTGTCCATACCTCTTCGCAGAGGCCGATGGATCCCAGTCGTCCATACCTCTTTGCAGAGGCCGAAGGTCCCCAGTCACACCATACCACTTCGCAGAGGCCGACGGACCCCAGCCACTCCATACCTCTTCACAGAGGCCGACGGACCCCAGTCACTCCATACCTCTTTGCAGAGGCCGATGGACCCCAGTTACTCCATACCTCCTTGCACGGCTGATGGACCCCAGCTGCTCCATACCTCTTCCTAGAGGCCGATGGACCCCAGCCGCTCCATACCTCTTCACAGAGGCCGATGGACCCCAGCCGCTCCATACCTCTTCACAGAGGCCGATGGACCCCAGGCCCTCCATTGGTGGAGGCTGAGGCTATAAATAACTATGCCCACTAATCCACACGTCCTTCTTTGCCCAGTTGTCTTACTCAGATCTGTGCACGATTCATTTCCTCTATTTCCTAACTATGGATTCGCGGATACAGAAACATGGTCCAAACTTACAGGTCAGGATTAGCATTCTACTTTCCCTCCCTCTCCATCTACTCCACACATCAGCTATTACGATGTCATGGCCATTCACCAAGAAGCGGTTCTTGTACCATGGCATCTCGAAGTACAGCACCACCCATTCCGATTCTACCTCCGCTATGTGCCTATCATAACATCCAATCATCTGTGCAGCCACAGAAAGGGGTCACTGCCTGTGTCATTCATCCGCACACCATCACTTCATCAGAAGGTAGATTCCCCTCCCCTTATTCCACAATGTTACCAACAAATCATGTGGTTAAGTAATGTATCATCACCAATGTTATAGCATGATAATTAAAACTAAAATGAAATTGATCAGGACGTGAGAGTTTACATGCAACAGCATCTTGTCTATACGCAAAATTATATGAAATACCATTATATTTCATTCCAAACTGTAGACTCCAATATTAGTTTTATAGTTTCAGCCTCAAAGTCATGCAAATAAAGTAAATCAAACCATTTTCTCACTATAAAAGACCCACATACAATGTTATTTTTTTATAAATAAAAGTAAATAATTACTTTTACTTATAAATTACATTCTATGTGGGTCTATCTACTATCTGATTTACTCTGCAGGACATTGAGGATCACATATTTACATATGATCAACAGATCACTATAAAATTATATTTTATTATTTAAAAAACGCAATCCTCTAAATGGGGCGAAGTCTCACTATGGCTTCCCATTTCACACAGAGCACGTTTGATTTACATTTTCAATTTTTATTACCCATTTTCAAATATATTCAATAAAAGTCATGTTTTAAAATTCTTTTGCAATAGTGGCACTTTTCACCCCGGTTAGAGAATTGCATTTTTTCCAAGGGTAATTTCCCTTTGTCTCAGTAGGCTCTATTTCATCTCAAAACAGTTTTGGGTAAATTATATTGTTATGCATATGTTTTTGTTGGTAAAAAGGGAAAAACATCTTTGTTAGGTCTGAGCAATCATAATCTAATTTCTGCACTAACATAATGTAATGTATCATTGTTATGATTCCCAAGCCTGGGCACATTTTTTCCTTTTTACCATTACAAAAGGATAATCTTATCAAAACTGCTTCAAAGTCAGGTGTAAGGTTTAAATATATGCACAAAGGGATAGCAATACTTTAAAATTAATATACCAATATTGTAGGAGTAAAAAAAATATATATTTGCCCCCTGTGATATCTCTCAAACCTTTATGGTTTGAGAGATATTCACTCGCAAAGTTCCCCCCTTTCAGGGGGAAGTACGTCCTATAATCATCCGCCGGCTCTGCAGCTGAGCCATGACCGCGATAATAAAAAATAAATCATTCACTTAAAAGGTCTTTTACGTGTGCTTGGTTTGGAAGCACACGTAGAAGACCTTTTAAGTGAATGATTTCATTTTTATTAATGAGATCGTGGCTCTGCTGCAGAGCCGCTGGACGGTCGTATGACAGACTTCCCCTGCAGTCAGCTACAATTCTGACTTCAGGGAAAGGGGGGGGGGACTTTAAGAGTGAATATCTCTCAAACCAGGGCTTAAAATGTGAAGCCAGACCTGAAAAGTTACTCGCCACTGCAAACCATAACATACCCACCAGGGCTGAATTTCAACTCGCCAGGGCTGAATTTTCACTCACCATTGGCTAGTGGCGACTGGAAATTTTGAACCCTGCTCAAACCATAAAGGTTTGAGAGATATCAGTGGGGGGCAAATAATTTCTTTTTTTTACTCTTACAATATTGGGATTAGTAATTTTAAAGTATTACTATCCCTTTAACCCTGACTTTGAACCAGGTTTGATAAAATTATCATTTAAGCTTATGTTTTTGTTGGTAAAAAAGGAAAAACGTCTTGGCCATGGTGGGCAATCATAAGAATCTCATGTCTGCACTAACATAATAGTGCAGAAATGAGATGCATATGATTGCCCTGCATGACCAAGATGTTCTTCCTTTTATGAACAAAAACATAGGCTTACATGATCATTTTATCAAAACCTGTTCAGTCAGGGTTAAAAATCTGCAGTGTGCGTATTTAAACCCTAACACTGACTTTGAACTAGTTTTGCTAAGAAAAATAGACTACAGGATATTTAAAAAAAAAATGTTTCCTTATTGTAAAAAAAACATTTTTTTTTAAATTCTGGAGATCTCTTCTATGTACCTCATCTCCAGTCCGGGACAGTACGGCAGGCACAGACAGGCAGAAACAGACACTCAGCCTGCATCTCAGGCTAAGAAAATCCCCAACGGCAGCAGGAAAATCACACCAGCTGCACAGACAATTGTGTGTAGTTGGTGCGTGGTCCCTTCAGAGTTTCAGCAGCCCATGTAGCTACTTGATGACTTGCGGCTGCTTGGCTTCACCCTGCCTCCATTCAGCAGAGCGTGAACAGATGCAAAGTGAGTTCTTCCTTTGCTGTTTTACTTTTGAGCTGGCACAGCAGCCAGAGGGGCAAAATGTATTGGGGCCTTTTAACATAAAATGTTTGTGCTACTGGGGTCCCCAGTGCTTGGGTGGCAAATTGACACCACTGTCAAAGTGTCGTCTGGGTCCCATGGACCCACCAGATCCCATGTAAGGGCCGGCTCTGCATAGGAGTCACCAGTATCCAAATTACTCAGAGACAAGGGTGTTCACCTGATGTCAGGACCTGCTTCAGTGCAGGTGGCTGGGGCCCGACTGGTGTCAGTTGCACTACTGCTACCTAGGGTGACCACATTTCCAATCTGCCATTCCAGGACATGTGGTCACCCTAGCCCCATCCCAGCCAGTCAACCTGCCCACGTTAAACACTAAGGATAGTCCTACGGAATAGATTTTCCTCTGGCTTGTCACTCTGATTACACTGGTGGCAGGCTTTGCCTTACAACGCCTGAGCAACTTGCTAGGATAGTGTTACTCCTCAAAGAATGTTACACACCTCCGTCTTCTCTAAGCTCTCAGTCACACTTCTCCTCGCAGAGGATCGCTTGACATCGGGTACTCCCACTTTCTTATGCATTAGTGCTGACATCACACATCAGTACTGACAAAAAAGAAAATAGAAAAATAGCCAGGAGGTCTGTGACTGTCGGTTATGTGTGTGTGTGTGGACTGGCAGACTGCCTGTGCTGTGGGGGTGGCTTTGCTTAGTTCCGGAACTCTTTATTGTCCTGGTGGGTGGTGAGCTGGGAAGGGGGACCCAGACCTCAATTAAGAGACTGTCCTGGGCATTCTGGGACACATGGTCACCCTAACCCATGGTGACCCCATGTCTGTAAGAGACATTTCCAAAGCACAGCAAAGCAATGTCCTAGACATGTCTCTAGGTGCCAAATGGTTAAGAAACTACCAGCCACTTGGTATTTTAAATGTTTTCTAACTCATCATGTAAAACAAAAACATCCTTTATTATGCAGCAATGTTCATATTATCAAACAGAAAATATGGATTATTAAATATGTCCCTTTATCCTGCTGATGCTCGGCGTGATAGTGCTACCAAATTCTGCATCTTCCACCTACAGAAGTGAGAGACCTTGCCAATTTAGAGGTAGCCTGGTGGAGCTGTTTCTGTGCACCCCTGAGGATGGTGCCCATCTCTTCCAACTCCTCTTGCTCATGATAAGCAATTGAGCAGAAGTCTCCAAAAATGTGAAAGTAGTATTATAAAATATTATAATGAAAAAATTAAGTATTATAAAAAAAAAATTATAACAAAAAAAATTCACACACTCGCAACACCACACTTCACTGACTCTCACTAACCTAACTCTAACACCCTTAACTGACCACACTGGCCTAACACTAACTCACATGCACTTCACTGACCCTCACTGCCCTAACACTGACACACAATTGACAGACCCTTACTGCCCTAAAGCTAACTCTCACAATTAACTGACCCTCATTTTCCTCACACATACTTCACAAACTCACTGTCCTAATACTAAGTTACACAACTATCCTGATCAATCACAAAAAAACAGTAACTAATCTCTACTGCTCTCTAACACCTATCTAACAAAACCTGTGCTGAATTGTGGGAAATTCTTGGCTTTTATAGTATAGGGCGGCAGGAAATTCCCACCTTCAACAATCAATATGGCACAAATCTGTCTGCAGAAGTTTTGTGAGAATTTTCCATGGGAAAACCAGAAATTTGCAGTAAAGATTCAAGATTTCCCACGAGGAGAAAATTGAACTTTTCACCCATCCTTAGTCAGGAGGCTGCAGTTTGGTGTCAGAGGTAGCCAGAAGTATGGGAAAAGTAGCTTCACTCTGGCTGCTGGAAAACAGCATAGGCAGTATAATAAATCTTAAATTCTATCAATGTATGAACACTTTTCATATCATTAAGCTACTATCCTATATAATAATTCGCTAAGGATGTTTGTCAGAAGCCGTCATGTGCAGTAGAGACAGCTGTGAGCGCTGCAGTCATGCACAGCACAGACTGCCTGTGCCGCAGCTGATTCGGAGGGGGGCACTCTGAATTCAAACCGGAGTCCTCTCTGCGCACCTTCCTGGGACCGACCTCCGAATTCAGACCGGAGTCCTCTCTGCGCACCATCCTAGGACCAAGTAGTCCCAGGAAGGTGCGCAGAGAGGACTCTGGGTCTGAATTCGGAGCGCCCCGCTCAGTATCAGCCGCGGCGCGGGCAGTCTCTACTGCGCATGAATGCAGCGGTGGCACTGTGGCCTGTTTAAACGTACTTTTCAACTTATAACAATATAAAGTACACCCGTCACCTGAGTAATATTTTGTTCAAAACTTACTAGCTGCAGTTTTCTATTGTGGTGGCAATGGAAAACTTTATTGTACAACTCATGAGAACAATAGGAAAAAACAGTGCGTCTTCTGCACACTAGTTGGCGCCTTGCTCTTTGATTAAATAAACACAAGCTTGTGCTATAATAACTTTTGAATGAATTATCTACCACCAGTGGGAGTACCCTTGTGGCTCTTGACAGAAAAAGCGCTACTTTATTTATTTATTTTAGAATAAAAGGTCACTGCTTCTTTAACCCTTCAAGCACCATAGGGGTGATCAATTCATTATTTCACAGCGCATTTCCCACTCCTCTGGTTCTTAAAGGGTTAAGCATAAAATCAATCTTGTTACAAAAATCCTGTTGCCCACAACTACTTACTTGTATGTAAATCGTATAAAATCCCTCCCGTGTGTAATCGGCTTTCAGTAGCTTCTACTCAATGTTTTTTCCAGAATCCATTTCTCTCTTATTTTCCACTCTACAGTGTCTCTGTGATTCTGTATACCAACTTCCTTAACCATTTGAGTGTCAAAGAGGAGGGCCATTCTCACCCCCTGGCATACAAAGGGTTAAAAGTTTTGTATTCCTCTGTTTTTTTTTCTATTTCCTATCTTGGGAAACATATACAATTACAGGTGATGTTGTATGTCAGATTTTGTAACATGAATGCATGATTTGGTAGTTATTAACCCTATTGATGCTATAAAGGTCTTCAGCCCATTGATTTGTAATGCTTTGAAGACCTCTGTAGCATTTAATAGGTTAATTTTCAATGTTTTTCATTCCTGTTCTTAATGACTCCCGATCATTTGCAGGCTCTGCAGCCTGGAGCACTTCAACCTTTACCAAAGAGGCCAGCACTTGAAAAAAGCAATGGAGCCACAACAGTGTTTAACCCCAGTGTTTTCCACTACCAACAGGCTCTAGCTAATATGCAGTTACAACAACACACATTTATCCCTACAGGTAAGAGACTTTCCCAAAAGACACATTGTAACCGTATGCATAAACCATTTGAGTGCCAGAGAGTTGCAATGCATTAGCTACCTCTCTGGCACTCAAAAGGTTAATCTCCACTGTTTTACATTCTCCTTCCTGTTTATCTTATCTGGTTATGCATTAGACCAGTGTTTCTCAAGCATTTTGTTGTGGTAGAACCATTGTTTCTATATAAATGCTCTTGGAACCATGAACGTGAAACTTGTTACTCTCTTGGATACTGAGAGCTCTGTCCAGCATCCAACTTGTTAACCCTTTGAGTGCCAGATGGGGTACAGAACGGATTGCAAAGCAATGTGTTCCGGACCCCTCAGGACACTCAAAGGTTTAACATAGTATCTATAGCAAAACACGTTTGCAAACCTGGTTAAGAATAGGCTATTAAGCTAAAATATATCAGATAACTTTATATGATTTTTTTTTCTTTAACCCTTTTAGTGCCAGAGGGGTACGCAACACATTGCTTTGCAATGTGTTGCGTACCCCTCTGGCAGTAAAAGGGTTAGAGAAAGCTGGCTCACAGTACATTTTTTTAGAAGATGGCTTAGTTTGAAATGTTTCAATTTACCACACGCATAACATTGTAGTCATAGAACAACATATACACTAATGGTCAGGTCACCCTTGTCTTGTTCCATTGTCCTATATTTCTTAATTTTGTCCCTTGGAACCCTTTGTACTTCTTCAAGGATCCCTGGCGTCCCATGGAAAACAGTTTGAGCACCACTGAAGTAGACTATTGTATCTTATAGTTTGTGGGATGTTTAACAGATTGCAGTACTTGCAGCTGCCCCTTGATGTCAGCAGTCCTTCAAAAAGTTCCAGTCATCAAGCGCTGCATACTGGCCATGTTTTAAATTGAACCTGTTTATCTTGAAATAATACATGCATACTTGAAAACTTTATTTAAAACTGTATATATATCAAGTTAGCCAAAAGACCAGCACATAAAGATATTCATACTTTTATTTATGAAAAATGTATTGTAATTAAGGTCTCCGTGAATCACAAAACTCTGAAAGACTCTAAAGGGATAGTAACCTTTTTATTTTGACGTGACATATTCTGCAAGTAATACATCAACTTGAATTGAATATATTTTTATTCTGGTCTCATTGTTACCTTTTTTATACTTTTATGTCCCTGGCAGTAAGCTCACTGAATTTCTTTGTCCAGGGAACTTTCTGTCAAGGACTGTGAAAGCAGGGATAGTCCCTGCAGCAGAAAAGCCTCCTTCCAGTCTATTAAAGGGGAACATAAAAAAAACTTTTGGGCATGGCCTTTTAATCTTTAAAACTTTATTAGCGTTTTTTTTTTTTTTTTTTATTTCACTCACTCAAGCACTTCTTTGTTCTGTGGCACCCTGTATGTGCAACATAACGCCACAGGACTTCCCACCTCCAACCCAGCTGCCCCAGGGAGCACGTTCACGCTTCCCTTCATGGTGGCATTTATGTGGGTAACGTTACAGTAAGCTCCGCAAGCTCAGTAGCATGGTAAACAGAGCTTGCTGTAACGTTAGCCCACATAAATGCCACTATGAAGGGAAGTGTGAACGTGCTCTCTGGGGCAGATGGGAGGGAGGTGGGAAGTCATGTGGCGTTGTGTCGCACATACAGGGTGCCGCATAACGCGTAAGTGCCCGATTTTAAGTGTTCATATCTCCAATTATAAGTTAGTGAAATTTTTTTAAAAAAACAACACTAATCAAGTTTTACTGATTAAGCCCGTGCCCAAGAGTTTATTTTTATGTGAATGTTCCCCTTTATGTGGTATGAGGCAAAGGTTTAACTTGATTGACTTGTGTCTTTATTCAACCTAATTTACTATGTTACTTTAAGATCTCAGTGGAGCCCAAATCGTAACCCTTTGAGTGACACTGTTGGGCACTCAGATGGTTAATTAGCATAGAGTGCTGCACTGAAATATTTTTATTTCCAGAAATAGTAGTATAAATCTCTCCTAAACTGTGTATCTGTTGTTTTTTTTGGTTTTGTCTGTTTGTTTGTTTCTTTTGATTTATGGCTAACATGATACACAGCAGTTTTCAATAAAGTTTTCAAATATACAAACAAATTTAAGTCCACTTTAAGTCCAGCTTGAGCAGAGGTAAATCCATTAAAATCATTGAGCAACTGATTGATCCTCCTGTGATCAAGTAAAGATTACCTAAACTTCTTGGAAGTTGTGTGGTAAAGTGGAAATTACTTCTCCAGTGTGATACACTCTCCCATTCTTATGTTATTCTATGGAGCTTATGCACTAAGATGTCTTCAGCTTGAGGGAACTTAATGCATAGACTCTACAGAATAACACAGGAACTGAAGAGGTAATACAATAGAGAATTTATCAAACCTTCGTGCATCTCCTTCCTGGTATGTTAGCAGCATTTGAAGACTACATTTTCCCACTGGCTTCACTCTCTGGCCGTTTTTTGGAATGCATCTTCCATCATCCACAGCCTTCCATTGTACGACTGAGGATGGTGGGTGTTGTACTCCAACAACATAAAGTACTATTAATATCTTGAATGCTAGACATTCTCCAATACTTTACATGGGAATATTGGAGATTTCTGTAGCATCCAAGATGCTAGATGAATGGGAGAATCAATGCATACTTGTCTAGATTCCTATACCTAGAGCTAGATAAACACACATAGATGTTGTCATTTAACAATAAGATTGCCTGCATTTTTCGAGGGCAACATTCTGACCAAAATGCAGGCAACTGCAAACTGTTTATATGTGTTTGTTGGCAGATATAATCAGAATCACCCAGTTTTACAGCCTCAATACTTACATTACAGTGACAAAGCAAAATAGTAAATTAGGTTGAAAAAAACACAAGTCAATCAAGTTCAACCTTTGTCTCATAACCCAGACAAATGAGAATTTTATAAGCTTTCCTGTTGCCAAATAAGTTAGTCTTTATCTGAAAGTCCTACTTTGCCTACTAATACACAGTATAACCCTGTATGTTACCTCTTTATATAACTGTATCTAATTTCCTCTTAAAGGGATAGTAATGTTTCACAAAAACAGCAGCTCCAATTAATCTTCATAGTATTTGGGCCATGGAGAGTGTTATTTCAATACTGTCAGAGTTGTAGTTCAAGAGTAACTGAATGATAAAGTATCTCCCTCCCGCCCCTTTTACCTAGTGTAACACTGCTCACCTCAAATGTGGAATCTGGTTGCTTGACCAGACAGATATCAGCAAGGGACAATCTTCTTACTTTGTGAACAATGAAAACCCTGCCCCCCCCCTTTGTCAGCTTTTCCCTTATCTTAATTTAAGATTGTCCCTCTCTGCAGTCTACCTGGGCACCTCCCTGCTGCTCTGAGCTGAGCAGTGTTATATAATTAAAAGGCGGGAAGGTGATATTTTATCATTCAATTACTCTTGAACTACAACTCTGAACTGAAATAACACTCTCCAAGGCCCAAATACTATGATGATTAACCCCTTAACGACCCTTGACGGCCATGGTACGTCATGGGTAAAAAGTGCCTGAACAACCCATGATGTACTATGACCGTCATGGATTTCAGGGCTCCCCGCACGGCTGCACACCGTTCAGGGAGCCCTGAATCGGATTGTAAAAAAAAAAAAAAAAAAAATGCTCCGTGGTCCTTTAGTGACCGCCACGTGCCTGTGCGGCCGGTCGTTAAGGGGTTAATTAGAGCTGCTTTTATTATGAAACATTACTATCCCTTTAATCTCTTAAATATATCCATTGTATCTGCCGTTACTACATCCTTGGGCAAGGAATTCCACAGTTTAAGAGACCTTACTATAAATATCACCCTTCCTCTGCCGAAGTTGGTTTGATCTGTTGAGATTACACACAATGATCTAATCAAAAGCATATAATGATTTGCACTCCCACCCCATGAGCTTGGACTAACAATTTAGTAGACTTAATCTGATTGTACAAATGCATGCACACAGATAAGCATACAGTCTAATTTAATCAGATTTCATGAGTTCTGTTGACCACATTGCTGTGTGCATGGATACTGTTAGAGGGACAACTGGTCATGAATCTTTAAATATCTTGTACTCTCAGCCAATATCTACAATACGGATAGTTCTTTTTTGGTTAAAATATGTTTTAAATGTGCCTTGTGTTAACATACATTGTAGTTTATAATCAACGCTATAAACTTAAGAGAGTGTTCTTATGCAAATCAATTGTTTATTTACAAAATTATTTACCTGAAAGAATATATTGAGATTACTCTTATTTTCAAGCTATTAACGCTTTGAGTGCCAGAGGGGTGCACAACACATTGCAAAACAATGCGTTGCACACACATCTGGCACTCAAAGGGTTACTCTCATTTCTCACTGAAACCAGAGCACTATAATACACAACAGTAACAATTCAGTAATCAAATTAATTCCCAAGATGCACGACAATTATACTTTTTTTTTTATATTTCATAACTGGGTATGGAAGGAAAAGAAAATTATTATATCTTTATGTTCCCATCTTCTCTATCATTACATATATATTTCTCAGTCTAATGTATTGGTTACACATATTGACATATTTGTAGAGAGTTGATTAAGTTAACCCTTTGAGTGCCAGAGGGTTGAGTACAATGCATTGCTTTGTACTCAAAGGGTTAAAGTGGACCTGGCAATGTAAGGCCAGTTTAGATAATTTCGATTTGCCTGTATATTGTAAAAATAAATGGTTATTGAGAAATCACCTTTTATGTTTTTGTGGAACAGTACTAATGCCAATTAACTGTATAGTATGCTAATTAGTTCTGTTTGAAACCATCAACACACACTGTGCTATTATAAACACTCCCAATGTGTAGGCTCTGCCTAGATTTTTTATAGCACATTGTGTGGTAATGTTGGCCCAGCACAGAAGCTTATTAACATAAAGTGCCACACTGTGCCCAACAAATACAAGTTAAAGGGAAAGTAACGTTTCATAATGAAAGCAGCTATAATTAATCATCATAGTATTTGGACTTTCGAGAGTGTTATTTCAGTTCTGTCAGAGTTGTAGTTCAAGAGTAATTCAATGACAAAGTATTCCCCTCCCTCCCCTTTTACTGATGTAACACTGCTCAGCTCAGAGCAGCAGGGAGGTGCCCAGGTAGATTGCAGACAGGAACAATCTTCAATTAAGATAAGGGAAAAACCTGAAAAACTTGTCAAGGGGGCAGGGCTTTCATTGTTCTCACAGTAAGAAGATTGTCCCCTTCTGTTATCTGTCTGGTCAAGCAACCAGATTCCACATTTGAGGTGAGCTGTGTTACACGAGGTAAAAGGGGAGGGAGGGGGATATTTTATCATTCAATTACTCTTGAACTACAACTCTGACAGTATTGAAATAACACTCTTTATGGCCCAAATACTATGAAGATTAATTGGAGCTGCTGTTTTTGTGAAACATTACTATCCCTTTAATTTCTCAAAAACTAGTTATTACAAACAACTGGCTATTACAACACATAGGCAGTTGTTTCTCTCTTTAAATTAATTAAAATAAAAGTGAACTTTCATACCATTAATATTGAGCCCCATAATATAAGTACAATAGTGATATGTATAGACATACTTGTAGTTTCACGTATAATTGAGGCATTAGTGAGAAATAGGCCTTTCTAGGCAGACAGGCAGCGGGGAACAGTGCAGACATCTTGCAGAGCTGGCATCTCTGAGTCTGTGCTGTCCTTCCCCTTCAACTGCACGATTGGTGAGTTCAATGCCATTGTGCCTTAAGGCACTAGAAGGGACTGACAGCGCAGGCACAGAGAGCACTTACTGCAAGATCCCTGCCAGTGCCCGTTTGCCTAGAAAGGTCTATTTATCGCCAATGCCGCAATTATACTTGAAACTACATGTAAGTATATACATATCGCTATTGTACTTATATTTTGGGGCTCAATATTAATGGCATGAAAGTTCCGCTTTAAGGCTATAGCGTCCCTTTAATTAATTATTCTTTTTATTTTCTTTAGAGGTACATTAATCTTTGCATGCACTGTTTTTCGTAGTCTTGGTGGAGGATCAGTTTTCTTTTGCACATCCTCATTTCTTGGTCAGGAGGCTGTAATGCAATGTACTGTAAGGCATAGCAGGAAGTCAGGAATGAAAATGGATTCCCCCACTCTGTTGGGGAAATTCAAAAGCAATCTCAAATATTTTTAGCTCTTAATTTTTTCAAGCATTGCTATTTTTACAAATGTATCTATGATTGGTGCAACATACAGTTTCATATAAATTGCAAGCTGTATTTCAGCATTCAGGTTTTTTTTTTTAGGTTTGTAGCTTATTGGATAGGTAAAATACACTGTCTATTAATAACAATCTATCCCACACCACCCAACTTATTATGGGCAAAAAATCACAATGGCCCCTAATAATTTGCCTTTGTGCGTCGATCCAAGAGATAACATCTTCAGTCAGTCCTGTATGTCATGTCTATGGAGGCGGACATGACAGTTGCTAACAGAACCACAGGACACAAACTGTGCCTAATGCACATGGTAATGTTAACCGTTTAGCGACCAGAGAAGACATATTGCATCCTGTACCCCTCCATGGACATAAAATCCTGGACTGAGTGAAGATGGTATCTGTCGAACCAATGCACAAGGGCAAAATTATGATTTTCTGGCCATTGTTGTAGTTTGTTACTTTCCCTTTAAGAGTAGAGTGGCGGAAACTGAGAGAGATCAGAGGAGGAAAGAAGACAATAAAACTAGGTTTTAATATTGAAAAAAAATATATGTTGTGTGGTTTCTCCAGCTGGGATAAAACAGCATTTCCACTGCTGAGATATGTTTTATTAAAATTTAATTTCAGCTCAAACTTGCATTTTTGGGTGTAGTACTTCCATGGCCTGAACTATTATAGTGTCTCTGTTGCTAAATCAGTCTAAGGACAACTCTTGTCAGTGACTATATCCTCCAAGGATGTTTAGAGCAACAGCACCACTTTAACCCTTTGTGTGCCAAAGGAGTACACAATGCATTGCTTTTTGCAATGTGTTGCGTACCCCTCTTGCACTCACTGGGCTAAAATGTCAGGCAATGGGGGGGCGTATCCAAAAAATGCAAGTTTCATAAAACCTTTCTTAGCAATGGGAAGGGCCTTGTTTTACTCCGCAGGATCATCCCTAAAATCTATATATTTTTTACGTATTCTACAAAACTATCCCTTTTAGTATAAGCTGTGTGTTCATATTTAGGACATGCATCCAGCTGTAGCACCAGAGGGGTGAGCAACATTGTAGGGCAGATAAAGTGTTTATCTAAGAAATCCAGGTACCTATAAGTGTACATTTCACCCTTATATTATATATGCATCATTTGGTTCATAAATACTGATTCTGGTGTAGCAAGAAGACCTGTGGGGAGATACACTTAGCAGTGATAAAGAGGTGATGAAGTGGAGATGACTTCTCCAGTGATATCACTTCTCCAATTCCTATGTTATTCTATGGAGCCTATGCACTAAGAATTTTTCAACTACCTGGAACTGTCAGGATTTGACCCTATGACTCAGGGTGAAGGGTCAGATTCTCAGGGTGAGAGAGCACAGCGTTACCTGTTTTATAGTCTGCATCAGTTTATTGCTTCTTCAGTCTTTAAAAGGACAGTAATACTTTATTTACACAACCTTTAATATTGTGCTTATTAAATAAATAAAGCAAATGATCTACGGCCTGTTACTCTAATCCGTATAGTTTTATTGTAATATCCTTCTAATGTTTCCCCCTCCCGTCCCTTTTAGCCACATCAGCGCTCTAGCTGAAAAACTTAGATTCTGGGAATGGACCAGAGCCCGAAATAGCATTGTATACAAAGAAAATCTTCACGAGAACGGTCTACCGCTCATGTAAACCGTTCTCATGAATATTTCCTTTGTATACAATGCTATTTCCACTCTCCACACAAGCTGTCTGGTCCTGGGACCAGAATCTAGGTTTGTCAGCTAGAGAGCTGACGTGGCTAAAAGGGGTGGGAGGGGGACACTTTAGAAGGATATTACAATAAAACTATACGAGTTAGAGCAATGGGACTTAGATCATTTGCTTTATTTATTTAATAGGTACAATATTAACGATTGTGTAAACAAAGTATTACTATCCCTTTAAATTGGTGCCACTTGTACCAGGAAGGCAGAGGAAGAAGTCCTTCTTGTCCTGTGTGTGTGTGTTCATGCAGTGATACATACTAATCTACCCAGTTTGTGTACCAGTTTATATAGTGCTGTAATGTCCAGTTTATATACAAATTTACCCAGTTTATGTACCAGTTTATATACAAATTTACTTAGTTTAATTACCAGTTTATATAGTGCTGTAATGTCCAGTTTATATACTAATCTACCCAGTTTATTTACCAGTTTATATAGTGCTGTAATGTCCAGTTTATATACTAATCTACCCAGTTTATTTACCATTTTATATAGTGCTGTAATGTCCAGTTTATATAAAAATATACCCAGTTTATGTAACAGTTTATATAATGCTACAATGTCCAGTTTATATACAAATCTACCCAGTTTATGTACCAGTTTATATAGTGCTGAAACGTCCGGTTTATATACAAATGTACCCAGTTTATGTTCAAGTTTATATAGTGCTGTAATATCCAGTTTATATACAAATCCACCTAGTTTATTTACCAGTTCATATGGAGGTGTAATTCCAGTTTATATAATCTACCCAGCTTATTTACCAGTTTATATAATGCTGTAATGTACAGTTTATATACAAATCCACCCAGTTTATTTACCAGTTCATATGGAGCTGTAATGTCCAATTTATATAATCTACCCAGTTTATTTACCAGTTTATATAGTGCTGTAATGTCCAGTTTATATACAAATTTACTATGCACCAGTTTATATACTATACAAGTCAGAGCAATGGGACTTAGATCATTTGCTTTATTTATTTAATAGGTACAATATTAACGATTGTGTAAACAAAGTATTACTATCCCTTTAAATTGGTGCCACTTGTACCAGGAAGGCAAAGGAAGAAGTCCTTGTCCTGTGTGTGTGTGTGTTCATGCAGTGATACATACTAATCTACCCAGTTTATGTACCAGTTTATATATTGCTGTAATGTCCAGTTTATATACAAATTTACCCTTTTTCTGTACCAGTTTATATACAAATTTACTTTAATTAGTTTAATTACCAGTTTATATAGTGCTGTAATGTCCAGTTTATATACTAATCTACCCAGTTTATTTACCATTTTATATAGTGCTGTAATGTCCAGTTTATATAAAAATATACCCAGATTATGTACCAGTTTATATAATGCTATAATGTCCAGTTTATATACAAATCTACCCAGTTTATGTACCAGTTTATATAGTGCTGTAATATCCAGTTTATATACAAATCTACCCAGTTTATGTACCAGTTTATACAGTGCTGACACATCCAGTTTATATACTAATCTACCCAGTTTATTTACCAGTTTATATACAAATCCACCCAGTTTATGTACCAGTTCATATGGAGGTGTAATGTCCAGTTTATATAATCTACCCAGCTTATTTACCAGTTTATATAATGCTGTAATGTCCAGTTTATATACAAATCCACCCATTTTATTTACCAGTTCATATGGAGGTGTAATGTCCAGTTTATATAATCTACCCAGTTTATTTACCAGTTTAAATAATGCTGTAATGTCCAGTTTATATACAAATTTACCCAGTTTATTTACCAGTTCATATGGAGCTGTAATGTCCAGTTTATATAATCTACCCAGTTTATTTACCAGTTCATATGGAGCTGTAATGTCCAGTTTATATAATCTACCCAGTTTATTCACCAGTTTATATAGTGCTGTAATGTCCAGTTTATATACAAATGTACCCAGTTTATATACTATACAAGTTAGAGCAATGGGACTTAGATCATTTGCTTTATTTATTTAACAGGTACAATATTAACAATTTTGTAAACAAAGTATTACTATCCCTTTAAATTGGTGCCACTTGTACCAGGAAGGCAGAGGAAGAAGTCCTTCTTGTCCTGTGTGTGTGTTCATGCAGTGATACATACTAATCTACCCAGTTTATGTACCAGTTTATTAGGGCTGCAACAACTAATCGATGAAATCGATAAAAATCGATAATGAGAATCGTTGTCAGTGATTCTCATTATCGATTCGTTGCGCAGCGATTAGTTGTGCCGCCCAGCAGCCCCACAGCCGCCGGATACTGCTGTCTTACTTCCTGCACTGATGACATCCGGAGCGCAACCACTCCAAACGCGGAAACGCCGCGTCGAGCGTGCAGGTATTTTCTTCCTCTGTTCTGAGGCCAGTTTAAAACTGGCGCCCAGACAGAGGAAGAAAACCCCTGCACGCTTCATGCGGCGTCTCCGCGTTTGGAGTGGTTGCGCTCCGGATGTCATCAGTGCAGGAAAGTGAAAAAGAGGTACGGGGGAGAGAGAGAGAGGCACAAGGGGGAAAGAAGTACATGGGGGAGACAGGCACAAGGGGAGAAAGAGAGATAAGTACATGGGGGTGAAAGAGGCACAAGGGGAGAAAGAGAGAAAAGTACATGGGGGTGAAAGAGGCACAAGGGGGAGAGAGAGAAGTACATGGGGGTGAAAGAGGCACAAGGGGGAGAGAGAGAAGTACATGGGGGTGAAAGGCAAAAGGGGGAGAGAGAGAAGTACATGGGGGTGAAAGGCAAAAGGGGGAGAGAGAGAGAAGTACATGGGGGAGAAAGAGGCAAAAGGGGGAGAGAGAGGCAAAAGGGGGAGAGAGAGAGAGAGAAGTACATGGGGGTGAAAGAGGCACAAGGGGGAGAGAGAGAGAGAAGTACATGGGGGGTGAAAGAGGCACAAGGGGGAGAGAGAGAGAAAAGTACAATGGGGGTGAAAGAGGCACAAGGGGGAGAGAGAGAGAGAGAAGTACATGGGGGTGAAAGAGGCACAAGGGGGAGAGAGAGAGAGAAGTACATGGGGGTGAAAGAGGCACAAGGGGGAGAGAGAGAGAAGTACATGGGGGGGTGAAAGAGGCACAAGGGGGAGAGAGAGAGAAGTACAATGGGGGTGAAAGAGGCACAAGGGGGAGAGAGAGAGAGAAGTACATGGGGGAGAAAGAGGCACAAGGGGGGGAGAGAAGTACAAGGGGGAGAAAGAGGCACAAGGGGGGGGAGAAGTACAAGAGGGAGAAATAGAGGCACAAGGGGGGGAGAGAAGTACAAGGGGGAGAAATAGAGGCACAAGGGGGGGAGAGAAGTACAAGGGGGAGAAATAGAGGCACAAGGGGGGGAGAGAAGTACAAGGGGGGAGAAATAGAGGCACAAGGGGGGGAGAGAAGTACAAGGGGGAGAAATAGAGGCACAAGGGGGGGAGAAATAGAGGCACAAGGGGGGGAGAGAAGTACAAGGGGGAGAAATAGAGACACAAGGGGGGGAGAGAAGTACAAGGGGGGAGAAATAGAGGCACAAGGGGGGGAGAGAGAGAGAGAAGTACAAGGGGGGAGAAATAGAGGCACAAGGGGGGGAGAAATAGAGGCACAAGGGGGGAGAGAAGTACAAGGGGGGAGAAATAGAGGCACAAGGGGGGGAGAGAAGTACAAGGGGGGAGAAATAGAGGCACAAGGGGGGGAGAGTGAGAGAGAAGTACAAGGGGGGAGAAATAGAGGCACAAGGGGGGGGAGAGAAGTACAAGGGGGGAGAAATAGAGGCACAAGGGGGGAGAGAGAGAAGTACAAGGGGGGAGAAATAGAGGCACAAGGGGGGGGGAGAGAAGTACAAGGGGGGAGAAATAGAGGCACAAGGGGGAGAGAGAGAAGTACAAGGGGGGAGAAAGAGGTGCATAGACCCCATAGTAAAATAATAACAATGACACATGTTAATGTGTAAAGTTTTTTATTCTGCTGTTTGTTTTTAACACTGTTCATTAAATCAGTTAAATAATGAAAAATTAGCATTTTATCCGATTAATCGAAAAAATAATCGTCCAACTAATCGATTATCAAAATAATCGTTAGTTGCAGCCCTACAGTTTATATATTGCTGTAATGTCCAGTTTATATACAAATTTACCCAGTTTGTGTACCAGTTTATATAGTGCTGTAATGTCCAGTTTATATACAAATTTACCTAGTTTATTTACCAGTTTATATAGTGCTGTGATGTGCAGTTTATATGCAAATCTACCCAGTTTATTTACCAGTTTATATAATGCTGTAACGTCCAATTTATATACTAATCTACCCACTTTATTTACCAGTTTATATAGTGCTGTAACGTCCAGTTTATATACTAATCTACCCAGTGTATGTACCAGTTTATATAGTGCTGTGATGTACAGTTTATATACAGATCTACCCAGTTTATTTACTAGTTTATATATTGCTGTGATGTCCAATTTATATACCAATCTACCCAGTTTATTTACCGGTTTATATAGAGCTGTAATGTCCAGTTTATATACCAATCTACCCAGTTTATATAGTACTGTAATGTGCAGTTTATATACTAATCTACCCAGTTTATATATTGCTGTAATGCCCAGTTTATATACAAATTTACCCAGTTTATGTACCAGTTTATATAGTGCTGTAATGTTCAGTTTATATACAAATCTACCCACTTTATTTACCATTTTATATAGTGCTGTAATATCCAGTTTATATACAAATCTACCCAGTTTATTTACTAATGTATATAGTGCTGTAATGTCCAGCTTATATACTGATCTACCCAACTTACCAGTTTATACAGTGCTGTAATGTCCAGTTTATATACAAATCTACCCTGTTTATTTAGTATTTTGCATATTACTGTAAAGCTCTGTTTATTTACTAACTAGTTTAAGAGCCCGTTACACGGGCCACAGTGCCACTGCCAGCCCACGCCGCGGCTGATACAGTGCCAGCCAATCGCGGTGCAGTCATGCTCAGTAGAGACTGCCTGCGCTGCAGCTGATACAGAGCTGGATGCTCCTTCGGAGCGCCCCGCTCTGTATCAGCCTCGTCACGGGCAGTCTCTACTGCACATGACTGCCGCACGCGCAGCAGTCTCTACTGAGCATGACTGCATCATTACAAACTTTGTAGCGAATTATTATATAGGATTTGGCAAGTTTATTTACCATTTTATTTATTTAACCTATCTATCATCGTCTATTCTTCTATTTCTATTACTCCCCCTTTCATTCTCTCTTCTTTTATACTTCTTCTGTTCTTTCTTACCTTTGCTCTCTTTTTCCAACCTGACATGAGTCATTGTACTTGGATATATTCATTTTTGTAGTCTACTTAATATGGTGTAACATCTGCCTTACATGCTAATGCTATCTGACCCATTTTCCCTTTGTTAAATCATACCAAATTCTTTTTACTGTGACATTTATATTCAGTGTTTTGGATAAAATCTTAATAAAAACTTATGATAAAAAAAATAAAAAATATACACTTAAAACTAAACTTCAGAAACATATAAATGATATCACCACTATTTATCACTTTATATATTGCTGTACTGTCCAGTTTATTGACCAATTTACATATTGCTGTAATAGTCAATTTATATTCTAATCTAACTAGTTCATAAACCAATGCAAAAAAAGAAAAAAAACAATAAATTATTTTTATTTTTCTAGACTTCTGCTCATTTCTTGTATGTCATTGAAGGCAGGGCGATGGTTTATGTACGTTATATTAATTAAACTAGCTCAATATTACCTTTTAGAAAAATAATATATCCTTTGTAATTCCAGATTTATTGAGGTAGTTTGTAGATTGTAGATTTCCCCAATATGCGTTTCAAGGTCATGTTAAGCTTTTCAGAAGATTTAAAACTTGTGACTACTTTTAATGAAAAAACTAGCAGGTGAGTGGCACGGCTTTGCTTGGAGATCGATAGAGGTGACCATACCTGGGAACTTCAAAGTGTTGTGTCCCCGGAGGGGAGTCCTGGGTGCTTAACAGGGGTGACGCAAATAGCAAAAATAAGCTGGGGAAGGAGGAACACAGTGGGAAAGAGCAGATGTGGGCAGAGTTTCAGTAGAAACTCCACACATCCTGAGACTCAGCCACTGCCCCAAAGACCCGGCTCCCCTGCTTCCATTGTACCCCTATTACCAGGTAGGAGGGGGCAGGATCGGGAAACCTCCATGTCAATGAGAGAGGCTTTTCCTCATTGACGTGAGAGAGGGTTTTTCGATCTCGCCCACTCATACACGGGTACTTCACGTAGGATGGAAGCAGGGGAGATGTCTTGCTCACCTCTGCCGCCTCTGTTGATCTCCAGCCGAACTGCCTTCCATGAGTTCTGGGTTTTTTGTTTTTGCCCTCTGCCTCCTCCTAAGCCAGTGGGTAACAATTTGTTTTTTTTAAACAGAGTGGCAGCGTTTTCATACCAGATTTTCCAGTTTGCAGGGTTAAAGGGCAATTAACATTATGACAATAAATATATAAACCTTTTAAATATTAATTAAAAAATATGTGTATGTGTGTCAAAGATCAGTCTTCTAGTAGTTATCTGTATTCCTACCCCTTGCAGCAATATTATAAATTAACAGCTCTCAATGTACAGCTCCCCCAGCCTCTCTTCTCCAGAGCTGGTGCTGTGAGTGGACCCTATGAATTTTACCCTTGTATCTTTTTTCCAAGGGATAACATATTAATTCAGTCCTGGGTGTCATGTCCATGCAGGCAGACATGACAGCTGCTGAACAAACAGAAGACAAACCTGCGCTACTTCATATGAATTGCTTAAAGTGTTAGTAATGTCGAAAAAAAACTTTTTTTGCATTTAGAAGAGCTTAAAAAGCTGATCTAAATGCAAAAAAACGTATCTCTCAAACTGCTATAGTTTAAGAGATATGGGCGTTTAAAGTTTGATTTTTCCTACTGACAGCTGTAAAGCTGTCAGCAGGAGATCCGTGTCGGTCGGCACGGTGGCGCTTGAGAAGTGCCGAGATCTTGTTACTTACACGGAATCCCTTCATTGGAATGGTCTAAAACTTGTGCCTACTTCAGCTGTCAGTAGGAGAAATCAAACTTTAAACGCCCATATCTCTTAAACTATAGCAGTTTGAGAGATACGGTTTTTTGCATTTAGATCAGCTTTTTAAGCTCTTCTAAATGCAAAAAAGTTTTTTTTCGACATTACTAACACTTTAAATGTGATCCGTGTGTATAGCATACATTATTACCCACAAACCATAGTGCTTATTTAAGGCTGAGGGCTTTTTTTCCATTGAGAATTTTGACCAAAATATTTTTAAAGGAGCAGTAAACTTTTTTGATGAAAAAATACATATTGTAGGGTTTTTCCTGATTTAGTAAAATAAAGGTACTCTCACTGCTGAGAGATGCATATTTCCAGAGTTATTACACTTTAAAACCATGGCTTTTTACATTAATAGTGCCCTCTACTGGTCAAATTCCAATTAGATATTCCCTTACATTCTGTTTGAGAGGAAACTCAATGACAAACAGTTCTCCAAAGAATGTGATAGAAACTGCTGAGACACTTCCTGTCAGTTAGAACTATCAGGAAGTAAACACACAGCAAATTCACTTCCTGATTATTTGAACTGTTATACATAGGCTGACCATACGTACCGTTTTAAAAGGGACAGTACCGTTTTTTTTTTTTCATATTTCCAGACTGTCCCACCTTTTTCATATAAATGTCAGTTTTGTCCTGTTTTTAATACATATTTATATCGTTTTTAATTTTTTGTAAAACACTGAGCGCGGCTTGTTTATTTCTCATAAGATAAAGTAAGTCGGAACTTCCTTTAGTCACACTAGTGGTTTTACTGTGGTTTTACTGTACACATTGATTACCATAGAGTCTTATGACTCGAGTGACTCATAACTGTCTAAGACCATAGAGTCTCTTAGACAGTGATATGAGGACAAGTCGTAAGACTCTGTGGTAATCAATGCATACAGTAAACACAGTAAAACCACTTATGTGAGTGACGAAGAGAGGACGTTCCGATTTACTTCAGGGGCAGGCTTTTTGGCCAGAGAGAGAGAAGACCACTAGTAAGAGATGGAGCAAACACATTCTCGTTGCTTGCAGCTTACTACAATCGGACTCGGAGTTACAGAGTCCTATTGTCCGTCTGTCCAACACCCCGTCCTGGTTTTGTCTCAAGGAAATATGGTCAGCCAGTTATACATTTTGAATAAAACAACTGACAGCAGTGGGAGTGACCTTGTTTTACTCAACAGGAAAAGCTCTATAACCTATCTGTCTTGCCTTGACAGGCACACTTAACCCTCTGAATGCTAGAGAGATATGCAACATTGTGAAGTAGTGAACATCTCTCTGGCACTCAAAGGGTTAAACATATTTTGGCTAAACTATACAAAAAAAACTCAACTTGAAATTAGTAAGTTAAAGTGTGGATAGTAATGTTTGATAGGCCAGTTTCTGGGAGTTTTTCAAATTGAAAAAGTTTAACCCTTTAAGGACCAGTGCAGTGCTGAAACCATTGCAAAGCAGTGCTTTGTCCACCCTTCTGGTCATTTAAAGGTCTTTGAATACTATGTGCAGTGAACGGAGTTTATGGTCCTGTAGTCCTGCTAGCAACTGTCATGTCCGCCTCCATGCATCCTGACATCCTAGACTGACTGAAGATGCTATGTCTTGAACAAGGGGCCATTGGGATTCCCCGGCCTTAGTAAGGTCAGTGATGGCTTATGAGGAATTCGTTCTTCTTTAACCCTTGATTGCCAGAGTTTAATCGCATTGTTACCAAACAGGGGGCTAACTAGTTTGAGACATATCTATAGAACAATTAAATGAAAACTGAATGAAAGGGACACTCACTGTGTTTATGCAACAGAAAGAGAATAGTAGAGTAAAAATGATACCTTTATTGGCTGAGTGGCATTGGATGCAAACTTTCAAGACAACTAGGGCGGAGATAAAGAGGTGATAAAGTAGTGATGATGTCTCCAATGATACCACTTCTCCTATTCCTAAGTTATTCTATGGAGCCAGTGCACTAAGATTTCTTCTGCTTTGGAGATCTTAGTGCATAGGCTCTATACAATAACATAGGAACTGTAGAAGTGATATCACTGGAGAAGTCATCTTCTGTTAATTATCTCTTTATCATGCCTTAGTTCATTAACCCCCACGTCTCTTCTTCAGGAATAATAAGAATAAGACTGGATGCACAATACACAACTTTACCCATATTCAACAGAAAACAGCTGATGGAGCTAAAGCTCTCTGTTGGCCCATAATATCCCACATAGGTTGAAAGCTGAACACTTTGGAACTATAATCAAGGGAACTAGATCTCATTTCTGAACTGGCATATTACTACTCTAACATAACAGGAGACAGCGTCTTAAAGTAGAACATTAGGGAGTCCAGGGATTTGACTGTTCTAATTTACTCATAGTTTTACAATATAACTAATTCTCAGAAGCGTACAGTCTAATATTGCTGTTAATGAGTTTTATAGAATGGTATAATTATATTACTTGAGGTCAGTGTAAGACTTTATGGATGAGAACAAAATACTCCTAGTTTCTTAATGTCCTTTCATGAGATACAAATGCTATGCCATTGCTTTGGAATATGCTATAATGGAGAACTCAGTACCTCCACTTTTATTTCTGTTTCCCAGGAAAGAACATAAATTCCCATGTATAATAAATGTACACATGGTTACTAATATAGGGACTGTACACATGAAACATACTTATGGAACTTAACTTAATGGCATAGTAGTGGTTTCAAACAAATTCATTTCAATATGTTGTTCAAAATGTGAATGGCTGTTTCCCTGAAAGGAGCTGATCTGATTGATCGACCAGGGCAGCTAGGATAGTAATGACCAGGGGAGGGCTGGCCTAGGGGTCAGGGGGACAATTGCCCCCTGGGCCAGTCATATGTCTGGGCTGGTGAGCCTCTCCCGCTTGTTGCTGCAAATGTAGCTATAGTAGTGATACCACAGAGCTTACAACTGACAGGAAGCTACAATCTAAGTAGATCTACAATAGTAGCATATTCTATTAGATGGTATCACTAGTGTAACTCTACTTAAATTGTAAGATCTGTAGTTGCACCAGTGTAACCCCATTTCAGTTGTAAGGTTTGTGGTATTGCTTCCTTTACTTCACAACACTAACCCTTTGAGTGCCAGAGGGGTACTCCACACATTGCTTTGCAATGCTTGGCATACCCCACTGGCACTCAAAGGGTTAATAGCAATTATAAAATTAACAAGAGTGGGTGGGCTGGGACAGTGGGCTGGAACAAGAGTAGAATCGAGCCACTTGATTGTAGTTGCCTTCCAGGCCACAAGTTGCCAGCCCTCCCCTGGTAATTACAACCCTACACTACTCTTAGAGGGAGAAATGTCCCTCTGTCTGTGCCTTTTTACAGCTTTCTGATCATTTACTGCATCAGTAGAGGACAAGAGAGAATGTGACCAATGGTGCTCTATCATGTAAAATATGGATGTCCAATAGGAGGATTTAAATTGCATCAACATGATCTGATGGTCAGAATGGGACTATTCCCAGAAACTGGCAAGCTCACTTGTGGAGATAATAGCCTTTCTCTGTTCAGGCACTCAGTGAATGGGAAGAAAATTATGGCTGCTGTCCACTTTCTGATTCACCATGAAACTTTTTAATAAAAGTAGTATAAAATACAGTTATAAAACAAGCCTTCTTATGCATTTTGCAGATGAGACGCCACTTTATCAAAGACTACGGACACAAACATTATTAACTGCATCAAAATCACGTGAAATCATTGCTATGCCTTTAAGTATATTGGCCAATATTTCTGTTACAAAGCAGACATTCCTCTGACTCTTCCATATAAGGCTTACTTAGACTGCAGGCTATAAGTGTTATCACTAGTTTTTCTATCACATTCCCACTGATGTCTACGGAGAAATTTGTTGATGAAACCCTTGATAAAGTTATCAACTTCAGTCTCATCCAGGCCTAAACTAGAAGAGATCCGTTCCAAGAAAAGACAAAAAGCAGAGTAGCGCCAATGGTGCAATATCGTTATTTTAATTAAAGATCAGTATACAACCTTATCATATACTCACATTAAGTTGTTGCCAGAAACTTGGTACCAAGAATACTGACGATCAAGCTTGCAGAGATAGTAACCCCATCTCCATTCGAGTGATCACCAAGGTCAGTGAAGCATTGACAGGAGGAGGCTCAGACTTTGTCAACTTTAAAATAGTATTTTGCAATTTTAGCTATTACACTTGGTCACTGTTTTTACTTTGATAAAGCAGTGTTTTCTACCCGTGAAACACATGTTAAGAAACTGTTTAATTTTTAAATTGTTTATTTTATTTGTACAAGTCATTAAATATTTTAAAGTTGACAAAGTCTGAGCCTCCACTTGTTAATACTTCATTGACCTCGGTGATCACCCGAACGGAGACGGAGCTATTATCTCCGCAAGCCTGATAGCCAGTATTCTTGGTGCCAAGTTTCTGGCAAAAATTTAATGTGAGTATATGATAAGATTGTATACTGAACTTTAATCAAACTAATGATATTGCACCATTGGCGCTACTCTGCTTTATGTCTTTTCTTGCATTGGAATACCGCTCGGGAGATCGAGTCTTTGAGGGAGAGCAGCCGACCAGAGCATGCTAGTTCTGGGGAAAGTTTAAACTCCAGAGGTCCTGTAAATTGGATAAGATGTAGGTCTTTTCCAGCCCATTATAATTGTGAGTGCAATACCTTAAGGGTGTTTCTGGTGACGGTGATTGAAATGTACCGTTCTGATACACACAAGGGGCACTCCTGTTTTTCTCCCTTTCTTTCTTTCTGTAGAAGAAATCCATGTTCACTGACATTTGAATGATGTCCAAGTGCTGTCCAAGGAAGCTGGTGCATTCAGTGATGTAAAAAGCATACTTGTATTTAAACAGATACTTTAATCAATATTTCACTCTTATAGACTGATTCAGAACCACCCACCACTTTTCCATCTATATGTGTAAAGTCTTACCTAGCTTGAGCATATTAATCACATGTATCATATTTTGCATTCCCCTTTGTCCAAGAAATAGATGTATATTTGTTGTGGAGACTTTATGGATCT